>OX439483.1:402410949-403827901 GCA_949320155.1 Melangyna quadrimaculata
GCCCACCAGTCATGCCGTGGAGCTATAATAATGTGATGTCTCTCTGTTTGCATGCATGCTTTTTGTGTTCGCTCTAGACAATAACCAAATACACCAGGCGCCATTATATTGCATCGCTGCTGCAGTGTAAAGAGAGTTGTGCCGTGTATACACCCATTGTGGTAGCATTCAGCCCATAAACGGGATGTTCTTCATTTCGTGTGCGCTGTCAAAAGAAACAGTAAACAAGTTTTTTTTTTTTTAATTTATTACATTTGTAAATGGGACATGATTTAATGGGAAATAAATTAAATTATTTCTTTTTTATTTATATGGCTGCTGATCCCTCTAAAAATATCCCATTGTATTATTTGAAATATTTTAAACACGCATTGGCATTAAAAACAATGTGTGTGCTGTTTAGTGAATGATGATGGTACATAAAATGCCATTGGCATCAAGACTTCGTGTGATTGAGAATGAAAACAATGTTGTTTTTCTTTTCGTTTTTATATAAACTTAGGTGATGACCAACGAAAACAACAACAATTATTCGATGCCAGCACACCGCTGCCGATGGGATGGCATGACGACGCTGCTGATTACACACTCGATCGGCTTTTTAAAAACCAAAACCACTGTCTCTGTCGCCACTGCCGCCGCGCCCGGTTGCTCGTCGTCGCCATCCCCTTTAGTTGCGGTAATTTTTTTTTTTGTATTTCGTATACCGTTAGGTAGAAATTAAACTTAAAGTTTTCAAATTCTTTCTCAGCAAGTAGTTTTGCGTGTTTTATTTTATATGTTGTTGTTATTATTTCATTGAGTTATTCATCACTTCTTCATATAGGCGATTTGGCAGCATTTAGCATTGCGATTGGCGCGACGGGCGGCAATGGCGGCAGCGGCGCCCGAGATAATTTCCTGGCGCCAAGTTCCTCTATCTACGAAAATACTTTTTAAATTAAATCCCTCCGGAAAAAGTTACGATTCACGATAAACATAAATTTAATGTGGTCGTTTATTTTTGTTAATTTTTATTTAGCAAATTAAAGAGATTAGTAGACGTAATGATATGATTCAAATTTTGTAAAGTCTGTTCTGTTTGTTAGCTCTCACAAAATTTTGTTAAGGGTTGTAGAAAAAGCTGACTTGTATTTGATGACACAACAGAATAGTTTCACAAGATATTTATTCTAGGAAGCAACAAAATAAATTTTGAAAATGAAATTAACGGCAAAAATTCGCACAAATTCATATAAAACTAGTGGGCGGTTAGGCGCCATTAATTAAACAAAATAAGCAGACTTTTATTTTCAATTTGCTTTTGGGAAGTTTTTTTTTACATACAAAACACAAGGGGCCTTACCAATAATCATAGTAAGGACTTAATATTCCAGTAAATAAACCTTGTTTGTACTGATCACAAATAATGTACTATTTATGGAATGTTTAATTTTTTGAAGTCAATCCTATATTTGATTCACTATTTGGAGTTAACATTAATTTTAAGGTAGTACCATGTACAGTTAATTAGTTAGATTCCATACCATTATGGTTCATTTTACAGAAATATTTAAGTCTTCACTAAATTTGATTATTGGTAAGGCTTAAGGTGTGTTTTTTGTGCCCTTAATGTTAGCTTAAAAATAATGTTCATTAAAAATCCTTGCCTAGGATATAAGCAGACTATTATAATTTATAACTGTTATACAAAAGATAAGCGGCGATGGCGTTTTTTGTGCCATTTTTTTTGTTTTTTTTTTGAGAAGAGAATCGAAAAATTTCGTAAACTCGCAATGCAAATTCGGCAAATTTTATAAAACATGACATTCAAAGCCAATTTCGAAGAGTCGTTAGCTCGTTGTTTAAAATTCTGTATGTTTGAATTGTTTCAATTCTTTTTGAATTCACAAAAGACGCACGTGTTTAGGCACTGAGATTAATTTTTGTTTGACAGAACACGATAAGTTTGTAATTGTGGCGATTGATTAAGGACTGAACTGAAATTGAACTAAACTGAAATTTTGACAGCAATCCATCAGCTGTCTTTTTGGCGTTTGTTGAAGGGCTGAATTTCGCACTTTCAAATTAGTTGGTAATATTTGTGAGTTCAAACACACACAGTTGTTCACTGATGCCCACTTGACAACTCTACTTTTTGAACTGCCGACAAAGACAAAACGATAAGTGGAAACCTAGCATTAAGAAGCGAAAATCAGTCCCGATTTCCGGTAACAAATAATTTCAGCAAAAGCAATTAAATGTATCTCCATTCAGAAAACCTCATATCCATTTAAAAAAAATATCTTAGCATCTACACACAATTCTTCTTGTTTTTGGGATCTAAAAGGTATTACATGCAAAGTGGTGAATAACTGGCCATTAGGTTCAATTTAAACAGGCAAACGGTTTATCTATAAAAAAATAAATAACATAGGTAATATATTATTTCCAAGAAAAAACCAAAAAATCTCAACAAAAAAAAAACATAATGCATAGAGTATAATACAAAGAATCCAATTGTGACACATTGGGAAGCATAACATCTTTTTTGTTCAATTTTGTTTTAAATTCAAATATATTAAATAAAAAAAGTCCCCTAAAAGACTTGAAGATTCGAGTTCAAATCAGTTAAGAGCATACAAAAATGCGCATCTTAAGTGCGACTACCTGTTTTCATCATCTGCTGCTTCCTTCGCCCTGTCTGTATTTGGAACAACACACGACTTCTTAAAAGCAAACTAACGTAGAGATATTTTCTTCCAACATCTAAGAGGCGCTCCATGTTAAAAATTCTCAGAAATGTCTTCAAGGAAATACAGGAAGATAAGAAAAAAAAAAGGAAAAGAAAAGAAAAGAGGAGCGCATTTTAATGAAAGGAACATATTCTTCTTCCAGAGAGGAAAAGAGAGGGAAAAAAATACACAAAACCTGTTAAAACTAAATACCCGCAATACAAACTGTGCACACACAACCAAATTGATTAATGCATGCTCTTTATTCGCCTATCATTCTTCCTGGAAGAATATTTGTAGAATTGGTAGGTTTTAATGCAGACCAGTCATACGCAAAGACGTACACTAAACACGAAGAGAAAACTGCAGATTCTATTCTCTACAAAACGCCAATTAACACTATTGGTCCCCCAAACGAACAGGTATTATATCAAAGTCCTTTTAATTTTATCTAACTGATAAAAAAGGCATTATGCACTTAATTGTGACAAATGCACGTTTGCCGACAACCATTATGGTATGGAAAAATAGCTGCTTTCGAATGCAAATCGGGTGGATCAGCCTTTTGGCATTTTAAAAGCATCTAATTGACAGCAGCTCGAAAAAAACACCGCAGTTTTTCTTTTTATTTGAATGCACTAATTAGCCTCTTCTTGTGCAATGTGAACGCGTGCACAATTTTTGACATGTCATTACAAACAAAAATGCAAACAAAAAAACAACAACCAGGCAAATGTCATAAAATTCTAAAAAAAAAAAAAATTCAAAAAGACCAAAAAAATAACTTTTGCTACTGTGCACAGCAGCGAACCCAAAGCAGCTAATAAGAACAACACACGGAGTTCGGTCATTATTATATATTGTGATTTCGCTCATTCTATGAAAGATGTTAACAACAGAAAAAAAAATGCAAACCCCTCCATTAAGATCGAAATACACATAAAACCGTGAATCTACCTGTGATCTCGAAAGGAACAGATTGAGTTAATTTAAGTTTCCTTTCGGACCCCTCAGGAGCAGCGCAGCAAGCACAACGAGTTTCGGTTTCCTTCAAGCCAGATTAAATTCCTATACCCAAACTCATGTCTCGCTTCCTTCACCTTCTTCTCCTGAATGTTCCCATGTAGGTACCTTTTCGGTTTTAGATATTCTCATCCCCATGGCGCTGAAATTCTTAAATAAGCGTACAGAATGCGTCCTGTTCACGATGAATAGCTATAAAAAAAGAAAACATCATATACATTCCTTTGGCCATTATGGCCTCCTCCTGGGCTGTGTCTGTCTCGTTTTGCCTTTAGCCTTTGGTATTACACCTGTAATTACAAACTATGTTTGATTTTTTTTTAATTTTCATTGGACTTGTTTTTGTGTCTTCCACTGTATATGTAGTTTCGTGAAGATGTTTTTTTATTTTGTTTGCATTGATGCTCAACTCCCAAATTAAAATCGATAATGTCCGTCAGTTAAGTGGCTAACATGGTCAAGGAGCCGAAGGCAAAAAAAACTAAAAGAGGCGTTTCGATGCGAACAACTTCTTGAGGGTCAATATAAGATACAGTACTGCCTGCAGGTAAGAACCCACTTTCGAAAATCGATCAAATAAAATTGGTTGTTTTTGGTGTTTTATAAGCCGTTTTGCTTGTAAACATTTTGCTGAGTTGTTATACACTCTCTCAAAAACACGGCTTAGAAATGTCTTATCGATAATTGCAAAATAATAGTTCGCTTTAATTCCTCATAATTCTTATGCAATGATTATATAAAACTTTTCAACATATTAAGAATTATTAAAATAAGCTAAAATTGTATTAATAGGCGGAGACCTAGTCGCGTCACATCGATTCACTTTTTCGTTGAGGTTAAAATTTAATCGAAAAATAATCGAATGTACATGGATCGTATAGCTTATTATTATTATTACTCATTTACACGAGTGACTGCCATTTTTGAATAGATGCTTAGAACTTTAGGAATCTTTCAATGGCTGTCAAAAATCGCAATGCGAAAAGTTATACACTTTCGAACCTTTTATTCATTTAATCATGCGAGTTTGGGTTACTTTAATTGACAAACGGAATGAAAACATCGTTCGAATAAGCGACACCCCGACTGATGTATCTGCTTGTTTATCGCCGCTAACTAAATCTAATTGAATATTTCTTGACAAACCTACTGTTTTTAAAAAGATATTTCTAGTGAGTCATACATAAAAACAAAATTCAAAGGCACTCCCAAACTAATGCGAAACGTTCGGAGCGACAGCGAAACTTTGCGTGTTGTCAACATTTTCAACGGTTCACATAATGGGTAACTTTGGTTTATCACCATGCAAATCAATTTTTACAGGCGAATGTTTCGTTGCCGTTCCGAATGTTTTACCATAGTTTGGAAGAGCCTTAAAAGTATTATAATCAAATATAAAAATGTTTACCAAAAACAAGAAAAAAAAGAAAAGCACCAGAAAAAATCGAATCTAAGACAGCTGATAATATGCTGCTTTTCTCGATTCGGCTTGAATGTTTATTTTTTTTAATAAATAGAAGCTAAATTTGATTCATTTGAATTTAAAATTAAATCACTGCTCTTCTTTCTTTTTATATATAAGAAATATAAAAATGGTTTTGTTCTTGTTTTTAACTTAAGATTTTTTTTTTAACCTTGTGGATTCAATGCCATGAGTTTTTTCGTAGTATAAAGATACTGAGAATTGAGAAGATATTTGACCGCGACTGGCTGTGTCTGTGTCTTGTCCCGATTCTTTTGGAGTTGTTTTCAGAGTCACGCCGCGCCGGTTGCCATCTTCGATGAAGGTATAAATACCTGATTTTTGATTCATGTGAACGTTTTTGTTTTTCTTTGGCGATTAATTAAAGTAATAGTTGTTTTTTTTTTTGGTATCTGATTATCATTTTTTTTAATTTTTGGGAAAAGGGCGGGTATTCAAAGAGAAGTCGGATATGTTAGAATTAAGGGTATATTAAACATATCTGATTTCTAGACAGGAAATGCTTATCTTAACGTGAGGTGGGATTTCAGAAGGAATGACAAAGGAAGTGCGGATAAATTATGCAGATATTATCTTAAAATATGAACAAATATAATATTGTCAAAAGAAAATTGTAAAACTGAAATTAATATCAATAGAACGCTGCTGATGCGAAACGAAAGTTTTTATAGCTGCGACTGCAAACTTATCAGCCCTTTTTTTTAAATAAAGGCTAAGGTTGTTTATAGGTTTATTTTCTTGAAAAAGTTCACAACTTACTGTCAAAGGGCCCTAACAATAATCAATTTTAGTAACGACTTAAAAATTTAAGTAAAATGGACCATAATTGTATGGGCTCTTAATAATAAACCAACCATGGTTTAAACATTAAGGTGGACCCTAAATAATGAATATTACATGGTATGGACCCTAAAATATGAAACATAACATCTATGGTTAATTTTTTATGGTCCATACCATTATGGTCTATTATCCTCAAATATTTAAGTCGTTACTAAATTTGATTTTTTTTTATGGTCCATACCATTATGGTCTATTATCCTCAAATATTTAAGTCGTTACTAAATTTGATTTTTTGTAGGGCCCAAAAGCAAAACGTTACCAAACAGACCTTCTGTGCAATAGGATTTTTGTTACTAATGGTGAATTTACATGTATCTTCGTCTAACTTCTGCAAAAAAAAGGGGATGCAAAATTAAAATTTACATTTGGTGGGTAGAGAGAGAACACCAAAATGCAGAAGATCTTCGTGCATGCAGATTATAGGGAGTGCAATAATGCAGATATGAAGACGAACATGTTCATCTTCTTGATGGTTCTCTTTCACACGCTCGGATTTTCGGCATACATCTGTCCCGCTCTACTTTTATTCATATTTCCAGACGAAGATACATGTAAATCCAGCATAAAAGCCCTTCCACACTAACCCACTGTGTATTAATTCGTTTTTTTGACAGATATGGTGAGAAGTGTAGAAATGTAGGGGAAAGGAAGTAACTAAGCACGAATGAAAGTTTTAAGACTTTCTGGTTGAACCTTGACGTTTCTTATTTGTCAAACGGAATGAACGTCGATGTTAGCGAAAATGAATGTAAACAAAAATTATTGAGATGTTAAATAGTTTTTCATAATTGAATTTAGTATATATTTGAGAAAGAAGTTATTAAAAAACATTTTTATTTATTACTACCGATTATGTACGCAAAAGCAACCAAATTCAAGGAACGTCAAAATAACGAAAAGCAGAACGTACTTATTTTCACGAATCGTGTTATCACGAACATACGTACTTGTCAAAAAGAAGAAAGAAGAAACGACCGAAAAAAAGTGCACTTGAAAAAAAAAAAAAAATTCTATTGTTATTGTTTATCTTCTACTTACATTTATTCTATTTTTGAAAGTAAAAACTGGAATTATGTCCGATATATTGGAAATATATAAGAATTTAAACCACACTTTAAAATAAAACCTGGGGTGGAATCGGCTAAGGTCATATGTGATAAATGATAGTCATTATCAATAAATTCCGTCTGCATGACAAGTGACGATCATATTTTTCTGACTATTTTCTATGATAGCTAAACAGCTGTCACAGAAAATAGTCACAAAAATATGATTATCATTTGTGACAGTCACCTTACGCAGATAGTTTGTCGATAATGACTATCACTTTTCACTTATCACATATAACCTTAGCCGATTCCACCCCTGAGTGCTGACGTCTTCTAGCTTCTAAACAAAAAAAGCTCTTATTTTGGGGTGCAATTTTGCATGTGTCAATTTCATTAATCTTATAGCTGTCACCTTTGTCACTGCTCAAATTGGAAACTCTTCATAAACTATAAACAAATTCAAATTGGACTTGATAAAAGTTGTAACATATGTAAGATATTTAACTTACCAAACAACAAAGTACAGAAATGAAATACTTTGGTAATTTCTATAATTTGGCGTTTAAAAGTTTTCCTCTGCTTATTATTTCAATAAAACAAGAAATCAGAAAAGAACGAACTTTATAATTACATATAAATTGGAAAACCCAACAAAATATTTTATTTTAAATTGTATTGAGTACTTAAAAAAAACATATATCCAAAAATGTTAACATTATGTAGGTGTTGTATTAATTTTTCCAATTAGTTAATATGGCGTTCAAAAAACATCAAAATGCCAACACTTTTTGAGCCAAATTATTAAATTATTATTGATCTTCTTATAATTAGATTAGCTGAACAAAGACAAATGTTGTGTATTATAAAAGAGTTTATTTTTGTTATTTTATTCATAATTGTTAGCATCAAATAGGTATAAAAAAAGGCTCCTCCATCAGTTCATTAAAAACTTTTATTCATTAATTTTCAAAAATGCTAATTTATTTCACTATTCAAGCATACATACATAGCTTCAAACCAAAATTTGTCATTAAATTTATAAGGCAAATAAACACACAACCTACAGATATGAACGAACGCGACATCTTCAAAAAAAATTAACTGCGTTTTTAGTTCTTTTTTAGACATGATATCATCGATACATCACTGTGATTTGCGCAACACTAGAGTGTGTCGCACTGTAAAATCAAAGTAAAAAACTTGAGAACAAAAAAGACAACAAACACGAAAAACTAGATTTCTACTAGACTAATATAAACAAATTTTAATAATAATAAAAAAAAAAAAAACATTAACATTTTACCAGAAAAGAATAGAAAAAAATCTTCGGAAAATAATTTAAATGTTTTGTATTCAATAAATGCAGAGTTTTTTGGTGTGTAAAACTAATGAATATTATAGCTAGGTAGCGAAACCAACCCACTTTTGCATAATAATGTTCAATCGAATGAAGAAGTCAAGGTCTAAGAGACTTTAAGTTTTTATTTTATTTTTAGGTAAGTTCTGATGGTTAGTATAAGAACTAATAAAAAAAATTGAATTTTTTGAATTATTTTCAACTTTTTAAAAAGCACATTTTTACAAGTTCAAAGGAAGTTCACAGCACAGAGGTCCATCCAAAAATTAAACACAAATTAAACTCGGACGTCTTATTGTCAAAATATGAAGCAGGTGAATCAAATGTTGCATTTCCCTAATGTATTTTGACAGTAGGATTGTTCAGTGAAGTTTTTTTTCAGATCAGAACAGCACAGGTTTGTGAGAAACGTCAGACAAGTTAGAACAGAAAAACCTGTTCTTCCTAAAGCCTAGTACATACTTCCCCGTGAAGTGAACATTCGCCTGTGTAGAAAGTGAACTTTTGACATTTATCACTGATACACACTTGTGAATGCGCTCGTGAACGCTTGACGTTTGAAACCTCAATGCATCAAATGCCTACCACAAAATAAAACTTTGCTGTGTAAATTCATTATGAAAGAATCTATTGTTGTATTTTTTTAATTTTTCAACTTGTTTCACATTCTAAAAGCACGCTACGCAAAGAACAAACTGATAATTAATTAACATTACACATTTTTTTTCTTTTATCCAACTGTCAAACCTTCACCAAGCCGTTCCCGTGCATTTTGCTCGTGAATTGCCCGTGAACGAAAACTCTCCACTTTGTTCTCCACTCAGCTTCACGAGCACGTTCACGGGGGAAGAAAAAAAGGGAAATTTGTATGGGTTCACGAGATGTTTCACAAGTATGTACTAGGCTTAAAAAGCAAGTACAGAAAATCTTGATCTATTCTGTTCTAAACTGTTCGGAACAGACTCACTAAACAGCAAATCAGAACAGTGTGGAACAGAAAATTGTCATTGATCAGCAAAAACTTGTACTTGTACTTGTTTTTTGTTCCAAACTGTTCGGAACAACGTCGCTGAACAAAGCTAGTGCAATCTCATTTTCCTGAGCTAGCCAATTGTAGGACTATCGAGCTAAAGGTTTAATTTTTGACATAACAAGTAGGTAGTCAAAATGCCTGTTTGGTAACTAAATGGTGAATTCACATGTATCTTCGTCTAACTTCTGCAATAAAAAAAGGGGATGCAAAATTAAAATTTACATTTGTTGGATAAAGAGAGACACCACCAAAATGCAGATTGTAGCAAGTGCCATAATGGCGGATTTACATGTATCTTCGTCTGAGTTCTGCAAACAAAAAGGGGATGCAAAATTCAAATTTACATTTGTTGGATAGAGAGAGAACACCAAAATGCAGAAGATCTTCGTACATGCAGATTATAGGAAGTGCCCTGTCCCACTCTACTTTTCTTCATAATTGCAGACGAAGATACATGTAAATCCAGCATAATGCAGATATGAAGACGAGCATGTTCATCTTCTCGATGGTTCTTTTTCACACGCTCAGATTTTTGGTATACATCTGTCCCTTTTCAAAACAATATTCCAATTCAATATTTTTTGTTCAAATCTTTATTTGCTAACATCGAGGAGCATTGCGGTTGTCAAATCAGACAACTTGGGCGAAGGGCTAAAAAATGTGACGGAAAAGAAAGTAACGAGCACGTATGAACATTTTCGGGTTCAACTTTGACGTTTCTGATTTGACAACCGCAATGCTACTTGATGATATCAAAAACCTATGTATATCGAAAAGTAAGAACGTATTTTCGCGAACCGTGTAATCACGAATGTACGTGTCTGTCAAAAATACAAAAAGGTTTACGAACTAGAAAACAAACCGTTTAATAAGGCTCAAAGGTTCGCAAACATGGGGTAGTTTCTGAGTTTTGACAGCAAATTGTCAAAATTTGAGGGAAAATATCACGTTACAGTCCTATTAAGGTAGAGATATAAAAATGTATGCAAATTATCAAACTTAAAATGGATAGGGTTCCCACTTTTATCAAACATAAATATTGATATCAAATTTAATCAAAATAAAGAAAATTTGTGAGATCTCGGAAACGTAAATTAAGCTAAATAGGTACCTACTATTGTTTATTAATCAGCGAAATTATAAAAAAAATTCTTAAAAGCTAACCAATCCACATAATCTACTTGAATCTTAACTTCCTTTGTATTAATTTGTATGCAAATATGTAGCTTCCGCATTGCTTAATAAATTCATAACAAAACAAAACTTCTATTTGCATCTTAAACTAAATTAAAAGAAATATTTTCCTTCATCATCACTACGGAAATGGTGGCACACATTAAATCCAAATAAACTCTCGCAATCCAAATGCAGTTAATTCATACAAAAAAGCCAAAAAAAAATAAAATATCTTCATCACAAATATAATCCATCCTACATCATTCAAGAATCGATTTTATGAATGAAATGAACAAACAAAATTGTTTTATAAATTCATTAATGGTAAAAGTGAGTTCCCCCTCAAGTTCAAATGAGATGAAATAAAGACACACAAAAAAATAGAAATCCATTTACATACCCATATGGGAGATTTCACATCTGTTTTGTTGCATAGTTGTTGTATCAATATACATATTATGGCAGCTAGACTTGACCATAGAGTGACAAAAGCACTTCAGTTAATAGCTATTTTCTTGAAAGTAATATCAATTTGAATGCCTGGTGGAGAGAAAATGAATTAAGGAATAAACAATAAAGAGCTTTAAGTATGGATGTGATGTTTTGGAGGTCCATGTCCTGTTCATTGGAGTGAGTTATTAAATAGTAGTGACAACTTGAACCTTTTCACGTCGAGTCGTTATTTATTTTGTTTACACAAAGATACATACGAAAGTAGCCTGTTCCTTTACTCTGAGTTTCTGTGATTTTTTCTGCATATTAGACCAAAGTTCTGTCAATTTGTTATTTTTACTTGAGATGACAGGAATGGGCCTTTTATTGCATGTGCTCCCTTAAGTTAGCTTAAGGGCCAACAAAATGCAATGGAAAACTCCTTAAGTGAAAGCAACATAAATGGCTCATTATACGAACGGACATTTTAAATTTGACAGCAGCTGCTGTCATCTGACTGCCCATGTTCGTTTTACACACAGTAAACATGTCTAAGGTATTGTCATGCACAGCTTGTCAAATTTCAAGATAGCTGCTCTTCCTGTAAATTTTTGATGATTATTTGAAATTCAATTTTTTTTCTATTGATTTTAACAACAAGCGCAAAACTGAACACGCTACTGATATTAACTGTAATATATGTATGACGGCTTTCACACGAGGAAACTGAGTTGCCAGAAACTGGCTTGTTTGTAGGCGAGAAGGGTGTGAGGGGAGATTTTTTGTCTTCCTTTTACGCCCTTCTCGCCTACAAACACCCAGTTGCCGACAACTCAGTTTCCTTATGTAAAAGGGGTCTATCTTGCGTTTTATAGCATTTTCACACCAAACCCAAAACCCGGTTTTCGCGAAAATATCGGTTTTGGCTGAAAACCTATATCGAAAACACAAGTTTTCCCATACATTTATACTAAACCACAAGTTTTGATAAAACACAAGTTTTAAATAAAACCTGTCCAAAACATGTTGGATTTGCAGGATGAACTTAACAAACACACCTTGTGAAACATTCAGCTCTCAATTAAATGTCATATAAATAGCTGATGGGTTGCTGCCAGGAAAAAATATTTTTTCTGCTGGAACACAAGAGAGCGCGACGCAGTGTCGCGCATCCTAACTACTAGGTGAAATTGATCGGTTCCATTATTAAATTCAAATATTAATAAATTGTCTTTTAATTGCACATAAAACATTTGATTTTTCCCTTTTCTGTGGCACTGACAATTTTCAAAGCGGCGCGGCCCTTCCTCGAAACCATTGTGTTTAAGAAAAACAAATGAAATGTCAAATGAAAACTTGTAAATTTTCGGTGTGAACGCATTTCAAGTTTTCGTAAACCAATTGCCGAAAACCTGGTTTTGGGTTTGGTGTGAAAAGGCTATTACATACGTTAAAGTTGTCAGAAGCAACTATTCAAAATTTAAATGTTGTTCGAATCCTTGTTTATTTTAATAATTGTCAAATCGACACAAAAATAAAACATTGACATACAATATACTTAGCTATGTTGTTAAAGTGAGATTTTAACTAGATAACAACAACTAATAGGTAATTATTTAATATTGGAAACGTTTATGAACAAGTATTTTGCGTTTAGCACAATAACATACCTACTCAAAAGATTATGCAGTGAAGTACATAATGTTATATATTTATGCAAGGTGAAGTAGTTTGTTGAAATAGCTTATCGTTAGAATAGTACAATGTTGACATAAAAACTTAAACATACGCTTGACTCAACTTTTTTTTTGTATTTGCGTATATAATATGACCATTCAGACCAACGTAAGAAAAAACAGAAAAAGTATAGTTTTTGTTTTGTGATCTGAAACACCATTTCAACTGAACTCCAACTCAACTATGGTCTTAAATCAGGAATAATTGTTGAAATAGTGAGATCTCTGAAAAAAAAAAATTTTGGCGAAAACTATTGTCGGTTTACCGAGTGGACGGTTCGGAGTTACTCCTACTCCAGATTTTCCATATTCGATAAGAATGAAACAGAAACAGTGAAAATGGAGTAACTCCGGACGACCAATCGAAAACAGCAAAAGAGCCTAATTATACGTTTCGTTTTTTTGCTCGTTTCATCTTTCTGACAGGCACGTAAGTTCATGATTACAAGCGATCGCGAAAATACGTACATACTTTCGTTATTTTGACGTTCATGGAATTTAGGGTAGTTTTGTGAGAAAATAATCATGTTTTTTAATCATTTATTCAATTACATATATTCAATTATGAAAAACTATTTTCTAATTCAATAATTTTTGTTTAAATTGTTTTTTTTTTTCTAACATCGAAGATCATTGTGGTTATCAAATCAGAAACGTCAAAGTTCAACCAGAAAAAGTCTTGAAATTGTCATTCCTGCTTTCGTTAATTCATTGACAGCATTCGGAAACCTATGTAGAGCTATCCAGATTCGTTCCTGTTGTTGTAATCCCGTGTAAAATAACAGTGGATTACAAAACAGATTTTGCTGTTGGATAGCTATCCAACCTATCCGAAAAATGTTGGTATCATTTGTATCCCCATGCGAAATGTCAAAAACAACCAATACGTTCGAAAACCTATATGGATATGAACCTATCTTAGGTAGGCTATCGCATAGGTTTCCGAATGCGGCCATTCCCTCTACATTTCTTCACCCCTCACCCAGTCTTTCAAAAAGACGAAAGAAGACAGACAATTATTGTTTTAACTCCTAGCTGAGGAATTATGTGATGCGTTTTTATTTATTCGCCCAGAAGCCTTCAAGCCCAAAAAAAAAAAAAAAACTTTGGATAGAACATAAAATGTTCTTGGATTTAAATTCAGGCTTCTTCTTCTGTGACGGAATAGAGTTTTTCAGATCTACCAACAGTGACAGCCACTACTTTTTTGAGACTGTCAGATCCTAATATGTTATTTAAAAGAAAAGTATTTGTTTGTTTTTAAATAAGTTTGTGCTGAATTTATTTATTAATTTTATAACCTGTTTGACAGTTATATTTCATTTTTTTTCTAATAATAATTTGTTTTTTTTAGAAATACCTATGTATATTATTTTAAACCATAAGCTTTAAATAAATGATACATAAGGGCACAAATATCAGTGTCAACAAAGTGTAGATTTTGACGTTTGTAAATAAAGAGAGATGGATATATTTATATTAGCTGGAAGCCAAAAGATAATGACGGTGTAAATTCAATAAAATAATAATGTTTCAACCTGAGCCTGATTTTAAATGTGTCTTAATTTTTACATTTTGTTAAGACTTTTTTTTTTATTTCAGAAGCTGCACCTCCGCCTTATCAACAATCAGTTATGGACAGACTGAAACCCGAAGGTATGTTTGGCTATATTTTACTAACTAAACTAAAATAAAATTTGTTTTTGAAATCGATTTAATCTGCCGTTGTGAGGCTCATAGTTCACAATTTTGTGTGAGTGTGTTTTTGTAATTTTTCTTACAAGGAAGTCACAAATTTGTATTCTGTGGAAGCCTTCATAAGAAATCTCACAACAACAACGTGAGTTGTGATCTGCCAAGGAGCAGATCATAATTTTAAAGTTTTTTATGGGGCGAGTTCACCAGGAGTTATCAGGTTATTGTGACTTGTGAGGCATAAGTGAGCTTGCCAGAATAAGGCCGTTAATTTGCATTTATTAGGTGCTATATACTCAACATTAGGGGAATTCATGTAACGAGATAATTTTTCGCTTTGTAAAAAAATATAATTTTACGCAAAAGGTTACATGAACACCCCATTACAAATTTTTGCGTAAACTATAGAAACAAACAGCTAAGTTAAGTCAAATTAAACGTCACAAAGTTTCTAAGGGTTTTTTCTACGCTTTTCGCTTCAAATTTGTGAGATAAAATTCTATATTTTGCAGAAAATTTTTTCGATTCATTTCTACCGATAGAAAATTATATCGTTTTTAAGCTTTCTATGGGTTTTCTGCGTTTGCAT
This sequence comes from Melangyna quadrimaculata, assembly GCA_949320155.1. NCBI lineage: Eukaryota > Metazoa > Arthropoda > Insecta > Diptera > Syrphidae > Melangyna > Melangyna quadrimaculata. The sequence goes on from OX439483.1 coordinate 402,426,080, forward strand.
GAATACCCCTAATATGAAGACTTAGTAAATGTTACTCTTTTAGACATTCTGTTTTTTTTTTGGTATTTATCTGCGCTGATCTAATTCAAGGATGCAAAGGAAATCAAGGGTCATACTCATATTTGTTTGTTCCCAAGGGTTTGTGGAGATATTCCAAAATATTGCTATGTACCTACAAAATGCTAGCTGTCACTTTTGGGTGGTTGACAGATTCGTAAAAAGCTCTATTGTATGATATAAAAGATTTATAATAACACCATTCACTAATACCCTTATCTTCTTCATAATCCTAGTCGAAAATATTCTTTTGGTACAAAATAAATAAACAACAATCATACGCAGGCATTCTCGGCTAGCTTTATACTCTGCGCCGCACCTTATCTTCGAATCTTGATTTACCACCACCTTCATGATACCCCACACACTACAGATCAGCAGCGCCATCAGCAGAAGAAGAGCAACAAAACTTGTCCACGACGGGCGACGTCGACATGGCGACTTTGACGGGCGTTGAATAAAAAAAAAACATAATAATAAACCTACATCCACTTAGTTAATTTGAGAAGAATTCTGGCGCCCGACTTAAATAGCTGCCGCCACGATGATTTTTTATTTTATTGATTTGTGGAATGTTCTATGTAAATTTGCCTGTGTACACAATAATTTCTGTTGACTTTATCTTAAATTTAAAAAAAGAAAGAAAACGAATCAAAAGGTATACCTATATTTTAATTCATCGTTTTCGAAATAGGAAAAATTTAATTCGAATTTTCGAACTGTCATTTTTGTAAATATTCCTATCCTACCAAAAAATGTTTTTATTCTCAATAAGTTCTACATACAGCTAGATGTATGTACATGTAGCCGAAACCGAAGCAAAAGAAACAAAATTATTTATTAAATACATAAATGTCAACATAGACTGAAATATTAAGTGAAATTGGCGATTAATTCTACAGATTCAATTTTTGAAAAAAAAAAAAAAAAAAAAAAATCGATATTATAAATTAACATGCTTGATTTTTCTACAAATACATTGATACATAGTAGTAAGTGGCGCCAAATATAAACTATTTGGAATTATAAAGGTGTGTACCTACTTATCGATGATGTTTAAAATGTCGTATTGCGTATAACATTTCTATTTTCTTATTTATTTATTTTTTTATTTGACCAATGTGATTTGACGCACGATACAATGTTTGCTGGCGACGCCATGATCGGCGTCGTCGTCATTGGGATCATATAGGTGAAACGAGATAAGATACCAACTTTTTGTACTTGTTTTCGGAACTAATCAAGTCCTACTTTAATCATCTCGGCTAGACAGCCGATTTATAATTGTCAAGTATGTCCAAATGAATTTATGAAATATTTATTACGGTTTTTTTTCTTTTTAATTAAATAGCAATAAAAACCATTAACAAGTTTCATAAGCATTAGCTTTTTTGACCTTGTTATGATTTCATACACAAAAATATTTCGAGGTGATGGGTCTTTGAATATTGCATTTACTTGACAGCAACAAAATTGTTGACATTTTATTGTATGGCGACGACAGCTTATCAACATGCAAGCACGGCTACCGCGTATCTTACAAATTATTTATAGGTACCTACATACTTGCACCTTCTGTTCGATATTTACCGTTTATATTTTATAGAATAGATGTGAATGAATATTTTTGAAGAATTCCAATTAAGCCAGAGTTTGTATTCCGTCATTTGTAGTGGTAGTTTTACAATTCTTCTTTTCCTTATTTAAATGTTTTTTTTTTCTACACACGAATCAAGATCTAGATTTCAAGCAAAAAGTTCAAAATCAACAAGATGCAGGCTACTTTAGAATACATTTGTCTATTAAGGGCAACTGTTTCTTAAGAAAGTAAATTTTGAGCTATAATACGGGGAAGCTCACTTAAGTCCGCGCATCATACCACATATATTTGCGGATTGCTATATTAAGTGAAGTCTGCGCCCAAATGCAGTGTGAAACTGAGAACTGAGTCAAAATGAAAAAGATACCTTTCATTTAATTGTATTCGAAAATCTGCTTGCTTTCGTTATTTTTGACGTAAGCTTCAGTAAGCGTCACCAATAATAGTTTCATATTTATCTACCCTTCCTAAGTGTTATTTTTTTTTTTAAATGCTCTTTTCCATACATTCCAGACCGTGCTCCAAGCGAAAACTTAAAAGACGGAGGATTTTCCACAGTCAGCAGTACCACCACTGGTCTACGAGTTCAAATTCCAGAATCGTTCACCACTAACGGCGAAGGTAAGTCACACATCCTACAAAACTTTAATAAAATTAAAAATTGAAACAATTTTAAAAAAGTAACAACAAAATATTAATAAATGATTTAATAAAGAGAAGCCGTTTTTTAAAGTGCATAATGTACCTACCTAGGTAATAATTAAAAATGACGCGACGACGATAAAAGGTTATCGCAATAAAAGTTGAAGGGCTTTTATTTTGTCTTTTTCGCGCAAATAGCTAAAGTATGCATTTTGTATACATAGATAGATGTATAGGTACATACATAAATGTAAAGACATTTTTTTATAATATAGTATAAATGTATATATGTTGTACCTACCTGTTCCAACCCAACCGCATTATTCGTTTTGAAGGCCGTTCGTTTGTGGATTTTTTTGTCAAGTACCTAGAACCCAACAACGTGTCGAGTCGACCAGCCAGCGCCATGCCACAAGCACACCTCTGTCGAGCAAATATCCCAATCCCAATATGTGTGGTGTGTGTGTGTGTTCAATAACTTTGTTTTTCTTTTTTATTTGTTCAAATAGTGTTACGATTATTACTTGATATTGTAGCTTTAGCTTCTACCGTAAAACGGCGGCGGCGCGGCGATAATACCAACCACCAGCACCACCCAGTTGTTGTATCGAAAAGATATGCACATAATATCTATATATAAGTACATTTATAGCGTGTATGCCAGTAGATAAAAGTATTTTCTTTGGCGCCGGAATGCCGCCGCCACTGTGCTACAAAAATAAACCGCTAGCTATAAGTTAAGCTATAAGTCTATATAGAGGCACTTTTTTATAGCCATCCGACGCGACGCGCCAACATTAAATTACTTGTACTTTACTATCTACGAGCTTATGGAAGGTTTTTTTTTTTTCGTTGAACAGACTTTTTAAGTATGACCGGCCACCATCACCAGTTTAATGGCAGTTAGTAGCAGGTATTTGGCAGCACCTTAATAATTGTATATATACGTTCAAAAACTCATCGATTCTTATAATCGATTTATTAAGTATAATGCTTATGCGGGCCGTAGAGTGGACTTTTATTTGTATTTTCTTGGTTAGTTATACAATATGTACACATTGCTGCACAAATTTTAATATCTCATGGTTACCCATTTGTTTAACTATATATTAAATATGGTGGGCAGTAAGACAGCATTTTGAAATGTTGTTTACTACGTCACCTGCTGGAATCCACACAAAATGAGAATTTTGACTTTTCCAATTGTTTTGAACCATGTCGAATTCGAACCCGAAATAGGAAGAAGTGGGAGTATTATAATAGTTTCGTTTCGTTTCTGTTTTTTTTTTTTTTGTCTTAGCGCCACTCAACGGTGAATGTGTTAGCTATAATAATAATCAAAATCAGATGGGTGCCACAAAACAAGTCTTTTAGTTCCACACACTTTAAATAAATCTGTAATCGCAGCGCACCAAACACAAATTTTTATTCCTCGAAAGGTAAACATCTGGAATACAAAAAAAAAAAAAGTAAAATGGTCAAATCGTTGGCCGTATTTGGAACGACGATGTTTTCGTCGGATAAATTTATTCATGTAGGCGAGCGAATGTAGATGAGTGTAAAACACGTGTTGTTCCGACGCGATATAAATAGTTTTTTTTTTGTGTTGATGGCGTTTAGATGTTTGGCTATGTAGTTTTTTGTTATTATTATTTTTAACAACCTAAAAGCTATTTATTAAGACGCTCCTAAACGGATAGAATTACTTTGATAACAATATACCCAATTTAGTGATTTTTTTCTGTTGGTATTTCTTCTACCTATCAACTTTTTTGTTCGGTTTCGTTTGATTTTATGCGTCAGCGGCCCACATACCTACCTACAAAAATGTGGATCGTATTAGTTGGCGTATAAGTTAGAAAATTTATTCAATTCAATCATATCTTTTAGATGTTTAACATTTTATTTAGTGTATTATTACCTTTCGTTTTATACTCTATCCCTTTATTTTATTTTATTCTTTTTCTTCCGTGTCGTGAAGTATTTTTGTTAAAGAAATGAATGAGATAAAGTTTAACCACACCCTTAAAATAAAATGTAGTTTTGTGTTTGATCTCATTAAATCCATTTTTATACTAAAACAAGTTTTTTTTTTTTGTTTTATAAATTCATTGATATATTTTTTGCTTTTTTTCTAGCGTCGATCACAGGACAAGGTCTTAAATAGACTTGAACTCAAGTACCTAGCAAAAGAAATATAATATTATAGATAAGAATTTCATAAGGTTGACGTCTTCTTGCAGTTTTTATTTAGGATTTTTGTTGTTGTATTTCATTTGGATCTACGAGTATGTGTTGTGGTGTTTTGTTGATTTGTTAATGACGATTTCGTCTCCATGTCATAGCCAGAGAAGAATTATTGTAAGTCAATATTGAAATTATGACTTCACAATTTAATTTTTTTTTAGATTTTTTATCAGCTCGAAAAAGAAATTACGAAATGTTGTGTATAGGAGAAAAAAAAAAAAAAAAAACCTCAGCCTTATGTATGTTCATAATGGCGTTGTCTGATTATGTATCAACATAAATATCATAGACAAAATTGCCACTAATTTAAGGACACTTTCTTTTAAAATAAAAAAAAGTCTATTATTTGGGCTATGAAATTTTCTATGTCAGTTTCAACAAAGTAATGTCTTCCGCTGTCGTTGACAAATCGTAAAGTTTTATTTTATTGAGTTTCGTAAATTTTCGTTCACTTTTTCTTCGCAAAAGTCAAATTAGATTATTCTCTTCTTAACCTTAGAAAGAATATCATATGTAACACCAGAAACTAGAAGTAAAATTGACAGCTGGCTGCAATTAGTGAAGGTTAAGTGCAGTAGGACGTTGACTATTTGACGTATGAATGTTGGTTTTTGACATAAGCTTAAAAGCCCAGTCGATAATTATAGTTCTAACTTTACCCTTTAATTTTTGAAAATAAAAAAAGAGGAAAATTTCACCATTACATTCAATCAAACTCTACTTTATAAAATCTTCTACCGCCATATTTTGTATTTCGCTACATTCAATCATAAGAAAAAAGCCTGAAAAGCATTAGAAAAGCTTGACATCATTTTCCGAAAATCAGGTCTGTTTGGCAACCTTAAATTTCTTGCAAGTTTTCACATCTATTGTCAACAAAGAACCCATTTTTTAATTGATTACCTTTTATTCAACAAGTTATGTAGAATGTGCAAAAATTAATAAATTGGAATCTTCGTGTGGGGCCCAGTTTATCAACAGTTTTATTTTAGTCAAGATTTTTAATTAATAATATGTCAATCGCACGAACTCCTTATTACACAGACAACACAAGGGTCTCATTTCTAAAAGCCAATCAATATTTGTACTTGTCATTTCCAAAAATCGTATGTCAAAAATTCAACATACATATATTAAACATTTTTGACAAAAAAAAAACGATAAAATTTTCTATCAAACTAATATAACCTGTGAGTCAACAACATTTCGCTCGCATCACCCAAGCTGTTGCACCTAATAATACATTTTTTAGTATCTCGCTATTATTGACTCAACTAACATTTCTTTCTGGCAACCGGTGTATAATCAGATGCTGGTTTTTCCCAAACGAAGAATACGCCACATGCTTTGATAAAAAGAGCCACACTTAAAACAATGAGAACCCAGTAGGGGCAACTCGTTAAAAGTTCAACTGATTGTGAGTCAAACCTGAGATGTTGTCAAGTGGTGTGTTAACATTCCTTAAATGTTCTACTTATAATAAACAAAGTAGAGTGCCTTCTATTTTTCATCGTAAACAGGGAAGGTACAGGATTGTGCTAGCCAGCACACATAAAAGTCAGTAATTACGTTACGTTCATTTAGATGCCATATGCTAAAGGCAATCATTTACGCCAACAATAAACTCACGACACAACTCTCGGTTAAATGAAAATCAAGTCATTGAAACAATACCGGAATTGCTACTTCATCGAAAACACGTCTGACTGCAACTTTGGAATAAAAAAAAAATTATCAAAGTTGGAGGCGCCTTCCTGCATCTATTTTTTTTATGTCCTCTCTGCCTAATAACAATAAATTAAATTGTTCAAATAACATGACTTTAACTTAATTAAACATGAAGACAAGTGGCTTGTAAAAATAAATACATATAATGCTTTAGAAGTATTTTAATCTTCTAGGAGTTTTTAGCGAAGATTGTATCTGGCAAATTTAATGTACGTCAGTTCTTTGGAATTCATACTCAATATAATCTGTTTATTTTTATTTTTATTTTATTATTTGTTTTTCCTAGCAATGTGATTCAAATGGTGTAACTGTTTATATGATCTTTACGTTTTTCTTCCTAACAATTTATTGTTTTGAGTAGTTACTTGTAAGTCGAAATCGAAACCATTGCTAAAGAGTATCAACTAAAAGAAATTGACATTATTCTGTGTATGAAGCTTAACTGCCGAATCGACTGTAAAAATTGTTGTAGCACAACAAACGAAATTCAACATATCATAAGACCCCGATTACACGATTGGTTTTTCGGGTGTTTCGTCTTTCGTCTTTTTGACAGATTGGGTGAGGGATGTAGAAATGTAGAGGGAAGGAAGCAACGAAAGCAGAAATGAAAATTTTAAGACTTTTTCTAGTTAAACGTTGACGTTTCTGATGTCAGAAAAAAACGATTTGAACAAAAATGATTGAATTGGAAAAAAGTTTTTCGTTATTGAATATACATACATACGTAATATACTAGTATATTTGAGAAAGAATTGTTAAAAAAACATTCTTATTTATCACTACTGATTATTTTCTCACAAAACGTCTCCAAACTCCAGGAACTTCAAAATAACGAACAAAATTACGTACGTAATTCGTAATTGTGTGTAGGTAAGATCGATTTGTAAAATTATTGGTGCAATGAAGATTTTACAAAATCTATTTATAAGATACATTTCTGCAAATCTCAGACAAATTTCTGAAATATTTCTGTCCTACAGCCTATATGGTTCCGGTTCTGCATCTTGCTGAACGGGTATAACTGCAAATAGCTGTCATAAGTTAATGAACTCTGTGCCGTCAGTTTAAAAAATGTAACCGTACAAAAATTCCTGCTTTTAATTTTGAATATTAGCATGTTTCTATTTTTTAAATTAACATACACATTTTTCACTACACTATATAAGATTGTTTATGACAGTGCTTTAAAAATTCTAAAGATACGAGTATACATAGATATGAGCTTGATAACTTATTTTTTAAACTTAATTCATAAAAAATGATTATTCAAACTCATTTATGGGGCAGACAGCAATAAAACAAAACCTTAAGTAGACGTTATAACACTCACGCGTTTTTTTTTCTTTTATTACTCCAAACTATGGGAAGTCACACAAATAAAAACATCCTAAATTAAACAAAAAAAATCGGTCATGCACGAATATAATAGTCATGGTCTGCTGCACAAGTACTACAGAAATGCTATTGTTGAACAATATTTTTTAATTGACCTGGCGCCAGTAGACATAAATATAAAACGATAACGATACTTTGTGTGAGTCTCATTATTTTTTGCGGTTGGGAAATGCTGGTATTGTTTTTTTTTTTTTCTTTTTTATAATAATGGATCCTACTTCGCTGTGCCCCTCTTGAATTAATTCTTTCTACTGAAATTTAATTTTTGCATTCAGCAGAACCATTTGTCATTTTATCGCACTACTGAAAATGTATGATTAAGGTGATATAAATCGTGTTTTTTTTTTTGTTGAAAGTTCAGATAAAACTGTCGAAAAAAACGGAATCCGAACTTAGCAACGTCATCGAAGCAAAAAAAGTCCAGCACTATCACGAAATTCAGAAAACGCCAGCTTTTGGACAAACGTGAAAAATAAAAACTAAATTCAAAAAATAGTGCAACGGCCTCTGAGGTAGCTTGGTCTAGGTTCAAATCCAGCTGACGGCAAAACAATTTATATATTAAAATTGGAACTATAGACTAAGCACCACTAAAAAGGTATCTGATGATTGGTGTGGCAGCCACGAAATTGCAATAATTCCAGCCTATAATAATACTTGGTGGTAGCCAACACAAGTGTTGTTGTTCATTTAAAACCTTCAAAAACTAAATACATTCGCACAGAAAATTATTCCGTTCATTAATGAAACAAAAAAAAATGTGAAAAAAACTCAATTTTAAATCACTAATCCAGAAACAAAAAATAATTTACAAAACAAAGGTCGGCCATTCTTTTTTTATACATAATATTTTCGTTTGTTGGATCAGATATTTTGACGTTTCCATAAAAACTATCGATAACAAAATAGTAATTCGAGCTGGTTATACTTTTTCTATCGGAACTTAAAGCTGGCTTTAGACTTTCGTTCTTCATTCGGTGTTCCTTTTTCAGTGTTTTTTTTTTTTTTTTTAGAAATCCGCGCACTAAAGGGGTTTTTACTACCCTTAAAATAACAAGCACAGTGTGAGCGTTAGGAAAATAAGAAAGGATTTAAAAGGAGATACCGATGCACATTGGTTTCGAAGTTCTGAATATCAAAATGGGGGGGGGGGGAAATAGGGCCAGGTAAAGCATTTTATATTCTTGTTGTGCGACTAAAGAAAGAATCTCTATACTTAACGGTACGTCCGAAGTTGGGCTCAAGGGTAAACTGATGAGCATTCCTAAAAGCGCGAGTATTACGGTTGAATTGTTTAAGGGGAGGAATGCAACTGACTATTTCACTTGAACACTGTTCATAAAAGAAGCGATAGAACAGTGAGAGACAGGTGACATTGCGGCGGTGTTCGAGGGATGCTATTGTTGTCGTTATTGTTCTATCACCTATCATTTTTAGGGCCCTTTTTTGAATTTTATCCAACAAGTTTAGCTGAGTAATAGGAGAACCTGCTCATATATGTGAATTATACTCAAGCTTTGGACGAATAAAGGCTTTGTAGATTACAGCCAGATCAGAGGGGGTAAAGAATTTCTGGCATCTTCGGAGAAAACCTAAGCACTTAGCAGCGATTTTGGCGACATCAAATATGTGGTCATTCCACAAAAGGTGGTCTGTGACACACATACCGAGAACTGAGAACTTTTCGGTTTCCTCGATGCAAAGCCGTCCATGGAAAGCGGCATTGGGGGTGGTTTTCTGGCTGAACTTTGACGTTTCCGATTTAACAACCGCAATGCTTCTCGATATTAGGAAAGAACCTTGTAAATACAAATTATTGAATAGGCCTTACCAAAAAGCAATAAGTATCGCTCTCTCGTTTATTCACAAGCGTATGTTTATCACTTAATTCCTATACAATTGGCAATCTTCACCAAGAGCTTAAAAAAAAGGGATGCAAAATTAAAACTTACATTTGTTGCATAGAGAGAGCACACCAAAACGCAGAAGATCTTCGTACATGCAGATTATAGGAAGTGCCATAATACAGATATGAAGACAAACATGGTCATCTTCTTGATGGTTCTCTTTCACACGCTCGGATTTTTGGCATATATTTGTCCCGCTCTACTTTTCTTCATAATTGCAGACGAAAATACATCTAAATCCAGCATTAATCACGAACGTACGTGGCAGTCAAAAAGACGGAAGACAAAACAAACGAAGACACGAACCGTGTATTCAGGCTCTGTGTATTTATGTATAACGAAAATATGAGTCTGAGAGATAATAGGTGGTAGTAGGTTGTCGCAAATATTACTAATCAGTGAAATCCAAGATGGTTTATATTTTGATTTTTGTTTTACGTCTTGCAAATTGATTTCAAAAAATCTATGCAATTCCTCTTGAAGATTTCATTTTACCAAATCAAATATTATAATCTTCATATTGACTACTGTTTAATCAACGATATAAAATATGATAACAGAAAATCGTCAGCGTTTGCTCATATCTTATCTGACATCGACTCAGCCTACCACTTATATGAACCTACTTAGCAATGCGAGTCAAATTATTTAGCACATATATTTTGTTTGCTAAATTTACTTTTCCTCTAAGAAAACCTTTATATATTGTATAAATTTACATGTATTTCGACACGTACGCAACTTGTTTATCAATGTTGGTTATCACTTAGTCCGATAATATTTAATTAAATATAAAATAAAGTTTCTCTAGTTCAATTGGTCTATAGGTCAGTAAATAATTGATAAAATTGTCTTTAGAAAAAAATTGTGACGTTTTGATTTTGTGCATTTACACCTTACCTAAAGTTTCAATCAATTTCTATATGATGTGTGTTGTTGCTGTCACATGCAAAGTAATTTTTAGCCTGTCAAAATACGTCTACTTTTGGAGAAATTTGTTTATCGACCAATAAATTTTATGGAAATTCCCTATATTTGCGCTATCTTTATCACTCTTGTATTGTAAATCCATTTTCTCTTATCATCGTATCTATTTTCCGTGTCGACAATTTCTACATGTTGCTAGTACTAATTAAAACAGCAATCAAACGGCGCCATCCATACGAACACCTTGAAATTAATAAGCCATAAATACTTAACTGGCATGACTACTAAAGTCCATTCACACACCGCATCACACACAGACTTTTTGCATGGCTTCGTGTATTGTCTAAAGAGAAAACTCGACACATTTTGATGAAACACACACGCATGCTTGAAGTATCAAACCATCCAGTACTTCCGACCAAGTGCTAATTTAATCAACGATCTCATCTATTTCAACCCAACTCTGCCTGCAAAATATATCAGCTAACAGCAGATGCACCTAGCTATGTATATTGTATATACAAAAACAAACAAAAAACTAAACTGAAAAATAATAAAATTCTGACCGGGACTAATTAAAATTATTCCTTCTTCTTTTAAGACTTCTAAGAAGAACATTTAAAAAGAAAAACAAGCCACCTATACGATTAGTAGCTTACTAACTACTACTACAACGGCAGCATTGGGGCTAGTATAGTCTATTTTTAGAGAATGCTGTAATAGTAATAAGACCTTTTTGCGTGGTGGTCGTATCGTTTATTTATTTTTTTGTCTTTTTCCTATAAAAACTGCCTCTTCTTGATTAGCGATAGGAAGACATGCTAGTATAGCACAATACAAATACAAAAGCAATAATAACAATAAACAAGTAAAGAGAGGACGATGCCGTCGTCGACGCCTTAATGGCGCTAGATAGCGCTAAGATCAATAAAATTTATTTTAAAGTTTATTTTTTTTTTTTTATAAATTAAAAACAAAAAATACATCTCACTCTTGACATCGCTAAGCTCAAGCTAAATGTTGCAAGATGAAAGGATTGGTAGTCACACTTTTTTTGTTTTGTTAACTGTTGCAAATTATGATTTTTTGTCAGTGTGTATTGTGTGTGATTGTGTCGTGAATTTGTGCATAAAAAGAGACTTATAGCGAGACAAAAAATTGTTATTGTTTAAAGTGAAATTAATTTCAATTTTATATACTTATGAATATACTCATACATGTACATACATATATGTACATATTTATAGATAGCTATTTAGCTTTTGTATATTATTTCACGTTTAAGTTTATATTTTATGGTTCATGATTTGGTTGTTTAGATTTTATGGGAACTATAATCATGGCATTAAAAGGGTAGTTTAGTTTTTATTTATTGATAATTTGATTAGGTAATTAGTTTATGCCAAGAATTCACCGATCGCTGTTTAGTTAAAATAACCGATTAATGAGCTCACTGATTAGTTGAAAAAAAAAAGATTGCGATCATGTTATTGCTTGTTTATAGTACATACATAGTCTATAAATATTATTTATATTAATAAATATGGCTATATTTTAATTATGACTTAATTTTTAGTTTGAATTTATTGATAGACCTGTCTTAAATTATGGCATATTATAGCAAGTTTGTTTTAATTTGTTTATATTTTTATTGTAATTCCTTGTCAGTTGAATTTTGACGCTTTCTAGTTTACTTCTCAGTATAATTCTGTGCTTTAATTTAATGGGATCAAGGTTGGGAATCGACGACAATGGAAGTATATGGTTTCCACTATTTTTCAAAATAAATTTTCTTGACTTTCCCTGACCAATTTCAAAATTTTCCCTGACCAAAAAAATGAAAACATTTTTTCCATGAGTAGGTACGTATTAATATTGCACAAAGTGGTTGAAAATTTACGTATTTGAATGGAGTTAATTAAACCTTAGACAAAAAGAACTCACCTTGTATTTTTCAAAGATCTATCTGAAGGTATTCATAACGGATTGCATTTAAAGTAAAAATAATAACTGCATGAATTAAAAAAAAAAATTGTTTTGCTTAACAAAAGGTACGACTTTACCTATGCAATGTAGTTCATAGTAATAAATGACCATTTAAATAAAATGCTTTTAAATCGTATGTACACTCCACTCCACTTGAATAGAAACAAACTTTTTTTTTACTATCAGAGCGTGTAGCGCTTTGGTTAATTCATAAATTCACCCTTTGGTTTTAGTTCCTAATAGCGGAATGTATTGCGAATAAAACTGCAGGGACAGAATAATTCAGGAAAATACCATTAGGTTATTTTGTTACCACTTTTCTAATTACTTAATAAAATACACTGTTTTTTTTTTTTGCGCCACTTGAATAAAAACAGTGTGCGTTTTGTCTCTATAGATAACGGTAAGAAGAAAAAATATTGTTATAATAATAGTAGTGTAGATTAAAAATAATAATTGTTTGATCAAAGACAAGATGGGCCGCGAAAAACCATTAAACCCTGCAGAAAAAGCCAAAAAAGAAGTACACGCGGAAAACAAGCTTAACCTACGCACAATTGCCAAACAAATAACTAGAAGTGTGAAAATTGTTTGGTCGAACCTTAGAAATAAATAAAACTATGGAAAAATGTGTAAGGTAGGCAATCAAGAGCTACAACACAAGCAGACCGAAGAAAGATAATTAGACTGGCTTCAAATTCAAGCGGCTCTTCTGCTAAAATCAAGACTAAGAGTGGTATTACAGGGAGTCTTAACACTATTAGACGTGTTATTCGTTGGTCACAACATTTAAAGCGCCTGAAATTGAAGAAAAAACAACCGTTAAATACAATACGAAGACAAAATATAATAGATTTTTGCAGGAAGAATATGACGTGGAAGGAAGAGTGGACAAAAGTGGTATTTTCTGATGAACAAAATTCAATTATGATGGCTCGACGGAAATAATTACTTTTTTCATGTTATAAGGAAGGAAACCAGGTTTCTGGAGCGCCACCATAGCCGAGAAGGCGGTGTAATGGCGTGGGGTGCGATTTTCTGGTTTTGAACAATTATTCTGGACTTTCCGACATTGATAATGACGGCAAACTCCTACAAGGAAAAACTGCAAGAAGCTTTCCCTAAGTTTACCGATGTCCTTAGACCAAAACCATGGACATTTCAACAAGAAAACGTGCCAATCCTCAACGCAAGGATCATTAACAGTTGGATATCTGAGAAAAATGTTACCTTACTTCAATGGCCAACGTATTCTCCGGACCTAAATATTATTGAAAATTTATGAGGATGGATGGTTCGTAAAGTTTACGATTCTAACCGACAACATGAGGACAAAGAATCACTTATTGCTGCAATCAAAGAAGCATGAAGTGCAATTTCTTTAAATTATATAAAATAGCTGCATGATTCAGTCTCCAACTGGGTTTTTCAAGTTATTTCAAATAAAGATAGTAGCAAACATATTAAAATGTGATTACGAATAGAAAACTACCCAATTTTACTGCACTTTTTCAATTGTTTTCCTTATTTAAGAGAATGTTTCTATTCAAGTGGCGCAAAAAAAAACAGTTTTTAAACGAAGTAATTAGAAAAGTGGTAAAAAATAACCTAATGGTATTTTCCTGAAATAAAATGAGTTTTAGGGTAAACAAATCCTTTTTTCCTTAAAGTTAGGGCCATATTTTAGGTCAAACCTTGCACTTCATTCTGACGGGATGAGCTTTGGTACACTTATAGTCCACATCCTAAGACTACTTTTAAGAAGAGTTTCCACGTTGGCAACACTGGAGATATAAGGGTTGTACATTTCTACCAACTTTCATCAACATAAAAGTTTTGGGAGGGGTTGACTGGTAATAATAATTCACTTTTCGCTTTCACTCAAAAAAACACCCTTTCGCTACAGATATTTTTATGGGCTCTTTTGATTCTTATTTCTTAAGAGAAATGAGACATGTGTGTCAAGTTTCATCACCAGACTATTGAAATTTGGTAATATTATGCGCGTTTGACAGAAAATTTAGTCATCATTTTATAAAAAGGTTATAACTTTTTCTAGAGAAATTATATTGAAATTATTTTGATTGCATAAGACTGGGCATTCAAATTTAACCTAAGGTCATGTGCCATATGTTTAGATTATACCAAGACGAATATATAGTGCTTTGATATACTTCCACCTTCCCCTTCCCCCATTTTGAAAGCGATTGTACAAAAAACTAATAAATGGATAAAAATGGATTTCGGATATACTTCAGAGTATGAAATTCTACGTCGACGCTCATCTTAAAATTTTAAGAATATTCATTTTATAACCATTATTTTCTCACAAATAAGAACCCTTATCCGCCGAGGGTATTTTGCCCCCCCCCCCGCGTAAAAGGGTTGGAAAGGGGTAAAAAAATGAACATATCCCTATGGCTTTAAGAATTCTAAATCTAACGAGACATTCCACGATATCAACCGATGTCTGGTTCCAGATTTATAGGCTAATTTATGTGAAATTTCGTGTTTAAACATGGTCAGGAGGCAACCCTTATATCTTCGGTCTGCCAGTGTTGCCACCGTGGCAACACTTCTTAAAAGTAAATTTTGGATGTGGACTATTAGAGTACCATAGCTCATCCTGTCAGAATGAAGTGCAAGGTTGGCTCCCTTAACGCCCTAACTATTAGTTTTTATTTAATATTTTGGGTATTTTTCGCTCGATTTAAGCCATTTAGATTTAGATTTAAGCCAAATATAATACCTGAATGGTTAAAGTTATGTTTAGGGCTCGCAAGCATCAATATTATGCAAAAAGCAGTTTTTGGAGCATTTAATTTGTAAAAAAAAAAAACAAATATTAGTTTTTAAATAATATTTTTGGTGTCAAAACCATCTCTGGAAAAAATCAAAAAATATCGATTTTTACCTCATTTATCAGAATAAAAATACGTATTGTTGTTAATCTTTTGCAATTCGTAAAAGTAAGACAAAACAACTTACAAAACGATCCTCAAAACCACCATTATATTTTATTATAAGGGGTTGAAATATTTGTATCTTATTCATTATTTGGTAACGAAAAAATTGGTATTACATTTATAACGGGCTGACGGGCACAAAATATTAAAACAAAAATTATAAACAAAAAGGAGAATGGGCAAAGTGGTCTACCTTAACAACGATGTACGACAGATTACTGTTGAATTGATAGACCAGTTGCCAATGAAGAATTGCATTATTTGATTTTTGCAATTTTTGATAGCTAAATATCTTTTGAACCCCATTATCTACATCTTAACGGCTCTTTAACAAAATAAAGTACACGTAATAATCTTTTCAACGATGTATGACACTTTGGGTGGTAAGACAAGCTGCAAATGAAGAGTTGCATTACTGTCTTTTTCGGTGATTTGAAGGGGAATATCTTACGAACCCCATGGGTTAGCGCTTTAAGTCCATATAATTAATTGATGTACACGTCATAACCTTTTCAACGATGTATGACACATTGGTGTTGACTGTTGAGTAGGTAGACCAGCTCCCATACATTTTTGCCCATTCTCCTTTAATATTTTGTTCGTTTGGTACTTACTAAAAGATTTTTAACTCAGTCAGTTTCTTACCTATTTTAAGTCACTTTTAAGTTAGTCTCTTTTTTATCATATACAAAAATCACAAATCCAGGTCCTTGTTTTACACAAAAATCACTTAATAGTCCAAAATCAAAGCCAGGCCGTCGTTTTTGAACGAGTAGACAAAAAAACCATGTTTGCACTAAATCTTCGTTTTCATTATTGTTATTTTAGATAAACTGTTAAACTTGTACTTGATTTTGTAGCTTAGCAAAAAATGTTCTTTTTCTGAAATGTTATTCTTCTTTGAAAAACCACAAAGACACTTAAAATCGGTAAAAAACTGAATGAGATAAAAATATTTTAGTACCATAAAAAGGAAAAAAAAATATTCTATTTTTTGTTAATATTTTTTTGTTTGATCTATTTAGGAATCATTTCGAACAAAATGTACAAACATTTTCTTCGTTACTAAATAAGGAATAAGTTAAAAAATTGAACCCCTAATGGTATATATATAAGGGTTGTTTGTGGGTTGTTTTGTCCAATTTTTACGAATTGCAATTTAAAACCTTGAAAATAATACCCGTTTTTATTACGTTAAATGAGATACAAATTGATGTTTGTTTGTTGTTTTCCAGAGATGATTTTTACATAAAAACTATTATTCAAAAGCCAATATTTGCATTTTTTACAAATTAAATACTACAAAAAATTGTTTTTGCATAAAATTGATGGTTGCCATAAAAGTAATTTTAAAAATCTGAAAAATTTCAGGTAGTGTGTCATGGGTTCAAAGAACTTAATTCAAAAAAATGGCTTAAATCGAGCGAAAAATACACAAAATATTAAAAAAAAAAAACTATGGACAAAAATAATTGTGACACTAAAACTCATTTTATTCAAAATTAAATAACACACAGCGAATTTGGACAAACGGTTAACGGATAATGAATGCATAAACATGTACCTATATACGACATGAAGGCCGTTCTTATTGGCACTGGGCCCACGCTCTATACATCTTTGCCCATTGTCCTTTAGCAGATAGTATTTTATTTTTTGCCTCTTATTGGCCGCGATCGGAAACCTATGCGATAGCCTATCTAAAGGTCGATTCACAATGGAACGAGTAAACGCGACGAGAGCGTGACTTGATTCGCTGTCATTTTTTTCTAGTTATAAAATCGTTTCCCAATTCACAATGCAATATTTATTTAAATATTATGTAATTATAATTTAAATATTATAAACTGTGCCCCTTATTTATAAAGAAAATATAGTTATTTAAGCTTCCGTGTTTAGGAAAACTACACCATGGAATTAGAATGTTCCGGACTCAAATGGAGCAGTAAGCAATTGCCTTTAATTTGAGTCCACAAAATTCTTATTCCATGGTGTAGTTTTCCTTAACACGGGAGCTGAAATAACTATTTTTTTTTTGTCGCATTGTAAATCGATCTTAAGATAGTTTCGTATCCATATATGTAGGTTTTCGAACGGATTGGTTCTTTTTGACATTTCGCTTGGGATAGAAGCGTACATATGTATATCTACCAAAATATTTCAGATAGCATGGATAGCTATCCAAGAGCAAAAGCTGTTTTGTCAGCAGCTGTTTTTCACACGGGATTCCAGCAACACGAACCTATCTGGATAGAGGATAGCTCTACATAGGTTTCCGATCGCGGCCATTACTGTACGGAATAACACAAAATGCAGTTAGTTGCGTTTCACTCATTTTTTTTGACATATTCACAGGTATGGCAAAAGATACGAAATGAACAATTTTAAACAGAGATTTAATCAAAACGAAATGTTCGATCAGAAAAAAGTTTCTTATGAGAAAAAGTTCAGTGAATTGATATGAAACAAATTTTCTCTGAACGCTTCCCGAATTCCCTGACTTTCCCTGACCAAATTTTGTTTCCTGACTTTCCAGTTTAGCGGACACCATGAAGGATAGAATGAGTATAAAATAGACGGTATAGTAGCGACGGTAGGGATTGCCTGGCCGAGATTTAAAACCATGGCAAGGTGGGTATGTATATATGAAGATCTCGATACTCATATTTTGAAGTAGAAGAGACAAATCGAAATGATAATAGAGGGATGGCTGCTGACTTATTTATCCATTTTCACCATTGTGTTTATTTAGTAAAATCTAAAAAAACACTTACCTTTAATGTCAGGCGAATTCTTTCAAAGTTTTGAACAGTGGGGATTTCTTAGCTTCCTGAATTCGGCAAAAGCTCAGAACCAAATCATCAACAAAATCACGGGGAAGCTCTTTTAAGAAACGGTCAAGATTGACTAAGTTAAAATAAGGAACGAACTCGTTAGGAATCTGATTTTTTGTCTCAAACTAATGAGTGACAGTCTCATTCGGGGTTGAAACACTTTCAAACATAATCATCCCTATTGCGATTGTCAATCATAGATTGATAGTTGATAAATAATGAAATTCGATATTAAACCAGCCAACCGCTAAAAGTTTTGGTCATTGAGAATTATACAGGCCGTCGTTAATTACAAGAAAATTGGCAAAAATCGATGAATTGTTGATTAGATTTTGCATAAATTGCCTTCTAAAATGCAAAATTTCAGTATTTATCAACTATCAATCAGTAATTGATAATAGCAATCGCAGGGCTGAATGTCTTTTTTTGAGGTTTTGGATTCTGAAAGTAAAACGTTTTTAGAACTCTGCAACATAGCTTGGGGTTGGTATTTCTTTATTTGGTATTATGAATCAGTTTATTCAATAAGATCAATACATGGAAATGTTTGACCTACATGATACATGAATGAATATAACTTACTTGCGTTTCTTAGACTTTGATGTTGAAAATGACAAGCAATTCGAATGTTTCCAGTCAGTCCTCGGGTAGTTTCTCATTCCAATCCGAATGATACCACAAAATGACACGAAGTAACTTCCATGTGACTTTGCATTCACCGACTGGAATAATATAACAATATTACGAATTTATTTTGCATTACATAATGTATTACTAAAAACCTATTTTATTTATACCCCTGGCTATGTAGCGTAAATTATGCTGTATTTCATCCGTATTGCTGTGTCCTTGCTTCAAGATTCCATGTTTTTGGGGTGTTCATCATCCAGCATAAAAAGCTTTATTTTCCCATCAGAGTTAAGAAGTTTTTTTTTTTTTTGTTTGTTTGACAAAACATAAACCATAAAATTCCGAAATAATCATGAATGGTATAAATTGTGTAAGAAAATGTCTCATTTTAATGATCTAATCATACCTAATGTATTGTTTTCTAAAATAAATACAAACACAAATATAATCTCTCATCGGCAAATGTTCAAAGCTCTTCGGCAAGACATCAACTTGATTCTTTGAAATTCACCGCAGCATGACGTTTCCTTTTTAATTAATTTTCTTCAATTTCTCAAAACTGATTTAAATATACAAACGACGACGACGTGTAAGAGAGATTAAAAAGGTAGTTTTTACATAGAGAAACAATAAAAATAAAAAACACACACACCAAAATCAACTTAACTTAATCTGATCTCTAACCTCCCTGTGCCTCAATGATTCAAAATTTTGTAACGATACATTACGGCTGCGGTAGAAAATAACAAATAAAAGAAATTACAATCTATTCTCTTCTTATTTTTCATAATAACAACTGATCTCTTGATTTATGCATACATTTTGTTGTATTCAAATGACCTCAAAGTAGCAATAATAATCATAAAAAATATGACACATACTAATATTAATAATGATAAACAGGCGCCATCTAAATAACTCTCTCTCTCGCCAGCATTATCTCCTCTCTTCCGCGCTCTATCACTTTCAGTGAAAAGTTATAAATAATTGCACTTAGTGCGACAATGTGTCGACAACGGCCGCCCGCCGCGTCGCCAAAGCCACAACCATCACATCATATGGCACACACACTCATATTTTTTGACGTTTTTAGTAGCTTTTATTTGTATTGTACGTACAAATGTATTTGTAAGTCACACAATACATTGAAATCAATGAATTGTGATGGTCGGTCATCGTCATCAGATAATCATACATTTAGAACTGGAACGAAAATGTTTTGGAACTATAAAAACAGACAATAAAACCTCGATTAGAGTATTTAGCTCCACCGTTGTCGCGTCGTTGCCGGCGACAAACGACAATCAATGGCGGAACAAATAGTTGCCTTCGCTTGCCCGCCCGATTATAATATCTAAATGAGGTTTATTTCCTCTGTGGGGATGGGGATAGGGAAAGGACCGGGATCAACTGACATTTGAAACACAAAAAAAAAGAGATACAACTTTGCTTTTCGACCAGCAATTTTTTCCTAAAGTTGAGTTGTTGCACGTCACCATCGTTGTGGGGTTGCAAAGAGAGGAAACGGAAAAGTGGATGGAGCCAGGCAATTAATGTGTATTTCTGAAGTTTCCGCGTGCTAAGTGCTGTTTGACGCCACCATCGCGAGTTGCGCAGCGCCGCCACTGCTGTCTCCTAACCCTGCTACTACGCTATACCAAAACCGACTATGTATCTACTTTACCCTTTACTTTGCGGGAAGTGAATGAGCGTGTCTCATCACTCTTTTGGAGATCGTGTTATTTTTGTTTAAATCAATTGATAAAGTACATGCTTTTTTATGTGTATATTTAGTTACATGGTAAAGTCGGTGGTGCACGCGGTCAAACTAATGTGTAAGCTAAATTTATTGGCGAACGTGATGATGATCACACCAAGATGGGTTAGATTGGCGTCAATAACGACGACTTCGCTACTCCGTTGTCGGCTTCGGTGCTAGTAGTGTACGTTGTTGAATACTTTGTCTTTGTCATTGCTGACAACAAAAATTCATTCAGTGGATTCAAGTGGCGAAAAGCATTTTGTTGCACTGACTAAGAGGTTAGACATCCACTTTGACATTTGATAGTTTCTTTCCGCTTGAACAGGTGGTGTATAGTTTAAAAAAGCTGACATTTTTTTTAATCGGCCAGTGTTGTTGTCCTCTGGATAAATTGACATTTTGTTTGAAATGTGATAGGAAAAAAAATGTTGTAATTAAAAATTATTGAACCAAATACCTACTGAATTGTTGAAAGCTTGAGAAATTTAAATTTATTAACAGTTTTCATAATCTAGGTATGTAAATCATATGATTGTTGTTAAGTTAAGTAGGTACACATTATCGTATCTGTTTGACGTCAAACATCTATAAGTATTAAAAAAATGTGTGAACAACAAATTTGTTTGTCAAACAAACTGAACACACTATCAAACTTGAACAGATTTGGTAATGTGTACCCCGCTTAAGATAAATATTTTTTATAGCAACAACTGTCAAAAAATTCATGATTTAAGAAATGCCTATGTTTATGTCATTTGATTAAAATAGTCGATTTATTATAATCCCCCCTGTGATATAAAGTATACATTTTCAAGAAAATAAGACTACAATGTTGCAATTTTATTTTTCGTTCCCGTTTTCTTTTTCTTCTTGATTGCCTCAGGCGATATCAATAAAAAGGGCGGTAGTGTCAACATTGTGTACGTACTTCAAGTTCCAACGTCTAAATTCAAAGGCCTCCTATTCGCGTTTCTACATTCGCCGTGGCCCTGCACTTAAAGCCTTGTGGTTTTTTGATGTGAATTTTAAATTTAAATGCGAAATAAAAATTATGCTTGGATAGGCGCTATGTGAAGATCTTGTCGAGTACTAAAATATTTGCGGCAACGGTGACGGTGATGCATTATTTTATGTTGTATGGTGCTGCCTGTGAGAATGTGATGGTACTAAGTTGGGTGTGGTGGGGTGTGTTTTACGGAATGACGCCGCCGTTGTCATTGCCGCCATTCTATACTACCAGCCTGCAACGATGGCGGTAAGCATCTGCGTCACATCACGTAGTAATAGAACGAATGTTTTGTTGGGTGGCGGTGGTTTAGTGGTTCATTAAAGTCACGGACGAATGCGGCGGCATCATATTGTCATTGCAACCAATGACTATTGGTAACGACGACGCGTCAGTGCCGCCACCGCAAATAAAATTAAAAACTTCACATCATATATTTGCAATTTTTTTAAAGTTGCACACCAACGATTTTGCGTGCATGTTGTTTTATGATCCACACTGACTTAAGAATAGATGTTATTTAAATAGAATTGTAATTATTGCGAGGTTGAATTATATTAAGAACGCGGCTTTTTTTCAGAAAGTTTAGTTTACGCCACATCATTAAGGTTTGGTGGTATGCTTATGCTTTGTACATAAATATATATAAAGTGCATAGTTGGAAAAATATGATTTTCTGCTACGCACCACAAATATTAAACTTGAAAGATTAACATTGAATCATAAAAATAAAATCATCAAACAATTATTATCTCATAACATTTTGTCAAGTTACCCAAACTTGTGTTTTTTCACAACAAAATTTATTGTGCGTTGTCGTACGGATGCGTACGAAGTTTAATGGCCTTCGATTGTTGTCACAATGACAGCTGTTGTTCTGAAAAGAAGAAAAAGAATTCATGTGTGTTCAATATTTGAACAAAGCCAACAACAAGTAAATTATTTGTTCATAGATCTATAGTTAATATGGTGTTTCCACTGCAAAATTAGATTAAAAAGAGTATTTACTTTAACAGAAGCTTTTAAATGCACCTTGGCCTTAAATTTTCATTTTCATTCCCGCTACTTTTCTACACTCTAATCTGTCAAAAAGACGAAACGAACGAAAAAATGAATCGTGTAGTCGGGGTCTAAAGAAGCTTTTTGTTCTCAGAAATCAATAAAAATCACTGATCTCAGTGATAAAATGCGTATACGTCATATCAATACGAGGGCGACGAATTGTCAGTTTCCACAAATTGATTATTTTGATGTTATCAATAAACAAGACCAAGAACAATGTATTCCCAGCCTTACAAGGTAACTATATAATACCCTTGAAAGCCCTGGAGCTCCACGATTTTGAAGTTATTTGGAAAATTTGAAGTCTTTTGCTGTACTCGTATTATAACTACTATACTTATACCTAAATTATACTCGAATGTTGTTTCTTGACACTGACGAATCGTACCCTACTACACCTTTTTTGATTCCGATCAAAGTCCAAAGTACGAAAAGGATGGGTGAGTTAAAAATTACAATTAAAGTTACAATTGTAAAAAATGGTACCATTTATGCAAGTTTTTAGTAAAATTTGATGTCATTGTTGAGAGGAAACATTAATTGAAACAATGACATACAATTTCACTAAAAACTTGCATAAATGGTACCATTTTTTTACAATTGTGTTTTGCAGTCATGCAGCATTCCTGCATTTATGAACTCACCCGATCATACGCACAAAAGTTAAGAAAAAACATCATGATATGAATCTGAATTAACTTCACGCTAAGTATGAGTATTTATTGTCAATTTGACAATATGAAAAAAGAAGAGAAAAAATATCTGGTACCTACCTACTACTTAAATTCAAGCTCACATCCATTAATAACAATTTATATATTTTTTTCATCAATTGACTGTCTTTTTTTTACTTCGAAACATTTCTCCACTCCACATTGTTCTGCTGATACTTATTCTGACGTCTTGCGTCTTGAATCTATCAAATGTGACATTTCTTAAAGAGAACAAGTAATTAAAATGCTGTTTTGTATTTCTCCGACAATCGCAAAGATTGTTATTTAATTTATTAATGATTTTATATCTATGTATGTGTTGCCATATTGATTGTTGTTCTTTATACATGTATACACATCTACTATACCTTAACTTCTACTAGATATAATATCTCTCTTTTTTATGAACAAAAATTAAGTGTTTCTCGCCTCTTCGCCTTGATCTTTTTCTATATTGATTGCTAGCACACATTTGCTTATGGCATAAATAAACAAAACGTTTCCAATTTGCCAAAAGCAAAAAAATTAAAACAAAAAAATAACATTAAGTTCCGAACAGAATTTCTGTTTGGTGTTGAGTGACGCTGACGCGCCCCGTTTGGAGGTCTCCACTTACGTAATAAGTGGCGCCAAAAATATTGTCGTTAAATGCTATTTAGCTGTTAGCTGTTTCGTGAATAATTATTTTTTTTTCCTCTTTTTCTGTTATTCGTTTTTATACAAAAAAAAAATATATCGGTCAGGTGTTGGCCAAACGACAAAATGTTCAAAGCAATAATCATTTGTAAAGCTACAGAAGCTTTTAGCAACCAACGAAATCTTAAACAAGTAGGTAATGCGACTTGTGTGTTTGGGGATTAAGCTCGATGACATTAACACGTAGCATACCTACCTATCTTTAATTCATATGATTACAATATTATCCTCGTGAGCTATTAATTGTCTATACAAATATTTTCAATATGTACAAGTGGTAGATACCCGTACTTATACCGCTTACTCAAAGTGAAAATGTCCAACGAAATGTCATCGAGAGAAACGATAATAATATACGTATTATGAACTTGAAGATGGCGGCCATTCGGCCAACGATATAGAAACAAAATGCCAAATTCAACGAAACGACCGACCGATGTAATGCAATGGCAAAAATTTATCCAAACAATTTTTAAGCAAAGGAAAAACAAAATATAAATAAACAACAGGGAAGGGCAACAGCGTGAATGACAATCAAACAAAAAAAAATGATAAATAAATAGGTATTAAGAATAAAAATAAAGTGATGGTAATAATAACTATGCCGCCAACGTATTTGCAAATTAGACTTTAAATACGTGATTTCCATGGCTAAATATAAAGATGATGTTTATTGTTATTATTATTTATATTATGGCTGCAAGCAAAGAAGCACAATCATTAAGAAAGACAGGAAAAGGCATATCAAGAAAAATGGCACAGGGTAAATAGTTTGTACAGATAAGTGTTGCTTGTCAGTTTTGAATCTGTCAATCGGAGGAATCTTAATAAAAAAAAACAATCGAGCAGTTTTCATAATTATGTAAGGATATCATACTTTTGAACTTGCCTAATAAACTATACATACAAGTTCATATTTGTATGCAGTGATATTTTAGGATAGTATATTATTCAGGTATGTTTCTGAACGTAGTCAGTTGTTTTTGACATTTATTATTTTAAAATATGAAGGATAGCCTGAGATTTTTTTTGGCAACAGCCGTTTTGCCATCAGATGTTTTTTCACGGGATCAAAACAGCACAGCTATTTGGATAGTTCTGCATACAAATTTGAACATATGACCTTGAAGAAAGTTCAAGTTATCGCTCCCGCACTTTAGCATCTGTCATTTTGACAGGGAGGTAGGCATATACGATGCTGGATTCTTGATCTTTTTGATCCTTTCTATAATTCATTTTACATTCACACAAAACGATTGATTTATTTTGTTGATTTCAAGCTGTACTTACACGCACTTATACACACAAAACTAAAATGACATTTATCTCAGGTACCTATTACTTCGAACTAAATAGGTTTTGGGCAATATTGTTTACTTTCGATTAAGAAATTGGTGTTCAATACAAAACTACATGAACTATGAACAGTAGCAGAAGCCAGATCAAGTTCTCAAGTCAAAATTAGCCGGCGAAGTTGTTGCGGAGTATGTCTTATTTGAACATCGTCATTATTCTGCAACCTTAGTGAAAGATCTTTTTCTCATCAGTTTGTACATAATGAAAACATGTTGTTAAAAAATGCTTAACTTCTTTCTATCTACAGACAGTATCTATAACTATTTATTTTTCTGTCTTTTTTGTTGACAGCAGCATTCTTACAAACAAAGATCAAAACCCAACAAAAGGCCAGCTGTCATCTGTAAAAAAATTCCAATTTTAACAAGTTTTATTTTACTTAGTTTGTGTTAAAAATATTATTTACTTTTACTTTTAAGTTGACAAGTTAAAATTCAATTTGATTGACTGTCCTCGTTATTTTTTCTTGTTTATGTGGTTTAACAAGCAGAAGTAAATGTTTTGTTTTTTTTTTTTTTATTTGAGCTTTGCCGTTACTAAAAGAGAGCTGTTAACTTTTAGAATTTCAATTAATTTAATTGATGACTTTTGTTGGATACGATAAAGTGAAAATAACGTTATTGAAGTTAAAACTTTTCCTTGTATTTACCTATACTTACATCTGATTTGTTTGCATACATAGGTTCACTAGGGTTGTACTGCCAGGATGGCAGAAAACACTATTTTCAAAAATGTGGTCATCTTCCGATATACATAGCCACAAAGAAGTTAAGAAGGTATAACCATATCATCAGAGCCATTTAAACAAAAAAAATACTGGTTGGAGGAAAAGAGAAATCAATCAAATACCATAAAAGTTTATATAATAAATTAATATCAATAAATATCTAAACGCACGCAATAACAATAGCAAAACGTGCAGAAAAAGTAAATAAATAAACAACAGCAACAACAACAAAAATAATAAACTTTGTAAGTTAGCTAGAAAATAAATCCCTGAATTTTAATGTAAATGATGAATGAATAACGAAAACATTAACACAAACTTACCACACAAATGTATTCTTTACTTTCGTGTTTACACTATAGATGGCCGGTATTATATCCAAATTATTGCCGCTGATTGGCGCCAGTAAACTCACTTTGTGTTTATCTACATATATAAATAGCTTTAAGACGTAGAATCTTGATTTAAATTAAACTAAGTATATTGAAGTACACCTTGAAAAGTTGATATTTTAGTATCTGAAGTGTGAAAATCAGTTTAAATAATTCTCATAGGGTGTAAAGAGAAATTTTCTTTTCTAATTTTGGTGTCAACTAAATATACATATACATATAAATATATTTTTAAATCAAAAGAACAAAAATTATATGACATATATAATGGCGCAAAATTTTAAACAACCTTTTGTTAAGGGCTTAGCAATTTTCTAGTAAGTAATTTTCTAAATATTGAGAAATTTACTAACTATTTCAAAATTTTAAACCTTTTTTTTCGATTTGCTAACTTGTAAATTGTTAATTGGGAAATGTCAGACAGAAGTCTTATTTGTTTTGGAATACTCTTGGAATACGTATACCACATTCCAAATATGCACAAGAGTGAACCTGAGGAAACCTTTTTTTTCGATTTGCTAACTTGTAAATTGCTAATTGGGAAATGTCAGACAGAAGTCTTATTTGTTTTGGAATACTCTTGGTATACGTATACCACATTCCAAATATGCACAAGAGTGAACCTGAGGGAACCTGCCCATGCTATACAATCCCGATTTTATTTCCTTTAACGGAAATTTAATAAAGTGTGGGAGCAGCGAAGCAATTTGTTTCGAAATGTTTTTTTTATAATTTTTCCCACTGTGGAATAGACCATTCCATGTAATTCTCCTTTATGATTTATTGTTGAACATAGGCACAAATATTATATCCTTTGTGTTCCATTCGGTAGTTTTACTAACCAACACTAGCCTGATGAATATTTCGCCCAAAAAAGTGTTATGTAACTAGTACTTGCAATTCTGGTGAAATCGGAAGCCCACGGTTTATAATTCGGTCTTGGATGTTTAGGTTTTCAACCAAGTACCGAACTGTTGTCTTGCCAAAAACTTTGCACTTTTCTGCACAACCAACGCTGAATCTTCAAATATATCGAAATCTTCGTCTTCCGAAAACATTTTATACTATTTTATTTACTTTAAAAAACAATTAAAGCTCACGAATCATTAAAAAAAAAACACATTTCACTTGGCGTGTTCAGGAAAGGGAGATTTGGGAGGGCCTCAGCAAAAAATCTCAGTTTAGCTGTCAAAATACTAAGGAAAAAATGTTTGACGGAGCAAAATCTCCGATATCTTTCTTTCCTGAACTCGCCTTCTTTTCCAATTAAAATGGGTAAGACATTTTTTTCGAGGAAAATGACAGATGTCGTCGGGATTTAGCAAATTGCTAAAAGTTAAAGTAACCATTTCGTGATTTTAACTTTAGTAAATTGTTAAGAGAAAGTAACTTTGTTTGTTTCTTTCACTTTTAATTTGAAATTCTGGTGTTTCTTACACATCAGAGATCAGACACATTAATAATAGGCCTTTTTTATTGGTAAGTGTATACGCAGCGCAGCAAAATTTTACACTGTAAACAACAACAAAGGAAAAGTGCGGATACTACACAACGTGTTATTATTTTGTTTTGTGATTTTTCGATTTTGACGTTTGTGGTTCAATCCTTTTTATGATTCTGATATCTAGGAAATCCAAGAAATCATGGCTGTTTCAAATAAATAGCAACACAAATTAAAAAATCAATAAAAATATTGTTCTCGTCTCAAAATATAAACGTCAAACTAGGATACATATGAAGAATTTTTGTTGTACACCATTCCTTTCGTCTTTCATTTTTTGACAGAGCGGTGTAGAAGTGTGGGAATGGAAGTAAATATCGAAAGCATCAATACAAATTTTAAGACTTTTGTCATTTCGACATTTCTGATTTGGCAACCATTGCGGTTGATTTTAGCAAAAAACAATTAAATTAAGATAGAATTCGAAGACCTCTAGAGTGCCATTCATATGAGCTGCGAACTGTGTCTGCGAATAATTCTTCTAAAGCTATTTCTGAAGCAAATATCAACTTATTCTTATTTTAGTTGGTTAACAAATGGAATAAATGATCATATTTAAAAATTTAAATAGAAAATATTGTGTTAAATTAGTTAAACTTACGAAAAAAAAAACTGCGAACTGTCAACTAAAAATTCACAGTCCACAAATACAAGACGCATTCCACAAATCTGCGAACAAATAATTCGCTCGAATTTAACCTCAAAAATAAAATGTCGGGTGTTGCTCGTGTTGTTTGGTTTTATTGCTAAAACAAATTAGTGTCTCCGCAGAAAAAAGGGTAAAATTATTTGCAAATAACTAAATACCTTTGTTTATTGCTTTCAAAAAACAGACAATATATTTTTGTATTATTGGAAACTTGACTTTTTAATGACAGTTTGCAGCTCGCTGCGACCACTCATATGAATGAAATGTCAAATTCTGCGACCGTTCGCGATTCGACGCAGGTCGCGGCTTCATATGAATGGCACTTAAATGAGTCGAGCGAAGTGAGTCAAATCTAATGGATCGTACGATCATTGAATATTATTTGAAATTTCAAGGCAAAGCAAGTTTCTAGACTTCAAAAAATTGTTTTAATATGTTCTTTTATCATATCTGATATCAAAAAATTTATCTTAAACTATAAAACACCCTATAAACGCGCAAATTGCAATCTAAATTAAGGGTACTTATGAAGGTATACATACATATGCATGTGTATGCAGACAGTAAATATTTACATAGCGCTGAGTTATTAACGTGTTTGCTATAATCCACCGGTGGCGCCTATAAGATATTTATACAATGATGAGAAACCAACTAAACTACTTCCACTCTTCTCTTTTCTTTCCGCACCTATAATCGGGGGTTCAATAAAATAACACGAAAAGCAAAATATAAATTTGCAAAATAAATTGAAAACAAAAAAAAAATTATAATAAATAACAGAAATAAACTTAAAGAAAGAAAAATAACAGGGTGGAACCACAAGAACGAAGACCACAAGAGATGTTAAATAAATATATGTACCTAACACGAAATTAATAACAAAAAAATGCAAAAAAAAAAAATATTGCAAATTATATTTAATTTTTGTTTTCTTCATTTTTTTGTTTTCTTTTTTGCTTTTAACCAATTTATTTTATAGCGCCTCGCCGACGGCCCACTGACTAGACGACAACGACGGCACCAAAATTGCATGGCGCCTGCTATACTAGTTCAATTTGTTTGTGTAATTGGATTTTTTGTTTGTTGGTGTGCGTGTAAACGCGCGGGGTTTTTTGAGGTGGTTTTGGACGGTTTTTTATATATTTTTTCGCGTGAAGTAGAAATGTAATCGGGGAATAAACCTCAATCGCACACACCACTCTCCCATGACACACGCAGAGACATGCTATCGGCGCATTAAGTCGAACATAAAAGCGTCTGGCTTTTGCTCCGTGTCGTGTGTGCTTATGATGAATTATGGTAGAGTTCATCTTTGTGTATTAAAACAAAAATAAAAATGTGAATGGGTTTCACTTGATTTTTGTTTTTGCTGTTGTTGTCGCTTTTGCTCTTGGTTTTTGAAATTCAACTGGCCTTGTTGTGATCGGTTTTTTTTTTTTTTTGTTTAAGTAATCCCCCAATACAGACCACTTTTTTAAGTGTGTAGAAAATTCTCGTTTGCAAGTTACAATACCCTTTTTATAGGAAGGTAGGTGGATAAGTGATTTCCTATATACTATACACATATTTAGCGTTGGTGGTCAGGGAATGCGATGACAACCTATTGTGAAAGCAGTCACCTCACATTTATGGTGTTCGTTATTTTAAGGGTTTAACACATTTTTGCCAATGAGAGTTGTCTTAAGAAATTATGTATTTATATGGAGACACTTGGGCGTATACGTAATTATTTTTTTTTTTAAATTAATTTCTTGATATCATTTTGACACAATCGTTAATTTGGTGGATGGCTATATTAAGTGTCTGACATACATATATTTGATCTTTTTTGAACCTGTGTCGAAGAGTTTATTTGACAGAGATGTCTTAAGGACCGTTACGCATAAGTAAAATTATTATTGATAGCTATGCATAATACATACTAAAATTTCATTGTTTTTGCTGTAAAATAAATATACCGACGTCAATTCTTCTAATGTCATTTCAACACCATTTCAACTCATTTCAAAGTGGGGTCTTAAATCCGACCCTACTGCAACTGTGGGGTCTTAAATCCGACCCTACTGCAACTCGATCTCTCGATACTGCTTGTAATACTACGTTTTCGCCAGACACTAAACCGAGATTTAGAAGGATTATGACAAATTTCCTTGAAATCTCGAAGATTTACCAAAGAAATTTTAATCTCACCAAATGAAGATTTCAAATAAAACTCATTCAAATCTTCTTGGAAACATTAGTTTGTCAAATCAAACAAACTTTTTTTTCGGAGAATGATTGTTTTAACGCCAGACTACGTTTTCAACAGACACTTAACCGAGATTTAGGTAAAGAGATTTATTTGGTGTTTCCACTACACAAAAAGATCAAAAAGAGGATTATGACAAAACTTGTTAGAGTCATCAGTTCGGTTTGCTTCGTTAGAATGGAAAAGGTTTAATAAGTTAAAGAATATTTGTGTGAAATTGTGTTGTCGAAATTTTTTCCAAAAAAAAAACTGTTCCAAACTCATCCGGCATTTTTTCTCTCTTTTACAGAATAAGAGAAAAAATTTAAATATAATTCGCTTTATCCTCGGAAAATTTTGATTCTTTTGACACTTCATCTCTTCACTTGTTAGAATTGGTTCGGTATGAGAGTTGAAAAAGGGACCCAGACTACTGAAATAATATATATGACGATAATATTTAAGTTCTTATCACATTAATCATCAAGTATTTCAATACTCAATCTATTACACAATCAAATGCAAGTTATAGTTAGATAGGAATTTAATTTCCTAGCAAATTCGAAATTTTGTGAATTATCATTAAGTATTCAAGAAATTGTGCACGTGCACATACAATTTTACATAAATATATTTTTGAAAATTTTGCTTTCTTACAGATCACTCATCGCCATGTCTAACATGGTGCCAAATAGCCTATTGGGAATTGGCGCAACGTGTTGGCGAAAGGTATGAGGCTAAAAACTCCACAGTTAATATCTATTCAGAAGGCAACGGTGGAATGTGTTTAAAAGATTTGGCCGATAAAAAATGCACACCAACATCGAGTTCTGTGCAAAAAACAAGGCAAAAAATTGGTTTAGGTAAATTTTTGTGTTTACATTGTTGTTTTTTTTTGTTTGTTCTTTAATTTAATTGGATATTTTTTTTTTTTTTAATTTTGCAGGTATTACTCTTAGTCAGGAAGCAGATGGCGTTTGGTTGTACAATCGTTCAGAAGCACCAATATTCGTACATTCTCCTACATTAAACGATGATTGCCGGCATGTTTCCAAAGTGCCACCAGGTTATTGTTTAAATGCCTTCGATATAAATAGGTGAGTTAACTTATTTTGGTTTTATAAATTTCATACTAGCGTCTTTCTGCTATCGAATGTAGTCTATGTCGGTTAATGTTGCGAATCGCTATTAGATTTCCATGGCATTAGAACGTCTTCATCGTTTTTTGCCAGTTACCAACTTGGCATACCAATAAAATTAAATTCTATTCAATCCTATTCTAAATTCAAACCAAAATAGACAGTATCCTGAGGATATGTCCACAATCTCAAATTTCAATTCTATCCACAGGTTCTAACGAGATATGATATAAGAACGGTGCAATTCAGGGGTAATTGGGGCTAAGGGCTAGGATCCCCACGGCCACTTCTACCTACCTACCTGTCACCAGTACTTTGCTTATTGGCAAAGTGGCCTCCGTCTATATATAGCCACGCGTTCTCTTCTACCGATCTTATGAAAGAATATTCTGTGATAAAATTTTTAGGATCTAATTATCCTGTAGTATCCGAAAAAGAGCATCCAACAGATCGACTTCACCCATTATGCCGATTGAACGTCAACACTGCCTTTGGAAATGGTACATTTTGGTAGGCCCTACCTTTTTATTGTATGACAGAACTTCAGAAGATGGTTTGCTGCTGACGCGACGTAGGTCGAAACCAAGTTCACGCTTCTCTTGTAATACCAGGTTACTACCTGTCTTTTTTGCTTACAGGTTTTTGAGAAAATAGGAACAAGGACAATTTTGGTATTGAAATTAAATTAATACCATTAACAAAAACCATAAAAAAGTACAAAAATTGTAATTTTAGTAAAATGAATTTCGTAATAGGGTTGATTCTATACTTACCATATTTTATCGGTGGACGATCTAAAAAAGCTTCGCCTCGCCTGGTTTGTTCCATTTCAGCTTGGTCAATGTTACCTTAGTTTAAGTTGACCTTAAGTTATCTCTTTAGATAGATGGTTCACACTGGCTGCGTGTCATTTATCCTGGTTTTTGACTTTTTAGCTCTTACTATAAAATTTTCGCAACTGCTATCTGCTGAATCGTCTGTGAATCCATACGATTTAACTATGTTCATGTTTTTCCTCTTTCCTGGCAGGACTCCCTTGTTTACTTTTGATGTGAACTGTAACCCTCAGCTTTTACTGTTGGTTGCCTGATCGCATTTCAAATCGAAATCGACATTGGTGTCGGTTT
The DNA here is from genome assembly GCA_949320155.1 of Melangyna quadrimaculata. NCBI lineage: Eukaryota > Metazoa > Arthropoda > Insecta > Diptera > Syrphidae > Melangyna > Melangyna quadrimaculata. Next base: position 402,459,362 of record OX439483.1, read on the forward strand.
ATCTCTGGCTGTACTTTATCGCCGCCTACCTCTTCCGATTTAGGTGAATTCAAAGCTTTTTACACCAAATCCTGTACAATATCGATTTTATCTATGCAGCTTGATTTAATCATTTGTTTATGATTGATTGTCAAATGATCTTATTGCTTTTTTTTTGTAAGCAATCAGCTTTTAATTGCTACATTATTTAAAAAAAAATTATATTCAATTGTAACTTTAAAATTTGTTTTTTTTTTTTTTTTATTACAGGGCTCGAACGCAAAAACTGGTGTGCTCACCTCAAATAGCTGGTGCTCAAACAGGTCCAATTGACACATTTAGCATGCAAATAAGTTTTGCCAAAGGTTGGGGTTCCAAATATCGCCGAACCGACATAACCGCCTGTCACTGTTGGCTAGAAGTACTTTTTGCGAGACGGTGACATTTTGTTAACGGTTTCCATAATCCAAAATCACCATCATCGATTGGCAGTACAAATACAACAATTGTCAGTTTTGCTTGTACAGGTGCTGATGATATTGCCGTCGTCGCTAGTAAAACCAATGCTGCCACCTTTACCTTGGCCGCCGCCAGCGACGACACCGCCGCTGACGCCACCGCTAAAACAACAACTGTAAACAATAATCGCAGCAGTAATAGCAGTGACAATTTAAGTAATAATTGCATCAGCTGTCATTGCGAATGCAGTTCAAATCGAATTTTATGCACCAAAGTAGCAACAAATACACGCTTAAAGCCATTGTTGTCGTTGTCGTCATCATTGTCGAAGAAACGAAGTTTGCGAAAAATTCACACAAAATTTGCAACAATTTTTAAACTTTGCTGGAAGAGGTTTGTGTAGTTACAAAAAAATTAAACAAGTTAAGTTTTTCTTTCATTTTTTTTTGTTGTTGTTTGTTTTTAAATTAAAAATATAAAAAGAACTGGAAAGTTAGATTTTAAAATGGTTATTCCATAGAATATATATATCTCAACAAAGTTTGGCTAAAAAATAAGGAAGAAACACTCACATACTCACTGCGAGAAAAAATCAAAAGATAAAGATAGAGAGAGAGAGAGAAAAAAACGAAAAAGCTAGAACTAAGAAAAGGTATTGTTAACATTTTTCTATTGTTTAAATAAGAAAAAAAAATTGATTACAAACAAAAAAGTGTCCCTTCATAAAAATTAATTAAAAAAAATTGCAAAGACTTATAAATAAATTTAAACTTATTAAAAAAGAACTTAAAACTGCAAAAAATGTATCCATAATTTTATTAAATGTACATTAAAAAAAAAAAAATCGATAAAAAATCATTGCACCCTGTACAGAAACACACCCAGTGTGAAAGCCTTAAAATTGTATAAACAAAAAAAAATTATTAATATAAAAATTATATATATTTTTAGTCCTATTTAATTTAAATTAAATTATTTATTTGCTTAAAAATGAAATGTCATTCTGAAAAAAGCCGCCTATGGATCCTACAACTGGCAGCCCTGAACGGTATGTACCGATATATGTTTTTCAACTAGTAGTAACTGTCAAATGTCAACTAAATCAGTCCTAGCGAGTTATCCGTCGGAACTGAAAATTCTCTGCTTTCATACGAATCAGTGGATTTTTGCTACCAACGTTTAGCTCTTTGGAAAAATTGTATAAAATTATGTTCACACAGATACTTCGATAAGGCAGAAAGTCAGATAACTCAGCTTCCAAAACTACTAAACATTTTTTCTCCACCGCGGCACCATCACCACTGGCCATATTCATATTTTTTTTTTTCAAGCTTGTTTTAAAGTCGTTTTCTTACTTACTTACTTTAACATTTGTCACTTTTGTTTTAATTTTTTTTTAATTAGTAAAGTATCATTTATAACATTTTTTGAATTTATGTTTAATTTATGATACTTTTTTGATATAAATTTTTGTTCTTGGTTTATAAAAATCTAGTCATTCGCCGCCCTTTTCATTTTAGTGCGTGTATTTATGTTTTATTTTATTTATTTTTTTTTTATTTTGATTTTTTTATTCATTTTTGTAAAACTCACTTGTGTTTCTAGCTTAAGGAAATGCAAGAATGAGATGTCCATAAAATAAATCGAAAAGAAAATTTTAACAAAAAATTGACAAAATGTTTTTGACAGGGGAATGATGACTTAAACATGATATATCATGCATCTGTAACAAAATTACAATTTAGTGATTAGATACATCAACTGATTAAATGGAATAATGGATAACAGATCTAAAAATAACTTTGTTTTTTTATTGTGAATACGATCGTGAATGATGAACACGAAAATCTAAAAAAAAGCCTTTTTAAGTGCAATTCATCAGGATCACCGCGTGTTTGTTTGAACCAAATTTGAAATTCTACATGTCCGACTAAAACATTTTAATTTTTTTTGCTGTTTGTTATTTCATAGTTTATAATCCTGTAACAAATAAAAAAATCCTCTCACTTCGAACCATTATGGTGGCTTAAGTAGGAAAGACATTCCAAACGTAACATTGGTACCTATATAATTGTTATATGAAATAATTCTTTGAAAAACATAATATGTATGTAAATAGTTTCTTTTTTTTTTTTGTTAAATAAATAGAACAAACGCTATTATATTCCATTCATTTGCAATAAACAATTAAATATTTGTAATTTTTTTTTTCACAAGGTCCTTACTTGCAATAAAACATACATAAAAAATAATTAATAGGAAAACCAACATAAAAATGATATGGTATTTTGTAAAGCCTAGAAATTTAACAAACAAAAAAAACTGATTTATTATACCAAGCAGTGATCCATACGACTGTATACAATTAGTATATTATTATTATTATTATGTACACATTGTAATAATTATTTTGTATACAAAAAAAAAAACAAAACAAGAATTAACTGAAATAGAAATCTTGTAAATTTTAAAATATAAAATGCGTGAGGGATTAAAATAGTCTATTGTTTTCATTTAAACAAAAGTTATTCTATTATTTAATTAAATTAAATTAAAAAAAAAACAACTGTTTCTGAAATTAAACAAGTCTTTTAATTACCAATTATATAGCTTATATAAAACAAAAAAGGAAAAACTATATACAAATTAATTAAAAAAAGTAAAGAAAATAAAAATAGAAGGAGAAGAAGATCCGAACAATTGTTTATATTTTGTTTATTAAAATGAAAATTTATACTTAAAAAAAAAATATTAAAACAAAAATTTAAATGAAAAAAAGGCCGAAAATATAAAAATACATAAAAGATCAATTTTTTCTTTGCATTTAATTTGGTTGGAATGTTTTGGATTTTGAAATAATAGGCTTGTTTTTGAGCCTTGATGTAACCCTAGGGTCGCCTTTTTTAAAACTTGTGGTCGACCTGAACTCGTCATGAAGTAGATCTAGGTGTTTTGAAGGGGCGAGTGGAGGAAACAAATAAACTGTCAAACTGCTATGTATGCAATTAATGAAGTACCTACTTGTTTTGTGGCGGACTCGCATTTTGCAGGAAATTGTTTAACTTAAAAAAAGAAATGGAAAGAAAACAAAAATTTAATTTATTAAATAAATAAAAATAGAAGATGGAAACGTTTAAAGTTGTGAATTTTGTAACGGCCAAATCCGTCCAACTCATATGCACTTCAGAACTAGCTGTAAAAGCCCTTGGGTGTACTTTTGAGAACCGTCGTACTCAGGATTGTTTTTTTACCACTCCTGTTGTCCTGTTGATGAAAGGCTCTACCAAACAAACACAAAATCGAAGCGAAACAGTCGCAACGATAAAAAAAAATGACAGTGCTAAATAACAACAAAAAACTATTGTCTACGAATGTTTCGGGTCTGTTTGGGAGCGACCTGCATCGTACCTCATCGGGAAACTACACCAAAGCAAATTTTGGGAGCGGATTGATAACCAAAATGAGTATGTGGGTTTGTAGCCTTTGGCGGAGGTGGGGGTTTGAAAATAGCGATTTTCCAATTTTTTGTCATATATTCTTCAATAAATTTAAAAAATATATACCTTGCTTATATAAGCTAATATCTTTAATTCTATTGGTCGGATTGCCAAGATTGTGACGTCTGGACTTAAAGAAAATGACAGAGCTTCACGGCATATACTTTTTAAATTTATTGAAGTGGTAATACCTCTAACAAAATAATAGGAAAATTGCTATTTTAAAACCCCCCACCCCCGCCAAAGGCTGAAAAAGAAACCTGCCAGACGTTGTTTTTGATACCACGATATATGCACCTTCAAACCATCATACTCATATTTTGGTTATCAATCCACTCCCAAAAATTTGCTGTGGTGTCTTACGAGTATTAGTGAAGTTAGATTGTTGGGCTCGGGTAGTTTAGGCCTCCAATTTGTAAACTGTACTATTCTATTCCGAAAAGGCCCCTGGGAATTATTGGGAGTCTGAAATTAGATTGTTGCTTCCAAAAAAGCTCTCAAATGCTTAATTACCTGGGAGCCTTTAGAAGGAACAATCCTGAAAGGCAGGTTCCGGACTAGAGTACGTCACGACACCATCAAACCTTGTTATGCCCCAACGGAGTTCACTTCTGTCGAGGAGAAGGAGATTTTATAACCGACTGAGGGCTGCTTATGATAGTTTTGCTTATAAACATTTTGTCAATTTTTGCAACGCCAACCGCCTTGTAATAGGTGGGACCATGTTTGAGCAAAAGACGTGCAACAAAGTCAGTTTGGTGTCAACGGACGGACGGCATCCTCCAATCAAATTGATCACTTGGCGATCAGTCGGCTATTTAGAAGCAGTCTTCAGGACGTTTGTAACATAAGACGGGCAGATATGGAAATGGTGAAAAATATGTTCATATCCGGTGCTGCAAGTATAGTCGTCAGTTTCAAGGAAGAAATAGAGGTTGGGTTTCTGAAAAAAAAAAAAAAAACTTGGGCAACGATCGAAGAAAGAGAACATCTCAATAATAGGGAGAAACGATAAGTTCACCTGAGCATGCGACGACGTGAGAAGCGTAACTACATCAACGCATTTACAGAAGCCGTAGAGCAAGTATGTAGGTTCGACAGAACGAACGTCTACAGAATTACTAAAGAGCTTAGAAGTGTCCACAGCTCTAAACAACACCTTGTACAAAACGCATACGGATCTGTGCTAATTTCGGATGAAGACCAGCTCAAAAGTGGGAGGAGCACTTTTCTGTGTGTTTATACCACGTTTTCGCCAGTGAAGTAAACCCAACGCCCAATGACCCGAGCGTAATAATAAATTCCAATGATCTGACTTGCTTTGAGCAAGTGGGACATCCCAGATAATTTGAATGCTATTATCAAGTCTGCATATGATGGATCCAAATATCACGTTCTGCATAAAAGAAGGTTATCAGAGGAATTTCAAATCCAATGTCGGGTTAGGCAAGGCTGTATACTGTTGGTGATAACTGATAAGAGATGTACCGCACACAGCTTTGTCGTCTGATAACAGAGGATTACAGTGCAATTGAACATAAAATATTTGGACTACACGTACCACGTCTGCTTGCTCCCGCATACGATCATGGATCTTCATCAAATGACTACAAGGGTGAAAAAAGCGTTTAGCGTTGCGCTAAAGATCAATACGGGAGAAACGAATAGGATCAGCCTTAAAACTTCCTCATCTATCCAAACAGATATTACTGTAAAACCTGTATCTTCGGAGTATTGTCTCTACTGGGAACATAACCAAAGTGGATATAATCAGCCGAATCGGTAAAGCAAAGGCTGCGTTCGGAATGTTGTCCAAAATATGGAGGTACAACTCTATTAGTTTGAAGAACAAACTACGACTTGAATCTGTGCTTTTTTACGGGATTCTTACTTTGAATGTCAAACCCGCTTACACAAAAAAGCTTCAAACGTTCGTGAATAGATGTTTGCGAAACATTTTGCCGACTTACTGGTGCAATCGTATCTCCTATGACGAACTACGTGCGACAAATGTCAGGTACCCATCGACTCTATCATACGAATATGTAAGTGTCAGTGCATTGGACATACACTTCACAAAAGGAACGAGTGCATTGCGGGTCAAGCGATACAATGTAACCCTTTCACGAAGAGTGGAAGACGAACAGGCCGACCTAGAAGTACTTGGCGGAGAACGGTCAGAGAGGAATCAGCGCAACTGGGGAAGAGGTGGAGTGAGCTGAGATACATTTCCAGATACCGTACACGATGGCGCATAGAAATCCATTAGTGTCGCTATGCCCCGCAACCTATGCCCGAGGACCTAAGTAAGTAAGTAATCTGTGTTGTTCATTCTTCTTCCTTATTTATTTACTTTTGATGGCGCTCACAGCCCAGGATAGGCTTCGGCCTCAACTAACAAGCCCCTCCAGCCAGCGCTGTACCTAGCTAGCCGCTTCCAGTTGCGCACACCGAGTGCTTTGATGTCGTCATTCACTTGATTGCGCCACCTGTTACGGGTTCTTCCTCTGCTGCGTACCCCATCGGGGTTGGATTCGAAGACTCGTCAGGCAGGTGCGTTGCTGTCCAATCGCTCCACGTGCCCCAGCCATCTCAGCCGCTGTATTTTCAGCTTTTTGACCAGGTCACCGTCGCTGTATAGCCCGTATAGCTCGTCGTTGAATCTTCTCCTCCATACTCCTTCGATACACACCGGACCGAAAATCACACGAAGAATCTTCCTCTCAAAGCACCCTAGCAGATTTTTTATCCGAATCTTTCAGTGTCCATGCTTCTGACCCATAAAGCAGGACCGGGATGATTAGGGTTTTGTATAAAGTCTCCTTGGTTCTCTGAGAGAGGGCCTTACTACTCAAATGCCTTCTTAGACCGAAGAAACAGCGGTTGGCAAGAGTAATTCTTCGCTTGATCTCTGCACTGATGTCATTCTGCGATGTAATAGTGGAGCCCAGGTAGACAAAGTTCTTGACAACTTCGAAGTTATATCTGTCCATCGTGATATTTTGCCCGAGTCGACGATGTTGAGATTCCTCTCTCGATGACAGCATATAATTCGTCTTGTCCTCATTAACCGCCAATCCCATTCTAGCCGCCTCCGATTCAACGCTCGCAAATGCCCCTGCCACAGCTCGCTTCGTTCTGCCGACAACGTCTATGTCATCCGCATATGCAAGCAATTGAACGGACTTTTGATAGATTGTACCGCTGGTGTTGACATGTGCGTTGCGTACAATGGCTTCAAGAACGATGTTGAATAGGTTGCATGATAACGCGTCGCCTTGCCTCAATCCTTTCTCAACATCAAAGGAATCGGTGGTGTTCTTACCAATTTTGACGGAGCAGCTAGATTTCTCCATCGTCATCCTGCACAAGCGGACGAGTTTGGCAGGGATGCCGAGACTCGACATGGCTCTGTATAATTCGTCCCTTTTCACGCTATCATACGCGACTTTAAAATCGATAAAAAGGTGGTGTGTATCGATCTGGAATTCCCGGGATTTTTCTAAAATCTGTCGGAGTGTGAACATTTGATCGATGGTTGACTTGCCTGGCCTAAAACCGCACTGATAAGGGCCGATCAGATCGTTGACAAAAGGTTTTAAGCGGTCACACAGGATGGCCGACAAGATTTTATAAGCGACGTTTAGGAGACTAATTCCTCTGTAGTTGGTACATTTCAGAACATCTCCCTTTTTATGGATGGGGCACACTATACCGAGGTTCCATTCATCGGGCAAACTTTCCTCCGACCAAATTTTGCAGATGAGCTGGTGTATGCTCCTAGCCAATTCATCTCCCGCTGATTTAAATAGTTCGGCTTGTAAGCCATCCGCACCTGCAGCCTTGTACGACTTAAGTTTGGATATCGCCAGCCGCACTTCGGTTAGGTCGGGTGGACGGAACTCTTGGCCATCATCGTCCAAGTTGAATGGAGCGTTCAGCCTATTAGCGGCATCTTGGCTGTCTTCGCCATTAAGCAGTCTAGAGAAGTGTTCTTTCCAGATCCTCAGCACTGACTGTGTGTCTACTACCATATTCCCACTCTCATCTCGGCAGGCTTCCGTTCTAGCCTTGAATCCTTGGGTGGATCGCTTCACCCTCTGATAAAATTTTCGAACATCTCCCCTACCGCTACAACCCTCAATAGACTCTACCGCCAGCTTTTCGTGCTCTCTCTTTTTCCTCCTGAGAAGTCGGCGTTCCTCTTTTCGTTTCAGTCCGTAGAGCTCCCGGGCCATTCTCTCAGCAGCTCTTGTTCGAGTCTGCAGCATTGCCTGGGAGGCCTCGTCCTTAGCTGCATGCACTAGCCGGCACTCTTCATCGAACCAGGGGTTTCGTTGTATTCGCCTAGTGAAACCCAGCACATCAGAGGCGGCACTTCTGATGGCTTGTTGACAGTGTTCCCACTGGTCCTCTGCACTTGATGCTGGTGGCGGAACTGCAAAAGTTCTGGCGGTCTCTTGCGATTTAAGCTTCTCGACATCGAATCTTTTCACAGCATCTGCTCTGCGTTGTCGCGTCATGGATATCCGCATACGTAGTCTAGCTACCACCAGGTAGTGATCCGAGTCAATGTTGGCCCCTCGAAACGTTCGGACGTCCAAGATACTGGAAGCATGTCTCGCGTCTATCGCAACGTGGTCGATTTGGTTGACGGTTACTTGATCAAGCGACCGCCAAGTCCCCTTGTGTATATTGAGGTGTGGGAAGTAGGTGCTTGAGATGATGACATTTCGCCCCGCCGCAAAGTCTGCCAGCCTGTGTCCGTTGCCGGAAGTTTCGTCGTGTAGGCTGAGTCCTCCGACTATCGAACCAAAGATGCCCTCCTTTCCGAAAATTGCGTTGAAGTCACCAAGAATGATCTTCACGTCGTACTTCGGGCACATATCATACGTTGTCTCCAGGAGATCGTAGAATGCTTCTTTGGTTGAGTCCTCTCTCCCTTCATGGGGGGCGTGAACACAGATCAGCGAAATGTTCTTAAATTTGCCCTTGATGCGGATTGTGACCAGGCGCTCGCTTACACTTCGGAAGCCCAAGACTTCTTGCCAAAGTCTTCCCCTTATCACAAAACCACAACCAAAGAGCCGCTGACCCTGTTCCTTGAAGCACCCGCCGTAGTAGATGTCACACGTTTTCAGTCGCCGTATGCCCTCTCCATCCCATCGCACTTCCTGGATGGCTGTTACGTCAGCCTTTAGCCTGTCCAGGTTCTCCACTAATTGTTCGGCTGCACGTGTTCTGTATAAGGACAGGACGTTCCACGTGCAGATCCGAAATTCATTGTCCTTGTTTCGTTTGCTTTAAGATCATCCATATCCGAGGCTTGTTGTTGTTTCGGAACAACTTTTTTTTTCGTGGTAGGGAAGTTACCACGACGCACAACCCCCGACCCGGAGGACCAGACCCTCCGTATAACTCCAAGGGTAGGGAGCTACAAATATGTCGTAGTAGCCCATATAAGGTGTTCACTAAGTAGTTCAACCTAACTGGAACTGTAGACGCCACCGTTGATTCCATCTAGAGAATTCGTCCGCTGCCGCCTGGATGAAAGGAGAAGTGCCTTAGTGGGAACACTACTCCCCCCTCTCTCGTTGGCTGTCCCCAACAGCTTTCCACGGGGATTTAAACCCCGTCTCCAGCTGAGGTACTAGACACCCGATGTTCACCACTAGGAGGTGAGAGTAGGAGTTGGTAGACAGAGGTGGGTTTTGAGAAAAACCTGTGGACGCTTGTGTCCTCTTGAATGCACATAACTACCCTTTTGAACATCTTATTCTTCTTCCGGAAAAAAATTAAAATCAACATCATTCTTCTTCCGGAAAAAATTAAAATCAATAATTTTCCATACCTGCTCCGCAAAATACGAGGATTTCAAAGACGAAAAGTAAGGCACATATTCGTGGATTTGTGATCTAAATTTGGTTCCCTATGTTGTTCACTTTTCTTCCAGGGATAAAATAATAAATAATAATTCGAAAACACATACAATATCCATACGTACATATTAAATACAAATATATAATAACAAAAAATGCAGCCGTCGGTTACATATCAGAAAATCATAAAAAATATTTTTGATAAATAAAATGTAAATAAATATGCAATCACAAATTTTAGATCAACCATCATCTATCGTCACAGATTTTGAGCACTATTTCAGCACTCTGACATGCAATACATACTTCTCCAATATCAAGCCAACATTCTTCGCAATAAATAAAATTACATTTTGAAGTTGTACATTCTATAAACTGAACTAACAAAGTATTGCCAGCTTAAATAGAAATATAAAATAATATGTACACAAAGCAAACACTTAAAATAATTAAATCAATTCATCTTACCACTCTTTGGTTCTCGCTCTCCACATATTAAACAATTCATCCGTGCGAAATAAAAAAATCGAAGCCAACCAAAACAGTTTGGGTACTTTAGAGGAAGCCACTGAAAAAATTAAGTTGTTTGTTTAAGTTTACTTATGTCGTTTTCGATTGGATTTCGGAACAGTACTACTCCTTTTTGATTCCAGTCGAATTATTTTCTGTTGTTCCAGCCTAATTTGCGAGATATTTATGTTTGTTTGAGTAAATTGTCTGATATTTATGTATATTTTGCACGTTCAGTCGAGTAGAATTAATTTGACAAATTATCCGATGAAAGGGTTTATATGTATATGTGTGTTCCGGGTGTACTCCTTTATAAAATCCGAAACAGAAAAACATTCCGAAACATTACTCGGAACAGCCAATCGAATTATTTTGGAGTAAGCGGAGTCAAAAAGGAGTAACTCCGAACCTCCAACCGAAAACGACATCAGTCGATTTGTTTTTGTATTTTTCTTTACTCTACGTTATCCCCGCCAGAGTGAAAACTCTTATCTAGGTTATTGAAATAGATACATGTAGAAATCAGGATCCTAAGTTGTTTTTGTAAGTAATAAGTAAGTAAGTAATAAATTCATTTTTATTAAAATTATTTCAAACATAGTTTTCAATAAGTTATGAATTTTAACGCTTTCGCTTACCCGGGGTTTAGACGAGCGAGTAGAACTATAGTAGCATTTGTATCATAGTGTTAGTTTTATAGATGTATGTGTGACTAGTGGCTCTCTGCTCGTTATGTCAACTAGTATGATTTTTTAAAAATATTTCATACAGAAAAATATACAAATTATGGAAACTATGGAAACAAAACAAATAAATGAAAACAATACACTACACTAGCAGGATAACTGGCAGGCTACTCGCAGGCAAAAATATTATACTATTTGGGCTACTAGTTGGCTCTCTCGTGTTCTGATACACTAACACACATAAACGCTACTAGTTCTACTCGCTTGTCTAAACCCCGGGTAACACACATATACGCTACTAGTTCTACTCGCTTGTCTAAACCCCAGGTTAGCTCGGTTGGCAACAAAGTTTGTTTATATAAACAAAAAATTTAAATATACTCAGTTATTAATAAATTTTTTGATTTATGAAAAGTTTTAGGAAGCAACATAGAGATTTCCAGTTTGATCCGTTTAAAATTTCAATCGTTTCCAGCATTGGGCCCTATTGTGGTTGTCGATCAGCGATCGCACTTTCAACGATCATCACCATCGACTGATTTCTCAATCGGTATTACGTAACTTGATCGACTTCTAGTATAATATGAGTTATTGTGAATGAAAAAGTATACATTGTGAATGAAAAAGTATAAATTGTGAATTCATACCTTTGCGTTTGACAGATTGATTTTTTCAGACTGGATTGTTTATTTATTTCTTTTCGTGATGTTTGCAATAAATAGTTTATTTTTATAAAAATATGACTTAAAATAAAACATGAATACAATCAAAGCGTGGTTAAGTGAAAAAGATTCAGAAGAAGATACAAGAATTGGAACTTAAGAGGCCATCAGAAAACAGCGCAATATAAGAGATTCATCTTATCCCTTGAAGTTAGATGATAAATTGTAGGTACGGATTTACTTGATTCATTATTTTTTTTTTCTTTTGTAGCTTTGTTAACTATTTTTGATTATCCAAGCCAGCTTTTATGGATTTAATTTCTGAAATTGATGGAAAACTTAAGCGGGGAATAAGAAAATCATCGATTCCCATCATCCTTAAATTGTGAACGGCGTTACGACTTTTTTGCCCAAGCATCATGTCAATTAAGTGTGAGAAATGATTTTTGTATTCGATTGGCTCAATCTACTGTATCCTTAATCTTAAAAGAAGTGCTAAGTGTAAAAGAAACACGCTATGTATGTCCAAAATAAACGAAAGTAAAATACGCCCAACAAAAATGTATTCCCAGGAGTTATTGGGTGCATTGATGGCTTTTATCTGTTTTTTCATTGAAACTTGTTTCGCACTGCATTAAGAATAATAATTAAATATATTTAACTTATAAAAAAAAAAACATTTTTTTAAATAAAAACACTCACATTTTGATCCCTACACAATTTTTAACTTGTTGAATAGACCCCGTCGATCACAAAAATGAGGTCGACAACGAGTGATCGGATTTTCGATAATTGTCGAACGCAATCGACAACCACAATACGGATTTCTCAATTTGTCGATCGTTGATCGCTCGTTAGCGATTATCGATCGACGATCGACAACCGCAACAGGGCCCATTGTAAACTTCTCTTTTCCTTGATATGCAAGTCTCTGGTGTATATAAATTGGGCAAATGCTGATAAAATGGAAGTTTTCTTCTTTGACATTCATGTTACACAGCGTGCAAAATTGATTAAAGTTACCGCTGTATGGTCTTCCATTTAAGAAGAGAAGCGCTATTTCTTTATAGCTGAAGCCATGTTGAAAGTAGTTGTTATTAAAAAGGTTATAGTTTAACTGCGAATAAATAATTCTGCTTTCGGATTGACGTGCTTCCGCAATTAAGGCACTTCGAGTATTGTCGTCATGAATTTTTATAAGGGCGTAAAGTTGTTCTTTAAATAGCATTAGATTATTAAAATTCCACTGCAAATCGATACTATAAGAAGAAGCCATATTCTACCATTTTATTATCTATCAGTCCTTGTTTCTTACTTCATACAGAAGCAGTTTTTTTTCGTGGGACGAGTATCTGTATGTGGGAAGCTATTTTTAGAATAAAGTCTGCTTGAAGCTTCAAAGTGTAAGTAAAAACCTTAGACAGCCCAGTTTCCAAATACACTGCACACTGATTAAAAAGTTTTTTTCAGGAAATTTCTATGAAATTTTTCAACCTCGTCGAACTCCTCATTTCCCAAACTTAAGCAGCATAACAGTGTTTATTTCACAACACTATCAAAAATTTTGTATCTACCGGAAAGTGTAACATTTTCGTTTGTAAAAATTTTTCGCCATGTATTGTTGACCAAGCTTTGTGATGAATTTGCTTTTTCTTGAAGGTGCTTCCTGATATCCAGAGTCGAATTTATTTTCACTCCCAAATACCTGGTTTCATTAGCAACTTTAATTTTGCTGCCATTTAAGAACCAATTACATCTTGTTACACTTGTTGAGTTCTGTTGGAAGATAATAATTTCCAATTTATCGATGTTTATACTAAGACCCCAAGTTTCGCAGTAATTCGAAAGGCGGTTTATCATTTATCAGAGTCCGTATAAAACCATTGTGAGTAAACTGATCCATCCCTCACTGCAGCTTGCGTATTTGTATACATTTCGTTCAGAATTTTAATGAATTTCGAAGAAAGACCCAGTCAAGAAAGCTTGAAGAGCAGTGCATTTCGATTCACTAAATCAAACGCCCGCCTTGAAATCTACAAAAAATGAATAGACCTTCTTTTTCCTAGCTTGAAACGCTTTTATCACTGCAAACAATTTGGTCAACAGTTGAATAATTTTTCCGGAAGCCCGCTTGTAGTTCCGTAGAATTTCATGATCATCCACCTATTTTTCTAGTCTGGTACAGGTACACCGCAGAATATTAGCGGATATATTATAATACTAGCCTACCCGTGCGAGACCTCTCGCACAAAAAGTTTTTAGCGATCAAGAACCCATGCGATAGCATTTCTAATGCCGTTGTCATTTGGACGTCCGGAAGCGTCCAGAAGCGTCCGGAAGTCTTCTGAAACGATTCCATTGGCACAAAAACTACGCTTCTGACGATTCTGAGAAGAGAAATTCGATTCTGGATTTGAAATCAGAATCCACTCAAGAAGCACTAATACATTCAATCTCAAACGTCACAACAAACTGCAATGCACTTCATGTTTTTTTTAACTTTCCAATTTATTTCGCATCCAACATTAAAGGATTTGATAAAGATTAATTCAAAAATCAAGACAAAATTAATCAAAAAATATTATTTGAAAGTTTGGAGTTGATACAGTCGTGTTTTATATTTTACGTTTTGTGTGGCAGCAAATAATTTTTATTTGTTTATTCACTTATACATATACCAAAACTAAGAAATGAGCAGAAGCAACATGAAGCGTTCTATTGGATTTCTGAATGAATGAAACCTTGAGTGAAACCAATGAAAAACGCCATAAGATAGATTAGTATCCCTATAAGTTTTTGAACGGATTGGTTGTTTTTGACATTTGGGATATAAATGTATACCAAAATTTTTCGGATAGCTTGGATAGCTATCCAACAGCAAAAGCTGTTTTGTCATCAGCTGTTTTTTACACGGGATTTAAACAACACAAACCTATCCGGATAGTTCATGTTGGAGTGTATTTACCTCTACAGTGAACCATGTTTGTAATCTTTTATATTAATTTTATTTTATATAAATTAATATAAAATATTACAAACATGGTTCAGTGTAGAGTAAATACACTCAAACATGATCATTCGCTATCCAAAGACGACTTGAACCAATTATCTCGCTTATCAGCGTAAAGCTGATGATGGCACGTTAACCACCGCCGAAATGCATACCATAAAGTTTTAAATATAAAAATAAAAAATTATTGTTTTTCTTTCTCGTGTAAAATTTTGTTTTTGAAATTAAGACTAAATTCTTGTAATCAATAAGGAACATTACTCATAAACAAATTACTATCCGGATAGCTCTACATAGGTTTGTGATCGCGGCCATTGGCCGTTGTCCGCCAAACACTTCCATTTTCCAATCGTGTTGGAAGAACCTTATATGCCTGTCCACATTTATGAGAAATTAGATCTGTTCAAATATCTGAAAGGTAGATGTAAATAAAGGTAAGATCGCACTTGATGTTGAATGAACCACAACTTAGTATAAAAATAATAATAAGATATGAACTAAAAGTTTTTATTTATTATTTTATAAATAGAATTTATTCAGTCATATTTTGTATAAATTAAATTGCAAGAAACAAAATTTCCACAGTCTGCATGACTTTTCTATGTTTTTATTTTGTGAATGAAAATGACGAATGAAATGAATAACAACTATATTACAATAAACAATCCTTAATTTATGTATTTTCTAAAATTTTATTGTATACATGTATGTATGTATATGAAGAATGTGAATGTGTGTATGAAAGAATGATGAGTGAAGTTATAGAACTTCTTTAAAAATAACATTGGAAAGCCACATAAAGTTGAAGCAATCTTTTTTATAGGTATGAAAATATTTCTGAAACTTTTTACTCTTGAGAAAGCCACATAAAGTTGACCATAAGAAAATACAGTATCCGCGGCAAATGCAACCCAGCTCTTTCTGTTTGACCTTGCACTTTATTTATGGTCATAACATATGCAATTTTAATGGGAAACTGTTTTCTCGTCATGTTGAATGAATGGCATAGATGTATCCCATGGTGTTGATGATATTCTCGGAATTAAAACAGTTCTTCCAGTATGATTAAGCTTCTCTGTTATGATGAACATACTTAATTGAGTTATTATCATCCTCAACCCCATTGATCAAGCCTTCATTAGCGTTAAGATTCCTTATTAGCATTACAGTCGTGTTTACATTCATTTGTGAGATGGAAGGCCAGAATGACAAACACTATTTAGGAACTCAAGAGAATACAGTTCTTCATCGGATCTAAGATCAGATTGAATCGATTCATAGCTGTACTAAATGTTTGCTTCATCTGCAATAATTTTGTCTACAACATGATCATTTATTTTTTCGCAATCTTTTTTTTTGGGCATAAAATTGCTCGATCAAGTAACTGCAAAACGTTGCCTTCATTTATGACATGCATATGTATATCATAAGATTTATGCAAATGGGGACATAGCAATAATTTGGAACTTCAATTGCATCTGGAGACAAATCATTTTAGTACTCCAACTCACCGTTCCCCAACTTTAAAAGCAAGTTACTAAAAATGGGATCGTTATTTGACCTCATATTTTCTTTTTTTTAATTTGTGTCCTTAGGGAAATTGTTTTATATTAGCTTCAATAATTGTTGTTCTATTGTCGTGTCTTAAAACAGGAAGAACCTGCATAAAATCTCCACGCAGGAGGAATAAGCATATGCGTCCGCTCTCTTTGTAATTGAGGAACACTTCTTGCCATAATGAAGAAATTTTACCAGTGCCTTTGCAACTTTTCAAAGCAAAATTTGCAAAATTATGGATTAATTTTTTAATTTTAAATTTATTTTAATTTTTTTAAAGTTTATTTTAATTAAAAAAAAAAAACAAGTACCTATGTAAAATTCATCTTTCTCTTTTTAATACACGTTCCAGTGGTATTATGTCTGTGACAGTTAAATATCGCGAAATGGAGATAAGATCTTTTTTCTCATGCGGATTTATTCAATTTGGAAGTCTTAAAGATCTCCCAAGCCATGCACACAGTCACGCACGGAGAAGCTTTACTGATATTCAAACCTTGCAATTTAGTGCAGTAATAATTATTATTTTTTATGCAACGTTTAGTTCCGTCAACGTCCAGTGCATTAACTTTATTTCCATCCACAACATAAATTGAACAGACCTAATTTCCCATAAGATGAAAATGAATTCGTTAAATAAACACTTCCAATTTCAATTCCAAAAAATCAAGTTCCTATGTCCGGATCTACATTGCCCGATTTTTCCACGAAGATTTTTCCAGAAATCGTGTGAAATGTACACACAGAACGAATTTTTCCATCAGATTTGTTCCTTGTCTTCTTCATTTTTATATTGCTGTGCTCTTCATTTTTCATTGATATTCACTCACACCCCATCAAACGAACGGCACATTGACACCGAACACACTAAAAAAAACAGGAAAGAAGGTGAAAGAGAACATAAACAGACTGGAAAAATCGTTCGAGTTTTCTGGTACAAACGATTTGATCTTTACTCCTTACTTTTCACTCTCTTCACCCACGAACAAAAGATCGGCACTGGAAAAATCGGTAAATGTAGACCGGGACTATGTAAAATGCATCTTTCTCTTTTTAATGCACGTTCCAGTGGTATTATGTCTGTGCTGACACTTAATTATAATGAAATAGATATAAGATATTTTTTCTCTTTCGGACTTGTTCAATTTGGATGTATTAAAGATCTCCCAAGCCAGTGGGAATAATTTAGTAACAGTAACCCCGTTAATTTCCATGTTTACACGTTGTATTTAATTTAACATAAATAAAATTATATAAAAGAAAACCAATATAATTTTTATTCATATCGTTCAACAAATATAAATTCTTCATTCACATTTAAGGTTAGACCGCACACAACTGCAGGGAACTACACTTTACGACGCGGCAAAACATTATTTGTATGAAATTGTATGAGATATATCGCACTAAGCGGTAACTGAACTTCATTAAATTTCATCCAAATTGTTTTGTAAAAAAAAATCAGTACAAATAAATAAAAAGGTTTTAATCACTTATTTCTAAAATATATACATATACATAAATAAGTATATTAAATTACGGAAACAAATTTCCAATTCAATCATTTTTGTTTAAATCATTTTTGTGACACCACCGAACAGCTTTGTGGTTGCCAAATCAGAAACGTCAAAGTTCAACCAGAAAAAAACTTGAAATTTTCTTTCCTTCTTTCGTTACTTGCTTCCCTCTACATTTCAACACCCTTCACCCAATTTATAAAAAAAAAAACGAAAGACGAAACAACCGAAAAATTAATCGTGCAATCGTGGTCTTAATGTTATTCCATCAACTTCAAGTGATTCCTTGCCTTTAATTCCAATCACACCACAATATATTGAACAGACCTAATTTGCACGATTGGAAATTGGAATGTTTGTTTTGAAAGTTCATTGGAATTTGAAGTGTTTATATTCATTGCAATATTATAATATTTTTAAAGCTATTTTTTAATTAAATTATAAATATTTATAAAATAAAACTATAACTATAACTTTCGAAGTCCTTGGGAAATTTCGATTGTTTTGACACCTCAACCATTAAAATCGGTTCAGTATGTTGGCTTAAAAACAGTCACGTACTACTGAAATAATATATATGATAGCTGTTTTTGTATTACGTGTTACCGCTTCTAATACTATCTACATACCTAGAATTATGTACATACATCAAACGTTTTAATTTCAAACTTATAATAATTTTGTCCCCATCGGTACCTGTCGTTTTTTAAGGTTTTTTTTTTTTAATGGTATTTTGGTGGAAGAACTTAGTCCTACCTAATTATTACTTAGAAACACCCCATTATAAGCCAATACATACATACATTAGTCAAAAGGTAACTATATTCCTTTTTCGTGACCATTTTAAATAATATTTAAATCAAAAGGTCTTAATGTTGTTTTAAATATATATACATATATACAATTTTCTTTAGTAATGGTGCTTAAAGTGCTGATTGGTAGGGCTGATTGGTACATACCGACATAATATTTAAATTAATTTTTAGACTCTGTCTTTCCAAATTATCCTTCACCTTGCGATACATCGTTTCAAATAAAATTTTTCGCTCCTTTAACATTTTGTTGTAGAGATGCAGAGTTCTTTGCTTTTCTCGTTTACGATAGAAGTAACCACAAATTAACATTCTAGAACGAATTGTCAGTGTACTGTAATAAATTAGCAGCAATGTCACAGCATATAATCCAATCAATTTCAAATAGTATCTAAATAAATATAAAAATAAACATTATTAGGTAAATTAAAGAAAGGAAATTGATGCAAGCAATCGCAATTATTCCTATTCAACATACATAAGTATGTAGATTGATAGATAGATATATTTATTTGCTTATAAGCTTTGCTTTTATAAATTGATATGTATAAACTAAGTACGAAATTGGATGCAACTAAAAACAAGCTTTATGTTTTTGAGTCTTTAATGTTCCAACTCTAGGGGTAGAACTACAATATTATCATTAAAAATCATAAATGGAAGGGTGAAAAAAACCGGTCTATAAGGCCAATAACAACTAGACATACATATGTCGTTTGAACAACATTCAAGATGTTGGAAAAAACCCTAACGAAACGTCGGATTATGTTTTTACTTTCTAGAGGCCAGTTTGTTCACAGTGTGTTAAATTTAGTATGACTTTCATAGGCTTTAATTAATTAACACTAATCAACCAAAATTGCCTGATTAGTGATATCCATGATTAACAGCTTATACTTTGAATTAAAAAAAAAATGAGCAACAAACCCATTTGAGGATTTGCCAGCTCCACTAATCATGGATTAAAAGGCGTGTTTTGTTGAGTTCCTAATGTGAACATTAAGAAATGTTTCACATTAGGCCAAATTTTTACACACAAAAGCAACAACAACAATTAACACAACATTGAATCTTCAGTAAGTCCCGATCTACATTGCCCGATATTTCCACGAAGATTTTTCCAGAAATCGTGTGAAATGTACACACAGAACTATTTTTTTCATGAGATTTTTTCCTTATCTTCTTCATTTTTTTATTTCTGTGCTCTTCATTTTGCATTGATATTCACTCACACCATAAACCCAATGGCACACTGACACCGATCACACACAAAAAAGTGGAAAGAGGGCGAAAGAGAACATAAACAGACTGGAAAAATCGTTCGAGTTTTGTGGTACAAACGATTTGATCCCTACCCCTCACTTTTCACTCCCTTCACCTACGAATAAAAGATCAACACTGGAAAAATCGTTCAATGTAGACCGGGACTTACTCTAATGTGAACATTAACTTTCCAATGCTTTCCAAGGAAATGTTCGTTGAGTATGGTAGTTTTGACTGTACAACAAACTATTTCATGAAAAAATAACAAAATACTTTTTCGATGATATAGATAAAATTTTTTTATTAAAAATTATTTTACCCAATTGCTTAGAAATTTATGACGACATTCTTACATCATAAAAGAAGCATTGTTTGATAACCAATTTTAATGAACACATCCCTTTGGTCTATTGGCATTGAAATATTGCACTTCTGGAACAGCTTGAAGATTTCTCTATTAATTTATACAAAATAACATTATTATAGATAAATTTACTTAGATTGATTGTATTTAATCCTTTTCTCAGATGGCGTCCTTTTTGTTTGAGAAAAAAACACGTCTTTATGACTTTTTATGTAAACATAACAGCAAGTTGTGCCAACATTCAAAATCAAAATTCCTTAATGTGACTGGAAAGTCAGGGTTGTTTTCTTGAACCAGTTCCTAATGTTCACATTGTCCCTCTCTACATTGAACGATTTTTCCAGTGCCGATCTTTTGTTCGTAGGTGAAGGGAGTGAAAAGTGAGGGGTAGGGATCAAATCGTTTGTACCACATAACTCGAACGATTTTTCCAGTCTGTTTATGTTCTCTTTCGCCCACTTTCCTGTTTTTTGTGTGTGTTCGGTGTCAGTGTGCCATTGGGTTGATGGTGTGAGTGAATATCAATGTAAAATGAAGAGCACAGAAATAAAAAATGAAGAAGCGAAGGAAAAAATCTCACGGAAAAAATCGTTGTGTGTGTACATTTCACACGATTTCTGGAAAAATCTTCGTGGAAATATCGGGCAATGTAGATTGGGACATTAGGGAGCTCAACAAAACACACCTAAAGATGATTAGGTGTGTGAACAAATTGGACCTAAAACTAGTTCACCGATCTCATTTGCTCAAACAAAAAGTCAAATGACCACCCCACGATATTTGTATATTTTGTTTAACTTACCGTCCTGATAAGGCCGACGGCTTCGGTAAACATGGTTTATTGGTCAAGAATGAAGAAACGCGTTCATGCATACTGAAATTTTTTAATGTTGTTCGCATCAGCCGGGCCATCAGACCTGTTCCATTTATCTGAAATTGGTATTTATTAATATTAATTTAAGAAAAATATTCTTTCAAAATAATCTTACATAAAATGAAATTATGTGTTCACCTTCTTGATAATAAGTGATTTCAGACTTCGAAGCAATAATATTCAACAGAACAACTATCATGTGGTCTAGGAGCAAAAAGAAGCCCGATACTAAAATTTCGAGAAGAAATTGCAACAACTGAAATGTCATAACCCTTGACTCATTTTCTGTTCGATTACAAGGATTTTCAATATCGATTAAAAATTTCCTTTGAAACTAAAAAAAAAAATAAAAATACTTAATAATTAATATATTGCATTTTTTACTTCATATATTTATAATAAAATAATTCAACCTACAAAAATCTAGTAAAAGAAATTTTTTTTTTTGAAGTTCCCTGAAAGTATTTTTTTTTTATAAAGTCGAATGTTTAAGTTCAACAAAAACGCTTATGTTCTACTTTTTCCTCAGCATCAACTGTCACATAAGTTGTTATGTTGAACTTTAATACTAATGTTTGATTCAGCAGTTAGTCAGGTCTTCTATTTATTTCTTTTATTTTATTTTTTAATCGTCTTGAGTTATACTCGCATTGAACTATTTTCATGTTTATGTTTTTTTTATCGTACAGTTCTACCGTT
This sequence comes from Melangyna quadrimaculata, assembly GCA_949320155.1. Taxonomy (NCBI): domain Eukaryota; kingdom Metazoa; phylum Arthropoda; class Insecta; order Diptera; family Syrphidae; genus Melangyna; species Melangyna quadrimaculata. Next base: position 402,481,130 of record OX439483.1, read on the forward strand.
CGTTCTATTTTTTTTTTTCTTGTTTTACTCTTTCGTAATATAAGTTGATAAATGAGCAGTCAACAGAGTGAAGTACCCGTATTAAGAACAAGTTTTAACATTAAAAATCGTTGTTTTGTATGCTTGGTTTATTTTTATCTTTAGTGGAGAAGGTTCAAATTCATTAATCTTATAACTGTTATACTAAACTTAACTGTCATATTTTTTTAGACAACATTTTTTGCTGCCCTAAATTGTAGTGTAAATAGGGATAAATGACATTTTACAAATTTTGAAATCTGACTTATTTTCGTTTTTTTTTTTTTAAATTTAAAAGAGGAATGCAATTTAAAAAGACATAACTTTTATTGAAAATATATAAATTTAAGTAAAAAATAAAAAAAATTAATTATATAGTAGGAATTCTGAAAACTGACGAGGTTTTATTCAGCAGATCTACTGCGAGGGTTTTTTTTATCGCTGGGTGTATAAACTACCAAGGACAATTAAAAATGTTTAAATAACAAAAAAAACTATATAATTGCAGCCAACAAAATATTTGATGGTTTTGTTAAAGCCCAATTGAGGAGGTATACTTCAAAACAACCTCGAAAATGTAACCGTTTTTTGCACTTTGTTGACATTTTTAGTTATGTTGCATTCGGCCCTAGAAGTTAAAAGCTTGGATTTATCATTAAGACAACATCATAAAAACAGGCGATCAATCAAAAATCTACCATGTTCAACGCATGGTATTTTTTCACGTTTTCTGAACTAAGAATAGCTGATGTACCGGAAGTATCCGGGGTCAACGGAAGGTCAGGTGCCTTCAACAATTCAAGAACATCATTCTCAATATTATAAGCCTTTTTCTGGGGCAGTTTTCTTAGGCTTGTAATAAACGGGTCAGAAGAAATGAGGAGTGAATTCAAAATATTCTCATTTGTTTTGACACGCGATATCTTACCAGAGAAACTTTCTCTATATTTTTTGAATTCCTTGTTGCGTGCTTCCTGTGCTTCTTCGCTAAGCTGGCCTATCGGCAATAACGCATGCTCTATGATGGCTGAGCCATGAATCAAAACTTTGTGGATTGTAGGTGGCATTGGGTACCAATTATACTTTTCCACAAACAGTCTAGCAGTTTCAAAGGCATATTGTTGAAACTTGTCCACATTGATTTCATAAGTACTAGCTATAGTCTGCAAAACAATTTTAAACCTTTTGATAACATTTATATCCAACCCAGTAATCTTCGCCGCAACTTCTGGATCGCTAAAAAATCTTCTAGCCGTGTTTCCGTCGTTACTGCTTCCAAAGCCAGGTTTTGGCTTATCGACTACCAAACCCATCTCAATTTTAAATTTGCTTTGGATTTCTTTTTTTCTCTTGGCAACTAATTTTTTTCATCCTCTCCACGAGCTTGCCACTTCATTAATGGTAGTTTATAACTAAGATGCAACAATCATCCGAAGAAACGTATCCATGCATGCAGCACAGATAACCCGAATTCTAATCGTGATGTATCTATAATTTGAGTGTTGGATACTTTTTCTAAGTTATTAAAATCCTTGGACGTAAGTCCGCAAACGAAGCATATTTGGGTTGATTTGGTGTCTATTATAGCATTGCAAATTTTTCCATCCACCATTGTAAAGAGCATAGTAATTGTTACATGTATTGCGATGTTATTCATTGTATATGTGACTTCTTGCAGCTCTTGAATTCGTTGCGCATTAGTGCCAATTCGTTCTTTGCCAGTTCTGTTGTTTCATGCTGGAAAATAAACTTAATGGGCCTTCAGTACCGTGTTGATGAGAGCCTTTCATTTTGCCTAATAACAATTTGGTGCTTTTCTCCTGGATTGATTGTTATCAATCGAATAGGAATCGAATAAAAATACTAGCATTTGCTGTTTATATTCTGACTGCGCTGAACCATCCAAGGCCTCACTTACTTATAAGATTAAAATTATTTAAAGAATCCGTTTCTTGCACTTCCAAAACTTCCTTTTGAGCATCTAATAGCCTATTGACAGTATGATCAAGTAAAGCCTGCAATTTGATATCAGCAACAGTCTCCGTAACCGTAATATGTTCTCTTGCGGGGTAACATTCTTTTTTGGCGAGTTGTATTTTTTTATAAGACGGAAACTTTGATTTAGCATTTAATCGTATGATGCTATATTGGTGCCTTGTAAGTTTGGCTTCAACAAACATCGACAAAGCTTCTCTTCCAGAAAGTCGTTTTTTCTGAGCGCCTTCAAACTTCTTGTACGCCAACCTATATTTTGCAGCTCTTTTGGGCGAACTGGTGCTCAAATCTTTCACAAGTTTAGATGCTTCCACTTGCCCTGAAGATCGTAAACTCATTTGAGTAGCAAAAATAAGTTCTTCAGCTGAGTGTTCTTGTCTCAATTCCATAGTTTTTAAGCGTTTGGTTCTTTGTGAAGATTCATCGAAACTTTTACTAGGACGACGAATTCCTTTAATTTTGAAGATTGGATTGCCGAGATAAAGTCACCTGATTCCTTCATATGTTGAAACAATGTACGTCTTGTAATAAAAATGTCAGTTGAACCTGATCCTACAACAACAACAAAATATTTAAAAAAAAATATATTTTTTTATAGTCGAGACCACAACCCCTTGAGGAAGCGATATCTTTACAAAGGCGCAACTTGTTATTGGAGTAACAACAAGTACACATAACACACGATCAAATAAGACAATTCGAAGACATGTTTTGACATGTTCATAAATAGAACCTTACACGAAAACACGGAAAACACAATTTTCTTCAATAATTACAACCCACTTTCAAAAATTCACCAACATTTTATTTAACAAAACAAAAATATAATTTTACATAAATATTGTCCAAATACCTGTGGGAATTGAATCCATTTCAAAAATATATGTATACAAATTAATAAATTGGTAAATAATTGACTTTAACACTTCCTAGTTTTTTTTACTTAAATATTGCTGCTAAATCACTGCTCAGAATACACAACTTCAGACGAATGACGTGGTCAAAATAAAAACAGCATTAAAAAAATAATAACGCACTTGTAAAATTAGGTCAGTTAACTGTACAATACAGTAATTTTTTTTTGATCCCCCAGTTTTTTTTTTTTAATTTTTGCCAAGAATTCATGCATTTGGCCCTGTGTGTGGCGCCAAAAACTGATAACGTTTTCTTTTTGAAGGAAGACAATACAAAATTTGTTTGCCATAGATGGGGACTCTTTTTCTCTCCCTTTAGAGAGGAGGGGCATTTTTTTAAAAATAATATTAAAAAACAATAGCAACACTTACAACAACAAGATGTACCTTTTTTGAAAGCCAGAACTCTGTTCTTTTATTTTATTTTTAAATCAAGTTATTGAGGTCCATAGTTTTTGTAAAAATAACTTTCAAACTCAAAATTGAAATTTGAGTTTTTGATTTTTGTTTTGAAAAAAAAAGTTGCTGAATTGACTTTTATTATTCACTACCCCTAATAACTCTTTATTGAAAACTGAAAACTAAATAATTCTATTTCTCATAGTTTTTGAGAAAATTAAAAGTTGCGACGGCAATTTTTTTTATTTTTTTTTTTTTTGTACAATTTTTATTATTATTATAGTATGTGATAGAAGTTAGTGTTTTTTTGAGCTCCAGGTTAAAGAATGAATAAATTCTTTTAATCTGCGAAGCAAGCCAAGCAAGGTACTGTGTTAGCGGTAGATCTGACACTTAGGTATAACATACTTAAAGTCCCCAGCCCACGGCCGCAAGCTTTAGGCAGGAGAGGGGTAAAGGTCCCCTTTTGCAGCTTTTCTTCAATATTTGGAAAACTAAGCGTAATAGAGGCAAAGTCAGTACCACAGAGTGAAAGAAAATTAAATTCCCTATAAATAAAAGTTATGTTCATAGTTATAATTTCATAGTTAATTAACAAAAATTTAATTTATAAGGAAATTAAATGTTTTTCGATATTTCTACTCTCGCATCTCTATTGCTTCCAGAAAACTATGAGAATATTTTTTATTTATAGGGAATTTAATTTTCTTTCACTTTGTCGTATTGACTTTGCCTCTTTCACGATTAGTTTTCAAAATATTGAAGAAAAATTGCAAAAGGGGACCTTTACCCCCTCTCCTGCCTAAAGCTTGCGGCCGTGGGCTGGGGACTTTGAGGCTCTACCACTATCACAGTACATTGGGTGGCTTGCTTCGCAGATTAAAAGAATTTATTCATTCTTTAACCTCAAACTCAAATAAACACTTCTATCACATACTACTATAATAATAATAAAAATTATACAAAAAAAAACATCAAAAAAATTGCCGTCGCAACTTTCAATTTTCTCAAAAACTAGGAGACATAGAACCATTTAGTTTTCAGTTTTCAATAAAGAGTTATTAGGGGTAGTAAATAACAAAAGTCAATTCAGCATCTTTTTTCCCAATTCAAAAACAAAAATCAAAAACTAAAATTTTAATTTTTTGTTTTTTTAATTTTGAGTTTGAGTTTGAAAGTTATTTTTACAAAAACTATGGACCTCAATAACTTGGTTAAAAAATAAAATAAAAGAACGGAGTTCTGGCTTTCAAAAAAGGTACATTTTGTTGTTGTAAGTGTTTCCATTGATTTTTAATATTATTGCCCCTTCTCTCTGAAGGGGGAGACAAAGAGCCCCCCTCTATGACAAAAAAAAATTTGTATTGTGTTCCTTTAAAAAAAAACGATATCAGTTTTTGGCGCCATATGAAAAAAACTCTTGGTAATTAAATTTTGCGTAATTTAGTATACATCAACTTTTTGTATAGTTTCAGATATTTAGAAAAAAAAGGAAATTATAACTCCACTCTCAGCCTCATTACATGATGAAATAACAGTGAATGAATGTGTATTTACCTTTTTAGTTTTTTCCAGGTAAATTGGTCAGAAACCATTCAATATCTAAGACAATAACCGGTTTTTCAGATTTGTCGACTTTTCTTCCCCCCGCATCTCCTTTATTATTGACCCTAGAAAAAATCTGAATATATCTTTTAATAGACAATTTAATTGTCTCTAATTAAGTAGAATAGACTTTTCGCTAACATGCTAGGTTGTGCCAATATTCACGAAAATATAAACAGGGGTACCTTCAGCTTCAGCTGGGGACTTTGGGTATGTTATACCTGGGGGTTACCCCAACCATATAAAAAAAAATCCAGAGGGCCTTATTTTTTGCATTTATTTTATAATTTTGAGTCTTCGTTGACTGGGCTATACGTTTTTATTTAAACTTATACAATGCGTTTGAAAACTTATGAACGCCAAAAAGTATAGTTTTGCTTGTCGTATGAGTTAGCTAAACCGACAGCTACAATAACGGAGTGACATTTTTCTCGAACAAAAATTTACATTCCACTTAACGCTAGACGTCAAGTGGCATAACACTTTCTTCATACTGTCGTTTTAATGAAACGTACAGCAGGCGTTTCATTAAAACGATAGATCTCACTTGAATTACCAAGAATAAGATGTTTGAACTTAAGAAAAATGACATAGCATCATAACATATATTTATTAAATTATTCAATTAATTTAATAAATATATGTTATAATGATTGATAATACTTCTGAGAGAAAAATTGGATTTGTTTCTTTCCCTTACTAATTATTTCAATTTGTATATTAATTTAATTATTTTTTTTTGTACACCATTGTCATAGATAAACAAATAAAGATACAAATCTTTGGCTGTCAATCCGGTTTGCCTACAAGCTAAAAGGTGGGTTTAGCCGTGGTGGAAATCAGTAAGTTTTACTAGTGTGCTTTAAAACACGCATACTTACTGATTTCCACCACCGTAACTTTGTTGTTGGATTTCACATTTATTTATGGACACAGAATTAAATTACAAAAATAACAATGTAAACAAATGGGTTTTGGGGGGTAAAACGTACGAAAGATGTGTATCTTTATATTGTTTATCTATGCCATTGTATAATTAGCTTGTAACTAAATTATATGATACTAGCCTACCCGTGCGAGAGCTCTCGCACAAAATTCTGAAAATTGAAATCAGTTATCCGCCAAAGTCCCGATCTATATTGACCGATTTTTCCAGTACCGATTTTTTGTTGTTGTAATCGTGTGAGACTGAAAGTTACAATCGTCATGGAACAAAACAAAAAATAGGCACTGGAAAAACGTTCAATGTAGATCGGGACAAACACTTCCACTTTCCAATCGTGTTGGAAAAACCTTATGGGAAATTATATCTGAAAGGCAGATGTAAATATAGAACTTTGTAAAAAAAAATTTAAAAAAATGTTAAAAAGCTGAACAATGCAGCAATGAATTAGCGGATGCGTCCGCTCTCTTAGAAAATGAGGAAGATCTTTTGCAAATATCACATTCCGATAATGAAATTTCACCAGTGGCTTCGGGTACAACAGCTTTTCTAAGCAAAATTCGACAAATTACCGAGTGATTTTTTAATTTTAAATATATTTAAATTTTTAATTTCTTTAAAGTTTATTTCAATAAAAAAAAAATAACAAAGTTTTTATGTAAAACTCATCTGTCTTCTTAATGCACGTTCCAGTGGTATTATGTCTGACAGTTAATTATAGTGAAATATAAGATCTTTTTTGTCCTTCTGACTTATTTAATTTGGAAGAAAGATCTCCCAAGCCAGTGGGAATTATTAAATAACAGTAACCCCGTTAATTTCCATATAAAAGAAAGCCAAATTAAGGGAAGATTGTTAATAGCAATATAATTTTTATTCATATCATTCAACAAGTATGCATTAAAATATTTGATTTTATTTTAAATATTCGAGCGGTCACGCACGGACAACCTATATACTGTCACACCTAGCACTTGCAAGTTAGTGCAATAATAATTTTTATTTTTTGCTGCGCCGTTTAGTTCCGTCTACGTCAAGTGCGTTAACTTTATTTCCACCCACACAATACATCGAACAGACCAAATTTCCCATAAGATGAAAATAGCTGCATTCAAGAATCTATGCGAAAGCCTATCTAAGATAGATTAGTATCCATAGTTTTTGAACGGATTGGTTGTTTTTGACATTTCGCTTGGGATACAAACGTATACCAACATTTTTCGGATAACTTGGATAGCTCCAACAGCAAAATCTGTTTTGTCCTCAGCTGTTTTTTTACACAACACGAACCTATCCGGATAGCTCTTCATAGGCCACATTCGGGTGGTAGGTAGATATGGTATTTGAGATAGGTATCTGATGTTTTCGAACGACCAAAACCGGATGCGTAATCAAACCCAACGAAAACGACCCTGCACAAAGGAATTTAATTGTGACATCAGCTGTTTGGTTCATCGGCTAGATTTTCCTTAGGCATTACAACAACACGAACAAATCCATATACCTTTGGTTACATACCCGAACGCAGCCATCGATTTTTGATCGCTGCCAATGAATTCGTAAGTCCCAATCTACATTGCCCGATTTTTCCACGAAGATTTTTCATTTTTCTTCATTTTTCATTGATATTCACTTATTCCGTCAAACGAACGACACACTGACACCGAACACATTCAAAAAACTGGAAAGAAGATGAAAGAGAACATAAACAGACTGGAAAAATCGTTCGAGTTTTGTGGTACAAACGATTTGATCCCTACCCCTCACTTTTCACTCCCTTCACCAACGAACAAAAGATCGGCACTGGAAAAATCGTTCAATGTAGACCGGGACGTACAAACGATTTGATCCCTACCCCTCACTTGTCACCCCTTCACCAACGAACAAAAGATCGGCACTGGAAAAATCGTCCAATGTAGACTGGGACTAAAATAAACAATTCCAATTGCAATGGAAATGAATTGTCAAAATTTCCACTTTCCAACCGTATTGGACCACATTCTCTTATGGGTCCGTTCAATATATTGAGAGATGAAATAAAGGTGAGAACGAACTTGACTTCGACGGAACTTCCCTACCTTAAGCGGAACTACACGACGCAGCAAATTACAGCATTACAGTTTTGCACGATTTTTTCAGTGGCCACGTTCACGTTGCGCTGAGATAATACTCGAGTATTCGTATATACATATTTGTGAACGACCAGAACTGGATAAGTTATTAAAGATGACATATACTACGTTTTCACCAGACACTAAACCGAGATTTAGGAAAAGAGATTTATTTGGTGTTTCCACTGCACAAAAAGAGGATTATGACCAAACATTTAAATGGTGTTAATGAGTTTTATTTGAAATTTTCATTTGAGGAGATTAAAATTTGTATGATAAATCTTCGATATTTCAAGGAGATTAGTGAAAATCTTGATAAATCTTGGTTCATTGTCTGGTGAAAACGTAGTAATATACATGTATTCTATTTACATAAACACTTTTGTTCATGTCTTACTTCATGATTACACTGTTCACGAAAAAACGTACGTACTTCCTTTCGTTATTTTGATATTCATGGAAATTGGGGTTGTTTTGTGAAAAAATAATCAGTAAAAATAATTAAAAATGTTTTTAATCACTTATAAATATAAATATGTACACAACGTGACTATATGAAATTACGAAAAAAAAATTCAATGCAATAGTTTTTTTTAAATCATTTTTTGCTACCACCGAGAAGCATTGTGGTGGTTGTCAAATCAGAAACGTCAAAGTTTAACCAGAAAAAGTCTTGAAATTTTCTTTCCTGCTTTAGTTACTTCGCTCCCTTTACATTTCTACACCCTTCACCCAATCTGTGAAAAAAACGAAAGACGAAACAACCGAAAAAATAAAACGTGGTCTTATTGTTATTCCATCAACTTCAAGTGATTTCTTGCCTTTAATTCCATGCACACCACAATATATTGAACAGACCTATAATGCACGATTGGAAATTGGAATGTTTGTTTTGAAAGTTCATTGGAATTTGAAGTGTTCATTTTCATTGGAATATTATAATATTTTTAAAGCTGGTTTTTAATTAAATTATAAATATTTATTAAATAAAACTTTAACTCTCGAAGTCCTTGGGAAATTTCGATTGTTTTGACACCTCAACCATTAAAATCGGTTCAGTATGTTGGCTTAAAAACAGTCACTTAATACTGAAATAATATATATGATGATTATTTCTTACTGTTTACAAGCAATCTCAAAATAAACATTAAAAATAAATAAATAAAATTAATAACAATTTAGGTCAAATCTTAACAATAAGGCCTGGGTTGACAACCTAAAATTACTTATAATGCAAACATTTTTAATAAAGAATATATCCATTTATATTTTTATAATGTGTAAATTTTATATTTTTTGATGAATTTTGAAAATAAGACCAAAAAGAAAAATAAATAAATGCATAAAATTAAATTTTAAAGTTTAGAGAAAAAAAAAGCGATTTCAAAATAAAATTTACTTTAATTTAAATGAATTTGTGTAGAAAAAAAGATATATGTACCTACAAACCCTCATACTCATATTTTGGTTCTCCATCCACTCCCAAAATTTGGTGTCGAATGTTATACTTTAAGGGAATCATTTATTTTTAATGCAAAGCATATTTGTATCAGTGGGCGCCCGAATTTCGTGGTATGCTTGATTTGGATAAGGCACATTTCACAGTGCACACTTAGTTTTTTTGACATATTTTTTAAAATTTAAAACTTACTTACCTTTTTTAACGGCAGCAATGTGTGTTGACTACGTTCTCGTCGACGTTGATCAATTTTCTTAAAATATGGTGTTATATAAATATTATCAAAGTCAATTCTTCTTAAATAATTCCTATGGTAGATTATGGAAGCTGCAATTGTTTATAGAATATAAAAATTTCTTCATCATTTAAAATCATTCTTACAGTGAATAATTCTTAAAAATACAAATGAAAGTATTCTCTGCATAATAGACATAATATAGTCAAACGTTTTCTTCTTTGCAGTGATTTCGTGCATCACAACGTTGGCCGTTTCTTTTGCAGCTCTTTTGAAAAGAATAGAAATAAACAAACTGTTAAGCAAACTACATATACCTGCATATAAATTCTTTTCAAAGTAAAAACTATTTAAAAATCTGAGAACTATATTGTTTTTTTTTTCGTGAGTTCTATTTTAATTCAGTTTTAATCTCAACAGTTCAAGAATAAAGTAAATTTAAAAATTTAATCAACAAACCTTAACTGAGGAGGCTGCTCAACTTTTACAACTTTGAATGACATTTTCACATCCGTTACATTTTGAAAAAGCTTTTGTTCAGTTTCCTTCAAATCAATCATATTTTCGCCAAGCTTTTCATCTATAACACTGCTAGGATCACAAATTCCTCCAGTTTCTTGGTAGCCCAACAAATTCATATTACAAACGTAATCTATTCGAAGTGGCCAACAAAGGAGAGTATCAACCACAACTGGTAGTCTATCCATGCACTTTTCGTGAGCACTGGAAAAAGCATCCTTGCAACGGCTCTCACCTTTTATCAGTTGTTCCTTGCACCGAAACTGCATTTTCTTTGAATAATTCTCTTTTATAGTTTTTGCTCTTGAAGTTCTATCGGTTTTATTAGTTGCATCAGCAAATGATAAAGCAGACAAAATATCTTCACGAATAAATCTTTCCACAATAGGGTTTATTTCTGACGAATTATGATTTTCATCAATTTCGTTTTCAATTTCATCTTTGATCGGCTGTAAGACTTGTTCGATATTTTCAAAATTCTTTCTTATATCGATCATTTCATTCTTCATGGCTGCAAGCGTGTTTTGAAAGGGTTTGCTCATGAGGTCAAATCGAGTCTTTGTAAGGTTATAGGTTAGTATAGTTGTGCAAGCAAACACACGAACAGTTTCTTCACCATTGAAGGCCAGATTTGAGAGTGGCCCTGAAAAAAAAAAATAATTGATCCGTTAATATTTTCGAATCATCAGTTCTGCTGTAAAGTACTGAGGAAAAAATCTTGGATTCTCTAAAGTGGACAAATACGAGTTACCTGATATAATAAACGTCATGCACAGAGCTCGTAAGAAACCTCTCCCTGTTTTACCTAACAAACCAACACATGTCAGGATTGAAATGCATTTGATAGCAGCTGTGAACACAAAGCCAAGACCTTAAAATGTAAAATTTGTTAATCATTATTTTTAGAAATCTTCATTGTATACACATACGTATGTTCATATTATGGGCATACAAACATTACATACCTAGGGTGATGACTAGCAATATTAACAATCCATAAGTGAGGTCAATAGGTAATTCCAGCGTTTGGATAAAACCTTTCCAAAAAACAATACCTAAAAATATTCCACATAAATAGCTCAATATATGATGTTTTACATTCCATTTGTATGTCCGATTAGCCAAGGCACCCATGAGCAATCGTTTCATAAGTATTTTAAAAATTTGTTTTACAAAATATAACATTTGAGAAAAAATAAAAACAAAATTATATTGTCAAAGATACATATACATTGATATTGATTAAAACAAATAACAAAGTACAATTTTTGTATCATTCAGAGGAATCACCAATTTTAATAAATTATTATAATACAGGCAAAATATACGTCAAAGAAAACAACAACATCAAAATTCTACCCTCATGGAAGTTGGTTATATCTACCATTAAAATGAAAAATCAAGAGTCTGTTTTTTTTTTGAAGTGCAATATAATATCATGTAGTAGTCCGTAGCGTAATGGTTAGTGGGTTGGACTGTTACGCTGGAGGTCTGGGTTCACTTCCCAGCCTCGTCCACCTTAAAACTAAAAATTTTTTTTCAGAGCTACTGCCTCTTGCGAGTAGTAGTAGCCCGTAGCGTAATGGTTAGTGCTGGACTGTCACGCTGGAGGTCTGGGTTTACTTCCCAGCCTCGTCCACCTAAAAACTAATGTTTTTTTCAGGGCTACTGCCTCTTGCGAGGAATTGACAAATCCTCCAAGAGTATCACTTGTCATGAATAAGTGCTGCTCGTCTAGCCGTTCGGATTCGGCATAAAATTGTAGGTCCCTTCCATTCCTGTCGACAGGCGCACACAGGAATGGTTGCGAGTTGTTAGTCACTAGGCCCTGGTTCTTCACGACCTGTTGCGCCACCCAATTTAATTTAATTTTTAACTGCCTCTTGCAAGAAATTGACAAATCCTCCAAGGGTATCACCTGTTATGAATAAGTGCTTCTCGTCTAGCCGTTTGGATTCGGCATAAAATTGTAGGTCCCTTCCATTCCTGTCGACACAGGAATGGTTGCGATTTGAAAATTCTACCCTCATGGAAGTTGGTTATATTTACCATTAAAATGAAAAATCAAGAGTCTGTTTTTTTTGAGGTGCAATATAATATGTAGTAGTCCGTAGCGTAATGCTAAGTGGGTTGAACTGTTACGCTGGAGGTCTGGGTTCACTTCCCAGCCTCGTCCACCTTAAAACTAAAAAGTTTTTTTCAGGGCTACTGCCTCTTGCGAGTAGTAGTAGCCCGTAGCGTAATGGTTAGTGCTGGACTGTCACGCTGGAGGTCTGGGCTTACTTCCCAGCCTCGTCCACCTAAAAACTAAAGTTTTTTTTTAGGGCTACTGCCTCTTGCGAGGAATTGACAAATCCTCCAAGAGTATCACTTTTCATGAATAAGTGCTGCTCGTCTAGCCGTTCGGATTCGGCATAAAATTGTAGGTCCCTTCCATTCCTGTCGACAGGCGCACACAGGAATGGTTGCGAGTTGTTAGTCACTAGGCCCTGGTTCTTCACGACCTGTTGCGCCACCCAATTTAATTTAATTTTTAACTGCCTCTTGCAAGGAATTGACAAATCCTCCAAGGGTATCACCTGTTATGAATAAGTGCTTCTCGTCTAGCCGTTTGGATTCGGCATAAAATTGTAGGTCCCTTCCATTCCTGTCGACATGCGCACACAGGAATGGTTGCGATTTGTTAGTCACTAGGCCCTGGATCTTCATGAGCCATTGCGCCACCCAATTTGTTATAATTTATTTATTTTGTATGTATATGCATAATTTCACATGATGTAAGGGTACTTTTTAATGGTGAATATAATTAAACTAAAACTAAGATGAATCGGATACTCAAAACGAAGTTAATGTCCCTTTTATGTTAGTATGTTGTAGGTTCTACAACGTTATTCATAAAGCAAATTGAATGTTCTTTTAAAATAAACAAAAAATAAACATTAAACCAAGAAAACTAAAAATGGTATATTCTTATTGTTATGTTCGTTTCATATTTGACGGACACAGCTATTTTGTTCGTAAAAATTGTTTTGACAAGCCATTCAAAATCCAGTTCGAAAAAAAACAGCTTAGAGAATAATTTGGCAATATGAAAAAGCCGACTGGGACAGTCTCAACGAGCTTTAACTGGTTAATATGGTGGCTACATGAAATTTGGGCCCGATGATAAATGGCCCCTAACGAAAAATGGCCCCGAATTTGGAGATTTTGTTCATAATTCTTATTTAACGGGTTCATGTCTGTAATCCAAAAAATTAATTTTGGTGTGCCCAGGGCTCGGTTTTGTATCCGACCCTCTTTCTTATATTTATTAATGATCTCCTGTCTGAATCTTCTAATCCATTCAATTGTTTTGCTGGCGATAGTACCCTCAGATTTCATCCATGTACTTCGGATGCGGAACTTCAACGGCAGCGTATGATAAGCTCATTAAATCATTTTCCAATGGGAATCAAAAACCGCGTAGAAACCCATTCTATATGCCGCTTTCCTGCCGCATTGAGGAAACTGAAAAGCTTTCGAATATGTGATTAGAACGATTACATATTGGACGATGCCAAAAATGCTGCTAAGTGTTTAGATATTCTTCGGCGATGCAAGAAATTTTGCACCCCTTCTCACTTGGCTGTAATTTATAAAGCCTTTATTCATCGAAAACTCGAGTACAATTCTCATATTTGGGCAGGTGCTCCAATAAACCACTTGAGTCTACACGATAGAATACAAAGAAAAGCTATGAAAATAATAGGTGATAGAAATATAACGGACGCTGTTGCGAACACCGCCGCAATGTTTCATATCTTTTATTATTTTACCGTTATTTTTATGAATTTGTCTAGTGAAATAGCCAGTTGAATTCATAGCACATCAGTTAACCCTCGAGCCCAGTTTTGGACGTACAAGTCAAGTATAGAGATCCGCATAGAATGTGGAATGCTAACCCGGTTTAGAAAAAAAGGAATACTTACGCTAAATAGGAATTCTAACTGGTCACAACTCAATGGGAATTGGAAGTCACTTAAAATGAATGGCTTATGTAGAAGATTTCATGATGAAGTGCCGGATGGAGGGCGCATCTAATTTCCATTGTGAATGCCCTAGCCTAGGTAGAACCAGAAATACAGAACTCGAAGAATACTTTTTCGAAGAACTGGGCGACACCTCCTTTCTGCCACTAAGGAACATCCTGAAATTCATTCGGAATCCGGGATGGTTCATGGAGGCACCCCATACCTAATCATTCAATTCTACTTCTACTGGATCAATTGAGTTCCGGCTTTCCGCATTATAACCCCTTCAAATCAAACCTAACATACATAACATATATTAAGACAGACTATATAAACAGAGTGGGCCGAAAAATACTTTTTTCGAATTTCAAATCGTAATACCTCGGTAAACTTGCGAATTGGGAAGACTAAGGATTTGAAAAATAATTAAAATCGGTTCATATCTTCCGATGGCGCATGCGCTCTGAAGTTTGGAACATTTTTGGAAAATATGGTAATTAAACAAAAATATTTGAGCTACCCTACCGTTTTAATTTTTGAATTTAATAGTTCCAGGCGATTTGTTTATGAATTAAATATTAAGTAGAAAAACGAATGGTTCAAATCTTCCGATTCCACATGCGATTCGAAATTTGTCGGATATACTGCGAAATTCCTATTTTTACGACAACTTTTTTCTAGTGTTATTCGCGAGCAGTGTGCCAAACAGCTAGAGCATTTAGGTTGCGTCGAGACAAGAAAAAAATCGTATCGGAGTGGGGGTCTATTCGCCTCCGTTTAGCCGGGAGGGGCAATTTTCTAAAAAAAAATGACGCCTGGAACTGTTATATTCAAAAAATAAGACGTTAGGGTAGTTCAAATATTTTTTTAAACCCCATTTTTTTTTTTCAAAAATGTTCCAAACTTCAGAGCGCATGCGCGATCGGAAGATATGAACCGATTTTGATTATTTTTCAAATATCTCTTAGTCTTCCCAATTTGCAAGTTTTGCACGGTATTACGATTTGAAATTCGAAAAAGGTATTTTTCGGCCCACTCTACTATATGACTTAGTAAAAGGCAAAAGTGTTTGACTCAGATAAAAGCATTTATTTAACTCTATGTACATAAAAGAATAATTCACTTATAAACAAACCTAAAGAATACTTTTCCAACAAGTATTCCATCACACAATTAAAAAAAAACGAAAAGAATCTATTACTCTTTTACAACATAATCTGTGTCAAAATCATATTTATCATCACTAGTTGTGCTCAATGAGAAATTCTCCAGAACATCAGCCACCTTTGAAATTTTCTTCTCGCTCCTTATTCCTTGCTTCTTCTTTCGCTTTTGCAGTTCCTTGAGGTTCTTATTGTGTGTTTGGTTTCCTACAAAAAATGAAAACAAAATTTATAATCGAAATCTAATGTACATAATTTTAAAGCATTACCTTCTAATTCCATTGCAGGGTCAACTTTGCGTTTGCGTTCGTCTCCTCCGTCCAACTTTCTCTTCTTGCCTCTGGGTTCTGATTCATCAATTGCTGCTACAGGTGCATCTTCTGTTGGTGGCCTGTATTCAACTGGCCCAGTCGATGTGATTTCCATGACGTCTTCTTTCTTAACATCGAAAGTATTCAAGATATCCGTCTCCATTGCCTCAAAATTATCAATGTCAAACTCCTTTGCATCTGAATGCACAATGGTGGCACTAATATGCGCTGATTCGCTTTCCTGCACTTCTGGTGGTTGAGTACAGTACTTGATTTTACCACTATTCCAGTCGTTGAGAACGCTTCGAGCTGCGGCCACAACATCTGGTACACCTCTCTTCAAAAACTTACCTACAAGAAATTGCTTAAGTTTGTATGCATACTTTTTTAAACTCATAGATTTATTTACCCATTCGTGCAGCTTTCTTGGCGAAGAACTCTTCAAAGGTTTCATATTCACTCACATCGTAAAGTTTACAAAAGTATTCCTTACTGGCACGCTTCAGAACACTCTCAGCGATAGTAAAGGGATCCTTGACATCACCAACGCGTTGCGCATTTTTAAGGACAGCAGGTACATGGTTTCCAGATGAGTCATGCCCTGTAGAAAAGACGATGCCGGGACAATCAATTAACTTTATTTTTGAGTCAAGTTCAACTTCTTGCATGGCTCTGGAAAAGATAATTTTGTTTTTTTATAGAGAAATTATTGATGATTTTTCTTCAACAGGTCAATACTTACTTTGTAACACCGGGAGTACAGCCAACCGAACATGCTTTGCCTCTGGTTAACGAATTGATAATAGAACTTTTTCCCACATTTGGAATACCAACAACTCCAACACGAATCGAAGTCTTAATTCCCTTGTTGCGGCAATAGTTGGCTAACATGGACATAAGAAGCTCAGCTCCCACACACACTGAACCTTGCATTGCCTTTTCGGTATTTGTCTGATGGAATTTGCGCCGACCAAGCTTAGATGACTGATCCTGAGTAGATGCTTTAAATGCTGTTACTGGTCCAAGTTTACGGAAATACTTAATCCAACTGTTAAGATTTTCCTTTGGCACCAAATCAGCTTTGTTTAGAATCAGGACTAGACGCTTGTTGCCAGGGGCTGCTTTAACAGCTCTTTCAACTTCAGTGCATCGAGTTCCAAGAGGATCTCTGTGGGTATTTTTGTTTTGATTATATATTTTTTTTTTTACAAGGTGCGGTTTGATTTTGTCAACTTGTTAGTAAGTGGTTGATTATAATGAGTTATATAATAGATGGTGTTACAAAAACTTCCGGAAACATTATCAATGAATGAGAAAAGAATAGAGGCCTCCGAACACACAGTTCAGGAAAAAATGCAGTAAACGTAATTTTACTGATTATTCCAAGGGAAGGTATCTTAAAGCGGGCTTGTTAGCGCTACTGGTTTGAGCAAACAAAAAGGCTCCAAGTTTACCACACGAATTCTTAAGCTATATGGATGGCTTTATTATTTTTGTATAAAAAGCGCGCTGTAGAGTTTTTTTACTATCCTTAGGCTAAGCGCGCATATGCAACTGCGATAGACATACCGAGGTCTGAAATCTTTTTAGTTTCCTCAGTGCAAGTCTTGCTCACAGATGGGGGTGGGTTTCTTTATAACGACAGTAGATCACATTGAGTTTTTGAAGCATTAAGTTCTACGCGGTTTTTGATTTTTCCATTGTACAATTCTCCCCGTTTGGGCCGGAAGGTCAGTTTTCTAAATAAAAATACTTTAAAAAGAGGAACAATTAATAAAAAACAACGGTTACATTAACAATGATCTTTGTAAAGCTTCTAGGACTTTTACTTTTTAAGACATTAAAAAATAAAGAAACCATATGGTTTTTAGGGTTTGACTAAAAATTGATAAAAACATAATGGAACAGAGCTAGAGCCATCGGAGTTAGCTCTGAGCAGAGCTCACAGCTCTGTTTTAATTTTAAAACACATCTAGCACTCAACTGTCTTACGATCCAATATGCTTCATCGGGAATGATTGTAAAAACAGAAAAAAAGAGTGAATTTGGCTGCTATCAGCTTTTTGCTCGATTTGCGCGGTCTTTTTATTTCGAGCAAATGTAGAGTGCATCGAGCTAGATTTAAATGAAAAGAGAAACACAATTTGAGCGCTCTGAGTGATTTGGGTTAAAACAAAAACATAGATCTTTTTTTGACTAAAAAAAAACCTTAATATCAATGTTGTATATCAAAGATCTGCAGAAGGTTCAGGGAAACTTGAAAAATTGTGTGATTACCAGGAATTGTATGTCATCTGTGTGACTACTTATTCATCACGATGACGTCTTTCCAAAATCATACTTTGACTGGGTTGGACGTCCAACACAGACAGATACGATTAAAAGTCCTAGTTAATGGAAAATTAGGAGAAGACTCAAAGAAGCAGCGCTTAATTCGAAATGTCCTGCCACGGAACTAAAATTAACTGCATTTTTCCAACAAGCTCCACTTAGATTTTCAGTACGCACTACGATTGAGCAGGGGAAGCGATTAACGTTCTCGGATGGGTGCAAAACGTGTCTGGATGGAAGCTATAGCATAGAGGCAGAGTAACTATCTTTTGCTGAACTTCCCAATCGTAGTGCATAGTTAAAACTGTAGTCGAGCTTGTTGGCGAATTGCAGTAAATTTTGGTTCCTTTTTGTTTTTTTTTTCATCTTTAGCTAGGAAATATTATAGATCCACATATTGGCGTTAAGATGTGTACTCTTGTCCTTAGCAGATTAAATTGAAGATAGCAACTAAGGGCCAGTTTGTTCACAGCTGATTATCTTTAATCCATGATTAGTGGAGCTGGGAAATCCTCAAATGTGTTTGTTGATTAAATTTTGTTTAAAAAATTAAAAGATTAGCGTTAGTTAATTAAAGCCTATGAAAGTCACATACTACATTTAGCCCACTGGCCCTAAGTGCATTATTATATTTAAAATGACTTGGTTCAAATTACATATAACAATTCACGAACAATAGAGTGATATGCAAACACAGGAAAAGCATAGGATCGTTACATGCCGGCGAGAGATCTATCCAGCAAACGGAAAAAGTTCTTCATTTCCTGTCAATGGCCTGCTCTGGTAGGAATGGTTCTCTTACCTATGTCAAACGAGTTCAACAATCAAAATGTGAAAATTTGCATTAGGAATACTATGACAACGTTACTTCCGAAAGAAGGGATTTTAAAGTTGAAACAATAACATCACCGTTTCAAGAATTACATACATTGAACATATTATATAATTTACTAGTTCTTATGTTGCTTAAAGGCTCTCCCAAACCAATGCGGAACATTCGTTGCGGCGAAAAAACATTCGCATGTCAAAATTTATTTACATGGTGATATATGAGAGTGCCCACACCAACGCGGCGGAGAAACATATGAAATAATTTTGACATGCGAATGTTTCTTTGCCGCAACGAATGTTCCGCATTGGTTTGGGAGAGCCTTAAAGCTTTTGATTTTATAATGAAAATAAGATGAACTGTGAAAGGTGTTTAGTAATACATTATCATCTCATACCTGACATCGACGACTTCCAAAATCACATCGGCGTTCTCAATCACCTTTTTGAATTCCTTAAAATAGGCTTTCAAGGAATTCTCCTTGGTGGCAGCGGCCTTGTACTGCTTCTAAAAAAAAAGTCCACAATTATTATAACCTTCAAATTGACCATAAATTATACTCACTCCTTCTTTAACAACATCATTCTCGTGCATGATGGTATGCACTGTGCCTCGCATATCAGCATCTTCGACCATCGACTCCAAAGTGGCGAATTTGTTTTGACTACGTTCTAATCTTTGTTGTTCACGACGACGAAGTTTCTCCTCTTCCTGGCGTTTTTTAGCCTCTTCAACTTCTTTTAGGATATCCTCTTTAAACGGGCAAATATTTGGAATTTGAATAAGTTTTTGTTTTTTGCTGCCGGTTTTGGCTTTTTTCTTGGAATCCCTACGAAGTTTCCTGGTGTGTTCACGCACTTTCTTTTCGATTTTGTGCTTCATTTGACATGTTAGTCGTTTGGATTTTTTAGCTGAAAATTAGAAATATGTTGTTAATTATGTAATAATGATAATTTTTAGATTTAAATTTTACTTTTTAAACGTTTTAAAGCCATTTTTAGTGGAGAATTTGTTGAAAAATATGCACAGCCAGAGAGAACACGTGAAAAAGGACAGTTATTCGAAATGACAGCAAGCTTGTGTTTTGAAGTCAACCTATAAATGTAACGAGTAACGAGTAGAAAATAGCTAGAAATGAGTAAATTCAGCGAGAAATAGAGACACGCAGCACAATAAATATTCTTTCTCCTTTCACACAAGAAAACTGAGTTGCAAGCAACTGGGAGTTTGTATGCGAGGTCAAGAAGTAAGGGAGTTGAAAAAATCTCGACGTTCAACGTTTGAAGAGATTATTATCACATTCCTTCTCGCACTGTCCATAATGTGCGTTCAGCCAATAGACTTTATGTGGAAACAAACAAAAATCCTTGGCAATTTTATTTCTTTGTGTGAAAGGTACAAGGCAATTAAAGGAAAACGTAAAAAAAAATCTCCAGCAACTGGTTTCCCTGTTTGAAAGTGGACTAAATTTGTTTTTTTTTTTTTTGTATTGAGAACCCGAGTGTAAAATGAATAACTTGAACTTCCTATTGTTTTCAAAAACTGACTAATGGGTGGGGGCAAGCAACTTTAGTTGCTCTATGTGGCCAGCAGCTCAAGGCAACTGCCTAGTGGACTGTATGTATTAAGCATCTGTTTCTGTTACCCACTAGGCAATTAAAAGTTTTTTACCCCGGCCAGCAACTATTTATTAGTTGCTCCCGATCTAAGAACATTGGGGTATACGGGCGGCCACCCACCGGTTAACATAGGTGTTGTATATTGAAGTGCTGGCAACGCTTTAGGACGGGACCAAAAACATTCATGCTGGCAATACCACACATTTGAAAAACGAACAAGCCAGCTGGCAGAGATGCTTTAATCGAAATCGTGAATTAACAAAATATAGAACATTCCAGAATCCAGACGATCGATAGATTATTTGTTGAGATCATTTTAAGTATAAATAAATTATCATTATCCTAAAACGACTGTGTCAGTTTATTTAATATATTGGAGAAGATATCCAATACAAATTGGCGACGAGGAACGAATTCACGTTGGAGAACGTTGTTGCTAAGGAAACGTGCATCAATTTAAATTGGGCGTAGCACGCTGGTCTATATATATAGTTCGCTGTTGCTGTTTGTGGGTAAGACAAAATCTAGAATCTTCTGTTTTCATCTTTGTTGTGTTTTGTTTTGGCACGGGGATGAGCTTAAAGGTTAGACCGCACTAGGCGGAACTGCACTGCAGCGGAACTGCGATTCAAAATAATTTGTATGAAATTTATTGAAGTTCAGTTGCCGCTTAGTGCGATATAGCTCATACAATTTCATACAAATAATGTTTTGCCGCGTCGTGAAGTGTAGTTCCGCTGCAGTTATGTGCGGTCGAACCTTAACAGATCCACCGCAAAACAGTGTAAATTCTTCTGCTGCTGCTGCTGCTGGTGTGGGTACGTCGAACATGATTGGGCAGGTTGGCCCATTTGATATTAGATTATCATGGGCGAGTTATTTGCAACGGCTGCAATTTTTTTTTGAAGCAAATGACATCTTGGACGAAACTAAGAAGAGAGCCATGTTCTTGGTGCAATTTGGGGATGCGGGCTACGAAGTGCTTATTTCATTACTGACACCGAAGGGTCCACGGGATTACTCGTTTTCTGAGATGTGCCAGAAACTTTCCGAGTATTTTGATCCTGCACCTAACGAAAACGAAATTGTTGAAAGGTACAACTTCCATCGCAGAATCCAGAGGAAAGGAGAAACAATTGCAGAATTCGTCAACGACCTACGAAGATTGAGTATATACTGTAATTTTAGTGAACTTGACAAGATGTTACGTGATCGCATAGTATGCGGTATCTACGATGAGAGCGTTCAGAGGCGGTTATTTGCGGAAGAAAAGCTCACATTCAAAAGAGCAATGGAATTGTGTGTGGCTGCGGAGACGGCTGGAATGAATGTGGCTGAGGTTCGAGCTAATGTTGCGGTTAAAGAAGAAGTATTCGTAGTAAATAATGCGAAGAAGGATGAGCAGGTGTATCCGAAATGCTACCATTGTGGAGAGGCTCATCGAGGAACGGAATGTCGATTCAAGGAGGCCAAATGCTACTTTTGTAGGAAGACCGGACATATTGCCAGAGCTTGTCTCAAAAAGAAGTCCGATAAGAAGACATCTCAGGGCACCAAAACAAGTACGACAAAAGCTGTTAAAGGAAAGACGAACATAATTGAGTCGGATGACTCGGACGAGTCGGTTTTCACTCTACAAACGATAGCCATGGTGGGTGGTTCTGGTGCTAAGAAAGGTAAAATTATGGCAGATCTTAGACTGAATGGTGTAGCAGTGATGATGGAGGTGGATTCAGGTGCGACGTGCACAATTGTTAATGCGGAGACGTGGAAAAGAATCAAAAGTTGTCCAGAAAACTTAAAACCGTCTAAGATGATGCTGACCACATGGAATTCCGATCGTGTGAAATTGCTCGGAGAGGCCTTGGTGGATGTTGAGTTTAAGGGAGTTGCTTGTAGGTTGCCTGTTGTTGTTGCTGCTGAGAGAGGTTCGAATCTGCTGGGTCGAAATTGGTTCGATGATTTGAAAATTTCTGTGCAGGGGGTACAGAAAATTGACGCTTATAAAAACATTGACCAAGTGGCTATGACGTATCCAGAGGTTTTTAGTGATGGTTTGGGTGCGTATAAAGGTCCTGAAGTAAACATAGAATTGACGGAAGATGCTAAGCTAGTATTTTTAAAATACAGACAAGTTCCTTTTGCTATAAAGCCAGCAGTGGAAAAGGAAATAGATCGTATGATTAAGGAACAAATACTAGAACCAGTGACGTATTCGGAGTGGGGTACACCAGTGGTGCCAGTGTGGAAAAGAGATGGTACTATCCGTTTGTGTGGAGACTATCGAAGCACGGTAAACAGAGTTATAAAAAAGAATTCCTATCCGATTCCTCCGATTAAGGAAATGCTAGCACTAGTAGGGCAAGGCAAAGTGTATAGTAAATTAGATCTATCACATGCGTATCAACAACTGAAGGTGAGTGATGCATCAGCAGATATTTTGACATTGAATACTCATAAAGGACTATTCAAAGTAAGACGAATGCCATTTGGAGTGGCATGTGCCCCAATTCATTTTCAATGCACAATGGATAAAATTCTCGCTGGTGTAAAAGGAGTCGGTGCGTATATTGATGATATTATTATTACGGGGAAAAACGAAGCAGATCATCTGGAGAGGCTACATGAGGTTTTAAGGCGGTTGAGCAAAGCAGGGCTGTCGGTGAAGAGAGACAAATGTGAATTTGGTGTAACGAATTTGGAGTTTTTGGGATTTAAAGTGACGGCAGCTGGAATCAAACCTACTAACGAACGGTACAAGGCTATTCAGGATGCACCAAAACCCAAACACAAGTCAGAGCTACAATCTTTTTTGGGTATGTTAAATTTTTATAATAGTTTTATAAAACAAAAAGCTACGGTGGCAGAGCCCCTGCATAGGTTATTGGATAACAATGCGAAATGGGTTTGGAGTGTGCAACATTCAACAGCTTTTGAACAACTTAAGCAGATGCTACAATCAGATAAACTACTAGTACACTATGATGAAGGGAAAACGCTTGTTTTGAGTTGTGATGCATCACCGTATGGTGTGGGAGCTGTGTTGTCACAACTGGTGAATGGTGAAGAACGTCCAGTGGCATACCATTCACGCACATTAGGGAAAGCTGAACGAAATTATGCCCAAATTGATCGTGAAGCGCTGTCGATTATCAATGGTGTTAAATACTTTCACCAGTATTTGGCAGGGCGTGAATTCATTATTTATTCTGATCATAAGCCGTTGTTGGGTATTTTAGGTAGCAGCAAGCCAATACCATTAATGGTTTCGCCAAGGATGTTGCGTTGGTGTCTGCGATTAGGTGGATATGACTACGAATTGCGGTACAGAAAGGGTGCAAACCATGGAAACGCTGATGGTCTGAGTCGGTTACCATTGCCTAGTGTTGAAGATGAACAAACTCCTCCTGCTGATGTATTACTACTTGAAGTTTCCGATTATCGGATTACTGCTGAGAAAATACAGGATATGACAAAAAGAGATGAAAGTTTAAACAAAGTTATGTATTGGGTACTACATGGATGGCCGACGTCCAAGGTGGATGAGAAATTTAAACCGTACATAACACGAAGTACAGAGTTATCGCTTCATAAGAACTGCTTACTTTGGGGAAATAGAGTGGTAGTACCAGATGAAGGACGCCAGGCGATGTTAAATTTGTTACACGCTAATCATCCTGGAATAGTAGCAATGAAGATGAATGCGAGGAGTTATTGTTGGTGGCCAAATCTGAATACGGATATAGAGGCATGTGTAAGCAAGTGTGTTACATGTCAAGTACATCGGAATTATCCACCGAAAGCGCCTCTACAGTTATTTGAGAAACCAACAAATCAATGGTCGACGCTTCATTTGGATTTTGCTGGACCATTTAAAGGCTACACATTTTTACTAGTTGTGGACGCGATGTCAAAGTGGTTAGAGGTTGTTTGTGTGAGTAGACAGTCATCAGCAGAAGTGATAAAACATTTAAGAACTATGTTTGCGACACATGGTATACCGGATTTAATCATATCGGACAATGGTGCTGCATTTGTATCGGAGGAGATTAAGCAATTCTACAAGAATAACATGATTAAATCCCGTACTTCATCGCCATATCATCCAGCGAGTAATGGCCAGGCCGAACGGATGGTACAATAAACGAAGAAGGTTTTAGCAACGTTGACTGAGGGCGATATGCAGTTGAAGCTTCAGCGATTTTTGTTTCGCCAACACACCACAGTACACGCCTCAACGGGTAAGACCCCATCCGAGATGTTAATGGGAAGGAAGCTGAGATCGTTGTTGGATAAGATACATCCATTTGCGTTGGAAGATATGACGAAGAAACAAAGTGAAGAAAGCGCAAGGAAGCAGAGGGCGTTCGTGGTTGGTGATTTGGTATACGTGCGAAACTACGGCCGAGGAGAAAAATGGCTAGAAGGAACTGTAGTGGAAGTCATCGCTCCAGTGACATACCGAGTGATGGTGGCTGATGGTAGAAGTGGGAAGCGGCATATAAACCAACTACGAAAGCGCTACGTCGATGGAGCTGCTCCAAGGGTAATATTAACAGATCGTAATTCTTTTTCTTTATATAATCCCCAGGTCTCGAGTGATTTTTCTACTGTAGACTGAAAATGATGAAGGAACTTCACCCGAGCCTAATGGTGAAACTGAACGAATCACGGGAACGCCTACATTATCTGGGTTCCCAAGTGATGAAGTGGTAAAGATGGAGACACCAAACCGCAAGAGACCAGTGCGTGCAAGACGAGTTCCTGGTCACTTTCAAGAATATGAGGTCGAAATCTAGGTGGGGAGGAATGTTGTATATTGAAGTGCTGGCAACGCTTTAGGACGGGACCAAAAACATTCATGCTGGCAATACCACACATTTGAAAAACGAACAAGCCAGCTGGCAGAGATGCTTTAATCGAAATCGTGAATTAACAAAATATAGAACATTCCAGAATCCAGACGATCGATAGATTATTTGTTGAGATCATTTTAAGTATAAATAAATTATCATTATCCTTAAACGACTGTGTCAGTTTATTTAATATATTGGGGAAGATATCCAATAATAGGGCAACTTTAATTCGCTTAGAGTTGCTGATGGAAGTTAGTTTACGGCAGCATGGAGCAACTTAAAGTTGCTTATCTTCGACCAACGATCAAATTTTTGCTACCAGCAACTTTATCTGTCAAAATGCCATTATGGCAGTCAGCATCATTAGTCTTGAGTGAAACGATGTATGTGCTGCCATCAACTCGCAACAACAAGTAACCCTGCAAACCAAATAACTCAGTAGTTTGCCTTGAAACACAACCTCAAACAAAACGCATTCTATAAATGTTTGTGTTTATCGATTTACCAAAAACTCTCCTCCTAAAAAAAAAAATAAAACTCTTCTGTCGTAAAAGGGAAGAAAGAGTGCGATGTATACGATGCACAAAATTTTGTCTCATTTCGAATGTGCACAACATGACAAACAAAAACATTTATTTTATCGGCGAGCGTGAGTTATAAATGGTTGTTTTTTGGTTGTTGTTTATATAAGAAGCAAAGAAATTATATTTAATTATTCTCTAAATTTAAATAGAAAATACAAATGTTTTTATTAGTGTCTTATATTTTGTTGTTACTGCATTTCAGATTCATCAGGGTCAAGGAAACCATTTTCGACGATCGTCGTGTATTTTGAGATTGCAGCAAATTGTTCAATTATTGGAACGGCCCTAAAGTCTGAACATTTTTTTTATTTATTTTGATAAAACTAGCAATAAACTGGTGACGAAAACTATTCGTAAAATTCAATATATCATATAAATTATTTCATATATAATTCCAAAAGGCTCAGTTTCAGAAGAAACAAACTTATTCTTTTACGTACAGGTTTCACCAGTTATATCAGTTCTTCTAGATTCAAGAACTAAGTATGTACGCGATATAACCGGTGAAATGTACACGCATAAGTACTTATAAAGGACAAGTTTCAGTGCTTTCGCTATGGTGTAAGAAACTACTGGCGAATAAACATTAGAAGTACTGCCAGTAGTACTGGCTGATATACATTTGAAGTACCTTTGTCAGTACTTTAATGGAGGGGAAATTCACTACATTTCGCATGCTAGAAAGAGATAGCTGCTTCATGTATTCTCATGAATAGGTGGTATATAACTGAGTTTTTTCCCGAGCCCCTATCTTTTTTCAGTGGAAAAGAAGTACTTCTATTACGTACATATTTCACCGGTTAATTATGTAGTTTTACGTTTGCTGGGAAGCGACTGACCACAGTCACTTTTGATCAAGATATATATATTACAGGTAATATCACTAGCATGTTCATTTTTGTTCAGTTCTGCTCATGTTGTCAAAATAAATAATAAAAAAATTGAATTTCAAACAATCACAACAAATTTGTTTTTGTTTACTGTGTACTTACACAACGGGCAGCCATCTTGAAATTTTTAAAGCTGCGCCTGATAATACGACCTCTTTCACACAGAGAAACTGAGTTGCGACGATTTTTAGTTTGTTGACGAGAAGGGCGTAAAAGGAAGACAACAAATTTCCCGTCTCACCCTTCTCGCCAACAAACTTGCTAGTTTCTGGCAACTCAGTTTCCTTGTGTGAAAGCGGTCTTCCTTAGATATGTGTACTGTGACTTATGATTACTTGCTGAATTCACCCACCCGTAAATGTCAACATCATATGTTGTGACGTAACATAACCGACGTATGTTTTGCACATTTTACCTAAAAAAAAATCCACAAAAATACTGCAGTTTCCCGATTTCAATTTAATTTTATAACAAAATGGCTTTGCGGCAAGCATTTTCAAAAATATTAAAAATTTCGCCAAGTTATGTATCCACGTCCAAAACTCAAATCCACTCTAGTGCAGTGCTTTGCAAAGTAGAAGACCGCAAAGAAATGCTTGCCTCTATGCCTGTCCGTGATGAGGGTACTATCGGCGAAAGATCAATTGATATCGATACTCTGATGAGCAAGTAAGAATAGTTCTCGAAATTTTCCAAAACAACAAGTTCATATTTAACTTATAAACAACTCTAGAAAAGATAAGTTCTTCCCCGATGCTTCGACGGCGGTTCAATTATTCAATGGGACTCCCTTCAATGAGCTTCCAATTTGTAATGTTAGAGTATCTAAGAACAATACAATTATATCCTTTACAGACTACAAAGGTAAATAATAATTCCAGAAATTGAATGAAGTGAATTCTTTTAATTTTGCATAATGAATGAATTACGATTGCAGGTTTAATTAGATTAATCCGATCATGTGGTGTTGAGGGATTTAAGAACACCAGAAAGGGTACAAATATTGCAGCCCAAGCAACTGCCATTACAATTGGATCGGTAAGTTCTAAGTTTTAGTTTTCATATTCTTTGAATAAGGAGGATGCATATAAATTAGAGTAGGTACATACATAATTTCGTAGTTTGTTATATCTGTGATCTCACCAATGATCAATAGGGCAAATTATGGAAAAAACAAACGCCCATCAAATTTGGCTATAACGTCAAGATTGACAGAGCGTACTCCGAAAATATTCAAATTTAAGTTTATAAGTTAGCAAAATCATGGTAAAACTGGCATGCCACACATTTGTCACACCTGAAAATAAAACCACAACAACCGAAATAAGCTCGTCCAGATCTGATTCGCGAGTTTTTAAAGTTAAGTTAATTTGGCTAAAAAAATATTACTCAGTACGCCTTTTCTTGAAATAAATTCCCTTATTCTAAAAGTGAAATAATCATTTTTTTGATATTCAAAATCCTTACATCATTCCTTTTTTTCCTAACGCTCAAATAGCGCATATAAAAATAATTTTTTTTTTCTACAGGTGAAAATCTTCAGAATACTCTTTTTAGTAATATTCGATAGGAAGTAGTGTGAGACTTTTACCTCAGTAAAAACACCCGAAAATCAGGTACAGTTAATGAAAAATCGACAAATGATTTTTCTTTCTTGTATTTAAATCGCGTTGGGAAGTTTGGAAGATTAAATTTTGTTTACTTTCAAATATATAGTGCGGTTCACTTGTTTAGACGCACCAATTTTTTCTTTTTTAAGTTTATTTTTTTCTTTCGTATATGTATTAATTACTACACCATTGCATTTATGAGAAATATTATTTAGTTCTCAGTTAACGGTTTTTTCTCTTTTTCTTCACGGTCATGTAAAAACAACAGAATTTTGTTGGTTCACATGATAAGACGCATAGGTGAATTTAGTAATAATCTGTTGCGCGGACTTGAACTAATTTTAAACCTTAAGCTGTGAGGGCAACAAAAAAAAACAGTAGAGAAAAAATGGACGCCTAGGACGCCTTGGGAGAAAAATAGGAACAAGTAAACATGCAGTTCGAAATTATTTAAAAAAAAATGCCCTTTTATGGAAATAACCAAAAAGGAAGCACCAAAACAGCTTTGACACTCCAAGACATCGAATTCGGCTCACTCCACGAGCAAAATCAAGGAATTGGCCAGGGTTACTGCCTGTAAATCTACAAAAGTTCGTCAGGCTTTTTTAAGTGCTCAGCTCCTGCGATTAAAGAAGCTACAAAAAAGCCACCACTTAATACAGTCAGGAAGATATAGCGCTTGCAATTTGCGCGCGTTAATATGAAATGGCCCCCAACACCATTATTCCCCCATGCCCCCAATGATACCGGTTTAAATGCAATTCTTCTTTTCGGAGATTGTGGAAATACAAGTTGTACCCATCTGGGCCATCGATATTGATTTTTTTTTTCATCTGAAAAGACTACTTTACGCCAATTTGAATCGCTTTCAACTTGTGTATCTTATTTCATATAAAGGCGCTTGAATTCCAAGCGCTGTTGCTTCGTGGCTGTGTTAAGTGGTGGCTTTTTTGTAGCTTTTTTAATTGCAGGTGCTGAGCACTTAAAATAGCCCGACGAACTGTAGATTTACAAGCAGTAACACTCGCCAATTCCTTGATTTTGCTCGTGGAGTGAGCCGAATTCGATGCCATTCGGCTCACGCCATTCGAACAGCATGTTTAATTGTTCCTATTTTCCTCGCAATATTTCGCATTGAAACGCCTTCCCAATGGTAGGCGTCCATTTGTCCTCTTTCTTCCATTTCTAACTGTTTTTTTGCCCATTTTTTGCTTTAAATAAAAGACAAACACTTCTTACAGCTTAAGGTTTAAAATTAGTTCAAGTCCGCGCAACAGATATTAACTAACTAACTAAATTCACCTATGCGTCTAATCATGTGAACCAACAAAATTCTGTTATTTGAACATAACCGAGAAGAAAAGTTAACTGTCTCCCACCAAGCATGCATTTGTGATCTTTTTCATTGAGAATTAAATAATTTTTCTTATAAATGCAATGGTGTAATAATAATACATATACAAATGAAAAAAAATAAACTTAAAAAAGAAAAAATTGGTGCGTCTAAACAAGTGAACCGCACTGTATATTAGATTAAGGATTGTTTCTTCTTAGTCTCCAAACATTGTCTCGTACATTCAATACATTCTCCATTTCGGAGACTGATTGTGTGATAGAGCGTGTTTTTTAATCACTTCTGTAACCATTTAAATTTGAATAGACCAAGAGCCCATAGCAAATTTTGGGAGTGGATTGATAACCAAAATATAAGTATGAGGGTTTGTAGGTGCATAAATCGTGGTATCGAAAACAATAGTCTGGCATGTTTCTTTTTCAGCATTCGGCGGGGGTGGGGGTTTGAAAACAGCGATTTTCCAATTTATTTTGTCAGATAAATTTCGATAAATTTAAAAAATATATGCTCTGATGCTCTGTCATTTTCTTTAAGTCAAAACGTCATAATCTTGGCAATCCGACCAATAGAACTCAAGATATGAGTTTTTTAGCGAACCTTAATTGATTTTTTTTTGGAGACTTTGTTTTGTTGATTTTGTGTGTTTAATAATTCTCCAAGAAAAAGATGATAATGTCCTCTTAAAAAGCTTTTCTTGCCGATTACAGAATCCGCAAAACTCGATCCGCAGTGCAGTGCTTACATTTCCATCTACTCATGTATCTTAAAAAAAGAAAGAGGAGACTGCATTGTGAATCACAGCGGATCGAGTTTTGGGGATTCTGTAATCGGCATGTATATCTTGAGTTCTGTTGGTCGAATTGCCAAGATTATGACGTTCTAACTTTAAAAAAATGACAGAGCATCACGGCATATATTTTTTAAATTTATTGAAGTGGTGATACCTCTGACAAATTAAATTGGAAAATCGCTGTTTTTAAACCCCCACCCCCACCAAAGGCGTATTGGCGTTACGTACAGCTTTACTTCTATAAAAATTGGAACATTGTTCAAATAAAGTAATTAGGAGTATGATTTTATTTTATTTAATTTGATACGCCATTGAAGCGTCCAATCTCTCACTTTATTAACTGAATTTGGCAAATTTAAGTTGATAAAGTGAGAGATTGAACGCTGCAATGGCTAAGCCTTTTCAGAAGAAATTTTTCGAATACCTTTGCCATGATTGGTAAGCAATATTGGTATGTAAGATGTTACTTCTGTTGGTGGCATACATTGCTTAGGTATAACAACAACTTCTGCAATTTTCCAATGATTAAGCACATTATCTTAGCTTAAGGCATGCATTTATTATGAATTGGAGTTTTTTCGGAGTTATTGAAGGCATTTCTTTCAAAACTTGAGTAGTTATAAGATCGTACCCTGGGGATGTTTAATTATATAGCTAATGTTGTTGGCACACTCTTCTTCCTTGACCGTGACGAAAGAAATTTCGCATTCCTCGTTTTTATCAACAAACTGTTAGTAATCTGTAGCTGGATTTGCTGAGAATGGCTTAAAAATATTTACAAGATATTCAGCGAAGAGGCCTACTCTTTTGTGTTTTCGAAAAAAAAAAAAAAACTGGATAAACAGAAACATTTATATTGAGAATTTTGAATAAAACAGCAGCAACTCAAGTGCTAAAGATATAGCTATTTCATGAGAGCCAACCCGATCATCAGACTCATTTGTGTGATGCTCAGTATTAATATGTTTGTTTTTATTTGAAAAGCTTTGCCCGTCATAAGGATTGAACTAAAGACATCAACACTGTGACCGAAGCCACATACTAAGCTCCATCTCAGTGCAAGTTTTGTTGATTATCAAATGCATTTGAAGGACTAGCAATCTTATAAGCACACACAATTCTTTTTTATTCACTAAGTTGAACTCTTTTCAAAAAATCATCAAAATTACGTCATTAAATAAAAATATTAATTTGTATTTGATATTTTCATTTTAAATAGAAAGCTGTTGAGCTTGGCTGGAAAACGATACGAGTTAAGGTTCGTGGTCTGGGACCCGGTCGCATGGTAATAATTTATTCAAACTAAATTACACAAACCATATTCATCTCACCATTTTTTAACATCTATTTTCAGTCTGCTATAAAAGGCCTGCAAATGAGTGGACTCAATATAGTATCAATCACCGATAACACTTTTGTATCATGGAATCCTCCCCGACCACCTAAACAAAGAAAATTGTAAAACTAACAAAATAAAAGAAAAGAGCAATAAATGTTTTTTAAATATCAAATTTTTGTTTTTAATTTAAATCTTAATATTGAATGGGGTTTTTGTTTTTAATGTAAAAACCTTAAATAATCCTTAAAATATAAACTATATACATAGGTACACATAATATTCTTAAATAATTAAATAAAGACACATTTTGACAAAAAAAAAAAAATAATTTAAGTAAAAAATACATTAAAAACAACATAATATTGTTTAACAATTAGAAAATATCAAGTTTTTTTTTTTCTTATTGAATTAAAAAAATAAAAAAAGAAAGAAACAAAAATAAAAATAAACATTTATTCCCTAATTTGCAACAGAGAATTTTAAGGATGATGCGAAAAATTAATTTTTATTTGGCAACTATGACTGAATAGGAATGCATTAGCCTATTAAAATGATTTATGCTGGATAAACGACATACAAACAGCTGTTGCGTTATTTTGTGTGTGTTTTTTTGTTGCTGCTGGAATGATTTTTTAAATAAACAAAAACAAGTCCCCTATGGGAGAGATAAGTGGTTTTTTTTTATCACGCAACTCCTGGCGGCTGCTTACTACATGCACTTTTATTACACAATGATTCGAAGATACTTTGACGTAACCGTCTAAATAGACACGGTCGATGATGCCTTGGTCGATTGCACCATTTCTTAAAGACTAAAGCACAGATTTTTTCATTGATTTTCAATTGATCTAAACTATGCGGATTTATACTGTAAATATAATTGAACCTTGGAAGTGTGGGTGGAACACTGATCATGCCTGCTCCGCCGCCGCCACCATCAAGTCTTGAGTCGAGCCCGTTTGACAGGCAAATGTTTTGAATACCAAAACTTAGTACGGATGAAGCTGTTTGGCGGCTGACTAATGCTAAATTGTGAGTTTCTGCGGTGGAGCTGAATTCGACGTTATTAATCATTTCAATGTTATTACTGCAAGCCGCACCGCCCCCGCTCCCACTACCAGAGAATGGATGCATTGCAGCTTGTCTACTACTGCAGGCATTTGAAAATAAGTTGCATTCATATGAAGGACCACCACCGCCACTGCGATCATTGCCCCCATTACCAGATGGCGGTTCGTCTTTGAATATAGCTTCATTTTCTAGACAATCCATGTGTGATGTCACACAAGACGGCTGGAAGACTATAGTTGAGGCATGTCCTGAACGACCTGAACTGAGTGGAGTTCCATCTTTCCAAACATTCTCATCCGGATCGTAGACTTCTACAATGCACAAGAAATTCGACCCATCAAAGCCACCCATGGCATAGAGTTTTCCCTCGAAGGGAGTCAGGGACAAAGCACTACGGGCTATTTTAACTGGTGCCATGGTTTGCCATACTTGGTTTTCGGTATCGTAACGTTCTACCGAAGCCAGTTGGCGAGTACCATCAAATCCACCGACAACATAGATATATTGGTTGATAGCAGCAACACCTATAGTTGGAAGAATATGGTTGGTTTATAAAAACGAATAAACACAACATTTTCTTTTTTAAAGCTATTGCTTGCTTACCTGCTCCACTGCGTCCAACTTGCATTGGTGGAATGAAATTCCATTCATTATTCTCAGGATGATAACATTCGACGGTTGCAAGACGATCATTCCCATCAAAACCACCGATTGCATAGAGCAGGCGATTGACTACAGCGACACCAACCCCAAGTCGCTTCGAATGCATTGATTGGACGAGCATCCAACGATCTTTTTCTGGATCGTAGCTAAAAATAAAAAATAGTTTTATTTGTTAAAAGTGAATAAATTCGAAAGTAAAATTATACTAAGAAATTCAATGGTACAAAATTATATAATTTAACTAAAATATTCAACAAGGACAACCTAAATTCTTTAAAATGGGTTTTCAAGAAAATATGAATCAACTGTGAAGAAATAATTAGTTCGATTTTAGGTATTTTATAACCAGGTAGATAAAATAAAGTTATTCAATAGAAAATTCATCTTTTTTTATGCTTGTTTCCTAAACTACACTTACGAGCGAAAAAATGGAATCACTCCATTATTTATTATTATATATATAATATCGTTTATTTATTTTTAATGGGCTCGTTTTAAAGCTTGAACTTAAAACTTTAAACTAAAATGATAAAATTTAAATTAAGGACAAAATCATAAAAATCCATGGGATAGTTTTCGCACTATCCGCCATAATAACGAAAATAATACAAATTATACTTGTTAAAGTAGGCAAGAGTTGGAAGCATTGATATGAAATTAAAATGCGCCCATTGTTCGCCTTTGACTTTCAGTGTGCTATTAAAAGTAAATTGCTATTAGGCTTATCTAAATTATAAAAAATGGATACCACGCCTGTAGAAGTTAGTCAAGTTGTCACACTACTCTAACAAGGAGTAAACTAATGTACTGTGGCCCGTCAGCTCCATCTAAGCCAATCCTTGCATATGAAAGTTCTACGGAAGGTTCAGAGAAACTTGTAAGTTAGTGTAAGAGCCAAAATATGTGTGCCACCGGTGTTATGACCTATTGTGATGACATTTCTCCCAAATCATACGATAAAGAGCCTATAGTTAATGGAAAGTTAGTAGACGACTTAAGAAAGCAGACCTTACCCCAAAATATCCAGCCACGAGACCAAAATTAACTGCAACTCACCGACACGATCGAGTACAATTTTTACTGTGCACTTAAATTTGGAAGTTGAGCAATGTAGGCGCTTTTCGTTCTTAACTAAAGACTTCATTAACTAAAGACTCTTTATTGTACCTGTTTCTGCTATTTTTGGAGCTCGACCCCGGTGAAAGTACGATTTCGGAGAAACGTCATCACAATGAATAAGTCATAACACCTGTCGCACTCATATCGTCATACTAACTTATAAGTTTCTCTGAACCTTCCGTAGATCTTTGATATTTTTTTAGTTAATCAAAATGATAAAATCAAAGTGGAAAAACACAGTATTTAACCACAAACCGTTAGATTTTTTTATAATAGTTTTAGAACTGATAAACATAAGACTGGACTAGTACCGACGGGCTAGATATGACATGAGACATATCTATATCTTTTGATTAGATTTATTTGATCAGATAGATTTTGATTTACTAGTTTGACGTTGAGAACACTATTTTACAATGAGATATCGATAAATAATAATGGTTATCTAGTGTCTAGAGGACTAGTGTATGTTGTGGTTTTTTCTAATGATAAAAATACCATCATATATATTATTTCAGTAGTACGTGACTGTTTTTAAGCCAACATACAGAACCGATTTTAATGGTTGAGGTGTAAAAGCAATCGAAATTTTCCAAGGACTTCAGGAGTTATAGTTTAATTTTATAAATATTTATAATTTAATTAAAAACTAGCTTTAAAAATATTATAATATTCCAATGAAAATGAACACTTTAAATTCCAATGAACTTTCAAAACAAACATTCCAATTTCCAATCGTGCATATTAGGTCTGTTCAATATATTGTGGTAAATGTCAAGGTTGGCAATGACAACACTGGGCTAAGGCATGTCATGGGAAAACATGGTGTTGGTAACCGAAACGACAATGGCGAACGATTTGTCGATTTCTGCAACGCCAACGGCCTTGTTATTGGAGGGACCATGTTCGAGCATAAGACGTGCCACAAAGTCAGTTGGGTGTCGACTGACAGACAAGCAACTTCCAACCAAATTGACCACTTCGCGATCAGCCGGCGTTTTAGAAGCAGTCTCCAGGACGTCCGTAACAGAAGAGGTGCTGACATGGGAATGGCCCGGGACCCCCATCTGATAATTGCTACCGTAAGATTGCGTACAGCTGCAGTTCGGAGATCCCAAGGAAACACTCGAATGCCCAAGTTTAATACAGATAGACTAAAGGATCCTGCAGTGCGCCAACAACTAGGGGACCACCTTTCACAAGGATTGAACGCAATCAGCAGCACGGAAACCACATCCATCGAAAATCATTGGTGTGCTGTGAAAAATGTGTTCATATCCGGTGCTGAAAGTATAGTCGGCCGGGCGCTAGGAAGAAATAGTGCTTGGCTTTCCGACGAAACTTGGGCAAGGATCGAAGAAAGGAAACACCTTAAAGCTCGCATCGCAGCTACCCCAGCAGCAGGGAGAAACGAGCTTGAGTCTACGTACCGCATGAAGATGAGGGAAGTTCACCGTAGTGTGCGACGTGATAAGCGTAACTACATCAACGCACTGGCTACAGAAGCAGAAGAAGCCGCTAGTAGGTGTGACAGTAGGACCGTCTACAGAATTACCAAAGAGCTCACTGGTGTCCAGAGCTCTAAACAACACCTGGTTAAAGACACAAACGGATCCCTGCTAATTTCGGATGAGGACCAGCTCATAAGGTGGAGGGAACACTTTTCTGCGGTTTTAAACCGCGTTTTCGCAAGTGAAGTGAACCCTATTCCCACTGAGCTACCCGAAGTAACAATTTCCCGAATACGCACCGTACCCCCCAGTAAAGAAGAAATTATCACCGCCATCAAAGCACTGAAGAACAACAAAGCGGTTGGACTTGACGGTATTCCTGCAGAGCTCTTAGGAGCAGCCCCAACGACATCGAGCGAGCTACTGCACCCTCTTATTAAGAGAGCTTGGGAAGCAGAGAGCTTTCCTGAAGAGTGGAAAAAAGGAATGATTGTCAAGCTCCCAAAGAAAGGAGATCTCACACAGTGCGAAAACTGGAGAGGAATATGCGTTCTGCCTGCAGTAGCCAAGATAATAGCAAGGATAATATTGGACCGAATTAAAGACCACCTCGAAGACACACTCGACGCCGAACAAGCAGGTTTCCGCACTGGATCTTCCTGTGTTGATCACATCAACACCTTGAGGATCATCATCGAACAGTGCGTTGAATATCGATCACCACTTCACCTGCTGTTCATCGATTTTGAAAAGGCGTTCGACAGTGTCAATAGAGAATTTATTTGGCTTGCTTTGCACAGGAAGGGCATCCCAGATAAATTGATTGCTATTATCAAGGCTACATATGATGGATCCAGGTGTCACGTTTTGCACAAAGGTAGGCTGTCAGAGGAGTTTGAAATCCAAAGTGGAGTTAGGCAAGGCTGTATACTGTCACCAATACTGTTCCTGTTGGTGATAAGTGACGTACTGCACGCAGCTTTGTCAAATGGAAATGGAGGAATTCAGTGGACTCTGCAATCTCACCTCAAACATCTGGACTACGCGGACGACGTATGCTTACTCTCTCATAGGATCATGGATCTCCATCAAATGACAACAAGGGTGGAGAGAGAAGCAGAAATCGTAGGGCTTAAGATCAACTCGGCAAAAACTAAAAGGATCAGCCTTGGAACTTCCTCATCAATTCAAGTAAATATTTCTGGACAACCGGTAGAGATGGTAGAGGATTTCCAATATCTTGGGAGTATTATCTCTACGGGTGGCGGAACTGAACTGGACGTAAACAGCCGAATCAGAAAAGCAAAGGCTGCGTTCGGAATGCTGTCCAAAATATGGAGAAACAACTCTTTTAGCTTAAAGACCAAGCTACGACTGTTCCGCTCCAATGTTGAATCCGTTCTGCTTTACGGCTGCAGCACTTGGAAAGTCACTGAAATTGTCACTAGAAAGCTGCAAACCTTCGTTAATAGATGTCTACGAAACATCTTGAGGATTTTCTGGCCCAACCGTATCTCCAATGCCGAACTTCATGCGAGAACGGGTCAGGAGCCCATAGACTCCATTATACGAAGAAGAAAGTGGCAGTGGATTGGCCATACGCTTCGAAAAGGCGATCGGTGCATTGCATCTCAAGCAATGCAGTGGAACCCGCTCACACAGGAGGGAAGACAAGTGGGCCGGCCTAGAAGTACATGGCGAAGAACGGTCGAACAGGAATCGGCACGACTGGGGAAAAGTTGGAGAGAGCTGAAATATATTTCAAGAAATCGTACACTATGGCGCGTAGGTGTAGTGGAGGCCCTATGTCCCGTAAGGGAAACATCACGGACGTAATAGGTCCGAGGACCTAAGTAAGTAAGTAAGTAATATATTGTGGTGTGCATGGAATAAAAGGCAAGGAATCACTTGAAGTTGTCGGAATAAAATTAAGACCACGATAACACGATTCATTTTTTCGGTTGTTTCGTCTTTCGTTTTTTTTTGTTCACAGAATGGGTTAAGGGTGTAGATATGTAGAGGGAAGGAAGTAACGAAAGCGGGAAAGAAAATTTCAAGACTGTTTGTGGTTGAACTTTGACGTTTCTGATTTGGCAACCACAATGCTGTTCGGTGGTGTCACGAAAATGATCGAATTGAAAATTTTGTCCGTAATTTAATATACTTATTTATATATATTTTAGAAATAAGTGATTAAAACATTTTTAATTATTTTGTACTGATAATTTTTTTACAAAACAACCAATATTCCATGAATGCCAAAATAACGAAAAGAAGTACGTACGTTTTTTTCATGAACTGTGTAATCATGAACAAAGTTGTTTATTTCTGTAAATAGAATATTTGTATGTCATCTTTATTAAGTTTGTTTTTCTTGACAATAATTTTATTATAGATTAGACTGCACCAGGTGGAACTGCGATTCACAATAATTTGTATGAAATTTTATGAAGTTCAGTTACCGGTTAGTGCGATATATCTCATACAATTTCATACAAATTATGTTTTGCAGAGTCGTGAAGTGTGTGAAGTGTTGTGTGCGGTCTAACCTTAAATGTGAATGAAGAATTTGTATTTGTTGAACGATATGAATAAAAATTATATTGGTTTTCTTTTATGTAATTGTATTTATGTTAAATTAAATACAACGTGTAAACATGGAAATTAACGGGGTTACTGTTACTAAATTATTCCCACTGGCTTGGGAGATCTTTAATACAAAAAAATGATTTATTGACCAATTTGGAATTAATAATTGTGATTGGAAGTGATTAAAAATAATCTTTCCGTCGGCTTTTTTTGGTCACTGTAGTTTTTGCAATGAAACAATTAAGTTACATTAGCTTTCCCGACGTTTCGGCAGGGGTTGCTGCCTTCTTCAGGGGAACTTTATTTGGACAACAAGAAAAAATATATTGTTTACATTATAATAACAATAATTGAAACAATACAAAATACACTCACTTTAATAAAACTGTGTTTAAATTTAAACTGACATTTAAAATTATTGTATCTAATAATTGTAATATTTTTTATAAAAGTAAAGAAATAACCACTTCAAACGAAGTTTAGTCTATGGAACTTAAACAAGGAGTAAAGAAACTGAAAGAATACTGTGTTATGATGAGACAAGAGAACAATAGATGGCAGAGATGTTTTGGGTGTCTTGTTTTCTGTTCATGTTGTTGAATACATCCAAATTGAACAAGTCCGAAAGAGAAAAAAGATCTTATCTCTATTTCATTATAATTAAGTGTCAGCACAGACATAATACCACTGGAACGTGCATTAAAAAAAGAAAGATGCATACAGTTTTTTGTGTGTGTTCGGTGTCAGTGTGCCGTTCGTTTGATGGTGTGATTGAATATCAATGAAAAATGAAGAGCACAGCAATAAAAAAAAATGAAGACAAGGAAAAAACCTTAATACTACGTTTCCACCAGACACTAAACTTAGATTTAGCAAGATTATCACTAATCTCCTTGAAATCTACAAGATTTACCATACAAATTTTAATCTCCTCAAATGAAGATTTCAAATAAAACTTTGAAGCTTGTCAAATCAAACAAACTTTTTTTTCGAAGAATAATTGTGGAACCGACCTATTTTCGTTTATTGACAGATGAAAATGTAAACAAAAACTATCTATCTCACTTCCACTTCATATCAAAAAAATGAAACATCATTTGAATGTTTTACAATAATCCTCTTTTTGTGCAGTGGAAACACCAAACAAATCTCATTACCTAAATCTCGGTTTAGTGGTTGGTGGAAACGTAGTATAAGGAAAAAATCGTTCTGTGTGTACATTTCACACGATTTCTGG
The DNA here is from genome assembly GCA_949320155.1 of Melangyna quadrimaculata. Taxonomy (NCBI): domain Eukaryota; kingdom Metazoa; phylum Arthropoda; class Insecta; order Diptera; family Syrphidae; genus Melangyna; species Melangyna quadrimaculata. The sequence continues at coordinate 402,521,144 of OX439483.1, forward strand.
AAAAATCTTCGTGGTAAAATCGGGCAATGTAGACCGGGACATAGGAACTTGATTTTTTGGAATTGCAATTAGAAGTGTTTATTTAACGAATTCATTTTCATCTTATGGGAAATCAGGTCTGTTTAATTTATGTTGTGGATAGAAATAAAGTAAATGCACTGGACGTTGACGGAACTGAACGGTGCATAACAAATAATAATTATTATTGCACTAACTTGCAATTGCAAGGTGTGAATATCAGTATAGCTTCTCCGTGCGTGGCTGTTTGCATTTCTTGGGAGATCATTAAGACTTCCAAATTCAATAAGTCAGCATGAGAAAAAATATCTTATCACCATTTCGCGATAATTAACTGTCACAGACATAATACCACTGGAACGTGTATTAAAAAGAGAAAGATGAATTTTACATAGGTACTTGGTTTTTTTTTAAATTAAAATAAACTTTAAAAAAATTAACATAAATTTAAAATTAAAAAATCGCTTGCATGTAGTTGGCCCACCAACTATTGAGTTGAGCAAAACTGTTAATTGCAATCGTTTGTGCATCGTTTGTCTACGTTTGTACAAGTTTTAGATTCGTTTGTACACTCACCGTTTTTTTTTATATAGCCACTCCAAAATTTACGGAGTAACGCTCGAAAAATCTGGAAATGCAGTTCGATAGATAATCGTTTGTCTATGTTTGTCTTTTTTTTTCGTTTGTATACGTCCCAAATTTTTTTGACAACAAATTTTTTTTTAACCAAATTTTATTAAAATTTTTAAACATATGCATTCGTTTGTCTCTTTTTTATAATGATTTTCCATCGTGTTATTTTTTTTAATTTGTATTTATTTCTATTTTTAATTAATTATTACTTTTTTGGGACATGTAGTTGGCCCACCAACTATAACGCTCGAAAAATCTAAAAACGCAGTTCGATAGAAAATCGTTTGTCTATGTTTGTCTTTTTTTTTTCGTTTGTATACGTCCCAAATTTTTTTGACAACAAATTTTTTTTTAACCAAATTTTATTAATATTTTTAAACATATGCATTCGTTTGTCTCTTTTTTATAATGATTTTCCATCGTGTTAGTTTTTTTAATTTGTATTTATTTCTATTTTTAGACAAACGATTTTCTATCGAACTGCGTTTTTAGATTTTTCGAGCGTTATATAATATATTAATATATATAATTAATATTTAATTAATTAAAAATAGAAATAAATAGAAATTAAAAAAATTACTACGATAAAAAATCATTATAAAAAATAGACAAACGAATGCATATGTTTTAAAATTTTAATAAAATTTGGTTAAAAAAAATTTTGTTGTCAAAAAAATTTGGGACGTATACAAACGAAAAAAAAAAAGACAAACGATTTTCTATCGAACTGCGTTTTTAGATTTTTCGAGCGTTATAGTTGGTGGGCCAACTACATGTCCCAAAAAAGTAATAATTAATTAAAAATAGAAATAAATACAAATTAAAAAAATAACACGATGAAAAATCATTATAAAAAAGAGACAAACGAATGCATATGTACGTTTTAAAATTTTAATAAAATTTGGTTAAAAAAAATTTTTTTGTCAAAAAAATTTGGAACGTATACAAACGAAAAAAAAAAAAGACAAACATAGACAAACGATTATCTATCGAACTGCATTTCCAGATTTTTCGAGCGTTATAGTTGGTGGGCCAAACTCCGTAAATTTTTTTGAAGTGGCTATATAAAAAAAACGGTGAGTGTACAAACGAATCTAAAACTTGTACAAACGATTGCAATTAACAATTTTGCTCAACTCAATAGTTGGTGGGCCAACTACATGCAAGCTAAAAAATCAATCCATAATTTTGCAAATTTTGCTTCGAAAAGTTGCTGAACCAGAAGGAACTGGTAAAATTTCTTCATCATGGCAAGAAGTATTCCTCATTTTAAAAGGGAGCTGACTCATATATGCCTATTCCTGCGTGGAGATTTTAGGCAGGTTCTTTCTGTTGTAAGGCACGACAGTAGAACAACAATTATTGAAGCAAATATAACACAATCTCAAAAATTGAAAAAAGGAAATATGAGGACAAACGACGATCCCATTTTTAGTAACTGGCTTTTAAAGTTGGGGAACGGTGAGTTGGAGTACTAAAATGATTTGTCTTCAGATGCAATTAAAGTTCCAAAATATTGCTATGTCCCCGAAAATGAATATTTGCATAAATCTTATGACATACATGTCATAAATGAAGGCAACGTTTTGCAGTTACGTGATCGAGCAATTTTATGCCCCAAAAAGAAGATTGCGAAAAAATAAATGATCATATTGTAGACATAATTATTGCAGATGAAGCAAACATTTAGTACAGCTATGAATCGATTCAATCTGACGATAGATCCGATGAAGAACTGTATTTTGTTGAGTTCCTTAATAGTGTTTGTCATTCTGGCCTTTCATCTCACAAATTAATGTAAACACGACTGTAATGCTAATACGGAATCTAAACGCTAATGAAGGTTTGATCAATGGAGCGAGGATGATAATAACTCAATTAAGTATTTTCATCATAACATACTGGAAAAACTGTTTTATTTCCGAGAATATCTTCAACACTATGGGATACATCTATGCCATTCATTCAACATGACGAAAAAACAGTTTCCCATTAAAATTTCATATGGTATCACCATAAATAAAGTGCAAGGTCACACATTACAAAGAGCTGGGTTGCACTTGCCGGATACTGTATATTCTTATGGTCAACTTTATGTGGATTTCTCAAAAGTAAAACGTTTCTGAAATATTTTCATAACTATAAAAAATATTGAATCATTAATTCCAATGTTATTTTTAAAGAAGTTCTATAACTTCACTCATCATCTTTCATACACACATTCACATTCTTCATACACATACACACATGCATACAATAAAATTTTATAAAATACAAAAATTAAGGATTGTTTATTGTAATATAGTTGTTCATTTCGTTCGTCATTTTCATTCACAAAATAAAAACATAGAAAAGTCATGCAGACTGTGGAAATATTGTTTCTTGCAATTTAATTTATACAAAATATGACTAAATAAATTCTATATATAAAATAATAAATAAAAACTTTTAGTTCATATCTTATTATTATTTTTATACTAAGTTGTAGTTCATTCAACATCAAGTGCGATCTTACCTTTATTTACATCTACCTTTCAGATATTTGAACAGATCTAATTTCTAATAAATGTGGACAGGCACATAAGGTTCTTCCAACACGATTGGAAAGTGGAAGTGTTTGGCGGACAACGGCCAATGGCCGCGATCACAAACCTATGTAGAGCCATCCGGATAGTAAATTGTTTATGAGTAATGTTCCTTATGGCGGATTTACATGTATCTGCATTTGGTTTCTGCACAAAAAAGGGATGCCAAATACAAAATGTATATTTGTTAGATAGAGAGAAAAGATCAAAATGCAGAAGAACTTCGTTTCTGCATTATAGGAAAGTGCCATAATGCAGAAATGAAGACTATCATGTTCATCTTCTTGATGGATCTCTTTCACCCGCTCGGATTTTTTGTATACTTCTGTCCTGCTCTACTTTTCTGCATTAAGCAGATGAAGATACATGTAAATCCACCATGGTTAACGTGCCATCATCAGCTTTACGCTGATAAGCGAGATAAAGTCGGCTTTGGATAGCGAATGTTCATGTTTGAGTGTATTTACTCTACACTGAACCATGTTTGTAATATTTATTATTAATTTGTATATAAGAAAATTAATTTAAAGATTACAAATATGGTTCACTGTAGAGTAAATACACTCGAACATGAACCATCCGGATAGGTTTGTTTTGTTTAAATCCCGTGTAAAAACAGCTGATGACAAAACAGCTTTTGCTGTATACATTTGTATCCCAAGCGAAGTGTCAAAAACAACCAATCCGTTCAAAAACCCATATGGATACTTATCTATCTTATATGCAATCGCATAGGTTCTTGATCGCGAAAAACTTTTTGTGCGAGAGGTCTTGCACGGGTAGGCTAGTTATGGACTTAAACTAGCATCACGCCACAAGAAGGCGGTGAACTGAATATTCGATAAAAAAAAATCATATATTTACAATCAGCCCTATTGTGAGTTCCGCGTGAAAGAAAATCCGCACGGAAAAGTTACATTTCACTCTTCCCTTATTGTGAGTTTCGGGCGAAAAATGTCCCCTGTTCGAAAAAATCCCTTATTCTCACTTTTGACAGCATTTTTTTCGTGTGAAATATGTCATCTCATTTACAGCAATATTTCCATTTAAGGCCCTCATTATGAATAGCGAATCGAACGTTCGCTTAAAGGCGAACGATTTAGCGAATTTCACTTATCACGGTATTAGCGTTAGCGAGCTTCCAGATTCACTTCAGAAACCAATGCTGCCAACAGTTTTCAAATGAATTTACACATGTTAAACGTCAAATGGTTTGACATTTAGTTTCTGTTTGTGAATTGTTATTATTTCTTTATTAAAAAACAAAACAATATTCGTATGGAGTATCATTTATATACCTATTTGTTTTTTTTGTAATGTATAATTGCTGGCTAAACTTTCCAATAAAAATAATTTAGTTATTCGTAACTTGTATGTGTGTGTACAGTAAAGATTGCTAAATAATTTTTTTTTTTCTGAAATGTTTCCAGAACGATTTGGTTAGTTAGTTACGGTATTAAGAAGAATACCTACAGCGCGAGTTAGTTTAAGCTCCCAGATCATTTGCTTTTCGCAACTGTTTGACCAATAAGTTCATTATCTATTTCGGTTCATATTTCTTTCTTTTCCTTCGCATATACTAAATACGCATTTGTGTTTCTAATTGGCAAAATAATATTTCCACATTCATGTTCATTATTCTAACAAAATTAGTGATTGATTTCGTGTCCCTTCTTGAAATCAATTAGGTTTTTGCAAGTTCAGGTTAGTGAAAGTTCGCTATTTGATTTGTAATACAAGGATAATCAAATTCGCTAAAGTTTTGACATTTGAAGCGAACTTAACTTAAGCGAATCGCTATTCTAAATACGAAGTTAGCGAATTCGCAAAGTTTTAAGTTCGAATCCCTATTCATAATGAGGGCCTAATTTTTGGTGGCGAAAGAGGCCACACTTGTTGTAAAATGGAGGGTGAAACTCGCAATAGCTTTTACAAATCCGGGCGAACAAAACATTTTCGGGCAAAATGTTTTCCGGGTGAAGCTTACAATAGGGCTGAATGTGTATTAAGAATTCCCTAAATGAGGGAATATATTCAAGGACTTTTCAATTTTATTTCTACAACCGCGTTGAAAATTTTTGTCTAGATGTATGTTTTTATATGCAATAAAAAAATAACCTGTGTTGTTTAAGTTTATCTTTTTTTTTTAATTTATTACTGTACTAAAATTAATGAAAGTAAAAGAAAGCGATCTAAAAGCCTTTCGCATAAATATATTTTGTTTTGTTCTTGTTGTTGTAAGGCTGTGGTAAATACAGTTATTTCGATAAATACAAACATTTGTACAGCATTAAAATCTATGGTATACGAGCAAGCAATGACTTTACAGAAGTTGACATACATTCCTACTTCATAATAGTCTCATAGTATATTTACACTCCTACCTATACGTAAATATATCTGATAAGTTGCGGTTCTCAAATATCGCGCAATCATACACTTTATTTTTCTAATTGAAGTTCGTTAGTGGAATCCCCGATTAATTTTGATTTGCCCTTATCATAATAGATTTGAAGTTTTCTCGGAAAGATAACGTTAGATAAGAATTTTATTAGTATATTGAGTTGTTAAAAAAAAAAACAATTTTTAGAATAAATGGAATAGTATAAATTTAAATAGAAAAAAAAAACAAGTTTTATTTATTTTGATCTAGCAATGATTAAAAAAAAACACACTAATAATTAATTATAACAATAGATGCGAACGATAGCAAAAATTCTTTTAAATGCAGTATTACATACAAAGCCCCCGACTCCGACATGCCAGACTTTCATATAATTCGCATAAGAATAGTGTGGACCTATCTTAAAACAAAAGGAGTTGTTGCACACAAACAAATTTCTGCGGGCTCTAAGATTATAATTTTGAATGACCAAGGCTTGTTTCACACACATTCGGTTTCATTCGGTTCGGTCTCTATTCGGTTTGTATTCGGCTGTGCCTTATATGTGTGAAACGATAAAACGGCAAAAATAAAAACCTAATAGAAACCGTAGAGCCTTAATTAGGCTCGTTTCACACACATTCGGTTCGGTCTCTATTCGGTTTGAAACGATAAAACGGTGCTCTACGGTTTCTATTAGGTTTTTATTTTTGCCATTTTATCGTTTCACACATATCAGGCACAGCTTAATACAAACCGAATAGAGACCGAACGGAATGAAACCGAATGTGTGTGAAACGAGCCTAAGACAGTAAGTTAACATAAAATAACTTATTAACATTTACAAATTCCTTTTACAAGAAGACTATGAACTGACATTACAAGGGATGACATTTTTTGGTGGAATCAATTGTCTGATGGTCGTTTTAAAGGTATCTATCTCTATTACATTTAGGAAAACATAGAGAGAGAGTAATCGTCAAATACATAATAAACTATTGAGATACCCATTACACCACAGGATGTCAACCCCTATAATTTACTCTTTATCCACTCCTAAGGCTACCCAATGATGTTTGCATACTCAAAATATGTTGGAAATATATGTATAATAAATGAAAATAAGGTGCCTCGATACACATCAATTAATAATAGTTTTTCAAAACTAAAACTACCCGACACGGGTTAACCACTCTGGGTGTCTGACGCAGGGCCCTGTGGAGCCTCATAATCAGTACATTATACAATAATCGAATGTAGATCACTTTGGTGTAAGATTCTTTCATGGTTTCCAAATTGTTTAAAATAAATTTCCCTGATTTTCCTATACCTAATTCCAAATTTTCCCTGGCCAAAAAATCAAAAATATTTGTTTTTAAATATTTTTTCATTAGTACCTCGCACGTAAGAAAAATTAAAAAAAAACCTTGGCCCATGTCTATCTGAGGATTTATTTTGTGTTAACACTTTTCCAACTCAAAAGAAAAAGGAGTTCCAATATAAAGAGTTTTTTTTTTATAAATACTAACAAGGAAAAACTTTAAAAAAAACAGCTTTTTGAGAATTTCACCGCTCTCTATCTTTCACAAGAAATATTTGAAACTTTAAGAACATTTCTCTGTAAATAATAAAAATCGAGATAAATTGATTTATTTGACAAACAAAAATTAAGAAAAAAGCAGAAACTATCTATTTCGAGTGGCTAACTAAAGATGGCAACGGGTTACACTTGGCTGACCAATGTTTTCTTGTTTTATAGTAGATAAGGTATATTACTACAAAATTTTACCAATTTCACTTTCAATTTTTCTTTACGTGTTTGGGCCAGGCCATAGGGACATTCTGGGAAATTGCAAAGCTGACGAACTCGCCAAAAGTTGAACAACACTACCTATTCTACCAGACAAGGTAGATATCGGTATACCTATCGCTACTTGCAAACTTATGCTGAAGCAAGATGCTATAAGGAGAAAAAGCCTTAGGTGGAATAACATTACCACTTGCCTGGTAACTAAAAAGATCTGGCCAGTGTTGGACACGAGGCGCTCTAAGTGTTTGTTATCTTTAAGCAGATTGCAGATCAGCTCCATAATTGGTGTCATTACTGGACACTGCCTTATAGGCAATCACGCCACGCGGCTTAGAGTATTCGCAAATGATTTTTGCAGAAGCTGTATGTATGAAGAGGAAGAAGAATCTATTCCTCATCTTCTCTGTACATGTCCCACCCTATCTCAAAGACGTAAACTCCATCTTGGGGATTTCTTCTTCGATGATCCAACAGATCTAGAAAGCTCTGACATTAAGAGTCTCATGCGCTTTGTAAAAAGCTCCAATTGGTTTTAGCGAGTGCGGAGAAAATCTTAGATTCATGTGGTATCACAACGGACCAATTGATGGTCTAAGTGTGTCGGCTTCTTTGCTGGCAGCCACTATAACCTAACCTAACCCTAACCTTGGGCGGGGCAAGGGCGATGGGAAAGCCTCTCAACTGGCTGACCGCGAAATTTTGGGTCTACACACTTAACTCTAACAAATGTAAAACAATCTGCTTTGACGAACATCTTTACATTTTAGGGTTCATGGTAATGATAATGACTACTTAAATAAATTGCTTTAAAAGCAATTTATTGGGATAAATACCTCACTTGAATGCAGAACTAGACTAGAAGGAGAGCGCATATAATCTTCAAAAATTTTAACATTTAGTTCTTTTAATGGAGTTATGTGGACTTAGGGCTAGTGGAGTTAGACTATGTGTTCTTGTTTTTTTCACAAAAGAGCAAATTCCTTACAGAAGCCATAGGTTATTTATGCACTATATTAAGGAAAGGTGCTTATATGGTAGTATTATAACGGTGAACGATCTAATGCACGTAGGAAGATGGTTCTCAGACTGAAACGCCTGGTTTGAAACTCGCTTTCGAGTGACTAAAAATTGCCAAACCATATAAATTTAATAGTTTTTTTTTTAATAAACCACAATGGATAAATTCAGCTATGCAGAAACTGCTTCGAAAGTCAGTCTACTATCAAAACCATTAAAGCAGGGATTGGTCAAAGATCGAATCTAGAATCGATTCTGTAAAGTTGGAAGCATTTAAAACGCTGCGCCAGAGCAACTTTAGCACAACGTGCGATAAATTGAATTTATTATTATTGTACGTCTAATCTCTGTTTTTCAAAGCATCATTTGAAGCATGTCTACAAAATTACAAATTTGGGTATAATATTCCGTCGAATTGAGACATTGCTTTATTCGTATGTCGCTATTAGTAATACCACGAAATACGCGATTTCAAGAAATTTCCACTTGATTCGAAAGATCGACTTGTTGGTCATAACAAAGCTCTAAATGAAGTTTTAGTTTAAGACTTAAAAAAAAAACTGCGCAACCGAAAAAAGTGATAAACTAAAATAAAACTAAATTACATTTCATAGTTATAATTTTGTATGCATGGTAAACAAACTGTAAAAAAAAAATAAAAACTTACCATTCAACAGAATTGTGATATTCCGATCCAGCCGAGCCTCCTACAGCATACATCTTTTCATCCATTACAGCTACACCAACTCTATGCCTTGGCACCGACATAGGAGCACACGGTCGCCATTGCTCCGTAACAGCATTGTACTTGTCCACCCAATCTGAATCGTAAGAAGATCCAATTGAATTATTTCTCCCACCGACTGCATAAAAGGTTCCCTTTAGAAACGCTGCCCCCAATCCGGAACGTGGTATTCTCAAATTTGGCAGTGTTGTCCACGTTTTGTCATCCACATTGTAGCCCTCCAAAATATCAAGAGATTGTCTAAAAAATCCCCCCGCCACGAAAATCATTCGTGTTGTATTGGGATTCCTCTCGCGCACCGCAGGCCTCTTGTGTAGCGTTAAATCTTTGATGATTTTAGCCAAATACTCCTTGCATGCAGGGGCTTTGCGCAAAATATCACAGTTTTTCACTTGGTCAGCGAGAAAAGTCGGAGTCAGCAATTGACACCTAACGGCACGAAGAATGCTTGGCATTTTGGGAAAACGTTTGGCTTCATCATATTTGACCCATTTAAGGACGGCATTGTAGACTTCACGTTCCTCTTGAACGTTTAATTCATCACGACGGATCAGTGCTATTAGTTGTATGGCAGACAATTGCAGGAATTCTTCTTCATGGCACACCTGCAAGTTTAAATATACTGCAATGGAAAACAATGAAGATATAATATAACATCAAATTAGCGCACTTGTGTAAAGTGACGTTCAATGAACATATTGGCTTTACGCTGCAAATCTGTGCATCCATGTTGCTCTGCAAAATTAGCAATACCAATTGCATTCGAGGGGTCCAATTGTCGTTCGAGAAATGCACAGCATGCATTTATCACGTTTGGCACTTGGAACATTGTGGCAGCTGGTAAGAGCTGACACACCGTCACCTCTGTCACCCGAATTTGACCTGTGTACATGAAGTGTATAATACGTGACATTGATGTTGGACACACCTACAAGAACAAAAAATGCACTCATTAACTTGTTTATTTTTTTTTTTTTTTTATTAAAAGGAAATTATCTTATCTTACCCCTTGCAATTGAACTCTTTTCATTTCTGATTCTTTCAAGCCACCTGTGAACATGGCTTTGAAGTAAGGACTAGCTGCGCACAATACAACTTTGTGGGCTGGGAAGAGCTCTTGTTTGACTTCTAATATCACATCGGTAAGCATTTGATGAGAGCGCATCATAAACATCATTCTGAGGGCTTCTTTAGCATAATTCGACATACAAAATGTCATATCGTCATCATCTTTATTTGAGAGATCCTCATTTTCAAAGTATTCCGATTGATTGCTGCAAAACGAGTAAGGGAATTCGTTGACTATATTTTTATCCCTTCCCGTTCCCAGTGTGATATCCATAACAGATTCTGTAACAAAGGTATACGTTAAACTAATTGTGGTGATTTAAAATACAAAATGTTTATCTTCGGTAAATTGAAATATTTTATAAATATTCGATAAGAATTATCAATATAAATCGTCATCATTACGCAGCAAAAAGATAATAAACGAAAATATGGGCAAATTTCACATTCTTATCGGTTATTTTATTAGTGAGTAGGTATCAGATATTTATTTTATTGTTGTTGTGATTTTTACTTTTATTTACTTTTATTTAATTTTTATATTACATATTTTAATTACGTTCAAAAGTACCTTAAGAAAGGCGCATTGGTCCCTATTTATAGATTTATTTTTTTTCTGAAATACTATTTTCTTTACTATAAGAATCTAGATGCGGAGAAATACCTGTTTATTAGATTATCTATGTGATAGTTCTTTTTTTGTTTCAAGTGGTCGATGTGGCAAATTTTACAAGTTCATGACAATTATGATAAACAACTGTAATAACGCTGAGTAATTGTTGTAAAATTACATGTCGCACTCACGATATATGGAACTATGAGGTGATTTCTTATCTAGTTTTAAACTCAAGAAGTTCTTTTGTTTGCTATTTTAGTCATTCTCATTAGATATAATTAAAGATAACTTTTATAAAAAATAAATAAATTGGGGGTACAACGGCTCATGAAGAACCAGGGCCTAGTGACTAACAACTCGCAAAATTGTATGCCTTATCCGAACGGCTAGACGAGAAGCACTTATTCATGACAAGTGATACTTTTGGAGGATTTGTCAATTCCTCGCAAGAGGCAGTATCCGTGACAAAAAACTTTAGTTTTTAGGTGGACGAGGCTGGGAAATGAACCCAGACCTCCAGCGTTATAAAATTATCGATTCTGTTAATGTTGGCTCCGTTGTATAGAACCTCGTTGGAATAATAGTGTTTGTACTCCGACTCTGGTGTTCTGTGTAATCCAAGGCAGCGTCGAAGACACTGCCTCTCAAACACCCGAATCTTTTCCATTTGAGATGGGACAACGTTGAACCACACCGGGCATCCATAGGCAATCATTGGCCGGATAAGGGCCATGTAGCAAATCACCTTAACCCTGCTGTCAAGACGGTTGCTATAAAACAACCGTTTTGTCAGGCAAAAGCTCCCCTGGCTCTGGTCAGAGCAGCATTTATATGTCTGTCGAAATACAAATACTGATCCATCCAGATGCCAAGGTACTTTACTACCCTTTTATTCGCCAGTGGATGTCGATGTGGCCCAACGATCACCAGCTTGCGCGAGTTCTTTCTTGTGTCCCTAGGGTCTCCATGGAACGGAGTCCTGAACAGAATAGTTTCCGATTTCTGGGCGTTGACTTTCAATTTCCAGTCATCGCAATATCGCTGAATCTTGTCGAAGTCACGCTGTAAGAGAATTCTGATGACCTCAACTGCTGGAGCTGTTCTGTACGCAATTAGATCGTCGGCATACGCTATGGCATGGGCTAGACTACCTATCAGATTGCTGGTGTAAATACTGAAGAGAATCGGTGAGTTCACCGCTCCCTGCTGAAGACCATTTTTAATTTCGAAGGTTGCGGTAGAAGTTACTTTGCCACTTTTGACAACAAACTTTCTACCATTGAGCATATCATAAAGGATATATAAAAGTATGCCTAGTCTGGCTAGCTTTAGATAGAGACCTTCTAACCATACGTTGTCGAAAGCTTTCTCCAAATCAACCAGACAAGCACCTGTACACTGTCTTTTAGATTTGTTCCATTGGACATCAGAAACGAGTTAAGGCGCGGCATGAATGGTGTCATGTCCCGCCTTAAAACCGAACAGATTATCCGGTATGATATTTGAGTCCTTCGCCCACTTGGACAGAGCTCTATTTATAACTTTTTGAAATACCTTACTGATACTCGGAAGAAGACTTATCGATTGGAGATTCGCCGGATTGGAGTTGTCCTTTCCCTTTTTCGGGAGAGGATGAACCACAACCGTTTTCCACCGCCCTGGATAATATGCATTATTCAGAACGTTGTTAAACAGTGTGGCATAAATCTCAACTGCTTCCTGAGGCAGATGTCGCAGTACAACGTTGGATATACCATCGATTCCTGCTGACTTCTTTTTCTTTAATGAGGCGAAGATGAGCTGGAGCTCAACTTTCGAAATTAACAGGGAATTAGCACCGTTTCGCTCGGCGATGGTGGCGTTTGGCAAGTGTTCTTCATTGAACCCGGTGAAACCGAGATTCTCTGATCGCCATTGCGTCATTTCATTTCGAAGGTAGAAGTGGTGAAGCAAGGCTGTTTTCCAGGTCATGGTTTTTTTGGTAATTTTTCTTGATCAATTGGTTGATGTTTTTGATAGACGACTTCATTGTTCTAATCTCCAGATCGCACAAACCATTACGCTACGGGCTACTACCTTAACTTTTAGTATTTTTATTTTGTGACATTTGAATTTAATGTTTTACCTAAACAAAAATTAACCTTAAAAACAAAACGAACGCCAATGGTATGATTACAATGAAATAATTTTTCGAGTTTAATTTTGTGCAAACACTTTCTTAAATAACTAATGACAAATGATTGCCTCAAAGACAATGGGTATGATGTTTATTCAAATAGTTTCAAAAAAAAACTTCTAGAGATGATATGTCACCTTGATTCGATTTTGTAAGTGGATATAAACTTATAAAAATCGGACCAGCAGTTTTCCTATGCGGCCAAAGATTTCAAAGTTAATTTTAATTTTTAATTTTGTACTTTTGTACAAAAGTAGGTCTATATAGTTAAGGCTTTAGACTTAAGGTTTCTAAGGGATTCCCCACTAGTATGCCATTACATATTTACTTAATTCTTAGCTCATTGAAAATAAAACTAGAGTAGTACGAACAATTTAGTATTGAAAATTCCGATATGAGTGAGCGCGTACACAATAACCACATTAATGCGAAAATGTCATCATAAGAAATGTATACATTACTTTAATGCATTTCGAAATGATATCTTGCCCTTGTTAGGTCCGCGGTATCACTGCCAGACTGATGGATTCTAGCCCGTATAGGCACAAGGCTTTAGTGATGTAAATTTGGAGCCGTATAAAGCTCTTTTGGAGGGATTATTTCTGTTGTTGTATTTTAAAAGTGCATTTTAGTGGTGTTAGTGCCGCAATATTGCTTTGTAACACTGGATTCATAATGTTTATTTTTTTGGAACATTGTAATTGTAAAAAACATAATTTCGTTCTTTTGGCTGACATTTAAACATGATTTCATGAGCTTACAATGAAGAAACAAAATGTAAAGTCATGCGAGCTTAACGACTACTTTTGTTTAGTCAAACACTAAAAACCCCGGATGGAACTTTTACTTTTCGAGGTATTACAAAATAAATTAACAAACTTTCTCATAAAACTAAGGGGCCAGTTATAGCGATCAGGAAAACGCAGACCTGAATATTTTTTCCTGATGGTCGTTTATTTGCTATAAAGGAAAAAATATGTCAGTTGGGCAGCCTACCACCAAGTTTTCCTGCTTGAATTGCAATCATGGGAATAAATGAAATTGGAACTCAAATCTTTAGAACTTTTTGTTCCATTTTGTGAGAAGTTACGATCAGCTGGCACGAAAAACGAATTTGCAACAGGAAAATAAATAAATACATTTTTGACAAAAGATAATTGTTTAATTCAAAATTTTATTTGATCAACAAATTCTATGAGTTATTTGTCACCGATTAGTGTAGCATTTGTGTTTCAAATCGAATAAAAATAGTGCAAAAAATCCATTTTAAAATTTTTCCCGATTTGATTTCCTGATCGCTATAACTGCCTCCCTAAAATAAATAAATGCTTTTTTTTACCAAAATTATTCTTCCTTTTAATTGATTTGCCATCGATTCGTATCATTTTTATGTTTCAGTTTTACATCTTTTTAGAAAACATGAAATTATCCAAAAGAAAATTTTTACTGAAGTTTTGAAAAAAAATAGTTAAAATTCTTTTTTTTTTTTTTTTTTTTTCAAAATTTTGATTTTGAAATCTAATTTGTGAAAAACTGTCCATTAATTCTGTGTGGAATGAGAAATTTTATCCCGAATAGGGTGGAATCTATCATAGTTTGATTCGAGCTGAAAAAGAGCTTATTACGGCTAGAGAAGTAAGCTTCCGGTGTTATAAAGCCAACCCTACTGAGGAAAACCGGAAAAAGTTTCAACAAGCTAGAAAGACCTGTAACGTTCATATTCGAAGAACGAAATTTGTACATGATCAAAAATTACGGCAAAAAATACTCCAATGGCCCAAAGGTAGTAAAGTTTGTTGATCAATTGTAAAAAACATACGAAATACCCCCTCGACCTCGCCTCAGTTCCAACGCTCGTCTTCAACGATACTCCTTTTGTCAGCTCGCAAGATAAAGCCAATTTGCTTGCAGCACAGTTTGCTGTTAATTCGACGCTGCCAGAAAGTGTTATGACTCCTCCTGTACTTGAGAGCGTAAATGATTTTATGGGACAAATCTTCTTTCGCACTCGTGCAGTTGCTAGAGTTCTGAATGATCTCGATGTGCACAAATCCGCTGGCCCGGATAGTATCCCTCCCTTTGTTCTGAAGAGGTGTTCTTCAACGCTGGCAAAACCACTGCGTAAGCTTTTCCATCTGTCCTATTCTACTGGTCTCTTTCCAAGTGGATGGAAAACAGCATTTGTCTAGCCTGTCCCTAAAAAAGGCGTATCTTCTTCACCCTCAAACTATCGACTCATTGCACTTACGTCCCTCCTTTCCAAGGTCATGGAAACGCTGATTATTTTCCAGCTCAAGAAATATCTCGAGGAACGAAAGCTTCTTAATGACCGACAGCACGGATTTCGTAGCAATAGGTCCACTGGTGATCTGATGGTATATCTCACCGAACAGTGGAACAAATCTTTACATCGTTTTTGAGGAAGTAAGATTATTGCACTTGACAATTCAAAAGCGTTTGATGGAGTTTTGCACTAAGCTCTCTTTTCGAAAATGCGCGCATTTGGTTTCGATGAATCTCTTCTTCGTTGGATTAGAAATTACCTTTCGGACCGTTCAATATAAGTTGTTTTGGACGGTTTCAAGTCTGAAATCCACACAATAAATGCTGGTGTGCCCCAGGGCTCCGTTTTGTCTCCGACTCTCTTCCTCATTTTTATAAATGATCTTTTGTCTAAAACTTCTAATCCATTAAACTGTTTCGCTGACGACAGTACCCTCAGCTTCTCATATTCGTGTTCAGATTCACGCATCCATGTCCTTCGGATGTGGAACTTGAACGGCAGCGTATGATTAGCTCAATAAGTTCTGATCTTGACAGCATTGTCCAATGAGGAATCAGAGACCACCTTCTGTGAAGTGATCACATATTCCACGTCGCCAAAAATGCTGCTAAGTGCTTATGTTTTCTTCGGCGATGCAAGAAATTTGTCTCCCCTTCTGATCTGGCTGTAATCTACAAAGCCTTTATTCGTCCAAAACATCAGTAAGTAAGTAAAGTAAGTAGTAAGTAAGTAATTTATTGCTTGATATCTTCATACTACATTTACCAAAATTTATAATAAATTTTAAAGCTTTAGCTTTGCCGTCAGCTCGGTTGGCAAATTTAAAAGATATAAAACTTGAGTACAATTCACATGTTTGGGCAGGAGCTCCAAAAACTCACTTAAGTTTATTGGACCGAATACAAAAGAGAGCTTTAAAAATGATAGGTGAAAGATCTATAACGGAAACAATTACATCTCTCGAACACCGCCGTAATGTTTCATGTCTTTCTCTATTTTACCGCTATTTTTATAGTGAGTGTTCTTGTGAAATAGCCAGTTACATTCCTCCCCTTAAACCGCAATACTAGCGCTTCTAGAAATGCCCATCAGTTTACCCTTGAGCCCAACTTCGGACGTACTGTAAAATACAGAGATTCTTTCTTCAGTCGCACCACACGAATGTGGAATGCTTTACCCCAACTTTCCCCCCACATTTCGATGTGCAAACATTCAAAACCAATGTACATCGGTATCTCCTTTTAAATGCTCTCCTACTTAACTAATCGCTCGTGCTGTGCTAAAAAATGTTTAAGGGTAATCATAACCCCTTTTGTGCGCGCTGAATATATATATAAAAAAAAAACACATCGAAAGTACAATTTTCCTTGAAGTAACTTAAAGATAGTCAAATCGATTTGAATTAAGACGTCACTTTTCGTCACTTGTTGTCACTTATAGAAGCTTTATTCCATTTCAAAACACTGTTATAATAAAAAATCATATGCCAATTATTCGACAAATTGACTCAGATTATGGAATACACTACACGAACCTTGAAGCGATGATGAGAAAAATCTGTGGCTTTTTGAACAAGTTAATGTGCCTGCCGGGTTAGTTAAGATAATAGGATAGTGGTTAGCTGGATGCAACTTCATAGCTATGTAGGTATATGTACTTGTTTTCTTTTAATTTTAACAAACTTCAAATTTAATAATTACTTGAGATCCAATTTCAACATCAAACAAGAACATATCTTTTAAATAGTTCTTTCAAATGACCGACCAACCTGCTTAGCAGCTTTGAACCTACTGATTTGATTAATCTGATATTTGCTCAGAAAAAAAGGTACCTATACCAACGGATGGTTTATGAACAGCAGAAAGGTACTACAATGTTAGCATGACTCGTTTTTTTTTTCTTTTGTTTGCTCTGTGGCTGTGACCATACGTTTTTTGTATAGATAAACATTTAGAATTTGTTTTTATTGATATACCGAACTACTGCTTTATCGATACATCATGATTCAAGCAAAAATTATAAGCATCAAGGAATTTTAATTAGATTAGTTTGCAGTAGAATCACATTATAATGAAATTAATTTACTATACACAGAGATTCTATTTAGCTTGTTAAGATGATAAAGTTAATACAAAAAAAAAAAAAAAATGGGCACGACTGGATCGCACAAACTTGTTCTCGTAGCTAACAACTAGCTAGAAACTGATGATGTACATACAAGTACATAATTTATGATTGGTTAAATTACTATAAATTTGTTATTTTATTGGCTTAAAATGTTAGAGCTCAAAAAAGGTATGGCATTTGATTTGTTCGGTAAATATGAATTTATAAAAAAAAAATCAAAAATGGTTGCAGGTTTTCTTAAAAAAAAATAATTTTTTGCACATTTTCAAAAATAAAATCTGGTATGCCAACATTTAGTATTTAATAAAATACAATTTTACGCAAAAAAAAAATATTGGTTAGCCCGTTTTCAAGGTATTGAATTTTCAAAAAAAAATTCAATATTTTTTTAAAATTCCAAATTTTATTTTTTCTATATACCATGCAAAATGTTTGAATTGTGAAGGAGCTCTTGCATTAAAATTTTGGTTGAAATCGGTGTAGCCGTTAACGAGTAATATGAAAACCAACAAAATTGGTTCTAACACAGGTACCGTTAATGACCGTTATTGTTAAAATATTTTTTAATTAAAAAGTAGAATATACTAATTTAATACAACACAGAACTTTTTATCAAAGTTGTACGAGTATGGCAGGTTCCGTTATTTTTGGTCTTAAAACAAAATAAAAAAAAACGTGTGGGCATTTTAGTCAAAAAACACTATGTACCAATTTTGAAGGAAATCTCTCCAGCCGATTAGGTTGTAGGGGCGAGGAGGCGAGGAGAGACAGATAGAATTGCGGGACCCACTTTTTTCGCGTTCTCTTTCATCGTAATGTTAGTGAAAATTATTATTATTTCAAGTTCGATTTTTTTACGAATCCATAATTTGTCATAAAGTACCTACATATCAGTGGCGTGGCAGGGACCTCTTTGTATCTTGAACAAAAAAAATAAAAAAGCAAATACAGTGAAATCTCCCTTCGCGGACACCTCCCTTAGGCGGACACCTCTATTAGGCGGACACATTTTTTTGTACGGAAATTGCTCCATATAAGTTTCATTGTTTTCAGTTTCTCTTGAACGGACACTCCCTTGGACGGACACGGACAGAAATTTCACGTATGAATGACAAAATATTTTCTCTAAGACGGACACCAGAGCAGGATTGAACATGTACCACGCTGATAATTTTGGAAACGGTATTTTTTTAAGTTGCAGTGTACAGCGAGCATCAAATTCTTTTCACATAACGGAAAAATACATGCATGCCAGCTGCCAGCCCATTAGAAACTCTATTATTTTTATGTGTGAATTGTGTGTATCTGTTGAATGTTATTGAAGGATTGTAGGTATCTGTTGGATCTTTTTGCTTTTATTCTTTGATTCTCTTATTCATGTGGTGAAACTGATTTTGTTTGGACGTATAAAAGGTTTATTTTTGGAGTTTCAGATTTTTGATTATTTGCGCTCAGGTAGTTTTAATTTTTTTTAATTATTTTTACCTATTTGATTTTATAGAAACATGTTTTCAGAAAGCCACCAAAAAATGAAAATTTTAACTTTAAAGGAAAAAGTAGACGTAACCAGCTTAAGCCAAAAATGAATATGTACTCCTATTTTTTAAAATAAGTATTTTTGTTTGATTTCCCTTAAACGGACGACTCCCTTAGGCGGACAAAAATTTCTGCACCATGGCTGTCCGCCTAAGGGGGATTTCACTGTACATTGAAATTATTTAAAAAACAACCTTGCAAACAGTCTATTTTCATAGGACGCACAGAGTGGCCTTTCATTAAAACGATTTTTAATCAATAAAAGATACATAGTTTGCTTGGTTCATTTGATTCCTTCAAGAGAAAATCTGTTAAGCAACAATCTATGCTTTAACCAAAAAAAAAAAATTAAAAAACAAATCAAAAACCAAGACTCAAAACCTAGCTCTAAATTATTTACATAGCTATCAAACAAAAAATAAAGCACAAAACCTTCAACTTCACAACTAACTACGATACATAAATTAACACTATTTCATTACAGATATTTTTAGGAACTCTTTTGTTTCTTGTTTAACAACACCCCAATGAAACTTTTATTCCAAATCTAAAGGGTTTTTCAACAGGGACGCTACAAAAGTAGAGCAACAGGGACATCAAACGACGCCATATTTCGTTTCATTTTCAGTAAGGTTTGCCATTTCATAATGGAAAGATATACGAGCCAACAAGGAGTCAAAATTATTAAAATTTACCACCGAATTTCGGTTACGTTACGTTAAGAGCGCTACGTCCAATTTATGGTCGTCACAATCGTCCTAGCAGATCAACAATTGAGCGTCTAGTGGAAAAATTTGAATCCACAGGCACAGTAAAAAATGTTCCCGTAACAGTGAGATAAAAGAGTGCCCGTAGTGTCGAGAATATTGCTGCCGCTGAGGCTTCATTTTGAGAGAGCCCAAATGTGTCTCTCACACGTCGTTAGGCATCTCTGTGACGTCGTTGTGGCGAATTTTCCGAAAAGATCTTGGCCTACACCCTTACAAGATTAAATTGACGCAAGATATGGACTTGGAGGACATGTGGTTCCAACAGGACGGCGCCACAAGCCACACAGCGAATGTCACAATCAATTTATTGGAAACCAAGTTTGAAGAACGTGTTATCTCACGAAATGGTCCAGTCGCTTGGCCGCCTCGGTCGTGCGATTTGACGCCGTTGGACCATTTCCTGTGGGGCTACGTCAAGTCTTTGGTCTATGCCAACAAGCCAGCGACGATTGATGAACTTCGTACGAATATCGAAAGTGAAATAGCAGCAGTATCGGCCGATTTATGCTTGAAAACTGTCGAAAATTGGGTTCAGCGTCTGGACTTCTGCAAGCGTGCCCGTGGTGGCCATGCAAAAGAAGTCGAGTCCCATACATAATGGCATCAAACGTTCTTTCACAGGAATAAAGTTTAAAAAGAGCGTGTTATTTTTCACCAACAGAAAAAATATTAAGAGAAACGGAGATAAGCAAAGGAATACAAAACATTCCATTCCATACCGAGTGCCAGTGCCTGTATAACACGAAGACCAGCGTCTTATTTTTTCCTATGTTGTTGCGTGTTGGACAAAGAGGATCTAGAAACAAAAATGCTAAAGGAAGAAAGGGATACAAAACAAATTTTATAAGACGGTGAAAGACGTGTTTTATTTCAAAATTAATTCTTTCAAAGAAAGCGTATGTTCAGCAGTTGAGCAAAGGGCGAAGAGAAGCATGAATTGACGGTGTTTATTTATTCGATAGCTTATGTTTGTGTGAATTTTATAATTCAATTTGTAGGGTGCATAGTTTATGTTTATGTTTATTTGATAGTGTTTTTCGTGCAATTTTTAAAAGGGAGGACGGTACGAATCATGTTATATGGACGCCACGCCACTGCAACATATATGTTACGCAAGGAAAAATATTAACAAAAAGTGTATGTGGGGGTTAGTGTTATAAGATTAACATACATCAACGGTTCATAATCAATCATTATAATTAAAAAAATAATAGCTAGTTAAATGACTTTAGCTATATATGAGAATTTCTTTTTCAATAATTCTTAGTTTATTTTATTTATCATCATTAAAATGTTCAGTGTTTACCTCTTAAAAAATATAAGATAAGATTTTTTCTGATTAAATGCCAATTACAAGTACTTCTCAGCTCAGCATTTGACGGGGCCAAATCTCTGATATCTCGATTTCCCGAACACACCAAGTGTGTTTTGATTTTGATCGGATTGAAAATTGCATTGACATTTGGAATTCATGAGTTTTTTTTGCCCGAAATGTAGTTATGAAAATTTATACATATCAATTTCGTTTAATCAGATGAGGCTGTATACTGTCACCAATACTGTTCCTGTTGGTGATAAGTGACGTACTGCACGCAGCTTTGTCAAATGGAAATGGAGGAATTTAGTGGACTCTGCAATCTCATCTCAAACATCTGGACTACGCAGACGACGTATGCTTACTCTCTCATAGGATCATGGATCTCCATCAAATGACAACAAGGGTGGAGAGAGAAGCAGAAATCGTAGGGCTTAAGATCAACTCGGCAAAAACTAAAAGGATCAGCCTTGGAACTTCCTCATCAATCCAAGTAAATATTTCTGGACAACCGGTAGAGATGGTAGAGGATTTCCAATATCTTGGGAGTATTGTCTCTACGGGTGGCGGAACTGAACTGGACGTAAACAGCCGATTTAGATAAGCAAAGGCTGCGTTCGGAATGCTGTCCAAAATATGGAGAAACAACTCTTTTAGCTTAAAGACCAAGTTACGACTGTTCCGCTCCAATGTTGAATCCGTTCTGCTATACGCCTGCAGCACTTGGAAAGTCACTGACACTGTCACTAGAATGCTGCAAACCTTCGTTAATAGATGTCTACGAAACATCTTGAGGATTTTCTGGCCCAACCGTATCTCCAATGCCGAACTTCATTCGAGAACGGGTCAGGAGCCCATAGACTCCATTATACGAAGAAGAAAGTGGCAGTGGATTGGCCATACGCTTCGAAAAGGCGATCGGTGCATTGCATCTCAAGCAATGCAGTGGAACCCGCTCACACAGGAGGGAAGACAAGTGGGTCGGCCTAGAAGTACATGGCGAAGAACGGTCGAACAGGAATCAGCACGACTGGGGAAAAGTTGGAGAGAGCTGAAATATATTTCAAGAAATCGTACACGATGGCGCGTAGGTGTAGTGGAGGCCCTATGTCCCGTAAGGGAAACATCACGGACGTAATAGGTCCGAGGACCTAATTAAGTAAGTAAGATGAGGTGTGTTATTTTCCCCAAAAGTTGATGAGCGCCCAAAAACACTTCTAACGTCTAATTCACACGAGATAACACTGCAGGTTTTTTAGGTGTATGCTGTATACATTTACATAGAACTGTTCACACGCTGATTTGTCTTTAAAAAAAAGACGTGCTCAGCTCTATTTGTTTGAGCTATACAAGCGTCACATTCTAAAATTTATAACAATTGGAAAATCGAATAAAATCAACTAAATTGGTTGGTTTGTCAATTGCTAACCATCATCCCCCAGTAGGGGATTCGCAAAGTTATGCGAATTAAAAATTTATTTCTAATCGGTCTTTTTTCCTTTCCAAAAATCCTAACTTATTTATTTTCACTGGTCCGATCTTTAAGATCACTAAATATAGCATACAAATGTGAATAAATTTGTGTTATACAAATTATGGGGGAGGGGTAAAAGATTTCATACTAAAAAGGTGTATAAGGGAGATTTCAATTTGATTTTTGCTATTGCAAATTTAAAAGTTGATAAAATATTTTACAATTTCAAAAAACAAATTATACTTTAACTTAGGGCTAACCCTCTTCTACATATATGTATGTATATTAGGGTGTCCGTTATTTCCCAAACTCATTTTTTTGGATAGCACACCCCGTCAATCGAAAGTTTATGCCGAAAGAAAAAATTATTGACCAACAAAATTTTTGTCCGAGGTCATTAACCCGTGCCTCTAAGGTCATACTTTTCCCATACAAATTTGTATGGGAACTTAACACTTTTCACATTCTATTTTTTTTTTTCTCTAGAACTATAACAGTTATTCTAAATTTTTCTGATTCGATTTTTCAAACGTGTGAACAGTTCACGTTTGAATCAGAATTTTCCGAATTTTTCATTAAAAAAAAATAATTAACATGTGACATGTGATAATTAACATTTAGCTACACAATGCAGCTTGAAACTTGAGTTGTGGTTGTCAGATGTTTATGAATAAGGTAAATAATTTAAGGTGAAATAATGACGTAAATTTATATTTATTGCAAAATGTTATAAAAATTCATACTAAAAACGTGATTGAGTGAAAAATCAGTCCGATTTTTGACACAGCAACATTCGGCGACTTAGGCAGAATTTTTGCGCTGCATATGGCCATACTGTGAAAAACAGGCCAGCTGTTTTGGCACTAAGTGAAACCCAGGTAGGGGAAAATACCGATCACTCGGAATTCAGCCTATATGGTTATAGCTTAGTGCCTTTTTTTTACTCCCATCATAGTCTCGCCGTGTATTTTCGTAATGATGTTGCTTATCAGCTTCAGCCACAATACGGTTCGTGTTTTAATACCAACCTCAATTTCATGTGGTTTAAATTCACCGTCTATAAGCGCATCATTCATACTTGTTTTATTTATCGTAGTCCTAGTTTGGATAGTAATTCGACTTCCAACGAATTCGATGCACTATCCGACACCATCCAGGGTATTATTTCCCATTTACCGCAAAGTGAAATCGTTGTTACGGGCGATTTCAATGTACATAATTCTTCGTGGCTACGCTATTCGGGTCAGACAACACCCGACGGAAGGGATGTCGAGATTTTTGCTGAGTTAAACAACCCGACTCAGCTTGTTGACGAGCCTACTCGAATTCCTGAAGTTGCGACTTCTAATCCATTAAACTGTTTCGCTGACGACAGTACCCTCAGCTTCTCATATTCGTTTACAGATTCTCATCCATGTCCTTCGGATGTGGAACTTAAACGGGAGCGTATGATAAGCTCATTAAATTCTGATCTCGACAGCATTGTCCAATGGGGAATCAAAAACCGCATAGAATTTAATGCTTCAAAAACTCAATGCTGTCTCCTGTCGTTAAAGCGAAATCCACCCCTAATGCCGCTATTCACGGGCGGTACTTGCATCGAGGAAACCGAATAGCTCTCAGTTCTCAGTATGTGTGTCACAGACCACCTTTCTTGGAATGACCACATATTTGAGGTCGCCAAAAACGCTGCTAAGTGTTTAGGTTTTCTCCGCAGATGCAAAAAATTTTTTTCCCCTTCTGATCTGGCTATGATTTACAAAGCCTTTATTCGTCCAAAATTTGAGTACAATTCTCATGTCTGGGCAGGAGCTCCAAAAACTCACTTAAGTTAGTTGGACACAATACAAAAAAGAGCTTTAAAAATGATAGGTGAAGGATCTTTAACGGAAACAATTACATCTCTCGAACACCGCCGTAATGTTTCATGTCTTTCCCTATTTTACCGCTTTATTTATAATCAGTGTTCTAGTGAAATAGCCAGTTGCATTCATCCCCTTAAACAATTCAACCGTAATACTCGCGCTTCTAGGAATGCCCATCAGTTTACCCTCGAGCCCAACTTCGGACGTACTGTTAAGTACAATGATTCTTTCTTCAGTCGCACCACACGAATGTGGAATGCTTTACCCGGCCCAATTTTCCCCTCTCATTTCGATAAGCAAACATTCAAAACCAATGCGCATCGTTATCTCCTTTTAAATCCTTTCCTACTTACCTAATCGCTCGTGCTATGTTGAAAACGTTTAAGGGTATACATAAGCCCTTTTGTGCGCGCATAATAATAAAAAAAAGTAGTAGCCCGTAGCGTAATGGTTAGTGCGTTGGAATGTCACCCTGAAGGTCTGGGTTCGCTTCCCAACCTCGTCCACCTAAAAACTAAAGTTTTTTTTGCAGGGCTGCTGCCTCTTGCGAGGAATTGACAAATCCTCCAAGAGTATCAATTGTCATGATTAAGTGCTTCTCGTCTAGCCGTTCAGATTCGGCATACAAATTGTAGGTCCCTTCCATTCCTATCGACACGCGCACACAGGAATGGCTGCGAGTTGTTAGTTTCTAGGCCCTGGTTCTTCACGAGCCGTTGCACCACCCAATTTATTTTTTTTTATAATAATAAAAAAAAAATTTTTTCAATTTCTAAAAACATTTATTTAACTCTCTTCTAAAATAATGCCAACAAATATTTTATGACTAATCAACCAATTTTATTCATACAGTAAACGCACATCTTTTTATCAAAATTCTTGGAGCTGTTTTCGAGTAGAAAAAGTTTTTTTTAACGATTTTTCAACATTTGTATGGAAGGTACCGTTATTTTTTGAATTTGGAAACATGATTTTTTCAAGTATTCTACTAAATAATTAAAAATTATTTTACACCTAGTTTTTGACCAAATCGTCAAAAAATTTTTTTTTTTTAATTTTCGTTTTTTTTTTTAATTCTGGTTCACTATAAATGTTTATACTTTTAGAAGTTTTACCATAAAAAAACAACCAGCAGTAAATTTGGGTGCAAGCACAAGCAGTAGAGCACGTTTACACGAGGCATGAGATGCTGCAGTCTACCAAATTGAAACGAATTACAAGCAAAACATTAGATTATTAAGTTTTAACGTCTCAGGTTTAAAAAATAAATTATTATATGTTAACTTTTTTAATAACATAAAACAGTTTGATAATTTCATGCTTTTTGAAACACATTTGTTAGAAAATGAGGTGAATAGTTTTAAGAACATATTTTTAAATTATGATTTACGATGGAACCATGCTGTTTTTGGACGTGGAAGTGGTGGTGAACTGTTAGGGTATCGCAAGAACCTTGTGGGCGTAAATTTGAATTGTAGAAGGTCAGCTAATACATTCTTTATGGACGTTAAAATTGGCAGTGACAAAATGTGTATAGTACCTATTTATTTAAATTGCAATCACTGGCAACAGGAATTTGAAAAGCTAAATGAAACGTTGGATGAGATTGATACAGCAAATCTGATGCTTATTGGCGATTTTAATAGCAGGATCGGTCTGTCTTAAAACAACTTTGTCAGTGCAAATCTGCCTAACATAAACTTGAATCGTAAGTCTAAAGACACAGTCTGTGATAATAAGGAGTTAAAATTTTGGAACTTGCGGATGCTTTCGACTGCCATGTTTGGAACGGAAGCAGCATAGGCGATTGTGAGGGAGAATTCACTTATATTAGGGGGGCGGCCTGCTCTGTGATAGACTATTGTTCTACATCCGGAAGTTGGAACACCATCCTAAATAGTTTTAAAATAGGAATTCAGACATTCTCAGACCATATGCCACTCGAAATCACCTTTTCAACGTACGCAGCGGAACTCCCCGATAGCACAAGGCAACTTAGTCTTATCCCAAAATTACTCTGGAATGAAAGAAATCGGTACACTTACCGTGAAAATTTGTCAAAGGAGCTAGAAGAACTCATAACATCGAGTGCTAAAATAGACTTAATGTCGCTAACAAATATAATTAAAAACTCGAACCCGAAAAATCCACCAGAAAGCAAAAAATCAGCATATAATCAACAGTGGTTTGATAAGGATTGCTTGAAAGCAAGAGAACAATCATTCAAGTTTTTAAAGCTTTTTCGAATTCAGAATTTGCCAGAATTGAAAGCGTTGTACTCTGATGCAAATAAAGTTTTTAAGCAAACTTGTTTTATAAAAAAAAGGCGGCATTCGAGCGAAAGAATATTGAAGTCATCAATAGCACATGTTGTTCTGCTGAATTCTGGAAAGCCGTTAAGTGTGTTACTGGTAAAAGAAATATTATTTCTCTGGGCCTTAAAGCATCAAGCACCATTTTAACAGTTTTCTCTACACAACGATAAGTTCACCTCTGGTTCAGTACGCGGATCCACTTATCTTGGATGAGTTCTTAAATTTGCCGTTTAAAATATTTCGTGAAGTTCGAGATGTGATTGAAAACTCCAAAGTAAATAAGGCCCCTGGTGATGACCGCATTCCAATTGAATTTTATAAGCACGCCACAGATGACTTCATTTCAGCGCTTACTAATGAGTTCAATTGAATATTTTAAGATGCAACAGTTCCTGATAGCTTCAAGAAATCAATAATATTTCCACTATACTAAAAAGGGGACTATGAGGATCCGTCAAACTATAGAGGCATTTCCTTTCTTAATACCAGTGCCAAGCTTTTTGCTGGGCTTATTCATAACAGGTTGACGCAGTGGGTAACGGATAGGAAAATTTTGTCAGAATTCCAGGCTGGATTCAGGAAAAAGCTTTCTACAATAGACAACATTTTTTCCGTATATAATATTGCTGACATGTATATGAAAAAAAAAGAAAAAATTGTATGCGTTCTTTGTAGACTTTCGTGCAGCTTTTGATTCTATTGTGCGGGACGCTCTGTTCTACAAATTATATGCGATTGGTATTTCCAGTAAAATTATAAACGTTTTGAGAGCTTTGTACGATATAAACATGGCATATGTATGGAATGGAAATACTGTTTCAGATGAGTTTCCAACAACCATGGGTCCAAAACAAGGCTGCATTCTAAGTGCTCTGCTCTTCACATTATTTATTAATGATATAACGGATACAGTCAGAGGAGGGATATTCATTGGTGGAACAACAATTCCTGCACTTATGTATGCTGACGACATTGTCTTATTTTCTGACTCGGTAAATGGCATGCAACTTATGATGAATAGGCTAGGAAATTATTGCAAACACTGGAATCTAGTAGTAGAATTTTTAGAAAGGAAATAAATTTTATTTTATGAACCCTTGGTAAAATATTACAATAAACACGAAACCTTATTCTTTTTATTTTCATGAAGAAAAAAAAACTATTTGGCAATTCAAATTGCAAATATTGTATAGCAGCATTATAACTAGGAAAAAATATAAAACGAAAAGATGTAAGCAGAAAAACACGAAGTGACAACACTTAACACACATACATAAAATATATGCTCTCAAAAGCTATTATAAAGCTATAATTCTGAAAGCTACATAGCAAAAACCAAAGAAAAAGGTATTAGAATTTCCATCCCCCGACGTATGGGAACTCTGAATCAATGTGTTGTTTTTAATAAACACATTAAGCGATCGAGAGGCAAATTGTGTGTAATGTGTATCTTGTTCTTTCTTGTTTCAGTCTCCTCAGTCCTCACAACCACGGAGCAGATAGGGCATGATGGGATTTACGTGAGTTTATGGAATATCACAAAAACAATTTCAATGGAAGTCAGGGGTTCTATTTTTTTATTTCACAGGCAATTTCTTAAGTTGAGTGCAATGCAAACATCAGCGAGCACGTGTATGTTTGAAAAAGCTCTCCCATAAGGCCTGTACTGAAAATATGAACTGAACAGAGTATATATACATCGTTTCAATCAACCGTCCCCAACCCCTCCTGTAGGTAAACAAATGCAAATAGTGTCGGTAATAATATTGGCACACTGAAAATAGTCATCATGTTGTATTCTACACTCTTCACTTCGATTTCAAAAACATACTCAATACGCTCCAACGAATAGAAAAACTGTTATAGGAGAAACATCCGAACATAAAAACTTACTTTTGGATGTTAAAAAACAATAGGGTCTCCCGTAGACAACTGAAGCGTGCTACGACCTAAGTAAGATTGAAATTCGTCTTTTAACCCATTTCCGGCTAGCGTTGCGTTTTCGCAACGACACATTTGAAGACTTCTGGAACATAACTGATTATAAATTGGAATAAACTAAAAAATGATTTTGAGAGGTAATTGAATTTTCTAATCGACTTGTTTTTGGATTTTGTTGTAAAAACATTTGTTCGTGCTTTTTTAGGACTTTTAAAATACGAGTTTTTGTAAATTTCGTGGTAGGATTTTTGAACTTTTGAAAAATATCGTCAAATATCGTTTTCGCAACGCTCGCCGAAAGCAGTAGCATTTCTGGTTTATATGAGATTGAACGGTTTTTTTCTCGGAATGTTGTGGGTTTATGTTTACAATGCGAACATTTTTGAAAAAGAATCATAGATTTTGATTGCATCCTGTTCAACAAAAGGATGCATATTTTAGTTCTAAGAAAAAAAAAACAAATCATTCAAGAGTGCTATATTGGAAAAACCCTTTACCTTCCACTTGACTTTATTCTTAGAAATAATTAGGCAGTGCATTTGGCGTACAGGAAACATCAAGGCTCAGGTCACTTTTCTTATGAGCGTGGTCCCCTTAAGACATCTGTACTATACTCAGGGACTATAAATCGAGTGCATATTCTAATTCCAAGAAAGAAAAAAAAAAACAATTATTAAATGCGCGCTGTATTGGAAAAGCAGATCGCGAATATAAGTTTTTTGCATTCGACTTATGGATGCTGCAGTTCAAACAAGCATTATAATTTTACCTCCAGAAAATGATGCTGTTAGTGATAATGAGGAAATCGATGATAATGTGCAGCTTTTGGAGGATGGAAACATGTTCCCAAATGAATTGGCTGGTGAAATTGAGCTAGAATGCAGGTTTGATGATTTAAATTCTCAAAATCCTGAAGACATATACGATGAACCGGAAGTCGATGTTGTACCAAACGATCCAAACAGTGCATCAACATCCCAAAACGTCGCTTAAACTTCTACAAAAGAATCGACATGTCTTCATTATGATTTACCGAAGTGGTCAAAAAGCCATCGTGTTGAATTTTCAAAAAAAAAACAACAAATCATTTGATGGACCAACCAATCAATCAGGCAAAACAGTTTTATCGAAAAAAGAGAAAACATGTCAACATTCCAATGCCAAATGCAATTCGTGAAAAGAACATAACGATGGGTGGATTCGTCTTATTTGATAACGCTACAAGCAATTATCGGATTCGAAGAAAAAAGTGGTACTGGCTACTTTTATCAAATGCACTCGATGCAGCGTTGGTGAATACACTGCATTTGCAAAAATTTTGCAAGGAAAATGCCGCCACTAGAATTTAGAACGTTTGTTGTAGATTCCCTGTTGCGATCGGAAACAATCACTGAACCTGTGATTCAAACAGAAGGAAACCCGAATGAAGTGGCCCGTTCCGACAACATCAAACATTCTGTTAAAAAAAACAGAAAAGCGTCTCCGATGTCGCAAGTGTTCCAGCCAAACCGTTTTATTCCTGCAAAAAATGAAATATCCCGCATCCCGCTTCATCCAAAATGCTTCGATGAATACCACACAAAAACCCATTCTTTGTAAACATAATATATCTTAATATAATGTTTAACTAATTACGAATTTTTTCATTTTATTTTCAACCATCTTTCATTTCCCAGTGTATCTATATTTAATTAATTTCTTCGTAAGAATATTCAAATAAAATTAATTCATACTCCATGTAAAAAAAAAATTATTTTAATAATTTTGCTACCCCTTTCGGCGAGCGTTGCGAAAACGCAACGTTAATTTTCCGGAAAACCAGAAGCTTTTCCAATTTTTTTTTTAAGATAAGACCAAAAACAGATAGACCAAAAACAGAAGTTTCTAAGTCAACTGGAACTGGTAGCCGCCGGAAATGGGTTAAGATGTTGCCGCTTTGTGCGTCTCTGAGACCCATCTACCCACGGTTTGCAAGATAAAATAATTGTGTTGTTTCAACCGTACCCAGTCTCGCCTACTACCTTCTACTATTATATGCTTTATCATAAGAAGGTAAAAAAAGTTAAAATGCTTATCAATGATGACTTAAATTTAGATATTACTAGTGGTTGATTTTGTTTATCAAATCATTATTTCATACAGTTAATTTACAATATTAAATCTTGCACAGTAGCCATTAAAAGTGCCTATCCAATCCTACCCACGCTTGTTAAATAATAAGCGCTACCTACATAATGGTGTTGAAAACACAATTAATTTCCAAGTAGGTACCTAATCAGCTATAAGTAACTTTTTGACACTTTTTGTTTATCGTTATCCAAAATGTTTGTACGTACGAGTATAATAAATCTAAAATATATTTCAAATCACTATTAGTTCTTAAAAATTAATGTGACTGGCTTAATAAAGCTTTTCTATCTACCAAATGTTTGTTATTGAAGACAATGAAAAAAAAAAACTCTTTTAAAATCCACCGACACTATTCAAACATTATATTGTATTTTTGCTTTGTTTTTTTTTCATTGGTTAGTACAAAGATATCTAGAATAAACCTTTATCCAATTTTATTATAACGAACGAGTAGTACTACG
This sequence comes from Melangyna quadrimaculata, assembly GCA_949320155.1. Taxonomy (NCBI): domain Eukaryota; kingdom Metazoa; phylum Arthropoda; class Insecta; order Diptera; family Syrphidae; genus Melangyna; species Melangyna quadrimaculata. The sequence goes on from OX439483.1 coordinate 402,552,413, forward strand.
AGTAGGTACCTACTTTTAGAGCAGAAGCCCTAATGAATGACGAGGCATTTTTCTTTATCTAAAGTTGGGAAAATAAATACATACATACAATCAAAATACCCATTTCGAGGTATTTAACTACCTTAACGCGTTGTGTTGTAACTTTATTGCTATAGCTATCGCAGCACAAAATCAGCTGAACAAGCTTAAGTTACGTTCCTAATTCGAGGTGCATAATGTTTTGTGGGCGTCAAGCAAACCTAGTTGGATTGTTTGATTAAACACACTATTCTCACAGATGCCACTCGTTTTAATTTTTCCACACAAAACAAATACTATTTTGGGAATGTAATATTAGTGAATTTTATTCTACGCAACTGAAGTTTGGGAGCACGTAGTTAAGTCAAGGTTACCAAAGGACCATTTTCGCAATGTGCACACTTACCTGAAAAAAATCCACTTAAGTGCTACATGTGGGCACTTAAGGGCCAGTTTCACAGTGAACACTTACCGGAATAAGTTGCACTTAAGATTTACATAATGGTACTTTTTGGTTAGCTAGCCACTAGCCTGAGCTAGTGACACTTAAGTGCCCAACACGGGGGACTTAAGTAGAACTTATTCAGGTAAGTGTGCACTGCGAAAATTGGCATTTTGTATTCTCTATTGCGCACTTCAGTGCCACTATTGTGACTGTGAAACTGGCCCTAAGTGTCACTAACTCAGACTTCGAAAATGACCAAAAACTACAAATATGGAAAACTTAAGTGCAACTTTTTCCTGTAAGTGTGCACTGTGAAACTGGCCCTTAAACAACCATTACTCGAGTACTACTACGAAGGATGAAAGCCGGAGTTCGAACTACTTGACCCAAGTTATATGGGTAAAAACGGGGCGAATGAATGAATATTTTCTAAAGTTTTCACAGGAAAATAAAAGATCAAGTTTGCGGATCGCACGAAATTGATCTTATTTTTTTAACCAGCTTATGTAAAATTTTAAAAATTGGGTGTTTTCGAGTATTATTACAAAACGAAACATATTAAACAAAATTGTAAAAGCCATATAATTTTGAAATAAATTATTTAATTGGATTAAACACCTAAGCTATAGTAATTTGAGCTACACGAAAAAGATGTAATTTGATTCCTTAAACAAATATGAATTTATACAAACAAAAAATTAAATCGTTGAATCGATAAAAAAAAAGTATACAGATTGATTCACCTAAGGTGTCACAAAAATTTTGAGCGTGTAGGTTTGATCAAGACAAGAAAAAAATCGTATGGAAGAGGAGCCTATTCCGCCTCGTTTAGGCAGGAGAAATTGACTTAAAACAGATAAAAATATAAAATTTCTTTTAATGTACAGTTTTTGTAACACAAAGAGAATGTTGGTTTAAAGTAAAATTGAATATGGGTTGTATATACATATGTATATGGGCATTGTCCTAGATCAATTATGAAGATAATAAAACCAACTAACTACGCCGCAGCAATGAGAAGTATCAAGGCGTTCCTAACAATACCTATACAAAATATATTAGCAGAAGCAGGACTACCAAGCATAGAGGAACGAAGAGATACTATTACTGCTTAACTGTTAACGAAACTAACCTTTTCCAAAAATTCAATAATCGATAACGACTTTAAAAAATCATTGGATCACAAATTAAACAAAAGGATCCCAACCGCCATTGCTAAGATTCTTACAAAAGCAACTGAATATGAACTACCATCTAAACAGGAGCGCCATGTAACTCCTCGTATTCCCCCATGGTTCATCAACCCGGAATCTCTAATATTAACTCTACCGATTTATAAAAAAAAAAAAAACAAATACCAGCAGTAGCATCTACCGCCACCTCTACACAGCCATCTCATTCGAATTAAAATCGGATGAATGGAAATTTATATTTACTGATGGTTCCAAGACAACGGAAAACACATCATTTGCGGTGACACTCGAAAATGGTGACATTGCCTGCATTGACAACCTGCCTGAATTCGCTTCAGTATACAAGCATTCGCCATACTCCAAGCCACTAAGACTGTATCGAATAACCGTGGGAAACACATTATTTGGTCCGATAGCATATCTGTACTTAACGCCATACAAAGAAAACCCCAACAACAACACTGAATTCATATCAGAAATTAGATATCAGCTCACCAAATTACCAAACAATATCAACTTAATGTGCCTGAGGCCCAGCTACGTAACTTTATTCTTCTTTCGAATTCATTCGAAAGTTGTTTTCAATGCTTATTTAAAGTGGGACTATACATGTTAGTACTTTATTGTATTTAAGTATTTAATTGCATGCTATAGAATTAGCCAGTTGAGATTTAACGAATTTGAACATTTTTATTGTAGAATCAAGTTACATGTAGGAATCCAGTGTAACGAATACGCTGACTTAACACTATATCCACTTATCCACACCAAACTAGACCTGCTAAAACACATTTAAAGAGCCAAAATCTATCATAACCCACGACTCGAGCCTATACCACCATCATTACAAGAAGCTCAATCCTGATAAACTTACCCCCGTATACCCAATATTTATACCCATATATTTATGTGCACTTATAATATAGGTGAGCTGTTGTTGGCTCCAAATTTGTTTTAAACTAGCAACGACAGAATATGTATTTTTGTTATAGCAGAAGTATAGACGCCTTGATTTTTATCAACATCCCATCAATAAACTCAGATCATAGCAAATAGTGCTTAGCTTTACACTGTGCTTCCTAAACGAAGTCATACACTGGATTTAAAATTAAAAAAGGTAACTTTAATATCTATTAATTCCGTGACTTGGATACCAATAACAAAACAAAATATATTATAACAAAAGAAAAAGTAAAAAGTAAAAGTATATATATAAAAGGGTCAATGCTTTCTATTATCATGTACTGGAATTGAGGCCCATAAAGTGAGCAAGTAGTTTAAACTTCTTTACTAAGACTTGTCTAAATAATGAGCCTTTTTTTTAAAGTGGGCTTAGTGCTTATTCGCTATAAGAAAATTGATTATCTAAGTTGACGAGATAATAAATTGATCCTCAACGAAATCTCAGTTCTTTGACAAATATTAACAGTTAGGTACTAGACAATTTCATTTCATTTCTGTACTTTCAATAATTTTCACACATTACAGGCTTTAAATTAATTCATACTAACTTTTTTTTTGTAAAAAAAAATCCTTTCGGAGGGGGCTTCAGCCCCTCGAGCACCACTTTAAATACGTGCCCGACAACTAACACTACAACCTGTCGACACGCGCATACAGGAATGGTTGCGAGTTGTTAGTCACTAGGCTCTGGTACTTCATAAACCAATTTATTTATTTTATAAGCTACAACTAACACCCTTTCCATTATTTTTGAAGCAGTGTCGTACAATTTAAAATGCAACTCTGACGATTGTTCGTCTAAACGCTTCTAATGGCTGGGCAACTACCTCTTGTCATTATTTATCGATACTTTTGGAGCTTACTAAAATTTGGCTCCTAACAAATTTTCTTTGGATTAGCCGACATTTTACACCCGATTCACTATAAAATAAAAAAATAAATAAATAAAGTGGCACAACGGCTCATGAAGAACCAGGGCCTAGTGACTAACAACTCGCAACCATTCCTGTGTGCGCCTTTCGACAGGAATGGAAGGGACCTACAATTGTATGCCGAATCCGAACGGCTAGACGAGAAGCACTTATTCGTGACAAGTGATACTCTTGGAGGATTTGTCAATTCCAAGAGGCAGTAGCCCTGAAAAAAACTTTTTAGTTTTTAGGTGGACGAGGCTGGGAAGCGATCCCATACCTCCAGCGTGACAGTCGAACGCACTAACCATTACACTACGGGCTACTACCGATTCACTAAACGCTTTTATTTTACCATTCTTCTTTTCTATTATGGACATTTAACGATCCATTTTCGAAATCGATCTTAAAAAACAATTACAACTATCGATTGGCAATCAAAACAAGGTGATTAGTAAGCGCAGTTTACGGTTAATTCAAACTATTGCCAGTTGACCCCAAAAATTCGCATGATTATGCCAAATAATATAATCAAAGCATTTTGTACATCAAAACAAAAGTGCATTTTATCAAATTATGTTTCTATGTCAAAATAAGTGTTAATAAATATTCTTGCTATATACATATTCACTTTTCCATTTCGATTTTTCAGGAAAATGCAAAGCCGTATATGAAGAGAAAAATATATTTGATTATCCGTCAGTTTTGGTCCTAAAAAGCTTCGAGATCTCACATGGAAAATGTAAAAGAAACGATACATGTCAAGTATATGGAAAAACGATCAACACTTGAAGGAGATATCCCAAAAGCCACACTGAAAGATAGAATTGCAACTTGTTCGTGTGTTCTCAACATATCAACTTGCAATAACGGAATAAAACAAATCAAAATATGTATGAGAGAAGTTATCATAAAAAGATGATTCAGTGTGCCTCCTGAACTGGATTCCTCAACCAAAAATATCAGTTTGCTGTCAAAATACTGAGAAAAAAAAAAATTTGCATTCGCTTGCTCAGCCGCAAAACCCCCCATATCTCGTTTTCTTAAACAAGCCAAAGGTCTACCGAATAATAGTTTAAATAACCAAAGTGGTAATCATTAATGCTATGTATATTTCAGAAACAAACAAAAAAGAAAAAAACAAAAACAAAACAATAACAAAAACAAAAAAAATAAAAATAAACAAATGAATATTATACAATCTATATTTTATAATGCATTTGACGTGAGCGTTCGCTGTCTTGAAAAATTATTATAGAACCGGTATACCTAGATAAATTTGTTGGAACGGAATTCTGCTGAATCACTCACTTTCCATGGACACACTCAAAAGTTTATAATATGTTAATCTTGCGCGTCGGTTTGTATTTATGGTTATACATTATCCAAAGCATAGATACATGCTATATAGCTATAACAAATTGTGTGCCACTCGGTTCAAAACTGTATAGCTAATAGATAAATATGTAGTACATTTAATAAAATACAGGAGACACGCGTTAGATGGCCTTAACCGTGAGTGACGTTAAAGCAGTATTGCTCTTTTCAGAAATTAGATAAGAGAAACAAGTTTTGTGCGATGTACTGCTAGACACGTTGTATCTCCTCCACGACGCGACGCGACGACACGTTGAGAATGCAATTTTTGTTTTATTTTTTAATTTTTTTTTTTTTTTTTTTCTTTTTTTTTCTTAGATAAAATTCACATGCGGCCAAAGTACATTCGAGGAGGAAAGCATTAGGTTCGTATATCTCGAATTCTCAACAGGATTCCGTTCAGATTGGAGCTATGCCAACTTACTATAGTTGTGGTGGTACTATTTTCATTCTTCTATTTCATACAGCGTAAAGTATAGATTGTAGATCCAGTTGGCAATCTGTAGCTACAGCCAGAGGGTACATATGTGTTTATCTTTCTTTCTAGTTTCAACCCATACCCAGCAAATGTCTGTTTTTCGTCGACTTTTTTAATTGAAAATAGAAGAAAAAAATGCACAACTGTGTCGCACGAACTTGATTTTTTGATATTTATCTTTTGTTTTTGATTTCACACTTAACGCATACAAAATTTATCTGTTGACATTTTATATTTGTTTCTCAGCTCTAACATTAGTTTTATCATTCAATGCATTTCTGATTTTTTTTGTTGCTGAAGTTTACTTACCTCTAGGGAGATTTTCAAAATTTAACAAGCCATTTATTTGAGAAAATATTAGGTCAGAAAAAGAATGCAGCAGACTAGGTAAGTTATAATAATTGACGTCTTTTAGTCAATTTTGGTTAATTTTCATTTTAATCAGTGTTTTTTAGAAGATGACATTTTTTCCGCAAAAATTTGGGAACAAAATGCTGTAAAAACCACCTTATTTTGCCTTTTAAAGAAGGCAATGATTTTTACTTTAACAATTAAATACTTCTTTATTTTTAATAATTAAACTTTTACAAAAGTATGTGGGACCTTGTGCAGTAAATTTAAGAATTAATCTATATATTTATGTGTGTTCAAATTAAACATACATATTATGTTTACACAAAACCAATACTTGGCCTAATAGAGCAAATACAAATTCCATGTAGACAATCGAAAATTTTAGATTGTCGTGACAGGCAAATGCATTTTGACAAGTCATCATGATGAAGAACAAATCATACGTCAGCATGGAGAAGCGAAAATAAAAAGATACATCGTAATTTCAAGTCCAACGGAAATGATTTTATTTATTGGAAGTGATATGCAATCATAACATGCCTGTTGTCATGTTAATAAGGACACGAACGAAATTAAAAATATTGATGCACATAATGTATATAGAGATAGACTCAAATAAGATGCCGTTTAAATGTCATAATTTAATAAATTTGTCCTTATGCCTTCTCTACTGATGCATTTAGAGTTAAAACTTCAATTAACCTTTTATACTTGCGGAATATTGGTACTATGTATATGGCAAGTTATGGATTCGTTAAAAAATCGAACTCGAGTTAATAATTTCACCTAACATTACGTTTATAGAGAACGCCAAAGTTCTGTAAATGCCCGCACGACCGAAACGACTGAATGGGTTTTCTTCAGATTTGTTCTTCAGACTGTTTTGTGAGCAATATGCCCACGCTTTTTTTTTATTTTTTGTACGACCAAAATAACGGTATCGGCCATACAAATTTGTTTGGCCTAAAGGGAAAATATTTTGTTCTCAAAAACGGAAACTTATAATAAGAAAACGTTACTTTTTGGTATTTTTTTTAATGGTTATTTTTGGCACTTCTAGTAGAAGCATTTTTTGGTTTTTAATTTCCTCGAAAACGGTTTACTTGATACTTTTTATTTTTTTTTATATTAAAGCTTCTACAAATATTATTGTAAACCAAAATTAAAAAAAAAAAATACGTTAATTTCAAATTTAAAAAAACAAAAATCTTTTTTAAAAACTCAAAGGAGCATATTCATAGTCGCAGATAGACCCAGGTTTAACTAAACTACAGTTTAAGACAATTTTTGGCTCAATGAATACAGACCGATTTTAATTACAAATTGTTGGTTTTATATTTTTTATAAAATAACTAACTTGGTATGCCACACAAACAGCTTCAAATATTTTGAAATGATAAACTCAACAAAATAGAATCAACGTCTGAAAATTCAACTAAACCTTTGTTTAACTTAAACCCAACTCTAAAATGACTATGAAAACGCCCCAAAATGTTTAAAACTAATTGTAAATTTTTTTTTTATACATTTGGTTCAAATTTATTTTTATTATTTTCTAGAATATTTGAAAAAATCATGTGTCAAAATTCAATAAAAAAACGTTAGGAAAAATTGTATTCTTCTTGAAATCGACTTCAAGAATTAAAAAGAAAAAAAAAAAATGTTATCCAATATACAGTGTTCGACAGAGAATTAGCACATTATGCTTTTTTCAGTTAACATAGCCTTATTGTTGACAAAAGCCTTTCTTAAAAACTTTTCACATTATTGCAATCAGGACTTAATCACCCTATTATCCCTGGAAATGTACCGTTATTTACACATGTTTGTGTATTACTTCGATATGAGAAGTGTACAATTGCTAAATTTTCCGTGGCCAAAAAATTTTATATTTGTAGTATAAAAAAGCTATATTTTTAGTCAGATTTTAAGAAAAAAACTATCGATAATTCAAAGAAAGATGTTCTAAAGCATTTTTTTTTCCAAAATATTTGAATATTTTTGAGCAATCTTGTACGCCCGAGTTTAAAAAAATCATCATCATGATTACAAATTACGGGAAAACAGTTCACGAAATCGCAAATAATATGGAACGATCAAGAACGTTGGTGTATAATGCCATCAAACTCATAATACGACCAACGCCATCCCAAGAAACCCGCCTCCATAAAAGATAAGTTCTGCTGATGATCGTATAATCGTTGTTTTTGCAAAGTAAAGTCCGTTTTTGACATCAGCTGAAATTCGGGATGAAGTGAATCAAGTCCATGGAACAGCAGTAAGCAGCAGAACAAACGAAAGAACACTCAACGACAAGGATTTGATAGGTTGCATAGCGTAGCACAAGTCCCTGGTTTCAAAAAAATATTACAGCCAGGCTTAGGTTCGCTAGAGTTTACGAATCAAAATTGTTATTATTTTGGAAAAATGTTCTTTGTAGTCCAAGGTTTGGGCTCAATACATAAAAAATAAATGATTTAGAACAACTTGCTTTGAATTGTCGATTACTTTTTTCTAAAAATCTGACTAAAATTACACGACCTTGGATTTAAATTCCATAAATTTTATGTTCCTTAATGCGGATATTCCCTTGATCGGACGCGGACATGCATATCATCTGTAATTTGTTAAATTTGATTCTCTGTCTAAAAGCAGCATATACATTTTTCAAATGCTTGTCAAGCATGTGAGAGAGTATTAGTTTAAATCAAACACGTATACACTTGTATTTTTCGTCAATCAGATAGACAGCATTTATTTCGTTTACATGGACAATTGAATCAGACTTGAAGTCGGATTCAATTCCATATAGACTTGGATCGGATTCAAACAGGATTTCTCGATCCGATTCCACTTTGAGAGCTGTATCGAATCGAAGAATACAAGTAGACCTGGATTGGAAAATTAAAGAATCGAGTTTTAAGTGCGTGTATTTCAATTTGCTTTGTTTTGTTTTGTTTTGTTTTGTTTTGTTTTGTTTTGTTTTGTTGTTTTTTTTTCTCTCGTAGTCATAAACTTATTTCCGCACGCACACAGTAAAGTAATGTGTCACTTCAAGTTTACTTTGATTCGGTTTGAATTCGATTCAGTGAGTTCGTATACCTAGATCGAAATATCAATCCAATTCGATTCGATCGTCGAATCCTGTCATGTAAACGGAGTAATTGACAATGTATATTCGAAATTGATTGCTTGATCAATAAAACGATAAAATTTAGGGGAATTAGATTTTACGATGAAACAACAAAGATAATATCCGAAATTGGACCAGAACCGTACGCCCATTCACTTCAAAAGTTAAAGTAAAAAATAAAGATTGAAGTCTCATGCATGATGTGTGTATATGCCACATCAAAACGAATTTACTAAAACACTCTCCCAGGCATGACAAGCATTTAAATAGTGTTATGCCTCTTAAGGTGTACAAAACCGTTCTGTAATTTTTGATTTTCTAAACTTCTTTTCAGCTATATTATTTTTTTAATTCAAAACGTACACACTCGTCGCAGAGGCATTTTTTGGTTATTTTGTTTAATACAAATATTAGGTGCGTTTTTTTTCTCTAAATTTCTGCCATTTTATTCAACTATTTGAACTTATATATGAAAATAGGACGTTCAAAATTTTACGCCATCCCATATGTTAAGATCGTGAATATGACAGAAAAAAACATAACACAATATTTAAGATAATTGAAAATAAAAAGTTGTAATGAAACTAGCTGACGGGCATTCAAATCAAATTCGTTAATGTAATGAAAACTTCTGTTTTTTTTTTGTAAATATTGCACGTAGGTTCTTCATCCACTTGTAGATGGCAATTTCAATGAAAAATGGGCTGTTTGACTTCCTTCCCGGATTTCCAATGTTCCTGGGAATTTCCTACATAGTATCCTTCTAAATTTTTAAAGGTCTATTTCAGAATTATTCCAAAAACCATCAGGATTTTGAAACATTCCCTTTCATAATAAAAAATAATAAAAAAAAAATCAACGTTTTTGTCGGTGATTTAGAGGTTTGTCTAATAATCTACCGATTTCAGAATGCAATTAATGAGCGTTGCCGTCGGAAGGATTCGGACTCAATTCTAATATTAACTATTGTAAAAATGTGAAAATTGATTGATCCTCCGCAACTAATTTATCGGAGTCTATAATTTTGCCGAACGCCGGAACGGCTCGGATCCAATTTGGTACGTGGTTTTCCGACTGGCTGAATATCCAAATGGTTCAGCGCCGAACCTTTTTGACATTTATCCAGTACAAAATGTTCGGAGCCAATTGGCTCCGACCCGTTCGGTGGAAGAATATCTCAAAAACCTGACGTGATGGAATAACTCTGAGTTCAGAACCATACCAATAACTTTCGGAAAAAATATCTATCCCGAAGGAGAAAAAAAAGATCAATTTTGCGTCTGAAACTGAGTTGCTAGCAACTTTAAGTTTATAGGTGCGAAGGGCAAGAATTAATTGGAGAGAAAAAATCGCCCTGGTCAACGATTTGAACTGAATTGTTTCTCATTCCTTCTAGTTCCTTCCTTTCGTAAGGTGCGTTCAACCAAAAGACTTTTTACGGAAACAAACAAAAATCTCTGGCAATTTGTTTCTTCGTGTGAAATCGTCGAAAAAAAATTCATAGAAACTAGTTTCGCTGTGTAAAAGGGGACTTATGTATATGATATTGACTCTGATTATTTGGTTTGTTTTTTCGTTCGTTTCTTCTTTCGTCTTTTTGATAGCCACTTACGATGGCGATTACCCGTCGAAACAACCGAAAAAAAACGAATCGTATAATCGGGTTCTTATCTGAATTAAAACTGACTTTTTTGACAAAAATCTTTTCTTCCGATTTCTGCTCAAAGAAATTTCTTGGGCAGAAATTGCCAGGAGGGGAAATTGTTTTACTCTCCCGTGGGAGGTCTCTTCCGCCAAAATTACTCAATTTGTGAATAGGATTTCGGGAACAATTGTTATAAATTGGCAGTTTTCCAATTTTAAAATGAGGAACTATTTTTAAAAAAATGCACAAACATTTCAAAAGAACGAAAAAAAAAATCAAAGTGACTTGGTTCGGTACAACTGTGAGCCCTTAACTCCTATCTTACCGTGTCAACAAATATTTCACATCCAAAAATCTGTTTTTATATGCAAACGTTGGAGGATTTTTGTTTCAAATAGGTACGGAGAACTCAAATTTCAGGATTGGGATCGATGTCGCATAGTACCTTTCCGGAAATGAAAAACACTGCAGCACTATGCGGCAGTAGTTTTTTCTGTTTATTTTGTTTTTACAACTTTGCCAGAGTGAGAAATATATTTCATCACGAATCGAACATAATGTATTCTGTCTGTTTAAAACCTACATTAATGAATTTTATAATTAATTTTATTCTTTCGCAACAGAACAAAGAGAACGACCTAAATTCCATTTATTATCTGTGGTGGGTAAAGCTAAATTCTAAAATAAGCCCAAACATTCAGAAACGAAATCATAAATTCACCCGTGTTGCCAAGAATAGAACGATTTCAACACTAAAATAAAAACGTCACTGTTAAGAACGTTTTTATTTTCTTTACGAATCCTCTCGCTGTCGATAGTCGCCACATCGTTAACCGAAAATACAACTCTAGGTAACAACAAAATGTCAATACCTTTGAATATGTCTTATCTCTGGACAAAGAAACTTGTAGAAAAGCAGCTGATATTGAATCAACGTCAACCCAACCAACTACTCCAAGCAATTATTAAGAACTTTATCTGTTGTTGGGAACCTTGATAACACTTTCTACGGAAATTCAAAACTGACGAGTAAAGAAGTCATAATATTTTGTTGGCTGGTAAGTTCATTCATTGATTCTTGTGCAGTCCTCATCAGACCGTCATGTGGATTGAAAATCGAGTCATACTACAAACCAATCAACCGACCAACCAGGTAGATCGGTAACTGAACTGGAGTTAAATCTCCATGATCAGCGGAGGGTGTGGGGTAGAGAAACAAAAAAAAAAAAATCTGCTTTATCATTGCCCTCTCGTTGGCTTTGCGTCTTTACTTTGAATTTGGATACAAACCAAATTCGAATCATGTTTTCAATCTGTTGGAATTATTGCAGGCAATGACAGCGAGATGTTGGTAATTCAAAGACTAAATTTAATATGGGCAATATATAAATAACTTGATAAACAATTAATATTTATCGCAAAATGATAAATTAATTAGATTGCAATTTTTTCTCTTCTTCAAATCCAAAAAAAAAACTACCAGATAAAATTAGATTTTGTTGAATGGAATTGAAATTACAACTCATTGTGGGGTCGTTTGTTTATATTGTTTAGATGACAATATTCACTTGAAATTTTAGCTGGATGTTTAATTAATATTTTAAGTTAGTATTTACCTTGATTTTGTTGCTAAAATTAAAAGCAATACGCACAATTTGCACGGATAAAAATTTTCTTATTTGGGTAAAACGAACTTATCACTTTCATTAGTTGACATTTGTGACTGAAGAGAAGTTGGTTAGAGTTGGAAAAAAAAATCTGACTGGGCGAATGTTTAGAGCGAATTCAAAGTGCGAAAATTGGAGTAGAACGTTTGTAGAGCTAGATCTGTTTATTTCAATTGTTGCTTTTTGTAATGGTGGACTTACATGTATCTGCGTTTGGTTTCTGCAAAAAAAGGAATGCCAAATACAAAAAGTATATTTGTTAGATAGAGAGAAAAGATCAAAATGCAGAAGAACTTCGTTTCTGCATTATAGGAAAGTCCCATAATGTTCATCTTCCTGATGGTTCTCCTTCACTCACTCGGATTTTTTGTATACATCTGTCGTGCTCTACTTTTCTGCATTATGGCAGACGAAGATACATGTAAATCCAGCATAATGGTGGATTTACTTGTATCTTCATCTGCAAAATGCAGAAAAGTAGAGCAGGACAGATGTATACAAAAAATCCGAGCGAGTGAAAGAGAACCATCAAGAAAATGAACATGTTCGTCTTCATTTCAGCATTATGGCACTTTCCTATAATGCAGAAACGAAGTTCTTCTGCATTTTGATCTTTTCTCTCTATCTAACAAATATACATTTTGTATTTGGCATCCCTTTTTTTGTGCAGAAACCAAATGCAGATACATGTAAATCCACCATAAGTTGTTTCCGTTACCTATTTTAAGACCACTTTCACACAAGGAAACTCAGTTCCCAGCAATTTTTAGTTTGTTGGCGAAAAGGGCGAACGAAAAAAATCTCTTTCGACCACAAACTACCCTGCAAACCAAAACTCAGTAATTTGCCTTGAAAAACAACCGCAAACAAAACGCATTCTATAAATGTATGTGTTTCCTTATTTACCAAAAACTCTCCCCTCAAAAAAAGAACTTTTGTTTCTCCTAACAAAAACTAAAACTCTTCTATCGTAAAAGGGAAGAAAGAGTGCGATGTATACGGTGCACAAAGTTTTGTCTCATTTCATATGTCCACAACATGACAAACATTTATTTTATCGGCGAGCACGAGTTATAAATGGTTGTTTTTTGGTTGTTGTTTATACAAGAAACAAATTATTACAATTTAAATAAAATATAAAAATGTTTTTATTAGTGTTTTATACTTTATTGTTATTCCTGCATTTCAGATTCATCAGGGTCAATGAAACCATTGTTGACGATCGTCGTGTTTTTTGAGATTGTTATACAGCAAATTGTTCTAGCAATAAACTGGTGACGAAAACTATTCGTAAAATTTAAATTTAATTTATCATAAAAATTTATTTCATATATAATTTCAAAAGGCTCATGTTTCAGAAGAAACAAACTAAGTACTTCTTTTACGTACAAGTTTCACCAGTTATATCCGTACTTCTAGATTCGAGAACTCAGTAATTGTAGTAGCACGGATATAACCGGTGAAATGTATACGCATAAGAAGTACTTTTAAAGGACAAGCTTTAGTTCTTTCGGTATGGTTTAAGAAACTACTGGCAAATAAACATTAGAAGTACTTTCAGTTGTGCTTCGCTGATATACATTTGAAGTACCTTTGTCAGTACTTTAATGGAGGGGAAATTCACTACATTTCGCATGCTAGAAAGAGATAGCTGCTTCATGCATTCTCATGTATAGGAGGTATATAACTGAGTTTTTTCTCGAGACCCTATCTTTTTTCAGTGGAAAATTCGCAGCTGTTGTCAACTACGCATATGGCAAAAGAAATGTCAAAGTTCGCAACTATTCGTAATTCATGTCTCATGCAAGGCACTTTAAAGGCTCAATATTTAACAACAATTTTTACTCCAATACTCATCCATAGAAGCTATATTTATCATCGTTTATTGCACTCATTTAATCTCTATTTAGAACTCCATATAGAGTTGAAAAGGAAAACTTTTTAACTCCTATAGCACCTTAATGAAGGAAATTCAGTTGCTATGAAGAACATTCTAAGAGAGTTCTAAAGAAGTGCTAAAGGAGTAAAGTATAGAGTGTGACGAAAAATAAAAAAAAAATCATTTGTGTTGGCTACCACTGAATATTACATTTTTGGCTGAAATTATTGCAATTTCATGGCTGCCACACCAATCATCAGATTCCTTTAAGTGGTGCTTAGTCTATACTTCCAATTTCAATTTATAAATTGTTTTGCCGTCAACTGGATTCGAACCTAGACCATCAAGCTACCTCAGAGGCCGTTGCACTACGCATTGCACCATCACCGAGGTCACCTGATCGTGCCCATATCCAAATGAAGGTTTTTATAATTTACAATTGTATTTGGACAACTAGCATTTTTACAAGCCACACACAAGTTAGATTCTCAAATTGTTTATTGAACAAAATAATATTTACAATTTGACTTATAACTAGTAAGATGCGATGATGTTATACATTTATTGGCACATAGGGGGCCTAATCTTATACTTTGTCTTAAATTTAAAGGATTATAAAATATAAAATACATGTCAAAAATTAAATCTAAAAATCGGCTGACTTCGGGTTCTTTCTTTTTTCTCCTCTCCGTTATCACCGCAACAATTCGTTGCATATGTGTAAGGAGGGAAATTGTCTGAAAGATTTGACACTGGAATTAAATTTCATTCAAAGGTGTTTTCTCGTGATAACACTTGCAGTAAGGCTGCATAGCTTTCGCTCCGACTATTTAACATTGAAGATTTTGAATGAACAACTTTCTATTAGTTAAAAATGATTTTTCGTATATATTTCGTCCAAGTCCCCATTTTATGAGAATTTTTTAAAACAATATGTAGTCCTATTCTATCGAATACTTTTTCAAAGTCTAGTGACAGAATCGAAATATGATTTTTTGCAGATAATGCTTTTGATACAAAATAATCAATGCGGAGGAGTGCATCTACACATCCTCTGTTAGCCTTAAATGCAACCTGCTTGGGGCTGATTAGTTTGTTTGTTTCGGCGAACCATAAAAGAAGTTTCGCAACAATTTGTTTAAGAATTTTGGATAAGCATGGGATAAGTGAAATAGGTCGGTATCCTTCTATGGTGTTTTTACCTTTGTTTGGTTTAGGAATCGGGAGTATTGTGGCTGTTTTCCAAACCTGAGGAATAAGGGAATTGTTTAGAATATTGTTATAAAGGCCAATGAGTCTATTTTTGATTTCAAGTGGGAGATTTTTAAGCATAGGATAGGAGATTCTATCTCTACCAGGTGTTTTGCCCTTAGCTCTGCTAATAGCTCTGCTAAGCGAGGTTTCAAACTCAACTAATGAAATTGGTTCTTTAATACGTCGGGGAGGCCATCTTTTAAAGTAATCTATTTTTTTCATTTATGAAAGTCATTTGAAAACATTTCGTTTTCTGAGTTTTTTGACCAGTTTTGGGATATGAAGTTGCATATTTCTGGAGGGTCTACAATATTATTTATGCAGTTAATAAAAAGTGAGATTGGTTCTCCAGTTAATCTACGGATATTTTGCCATATTTTGAAGGGGGAGGAGTTGGGATTTATAGATGAAGTAAAATCAAAGAAATTTTTTGTTTTACTATCTTTAACGATTCGACGGAATTTGGCATTACATTTTTTATATTTTATTAAGTTCTGTGTATTTTGATTTTTTTGAAAATTTTTTAATGCATTCATTTTTTCTTTAGGTAGTAAGGATAACGCAGAGTTCCACCAAGGGACTACACGTTTGCGCTTAATAGGTGTTGTTTGGGGGATCAAAAAATTTGCAGCTGTTCTTATAGCTTTTTGTAGTAATGCTGCTTCTTTGTTATTGTCATTGCACATAGCTTTATCAGATAGGTACTGTTTAGTTTTTACTTTAAAAAGCTGCCAATCAGCGTCGTCTGTTTTAAATTTCAAATTAAGAGTTTTTTCTTCAGCTAATTGTCAAATTACCAATTTAGTGGTTATTGGGAAGTGGTCGCTACCGTATAGATCCTTTAAAGTTTTTCAAGTAATTTTTGGAAAAAGTTCGGGTGAACTCAAAGAATTTTATAACTCATAATTTATCTAAAAAAAAAACAATTAAAAAAGTTTTCGCCTGCCACACGTGAATTAATATAAGAGCCTAATGTTTTCATTGCACATAATAATTTATGCAAATAATAAAGATGCCCACATTTTTGCAGAACTAAAAAAGCGTGCGCTCATTCGCATTATTACAAATTTATTATTACAATCACATAACACGTTTTACTTGAATTGCAAATGGTGGCAAAATGGAGTCATGGCGTTTGCAATATAAGACTTTCCATATTTGCTTATATAAACATTATAGAGACCCGAGCAAGAAACTAACATTAAGGATTGCATTAATATTTATTTGGATAACTATTGGATATGATTAAAGAAACATCAGTTCATCGCATTGTGACGCTGATGTAATTGGTAAAGCCGTAACTACATAGACCTACTTTTGTACAAAGAAGAGAAGTTAAAATGATCGCTAAAGAAACGTGCTTGGACAAAAACATACGAAAACTGTTCTGACATGTAAATTAGACCACCATGCACTATTTTCCACTGTTTTTTTGCAAGCAGGTGCCTTCAGAATAGATATTTATTTCTCACTTTTGTACTTCTGTACAAAAGTAGGCCTATGTAGTAAAGGCTTAATTGAAAGTCTAATGGATCGGTTATATTACCTTTGACTCCTATACCGATCTGGCTTCCAGTCAGAAGGATTTCTGGTTCACTAAAGAAACGAAGTACACTTTAAGGTTAGACCGCACACAACTGCAGCGGAACTACACTTCACGACGCGGAAAAACATTATTTGTATAAAATTGTATGAGCTATATCGCACTGAGCGGCAAGTGAACTTCATAAAATTTCATACAAATTATTTTGAATCGCAGTTCCGCTGCAGTGCAGTGCCGCCTAGTGCGGTCTTACCTTTAATGTCTGAAATGGGAAGCAATTTTGTTAGTTGGGCGGTCACAATTTCTTATTTTGTGGAAGCCATAATAATAAAACTCAGAAGAACAACGTGAATTTTGATCTGCCAAGGTGCAGATCATAATTTTTAAGTTTTTATGAGACGAGTTATGATGTTTGTGGCCTTTGAGGCATCAGTGAGGTTGCCAGAATAAAGCCGTATCCACTCACCTGTCTCGTGTGTTGTGGAGTCGTGTATCGCTGTCATTCCATATATTTTATGCGCCACACCGCAACACAACTCACAGAACAGTAATGAAACATTAGGCGTGTTTTATTGCAAAAGCCATCCATTACAGTACAATTTTACATGCATTACAAATACAATATCGCTAGTAGCTCTACAGCCGATAAGAAGCTTAAGTTGAATCCTACTGTGGATATATTTTTGGCTATTATTTGAGCCTCTATTCTTCTTTAGCTTTAGATATTGTATTTGTAATGCATGTAAAATCATACTGTACTATGGATGGCTTTTGCAATAAAACATGGCTATTGTAGCGACACACGACTCCACAACACAACACACGAGAGGCTCTCCCAAACCAATGAGAACCATTCAACATGACAACGAAACTTTCGCTTGTCAAAATTAAATTATATGGCGGTTACGTGACGATAGAGTTCCCACCATAGAGTAAGTATACTACCTAGAGGCCCGACTCGTACCCCCCTTGCCTTAAACACCCGCAAAATTTATTTGAGGTGAGTAAGAGAAAACTCTCTTAATCTACTCTTTTTTTCCTATCCGTGAATCCATGTGAGTGGTGGATTAAAAAACAAAATGGCGAAATTTGCTCAAACTGACAGGTAAGTTTTTTTGTTGTTTTCGTTTTGTCAAAAGTCTGACAGTTCTAAAATAAATTTGTGAAATCTGAAACCGTGTAAGTTTTTATTTTAATTTAAAAGCATATTATTAATAACATTAAAAAGTTTGTTGTGTTTATTTCTAGCTACGGTGCAATATATAAAAGATATAATCAAGTTTTCGAAACTATTCCAAGATGAAATAACCCTTGACTCGCTTAGTCAAAAACAATTGGTGGCATTGTGTCGGGTCCTCGAACTCCAAACAATGGCAACAACTAACCTTTTGCGTTTCCAATTGCAACTGAAATTAAGAAGTCTAGCTGCTGATGATAGAGATATTTCCCGTGAGGGAGTGACTGCACTAGATCTCTTTGAAGCAGGCTCGTAAGACAAGAGCATACGGATTGTCGACCGAAAACTGCGAGCACAACAGCAAGAATGGATTGACTTGAGTCTAAATAAAAATCTTTCTAACATCTTGTTGCTGCTTTCAAGGGCTTTGATGATCTTAGACGATGCTTCAACAACTCATAAACTTAAAGAAACTATTCGCGTGCTATCCGATGTGCTTGGAACTCAAACAAAAGCAGCCATTGACGAGCATGAAGGAATGATTGACAATAAAATAAAGATCTAAATTATTAAAGAAGAAGGAATTATTGGACAAGGTGTCAACTATCGACCAGCCCCTAACGGTGAAAACAAGCGACACATTAGCTGCCCCAGCTAAAACACATGTAGCTTCTCATGCAGATAGTCATTTGTCACCTAAGGATTTGGAGCTGTTGGGTGAAGCCTTGAAGAATGTTGTTGATATAAACGAACAGTTATTGGTTGAGAAGAAGACTATTAAAGATCTCAAAGAAGAGAACATGAGGTAAATTGTCATTTAAATTTTCACAACCACTTACAACCTTTTTATTAATCACATTTATGCTTTGTAGATCACAGAAACTCGAACTCAACTTAAAGAAGCAGTTAAAGAAAGCCGTGGTGCAAAGATCCTATTCAAAAAGGTTAATTCTATGATTGGACAATTGGATAAGGTTCTTAACGAACTTGAAGAAAAAGGCAAAAAACTTCAAGAAGCTGATGTGACAGCAGATAGACAGCCCCCTGAAGAAATTAGCAAGCCAGAAGCACTTGTTCGTGTTGATAAATTGTAAACGCTATTAAATTGGCATGTTTTGATTACTCTTTAGTTTAAAAAAAAAATTAATATCTCTAATTTTTGCAAATTAAGATGCAAAGGAGCCTCCGATGAAGCGAAACTTATTACGATAGAGGACTGAGTTCCAAAAAGTTTTGAGGCGGCAGCAATAATCTATCGATGCGCATCTGCTACCCAAACATGGTGCTGTCGCTTTGTAAACATTTTCACTTTTGAGTTTTGGAACTTTTGACTTTGCATCAAAAATGCGCATCTGATGCGTTTCGGAACTCAGCCAAGGTACTAAGTAAAATAGATGTCGATCAAGATGGTTCGATCAATGCAAATTTGGTTTTTAAGGTAAATTATTCTTTTCAAAAAAATATAGGTATTTGATGTTGTTGGAGTTATAAATGGTCCTGGTTTTAGGTGGTGGAAACAATTGGTAGAGAAAATGTGAAACTTAGTGAAAAACAAGTCGAAAAACTACTAGAAGAAGAAATAATTGAAGCTGAAGAGAAAATCGAAAAAGCAATTGCGAAGAGCATAAAAGAAGCAGATAACGCGATGACAGTGGCAGAAGAAATTCAAGATATGGCACCTCTTCTTGAAGATTAAGGCAAGGATATGGACGCTGCTGACCAGTAAAATCTTCTTGTTGATGAGGTCAATTAAAAAAAAATACTTGTAAAAAAAAAAACTAATTTATTTTTGTTTTACAGCTTTGGAAGATCGAAAAAGAAGCAGATTCAGCAGAAAAAAAAATCTGCAGATAACATAACACTCCCTCCAACAATTTTACAACCGCCTACCTCTTCACAGGGAAATCCAAAGGATAAATAAAATGCTTTAAATTACTAGTAGAGAATAAACTATAACAGTAAATACCAAAAATGGTACCACACGTACATCCTAGATAAATGGTTAATGGTGATAATCTGTTGAATGTTATAATAACTTAGTTTAATATTATATGAAACATAACTTTAAAAAAGAACAGCAACAAAACTAAAAAGAAATTTTAACATTAATATGCAAAACAAACCCAGTTATAATGGGTCAATCGCACAAAATAAGAGAAAATTTCGAAGAAAATTACAGATCTCTATGATCTAGATTTCATTTTCTTAATATCTCTTAATATATATTTTTTAAATTTGACCGTAAAAAAAATTACACATGATATTTACATTTCTTTAGTAATTTTTAATTTGCGTCCTGTATTGGTTTATTGAGAAGCAAAATAAAATTAAAAAAAAGTGATTTGTATGTCTTCAAAGAAGAATATTAAGCTATAGTTTTCAAAACTGATAATAACAACAAGAAATCATTGTTTTTTTCGTATCTACTTTTTATATTTAAAAATAAATGAATTGTTAATTTGTATTCAAATCTATGTGTATAATATTATGTACAAAACAAAAATATACATACAAAAAAAAAAAAATATAAATAAAATGAAGTATGAGGATAATTTTGTTTGAGTAAGTTTATATTGGAAAGAAGCAAAAGGAAAAGTAATTGCCGAGGTAGAAGGTTGCCTAGGCAAGTCAAGCAACCATAGAATTGGATTTGGGACGGTCGATGGGGATATTTGTATCTGAGATTAAAGAGTTCTTGGATTGAATCGGCTAAGCTGATTATCAAGTTTTTGATTAAAAAGTACAAGTGACCTCAACTCCAGAAATAATTGTGTTTCGCCCAAGGCATAACAGTGGGCTCTTGGTGGTGCACGAATTTAAACAAATTCCCCTAGAATAATAAAATTCACAGTATCTTTTTGCTGTGATTTTTATAAGAGTCGACCAAAATTTGTGTCTTAGTAGGATATAACAGACTGACTGAAGAGCCCACTGTTGTACCTTGCGCGAAACACAATTAGTTCTGGAGTTGAGGTCACTTGTACTTTTTAATTTAATTTTATTCATTCACTCCACTTAAAACAGAAGTAATTTCAATATTTTAATATTTAAATTTCTTCATCTTCTTATTATAAAAAACCTGACCACGGGTATTTATTTTTTCTTCTTTGTTGTCATGTGTTATCATTCCAAGATATATATAATACATAAATAAAACTACTCAAATTATGTATTTACAATAATATTATATTTGCAATTTTATTAAGAGATTTGTGATAACAATAATAATGCAAAATAAATGACAAAAACTCCTAGAGGATCCAAGGATTTTTTTTTTTTTAAATCCACTTTCTTAAGTTTTGAACTTTCATTATTGTTTACAAATATTGATGAAGATTTTTTTATTAATATTTCGAGCATACAAAAAGAAAATATATATTATATCCTTACAATTTACATAGAAGCGAGTAAGAGATTACGAAATAAAAAAAAAAAAATGAAATAAGATATTTAAACGACGATACTGATATCCTGTAATTTAACATTCGTTGCTAAGTTAGATGATCACACGATAATATATATCGGTGATGCTGTACAAGGCCACAATGGGAGTGTTATTTTTCTCCGACAATATATCAATGATTTCATCAAAAATCGTTGATATGTAGCGTCTATGTTTAGGAAATCTTAAAAAGCAAAGTCAAAGAATTGTATATAAAAAAAAGTTTTACAAATAAACTTAGAAAAAAACAAACCTTTCTATCACAATATTCAGTTCCAGTTCAGTCTCTTTCTTTGTGACTTCTCGTGGATTTATAGCACCGACGATTGCATTTATAGCTGTGGTTGGTAACTCCACAACAAGGACGGTAAAATCTTCATTTTTCCCAAATTGCAGTAGAGTCGTAGTCATTTTTTGAGTTACCTTTTAAAAATAACAAAACAATTTAAATTTAAAGCTTTAAAGTTTCACCAAAACAAAGACGATGTGTCAAAATTACATGATTCTCATAACGTCGTCGGAAATTGGCAGTCATCTTTTCGTGTGTCATAAACACAACTTGTACTTTTGGTAAATGACTGAGAAGGGCTCCACTATTCTTAATACTGGTAGTTGAGGCAGACATGCTGAGTCCAGAGAAACTCTGCGTCGTATAGTCTAATGAGTTGGTATCGTTACGCAGGAGTTTTTGAATATATTCGACCAGTTTAACGTGGGTAACATGGCGTTCTTGGAAACGTTCACGATCCCAAGAACGTCTATGGCTCGACGTTCTTCATCGAATTCAGTACCAACAGCTGCGACTAACTTGTCTAGAGAGAACGAAAGACCCGCACCACTAATTCCACGATTTGGGATGTTCACATTGCAGCTCTGCGCTTGTTTTTGGATCTCAACCAACATTGTGTCATAGCGTTCACCCACCGCTAGAACGGATGGGCGTGCAGATCAGTTTGGCTTTAAATCAGCAATCATCTGCCACACTATTCCACCGGAAGATGCTCTTTCGAAACTTATAGGAAGCCCGGCACACACATGAATTGGGCACTTTAAGAAAAAACATTTAACAATACGTTTGTTAAGGCACGCGCCTTCAAAGAACTTCTGTAACAACAAGACTCTTTGCAAGCACTACAATGCCTCTATATCTCTTATAGCTCCTTTGGCTAATGAAGATGCTTCCCCTTTTCCACGCACCAAAGACTTCAAAGCCGACTCATCAGCATTATTTCTCTGGCCATTCACAATAAAGTCCGCCAACAGCAGATCTATTAATGCACTGGCACTGGTCTTAGATTTCTCCATAATGACAGTAACAGCCGAGTGGAAATGGAATTTTGACAAACGCCCCTCAATATAGTCGAGTATGTTTTCAAACAGCTCCGAATACATAGACTTTGGCACATTGCAGAAAATCAAAATGGATCTCAAAAGACTTGTATGATTCATCCGTATACAGATGTTCTTCATTTGTAATTTCATAGGCTACAGACATAATTTCCGCATCGATTAGATGATTTCCAGGCATGGGGGTGATGATATCGAATGCATTCATAATTCTGTTTGGGATGAAAGTTGAAGACTTTCTTTTCGCGGTACACCCTATCGACTGAGTAGCGTCGGATTATATTCACTCCGCTCATGGCAATGTGTCGGGCAAAGGGTACACGCAAATCGCTTGGCAGAACCACAACTCCACCAGAATGTGTCATATAAGCTTGACTGGATTCAGCCAGATACTGCTGTTCTTGGAGAATGGCGAAAGAAGTGGTGTATCCACTTCGATGGCTCCGTGTTTCCGAAACAAACCCACAACCCTGGACTGTAAAAGGAAAACAAGAATGTTTTTGAAATGCATCTTTGGAATTTTTGTCGTGCACAAACCTTAACAAACTCAATAGCTGGATTAAGAGACACCAATCCGAATGAAGCATATAAATATAAATGAATAATACAATTTTGCTATGATCCTTATATGCTACTGAAATGTTTTTTTTTTTTATTCTACCTGTCAAAATTTTTGCCATGATTGAGCAAAACTGGTCTATTTCATGGAGTGGAAGTTAGGGCACGTACGCATGGAATTTCAAGGGTGCGATTCTACTTTTTCATTACATTTTCTTTTTTTTCAACACAAATAGTAATAAATATTACTGGATTTATATGCCAGCAGCAATAAAATGCATTATCAATTACAGTTTTTGTTCATAAACGTTTAGAAGCATCAATTTTATTGACAATATATTTAAATTTTCAATTTTTGAATTTAACGGATTCCCTTTTTTGAATATCCGATTCACCAATTGAGCACATGACCACGTTTGAGCAAATGCCCTAATGCATACATACAAAGCTCGTTTTGTCCCATTTAAAATGCATTGCAACTGCACACATCCTTACTGAATAGGGCATAAATCCTCTCAATTCAGCTTGTAGGGTGAAAGAGCATGGACACCTTAAGTCGGTTCTCTAGGTAGTATTTTCTCTATGGTTCCCACACTGAAGCGATGCAATTTTTTATATGAATCCAACGACCGATGGCTATAAAAATGATGTCAACAGCGGGGAATGATACACCAGCGAGCAGAAAGACTTTGCAACCAATTTAGTTCGGAGTTTTCCGACTGGTTGGAAATCGAAATGGTTCGGTGTGAAAACAATTGCGAAACCAAAATGCAAGAACTCAATTGGTAGCGAGTGGTTTATCCCGTTCGTATATGACCATCACAGCTTATAGGCACTCCAAAACCAACGCGTGACAACAAAATTTCCACCTTTCAGAAACAATCTACACACAAATAAACGAGGGTGCCCACAATTCAGCGAATGTTTCGTTTTGGTTTAATGACTCCCAAGCCAACGCGAAACATAATGAACATTTATGGTGGATTTACATGTATCTGCATTTGGTTTCGGCACAAAAAAAATCGGGTGGCACAACGGCTCGTGAAGAACCAGGGCCTAGTGACTAACAACTCGCAACCATTCCTGTGTGCGCCTTTCGACAGGAATGGAAGGGACCTACAATTTTATGCCGAATCCGAACGGCTAGACGAGAAGCACTTCTTCGTGACAAGTGATACTCTTGGAGGATTTGTCAATTCCTCGCAAGAGGCAGTAGGCCTGAAAAAAAACTTTTTAGTTTTTTAGGTGGACGAGGCTGGGAAGTGATCCCAGACCTCCAGTGTGACAGTCAAACGCACTAACCATTACGCTACGGGCTACTACTCTGCACAAAAAAAGGGATGCCAAATACAAAATGTATATTTGTTAGATAGAGAGAAAAGATCAAAATGCAGAAGAACTTCGTTTCTGCATTATAGGAAAGTCCCATAATGCAGAAATGAACACGAACATGTTCATCTTCTTGATGGTTTTCTTTCACTCGCTCGGATTTCTTGTATACATCTGTCCTGCTCTACTTTTCTGCATTTTGCAGATGAAGATACATGTAAGTCCACCATATTAGAGCGGTGGAGAAACATTCTCCACTCAAAATTTATTTACATATGGTGGACATAATTTTTCCAGTTAGTAAAACTGCACTGTTTGCTGATTGGATTGTGGCTGTGATGTGGGACATCTGTATGGCCTATGGCCCGCGTCGTGTAGTGTAGTTCTGCTGCAGTTGTGCGCGGTGTGACCTTTAAAGTATAGCTGGTGTTTACTTTTCGAAAATCGCTACTGGAAAAGTTGTGCAATGTAAATCCAGACATTCTAGAAATTAGTTTGGCTTCATTCATTTCACGTTCAGAGAAAAACCAACTGTCAAATTTGACAAGCGCCACAATTTCAAGCAGGCAGCACAACACCGCTCAAACCACAAATCGTGCGGTGCTGCAAAAATTATATTCCCGTCAAAAATTAAAATTTTAATTTATTTAACTATGAATTTTCAATAAAAATAGCAAAATAACAAATAAATTACAACCTTAAGACATATTTTTCAATAAAATACCGGCCCGAAAATGATGTACGACAATGAAGAAGGTAAGTGCGGTGCGAGAAATAAAACCTGCCAGCGCAGAGGAGCCCCGAAAAACATGGCCGCGGCGGTTCTGTTAAAATTTGTGAAAATAAGGTTACTATTGTTTTTTTTTTTTTTGTTAAAGAAATATACGAAGGTGAAAATGCCGAAGAGATTTCTCACGAACTGTGGCAAGAAGCTTGCTGGATTGTTATCAATGCCTATTTCGATGAGAAAGGTTTGGTGCGACAGCAATTGGACAGTTTTGATGAATTCATTCAAATGTCTGTGCAGCGAATCGTTGAAGACTCACCGGCTATTGATCTTCAAGCTGAAGCACAACATACATCTGGAGAAATTGAAACACCGGTAAGTTCCATCCATTCAGACCTTTCACTATTTCACTAAGACGGAACTGGGTGGTTTTTTGCAAGCTTACCTTGGCATTAAACTGTTTCAAGATTCTGAAAATAGTACTACATATAAGCCGGAATCTTACTGCATTCAATATCATGAACGAACGAAAAGTAGCTTTCCGATTTTTCAAATGAACGAATCACCCATAGTTACACTATTTGTTGCATTACTAAGGGATCCGCGGTTTATAGCGCAATTCATTTACGAAAGCAAAAGTGAAAGTAAACTGGACAGACATGATTAACATGCAGTTACCTGGTTCCGTACGACCACTTAAGTTTCCATGACTTTAATCTTTTCTCCATTCTCCTTACAAAATTGAAGAAATAAAGAACAAGGCCTCAAAGAAAAAAGCTTAGAAATCAAATTAAAATTAAGTCTAAAATAAGTTTTGTTCCGAAAAGTCTTCCAGAAAATATTTTCCAATTAATTAGTCTTTGCGTTTCTGCTAGCTATTTAAAATAATTTCAAGAAACTGAACTCAACATCGAAACTACTATCATACATTTAAAGACTGTACACATGAAAGCGACCAACGACCGACGAATGAATGAACAAATGGGATTCAAAACATTAATAAACCTAAACTCTTTACAAAATCTAGACAAAATGGAAGAAATATAATTGAGGATTATTTAAGATACTAAAATTTGCATTTGAATTGTTAAAACAAGAGAATTTTAAGAAAACAATTTGTTCGTGGCGAATGGCCGCAATTCGTTACGACCAATTTATTTTATCAAATTTCTCATATTTAAGCAAATAAAAATTCAGTTTTTATAATTTTCAAATTAATCTTAAATCGATTTCTTCCATTTTGACTAGATTTTGTGAAATATTAAGGTTTATTAATTTTTCTTACTTATTTAGCTCTCTGAAACCTCCGACAACTTATTCTATTTCTGGAAATGTTTTTGAACTCTACCAACTTTTTTCCAGCTTCTGATATTCCTTTTGGACTGTTCTGCGCCAAGTTTTTTCTCTCTGAACCTAGGTCTTCTGTCATTTTGGGTAAGAGCGTCGTAATACATTGCGTATCTCTCTTCACGACGCTGACCAATCCAGTGACCAGTTCTTCAATACAGTTCTTGGACGTAGACATTCTTCGTCTAAAAAATCCTACGTATGTTTCGAAGACATCTACCCCAAATTCATAAATGTAAAAATACTGATAAATACTGTATAATTTTTTTGAAAAATGGATCTATTTCTGTATGTCTCAGGCAACGAAGACTCAAAATTATAAAATAAATGCCAAAAAGAGGGCCCTCTGGATTATTTTTTTATATGGTAGGGCTAACCCCCAGGTATAACATACCTAAAGTCCCACGTCCAGGGCCGCGAGCTAACCTGAGGAGGGGGGGGGGGGTAAAGGTACCCCTCTTTAGTTTTTCGTGAATATTGGCAAAACCTAGCATGCTAGCGGAAAAGTCTATACTACTTAATTAGAGATAATTAAATTGTCTATAATAATAATATATTCACATTTTTTCTAGAGTCAATAATAAATGAGATGCGGGGGGTAGAAAAGTCAACAAATCTAAAAAACCTGTTATTGTCTTAGATATTGAACGTTTTCTGACTAGTTTAACTGGAAAAAAACAAAGAAGGTAAAAAGAAGGAAACTAATTATAAAAAAGTAGAAAAATCTTCCAACGGATAATATTTGCCTTCAGAAATGGTAAGTAAACTTTGCAGTGTTACCGAACTTTTACATTAATGAATTCCACACAAAAGTTTGGAGCTTTTTTGTAACAGAAGCGGTCACTTTCCCCGTATCACACATATTTATGTATTAGTAGGGACTCTACGTTCAAACGGAAAAGTCGCAGTTTGGTCTTCGTGCTGTAGACGTTGCTCTTCCAAACTTTTGACAGCATGCTAAGAGCAGCTTTTGTCTTACCAATTAGGCATTTAACATCTTTATCTGTGCCACCACCGTCTTTTCATACAACGCTTCCTAGGTACAGAAACTTGTTCATCACCATGACCTGATGCTCTTTTTCTAGAGTAAAGTTCAAATGCTCTTTGATTAGTTCCAATATTGTTTTCGGTATTATCTTAGCCATTGCAGAACGACACAGTCGCCCCAAACCACTAGATTTCCCTGTTTTTGTTTTTTTTTACGATCATTCCTTTTTCGGGGATTCAATGGAAAAACATTGGTCCTCCCATGTCTGAGTATTTAAGGGTTGTAGCATTTTCGCGGATGTCTGTGCAGCTGGTTGATAGACCTACCGCTTTGTTGTTTGTAGGCAATCAAATGCTGATGTTAAATCAACTTAAACTGGGTGCACAGGGGTGACCACGGGAACTTGTTTTTGCGGATTGTTCATTTGGGTTTGAAGCTAGTACACTACCACTACCATCGAGATGGTTAAGTACGTTGGCAAAGTGTTGTTCCCACCTTCTGAGCTGCTCCTCCTTGACGAGATATTGTTTCGGGATTCATTTCCAAACAACTTCCTTGGCTATCTTGTAGACGGTGCTACTAACTAGTCTCACTTTTCTTCTGATGATACTCGTATCGTCCATGAAAGAAAAACGCCTTTGAAGTGATCATCACTCCCACGCCGGAATAGCGGGAGCTTGCAGTAAGTTAAAGTTAAATTTCTTAAAAGGTAACATTGACATTAAACTAATAGATTATAACTTTACTACATATTTTATTCTTTTATTTAAAGGACAGTAGGCATTTTTGCTAAATAAAACGCTAACTAACTAACTGTTGCCCACGGATGAGATATATATCGTTAGAAAACGTAGTCCTAGTACATCATTGAAAGGACAGTATTGGTCACTTTCGACGAATTGCATAGATCGCAAAATAAAGGAACTTTTATGCCAATGTCTCTCGAAGTTGAGTTAGCCTAATCGTTGCTAGCATTGTGCGTGTAACCCCCTTACACTGCGCGCAGGGATTAAGTTAACATGATCTCAGATAGATAGTTGTTTGTCTTATCTTAATAACCAGGGTAAATAAGCACATCATTCACACTTTCCTTTATATCGAAGCCCTAATTTAAACACAAATTCATCTTTTAACGTGTTTCATGCTCTGTCCGAGTCCATTCCAAGAATTTTTGCCCATTATCCTCACACTGAAATCGTCATTGCTCTTTGCTGAGTTGAACCACCTGACTCAGCTTGTTGAAGAGGCAACTCGAATCCCTGAAGTTGCAGGTCAATCCGCCAAATCTCTTGATTTGTTTCTTACCTCTGACCCTGATAAATACACTATTGTGTATTATCTATCGCCTCTAGGCACATCAGGCCATATCTGCTAATTTCTCGTGCCAACAAAACTCCGTTAAAGAAAAGTATCAACGCGAACCCTTTGGAAATACGAGAAAGCCAATTGGGACGGTCTCAACGGTTTCTTCAGTAACTTTAACTGGTCACTATGCTTCCTCGATAGTGATGTAGACTCTAGTGCAGATATGATAACAAACTTAATTCTGTGTGGAATTGGAAATTTTATTCCGAATAGGCTAAAATCTATCAAACCCAAATAAAACTCATGGTTTGGTTGGAGCTGTAAAGAGGTTATTAGGGTCACAGAAGTAAGTTTAACCAACCCTACTGAGGAAAATCGGAAGAAGTTTCAACAAGCCAGGAAGTCCTGTAACGCTCATATTCGACGAATCAAATTTTTGAATGAACAAAAATTAAGGCAAAAAATACTACAATTACTGCGTTTACATGACAGAGGATTCGACGATCGAATCGGATTGATATTTCGATCTAGGTTAACGACCTCACTGAATCGAATTCAAATAGAATCGAAGTACACTTGAAGTGACACTTTAACTTTACTGTATGCGTGCGGAAATAAGTTTATGAATATGGTGACTACGAGAGCAAAAAAAAAAAACAACAAGACATAACAAAGCAAATTGTAATACACACACACTTAAAACTCGATTCTTCAATTTTTCAATCCAGGTCTACTTGTATTTTTCGATTCGATTCAGCTCGCAAAGTGGAATCGGATCGAGAAATATTGTTTTGAATCCGATCCAGGTCTATTTGGAATTGAATCCGACTTCAAGTCTGATTCAATTCTCCATGTCAACAAAGTAAATGTAACAATAGTAATAAATTTTGTTGGTAATTGTAAATATATTCAAAACACTACTTCGTCTTCGGTTCCAGCGCTCGTTTTCAACGACTCACCTGCTGTCAGCGCGCAAGATAAAGCCTATTTGCTTGCAACACAGATTGCTCGACCTGCCAATAAGTCGTGCTATGACTCCTCTGTACTTGAGAGCTTAAACGATTGTATGGGACAAATCTCCTTTCGCACTCGTGCAGTTGCCAGAGTTCTAAAATACCTCGACATACACAAATCCGCTGGCCCGGATAGTATCCCTCCCATTGTTCTGAAGAGGTGTACTTCAACGCTGGCAAAACCATTGCGTAAGCTTTTCCATCTGTCCTATTCTACTGGTCTCTTTCCGAGTGGATGAAAAACAGCATTTGTCCAGCCTGTCCCTAAAAAGGCACATCTTCTTCACCCTCAAACTATCGGTCAATTGCATTAACGGCCCTTCTATCCAAGGTCATGGAAACTCTGATTAGTTTCCAGCTTAAGAAATATCTCCAAGAACGAAAGCTTCTTAATGACCGGCAATACGGCTTTCGCAGCAATAGGTCCACTGGTGATCTGATGGTTTATCTCACTGAGCAGTGGTATAAATCTTTAGATCGTTTTGGAGAAAGTAAGGTTATTGCACTTGATATTTCACAAGCGTTTGATAGAGTTTGAGATCAAGCTCTCTAATCGAAAATGAAGCGCATTAGGTATCGATGAATCTCTTCTTAGTTGGATTAGAAATTACTTTTGGTGTGCCCCAGGGCTCCGTTTTGTCTCCGACCCTCTTCCTCTATTCACTAATATGCTGTCCGAAACTTCTAATCCATTAAACTGTTTTGCTGACGACAATACCCTCAGCTTTTCATATTCGTTTTTAGAGGTAGACCAGGTCCCATATATTGTTTCCCATTTTTCTTTGTTTGACTTTTTTTTTGTAAATCAACTGGTACGTCTTAGGAATTCATCGTCATTTTCTTAATTTTGGTGCAAAACCTTAATTGTATTCATTTAAAACTCATTTTTTATTTGAATCTGGAAGTACACGAGTGAACCAAACAGCTCAGAGTCAATTTATTTCATGGATTTTTCTACTGGCTGAATGTAAAATGGTTTGTGACCTAACCAACGAACCAAATTGGTTTCGAATATGTCAGCTTGCTCGTGTATTGCCAGCTTAAACAGTTGTTAATAGTTCCACTCTTGACTATTTTGTAGGTATTCAAATCTTGTAGCTTTTTTTGTCTTGTTGAAAATCTTGAGAATTCTTATGACTTAAGAAAAAGAAATGAAGGAAAGCTGACGTTGCAGGATAAACCTCCAGCAAACCTAGACTTGTTTCCTACATTGGACACTGCTAAATAATCTTTAAATGTATTATGTCCTCTAGGCACATCAGACTATTGTGCCATATCAGCAAATTTATTATGCTTACATAATCCAGTAATGTTGGAATGAGAAATCTATCAAATCCGAAGAAACCTTTGTTGGATTTGAGCAGTAAAGAGGTTATGAGGGTGATTGAATAGCGTTTCCGTTTTTATAAAGCTAACCCTACTGAGGAAAACCAGAAAAAATTCAACAACCTAGAAAGTCCCGTAACGCATATATTCGTCGAATCAAATTAATAGTTAGGGCGCTAAGGGCATATTTTAGGTCAAACCTTGCACTTCACCCTGACGGGATAAGCTTTGGTACACTAATAGGCCACATCCTAAATTTACTTTTAAGAAGTGCTGCCACGGTGGTGGCAACACTGGCAGACCGGAGATATAAGGGTTAACTCCTTATAGGTTATAACACCGAAATTCCATATAAATTGGCCTATAAATCGACAACCAGAAAATATTGTTTTTTTGGCCCCTCCCCCACCCTTGCGCACCGGGGATGCAAAATACCGTTAGCAAAGTATAATGCCTAAATACAATACATGATCCCAAATTATGGCAAAAACTACTTCAATGTCCCGTAGGTATATAGTAAGAAATCCTGTCAATTTCTAAAGAGCACACGAAATACTAACTTGTCCTCGGTTTCAACGCGTGGTGACAACGATACTCCTTTTGCCCTCACTAGATAAAGCCAATAAGCTTGCAGCAAAGTTTGCTCTTTAATCGAACCTGCCATGACTCTTTATGAGTCCTCCTGTACTTAAAAGCATAAATGATTTTATGAGACAAATCTTCTTTCGAACTCCTGGAGTTGCTACAGTTCTAAAAGATCTCGATCTATTCAAATTCTGAAGTAGTGTTCTTCAATGCTGGTAAAACCACTGCGTAAGCAAATTCCCTTGAGTCTGTTGTGGTTCCGAAAAAGTTAAAGTTCAGCTTTCAGGCGATTGCGAAAACTGTTAAGCTAAAATGTTTCAAAATTCATTTCAGAAAACACCAAAGTTTTTATATTTTAAATCTATGTATGCTATTATTGATGATCCTTTTTTTATTTCGTTTTTTTCTAGCCCCGTTTTCTGTTGAAATTCGATCAAATCTATCTGTCAAAACCAACACATTGGGAAAAAGATGGTTCGCCCAGTCCTATGATGCCGAACGAAGCACGTCTCCGCAATCTAACCTACTCGGCGCCTCTCTACGTCGACATAACAAAAACAAAAATTCTCGAAGGCCAAGATCCCGTCGAAACACAACATCAGAAAACTTTCATTGGAAAAATTCCGATTATGTTACGTTCCACATATTGTCTGCTAAGTCA
The DNA here is from genome assembly GCA_949320155.1 of Melangyna quadrimaculata. Lineage (NCBI taxonomy): Eukaryota > Metazoa > Arthropoda > Insecta > Diptera > Syrphidae > Melangyna > Melangyna quadrimaculata. The sequence goes on from OX439483.1 coordinate 402,585,078, forward strand.
GCTATCCGATCGTGATTTGACAGAATTAAACGAATGCCCATTAGATCCGGGTGGCTATTTCATTATAAACGGTTCGGAAAAAGTTCTTATTGCTCAAGAAAAAATGGCAACCAATACTGTGTATGTGTTTAGCATGAAAGATGGAAAATATGCCTTCAAGTCTGAAATTCGTTCGTGTTTGGAACATAGCTCACGTCCCACATCGACTCTCTGGGTTAATATGATGGCTCGTGGTTCACAAAACATCAAGAAATCAGCTATTGGTCAGAGAATTATTGCTATTCTGCCGTATATTAAGCAGGAAATACCAATTATGATTGTGTTCCGAGCTCTGGGATTCGTCGCCGACAGAGATATCCTTGAACATATCATTTATGACTTTGACGATCCGGAAATGATGGAAATGGTGAAGCCATCTTTGGATGAGGCTTTTGTGGTGCAGGAGCAGAATGTGGCTTTGAATTTCATCGGAGCTCGAGGTGCTCGTCCGGGTGTGACCAAAGACAAGCGTATTAAGTATGCAAAGGAAATTCTTCAAAAGGAAATGCTACCCCATGTGGGAGTGTCAGATTTCTGCGAGACAAAGAAAGCCTATTTTCTGGGTTACATGGTTCACAGGCTGTTGTTGGCTTCTCTGGGTCGTCGTGAACTCGACGATCGGGATCACTACGGAAACAAACGTTTGGATCTGGCTGGCCCGTTGTTGGCATTCTTGTTTAGAGGCCTCTTCAAGAATCTCATGAAGGAGGTTCGAATGTACACACAAAAGTTCATCGATCGTGGAAAAGACTTCAATTTGGAATTGGCCATTAAGACAAATATTATTACCGATGGTCTTAGGTACTCGTTGGCCACTGGCAATTGGGGAGACCAGAAGAAGGCTCATCAGGCTCGTGCCGGAGTGTCTCAGGTGTTGAACCGTTTGACTTTTGCTTCGACTTTGTCCCATTTGAGGCGCGTTAACTCGCCCATTGGTCGTGATGGTAAATTGGCTAAACCACGTCAGTTACACAACACACTCTGGGGCATGCTGTGTCCTGCTGAGACTCCTGAGGGAGCTGCTGTCGGCTTGGTCAAAAATTTAGCTTTGATGGCTTATATATCTGTCGGATCACAACCATCGCCGATTTTGGAGTTCTTGGAAGAGTGGTCTATGGAAAATTTGGAAGAAATCGCACCTTCTGCCATTGCAGATGCTACCAAGATCTTCGTAAATGGTTGCTGGGTGGGTATTCATCGTGATCCTGAGCAGTTGATGGCAACTCTGCGTAAACTGCGACGTCAGATGGATATCATTGTCTCGGAAGTGTCTATGATTCGAGATATTCGTGATCGGGAGATTCGCATCTACACAGATGCCGGACGCATCTGTCGGCCTCTGCTGATTGTCGAGAATGGCAGTCTGTTGTTGAAGAGAAATCACATCGAGATGTTGAAAGAGCGTGATTACTACAACTACAGTTGGCAGGTACTGGTGGCGTCTGGAGTGGTCGAGTACATCGACACTTTGGAGGAAGAGACGATTATGATTGCAATGTCGCCTTATGATTTGAAACAGGATAAAGATTATGCCTATTGTACAACTTACACTCACTGTGAGATCCATCCAGCTATGATTCTGGGTGTATGTGCGTCCATTATCCCATTCCCCGATCACAACCAATCGCCCCGTAACACATATCAAAGTGCTATGGGTAAACAAGCTATGGGTGTCTACATTACTAATTTCCATGTTCGGATGGACACTCTAGCTCATGTACTTTATTATCCAATGAAACCTCTGGTCACAACACGTTCCATGGAGTATTTGCGATTCAGAGAGTTGCCGGCGGGAATTAATTCCATTGTTGCTATTCTTTGTTATACGGGATACAACCAGGAGGACAGTGTTATCTTGAATGCTTCTGCCGTGGAGAGAGGATTCTTCCGGTCCGTGTTTTACCGTTCATACAAGGATTCTGAAAATAAGCGAATCGGTGATCAAGAGGAACAATTCGAGAAGCCTAACAGGGCTACATGTCAAGGTATGAGGAATGCTCATTACGACAAGTTAGACGATGATGGTATCATTGCCCCGGGTATTCGTGTATCTGGAGACGATGTGGTTATTGGAAAGACAATTACTCTTCCTGAAAATGACGATGAGGTTAGTTATTCTATTGCAAAACTGTTTTTTGTTTTATTAATTTGTTTGAATTTTCCAGTTGGAAAGTACAACGAAACGCTTTACCAAGCGAGATGCTTCGACTTTCTTGCGTAACTCAGAAACCGGTATTGTTGATCAAGTGATGTTGACTTTAAATAGTGAAGGTTATAAGTTTTGTAAGATTCGTGTACGTTCAGTGCGTATTCCACAAATTGGTGATAAGTTCGCCTCACGTCACGGACAAAAAGGTACCTGTGGTATACAGTATCGGCAGGAGGATATGGCATTTACGGCCGAAGGCTTAACACCAGACATTATTATTAATCCTCACGCTATTCCATCTCGTATGACAATTGGACATTTAATTGAGTGCTTGCAAGGTATATTTTTATAATAATATAAATGTATTTATTAGCACAGAGTGTACGGCTTTTACGTTACAAATAACAAAATTAAATCCGATCCTTAAGTTTTTGCAGATAAACCCACAAGCTGTCAAACATTTTCAAGGTTAAAATATTCTCAAAAATTACAAAACTGTGAAAAAGTACGCAAATACAGATTCAGACCAATTCTATATTATACATATAATGTGTCAGACAAGTACGGGACTGCTAAGTTCTAAAATGGGTCTGGCCTGAAAATCTCAAAAGTGCACAGAAAATCACAGACATTTAAAGTAAAGCAATATTTCAGTATTACAAAGTCAACTATACTTTTTTTTTAAATAAATTTAGATGAGTTTCATATTTAACTTTGTTAGAAAATTAGTTGAAAATATTAAAGATTTTGTTAAAGAGTGATTTTTGGGATTTGGCAGTTACAAAATTTGGCAATATTAAATTCATGTTTCTAAGTACAGAAATCTATCTAACATATCGAATATTTTTGGTTAAATAATTGGGCATTCAGTTATTTGTATATTTACATAAATATACAAAGACACTCCTCAAGAGTCTAAAGAAGCAAGATAAATTGGTCCATTGTGGCTTATTCGCATATACCTGCGACTTCAGGACACCCCACAAGAAACATTTTAGCAGGGTCATTTAGCATGACCTTGGTAGCCTCATTACCCGCAAATTGTAATGTCAATCGTGGTGTCCACTGTATGGCACGTAGGGCCGCACCGTCCTACTGGAACCACATGTCTAGTTTCGTCTGGGCCATAAGCAATTGGTTATCATCTTTTTTTTCCAAAATCTGTCGGAGTGTGAACATTTGACCGACGACGGTTGACCTGCCTGGCCTAAAACCACATTGATACGGTCCAATCAAATAGTTGGCAAAAGGTTTTAAGTTGTCACACAGGATAGCCGATTTTATAAGCGACGACGATTAGGATACTTATTCCTGTGTAGTTGGTGGATTTCAGAGCATCTCCTTTCTTGTGGATGATGCACACTATACCGAGATTCAATTCATCGGGCATACTTTCATTGCACCAAATTTTGCAGATGAGTTGGTGTATGCTCCTAACCAATTCATCTCCCGCTGATTTAAATAGTTCGGCCTATCGGCCATCCGCACCAGCAGCCTTATACGACTTAAGTTTGGATACCAGCCGCACTTCGGTTAGGTCGGGTGGACGGAACTTTTGGCCATCATCGTCCAAGTTTAATGCAGTGTTCTGCCTACTAGCGATATCTTGGCTATCTACGCTGTTGAGCAGTCTAGAGAAGTGTTTTTTTTTCAGATCCTCACCACTGATTGTGTATCTACTACCATATTCCTACTCTCATCTCGGCTAGCTTCCGTTCTAGCTTTGTAACCTTGGGTGAATCGTTTCACCCTTTGATAAAATTTTCGAACATCACCCCTGCCACTACAACCCTCAATAGACCCGACAGCCCGCTTCTTGTGCTCTATCGTTTTCCTCCTGAGAAGTCGGCGTTCCTCATTTTCAGTCCCAGACTACTCTCTCAGCATTTCTTGTTCTAGTATGCAGCATTGCCTGGTAGGCCTCGTCCTTAGCTGCATGCGAAAGCCGGTACTCTTCATCGAACCAGGGGTTCCGTTGTGGTCGCCTAGTATAACCCAGCACATCAGAGGCGGCACTTCTGATGGCTTGTTGACAGTGTTTCCACTGGTCCTCTGCACTTGATGCTGTTGGCGGACTTGCTGAGAGATTAAGAGTTACGTGGTCAGCAAAAGTTCTGGCGGTCTCTTGCGATTTCAGCTTCTCGACATCGAACCTTTTCACAGCATCTGCTCTGCGTTAAAGCGTCGTGGATATCTGCATGCGTAGCCTGGCTACCACCAGCTAGTGATCCGAGTCAATGCTGGCCCCTCCAAACGTTCGGACATCCAAGATACTGGAAGCATGTCTATCGCAACGTGGTCGATTTGGTTGGCGGTTCGTTGATCACGCGACCGCCAAGTTCCCTTGTGTATATTGAGGTGTGAGAAACAGGTGCTTGAGATGATGACATTTCGCCCCGCCGCAAAGTCTGCCAGCCTGTATCCGTTGCTGGAAGTTTCGTCGTGCAGGCTGTGTTCTCCGACTATCGAACCAAAGATGCCCTCCTTTCCGAGTCTTGAATTATCTTCACGTCGTACTTCGGGCACATATCGTAGGTTGTCTCCAGGAGATCGTAGAATGCTTCTATCGCTGAGTCATCTTTCCCTTCATGGGGGGCGTGAGCACAGATTAGCATTATGTTCTTGAATTTGCCTTTGATGCGGATTGTGACCAGGCGTTCGCTTACACAGCGGAAGCCCAAGACTTCTTGCCTAAGTCTTCTCCTTATCACAAAACCATAACCAAAAAGCCGCTGACCCTGCTCCTTGAAGCACCCACCGTATGTCACACGATTTAAGTCTCCGTATAACTTCTCCATCCCATCGCACTTCCTGGATGACTGTTACGTCAGCCTTTAGCCTGTCCAGGTTCTCCACTAATAGTTCGGCTGCACGAGTTCTAGTTCTGTATAAGGACAGTACTGCAGATCCGAAATTCATTGCCCTTGTTTCGTTTCCTGGAGTCGTCAAATTTAAAATCATCCATATCCGAGACTTTTAGTTGTTTCGGAACCAGTTAGTTTTTTCGTGGTAGGGAAATTACCCCGACGCACAACCCCCGACCTGGAGGACTAGACCCTTAGTATAACTCCAAGGGCAGGGAGCCGGATAAACCGCTCCTTATGGGCCTGAGCTACGAATATGTCTTAGTAGCCCATATAAGGTGTTTACTAAGTAGTTCAAGCTAACTGGAACTGTAGACGCCACTGTTGATTCAATCTGGGGAATTCTTTCGCTGCCACCTGGATAAAGGAGATGTGCCTTAGTGGGTTCACTCCTCCCCCTCTCTTAAAACGTCGACAGGGATTGGAACCCCATCTTTAGTTAAGGGTACTAGGCATCCGATGTTCACCACGGGGAGGTGAGAATAGGAGTTGATAGACAGAAATTCGCTTTGAGAAAAGCTTGTGGACTCTTGTGTCCTCTTGATTGCACGTGTCTACCCCCTTAACAGTTAATTAATTTTCTCAACCTAACGGTAAATTATTTCAATTTCTTACCAACAATCAAAATTAGAAATTTGATTATCTTTTAGAATTTTAGCCTTTGAAACCACAGAAGAAAAATATTAAAAACTTAAAAATTTCAAATTATCGTTACCTCTCATAATGTATTTTAAGAAAATCAACAAATCCGTTTGGGCTGTTGCTGAACAGACAGGCAGGCTGATTTATGGGACCCAATTTTGTCTGTCTTCCACATCTTCGTAATTTGCATACTTCCCAAGTTTCCTACCTGCATTATACATATTTGAGTTCGTAAGAATTTTATTGGACGTAAAAGTCGAGAAAACAATGTTCTTGCATTGAGGTGGTTGTTTATGATATAATAGAACACAAATTACAAATAATACTTTCAGAATAATGCTAGGTTTCCACTTGTCATTGAAAAGACGCAAATTGAGAAATTTTCCAAGACAGGGTGAGTTATACTTTCTTTGCTCTTTTGTGTGGGTAAAAGCCACCCTGTCCTGGAAAGTGTGTCAATTTGCGTCTTTTCAATGACAAGTGGAAACCTAGCATAAAAAAATCTTCCACATACGCCATACTGACCCGAAATTTGTTGTCATTTATTTTTGTAAGAAAAGACTTCATAGGTACTTTTTTTGCTCTAAATTTAAAAATCGGATGGCATTTTTTTACACCTATAGAATTAATTTAATTGCTTACCTACTTTTTATATCAAAGTCAAAGTGTTTTGGCGATGATAAAAATCTATTGAATTAACAAAATTTATAATTTCCATTTATTAACTTCCAGGCAAGCTGGGTTCAAACAAAGGAGAAATTGGTGATGCAACTCCATTTAACGATGCCGTCAACGTACAAAAGATTTCAACTTTTCTTCAAGAATATGGCTACCATTTGCGTGGCAATGAAATCATGTACAATGGACATACTGGTCGAAAAATTAATGCTCAGGTATTGACGACGCACCAACACAATAATCATCATCATTCCTTATGAAGTATCATAAAACTCTCAATATTGTTTTTTCTTTCAGGTATTTTTAGGGCCAACATACTACCAACGTCTTAAGCATATGGTGGATGACAAAATCCATTCCAGAGCTCGTGGTCCTGTACAGATTCTGGTGCGACAACCTATGGAGGGTAGGGCTCGTGATGGTGGTCTACGTTTTGGTGAAATGGAACGTGATTGTCAAATATCTCACGGGGCTGCGCAATTCTTACGTGAGAGGTTGTTCGAAGTTTCTGATCCTTATCGCATTCACATTTGTAACTTCTGTGGCTTGATTGCTATTGCTAATTTGCGTAACAACACGTTCGAATGCAAGGGATGCAAGAATAAGACTCAAATCTCTCAAGTTCGACTTCCATACGCGGCCAAGTTGCTGTTCCAAGAACTAATGTCAATGAATATTGCACCTCGTTTAATGGTTATCTAAAATCATTATTATGACCTCTCTTTTGTACTTGAACGTATTTTAATTTAAAAAAATAAATAAATTATAAATAAGAAAATTAGAATTTTGTTTTTGATTGTCGACAAGGCCAACGCGAGTCTACACTTTTTAAAAGAGAAAAAAAAAGATACCAGTCGATGGATTTACAACAACCCAATTGAAATGTTTACAAAACAAAAACCAAATGGCCATATTCAATTTATTTCGATTGATAGATTTAATTGGTTGTGTAAGATGCATCACATCGACAGGTCAGATCGTAACAATAGATTGTTAGACTGTTATTATGCTGGGGCTTGGTCGGATGTCTGTCTGTCACACAATTCACAATTGAAGTCAATTCGGTTGCATTCAAGTGCATTGTTAATGATTTTACAGGTTCTACTTTTTTTTTCTGATGTTGCCAATTAATAACTTTATCAATCGCAAGTGCTAATGAAAACATTATTTCACAAAGACGTCGACTTATTTAGGTGTTGATTGATATAATTATTTGGTTTGGATTGGAATAAATTTTAACGAATTTCTAGCCGTAGGTAATTCGAGTAATTGACATTTTTGTTTGTGAATTGATTTATTATGTGGTTTGCAGTTTTCTCGGCCAATCACCAAAACCAAACATGGAAAGCTGAATTTAATGCTATAATTTGAGGTGACATTTTTGGTAGTTTCAAGTACGAATATTATTGGTTGATGTGGATATCACGCCGCATCTATTAATTTTATGTTTGGGTGTAGAATTATAATTATAGCTTACCCAGGTTAGATTAAGGATTTAATGAAAATATAATAGTCATTTATGATTACAGTAATCATTGTGTTTCCGGCGTTATTGTTACATGTACAAAATTGATGTTTTTTGATCAAACCCAAGAAAGAAAAATGTTACACTAACTATATCATAGTAGTAGCCCGTAGCGTAATGGTTAGTGCGTTCAACTGTCACGCTGGAGGTCTGGGTTCGCTTCCCAGCCTCGTCCACCTAAAAACTAAAAAGCTTTTTTCAGGGCTACTGCCTCTTGCGAGGAATTGACAATCCTCCAAGAGTATCACTTGTCACGAATGAGTGCTTCTCGTCTAGCCGTTCGGATTCGGCATAAAATTGTAGGTCCCTTCCATTCCTCTCGATAGGCGCACACAGAAATGTTTGCGAGTTGTAAGTCACTAGGATTTATTTTTTTTTAACTGTATCATATAGAAAAATGAAATTTCATTCGTTCGTTTCATCAAAAATAACATCATTATAATGCCCTTGACTTTCTTGATATAAAATTTATAAAAGAAAATCTAAACAAATCAACATGGAATTCCGATTCGTCAAAACATCCGTATTTTCCTCGGAATCTTTTCGAATTGTCACGATTCTTAAAATAATTTTAATTACGTGAACAAATTGTTACGTCTGGCAAGTTTATATCATCGGCATTCGCGAATAAAAACAAAGCTATAAATACCCGCCCACACTAGTATACAAAAACACCTTAGAGAAAGATTAATGAAAAAAAAAAAAAAAAAATACTATATTTTTTTTGATGGAAATTCAAGAATTTTTAAATCAATAAATTTACCTGAATCTAAATTCAAATAACACTGGAAAAGTACCTGTCTGTCAATCTTCAGTTTATAAAGAGGGTACAAATTATGTTGTTTATAATAAAATTTGCAACGGTTTAATTTGAAAACCATAAAATATGTACACAATTTACATGTGAATGTTTTTCTTGAATTGAAAACGCTAATACTCTTTTCAATCACATACTATGTTCCTTATAAGATCCAATTTGGTCTATTGAGATGATAGCCAATCAATCAATTTTTTAAATTTTAAGGTAAAATTCAATTTCTTTTTGTAAACTCAATTTTTAGTAAATGATTTGGTCAATTTTATTTAAAACCTGGTATAATACGATTGCTTAACATTTTCAAGAATAAGTACTTGATAAAATAATGTTCATGTTGAAAAACTGTAAAGAAAAATTTGTCTCGAAAACGGCTCTACAAATTTTAATAAAAAAAATGTGTGTGTTCTTTAATTAGTGGAATATACATACATGTCGCTCATTAAAAAGCACAACGTCATAACTCAAAAAACGTCAAACTTCAGAAATCGCAATTTGAAGTTTGGCTGTTTTTCATAATCATCTTCATTTGTATCTACTTTTTTCTTGGTAGAGCTATTAATTAAAGTTTTATCGATAAATATGACACTTAAAATATTTATTGGACTGTTTTCACTTCAAAGGTCCCTGCGTAAATAAAAAAAATACAGTATTTCCACAAAAAAATATTTAAAAGTGTCAGTGTATATACCGAGAAATGATGCTCTATAGCCTTTCCAGCTAGTGATCCCGTTGATAACACTGAGTTCACTACTCCCGAGGAACTCAGTAACATCATCCTCAGGAATCCACCGAAGAAGTCATCAGGACCAGGCAACATCTCTAATTTCGTCCTTTAAGGGCTTCCACAGTCGATTGTTATCCTTCTGGCGATTCTCCTCAACAACTGCAGTTTCCCCAGCAAATGGAAACTGGCGAAAATTATCGCTATTCCGAAGAAGGGCAACAACAATGACGTCTCTGGATATAGGCCAATCTCTCTCCTCTGCAACTTGAGCAAGATACTGGAAGAAATCATTCTCGGACGACTCAAAATTTTCTTTAACAATAACGTCATAGTCTCCGATATGCAGTTCGGATTCCGGCAGAAGCACTCCACCCTTCATCCTCTACTGAAACTTCAACATGATATTGCCTTCTCTCTCAACTGCCACCAGGCAACTGTCGGATGCTTTCTAGGTATCGAAAAAGCATTCGACACTGTCTGGATACATTTTTCATTTTCCAGCTAATCTTATACAAATAATTTATAATTTTCTTCATTCCAGGTCATTTTACGTCTAAATAGGAAGCTGCCAATCTGCAACAAGGACAATAAGAGCTGGAGTTGCTCAAGGATCCAAACTTGGACCATTCCTCTTCAACGTCTTTACAGCAGACCAGCCACAGCCTGAAAACGCATAGACTCTCCTGTTTGCCGATGACTCCCTGACATACGCAAAGTCCATCTCCCCAATACTTGCTGCAAGGTTTTGAAGCCCACATTTGAAGACTACGAGTTCTACCAGCACTGGGGCTTCAAAATAAACTCAGCCAAATCTGAATTGATATGTTTCAGACGACCTAGCAGCTCCGGGAACGCAAGAGGACGCTCAGCCACTAAATGCAGGAACACGATGATCAGCCTACCTGATGGAATACTGCTTGTAGCCAACAAAAAGGTAAATTACTTGCGGGAATACAGTTTAACGAAATGCTGCGGTTCAATCCACACACAGAAACTGTCATAAGAAAAGCAAACTTCGCCTTCCACCGCATTCATCCGCTTATGCGAAAGCAGAACGGACTTAGTCAGAAGACAAAGCTCCTCCTCTACAAACACCTAATAAGGCCGATCATCACCTACTGTTTTCCTATCTTGTATACGGGGACAAACTCCCATATCAACAAACTGGCATTATTCGAAGGGAAGATCTTGCAGCTATGTACAGGCTTGCATTACGACAGGATACGGAGAAAACACGTGAGCAACTTGCGACTCTATGAAGAAGCCAATATAATTCAACTGGCCAGATATCTTATCCAATCCAGTTGAAGATGCTTGCAGAATACAACCAACCATCCGAACCCTCTGATAGAAAGAGTGATAAACCAACAGAGACATCCTGACCAGCGGTACCTCACAGCTATGGAACTTCTGAAAGAGGATCTGATATCAACAAATGACGAAGGGAACATCCCCTTCTACGCCCGTGGCTGAAAACCACCCCCCCCAACCATCCACCAAAACGACAATCGGACCCGAACAACCCGAGACAAGTAGCTGCCAATATATCCTTAAATGTATTATTAAAACCCAATGACAACTAAATGAAAATTAAGCTTAAAAAAATAAACAATGTAAAAAAAGTTAGGCGCCTTCTGTGCCAACATATTATTAAGAAAAACCAATGTATACTCTAAGATAACTAGCGTTAAGCAAATTGTAAATACTAAATTTTTGTTCAATAAAAAAATCGTTAAAATCGTTATAGCCTTTAATTTTTCAGTTCTAGAAATGACGTTTTGCCAAAAAATTGTTTATAGAAAATGAGTTTGAACTGTATCATTAGGTCGAAATTGATGTTTGTTTGAGTTATGACCAGTTATGTTATGCGTGGTCGTAAGAAAGTATCGACTTTATACAAACACATTTCATGTCCTCCTGATTCAAAATATATGTATTTTATTTTGCCTTACCACCAACGGGTATAATGTTTTTTTTTGCCTTTTTTACCCGTTAGTGTCTTTTTTGTCAATTTTGACTTGTTTGATTTTTTTTTATCAAAGTTAAACGATCTCCAAAAAAATTCTAAAAATACAAACTGCATGTAGTTTTTCCATTTCCAGTTAAGATTATTTCACTTAAAAACATGATCCTAACACAATCTAAAGCGCACAGAAAACAAATTTGCTTGCACTCAACATACAAGAAAAAGAACGCAGGTAGTGTAGACTGTAGATAGAGTTAATATGATCTTTTCTCAATAAAATTTCTTGTCCTTTTTTTGTTTTTTTTTTTTACACACTAACTAGATCGCTGCATTTCTCTATTAATGATCGTGCATTTCCTTGCACTGCAAATATCAATGCAAATTTGGAAAAATCGAAAGGGCCAATAATTGCAAATGAAGTGTTGAAAAAGTTCACTACTGTTTTAAATGTAAATCGTGGACTTAAAACTGTTGACCAAATGCTTTTATAAATGGCGACGTCAACTCCACACTTTCCGAAAACGTTGAAGTGAATGATGTAGAGACTAAATAGTTTAAAATGGGCTCCACTCGTTTCTGCTCAAGTAGAAAGGTCCTTTAGCTCATTTAAGACGCTTCTAAGAGACAATCGTAGAAGGATGATACCTGAGAACTTCAAAAAGCTGTTGGTAGTTCAATGCTATTATAATTAGATGTTATGTTTATATTCTCTTTATTTAATAAATGCCTTTTTTTGCCTTTTTAAGAATTTTTGTTTGCCTTTTTTGATTTTTTTAGGTTAGCAAAATCCTTTCCCTGGTTATGACGTTGTTCTTTTTAATGATAGATATGTACCTACTTTTAAAGAAACAACTTTTCAATGAACCACTTTTCATATTTTCGATTTTCCTATACGTAGAAGTCCCTTTATTAAAGACAGAAGTCAATTAAGTTTTAATTTTTGAATAGACCGAGTTTTAGGAGTAAGAACTATGGGGCCAGTTAAAGCTATCATTGAAAACCATCATTGAAAAAGTTAGGTGTTGATTTTGAGACCCTTCGAAAGTATAATCATTGATTATTTTAATGCAGAAATATAGCTTACGACTTCAAAATTATTTCTCCTCCAAATCCCATATCTTCCCCAAAACGTAACTTTTAATTTGTTCAATGATCATTGTAAGGTAGTTCATCATTGAAAAAATAAAAGTAATTTTATGAGAAAAGTTGTGCCAAATTCAATTTTGTTTTACCTAGAAATAATTATTATGTCAATTAGCTTTACTTTGGCATCAAAATAATCATTTATTTTTTCTTCAAAATCTCTCAAAATTGACAATTAATATTTTCAATGATGGTTTTCAATGATAGCTATAACTGGCCCCTATGTCAAGAAATTTGCCGAGGAAGAGGTAAGACCACATATAAAATTGTTTTGTCCGTTATTTACATTCTCAAAAACGAAATAGGGTGGTCCAACAATTTTTTTTGTAATAATAATTTTGTTACCTTTATAAATTGTGTTGTCTGTACAAAATTTAAACTTCTTAGGTTATGCAAGTTCTAAGCTTCAAAAGGTGGCTAAATCGACTATTTTCACATTTTAATTATTTTTTTTTTTATGAAAATCGATTTTATTGGAAAAAATGTGATTCAAGTCCTTCTAGCGCTTTTATCGTTACACCTGCGGCTATAAAACTACTAACGTATTGTAACAATTATTACAATATTTTTATTAAATTATAACAGATTTTGTTTTAATTGTTCAATTTTCCATCAACTTTTGAATAGAAAATTTCAAAAATCAAATTGATGGGTCACCACTCACCTCATCACGCATTCCAATAACTTTTATACACGAATGTAGTCTCTCTTTTTGGCTGATTTTACAGCCATGTTATTAAAACATTTTAAAGTTAGTTTTGCATAAAACAAGAAAATCATAAGACTGAATGTAGGATATGAAAACTAGTTTCAATGCTTTTTCGTGTTATTTTTCAGAAAATAAAATCAAGAAATCGATGATGGAATGTTATGAAATATGAGACAAATGTATTCAACAATTTTGATGGCAAAACGCCATATCATATCCAGCCAAGACGTGAGGAGCTTTTGGAAGAAGAAAACACAGACGCTGCAACATATTTTCTACCAAGGTAATTAATATTAAATTAAGAATTATATTTCTTAGATTGGTTTGCTAATTAAAAGGGCTTTTGATGAAGTGCAATTTTAGGATGCATCACAAAAACTCATTTGTTTCCGAAATTCAAATAATTGATATTTGCTACAAGCTTATAGCATTCAATTTTAAATAATTTTTTAAGTTGTTATTATATAGGGCTTTGGAAAGAGTGTATCACAAAAATGCACTTTATCCAATGCCCCTATAATTGGTATAACAACTTAAAAATTATTTCATAGTTTAATGCTAAGCTCATAAGAAAACATGAAAATATGTAGCAGGCGAAATAACACTTTCAAAATGTGTTGTACGCCCGTAGTTTAATACATACTAGTATCGCCCAATGGCCGAATATTCGGCCAACAAAACAAACTACAAATTCATGGATACATGATGGATTCTCCTTTTATTTTATATAGCATCCATGAAAATTGGAATTTGGAAATTGTATCCCGCTTAAATTATGAAAATATAAATTTTCTAAGTTTAATTTCGAGATAACGTTAACTCTGTCGTATACGTACTTTTTTTTAAATTGCAAAGTAAATGAGTGACAAACTGTATAGATTTGAAATGAACAAAAAAAAAAAGGAATCTATTTTCCCGCTTAGTAAGTTTAAAAGGGACGTAATATTAGCAGCCTTATTTATTAACTCGTTTTAGCGACGGGGTTAAGTTACTCCGACCTTACAACGTCTCTTAACCTGAAAAGCTAATATATACCTACCAGGAATAGAGGGGGAGTAAGTTAAAACTGGTTCATAGGAGGTTTAAAGCTGGAGTAAAGCCGTCTTGTATCTAAATTTCATTTTGACATGACATCGTATGAAATTAACAAAGAGGTGCGTAAGCAATTTATTTTCCTTTTTGTTATGCTGCATTTACACGAATGGCAAAATGCCATTATATCTGTCAAATTATAGCCATTTTTCTTTCCATCGTGTAAACGCTCTTAATACTGGCAATATTTTTGCCAACATAAAATGGCAGAGATAATTTGGCATAAAATGCTGCCATTAATTTTGAAATCTGCCATTATTTGTACTCGTGTAAATGCATGGCATAACAAAATTATTTTTGCCATTATTTTACCATTTTTTTGGCAGAAATATTGGCAACTTTGCCAGTCGTGTAAATCCGGCATTACTTCGACAAAATGATATTGTTTCCAAGTTTTTTTTAAAATCTTTCTTGGGAAAAATAAAACCAGGATAAGATATTATTTTAAGTAGTTCGTAGGCCGAAAGGCATTTAACTGGAAGGAGAAGGCCAAAGCAGTACAAAACTCGTTTAAATCCCATGACACTGAGGGATAATTATAGTTGGCTGAGAAATATCTATGGACATACATAAATGTATTCTTTTATTTTTATTATCCATTTTTTGATTTCTTTGCCAAAATTATGCGTACAATTAATAACAATTAATACCAATGATAACTAACTAAAATTAACAATAATTGAAATCAGCCGGGGTTTGTTTACTTTAATAATAACCAAAGTCTTTGATTTAAGGCAGGCGTAACTAAAACGCCTAAGAAAATATTTTATAAATAAGGATTTGTTTGACGTCGCGTAAACCCGTCAAAGATAACTCTGCCATTTTCTTACCACAGCTACCTAGTGCGTATACAGGTGACAAAACACATTCCTCTCATCAATAATACACTGGCTCAATATTGAGCTGAACTAAGTCCAGATCCAGACTAACTTTTACTTCAATCGCACACGCACACGGGGCAAGAAAAGCTGACTGAAAATTCATATTTGTTTATTTTGCCTAGAAACAACAACTATGAATGACATAGTGCTGGGATACACGAGCGCAAAGAAGAATTAATTTACGAAAGAGAACGGATCATTTTAGAAAGAAAGAAAGAAAGATAGAAAGAAAGAAAGAAAGAAACGGAAAAAAAGAAAGAAAGAAACGGAAAAAATTCCATTCCTTTCTTTCTTTCTAAAGTTCATGCGTTCTCTTTCGTGAATTAATTCTTTTTTGCGCTCGTGTATCGCAGCACATAGTAATTTATATTTGTTATTCCGTTCAAGAAAAGGATGAACATTTTAGTCCTTTTATTCCTCATTCTTCACCTCCCTCGCCTTAAAACTTTCATTTCCCCAGTTTAGTCAAATTCGAAATTGAGCCAGTGTATGATGGCCCAATAACAACAGGTATTTCGTCCTACAAAAAGTTATCTTGACGGCTTTCACACAAGGAAACTGAGTTGCCAGAAACTGGCTAGTTTGTAGGCGGGAAGGGTGTGAGGGGAAATTTTTTGTCTTCCTTTTACGCCCTTCTCGCCTAGAAACTAAAAATCGCCGGCAACTCAGTTTCCTTGTGTGAAAGGGGTCCTTGTTTCACAAATCTAGTTAATGACCTTGAAACTAGAAATTCGATTTAAATTAGTTTATTTACGGCGAATTTCTTGACAAAGTTCTAACGCCTAAAACTAGGTTTATCGAAAAATTAAAACTTGGTTGAGTTTTAACTCATTTCATCACTAAGTTCTTGTGAGTTACATTTACATTCAACCACTGTGTTTTTTGAAACACCCTAGAAAAACGAACTCACGAAAAGTATACTCATATACTTTATCACAATTTTCATAGAATAATATTTTTCATTCATTACTTAAATTTTCTGGAGAAATAAACTAATTTTGTTATAACGATTTAGTTGAGCTGTGTAAATAATTCTACAGGTTATGGGCCCAGATATCGCAAGATACTAAAACACAAGAACATTTTAATTTATTCTCATAATGGCCGAAGGTACAAAAGTTAATGTTGGAAAGCTGAATAATGAAAACTATTCAATATGGAAATTCAAGCTGGAACTCTTGCTTATAAGAGAAGGTTTTTTGGAATTTTGTTAATAAGTCGAAACCAACTATAGATCCCAAAAATGTTACTGCTGAATCTGAATGGGAAAAGGGAAATAACCAAGCAAAAGAACTTATCGGTCTGCTGGTGGAAGATGGACAGCTTGTTCATATCAGACGGGCATCTTCTGCTCGAGATGCATGGCTGGCTCTACAGACTTACCACGAAAAGAGTACGCTCAGTCATAAAGTGCATTTAATGCGCAGGATATGCAGTGATGTTCAGGCCCACATTAATCAAATGACGGAATTATTTGATAAATTGAGAGACATCGGTGAAACACAGCTTTCAGAAAATTGAAGTGTTGCTATGCATCTTAGTAGCTTACCCAGAAGTTATACGTTGATAACTGCACTCGAGACACGGCCAGAAGGAGATTTAACATTCTCTTTAGTCCAGTCTAATTTGTTGGGAGAGTAGAGTCGTCGGAATGAAGTAAATGCGGTAGGCAAAGAGTCTGCTTTAAAAATAGTTGACAAAAGATAAAGAAACTGTTTTTTCTGCAAAGAAAAAGGTCACTTTAAGAAAGATTGCGTCCAGTACAAAAAGTGGAAGTGTAAGGCAGGTAAAAATAAAGCTTGCCAGTTCCAATCAAATAAGGCGAACAAAGTTGAAAACAATGCTGAATTTTTGTTCATGGTATCGAAAGACGTTGGTGGTTGGATAATTGACTCTGGAGCTACATGTCATATTTCAAGTGATAAGCGTTTCTTCACGGAACTCGATAAAAATCATCACGAAAAAATAAATGTTGCTAATGGCAATGAAGTAAAATCCGAAGGACGTGGAAGTGGAACTATACAGTTTCTCAATCAGGAAAAATCGGACACTAATAGAGATGCCTCGGTGTATGTTGCTATATGCGGATTTGCAGTACATGTTTTGGGCAGAAGCAGTTACAACGGCTAATTACATTCAAAATCGTTTACCAACCAGAGCAACATCCATGACGCCTTATGAGGGATGGAATGGTTCGAAGCCAGTTATTAAACATTTCAAATTATTTGGTACTAAATGTTTTGTCCATATTCCTGCTGAAAAGAGACAAAAGCTAGACAAAACTGCCGTACAAATGATTTTTGTTGGCTATGATTAACAGTCCAAGGCGTATCGCTGCTATAATCCGTCAAACAAGAAAGTTGTAGTCAGTCGAGATGTTCATGAAATTTCTAATAATTTTCAAATTCAACAGGACGGATTCTCTTTTGGAAGTGGCCATTTTTCTTGAAACTACCCTCTACCGGGAGCTAAGATGGAACACATAAAAAAATCAAAAGAGTTAATAATGCACAAGTCAAAAAAATTAAGCGAATGATTTTTCGATATTTTTTTTTCAAGAGCTGTATTTTTGGGAAAAAAATACAACAAAATTGAGATGAGTTTTCAATTTTATCTAATTATTTGTTTTTAATATACCATTAGTGCGCATTTACAAAAAATAGCAACATTAAAATGTATTCTTTAGATAAATTGTTTATTAAACTTTAATTTCACAATTTTCGTTGTCCTGCGATTTTTTGTTACAGTTTTGTTATAATTTTACAAATGGGGGCGACTGTAGGGTTACCTATCTCATCTTATCTCATTTAATTAAAATAATTAAATTAAAACCGCTGCGCACTTTTACGATTGCATTTTTGGGTTAGCATACATAACCCGTGATGAATTTTTCTAAATGGGGTATTAAATGAAAAATTATAGTCTGCCCTCTTTACAAAACCAGTGGTCGGACAGACTTTTGTTGGTTGGTGCGACTAGTCCCACCACTTATGTAAAAACAGCTATTTTTGTATTCTAAATTAAAGCTGAATAAACAATTTATCTGACGAATTCATTTGATACGATATATTAAAAAAAAAATAATAAGGTGTTTTTTTGTGAAGAGTAAAACGGGGAGGTTATATTTCATGGTACTAAAAACACTTTCCCCCTCCCTTAAAAATAACACCATCTCACGAAAGATATTTTATTCTTATGAACTGTTTTGATTCTTGATTTTCACGGTACATGCAGTTAGGTTCAGAAATCACATGAAATGAAATTGAAATCGAAATTGTAAATCGAGTGAATTTTTTTTTCCGTGTTCCACATTTCGATCGATTTCATAATTTCGAAATCACTTTAAGTGAAATCAAAAACAGCTTACATCTGTCATGTTGATTGATATTCGTTCTTCAGTTTTTAATTTTGTTTTTCTTTTAATAAAATTAAACAAAAATGAGTGCTACTTCAAAAAAAAAAAAAAAAATGAAATTGATATCGATAAAAGTGAAATGTGGAACCCAAATTTAATTTCACATCGATTTCAATTTCATTTCGATAGAAAGTGATTTCTGGAACCTAGCTGATAATGAAATATGTTTTCACAAATTTTTATCACTATAATGTAGGGTTTTTTCTTTTCTGTTCAGAGAAAAAAAATCTTTTACATGAACATGCTGCGGCCACACCGATGCATCCAAGATTGTTGTCAAGCTGTCTACTGGTACACTTAATTTAAACGTTACAAAGCTTAATGCGGATACTTCTGCATCTTTTTTTATGAGCATGTAACATTTAAATAGTTCAGAAGAAATATTTGTTTTTTCAGATATGTATTTGACAATATCCTCGGAAGTAGTTTTATTAGAAAAACGTGAAATATGAAGCCATTTAGTTTTTGGAATGGAAGTAAGTGAGGAGGAGGATTCAGTCCCGATTATATCTAGCCCTCTCTTAGATCTTGTAGATTTTTGGTTATTAAGATTTTGCACTGGAAAACAGATTGGGTTATTTAGGTTATGATCATTTTTATTATTTTCTTTATCATTGTTAGATAGATTTATTGCTAATTCAATGTTTATGGGTTTTGGCAATGTTTGTGCGTGGCAGATTAAAGGGGTTATTTAAGATTAAGTCATTTAAAAGCGGTTCATTAATGTTACCGGGAACAATATTATTCACATTTTTTGAATCTCTTAGACAGGATGATGCTTGATTTTTGGCTGTTTTTCGAGGTGGTGAGTTTGATTGATGCGAATTTAAAAATGAAGAGAAATCTTTTTTCAGATCTCTTACACTTGAAACAAGATCATTGAAATTATTTATGAAATTGGAGAAACTTATGTTGGAGCAAGAATCACACTTCCAAAATAATTTTTTTCATTAATTGTAATGAAATCATCGTCACTAACTTCGACACAAGTTTGATGAAAAAAGCGACCACAAAAATAGTCACACTTTATATACTTTATGTCTTTGGATCGTTTGATGACTTGATCACATTTAGAGCAAAATTTAGACATTTTGGAGAGAATTAGTAGCGAGGTGTGAACTGATTAGCACAATAGACACGACTGATATTTAGCACCTCATATATCGTCGGCTAAGGATGCAAACCTCGTAAATCCACTTTTTACCAAAAATGAGATTTCTTTAAATATATGAAATTAGGATTGAAATGTACATTTCTATTAAGAAAAAAGTATTAAATGTCTTATAAATCGCCTAAAAACACAGAAAAAGAAAACCTTTTAAATCCAATTTGTCTATTCTCTAATTTGAAAACCTCGTAAATCCACAGTTTTGCAAGGAAAATATTTAAGCATAAATAGTATGAATTGAAAAAGAGTTATTCAGCACTTAATAATTTATTAATAATTTTGATTTATTTATTAAATTGAGGGGTAGGATGTTAGGAAGAAGACATTTTATAAGAAAGTTGGATATAAAGTCAAATTGTTAAAGATAAATAAGGTTTTTCATAATTTCCACATGGATATAAGTGGTTTTCTTGTTATTTTTGTTAAAAAATGATATGGATTTACAAGTATTTCTTCCTGTTTATAATTAAAATTCATAATTATTCATCATACCTACACAAGTTTGAGCACTGAAATTGATCCCTGAGTCCAGAACTTGATATACAACACGTATAAATAATCATATTCATTAAAAATTCCATAATAAACATCAAATGTATAGGTTTGGTATTATAGCCAAAGTTATAAAACTCTCCTGAAAAATTTGCAAAAATGAATTTACGAGGTTTGCAACCTTAGCCGACGATATGGGATATTCGCAAAAAAAGTATGCTTTCTAAAAGGTCAGTTATTTGTCAAAAAAGGTCAACCAGTTTCAGAAATTGGTCAGCCATAGGAAATTTGTAATCAATGGTTAAAGTTTTTCAAGGTCACCAACTGTTTTTGGCACCTCATTTATGGGATATACTTTTTAAAAAAAGTTTACCATTCGAAAGGCCACCAACTTGTGATAAAAGATCAGCCAGTTTCAGGATTTGGTCAGCCATAGGCCATAAAAAAAATGAGTATGCCATCTAAAAAGTCAGTAATTGGTCAAAAACGGTCAGCTACTTTCAGTAACTGGTCAGCCATAGATTTTTTTTAAATAATTTTATTTTTAATTTTCAAGGTCCAAACTATTTTTAGCATCTCATTTATGGGACATTCGAAAAAAATATACACCATCTGAAAGGTTACCTAGACCTCATAAGAGGTTAACTAATTTCAGTAATTGGTCAGCCCTAGTTTTTGTTTAAGTGAATTTTTAAAATTTATTTTTTCAAGGTCGTATAAGACTTTTGGCACCTCATTTGTGGGATATTCGCAAAAGAAGTATACCATTTGAAAGGCCACCGACTCGTGATAAAAGGTCAGCTAGTTTTTGTTTTTGGTGAGCCATAGGTTATTTTATATGAATTTTTGAAGTTTTTTGTTTCTCAAGACCGTATAAGACTTTAAGCACCTCATTTGTGGAATATTCGCAAAAGAAGTATACCATTTAAAAGGCCACTCACTGACTGGTGATAAAAGGTCAGCTATTTTCAGTTATTGGTCAGCCATTTTTTTTTTAAATGGAGACTCTTATACTGTAACTTGAAACAATCTTTAAAAATTCATTAAAAAAAAAACCTATGGCTGACCAATTTCTGAAACATAATGACCTTTTATGATGATTTAATAACCTTTCAAATGGTATCTTTTTTTTTGGAAAATTCGGTAAATGAGGTGCTAAAAGTCTTATACGGCCTTAAAAAAACAAAAAACTTCAAAAATACATACAAAATAACCTATGGCTGACCAATTACTGAAACTAGCTGACCTTTTATCACGAGTCATTAGCCTTTCAAGTGGCATACTTCTTTTGTGAATATCCCACAAATGAGGTGCTAAAAGTCTTATACCACCTTGAAAAAATAAATTTTAAAAATTCAATTAAACAAAAACTATGGCCGACCAATTGCTGAAATAAGTTGACCTTTTGTGAGGTCTAGGTAACCTATCAGATGGTGTATATTTTTTTCGAATATCCCATAAATGAGGTGGTAAGAACAGTTTTGACCATGAAAATTAAAAAAAAAATTATTAAAAAAAATCTATGGCTGACCAATAACTGAAAGTAGCTGACCTTTTAGATGGCATAGGTACTTATTTTTTTTTTTAAATTCTATAAAAGAGGTACTAAAAGTTTTATACCTTGACCTTGAAACAAACTTTTAAAATTCATTAAAGAAAAACCTACGGCTAACCAATTACTGAAACTAGCTGACCTTTTATCACAAGTCGGTGGCCTTTCGAATGGTACACTTTTTGTTTGCGAATTTCCCATAAATGAGGTGCCAAATATAGTTGGTGACCTTGAAAAACTTTAACCATTGAATACAAATTTCCTATGGCTGACCAATTTATGAAACTAGTTGACGATTTTTGACCAATTACTGACCTTTTAGATGGCATACTTTTTTTGCGAATATCCCATATATATGAGGTGCTAAAGGTTATGACTTATGAGCCATAATGTAGCTTCATTTATTATTTTTTTTTTAAAATGGGTTTGATAATATTTTACCTGAATTTTGAAACCAAATACTACTGAGTCTACCAGTTTGCCCTTTGATTATACCTACACTTGAAGCGCTTAGAAGATGAAGGACGTAAGCGACATTTTTAAACATTTGAGTTATAAGCATTTAAAGTTTATTGCCTATAACTTTTTTTATGAAAATAATAAAAATACTGTATGGATAATTTAAAGTCAATAAAACTCAGGTAAATTTAATTTTAGGAATCTTTTTAATTTAACGCAAATAGTTGTTGAGATATTTACACTTTTGTGCATTTAACACCTTTAACTAGGATCTTTTTTGTTTTAAATTTAATTTTGTTTTTGTAAAGGTGTTAAGTGACTTTTTGATATGTTGTAATTTACTTATTTTTTGTTTGTTTTTTCTCTTTCCCTTCTCCAGTATCTGCTGAAATTGCATTTAAATAAAACAATTAATGTTCTACACGAATTAAATTCATCTGTTCTTTTAAATTTTAAATTTTGCCTGCAGAAAGTTCTTTCAATTTAGATGTTTTTTACTTTTGGCTATAATAACCTTACTATAAGGAACATATTCATCATAGCATTCTTTGTAAAGGTAAGAACCATACTCCCTGCGAATCCATTTTATTGAGTCCCTAAATTGAACCTTGCAATAAAGTAAAAATAAAATTAGTCTGCTGAGGTATTCGTGAAGGAATTTTTGTCTGCTTTTTTGCAGAGTCACTTCCGGTTAGGTTTTGAAGCAAAAACGTTACACCAAGACCTAGATTTCATTCAAAAACTTCGAATTGCCCGTTATTGTTCTTAGGCTGTTCATGATGAGATTGATGAAGGCTTTGTGGCGTTCTTGGTTGTAGTTCCCAAGTAGAAGTTTGGCCTGCCTCAGTTTTGGGAGTTCATTCCAAATTTTGGATCTTTTTGCCTTCTCTTCTAATTTGATCTTGTTTTTGATCGCATTTTCACCTAATCCGCAATAGGGCTCAGGCCCTGTTAGGGGGGTTGTTGCTCCTATTTTGGCTAGGGAGTCTGCCTCCTCTTTACCATCGATACCCGCGTGACCCGGTACCCAATAGAGTTAGACATTGTTATTTTTACCCAGTTCATTTAACCTCCGCAAGCATTCCCATACCAGTTTTGAGCTAATGGCATAGGAGCTTAACACTTTAAGCACGGCTTGGCTATCTGACATGATGGCAATGTTACGATTTCGGCAGTTTCTTTCAAGGTTACTTTCTGCACATTTACCTATGGCGTTTACTTCCGCCTGGAAAATGCTTGTGAACTGTCCCATCGGTACAGATAGTTTGGTTCTTGGCCCAAATATTACCCGCCCCAGTCAGACGTTCTCAATCCATCAGTATACCATTTGACTATAAAAGTTTTATGCTGGGGTGTTTTTCACGGAATTTCGGTCTGCGTTTTTGAACTAACACCCATTCGTCAAGGGTATCGGCTATGTTTTGGTATGGGTTACAACATTACGCAAATGACTGGAATTTTAATGTCGTTGGCTCTTAGACTAATAGATGTGTGTGAAAAATAACGCTTTCAAATTGTGCGTAAGACTATACAAAATGTAGCCATCATGTTAAGCCACCTGCGTCGGAATATTCAATTTTGAAGTAGTGTGTGTTGGCTGGTGCCTCTTGCCTGCACATGCACTGATTTTTGTGGTGTTCGCCTACAATGTCTTATCTTAAAGTGCCCACTTAACACCTTTATGCACGAAATGAAAAGTTCAGATAAAATTATTTTTGTATAAAGGACTTAATATAAAGGACTTAAGCGCATTTAACACTTTCATCCACAAAGTTTATTATTAAAGTGATTGCAAATAACACCTTCATCTTCGGCTAAATATGAATCTAGAGACGATAAAAGATTACAGACGAGTCAGAAATTTAAGCATATAACACTTTCATCTGTAGGTAAAAAGCTAAATTTCAAAAAATGTCACTTAACACCTTCATCTTCTTCACTTCATTTGTGAATCGCCAAAGGTAAAATATACTATCTATCTATAAGTATCTATCTATATGTTTATATTTAAGACTCATCTAAGTTTGAGATTGAGATGAGCAATAAATCTTTGTTAATTTTATTTATACCTACACCGCTACAAAACCAATTAGGACCTCAATACAATTTTTTTTCCATTACACTGCGAGCAATCTTCCAAAATAATAACACATGCGCGAATATTTTTTTTTTACATTTTCTTTTTAATTTTATTCTTATTTTTATTTATTAATACACTTTTTTATCTTATAATCTAAATTCATATTAATTTAATTTAAAATCTAAAGGAATATTTTGTTCATTCTTGTTTGTGTTATCATAACCATGCATATTCGTCTTCAATTATAATTTTTTGAATTTTTTTTTCTTAACAAAATATATAAGTTGACATAATTTTGCATAAATTATCTATTATTTTTGAAAAACAAAAACCAAATGAAAATAAAACTTAGCACCTTACAATCAACAGCTTTCAATATCAGTAGATCTCATTTAAAATACTTATAATGTTCCTTAAAACTTACATTGTTTTTGTTTTTAGTTTTACACTTATGTTTATATTTTTGATCACTGCCTATTTTTTTTTTTTGTTTTATTGTTGTCACACGCATTGCACAAACTTCCATACCATCAATAATAGACTTCCATAAAGAAGCCATACTTAACTTAGAACTTAGCCTCCTTCTCTTCTTCTATTTCTGTCGCAGCTTTTGAGCTTCCTTACGTACCTTGAATCCTCGAAAACTTGCTTGAATTTTGGTAGCAGCATCAGTCGCCATTTTTTGCTTCTTTCGCACAAGAAATCCTCGAACGTTAGCTTGAATCTTGGTGGCACATTTGTCCTCAACCGATGAACCTTCACTTCCGCTGCTACGTTCATCGCGCAAATGGGCTGCATTACCGTTATTGGTGGCCATGCTTTGAATGGCTCTATAATAACCGTTGGATGGTTTCTGACGGCGAAGTTGTTTGCGGACGCGATATCCTCTGAAACCGGCTTGGATTTTAATAGCTGCGTTTTCCTCACTTGGCGATGAATTTGGTGAACTTGGGTGAATGTGCATTTCTGTTCCCGTTTGAAAGAAGAGAATTGTTTGCTGAGTGAACGGAGCGATGTTGTAGTTTTGCAGTTGTAAAGATATTTTTTTTTCTATTTTTTTCTAAGCGTTCGAATTACGTTCCGGTGAACCGATCGGTGCGATTTTCAACTAACGACTGATGAAACCGCGAGAGCAAAACGATCTATGGCGTGAATAATAATCTATCTCTAGTTGACGATGACGAAGTGTTTGAACGATGCTGGCGCTGATCTCTGCTATTTATCTAAGTCGGTCCAACTCGAGCAGAATATATGTATCTTTGCCTATATTGTATCTATGTATCGCTAGGCGTATATACCTAGATGGTGCAGCACACAATATTTTGGCTTGTCAGGTTATTTAGGAGAGAAATAATTTGTATCTGCGGCGCGACGGCGGCGTTTCGCGGTTGTTGGCTTGATTTGTACTGTTGCGGCGGATGCCTGTGCGCGGAATATACTCGTGCCGGGGCCAGTGAGCTGTTCTTATAGGCACCGCTCGGAGCACGCCAGAGGCGGCGCACTCATCGAATGTTATTTCTCTATTTTGTTTGTGTGTTTTCTGGCTTTGTTTTATTTAATTAATTTTTCTTTTTATTTATTTTTATTTTATCTTTCATCATTCAATTTCTCTTCCTCCGTTCATTTTTGTTGAATTGAATGTGTCGATGGCAGGGAGTAAGGTGACGGTGATGATGAGTGGCGTTGGGGGACGGTCGACAAGGGGTATGATGCTGCACAGTTGAATGAATGATGATTCCAAACTGAAATTGCATCAGTGGGTGGTGTTGGAAGGGAGGGGGCATGAGAACATCAATCTATACCTTGTACAAAGCATCCCTTTTATAAAGTGAATATTACTTAGCGGGGGGTAGCTTTGAGGATGCTTTGTGGTAGACTTAGGTGATATACAAAAAAATAACAATTTCTTTTCTTTGTTTAAAAAATAATTTACATTTGAAAAAAAAAAATATAGCTTACATGAGGTACATGAGGTTAACCTCGGTGAGATGTTAGGACTAAATTGTAATATGGGACCTTATGTATCTCTGCACCTTTGGATACATCTGTGTTATACATACAAATGTGTATATTTTTATTTAGGTACATATTTACTATACAACATACACATTTTTGGTTTGTTTTGATATTGCTTTAAAATGTTTTACCATTTTGTATACACGAACGTATGTATGTTTACAATGATGTTGGGCGGAGAGGAAGGGGGAGGGGGAAGGCTGAATAGTTATATTTATAGACAACGTCGATGTTTGTTTTATTCATGTGTATGGCTGGGTGTACATACATGTATCTTCGACTTTAATTGCTTTTACATCATGTTGATTGTAAATTGGAAAAAAATTGTAATGTCGTTTTATTTAAATTACAGGCAATTAGTAATTTTGTATAGATATTTTATTCGATATGGGATTTTTTTTTTTATTTTAGACGAGGCTTGTTAAGTGGGATGTTAGGTAAATACACGAAAATATTATGACAAGTGAAAAATATTCATAATTTAATAAAATTAGATCTTAACATAATTTTTTGCTTGCATTAAAAAACTGTTTTGGTAAGTCTGCGATGAGAAGCATAATAGAGTGTATCAGGTCACTATATATATGGGTTCTGCTTTGCTGCCAGATTACTTCGAATTTGGTAAAAATCAGTTTTATATAATTCTCTTAAGTTATTGCTTAAGCTTATATTGAACGGGTACCTTTTTCCAAATATTCTCAAAAACGGGCTTTAAGATTTTGATTAAATTTTGTATGTGGTAGTATCCAAAGTGATTGAAATGTAACTGAGTTTAATTTGTTAGGGCGTCAAGGGCATATTTTATGGAAAACTTTGCAATTCATCCTGACGAAATGAGCTTTGGTACACTAAAGCCCGGGACACACAGGACGCGGTCTGGCGGTGCGGTCGACATGTTTGAGCGTCGCGTTCTTTGTCTTGTGTAGAATCACTTGTTGTTGTTCAAACAGAATGCGGTCAAGTCAAGCGGCGAAGAATAGAACGCGACGGGCAAATTTATTTTGTAAATTTTTACAAAGAACGCGACGGTCAAGCGTCAAAAAAGACCAAACGTCAAAACAAAACACTGAAAACAGCTACATGTGAGATAATTATTTTGTATTGATTTTGGTAATTCTCTTTAATTTATTTTAACTCATTTCTTTTCCAATTTAAAGACAAATTAAAAAGAAAATAATATGTGTGACATTAAAGTACTGATAGAATTAGTTTCATCAAACCTATTCATATATGATTGCAAGCACCCGGAGAATAAGGATGTTGTGAAAAAGACGAAGATATGGGGAAGAAATAGCTTCTTTTTTGGTTTATCTCATGGACCCATTTCCTTTTTTCTGGTTGCTAGTGTAAGCAGAAGAAGCACTTCATCTTCGTTAGAACTGCTGCTGCTGCTCATATTTTTGTTTTCATTATACTGCTGCACTCCGACCTATTGCTCAACAGAAAATCACATTCGAAACTAGAACGCCGAAAGCTGACCGCGTTCTGTCTGACATTATAGAACAAAGCGGTCAAACACGCGTTCTGATTGTGCCGCCAGACCGCGTCTTGTGTGTCCCGGGCTTAAAAGTCCACATCAGTTTTTATTGACAGATGTCAAAGTGAAAAGTAGCCTTTCTTTTGGGATCACATACATAGTTTTAATTGAAAATTAAAGCATTTTTTAAACTTTATTACATCGTAAAGCGTTTAAATTAAATAAAAAACATCATTTTTTAATTCTCGTAATCATAAGCAACGATTAAAGCAACAAATCTGTAATCTTGCGAACATTATTTTCTTTGTTCCGATTAACACTGATTTATATGCAACCCAACAGGAAATAAAAAATCATTTTCTGTAATTAAATCCACTAACAAAATGGCTGTTGGTAATATGTTTATTGAAGAGTTAAAAGTACCTACTTCAGCAGTGCATATCCAAAAAATGCAAGATATGCTTAAGCATGAGCTTTTAGCTATGTCTTCTTAAATCTAGTTACTACGGACGCACAATTCTCACCTCTTGAATATAGTATCTACAATGGAAAATTATTGTCAGCTACTTGAACGTCAAATCGAAGCTTGCTAAAAAAAAAGCACAGTGAAAATTCTGTTGTGTTGCATTTTCCAGCAGAAGGGAACACAGATAAAGTCAAGTTTGCTTAACAGACTTGTAAAGGTCTTCTCAAGCTTCAAGACAATGCCTTCCTTCTAATAAACACCGCACATGACTTCAATAATGACTCCACTAACAAGACTATAATGGTGATTAAATTTCATCCCAGAGACACCGCCAACAAATTGATGAACACACGGCCCAAGATTTAAAAGGCACTGGTGTATTGTTAACCGTGAGCAATCAATGATAACGAGGGAAAAAAGAAAATCACTACATCAAATTAAATCTTAGCTTCTAGCACTTGCTTGTCTTTGAACTGGCAACATCTGTTTGTCAATGAGAGATAACGAATTTAAAAGTCAAGTGGAAATAACTGACTTGACCAACGAAATGGCACTTTGTCTTTAAAAAACAAAGAACATTTTTGTCCAACTTGTTTTATTCTTTGCTTAAATTTTAAATAGAAGTGAATGATTTTTTTCAAATTGAAGTTATTTTTTGTAATTTGGCGTGTGGAAAAAATTAATTCCGTAAAATAAGTGACCAGAATATGAGATATCCTAATGCAGAGGATGATAAAATTTTGTAGGATCTAAAAAAAAGAATTAGGGAGTCTACTCCTGGTGTGGATAACAAAGATGACTCGACCTTTAATGTAAAAAAGTGCTGCAGTTCAACAAATCAGGAGAGTGCGCCAGATTTTTTTTTTGGAAATGGTTGGAAAACAGACGAATATAAATTTCAGATGTCATACACAATTTTTGATTTTGCATCGATTTTCAGTACAGGAATTTGTTGTTAGAATATAGTTGTAAATTTTTTTTTACTATATACTTATTTTTTAAATAAAAGCGCTTAGCAGAAATAAATGAAAATTCGAAGAGTGAATTGCATTTCACCTTTTGCTTTTGCAAAAATGCAAATAACTTTTGTTCTTTATAAATCTTTATCTTTTTTATAAAAAAAAAACTACTTGTGCACACATCTTCACAAATTTCAGCGAAGATCTCATTGACCATTAGTGTCAGTTCGGAAGGACTCTGTTGATAAATTAAAATGGTACAATTT
Organism: Melangyna quadrimaculata; assembly: GCA_949320155.1. Taxonomy (NCBI): domain Eukaryota; kingdom Metazoa; phylum Arthropoda; class Insecta; order Diptera; family Syrphidae; genus Melangyna; species Melangyna quadrimaculata. The sequence continues at coordinate 402,614,657 of OX439483.1, forward strand.
AGACAAAAATCCTTTCGTTTCTTGAATATATGTTTTAAGAAAAACAGATTCTTACTTCTTTAAAACTCTTCTCTAAAACCAAACAAAGGGATTACTTGTGCAGAATATTTCAAACAGCTTCTTAGTCCCGTGTCAACAATCTCTTCTTTCCAATATGCCCAACCTGAAATCTACAAACAAAACGACTGAATTTCAAGAAAAAATGGATTCATAGCTTCACATCAAGCAAAATAGTGCAGCACTAAATTATCTCCCTCTATGTGAACTTGAATCCATCAATCGAGATGTAGCTGGCTCTATGCAAAAAACGCCAACCTTGCAGAAAAAATCTGAATGGTATGATTACAGTTGTGAAAAACTAAGAAAAAAGTCCCTAGCTCTCCTCAACCTTTTACGGAAATACGATTCAATGAGCATCAAACTAGAATATGTTGAATCTAGTAGGCAATACAAACAAATGTGTAAAGAAAAGAAGAGGGCACATGAAGAAAAATTGGCTTTTTTATTGAGTCAAAGTAGAGATTCAACCCAATTTTGGTCTCTGACAAGAAAGTTGAACGGGAGTGCAAATTCTAAACAAGTTGCAGCTGTATCAGTGGACAGTTTACGGATTTACTATATATCATTACTGAACACGACGGAACAAATTGTATGGAGCTTTGCACAACCTGGATTGGAAGATGATCTCTTAGATGCAGATATATTTTTTGAAGAAGTTGAAAGAGTACTTGAATCAATGAAAGATGGAAAAGCAGCAGGTTCAAATGGAATACCAGTAGAATTTTTAAAATATAGTACAGCAGCTTTCAAGGAAAATTTAACTATGGCATTCAACATAATTTAAAAAAAAATTTTGGCACTCTTCCTGATCACTTCTACGAAACTCTTATTCTACCTATCTTTAAAAAATGAGATCCAAGGGATCCAGTCAATTATAGGGGAATTTCTCTTTTAAATTCGGCATTCAAGACATACACCTAGTTGTTATACAAACGACTAAATACATGGGTAAAAGAAAATAAGATGACATAGTCTTAATTGCTGAATCACCCCGTTCCCTCCAGATGATGATAAGCAGGCTTTTGGAGTACTGCATATTATGGAGCTTGGAAGTTAACGTGGAAAAATCTAAAGTTTTGATATTTCAAAAAGGGTCTGGAAGATGAGCCAGGAATGAGAAATGAAAATATGGAGATAAAGATTTAGAAGTGGTAAAGAAATATACTTACCTAGGAATGGAGTTGACATTTAACTTAAAAATGGAGAAACATTTAAAAGGCAAATGCAATAAGGCAAAAACAGCAATATGTTCGAACTGGAATAGGATTTTTAGCAACAAACTTATTGCTACAAGCTCAAAATTCAGTGTGTTCAATGCAACAGCAAATTCTATCCTTTTGTATGGTGCACAGGTTTGGGGTGGCCAGAAGTTTGAAATTGTTGAATACCTGCTCAGGTTCTTCCTCCGCAAAATATTTTATTTGCCCATAAATACACCTAAGTATATGTACTACTTGGAATCGGGCCTGCCAATAATGTTCATATCAACTCTCAAGCTAAATGCCGATTACCTAATAAGAGTAGTAAAAATGAGTAACTCAAGACTACCTAAGCTGGTTTTGCAGTACGCATTGCGGAAAAAAACTCTTTTTACAAAAGACTGGACAAAATTAGCAGCGGACTGCGGTGTTACGTTAAGCTTAACTGAAAGCATAGATAAACAAATAAAGATACAAATCTTTGGCTGTCAATCCGGTTTGCCTACAAGCTAAAAGTTGGGTTTAGCCGTGGTGGAAATCAATAAGTTTTACTAGTGTGCTTTAAAACACGCATACTAGTGCAACTTACTGATTTCCACCACCGTAACTTTGTTGTTGGATTTCACATTTATTCATGGACACAGAATTAAATAACAAAAACAACAATGTAAACAAATGGGTTTTGGGGGGTAAAACATACGAAAGATGTGCATCTTTATATTGTTTATCTATGCTGAAAGTAACGCAGAACAGTGGAAAAGGTGTTTTTACGAGATTATAAGACTAACAGATGAAAACGAAAGGAATACCTTCATAGAAAGAGCTAAAGAGTCAACAGAGAGGCAGTTCTATTCGAAGGTTAACTACAATCTTAACCAACACAATTATTTCAATAGCAGCTATTCCTGTGCTATGATTGGAACAATCTTCAAAATTCGAGGAGAAATGTTAAAATTAAGCTTTGTACCACATCGAAGAGAAGGATCTGGTAACTGCAGAATTTGCAATTTACATGTAAGGGAAGATGTGCTACAATTCGTTGGCGTGTGTCCGATGCTAAAAGAGTTAAGGCGTTTCTATTTTGGAAAAAATCTACTTGAGTTAGAAGAAGTTAAGGATTATCTGAACGGGTTAAACTGAATTCATTTATATGAGTATTTTATCGCAGCCAACGCTTACAGAACGAAAATAGTTACCGAAAACTTCTGATATCCAATTTTAAAGCTTTTTTTTAACTAAACTAAAAGTCCCTTTTTTATATACATACATATGTAACTACATATTAATTTTTGTTTAAGCTAAACTAAAAGCTTTTAAAATCAATGCTATTGCCTGTATTTGAAAACACTCAATCATTCCAATTCATGTGATTGTTGTTGTTACTCAGGCAGACCACATAAATGTCATGCCTTATATTATTCTTTTTTTTTCTCAATGACTTACATATGTACACAATTTTTATTTTGATTAAAATAATCTAAAATAAAATCTAATCTTAATCAATATTCAAGCTGGGAGTGCAAAATACCCTCGACTGATAAGGGTTTTTGTTTTTTTTTAGAAAGTAATGGTAATTATGAACATATTTATAAAATCATATGATTGGTGTCGACGCAGAATTTCACACTCTACAGCATATCCGAAGGTACCTAAATCCATGTATTTGTTTTTTGTATAATCGCTTTTAAGTAGGGGAGATGGGGATGTGGAAGTATGTCAAACCGATATACATACATCTATTTAACTTGGGATAATCTAAGCATATGATACATGAATTTAAGATATATTTCTGCCCAGTCGCTAAGTGACTGGGCAGTGACGGAGCAGCATCAAAAGTCCACAGGCCAAAAGTCCATAATGGACTTTTGTCCCACTTGGGTGGGTGAGAAGTCCACAATTGTATTGTGGAGATTTGACCCACTCAAGTGGGTCAAAAGTCCACAAAAAAAAGGGGCAATATTCCCTAATTTTAGAAAGAAAGTGGGTCATAAGTCCACAATAATTTCATATTATAATATTGAAAAAAGCAGTACAATTAAGAATTATTTATTTATTTTGTTAAAAATTAATTTGTATACTCTTCACTACTCGTGAACTTAAAGAACACCAACTGACAACATAGGCGCCTGCCTGGCGACTGAGCATACCCTAAGCGGAGCGACGCGACGGAGTCGCGTGAGCAGGACAGAGGACCCGTAAAGGGAGTTAAAATCCTTAAACCCGCGAAGCGGTCCACCCAAAGCAGGCTTGTTAAAGAAAACTATCTATTAAGTAATCCACTGAAGTGGGTCAGAAATCCACAATCAATGGGCCACAAGATTTTTGTATGGACTTTTGGCCCATCGGAGTGGGTCAAAAGTTCACAATTGATTTATGGACTTTTGACCCACAGAAGTGGGACAAAAGTGCATCATGGAATTTTGGCCTGTGGACTCTTGACCCTGCGCCGGCAGTGACTGGGCAGAATTTTTGATAGTTTAAAGCCGACTAAACTTCATTTTAAGTGTTTTAAATAAAACAATTTTTTTTTTTTCAAATTTTCAATACATTGTCATGTATTTATTGTTTCTACTTTTATTGTTAATTTATCTATATAAATTGTAAACATCTACCTAATATCCCCTGAAGAAGATGTCAACCACTGTCGAAACGTTGGGAAAGGAAATGAAATTGTTTCATTAACAAATCATCACGACCAAGTTCTATTGGTCAGATTGCTATGATTATGACTTTTTGACTTTTAGAAAATGACAGAGTATCACGGCATATATTTTATAAATTTATTGAAGTGGTAATACCTCTGAAAAAATAAAAACCAAAGGCTGAAAAAGAAACCTGACAGACGATTGTTTTCGATACCACGATATATGCACCTACAAACCCTCATACTCATATTTTGGTTATCAATCCACTCCCAAAATTTGCTTTGGACTCTTGGCCTATTACTTTTATGAAACGTTGTTTCCTTTATTTTTCAATATTTTGAAAAGTAAAAGTCTAAGAACTATCCGGTTTTCAGTGTTTGAGAGAGAATTAATAAAACATTGAATATTAAAATTCAAAAAAGTAGATATCTTATAACGTACTAACTGAGGTTAAACTGACCTTAAAAATTGTCCCTTAAAAATAAAATAAGATAAAATAAAATAAAATAAAATAAAATAAAATAATGGATTTCTGGCTTAAAAAAATAACCACCCCTGTTCTGAATTTCGGCATTTAATTCGGTTGATATTTTATTTATGTATTTCGTTTTAGGGGGGTTTACACTCATCGACAAGTTCATCAACTCGTGTCGAAACGTCACATAATTTGTAATGCGAACACAAGTGAACGACTGTCGGAAGTTTTTCAATTTTTTTAATATTTTGCTCGGTTGAACGACCGGTGTAGCTATTGTTAACACTAGTTGAAGAACTAATATAACTGAAAATTTGGATTTTAGTGTTTCTTTTGCATTTTTTATGTGAGATTCATAAAAAATGGGTTGAAATAGAAGTAAGACCACAAAAGGAAGGGAGAAAATATGAATTTCCTTCGCTGAAACTGGTGCAAAAAGTTAAATCTACGCCGTGTTTGCTTTTCGAAAATTTATTTAGACCCTTTTCACACAAGGAAACTGAGTTGCCGGCGATTTTTAGTTTGTAAATTTCCCCTCACACCCTTCTCGCCAGCAAACTAGCCAGTTTCTGGCAACTCAGTTTCCTTGTGTGAAAGCCGTCTTACAAATGAAGTTGATGAGGCGGTCGTTGAATGTGAACGCTAGCAACACGACTCAGGTCGATCGACTTGTCGATTAGTATGAGCCCCCCTTTTGTGAAATCAGTTCCCATAGAAATCAGTACAAATATTCTGATTCTCAGTTCGACAAACAAAAGGTAACCGAATTCAAATCGTATCGATTTGCCTTAAAACTGATATAGCGCAGTAAAATTAGACATTGACACGGACAAAATTTTGTACAGGTATATTTTTTAGTGCAAATGTTCAGAACAGTGCCCTTTATCAACTATGAAAAGTCCCAAGCAAACCGCCTTGGCGTACGACCACAATCTTGAAAAATACAGCCATCTTGCACTCTTTGTTTGTGGCTATATCTCTCGTACTTGTTGCCCTTAGAAAGACCATTTAAGTGACAATTGGACGGGCGTAGATAGCCAAAATCAGGAAAGTAAATACAAATTAGTTACAGGTATTGTATGGCTACTGTTTTAAATTAAATGAATTTGATAGACTAAATTGCAGTGCAAATTCGAAAAAATTACCTATGTCCCATAAATATTTATTATTATTATAAAGCTGAAATTTTGTGGACATGTTCAGAACAGTACCAACAATCATATGTGTTAACTACCAAAAAATCCCTATTGGGGTTAGACCACCATTTTAAAAAAAAGTACCATAATCTGTATTTTTCGGTATTTGGCTATATCTGGGGCAGTGGCGGATCCAGGGGGGTGGCTATAGGGGCTAAAGCCCCCCCACAGCCGATTCTTAAACTTTGTTGAGATATAGAAATGAATACATTACAACATGAAGATTTGTATGTTTGTCAAAAAAATATAGCTGAGCAGTGATGTTTGATGTGAGTCAGACAAAATAACGAGGCTGGGGCTAAATAATTTAGGTACATGTTATGCATTTTTTTTTCTAAGCCCCAAATGAATTAGGTTGGGGCTAAGGCCTGAAAGTAATTGTACAAAAACCAAGGTCGGGGCTACGAATAATTGACAAGGACAGAAAATTGGGACGAAATAAAACAGCCCGGGACTAGGGCTTCACAAGAATTGGACAAAAAAAATGTTGGGGTCTGCCTCTAGGTAATGTCAAGTCCAAGTTGGGGCTAAGGCTTGAAAAGATAACTGAAAAACAGGGTGGGGGCTTAACAATTAACATGCCAAATAAAAACAATGACCATAAAAACAATTTACCATAAAAACTTAACTAGTTTTGCGTAAAAAGACGTAATTGGAGCTAAAACCAGAGGAGAATTTGGGAACAACAATTCAAAATCTATGTTTTCTCTGTGCACTCAGAAAATCATACATAGTTGCATGTGAATATTTGTTCAAAGCTTGTGCTTGAAAATTGAAGGTATATAATAAGTAAAGATTTTAAGTCTATAAATACAGCTGAGCCTTTATATTCTATCTCCGCTTAAAAATATTTTAAATGTTAAATGGCATGTGTTAATATTAAAAACATTTTAAGTCGTAAAAGTAAAATTAATTTGGGGACAAACAAATTAAATTACTTAATCACCCATATTCTGAAACTCGTATTTATGACTCCTATTCGACCACAGACAATGTAGGCATTCATATCGTATATCCGACTTCACTTCTTGAGAATCTCACAACATCGCAATATCGCATAGGTATGACTGTTCGTATTTTATCATTATTCCGAATCTAATATTGATTCGAATTAAAGTCGTATTTGTGTTGTTTATTCGTCTTTTGAAATCTTTTAAACGAGTATTATATTTTTTCGATAATAATGGACAAAAATGTGTTGCTATGCATGTAGGTAACTTTTTCGATATTGCTTCGCATGAGAGCGATACCGCTCTATGAAAATCTATCTAAGACTATCGAAAAAAAAAACTTTCAAAAAAAATATAACTGGCCGAACACAGTGGTGTAGTTGTAGCTGTCACTGTCAAAGTTGAAAGATTCGAAAATGGTATACATCGACACAATGGGAAGCTGTAGCTGTAATAAGAAAATTGTCTGCCGCGACTCAAATTGTCTGACTCAACTTTAACTTTTGGCGGCGCTACAAGCTGAATTTAAAATGACATATGGGTTTCCCATGTAATTTTTTGACTTTTCACTTTTTTTTTGGGAACGTTCAATGCATTTGAGAAGTTTTTTCTAGTTTTTTAACTTTTTTATAGTCAGCTATCATACACATTAGTAGTAGTCCGTAGCGTAATGGTTAGTGCGTTCAACTGTCACGCTGGAGGTCTGGGTTCGCTTCCCAGCCTCGTCCACCTAAAAACTAAAAAGTTTTTTTCAGGGCTACTGCCTCTTGCGAGGAATTGACAAATCCTCCAAGAGTATCACTTGTCACGAATAAGTGCTTCTCGTCTAGCCGTTCGGATTCGGCATAAAGTTGAAGGTCCCTTTCATTCCTGTCGATAGGCGCACACAGGAATGGTTGCGAGTTGTTATTCACTAGGCCCTGGCTCTTCATGAGCCGTTGTGCCACCCGATTTATTTATCATACACATTCTGTTCAAATATAAATTTTATATGCGTTGAACACGTCTCGAATAAATTTACAATTCGAAACAGCTGTGATGATGCGCTACATCATGGTAGACGTCCTTTGCTACTTAATTGAGCGTTTTTATTGAAAGATTATACTACAGCGATTATTTTAGCTACTTTAGTTCAAGGGGTTAAAGTACGACTTGCAGAATATGGGTGAATGTCGCAAACTGGATCTCACAAGCCCCCACCCACAGCCAAATCCTAGATCCGCTACTGATCTGGGGTATCTAATTGTCCTAGAAAGACAATTCAAGAGTAAAATAGCCAGGCTTCAACTTCAAAATCAGCGAAGCATACACAAAATTAGTAATAGGTGTTTTATGGCTAAACTTTTTTGAATGAAACTACTATAACAGATTAAATAATTGACAAATTTCAGAGATATAGCCACAAACAAAAAGTGCAAGATGGCTGCATTTTTCAAGATTGTGGTCGTACGCCAACGCTGATTGCTTGGGACTTTTCACAGTTGATTAAGGGCACTGTTCTGAACATTTCCACTATAAAATATACCTGTAAAAAATTTTGTCCGAGTTAGGGTTTTTTTTTGTTTAATTTGGGCTAATATTGGAATAGAAATAAAGAAACAAAACCGAATTTAAACAAGGTAACCAAAAACAACAAACCGAAATTGAATGTGAAATTCGATTGAAAATCAAAAGGGGTGAATAATATTGTATTGCCGTTGTTCGTTCAGTATTTTTTTTCTTAATTAAGTTATATTTTTTATAAAATTGCCCCTACCGCCTAATCGGGAGAGGAATAGAACCCCATCACCTTAATAAGATTGTTTTCTTGTCTCAAGCTAAGCTTTTTGCGCATTTTATGTGAATCACCCTGTACAGTACATCTACAATTTTAATTTAGCGATACAATCGAAAGTAAATTGTTCTCAAACTGCCAAAATCTACAAACAAACGACGTGGCCTAGTTAAATAAAAAAAAAATACAAATTTTCCAAATTAAAAAAACATTCTAACCAGAAGACAAACGATCACATCGTATTTTTTAAATCAATTTTCTTTGTTACTTTGTCGGCTGTCATCATTTGCTCTCAATTCCCAGCCCAACCCAATTTTTGAGAATTTAATCTTTCTGAACTAGAGACAATAATGAAAATAACAAAAAAATTAAAATTAAGAAGATGTTGACCCTCACGCAAACACAAATATTTACTTTTTTATATTATTATTATTATGACCGCGAACATTGGGAATTACTTTTTTTTTTTTTTTGATTTCCATTATCTTGTTTGGGTGTTTATTTACACCGACCGACCGACAAGTGGAAATGATTATTTTGACAAACCAAGTTTACAAAAACACAGAATACCAGAGAACAAGATGTCTTCCATTAGCAAAAATAAATGCATAAATTGAACCGTCGATTGACGCAGTTCATTTTTCAGATTCCAGCCATAATGCAGGTAGAGATAAATGCCATGTTATGACATTTGAAGAAATTGCTTCAAAAATATTCAAATTGCACTCGAATTCCCTAAAATAAATCTGTTTCCGATGGTTCTATAATGTACATATTTTGTTTTACTTATTCGAACTTTAAGCAATTGAAATGCACACAAAATGAAAATCTGTCAAAGATGTTCTGGGAAAAATCCGTCCATCATAAAATTTTCTAACTAATTGTTTTGCCAAAAAAATGAGAGCGAATACGTGTGTGCGAAAAGAGATGACGGTGACAGAGTGGCTAAAAGACACTTCCTGTTGATTTATTTTAGGGACGAACGAGAAGTCTCCCACGTTTTTCTCTTTGTTGGCAAATGAATTTGTTTGAATCACGTTATTTTAATTACTCTGACATTTTGACAAAATTAGCATGCTCCTTAAAAATCCTACGATACGACTGTTTGTCGTTTCAATTTGGGTCTGTTTGACGTAAATAGTCTTTAAGTTGGCAAATATTCTAAGGGGTTTGGAGCAGATGAAGGGATGGACGTAGTAGAGGTATAGAATTATTAAATTTAATATTCCATGGCATATTCATGCCCAGTTTTCGAGAAAATGTTGACAAATATTTACAACTTAATCAGTTTTATCTGAATTTCTAAATTTTCCACGGCAAAATCTTATTGAAAAGTTTCCATTTCCTCGGCAGGAGGCGTTGAATTTTCATACACAATGAAAAGCTGTAGGTATCTATATCTGCTTGCAAATGGGGCTTCATAGGAATTAACTGTAAGTTAAAAAGAGTTTTTGTTTATAATGAAGTAAAAGATTGTATGAAGGTACCTACTTGCAATTTATAGGCTTACTGTTAAATGAATATACTGGAATATGAAATGAAGAAGGAACAATTACGTTTAAGGGTTTTTTATTGTTGAATATGTTTGGGTGGAATATAAGCTTCCTAAAGAGACAAAATTCACCCATGCATTTGTAGCAGAATGGCCACACTGGTCACTTTTCAATATTTTGTGAGTAACTCATCGAAAAATAAGCTGAATTTGAGAATTTAACTTTCAAGACTTTTTGTTCCAAATTATATTTTCTATTAAAGTTAATAATTTGATAAAATTTATACAAAAAATAATAAGGAAAATTTAACAAAAACAACATACAAATTGAAAAATCAATGGCGGAAAATTTTAAACAGCCTATTATTAAGGGTTTAGTATGATACTAATTAACATTTTACTAATTCTTTAACAGTACTAAAATTTTCTAAATTTTAAATACTTTTTAACTAGTATCATACTAAACTAATTTCCTTCATTCAATTCACGTCCCACAAAGTAACAACAAAAAATTCACAAACTGAATTTTGACAATTTTAAACGTCAAAGTGTCATATGGATACTACGATCAATTAAACTGAAGTTCAGATTACACTGTACACGAGTTGAACTCAACTCAAGTTCAGGTTCAGCTGAACTTAGATCTGAAGTTTAAACTTCCAGTGCAAAACTGGGCATTATTGGCCAGTTTTTCAGTTAGAAGTCTCACGCGTTCACCTAGAATTGACGTAACACCCTTTCGTAAATTAAATCAAATTCCCATACAATTTTAAATATTTTGACTTTGGGCATCTATTAAGGTTTTTAAACTTGAGTTTCTTCCACCTTAGCCCCACTGTGTGTCGCACGGTACACTTACGAATGTCTACTTATGTAAAATATTTTCCTTTCCTATAATTACAATTTTAGCCTTGAAATTGATTTGATACTTTTTGACAATATTTCTTTTGAATTTATTTTGTTTTCCATTTGAATATCAAAAGCATCCAGAATCAAAAAGGAGTCTTCTGAAACCATTTCAAAAGAAAAAATTGGGCACGAGTACGATAACTTGGGCGCCGAAAATTGATAACGGGTTTTTTTAGATGGGTCAAAATTTTTTTTTTACTATGGAAGGGGGTATATCTCTCCCTGTTTGGGCGGGAGGGGGCAATTTAATGAAAAAAGTACTAAAAATGGAAAAAAATCATTAACCCTAGAAAGGTAACCTTCGTCGATTGGACGAACATCAATTATACTTTTTCATTTTCCTCTTTACTCCCCGTTCCGATGCATTCTATCTCCGTGTAACCCTAGTGTTCCCTAACTGCTTGTGGTGTGAAGGCGTTCGGTGGCGTACCTATTTGGGAAAATGCTTTTTTTATCGAAAAACGGCGCCAATGTTCGTCGAAACGACGAACGTTAACTTTAATGTTACTTTTAGTTCTCGAAAAGCTAATATTAGATCTAATATTGAAAAATTTACTCCCAAAAGTAAGAAACCGTTAAGGGAGGACACAAACAATTTACAAATATTGTCTGTACCTACACAAAACCACGTATGACTAAGTCAACGTTCAATAGGTGTGATGCTAGCATGTGATGGAGAGCATAAAGTTCAAATCTGCACCTAATGATGAAATATATTTTTTTTATTTTTAATTTTTATTTTGTTCTATTATTTAATGAATTAGCTTTAAGTTCCTACTAAAAAAAACACACGTTTTTATGGAAATAAAAATGCAAGTGATCTCAAAACCAATGTGTTTTGTCGAATTGTCGAAAATAATTACTCAAGTTGTTAATCAATAATCATAAGTATAAATTATTTAACATCGCTGGAATAAGTTAATAACTTTTCTTTAACAGTGCAGTTGAATATCACTTCGCCGATTGGACGAATGGTTACGAATGGTATATGGTTACCATTCTAGGGTTAAGAAATAACGGTAATACCTACAATTAAGTTTTATATCTTTTTTGAAAGTCAATACTCTGTTTTATTAGCCAGTTTTTAAATCAAGTGAAATCTATCCAGTTTTTAAAAAATCTACATTAAAACTTACAAGTTGGGAAAAAAACATAAAAAAAAATGTTTAAAGTGAAATTTTTCAAAACTTTGAGATTTTATACTATATTTCTTTTCTTAGAAATCGTTGGTCATATTAATTCTTAATCAGAAACCGAAAACAAAGCCCAATCACAATTCTACAATTCTTCAAAATGATTTTATATGTATCTTCTAGTTTTCGAGAAAATTAAAAATTACCAAAACTACTATTTTAATTCAATTAATTTTTTTTTTGCTTGAGTATTTTACGTGGTCTTATTTTGATAGTAAAAAAAGAATATGAATTAATTCTTACACAAATTGACTCTAAATTATCATAGGTACTTTCGCAACACCCAGCCTACCGGCGTATAAACAGTGAGGCATGTTTGGGGGCATGCTGCCCCCCTGCAACCCCCCTCATTGGATTCACTATAGGATTTGGAGTATGTTCGAGGTTCGGTGTATGCCAAATTTCGTTTGCATTTAAGGAACTTTGAATGCACTCTCTGTTTCCAAAGTCAACAATGTGATAAATGTAAATGTATGATTACTTCTAGTAATTTACAATTTTCTCAAAAACTAGAGGACATAAAAGCTTTAGGTTTTTGTGTTCGATTCAGATTTCGTATGAGCTTTGACTACAAAAAGAAGATTTAGTTTTCCATTTCCCAACCTTGAGCAAAATTGATCCAATCATTTCTTTTTACGTTTTTTTTATCAACATTTTGAGTTTGAATGGAAAGTTTTTGAAAACTATTGACACAAATAATTTAATTTAAATGTAGGATTAAAGATCAGACTTCTGGCTTTTCAAAACCTTTATTGTTTTGCATTTTAGGTACTGTCGTTGCTTTTTAAATTTGTTTTTCCATTTAAGTGTTTTTTCTCGAAAATCGGCCTTACCTCCTAAATGGGGCGAGATAGACCCCCCTCCCATCATAAAAAATACTCGTATTTGACCCTTCTACAAAAACAGGTTATCAATTTTCGGCGCCCAAGTTGTCGTACTCTCCCCAAAAATTGAATATTTTTAAAGTGAAAATAGTGTCACCGAAAAGCACTGAAATAATTTGTCCACAATTAGAAATTTTAAGGCCAGTAAAATTCGACAGGAATAGCATCCTCTATACATTTGTTTGTTATAAAATTTTCAACGAGACCACATTAGTTTTAAATTCATGCATGTTATATTTGCGTTGCTATCTAACCATAAATTACAAAAAAAAAACTCTGAAAACTCTGAAAAACTAAGTAATTTTGAAGCACTCAAAAAATAGGTAAAAAATTGTTCAATTTTGCAAAAAATTTGGAATCAAATAGTCTCGAGTATTACAGACGAAATTCCAAAATTCGATCCAAATTGGTCTAATTGTTTTGGCAAGAAACATGATGTTAACTAAGTGCAACGCGCAATGTTTGCTTCATTGCAAAGTAGGATACTTAAGTTGGCACTGATTTTTGTACACACACTTGGAACCCTTAACTATCATAAAATATTGATATAGTATTCATATCTTTTTTAAGCTACCTTGGTAGCTATTAGCTACATACAACTCTAACCTGCCCCAACAACAAATCAAAAATGTAGAACTTATTAGCCCTTATTTTTGTAATTATTGACTGGGCTATATATAATCATAACACTCATTTGATTAGACAGCGTATTTTTGTCTTCGGACTTGACAGTTTATTTAAAGAGTTAATTTGTGGAAATTTAGTTGTCGTGGCAATTTGGACTTCAGCCCCAAATATGATTTCTTATCCAGCTACCATTTTATACAAAGAAAACACAGTAAGGGCCAGTTTGTTCACAGCTGATTATCTTTAATCCATGATTAGTGGAGCTGGGAAATCCTCAAATGTTTTTGTTGATCAAATTTTGTTTAAAAAATTCAAGGTATGAGTTCCTAATCATGGATTTCACTAATCAGCCAATTTTGGTTGATAAGCGTTAGTTAATTAAAGCCTATGAACGCAGATACTAAATTTAACCCACTGTGAACAAACTGGCCCTTAACATCTTGTATACCTTATTGTTAGTATAGTTGTTTCTCCTGTCCTCTTTTTGTAGCCGATTTCCTTCGGTCTTGACTTTGTTTCATCTAGATCAAAGTTATTGTGACCTCCCTTGATATGACCTGTCTATATTAAAATTGAAATAGCATTGACTCCAATCAAATAATAGCACTCTGAATTTGTTGTTGTTTCATTCAAATCGTTCATACTACAGCGTCATATTTGGTACATAATATATTTAGCATCTTTTATTTTAGTAAAATATTTATTTTTGAGTTGTCTAGTTGCTTATGTTTTTGATGAAAAAATGAACCAAAATTATAATAATATACATTAATGTATACTAAAAACAAAAATTAAGCTATTTCGCACTTAAAAAAACGTATTAAAACTTCTTTCCTTGCTTAAGTGCTTCCAAGGCTATAATCTATCAATTTATTTTCCTTAAAGATAATAACCATACGTTCAAGTTAAATTTGAATGGTAGATCTAGACATATGTACAATACTTTTTTTCTCATTTGTAAAAAATAAAACATACATAGATATAAAAGTGCAAATGAATCTAAGACTTAGAGTGCTAAAAATGAATTTTGGCTAAATAACAAATGTTTTTCCATGAGTATGTAAATTTATTTCAAAATATAATTGTCAGTAATAAAAATGCCTCTGTTTAAAAATTATTTGTTATTACATATTTCTTCTTCCTCTTAATATTCTTAACAAAAAAAATCTCATAAAACAAAAATGATGTTAAGTGTTAATAGTTTTTGAATGTTTTTGTTTTGGTAAACTTTTTATTCTTTTTATTTAGGTATATTCGGTTTTTTTTTATATGAAAACATTTGGCATTGAAATGAGGTAAATTTGTTGGAGAATTGTTTATTATTTGTTTATAAATAATAAATTAAAATAAGATTGAAACACATTGTTATGTATATGTACATTCTAGGCACACATTTCATTATTATTTGGGGTTCAGTATTTTAAATTTGTTCTATCTTACATTTTGAAAATAATTATGATAGGATTTATGCACCTAACCCAAAGAAAATTAGTTTACCTATTGTGAATAAACTGGCCCTAAATTGGAGCAATTTATTAGGTAGTAAATAGAAAATCCTGTTTCATTACGATAGTGGTTAATGGGATGTGAAATATTAATCCAAGCAGGTGAAAACCTCTCAGGTTGTACAGGGTAAGAGGGAACGAACGAAGTGTTTATTTTGTATAGTTACCATTATAATGAGCCTAGCGTCAAACAATCATTGTGCAGGGAAATAATTCAACGGGAATCTGCTCCACATGAGCATTTATTTCACTTTTAGTGGGAATCTGCTCCACTTTTCAAAGTGAAGTTGAATCCTACTGAGAGATAATTTTTGAAAGGTGGAGTTTCTTCTTCTTTGGTTTTTGGTTAGTGTTTTTTTAGCCGTGTTTTTTCAGAGAGTGGTTAGCAACTCAGTAAAAGTTTTACACAGAAAACACAAATTAAATTCTGTTTAATAATTTTCTTTGTTTTTGCTTTGCGTGTAATAATTTTGCTGAGTTGCTATACACTCTCTCAAAAAACACGGCTTATATAAGAACATGCATAGTTTTCATATTTTTAAATCAGGTATACGGTTTGAAAATTTGAAAATGGCATTAGGCAAATTAACATCCAAGGAAAAAACGTGGTGGAATGATAAAGCCAAAGCAGTGGTAACTAAAATAAAATGGCTTGGTCAATACGCGGATCAGAGGAGATAGACAAAATATGGGATACATAAGGTCTAGATGGCTCACGATTTTGACCTGCAAACTTATCAGTGGTGATCAAAAGCCTAATTAGTGAAGGGGAAGGTTACCTTCTTCCAATCTATTAGGGGAAGCGTGATATATAAAATTGAATAGCTACAGTTCAATCAAGCTAAAGATCGTTCAGCGAGTATTGGATGGACGATTGCGAAAAATAATATATGGCTTTCTGGATAACAGTGAGTATCGGGCTACCTCAAGAGATTTGCATTATTGTGTTAGTTGTTTTGGAAAAAAGCATTCGATAGATAACCACGAGATCTGATATTGGTTGCTTGAGGCTAACGAGAAGTTGCGGTATAGTCATGTACGTGTACGAGCAAGTCTACACCCACGCAGGAGTCACCAAACCTTGAGGCCACACGAGCCAGTACTGGCTTACAAGTTACAATACATTTGAATTTTCTTACTAACACATACACTGAGAAGAATATTAAATATGTTCAAGTTTAAAGGCTTTCCCAAACCAATGCGAAACATTCCTTGCGGCGAAGAAACATTCGTCAGTCAAAATAAATTCATATGTTTCTCCGCCGCGTTGGTGTGGGCACTCTCATATATCACCATGTAAATAAATTTTGACATGCGAATGTTTCTTCGCCGCATTGGTTTGGGAGAGCCTTAAATCAAACTCAAACACATACGATTTGGCATGGAACCGATTTCTATTTAATTTAAATAGAAACATATTAACTAATTGTTGATCCGATTTGAACATAATTTTGTTTTAATTTACTTCATTTAATGTTGATTCAAATAGATTTATATTAATTTTTTTGAATATGTTTCCATGTTTGATTCAAAGATGATTATGTTTGATTCAAACTCGTTTCGATTTGAATTAAAATATTTTTTTTTTTATATCCAAAATATGGTGGTACTTATGTTCCTATGACCCTGTTTAGATTGGGAAGTTTGTGTACGGACTCACGCCAGTTTGTAGGAAAGAGAAGTGCGGGGTAAGAGGTCTCGTGAGGCATGTAGAAAATATAAACACCGGACTCATGAGTCTGCTTTGTCGTTCTTTCAATGTGGAAGTTGTTGTTTCAATGTATTTTGAGGTGCCTCACAGTTTGTAATGTAAACACGATGGTACTCACCAGTCCGTACTCAATTTTCCCAATCTAAACAGGGTCTATGAAAGTTTGTGTACGGACTCACACCAGTTTGTAGGAAAGAGAAGTGCGGGGTAAGAGGTCCCGTGAGGCATATAGAAAATATAAAAACCGGACTCGTGAGTCTGCTTTGTTGTTCTTTCAATGTGGAAGTTGTTGATGTTGTTGTTGTTTCTATGCATTTTGAGGCGCCTCACAGTTTGTGATGTAAACACGATGGTACTCACCAGTGCATACTCAATCTTCCCAATCTCAACAGGGTTTATGAAGGTTTTTTTTTTAATTAAGCCAGCCAAAATAGACTTTAATGGCCTTTGGTATTTGGTGTTGACAAGTGAGCACCTTGGCAAAACGCATTTTTTATTAATTTTCATTTTACCTAGATTAATTTTATGACAAAGATCAAATTTGAACTATATCCAACCAAATATGAATTCAACCATCAACTATGCCTTGCAAAAATCAAACTCAGACGAGTTAGAATACATATACCAAATTACGTGTAGCTTTTGATGCAATAATCAAACATGAATGCTTTTGCTTTAAACAAAATTTTATATAAATAATAGTTTTTTCTGAATGTAAATAGATTTTAATTAGATTTAAACCCAATTCTATTTGTAATTATTTGAACATAAAGTCAAACATGTTTCTCTTAAAAAAAGTCATAGTACAGTTTTCTCAGTGTACAAACCTGAGCAACTTGCTCGTCAACTGGCTTGCCATTTTCGAAGCTAGTTGGCAAGTCAGTAGAGAACGCAGTGACCTCGTTCAGACTAGTAGATAAAACGGTATAGACAGATTTTCGTTGAAAATTTAATGAAAAATTAAATATTCTTTCTACCACAACTTTTAATGAGAGGAGGGACCAAGAAATTTAACATTTCCAAAATAGGCTACTGTCAAATATGATTGATGGATGGCTATGATTATGATGAATTATACAAAAATCTCTTAAAATCCTAATTTTCTGAGAGTATATTTTTTGCTTGGGAAAAATGAGAGTTTTGGGGATTTCGGGTGACATTTGGAACATTCTGTTACCGATTTGTCAAGCAATAGACTGTCAAATTAAATTAAAAGAATGCTACGGAGATGATGCACGGGAAAAGGCGATTTTAGAGCTTTTGGGCAGCATATGAAACGAAATATTCCTTGCCCGACATAATTTAGTTTCTTACATATCTGTCAACGTATGAACTGTCAAATTATTATTAAAGGATGGCTACGATAATGATGGATTAAAAAACCTCCAAAAAATATTTTTTTTTTTTTAAATTATAAAAAAAAAAATCGAAATTTTTGAATTAGAAGAAAATCAATCCATGTTAATTTTACGCGGCAGAGTCTGTAAATTCATCCATCAATGAATTGGCAGTATTATGTGTTGACCATCGCAAGACTTGATGCAGAATTCGACGTTATTTTATGTTAAGTAAGAAAAAATCGTAGTCCGATGCCAAAGTAAATTCAATAAAAATGTGTATTTAGAATCCTAGATAGGCTATCCTAGTAAAAGCTGAACGTGACCGCAGATACTTGAAAGCAACTTGTTTACAAGTTGCGTGTCGCCTACGTCACAGCAAATTCACGTATATGAACTCGACAGTCAATCTATGTAGCCAACTGGCTTGCCAGTACTGGCTTGTATGGCCTCAGGGAAAGAGATCTCAATCAACATTTGTGTGCACCTGGGAAGCGTCTTGCTCTTGAGTCCTTTGCTCTTTGTCCTTGACTTTCTGCCAGAGGGTTAGGTGACTGACCCGAATGTGAATCAGTTATTTTTTGCATAAGTCAAGTGCATCATATATCCCTCCAACGAGCACTTGATGTACGAGTGGATGTCGATTCATTAACAATCGCCAGTTAAAGAAGGAAAACCGATTCTCTTAAGTGCATAAATGAATTGAAATTACAGCACCAACTTAAGTTTTTCAGTGATTTTCTTTAATTGATACATGATTTTGATGATATTCGAACATAATAGTTATTTCTTGGTACCTGGGATCGGAGGAGATTTATAATTTTTGCCGGGAAATATCAATGACATCGCTTCTTTCTATTTTCAAGCTGGCTGAACCGTTAAATGCATAAGAATTTTTTTAACTTTTTGGCTAAAATGTATTTTTGACGAATATAACATTTAATTTACCAACCCTGATCCTTGAGGCTTAAAATAACTTTTAATTGTGATTGGAAGTGATTAAAAATAATCTTTCCGTCGGCTTTTTTTGGTCACTATAGTTTTTGCAATGAAACAATTAAGTTACATTAGCTTTCCCGACGTTTCGGCAGGGGTTGCTGCCTTCTTCAGGGGAATTTAATAAAACTGTGTTTAAATTTAAACTGACATTTAAAATTATTGTATCTAATAATTGTAATATTATTTACAAAAGTAAAGAAATAACCACTTCAAACGAAGTTTAGTCTATGGAATTTAAACAAGGAATTTAAACAAGGAGTAAAGGAGTTTCTTTACTCCTTGTTTAAATTCCATAGACTAAACTTCGTTTGAAGTGGTTATTTCTTTACTTTTGTAAATAATATTACAATTATTAGATACAATAATTTTAAATGTCAGTTTAAATTTAAACACAGTTTTATTAAATTCCCCTGAAGAAGGCAGCAACCCCTGCCGAAACGTCGGGAAAGCTAATGTAACTTAATTGTTTTATTGCAAAAACTATAGTGACCAAAAAAAGCCGACGGAAAGATTATTTTTAATCACTTCCAATCACAATTATTAATTCCAAATTGGTCAATAAATCATTTTTAGTAAAATAACTTTTGTAAGGGCGTGTCAGTTGTCAGAAGGCTGAACTTTTGTGTGGTAATTCCTTAACAAAAGGAAAACAAAGTCAAAAACGCATAGAAAGTGGTGGGGGAAGACCATTGCATGACCGTCTTTTTTTTTAAACCGCGTCTCTAAGGTTTACTCAGAACAAAACTTTGATTTTCATAAATTTTAACAACCATATATTATTTTTGTAAGTGGGCGTGGCAGTGAGTGCAAATAAGTTGTGGTGATTTCTTATCAAAATCAAATCATTATAATCCCTGACAATTTCATACAAATCGTTTCATTTTTATGTAATTTTGTCCACTTTCCACTCTGTGCGGCGGCCGGCCGGCCGGCGCAAAGTGCGGCCGCCCGTGGAAAAAAATAGAAAAACACGTGTTTGATTTTAATAAAAATAACGGATGTTTTGTTTACATAAAATACTAAATTAAAACAAAAACAACATTTTTTCTCATTGGACCAATTGCTATTCGCGGAAAATCTGCCCCAATTTCTTAAAAAAAAACAAACAAAAAATTAAGTTTGGTGGGGCTCATTTTGTAATCGGTTTATTTGACTTTTTATATCAATTGTAGTACAAAATTAATGCAAAAATTATGTTGGATTTTGAAGGCGGTATGTTATAATTAAATGCCTACTTCTTTTTAGCCCACTAAAACAATTTTAATAATACTTGTTTTGCTTCCGAAAAAAACACATTTTAAATATTTTTTTAAATTATGTCTAACTTTCAATGAACATTAAAAAAAGCGGCTCAAAATATCCTATAATTTTGATTGAAAATCATAGGTTACACATTAAATTTTGTGCTACTACTAATATTTTTTGCTACTAACTGCTACCCTGTTTTTGACGATTTTTTATTTATTTTATAAGGTCATATAATTAAAAATTATGACTTTCACTTAAGACAGACAAAAATATATTAAAAAACAACGGTAACACGTAGGAGGCCAGAAACCCCTTTTTTATTTTATTTTTAAACTAAGTTGCTTTAATTAACAATTTTTAAAATATTTTAAAACTCAAAAGATTGAAAAAAAAAATTATAAACAAAATTTCAAACTTATTTTGTTCAAAATTGTACGTAGTTTAGTACTATTTTTGATTTAAAAATTCAATGCTTTAGTCGAACACTGAAAACCGGATGGTTCAAGGGCGTTTGCTTTTCAAAATATTAAAAAATAAACGAACCAGCTTTCTCATGACACTAAGAAGAATCCGGATAGATAATCATTTCAGCAACCGGTTAATTAAGAAATTGATTTAGTTATTCAATATCTTGCAAAGTAAAAGTCGTAGAACTGTCCGGTTTTCAGTGTTAACTTTGAAGAAAAATAGTACTTACAAAATTAAAATTTTGAAAAAAAAATAAGTTTGAAACTATTTGTTTTCATTTTTTTTTCAAACTTTTGAGTTTAAAATTATTTTTTCAAAAACTGTTTACTAAAGCAACTTTTATTAAAAGTAGAATAAAAGCTGAAGTTTCTGGCTGTACAAGAAGGTACAACATGTTATTGTAGGTACTACTGTTGTTTTTTAATATTTTTTTCTGTTGGATTAGAAATTACCTTTCGGACCGCTCAATACAAGTTGTATTGGACGGTTTCAAGTCTGAAATCCACAAAATTTGTCTCCGACCCTCTTCCTTATATTCATAAACGATCTCTTATCTGAAACTTCTAATCCATTAAACTGTTTTGCTGACGACAGTACCCTCAGCTTATCATATTCGTTTCTTGATTCACATCCATGTCCTTCGGATGTGGAACTTGAACGGCAGCGTATGATAAGCTCATTAAATTCTGATCTTGACAGTATTGTCCACTGGGGTATAAAAAACCGTGTGGACCTTAATGCTTCTAAAATTCAATGCTGTCTCCTGTCGTTAAAGCGGAACCCACCCCCAATGCTGCTATCCATGAGCGGCACTTGCATAGAGGAAACTGAACAGCTTTCAGTCCTCGGTATGTGTGTCACAGACCACCTTTTGTGGAACGACCACATATTTGACATCGCCAAAAATGCTGCTTGGTGTTTAGGTTTTCTCCGTCGATGCAAGAAATTTTTCTCCCCCTCCGATCTGGCTGTGATCTACAAAGCCTTTATTCGTCCAAAACTTGAGTACAACTCCCATATTTGGGCAGGTGCTCCAATAACCCACTTGATTCTATTGGATAGAATTCAAAAGAGAGCTCTTAAAATGATAGGTGAAAGAACTATAACGGAAACGTTTACATCTCTGGAGCACCGCCGAAATGTTTCATGCCTTTCGTTATTTTACCGTTATTTTAACAAACATTGCTCTAGCGAAATAGCCAGTTGCATTCCTCCCCTTAAATAATTCAACCGTAATACTCGCGCTTCTAAGTACAGAAATTCTTTCTTTAGTCGCACTACACGAATGTGGAATGCTCTACCCAGCTCTATCTTTCCCTCCCATTATGATCTACAGACATTCAAAACCAATGTACATCGGTTTCTCTTTTAAAATCCCCTCCAACCTACCTAATCGCTCGTGCTGTGTTTATCACTTTAAGGGTATTCATAACCCCTTCAGCGCACGCTAAATAAAAAAGAAAAAAAAAGTCAATTTGTTAGTAAATTATCCCTCCATCACAAGGGGGGGGGGGAATAGTTATTATATAAGAAAAATGTATTTATGTATGAAAATTTTGTAGTAAACCAATTTTTTTAAGTAAAATATGCCATTGAAACCAAGAAAACGATTTTTGTCCAAATTTTCTTGAAATGGCCGCACTGTGCGGCGCCCTGGTGTGCCGTGGCGAGCAAACAGGGCCATCGCGAGAAATTCACACTTGTCCATGTAGCTTTTGAACTTGAAGTTGGATATTCATTTTATATTTGCTTCAAACACCTACATATCGCAAGACCAATGAGACACTTCATTTTACAAAGTAAATTTCGTGGGAGTTTGAGAAGGCGAATATCTTTTATTAAGGCTAATTTTAGGGCCCTATAAGCAATCTCGAGGAAAATTCTGTTCCGAGATTAAAATTGCTCCGTGATGTCAGGTTGTTGAGATATTTCTCACAAAATTGTAAAATATACATACATAGTTACATTTTTTGTTTAATTAATAAAAAATCCGTTGAATTTACTACCATCAATTTATAAAACATGCAAAATATCACAATTTCACAATCTGTCAATCCAAGTGAAGATTCTAAGCCTAGAAAACAATTGAATAGCAGTCTTATGTAAGAACGTCAACGAAACTTTAATTAATGTCATTAGGTTGAATGCAATTATCTCTTTTTATGCAGGTAGCCATTTATTTGTCATCAGAGTCAGAAACTGATTTAAATCTAACAAATTGTAAAAGACCCACTGATTTCGCTTGTCTATAATATAACTTGAGTGGGAGAATAGAACAGCGCGTGATTATTTTAAATTGAAAATACGTCAAAAAAAAATCAACTCCACAAAATTGTGCTTTACATTATTTTCAACAGAAAATGATACTCTGAAGGAAAATCTCAAAGACCTCTAGTCGTTTTCGCATGCACAAACAAATTATATCTCACCATAGCCATGCAGCCAGCCCACCAACAACCAACAGATCTCACACAAATTTTCCATTTGGCTAAATTGGCCGCCGAAATGTTTCATGCCTTTCGTTATTTTACCGTTATTTTAACAAACATTGCTCTAGCGAAATAGCCAGTTGCATTCCTCCCCTTAAACAATTCAACCGTAATACTCGCGCTTCTAAGTACAGAGATTCTTTCTTTTGTCGCACTACACGAATGTGGAATGCTCTACCCAGCTCTATCTTTCCCTCCCATTATGATCTACAGACATTCAAAACCAATGTGTATCGGTTTCTCCTTTAAAATCCCCTCCAACCTACCTAATCGCTCGTGCTGTGTTTATCACTTTAAGGGTATTCATAACCCCTTCAGCGCACGCTAAATAAAAAAGAAAAAAAAAAGTCAATTTGTTAGTAAATTATCCCTCCATCACAAGGGGGGGGGGGGAATAGTTATTATATAAGAAAAATGTATTTATGTTTGAAAATTTTGTAGTAAACCAATTTTTTGAAGTAAAATGTGCCATTGAAACCAAGAAAACGATTTTTGTCCAAATTTTCTTGAAATGGCCGCACTGTGCCGCGCTTTGGTGTGCCGTGGCGAGTTGGAAAGTTGGATATTCATTTTTAACTATGTATTTGCTTCAAGGCCTTATATCTACCTACATATCGCAAGACCAATGAGACACTTCATTTTAAAAACTAAATTTCGTAGGAGTTTGAGCAGGCGAATATCTTTTATTAAGGCTAATTTTAGGGCCCTATAAGCAATCTCGAGGAAAATTCTGTTCCGAGATTAAAATTGCTCCGTGATGTTAGTTTGTTGAGATATTTCTCACAAAATTGTAAAATATACATACATAGTTACATTTTCTGTTTAATTAATAAAAAAAATCCGTTGAATTTATTACCATCAATTTATAAAACATGCAAAATATCATATTTTCACAATCTGTCAATCCAAGTGAAGATTATAAGCCTAGAACACAATTGAATGACAATCTTATGTAAGAACGTCAACGAATCTTTAATTAATGTCATTAGGTTGAATGCAATTATCTCTTTTTATGCAGGTAGCCATTTATTTGTCATCAGAGTCAGAAACTGATTTGTATCTAACAAATTGTAAAAGACCCACTGATTTCGCTTGTCTATAATATAACTTGAGTGGGAGAATAGAACAGCGCGTGATTATTTTAAATTGAAAATACGTCAAAAAAAAATCAACTCCACAAAATTGTGCTTTACATTATTTTCAACAGAAAATGATACTCTGAAGGAAAATCTCAAAGACCTCTAGTCGTTTTCGCATGCACAAACAAATTATATCTCACCATAGCCATGCAGCCAGCCCACCAACAACCAACAGATCTCACACAAATGTTCCATTTGGCTAAATTGGCTGTAGTTGATTTATTTACCTTTGACGTCACAACAAACGTCATAAGATTCTAAATGATGGTGTTAATTTTTTTTTGTTGTACCACTACCCCTCAGCTGACCAATTGAGCGATTTTTATCAAAACACTGTTTCGAGAAATGAAAGACGCAGACAAAAAAACAACGCATGAACAGACGGAATGTAGCACTGTATAAACAAGTTGGGGTTACCCCCACAACCTCGGGTCTCGTGTCAAAGAGGACCGCATCACTTCTGTACTGTACGCAAAGACTGTAGCGCACAAAGGCGCCATTGTATATCTAAGTGAGGAAAGTTTAATTTATTGATATGTCAGTTTCCAGTCCCAATTCAAGAAATGAAATGAAATGATTAATCCACTAAATTAAAGGAATTCAAGCCAGTGGTAAAGAACTCTATTACAGCACCTAAGTGCATTTCACATGATCTGTGAACTGCAAATACCAGATGGTCGCAAATTTTGATGTTTAATTCACATGATTGGTCACCGAGAGCTACGAATTCGGATGCAAAATAAACAAGCCAAATTTGTAACTTAGGTTAAATTCGAGCGAATTATTTATTCGCCGACTTGTGGAACGCGTCCTGTTATTGTGGTTGCGAATATAGATTTGACAGTTCGCAGAAGCTTGTTTTTGGTCGCATGGAAAATATTTTATCACGAAGTGCAAATGGTCGTGAATTTTGACGTTTCATTCACTGAGTGATCGCTGAAAGCTACGAATTCTGATGCAACATCAACAAGTAAAATCGGTTATTGAGGTTAAATTCGACCACATTATTTATTCGCAAGTTTGTGGAACACGGCTTGTTGTTGTGGATTGCGTATTTACAATTGACAGTTCGGAGAAATTTGTTGTTGGTCGCGTAGAAATTATTGAAATTTAATTTTTTGCTATTTAAACACATTTTTCGTAGTTTTTTTTTCGTTTTAATTTTGTAAATTCACTTCGTTGAAAGGTTAATAGAAACATAAGATGATATTTCATCTTGAAAATGCAAACAAAAAGTTATTCGCATTCTCAATCCGCCGCTCATGTGAAAGGCACTTAAGGGCTTGAGTGAGAGAACGCGTACGTCTTAGGTCAAAATCACTCTTGGTTTTGATTTCTACATCATTCGCGACGAATTAAAATAAGATGCCATGTGAACGAATGTCAAATTGGACGAATATCAGTTAATTCGTTGTTTATTGGTCGGTCTCATGTGAATAGTACTTTAAGCCACTCAGTATGTTTAAAAGGGCGCTGAATTGGATTCCTCACAAAGGCCCTGTTAAAACACTATACGCGCTCATGAACTTATACAAATAAGACAGCTGGCCAAACCAATGGTTTAAAATCATACCTATGTGTAAGATTGAAAAAAAAATATATAAACATTTTTCTATTAGATAATATAATTGAATTGAATTTATGATCTCACTAAATATACTTCGAAGGCGGTTAGATTTGCATTTTTACATTGTATTAGGTTGTGGTGGTGAATTGGAAAAGTCAAGATTATTGCATTTTGTCAGACATAAAATGACGCCAACATCAATTCGTAGGTAGGCAAAGCGAATCACGATTGTATTGAATAATTAATTGAAAGTTATTTTATTGATTTCAATCAGATTGCATTTACAGACATTTTATTTGATCATGAACTTGATATATTTTTTTCAAATTTTAATTGTACTCAAGGGAAAACAAGCTCTATTTAGGCTTTTTCAATAAGAAGCAAATTTTTATGTAAGTACAAAAGTAAAGTAGCTGTTGAAATTATACACTGGCTTGGCTGGTTCGGTCCAGTTTCTCAGTGTTGGGTTAAGGTTAAGCTTGAGTTAGTTAACTCTGGAAATAGATCTGTCTCCAGTTTCGCCAGGAAACTGTTTTTTAATTGATGATGATTGCAGAATGCCTTAAAAATCACGGAAGATAAAATATCATAAACCTTTTTTGAGTTAATCCAAAGTTAACTCACCAAATTTGGTGAGTTAATTCGGGTTTAACTTTAACCCCGCACTGAAAAACTGGCCCTTAGTAAGCGATTGTTTTGGAAATTATTTGTCTTTTTAGGCTAGGCGAATATTGAGACGCGTTTGGCGCATTTGATGGGGTACAGAACTGCACGAATTTTTTATACACATCACCCTTATTCCGCAAGACGTTTTACTAAAACACCATTAAATCGCCATGGCTCTGGAAGCGACAATAGGCGTTCCGAAAAAATGAACGTACTTTTTACAAAAAAAAGTAAAAGTACTAATTATGAGAAGGGGGAAGAGAGGAGGAAGAAGTTTTATTTTTAGTTTAACGCCGATTATCGTTTCCAGAGCCATGGTGTCTTACTGTGGCGTTTTAATGAAACGCCTTGCGGAAAGAGGGTGAATATTTAATCTATTAAACAAGGATATATTGATATAACGACATGACATAACCTGTCGCTCTTTTAAAGAAAAACGCGTGAGGTAAGGTACGTCCAGATGAGTATGACTTGCAAGTAAAAGCCTTTTACACCAAACCCAAAACCCGGTTTTCGCGAAAATATTGGTTTTGGCTGATAACCTAAAATAGCCTTTTTACACCAAACCCAAAACTTGGTTTTCCCGAAAATATCGGTTTTGGCTGAAAACCTAGATCGAAAACACAAGTTTTCCCATACATTTTTGCTGAACCACACGTTTTGATAAACCACAAGTTTTAAATAAAACCTGTCCAAAACATGTTGGATTTGCAGGATGAACTAAACAAACACACCTTGTGAAACATTCAGTGCTCAATTAAACGTCATATAAATCTCTGACGGGTTGCTGCCAGAAGAAAATGTTTGTCTGCTGGAACACAGAGACCGCGACGCCGCCGCAGTGTCGCGCATCCTCTTGGAGTTTTTCTTTGGTAAATGAAGAATTTGATGCGGAATTTGATTTAATTCGTGACGAATGAAATGATATTTGAATTGATTTCTTTTTGTTATGGTATTGGTGTATATTTGTGTCTGTGAATCTGGTAACGGTATCAGCTGTCAAATAGAAAAATTCAGCCAACAGTCTTATTCAAATTTTTTATGAATGTTTGAATGTTCAACAACCACTTTATGGCTAAAACAGATGTGCAGCGAGTCTGCACGCATCTCTGCATGCAGAGCTGCACACGAAACACATGTGCATAGTTTCTGACATTCATGATGCAAACTTATGTCAAACAAATACATGAAAGCACAGCGTTGCCGATGTCACACAATAGTGTTGGAATGAGATTTTCTTCGTTGGACGATGGTAGGGTGGCAACGCCGGCTTCATGGATTCTTAGACAAAAATCACCAACACAAAGAAATTTGTTGAAAGAATGGCAGGTGATGTCAGTATGAGTAATGCCAAATAGCAATTATTTAGAAATTTTCGTTTTTCAGTTGTGGCTGCAATGAAACTAGGCAGCAAATTTAGAAATAGAGACATCGTGCAGCGCTGCGCTGCATGCAGACTTTGAGTGAATCGGCTCCCATAAGAATCTGTGTAATTTAATTTCGCTGCATAGAAAAAGCTGCACATCTTTTTTAGGCATTAGTGGGCTACCACCATTGTATTTGGCTGGAATTATTGCAATTTCATGGCTGCCACACCAATCATCAGATTCCTTATTAGTGGTGCTTAGTCTTTATGTTCAATTTTAATTTATAAATTATTAGTGCCGTCAATTGGTATCGAACCTAGACCAGCTACCTCTGAAGCCTATACACTACGCATTGCGCCACCGAGGTCACCTGATCATGCACATCCAATGAAGGGTTTTTGTCTTTATAAATTGCAAAATGAGACAACTAGCATTTTTACTGGCCGCACGCAAGTTGGTTGTTGATAATTCGGGTTCTTTCTCTTTATTATTTATGAATGTCTGAATGTTTTTATTCAAATTTGTTTTTTTATTTGTGGAATTTTTATTTTAAACTATTATGGATAGACAAATAATATCGAAGATTAATCGCTTTTAATTAGTGACGACGGAAACGTTGTAATAGAGGACAACCTGATCCTCTTAGAAAATAGGCTCAGTAAGTTGCAGCAAATCATTGATTGCGAATTCTTGTAACCAAATTTTATTTAAGGCAAAGAAATTGTGAGCGTAGAAGTATCCGAAGTGGCAAAATATTTCGATTTATCAATTTTAAATAAAGGTGAGTGAAATACAAATTTTGGAAATCTAGAGTTGAAAATTCTAGGATTTTACGTTTTATGAGCACAATAATAAATAATGTGCAATTTGATTTCACAGATCACACGCAAAATGATTTTACAGATAACACGCAAAATGATTTCACAGATCACACGCAAAATGATTTCACAGATCACACGCAAAATGATCTAAATGAACCTGACGACGATATCATCGATGAAGATAACAGTCCAAGTAAGTTCATAAATCTTAAACGTGACTGATTTAATATTAAAGATTTCATTTTTAAAGGTAACAATCAATGCAAATCCATCATTAAGTGGGGTGTAGGGGAGACAAAATTCCTGCTGGATTTATATGCAAAATATATAAAAAATGTTGGCCCTTTTAAGACGTTTCGTTTAAAAAAAGACATGTGAAGTTACTTGGCGGAAGAAATTAATAGAAAGTTTAATCTCGCGTGCACGGGCTGCCAAGTTAAGACTTGTTACCACTGCGTTATAAAACGAACAAAAAAAGCTATGCAGTCAGCTCGGGTAAAGACTGATTTTGATGCTGAAATAGAGCAGATAATTAAAATCGATGATTCAGTTGTTCCAGAGTATACTCTATCCGCAGGAAAAATAAAAAAAAGCATGTTAACTTTGTCTGGCTGTGGAGAAGTTAGTCAAACTCAATCCAATGAGCTGATTGAAACTAGCACTGTTCCGAGCAGTTCAGGGCTTATATCATCACCACCTTCATCGCTGGACCAAACCGACAACCACATAGATGACGATTTTGGTTTGATCCCTAAACGTCAAGAACGGAAGACAGTGCAGGAGAGAGGTTGTTTGACAAATACATGAAAAATCGAGAAGAACGGAAAAAAGAAGAAAAAGAGCTAAAGAGGAAGAGAAAAGGATTAATCAAGAAATCAAAGAAAGAAGGCACCAAGAGCGAATGCAAATTCTCAAAGATATTGCTGCAAAATATAAAGTTGTAAAAAACAATTAATTGGAATACCTACCTATTTCAATCATTTATTTAAATTGAAATTCTTTTTATTTTTGTATACTTAATTAAAATTGTGAAGTAGTTTTATGTTTATTTATTTGTTGTTTTGGCTCGATGTAAATATGTTTTTGTTCGTACCTAATTACCTACTTCAATTTTTTGTTTATGTTTAACGTTTATCTTTAATGAATTACTTACTTTTCTTTTAATTTATTTGATTTTATACAAATATATTGGTACCTTCATACTTATGAATTAAAATTAATACTATTGTTGCGAGCGACGATTTGATCTGTCTTTGGAATCTGAACTAATTAACTCATAGATGGCGGTGATGACCGATGTATCTGAATTTAGCTTCGTTAAAATATGTTGGCAAAACTGATATGAAATAACTACTGAATTATATGTACATATTTCCTGAATAAATTATTCCTAATAGTACACTAAAAGAGTAAAGTCAGTCTTTGGTTTTAATCCTAAATTTTCACGTCAATCGTAAGAAATAGTAAAAAAGCTTACTTACTTTAATACATGGTGACCCCGACGTGATCATCAGTAAAGTATTTTTTAATTTTTGAAGGAAATCAATAGACTCAATATTAAATTAAAAATTGAACCAGATACCAAAGAAGCTAAAAGGTTAGAGAGGTTAGAAACCCTCAAGAACCGGCTGGCGTTTTGTAATCTGTGGCCAACTCGATCGTCTACAACTATTCCTGGAATCAATCGATGCAAGTGTAACATTTCAACAAATTGAACTGCGAGTTTCTTCTCTGGATACATACTATACGTCATTTGATGATATCCAGGGAAAAATAGAATACATAGATGCAGAAGAATCAAGGGATCCAGATGGTACTCGTTCCAAATACGAGGAGCTTTACTTCAACGTGCGTCCACAGTTGAGCGTGCATCTTAAAGCTCTAAAGCCAGCCTCCGAAAAGGTTGAATCGTTTCAAAACCCACCTACAAAATATTTGAAATAACCCACACCACATCTTCCTATCTTTTCAGGTGAGATCACAAACTGGTTGGATTTCTACGAAATCTTCAAATCCCTTATCCATTCCAATCCCTCATTTAGTAAAACTGCTAAGTTTCAATATCTCAAGTCATCACTCACAAGCAGTGCCTCGCGAGCTATTGAAACAATTGAAATCAGTGATAAAAATTACGATATTGCATTGGAACTCCTTATTAATCGTTACCAGAACAAAAGGATCATCTGTACCGAACATCTTCAAAAAATCTTCGATGCTCCATCTCTGCAAAAACCATCAGCAATCGCTCTAAGGGAACTCCTTGATGACTTTAATAGACACGTGCGTGCGCTTTCATCCCTTGGACAACCCGTTGACAAATGGGACGATGTTTTAATACACCTCATGTGCTCCAAACTTGATCTCATAACACGAAACAAATGGCTGGAGGAATGCACCGTCGATAAAATGCCAACTTTATTAGAATTCACAAAATTCATCATGAAACGCTGCCAGGTACTGGAATGCTGTGCAACCACATCACAGGCAAGTAAACCTACTCTTTTGAATGTTGGTAAAAAATCGAATCCTAAGTCTCTCACAGTGACAAAGGTCAATGATAATAATGAGAAAAAATGTGTATATTGCTCGGGTTCAGGTCATTTCGTAACTAGGTGCTACAAATTTATTAGACTTCCTATCGCTGAAAGGTACTCCGTTGCTCAGAGCAAACAATTATGTACTAACTGTCTTAGAAATGATCACGAGGTCATAAATTGCAAACTGCAAACCTGTCGTAAATGCACTGGTGCACATCATTTTCTTCTCCACTCTGAAGAAAGCATTGCGTCTGCTCCGAATCTTTCAAATCTTAATCCTAATGCTTATGAATTTAGCACAGAATCGCTTCAAAATAGTACGGTATTGCAGATTACTAACGATTCCTGTTCTACTTCGCAAAGGTATTCCGAATATAAGACAACACTTCTCGCAACAGCTGTTGTTCAAGTATTAGACAAGCACAACACACGTGTTCCTTGCCGCATTCTCTTGGATTCAAGTTCTCAACTTAATTTAATCACTGAAATGCTAGCCCAAATGCTAGGAATTGAAAAACAAAGGGCTACCACTTCAATCGTGGAATCGGATCGGAAGAAGATAACTCAACAGCTACCGGAATGTGATATCGAAACTACAAAGTGGTCTATTCCAGGAAATATAAATCTCGCTGATCCGCTATTCCAGCAATCTCGACACGTTGATATATTGTTAGGTGCAAGTCACTTTTATTCAATTCTTTCTGTCGGCCAGGTAAGGCTCAGTGATACTCTCCCTATACTGCAAAATACTGTCTTTGGCTGGGTTGTGTCAGGCGTTTTAACAACTAACTCTGCAAATAAAAAAAAAGTTTTTTGTAATGTCTGTGTCGATGAAGAAGAAAGTTTAGATGAAGTCCAGCAATCGTTTTCAAAGATAGAAAGCTTCGCTGAACCAACTAGAAAAAATCATGAAACGTGTCTAGGACCATGTGAATCTCATTTTCGTGAACATTTCATGCGTCTGGAAGGAGGGCGTTATCAAGTTCGATTGCCATTTAAGACAAACCCGAATTCACTAGGAATTGCTTTAAAAAGATTTTATAGCTTAGAGAAAAAGATTCACAAAGGCCCACTAGTTGCTTCCGAATACATTAAATGTATGCGCGTGTATAAAAACCTTGGACACATGCAGACCGTTGATGACGAAAGTATCAACTTTAAGAATCCGCATTTTTTCTTGCCCCATCACTGTATTGTTAAACCGGGGAGCTCGACAACAAAACTTCGTGTTGTGTTCGATGCCTCTTGTAAAACGAGTAGTGGTACTTCTCTCAATGAGATCATGCATGTTGGACCTCTTTTACAACCAGACTTGTTTTCTACTGCAATTAAGTAGCTATGCACAATGATGATCAGCTGTTCCACCTTATTATATGGAGAGAGTCTCCGTTAGATAAATTAAAAATATTCAAGCTATGCACTGTTACCTATGGCACGAGTGCAGCTTCATACCTCGCTATCAGAGCATTATCGCAGCAAGCTGAAGATGAGTACGATCGTTATCCTGTTGGTTCCGAGGTCTTACGTCACGATTTCTACGTAGACGATGTTCTCACAGGGTCGGATTCATTCGATGAGCTACTACGGATTAAAACTGAATTACAGCATATTTTAACTGAAGGTGGATGTGAGCTCAAAAAGTGGTGCGCTAACGACAGCCGAATTATAGAGGAAATTTCACTTCATGATAGAGAAGAATTCTTTTAATTACGACAAGATAATGTCATAAAGACTCTTGGTCTAATATGGGAGCCATTAAACGACCGATTTCAGATAAAGGTCAATCTTCAGCCACTCACTAGATTCACCAAACGTAGCGTGCTATCGGATATAGCAAAACTGTACGATCCACTAGGCTTAATAAATCCCGTAATAGTCAAGGCAAAACTTTTTATGCAGGTCCTTTGGAAAGGTAAACTGGATTGGGATGTAGCCCTCCCACAAGAGCTGCATTATACATGGAAATCGTTTAGGCAGGAGCTGTTAGACTTAGAACAAATATCTTTTCCTCGTCATGTTTTGGCAAATAGAGTACGAATAGCTGAGTTACATGCTTTCTCAGACAGCTCAGAAAAAGCATATCGAGCTTGTGTCTATGTTCGTTCGATAGATGAACATGGTTCTATTTTCGTTAAATTACTCTGCGCTACGTCTTGAATTATGTGCGTCCACGATGATGGTTCATTTAGTGGACAAAATTATGAATATAGATAAGGGTAAATTCACAAACTGTTATTACTGGACCGATTCTAGTATAGTTCTTCATTGGATTTCATCCGACAGCCACCATTGGCCAACCTTTGTACCAAATCGTGTTGCAGTCATCCAAAGCCTATCAAAAATAGAAATGTGGCGTCATATAAGCAGCAAACAGAATCCCGCTGATCTTTTTTCTAGAGGATGTACCTCCCGCAAACAATACATTATGTCATACTGGGCCATCCTTTCTGACTGAGGACGAAACGATGTGGCCTATTTGGGAGCCCGATACTAAACTCTTGGATAAAGAGCACCAAAAACTATACTTCTAATCAAAGAAAACGATGACATCATCGAAGACCTAATCGAAAACATCAAATATATAGACAGTTACATTGCCACAATCCGAATCGTTGCTTTCATGTTAAGGCTTAAATACAGTCCCCTTTGAAGATGTATAAGAGAGAGAGACGAGTAGGATGGATATGTGCAGCAGAAGTAGAGGAGGCAGTTCGTTCGGTTATATGGTCTATACAACGGCAATTCTATGCTAAAGAAATCGAAGCCCTAGAAAAGGGAAAACAAATGCCTACGAAATCTCACATTAGTTCATTATCGCCCTCTATTGATGAAAGGCGTATTCTTCGCGTCGGTGAACGGTTGCAGTGCTCAAACACTCCATATGACTTCAAACATCAAATGCTTCTACCTGCAGGCAGTTTCTTCACATTTGAACTTCTTCGGTTTCACCATGAAAAGTATTGCCATTTGGGAGCTCAAGGGTTGATAGCTGTGGTAAGACAGAAATATTGGCCTGTTCATGGGAAAGTTTTGGCAAAAAAGGTATAACATAAATGCGTATCTTGCGTCAAAGTTATCCCAAGCCAATTTTTCCAATGATGGCAAATCTACCACACGACAGAGTCAATCCATCACGTCCATTTTCAAATACTGGTACCGATTTCTGTGGACCCTTTCATGTGCACTACAAAAGAAGAGAAAGCGTGCCAACTAAAGTTTATGTTGCCATATTTGTTTGTTTTAGCACGAAGGCGGTGCATTTAGAACTAGTAAGCAATCTAAACACAGCTGCATTTTTGGGAGCATTGCGTAGGTTTTTCTGTAGACGAGGGTTGAGCAAATGTTATTTTCAGTGATAATGCAACAAATTATATTGGAGCAAGAAACGAATTGAAAGAAATCTATGCACACCTCGAGTCTCAGGAATGTAATGCGGCTGTTCGAAAATGGCTGAGTGAAGAAGGCGTCGAATGGAGAACGATTCCCCCTAGTTCTCCGCACTTTGGCGGGATATGGGAAGCGGCTGTAAAGATGGCAAAACATCATATGAAAAGGTTATTTGCTTTGGCTTCTTTAACTTATGAAGAACTTAAAACGGTAATTATTCAAATTGAAGCAATACTCAATTCCCGTCCTTTATCCCCCTTTCCAAAGATCCCTCATATTTCCAACCATTGACACCTGGTCATTTTTTAGTGGGTAGTCATTTGCAATTAACACCTGATCTTGATCTTAGCGACAAGAATTTAACTTATCTCAGCAGGTGGCAAAGAGTTCAATAGATGATGCAACAGTTCTGGAGAAGGTGGAGAGACGAGTATCTTTGCAAGGCTTACAACAACAGGCTTACACAAAAAGTGGCGTCAAAGGACCAGAGCATTGCAGGTCGGCGATGCAGGTTATAAGTGACGATAACCTCCCACCTTTAAAATGGCGTTTGGGTCGAATTTCCGAGCTGCATGAAGGAAGCGATGGTATTTCACGTGTTGCCACTGTAAGAACTTCAAGTGGTAAATTCAAAAGAGCAATAGCCAAACTATGCCCACTTCCAAAGGTTGACAACAGCAAGGTCCTCCAAGGCGGGGAGGATGTTGAGACGATTTGATCTGTCTTTGAAATCTGAACTCATTAACTCATAGATGGCGGTGATGATCGATATATCTGAATTTAGCTTCGTTAAAATATGTTGGCAAAACTGATATGATATAACTACTGAATTATATGTACCTATTTCCTGAATAAATTATTCCTAATAGTACACTAAAAGAGTAAAGTCAGTCTTTGGTTTTAATCCTAAATTTTCACGTCAATCGTAAGAAATAGTAAAAAAAAGCTTACTATTTAGTTAATACAACTATTTTTACTTTTTATTAATGACTTTTTCGGATTTGTTGCTTTCTTACACAGGTACAAATATTATTTTAAAAACTTTCAGCATACTGGTTTCTTTTCAACTGGCCTAGATGTTTACGAACCGTATCAGATAGAGAATGGTTTTGGTTTGGTGCTCTCTCTGCTTGTCTTTCTTCTTGTTCTGGATGAGTGACTGTGTTCCAAACTCATTTGTCGTCTTCCATGATGCATAAATTATGCAGAACACAGCAACCTAGAACAAATTTACACATTCGTTCCACAGACATAAAATCCAATGTTGTAAGTTGTCTAAATCTTTGCTTCAGCAACCCAAAAGAATTTTCAATCTTTACACGGGTTTGGCAATGCTTTTTATTGTACCTTTTCTGGTGTTCGCTAAGGTCTCCGTAATCTTTATATGGGGTAAGTAGATATTCCCTCAACGGGTAAGCCGCATCTCCTAAAATGTGATACTTGGAGCTACAAATTTTAGGAATATCGTTTGATATAAACGATAGTTCATATACTCTGGAATCGTTAATTTTGCTTGGAGATCCAACAAAAACATCTTAGAATACTTCATTTGCATCGCAAATACCCTGCAAAATTATGGAGATTAGTCCATGCCGATTAATATAAGTTGATCTAATTTTGTTAGCTGTCTTTCGGATA
This sequence comes from Melangyna quadrimaculata, assembly GCA_949320155.1. NCBI lineage: Eukaryota > Metazoa > Arthropoda > Insecta > Diptera > Syrphidae > Melangyna > Melangyna quadrimaculata. The sequence continues at coordinate 402,650,940 of OX439483.1, forward strand.
TATATATACGAGCCGTCTATGCAACCTAGCACATTCTCAAAACCTGCAAGCTTAAAGTTTAAATTCTTGTTAATACACATATATCCATATACTAGAGTACACTTCAATACCTACCTCCGCAAATTGTTTAGCTGTGTTTTCCTTTTCATCTGGAGTTGAAGGGAACTTTATGTAATCTGTCGAGATTTCGAATAAAAATTCCATAAAGTTGGTTTGTATTCTATGAGTACTCGACAAAGAAAAGTGGAAGAGGTTGGATACTTCTCTATAGGAATCTTTGTTGCCCGCAAACCTGTTAAAAAATTTATTTTAAGTTTATATTTTGTATGGAGTATGTAGAACTTACCCAAGGAATGCTAGACATTGAGTTTCGGCACTGATAGCCACTCTTCCTCCGCAACCGATTCTTTCCTTAAAATGTGTAGAACGTTTGTACATAATGATAAGTTTTGCCGTTGTTTCTCTGGACAGTCGAAAATTTTTACGAAACTAAAGTAGGTGTATATGTTACACAATTATTATTCTCTGCCTTTTTTATGAACTACTTACTTCTTGCTCGGTGTAATTATTTATAACGTCCTTAACAAAGTCTTTGACGCGGTGTTTTTTTTTCCTTTTGAAATAGAAGTTCCATGAGCTCAAGAAATTCTTCATCACTTGACTCACTCTCTGAAGATGAACTTGATGAATGTATCAACTCATGCAAAACTGCATCCATTTTATTGGATTTATTATTTATTTATCCTTACAATTTGATAACAAATTACTTATCTACCGAAATAAATTTTCAAACTGACATCTGTCAATTGTACTTGTGTTGGTGAAAAGAGGGGTAGATCCACGGAAAAATACGTATCTGCAAAATTGATTCAGAATCAAAAAAATATCAATATTTTTTGCCCAATAGATGGCTTTATTTGTCATAATCGGTGTTTTGACAGATATGTATCAAAAATATATTGAAACTTTTTACCAATGGAAAACCCCATTACTAATACGTGAAATGGATCGGTTAAGAAATAAATTTTAATTAAGTTATATTTAATATAACGAATCAGGATTCATTGCATTTGCATTGTTAAATTCCAATACTTATAAATTGTCTTTTAATTGGGCATAAAACACTTGATTTTTGACCTTTACTGTGGCACTGCAAATTTTTAACGCGGCGGCGCGACCCTTCGAGATCATTGTGTTCAAGCAAAAAAAATGAAATGTCAAATGAAACCTTTTAAATTTTCGGTGTAAACGCTTTTCAAGTTTTCGTAAACCTATGGGGATTTTTACCAAATTGTCAAACTCCAAACTGACAGCCAAAATTTTGGGTTAATGACATTTGTGCGTTCTTTTTATTCTAACCTTCATCGTTTTTTTTAATTTTGATATTTGGAATTGTTTTCTGAATACCTATTTCACTTATCATCGAAATTTGCGGCTCATATACATATGTGCATGTGGCTCATAAAAAATTAACCAAAAAAGCAAAAACAAGTTACAAATGTTTTATATTACTATTCGATTTCACGCAAAAACGAAGTTTATAGTGATTTAATTTGTAAGAACCATGCATTTTTGGTAGTGAACTATTTATCAATAAATTTAACGCTATCAAAATTTTGTCTTTTGTTTATTATTTCTTATTTTTTCGATCTTCTTTCATAAATAAAAAGTAACTTTTTTAACTTTGAAATTGCAACTCTTGTTTTTGAACAAGGTTACAAAAAGTACGCACCACTAAAACAAATAGCGCCAAGCACTTAAACGTCATTAACCCAAAATATCCATTTGACGTTTAGAAGCTATGAGACAGAGATATATTACTTTTTTTCTAAAGAGCCCTATTGTCGAGAACCCTGTTTTGGGTTTAGTGTGAAAAAGATATTGACAACTGAAGGCAATGATCTGGCGGCAAACCCTTGAACTTGGATGTATACACTAGATGACAGAAACTGTCATAAAAAGTATGTGATTTGAGAAGTGTTGATTACAAATTATTATTATAAAGTATTAAACAATTTAAACAATAATAAAATTAATATTTTTGTATTACAAAAAAGTGAAACATTTAATTAAAACAATTTTCCCATAAGAATTAAACTGTGATTTTATTAAAAAGTTTAATAAAAGTGGGTGCGATTTCCCGAGTGCTCTTGGACGTAAATTGTTTGTTTTTATTAAATAACTAAAAGGCAATTAAGAACTATTTTTCTTTGTTCATCTTGTCATTAGGTGAACACAGTAAAGATCTTAATAATTAATGGCTTCAAAATTCCTGGTCCGTCGTATTATTGCTGCAGTTTCCCAATTCAGATTGCCCGGACGAAAATGTTTCCTCTTTCAGTTTACCTTGACGTGCTCGACGTTTTTCTTTTAAACGTTCAACTTTCTTGACAACATATGATCACCGTGGACCGACGTTATGGTTTGTCACAGAGAAACTAGCCTTATCGTCAAGTTTCTTGTGTTGTTGGTTGTCCGTGAAAATTATTGAATGTGAGTGGAGCAGCTTGTTTGTGTTCCGAAACCACCAAATTCAGTGAGTTGCTTGTTCAAACTCGAGTTAAACAACGAACCGACTTGGTTGGTCTGGAAGTTGCTCAAGCCAGTGGTCGGTGCAGCTGCTCCAAACACAGAAGTGTTCCCAAATGCTAGAGCAGGCTTTTGTCCAAATGGTCCCCCACCGGCGGTGCTGGTATTTGTTGAAGGTGCCCAAAGGCGGAGGTTTGTTGAACTGAAGCACCAAAACCACTAGGTGCTGCTATATTCTGAGCTGCCGCCGACTGGTCAAATAGGCTACGGGAGCAATCAATTCTGAAAAAAATGAGAAAATAATTAAAAACTGTATGAGTTTGTTACTTTCATTTTGTCGAGTGTCTAAGTTATTAAAGACAGTGTACCTCCAAAATATCTAAAGAAATATACATTTCTTCCAAGCAGACTCGCACATTTTATAAAAAATATACATAAATAATATCCTGAACAGAATTTTGTTGGTAGTTTAATTACTTTATTACTTACGGCTGTCTATATTTGGCTTTTCTTATTTTCTCTTTTTGTGGTCTCCAGCTGATGATTTTTCAAAGCACTGCAATTAAAAATGAAGAAATAATATTAATAAAGACATCTAAGTATATTTTGTTTGAAACAAAATCAATTTTTATTAATAAATATATTATTTTACATGATAGTAAACACAGCTATATCTTATGGCTGTCAGTGGTTAGTGTATACATCCTGTTGTTTTTTTTTACCACCAGGTATCGCATTTTGACTTTTCTAGTTGTCAATAAAGGCATGTTCCAAGTCTGTGACTGGCCAGCTGTCAAAAAAGTGCCTGCAAATGAAGAGAACTTTTATTTCAAATTGACTGGAAAGTTAGTTAAGAAATATCTCCATTAATTTCAAATCTGTTCTTGTCAAAATTGTCAGTTAAGAAATTATAAATCAGTTAAACTTTTTATTAATTGTCGGTGCGGTCACGGTGAAGTAGGTATGTACATTGTTAATGAAATTGTCCGTACATTACGACGGAATGTTGTATGATGTTGATGATTCTCAAGAAATCTTCAAACGTGGATCGAATGGTAAGCAACTTGTTCTAACAATAAGCGTTCTAAGGTTGACATAATGATATGCCAAACAAAAACGTTAGTTATGGTGAGCCAAATTTACCATCTTTCGGCCATCCACTTTCCGGCCGCCTACTTTCTGGGCCGCCCACTTGCCACTTTGCGGCCGTCCACTTTCGATCCATCCACTTTCCGTCCATCCATTTGCCAGCCGTCCACTTTTCAGCCGTCCACTTTTCGTCCATCCACTTTCCAGACGTCTACTTGCCAGCTGTCCACTTTTCTGACGCCTACTTTCCGGATTGCCCACTTTTCGGCCGTCCAATTTTCTCCGTCCACTTTCCGGCCGCCCGGGCCGTCCACTTGCCACTTTGCGGCCGTCCACTTGGTGTGGTAGCTCACGGACTTTCAATCAAACGATACCAATGTTTCCAGAATCGAAATATGAATAAAATTGTGCGGACTATTGTGTAGTAGCCCGTAGCGTAATGGTTAGTGCGTTCGACTGTCACGCTGGAGGTCTGGGATCGCTTCCCAGCCTCGTCCACCTCAAAAAAAAAAAAAACTAAAAAGTTTTTTTTTTTCAGGGCTACTGCCTGTTGCGAGGAATTGACAAATCCTCCAAGAGTATCACTTGTCACGAATAAGTGCTTCTCGTCTAGCCGTTCGGATTCGGCGTTAAATTGTAGGTCCCTTCCATTTCTGTCGAAAGGCGCACACAGGAATGGTTGCGAGTTGTTAGTCACTAGGCCCTGGTTCTTCATGAGCCGTTGTGCCACCCGATTTATTTATTTATATATTGTGTCCGCCCCGATGTCAGCAAGCAAATAAGAAAGCTCCACCACTATTATAAATGCCTGCTTTATAAACGGTTTTCCAATAAGAGGTGTTATTTTGATATTCAAAGAAAAATGGCAGTTTTTGAGATAAATGCTCGGTTGTTTATTTTAATTAAAGAGGAAATTCGAAATTCCATTAATAATGGAAAACAATATCGGCCAAATGGCGGCTAGGGCTGCGGTTACACAACGATATCCTTTTCGTGAAATTTTCCATCACCCAATCTCAAAACCTCAATAGCTTCACGAATTATATCTTTGAAGTCTTAAATACGCTGGGCTGTTGGCTTATCTTTCACGTGGACCCCAAGGAAGAAGTCGCAAGGTAATAAAACACAAGATCTCGGTGGCCAATTGTGATCACCTTTTCGAGAGATAACACGGTCCGGAAACTTTTCCCGTAAAATATCGATGGTTTCGTTGCTTGTATGGCACATAGCGCCATCTTGTTTAAAGTAAATGTTGTCCAGATCAATATCATCCAATTCCGGCCATACAAAATTATAAATCATCTCTCGATAGCGCAATTCATTTACCGTAGCTGTTGCTCCAGTCTCATTTTCGAAAAAGTAAGGTCCAATGACCCCGCCGGACCATAAACCGCACCAAACAGTTACTTGTTGAGGATGGAGATGCTTTTCAACAATAAATCTTGTGTTTTCCGAGCCCCAGATGCGACAATTTTGCTTGTTGACGTAGCCACCGGCCTCATCAGTCAAGATGATTTTTCGATGAAATTCCGGATTATTTTCATGCATTTTTTATAGTGAATTTTAATAATTTCAGTCTGTTGTTGAAGCGTGTATTGTCCCATTTTTATTAATGGCGAAGTTTCTACTTGTCAAATGTCACCTTCAAAAGTGGCCACTACCGAAATAGCGGGTATTATAGTGGCTAACTACCATTATTATTAGTTTCAACTCTTGTTTTTGTTTTCCATCAATTTTGATGATGTGAATGTTTTTCCAAATGCTATTTTCTGAAGATTAACACTTACGTCCAACAAGAATTCAAATCAGTTGACGTGTGTCCGAAATCTCATTTCTCTTCACGAAATCTATGACAAATTCACCCTGACACCTTCAAAAAGATGCTTCATTTTTGTTTTAATTTTGGATCATTTCCACTTGCCATTAAAAGATCAGACCACCACCAACACTGTCTCACCTCCGAATGATGATATATTAAAGTCGAAACACTACAAAAACTAATGATCTCTTAATACTGAACGATGGAGGACATCGTTTATGTTGTGGTGGTGCCATTAAACAAGAATATTCACCTTGGCATTGCGTCAGTGAAAATTTAAATGTAAAAATAAAACATGAAAATCAAAGTGTAAATACGAGTGCTTACTATTTTTAGAAGAAAGAAGCTTGTTGGATTTTTAAAAATTAAAAACAAATATCATCCATCAGAGTGGGAGGTGGAAATGTTTCATTTTCTCAGCTGAATCCAATATTCTTCATAAATGATTAATGTTTGGAAATAATTTTACGACTGTGTGGTTTGGACGACGGTATTTAAATTATATTTTTAAGTAATTTCACATTTTATCACTTTACTTAATAAGTCCATTTACATTACATGGAGGATGAGGAAGTTTATTTTTAACATTACAATAACGAGAACGACCAATGTAGCTTGTTTATAGCCTGTGGCTTTTCTTGGAGTGATCTATGGGGTTTGCTTGTGAATCATACTATTTGGAATTCCTTTCATCTCTCTATAAATATAGTTAAGCCAAGTAGGTGGTAAATTAGGGGGTGGGTAAGCAATTTGTTGTTGATACTATATCTTAGTTTAATTTTAATATTATGACTGGGAGTGCTTATGACCTTGGAATTCACTAGACAAGACGGAAATTTTAAATTAATGAAAATTGGAAGTATTATATTTTTATTATATTTTGTTTGTTATATCAAGTCAGTATGAATTCAAAGAAAGCTTAGCCTAAATGCACGTAAAAAAAAAAAAAAAAAAACAATTAAATTCATTTAGTAAATGATTGCATACAATGATAAATTGGTAAGACAAAAACGATCAAAATAAAATTGTTGAATTTATCATTGATATCGGAATATATTTTTTACAGGCAAAGCGGGAGATATGAAACTAAAAAAAAATATGAGATTATTTTTGGCAAAGTTAGAAAACTCGCTATCGCTGGGTGCAACTCAGTATTAGTACAGGCAATGGTATGCTTTTTAGCATAAATCTCGATTTGCGGGATTTTTGGTCTTGTGGGACGTCCGCCATCGTGGAAAGCCGACTTCTTTTGATAATTTGAGTTTTTATCACTTCCTGTGCTTTTTAATGAAAAAAATATTTTCTACTTTTTTGTTTATATTTAAATTTCCAACAAATCGGTATATAAATTATTTTTCTGGTGTAGATAATTCAAAAGTAATTAATGGAAAACGAGTACAAAATTAGGACTTACGGTCTTAGTCTTAAATACTTTTTTGAAGAAATGCAGTGTGATTTGCATAAGGTGTAACAAAAGGCGAGGGCATGTAGGTTGAGTTAAGATAAGAAAAAAATCGTATGGGGAGGGGGTGTCTATTTCCCCCCGTTAAGGCAGAAGGTGCAATTTTCTAAAAAAATTACTTAAAATATAAAAAAATTATTAAAAATCAACGGCAACACTCAAAACATCATGTTATAGCTTTTTTGAAAGCCAAAGACTTATTCCTAAATTAACTTTTTAAATCAAGTTGTTTAGTTTTTGAGAAAATAATTTTCAAACTCAAAATTAAAAAAAAAAACTTATTTTTTTTTCTATCCAAGATGGCGGACGCCCCATCAAGCTGAAAGGGAAAAATTGTTATTTTTAGATATTAAGGAGTGAATACATCGGAGGAAATTGGTTTAGAAAGATATTGACGGCAATAGTTTGTAAATTGTAGTTTTCTCTAAGCAGCTTGGTCTTACAAAATGTGAAGTGTTAAAAAAATATGCGTTTTCTATAGAATTGGACCTACAGTCTTAAGCTTGAAAACTATCTTTATAGACGATTCAAATGCCAATTAAATGGACCAGATGTGACATCTTAAATGTCTGAGGTCTGATACTGTGCATTTTCTTTGATGTGAATTAAGTCAGAGATCAACTGTCTCTAATGGAAGAAAATATGCTATCCATGCATTTAAGGAAATTTAACTTGGTACGCCTAGAAGAGTATAGCCATTGAGTGAAAAGCTCTCCAAGTATTGCGATCGCAACAACACATGGATGATTTATTTAGAAAAAAATTAACTCTTTACCTAAAACACCACTAACAACTTTTCACCGTTATGCGCAGAGAATAGTAGAACATGTAGATACTGATAGAGATATAGATAGAGGACAGTTAGAGAAACAATTTCCTGTTTATAAGCTATTTATTTATTTCGTTAAGTACTAACGATACATTGTTTTTTTTCTTAAATTATAACAAAAAGAAAAAAGAAAACTTAAATCTAATGCAAGATACATATATTAAAGGTAATGGGGCGTATTCATAGTCAATTATAGACCCGGGTCTAAGTTAAACATAGGTTTAGTTGAATTTTCGGACGTTGATTCTATTTTTTTAAGTTTATCATTTCAAAATATTTGAAGCTTTTTGTGTAGTATACTAAGTTAATTATCTTAGAAAAATATAAAACCAACAAATTGTAATTAAAATCGGTCTGTATTCATTGAGCCAAAATTATCTTAAACTGTAGTTTAGTTAAACCTGGGTCTATCTGCGACTTTGAATATGCCCCAATATCATTAGAGTTTTCATTTTTGTTCAGTTCTGCGCATGTGTCATAATGGAAGAAAAATGGCTGATTTCAGTGCGGTTGTGTGTTCTGTCATTCTTTCTCGTGTGTGTTCATTAATTTAAATTTGTTTTCAAAATTCTGCCAAAGTTTGGTTTAACTAATTTGTCCATAAAAATAACAAAAAAAGTATTTAAAAAAGTGTATCCGGGCCAAATAATCAGTGCTAAGCAGTTAACATAAAAAAAAATTTCACGAATTTGTTTTTTTTTTGTTTACCTTTCAGTTGTCATTATTGTCATTTTTCATTTTGACACAAAAACCTACACTGAAAGAAGCCATCTTGAAACTTGACAAGCTGCGCGTGCTAATACCTTAGATATGTGTACTGTGCATCTAATGCACATTATGGATTATTATGACTAAAAAAAATTTTTCTTAAGTTAAGTGATTTTACATTGTCATTGCAGGAATTAATTATATTTGAATTTTTATTGTAAATATTAATTAAAAGATTTAAAGGACTATTAGCACCGTAGTTTGATCTACTGTTAATGTTAGAAATTGGCAACTGCCTTCTCAAACTATGGTGACTAGCAGGCGCGAACGCAGGAAAAAATTTCGGGGGGGGGGGGTTTAAACCAAAAACTCAAAATTAAGAGTGAAATTGTATGGCGAGGAAGTTAAATTCATACATTTCGGGGAGGGTTTGAACCCCCAAAACCCTCCCCCCCATGCGTTCGCGCCTGCTGACTAGCAATGAAATTTAATCGACAGAGGATCAATGGAACTGAAATCGATCCATTGATTATCCCGACAATAAAACAAAATAGTAGATACGCTCTGTGACTCGTATAAGATGGAAGATTTATTAGTTGAATACGTTGAGCGTAAGGTGGGAAGGTAATTCGATTCGACCATGGTAGAAATCTTTAGCAAAATCTCATAAATCTTCTTTGAACAGAATCCAATCTATTTATATGAAGCGCATAATACGGCGCCCATATAACACAACCATACTCTAAGATGGATCTTACAAATGAGACATAAAGAGTTTTTAGAACAAAAAGATCACGAAATTCTCTAGCAAATCTTTTAATAAAACCAAGAGTCCTATTAGCTTTTTTAATAATGTAGTCAAAATGGTCAATAAAAGTTAATTTTGAGTCCAACACTATCCCAAGGTCAGTAAAACTTGACTAGTTACTAAGTGGTGACAAATTAATCACATAATTATAGACAGTCAAATTTTTCGTGCGTGTAAAACACATTGTATTACACTTGTCAATATTTAAAACTAAACCATTAATATTGCACCATTCCCAGAAACTTTGAAGGTCTTTTTGTAAAAGATCACAGTCTTCTACAGAGTTGATTGTACGAAAAATTTTTACATCATCGGCATATATAAGAGACATAGAATTAACTAGGACGAACGGAAGATCGTTAATAAATAGTACAAATAGTAATGGGCCAAGATGGCTACCCTGAGGTACACCGGAGTTAACAATAAAACAATTAGAACGTTCACTCTTAAAAACAACACTATATAACCTATCTTTGAGATATGAAGATATCCATAGTACAAATCTGTCGTTGAGACACATATTTTGCAGTTTTCATAAAAGTATATGGTGGCTAAGTTTGTCAAATGTTTTGCTAAAGTCAGTAAAAATACAGTCAACTTGATGTTTTTTTTCAAACGCGTCAATACAAAATGTAGTAAACTGTAACAAATTTGTTATAGTGGATTTCTTTTTAACAAAGCCACGTTGGTTGTCACATAAAACGGAGGAACAGTGAAAAGACAAAATATCACAAATAATAGATTCAAACATTTTGGGTATAGCAGATAGTTTAGCAATTGGTCTATAATTTAAAACCAGATTTTTTTTACCTTTCTTATGAGTAGGAATTAAGAGTGCATTTTTCCAAAGGGTCGGAAATTTACAGCTATTTATAGACTGATTGAAAAGTAAAAATAACGGATACGACATATATATTGCACATTTTTTTAACATAAAAGCGGGGAAACCATCAGGACCAGGACTTAAACAATCATCTAATTTTTTAGTATACTCAAATAAAGTTGCCTCAGTAATAGTAAAGTCAATCGAATTAAGATGTAAAAACTCATCTACAGCAGGAGTATTATTTGTATCGCAAGTAGATACTTCAAAAGCACTCTGAAAATATTCGGCAAACATATTTGCTATTTCCTCTGGGTAGTGACTTTTTGAATTTTGATCATCTTCAGTTTTAGAAATTAAGTCCGAATAAAGAAAATTAGAGTAGTTAATAAATTAGTATAGAATAATCTTTTTGTGCCTCGACGCTCCAGGATCGATTCAACTTCACCCAAGCCTTGTTTCTTTTATTTTTAAGAGTTTTAATATGTAGATCAAACCACGGTGGAGTGTTATTCAAAGACCTTATTTTCCGTAACGGAATGGTTTCTAAGAAACAATCAAATAAAATTTTATAAAAACTAAAGACCATTTCATTAAAACTGACGTTAAAAAATAAACTATTCTAGTTAATATCATCCAATAAACGATAGAGTTCAAAAAAATTACATTTTTTAAAGTTGATATTCTTACAATTAAAAATTATATTAATGATATTTAGGTTTAATGAAATAGACAATGCAGGATGATGTCGATCTTCCTCAATGAGTTTTGTATCAGAAAGTAACGCAGTTTCATCAGAATTATTGAGGTCAGAAAAGTAAACAAGGTCTAAAATTTTACCAAATTGGTTTTTGACATTGCTTAATTGATTAAGTCCAAATGAAGTCATTCCATCGATAAAAAGAACTTCATTGTTGCTCGGCGCATTAACGGCATGATAACATTCATGTTCCGATGATTTAGTCCATTCAAGATTTGGCAAATTTAAGTCGCCAATAACAAAAAGTTTATCAGCAGGTTCAAACTTGTCATTTATAGATTCCAAGCAATGAATAAGTTTATTGTAGACATCACTGCTAGAAGAAGGCGGGATATAGCAAACAACCACATATAAATGACCAGACGGAGTTGGTATTTTCTCACAAATAATTTCGAGGTTAGAGTCCAAAAATCGTCGACGAGATTACAAAATAAATTATTACGAATGGCTATTAACAAACCTCCACCAACAGTAGCTTTATTTATTTATTTATTTATTAATCAAGCAGATTGATATAATATTATTTACAATAAAACATAATCCTACAGACTAATTGAAACAGGTTAATAACTTTAACAATAACTTATAAATTTAAATAAATGCATTAACTAATGACTACTGGCTAGTACCTAAACCACCAGTGTAGGAGTTAAGTAATAAATATATTAAATATGTTTTAAAAGAATCTCTACTTTGGTAGGAAAAGAAGTCAACATGATTACAAATGATATTACTTTCTCTAATGCAACGAGTTAGAGGCTCATTGAAACCATAGTTTACCCGATGATAGGATTCATGAAATAGAATACAGGACCGCGTTTGCCTATACGGTGCATATATATCAACTAACGACAATAGTAGAGGACAATTTATATGAGATGTAATAACATCGCGTAAAAATACAATAGAAATATACCGACGGCGAATATCAAGCGGTTGTAGCCCAAGCAATTTACATCTGGTCTCATAAGAAAGCATTTCAATATTCCAGTTTAAACGATGTACTACAATTTGCGAAAATTTTCTCTGGACCTTTTCAATCCTTAAACAATGAGTTTTATAAAAAGGATTCCAAATAACTGAGCAGTATTCGAGGAAAGACCTTAAATAAGCATAGAATAGTGATCGAAGGGTAAATGGATCTTTAAACTCTTTTGAGTTGCGAACCACAAATCCCAACATACTATTCGCTTTAGCAACCACAAAATCAATGTGGGAGGTGAAACTTAGTTTGGAATCGAATATTACACCAAGGTCTTTCTTTTCTCTAAGTTTAATAAGCTTTGACTTGTTAATTTCATATTCAAAGTCGATTGGTCTAACACAACGAGAGAAAGATAAAGATTGACATTTGGAGACATTTAAAAAGAGCTGGTTAGCAATGCACCATTCAGATAAGCGCTCAAGATCACTTTGAAGTAAAAGGCAATCATCCAAAGATTTAATACAACGCAAAATTTTGATGTCATCCGCAAACATTAAACAGAGAGCATTGTTGATAAAAGTTGGTATGTCATTGATCAACAACAGGAACAGAAGGGGCCCCAAGTGACTGCCTTGAGGAACACCAGACGTTACATGAATTTTTTTCAGAAAATAAGTCGTTAATGCGGACCAACTGTGTTCTACCATTGAGATACGATTCAAACCATTTTAAAATACTTGAATGGAAGCCAATGCATTCCATCTTTTGTATTAATATCAAATGATTGACCCTATCGAAAGCCTTCGAAAAGTCTGTAAATATAACATCCGTTTGAAAACCATTTTCAAGATTTCTAGTTATATGGTAACAAGAAATTGCTAGGTTTGTCGTAGTGGATCTACCAGCTATAAATCCATGTTGAGATGGCGAAATCATTTCTTTCAGAATAAAGGTTAGTTTTTCATAAACAATTTTCTCAAAAATCTTAGGAATGGTAGACAATTTACTTATGGGGCGGTAATTAGAAACATCTTGTTTGGAGCCGGATTTATGAATAGGAATAATATAGGAAATTTTCCAATCGTCAAGAAAAAGACCCCTTTCAAGAGAAACATTGAACAGTACAGTTAATGGCCCTGAAAGAGCAACAGCACAGTTTTTCAATACAATTGATGGAATGCCATCAGGTCCCGGTTATCATCATTGAGATCCCTTAAGGCTTGCTCAACATATTTGCAACTTAAGTTTAAGCTGCCTATATTGATGAAATTATCACTTACATTAGATGAAAAGTTTTGAGGAACACATTGAGAAGAGTATACCGATTGAAAAAATATGCAAATAAGTTGCATATAGTATTTATGTTAGTAGATGTTGTTCCCAAATACTGCATGCAATTAGGTATCCCATTTGAGCATTTTCTGTTATTTATGTAAGACCAAAAATGCTTACTGTTATGTTTTAAGCAAGATTCAGTACGACACAGACAATTTTTATACAAGAATTTATGTAAAAAATCGAATTCCTTCTGAAGACGTAAATAATTACTCCGGAGTCCAACATCATTAACCGAATTACGGTATAATTTATACGTTTTGTTCTTTTTATTATTTAAGTTAGATAAACATTTATTTCACCAAGGTGGGTTCGAATTATTGTTGACAACGACTTTAGGAACAAATAAGTTAATTGCTTCTTTAATTGTCCCCATCAATAAATTATATGCATCCGTGAGCTGGTAATTTAAAACGATATTGTTCCAAGAAAACGAATTTAAATGATTAATAATTCCTGCGAAATTTGATTTTTGAAATCATATTGGGGTCACTATGACGATCACGACGAAAAATTTAAAAATTGGAATCAAATAACTCTGTGTCAGCAAAAGACGAATTCAGCCAAGTTTCTGTGAGTATAAGAACATCATGAGTAATATTATTTATATTATTATAGACCTTGTTGGTCTTTGTCCGGAGGTCGTTTACATTCTGGTAGTAAATCAGTAGTTTTTGTAGCTGCTTTGTTTGAGGCTGCGCATTGTCAACCGTTTTTTGAAAAAAGTGAGAATTATAATTTGACTTTCTGTTTTGATACTCATGCAGGACTATTCCCTTAGGCCAGAATGAACTTGAGTTCAGAAGGTAGAAGACTGGTCTGGGAGTTTAATTTTGAACGATGAATATATAGAATAATTGCGATGGAGTGTTTTTTCAACGACTATGGAATTCAGTGTTCCAATCTTAGATTTAATATGACATTTCACATCAAGAGTGTTCGTAGATGGAGCAAGTTTCAAAATAAATAGAGTCTTATATCCTTCAACTATTTTTAAACCTGACTCAAAAGGTGATATGAAATTTCTATCAGATGTAGAGGCCGCATGAGGAAATGTGTTGACAGGAGAAGTAATCATATCTGTAGAATGCTGGTCAATCATTATCGAAAGCTGAGTTGTTGTTGAGGTAGTGTCAGAAGCAGCTAAACAAGATGATGTTGAGTGATTACATTGATTTGATGTAAAAAGTTCTTTAGGAGCATCAGGGTCAACAGGTTGTTTATGGAGAGGAGCATTTGTAGTGGATTCTTGGGATGTATTTGCTGCTAAGTCCGTAGCAGGTTTTTTTTGTCAAATGGCTGGTTTCAGATAGATCAAGATCTGTTTCGTCAATTTTTCGTTTTAGGGGTGCATTATCACATGTGTAAGGACTATTAATTATTAAAAGATCTTGATTTTGAACAACGTTTTGTAGCGATTGTTGATTGCAGGTAATATCTTAAATTTTCGTGTTTAGTTGGAGTAATTGGTTATGGAGATTAACAAGATTTAGCTTATTTTGCAGTACATCACGAACAATATTTGTATATGCAAAAGGGTCACATTCTTCACAAAATAAATGAAAAGATTTTCTTTCTTTGAACAAACTAATAGTACTGAACGGAGCTTTAATGCAGGCTACGTGCAATAATTTGCGACAGCTTCCATGACAAATTATTGCGTCAATGAAGTAGTCAGCGACATTATTACATAAAGCGCACGCAGACATAATATTATGGGTGTGTTTTTAAAGGTGATAGAAGCTGTATAGCTTAGATGGAAAAAAGCTAGATAGCAACAACGTTTTTTCCTGTGCCGACAGACTATACTAATGGAGATCACATGCACGATGCACCAAATCATCAATCAAGTGTGGAGGAAAAAAGGTGATTCTATTATTGACATTATATATATTAAGGCATGTCTGCTATTTATATGAACCGCATAATATGGCGCCCATACAACACAACCATACTCTAAGATGGATCTTACAAATGAGACATAAAGAGTTTTTAGAACATAAGGATCACGAAATTCTCTAGCAAATCTTTTAATAAAACCTAGAGTCCCGTTAGCTTTTTTAACAATGTAGTCAAAATGGTCAATAAAAGTTAATTTTGAGTCCAACACTATCCCAAGGTCAGTGAAACTGGACAAGTTACTAAGTGGTGAGCGTTCGTAGATGGAGCAAGTTTCGAAATAAATAGAGTCTTATGTCCTTCAACTATTTTTAAACCTGACTCAAAAGGTGATATGAAATTTCTATCAGATGTAGAGGCCGTATGAGGAAATGTGTTGACAGGAAAAGTAATCATATCTGTTGGTCAATCATTATCGAAGGCGGAGTTGTTGTTGAGGTGGTGTCAGAAGCAGCTAAACAAGATGATGTTGAGTGATTACATTGATTTGATGTAAAAAGTTCTTTAGGAGCATCAAGGTCAACAGGTTGTTCTTGGCGAGGAGCATTTGTAGTGGATTCTTGGGATGTATTTGCTGCTAAGTCCGTACCCTTCAAGCAAGCGAGCTCGTTTTCGGTCTGCAAACGTATCAAACAACGTATGGACGACTTCGCATTCGGATCCAAATACGGATCGAAAAACTGCGTTTTGCGGCCCAAATTAGTATGGAAATTAGAATCACCACGGAGCCATTATGTGAATGTATTGTGAGAGAGACAGTTTTTCAATTCACCATACTCGGAGAACCGAAACCAAATGGAATCTAAAACGGTTCCAAAAAAAAAAAATGAATGAATTGAGGCATACCATCTATTCCAGTTTCTCCATTGCCCACAAAAATAAAACAAACAGAATTTTTTCATTTCAAGAGTTATTTTTATTTATCATTCATTAAAGGTTTTCTAAAGACTATTTCGCACTAATAAACATGACATATTTCCACAGATATAAATTTACATTTAATAAATAGAAACTTGCATTTCTGATTGGAAATTTTTAAAAGTTTTAACAAGAAAAAAGAGATAAAAATGCAACCATCTTCGCCACGCTACCTACAAAACTGAACTAAAAAAAAAGTGGTGGAAAATAAGGCAAAATGATTGTATACTTCGCCTATACTCTCTCTATTTCTCGATGCTTGAAAAAAAAAAATCTCGATTCTCGTTCTTTTTACATGCGTCGCAGAAAATTTGTTATTGTGTGTGAGACACTCATTTTTTTTTTTGAGTCCCAATTGAACCGAGAAATTTGGGTCCGTAATTTTGCTTGAAGGGGTAGCAGGTTTCCTTGTCAAATGGCTGGTTTCAGATAGATCAATATCTGTTTCGTCAATTTTTCCTTTTAGGGGTGCATTATCACATGTGTTAGGACTATTAATTATTAAAAGATCCTGATTTTGAACAACGTTTTGTAGCGATTGTTGATTGCAGGTAATATCTTCAATTTTCTTGTTTAGTTGGAGTAATTGGTTATGGAGAACAATATTCGTATATGCAAAAGGGTCACATTCTTCACAAAATAAATAAAAGATTTTCTTTCTTTGAACAAACTAATAGTACTGAACGGAGCTTTAATGCAGGCTACGTGCAATAATTTGCCACAGCTTCCATGACAAATTATTGCGTCAATGAGGTAGTCAGCGACATTATTAAAAGCGCACGCATAATATGATGGGTGTGTTTTTAAAGGTGATAGAAGCTGTATAGCTTAGATGGAAAAAAGCTAGATAGCATCAACGTTTCTTCCCGTGCCGACAGACTATTCCAATAGAGATCACATGCATGATGCACCAAATCATCAATCAAGTATGGATGAAAAAAGGTGATTCTATAATTGACATTATATATATTAAGGCATATATCTGCTAAATATGTGACCGTCTCAAATGGTTCTGCAGCTCTTTCCAAAGGAAACCTATCAGTGTGTTTTTGACTCAGCGGTTTGATCAAATCTTCAAATCAAGACAATTACAATACTCATCGTTTAGTTCTAGCTGTTACGCTCAATCAATACCCCTCCCCCTCCCCCCCGAAATTCTTTCCAATTTTCTTTCCCTTTCTAGGAGAAACTTTGTTTGGATGATATAACAAATTGTTAAGAAAATGAGCCAAATAGATCCGTTCTTAAGTGATGCGCTAGTTTCGTGTTAAACGAAAAATGGAGTTTTTATTCTAATATATAATCTAAATAGGTTAATGGAAAAGTCAAAAAAATGGCTTTCGTCATGGAGGTCATCAGTTTGTGCGTCTGTGCGTCCATGCATTTGTATGTCCACAGTCCACTGCAATCTAGCCACTAGTATATTTATGTGATTCTCTACACGGGCACCTTACCCATTCTTAATAAGCTCGAACAAAAATTCGATACCAAGATTTCGGTTTTTCCAAAATGTCTCGAAAATGGATCTTATGATTTTAATTAAACTTAGTGCTTATACTGTTTAAATTGATTATAACAAAACTGCACTCCAGATTTTTGCAATCAAAATAAAGAGGCACGGTAGTGCCCAGCTTCTGAGTCTGAACACTAACCTCAGGGTCACTCTTATCTGGGTTCCGGGTCAGAGTTGCATTGAGGGGAATGAACGGGCTGACGAGCTGGCCAGGCAAGGTTCAGCTCTTCATATCTCACTTGCGGAAAGAGTCAGTATTCCTCTCGGAGTTTTGAAGGGCAATATATTCTCAATTTATCTCTCAGAATCTAATCGTATGTGGAATAGTTTAACTAACTGCATTATTTCGAGAAAGATCATGCTTACCTATAATAAATCCCGAACTATTAACCTAATGTGCAGACCCAGGCGAGACATAGCAAGGATTGTTGCAACACGCACTGGACACTGGCCAATAGGAGAACATGCGACGAAGCTTGGCATCGCCTACAATACTCACTGTCGTAGTTGTGGGGACCAGCAGGAAAAGGAAACAGTCTTTCATTTCCTCTGTAAATGTGCCGCTTTGGCCAGAATGACGCAACAATCTTTTGGGAAGCCCTTTTTTAACGACCTTAACGAACTCTCCGCAACGAAGATCAAAGATTTGACTTCTTTCCTCAACGCGACAAAATGGATCTAGGATTTACTTTGGTTTCCTCTTGCACCATCTTCTTCCCCAAACTCCTATGACTGCGAGCTAGAACCCTAATGGTTTTTGAAGGTGGCTCATGGTACACGAGGACCGGACAATCACACAATTAGGCCAACCTTCGCTTCAATACCAGTCATCAAGTTGCCTAGTTGGCAGAGTGTAGATGGTTCTTAGTCGCGAACTTTGGTCCTATCGGGTATTTTTCCTATGTCCAAATCCTTAATAAGTTTCATTTCATGTCTAAATTCAATAAAAGCGTCTGGTCATACAGGCGGGTGGTACTTTCTCTGGTAACCACAGTCATGTTGTGCAAACAGACGGAGGTATACAGAGATTACCATATCCGAGTGTGCGACTAGATGATCACCCTAAGGGATCAGATCGTATGCGTCCTGGGCAAATAAGCAAATTGCTAAGCGTAGCATACTGCAGCCGAACTCGAGCGTAGGCGATGATCCGTTGGGAGATCTATCACCAAATACCCTCATTTTCTTAAAATATGTTCTTTTAATCCACAGGTCAAAGGAGCTATGGTATCAAAACGGCGCATTACAGCGATAATTTGGTCATCGAGTGAGGATGCTTGTGACCGCCATCTCTACCTACCTACCTGCAGACATAGGACAGTGGCATAGTCTGTAATCCCACATACATAGTGGACGTACAGACGCACATACACACAGCCTGACGACGACGCGACGTATGAAAACAACCACTTCTCTAAACCTCTCCATCATCACAATTTTGATTATGATAAAGAGTTGATGTAAGTAACTCATGAATACGTAAAGCAAAAGCTGTGAAGTGATACATTTTTCAGAACTTCACCAACAGAAAAGAATTCGTTTCTGAATGAGCCAATTGTTGGCATTTCTTTTTTAAGTTTTGACATTTAATTTAATTTTTCTCGCTCATCGCCTTGTGCTTTGACATTATTTATGTTGTAGTCAAATATAGAATTTATATCTAAAACAACAAGTAGTTCTGGTTTCTAAGATATCCCACTCCCAGATCTCAGCAGACTCAGAAATTTGAACATACACTGCGCTTCAGAAGGTTAGAAACAGGCATTTTTGAAAAGTTAATCTCAAAATTCTCCTGTTATAAGGAAAAGAGATCGAAATTCTGTATGACACAAGAGAGACTGTTTAATGTGCCATAGTTGTACAGGATTCGGACTTGAGTAATCACAAATCGCAGTAAATTGAAACAAAAATCGCAGTGAAACCAAAATTTTCGCAGTAGAATTAAAGTTTTATTTTTAATGACTTATTAAATTAAATTTCAGCATATTTTTAACACAAAAAAAAAAATGAGAGGCAAAATCGTAGATAAGAGATCGCATGTATTCTGAAAGATTTTGAAAAATAAATTCTTCTACGACATTTGTCTGCTCTTTCAAAGAATACAAAAACTAACAATGTCCTCTGGATTAAATGCACTTTTATCATATCGCAAAAATATTCTCCATTTATCATTAATAATTTTCACAGCTATTTTATTGAATGGAAATGCTTAAGTTATTTTCAAAACTAAAGGAAGATAACCTTCTTAAAATTTTTCATTTCAAGAGAGGCTTTGCAACAATAAATCTTGAGTTTTCCGACAATTTTGCTCGTTGACGTAGCCACCTTCTTGGAAATGGGTCTCATCAGTCAAGATGATTTTTCGATGAAATTCCGTATTATTTTCATGCATTTTTTATAGTGAATTTTAATAATTTCAGTGCGTTTTTGAAGCGTGTATCGTTTCGTTTTTATTAATAGTGTAGTTTCTACTTGTCAATTCTCAAAAAATTACAGCTTCAAATGTGACCACTACCGAAACAGCGGTCTATTAAAAATAACACCTCTAATTGGAAAACTCCTTATAATAATTAAAAATATTTGTTTCTACTTCAAAAAGGTTCGCGTCTGATAAAATGCGCTCATCTATTTAAAAACTAAGACCACAACAAATTCTTAAGACAGGAACATGTTGTTAAGCAATTTTAAAAAGTGTTTCTTAACAATAATTGCATAAAATAGATGTACTACGGTTTTCTCTTTCTTGGAATATTTTTTTATTCATGTTTTTATTGAACCGAGAGTAGAATTATCGCAGTAGATTGTAGGAAAAGCGTAGTGGTGCATTAGATTTGAAAATTTAGGTAAAAGCGCAGTTGATCTACTCCTTTCGCAATAAAGTCCGAACGCTGTAGTTGTACTTTAAGATAAAAAAAAGTTAACGGTAGCTAAGAGAATAAATTTTGGATGAGCCAATTTATTAAGTAATTTTATCTTTTCATTACAAAAAGTTAAGAAAAATATGGTTTTAAAATCAAATTAAAATTTTATTAGACTAATTTGTATGCTTATAATCGTCTTCAAAAGTTTGATGTTTAAGAGAGTTATACAGTGATTCCAAATAGTCAAGAGAAATTTCAGTCAAGGCCAACTTAATAGTGTGAAGTCATCATCGTAAAGCATCCCTTCTGCGTATACTTTCTTGTGTGAGTTTGATCCATCCCCTAGCATTTTCTTGTATTTTGAAGTCCGATAAATAGCAATAGAATACAGCAATATGCCACTTTTGCTCTATATTGACGATTTAAACACTCGAGCTGTATGAATAGAGGCGTTGTTTGGTTGAAAATCCATGAAGTTCGTCCGAAAAGATCATTGGAATGTGCAAACACTGATTCTAGCGACGCTTTGTCGAACCAAGAAGACTGGAAAGCAATCATATTGGTTCCTTAAACTATCAAGTTTATAGTTCCATAACAGGAGATTTCTCGCCACGTAATTATACGCTTCCTTCCCTTTTGCGATGACGGTTCTGAAATTGCTCCTTTCCTCAAAAATATGAATATAACAACTTTTACAAGATCTGAGAAAAGAGGAGCTTGTGTACTGATTGGAATAAACTGGCGTTTAATTTCTATTTAATTTGTCGAACAACAGTATTTTATTTATTGCACTAGGGGATTGTCTAAAGTAAATTTTCAAAAAAATAGTTTTAGGTTGGATTTTCGCAGATTTAACATTTCCACCATTTGAACTTATACGCATTTTAATGCTGCTTTTGGACCCCCAATGCATCACTGACAGCTTGCTCTAGACCATCTATAGCTACGTCTATTTCCCTGTCCAGCAGGTTCCGGTTTGAAGGGGGAAGCGTAATATTTTCTTCAATGTCCCGTTGGAGTCGTTCAGCATCCAGTCGTCTGTAATTAATGAAGTTCTCTGTTGGCTCTGTTGCTAAACAGATGGGTTGGAGGAGCTTGATGGTAAGCTGAATGATCCGAGTCGCTAGTCACAAGTTTACAGGTGAAGTTGCAGATTTCAGGAAGTAAATAAACAAAATTAGAAGTTGAAATAAAAAAATCCAATGTACCTAGATGGTGTTCGGGGAAAAGTTGGTCGCTTTGTATATTTCTCATGCTGGAATGGCATTTGAAATACACGCCGATTATGGTGAGGGTCTCATCTCTTCCTATTTGTATGGTGACGGCGGTGGCTTCACAAGTCTTCAGACCAGAAATGGTGACTTCGTTGGTGTTGGGCGACAGGTTCTTCCGCACGTAAATAGCTGTCCCTTTCCGGTCCTCCTTCTTGTCCTTCCGGAAGGATTTGTAACCGATGATGTCAATGTTGTTGCATTTGGTTACGTTGGTCTCGCTGATGAGGGCAATGTCCGGGTTGTTGTTCTTCATAAACAAGTTGAATGACGTCCTTCTTTCCAGGCTGTATAACGAGTTAGCGTTATACGTCAATGTTAAAATAATAATAATCGGGTGGCACAACGGCTCATGAAGAACCAGGGCCTAGTGACTAACAACTCGCAACCATTCCTGTGTGCGCCTTTCGACAGGAATGGAAGGGACCTACAATTTTATGCCGAATCCGAACGGCTAGACGAGAAGCACTTATTCGTGACAAGTGATACTCTTGGAGGATTTGTCAATTCCTCGCAAGAGGCAGTAGCCCTGAAAAAAAATTTTCTTTTTAGTTTTTAGGTGGACGAGGCTGGGAAGCGATCCCAGACCTCCAGCGTGACAGTCGAACGCACTAACCATTACGCTACGGGCTACTACTGCGTCAGTGTTAGGAGTTTCTTTAGTTGCATAATTGGAATATGAAGGTGGCCAGCGCCAAGGACTTTTCTCCTTCGCTTAGCTGACCATAGTTATGTGGTACAGCACTCCTGGCTTTTTCCATCACGGACATGAGGTTGGATCCGAAAACACGTTGAACTTCTGAGCTGAGGTTCATCGCTGACGAAGCTGATGTTGGTCTGGATATCTTTGCTGGTGCTGGACTAGCTGGAATGGTTTGGCTGTGGTCCTTGTTGGTTGTGGCTGTTTCTGCTGCTGGTTTTTGAAAGCTGCTGGTTTGGGTGGTATGCCTCCTTTGACCACGTTAGCGAAACTGACTGCTGGGCGGGCTACGGTACAGGCGGACTTGGCAACAAACTCCTTTTGAGATTTTTTCTCGGCAAGGACCTTGTTCCATTCGGTCAGTTTTAATGCAAACATATGTCTTAGATGTTGGTAGATATAATAGCCTCAAACATCTAATTTTTCCCTCCTACGTTGCTCATATACATTTTTTTTATACTCCTACATACATACATATTTTCTTTTGAGAACGGTATGCCAAAATCTATTTTCCCTTCCCAAAAATCCCCCAATTTATATTACTTTGTAGTTAGTTTCATTTTAGCATTACGTGGTGTATCAATTTAAATTCCATCGATTTCTAATACTTAATTTGCATATATTCCCCTCCCCTTCAGCAGAGAAAAGCACTTAGTTACTTTTTGTATTTTAATGAAAAATTAAGAGCTAACAATATTTTGTGCATATTTATTCGCACACTCTATCCAAAAATCATCCTACTCTACACCGACAACACAACCTCCTCCTTCAGTCAAAAATATTTCAATCAATAATTTTCAAATCCGTGCCTGATATTTTGCATACATATCAAGTTCACTGTTTATGTTAATTATAATAAATTCCACATAGAAACAAACATTAATTTAATTATTACCTCGGAATGCAACCATTCAAGCGTTGGACGGACGCGGACGGCCAGTGCGGCGCAATTCCGTTTTTAATTCAACCGTACCTACGCAAATCCATTGGTCATAAGACCGGAGGGCGAACGGCAGATAGACGGGACGATGCCAAATCAAAGCAAAAAGCTATACCAATTGTAATTGTATTCAATTTATTGGACATCGAATGCGAATGTACAAAAAAAGCTAAAAGCTAAGAACTAAGTATTTCAGCAGACTGGAAAGTAGAAACTAGGGCAATGAGTCGAGTCGAGTCGAGTCAAGAGTCCGAGTGTATAATATTTGTAGATTTCAATCAACTCAAATCAAAATAAACGTGTTCTAGAATTTCGCATAGAATGCAGGCCACACAATTCGGTTTTAATAGGCAGAGAGTAGGTATAGTGGATAAGTTGTACACAGAAATGTAAGCCAACTCACTTCATTAGTAAAATCATTAAAATTGTGTTGAATGAAACGAATCGACCGAAATATTAAAATTTTTTCAAAATAAGTCTTCAAGAGTATGGCCTACAATGCGATGCTGATGTAGGCAAGTTCGGGCGATGGGTGAATGCGAAAATGGGCGCACATTTTAAGTGGCGAACAAATGATCAAAATGTATAGTTCAGATATGAATTAGTGATAAGTTAAAAAAACATGGCTTCAGAATTGTAAGTCGGCAGGCCTTGAAATGTGATCAGTACTTTTCTTATCGAAGCATAGGCGCGAGCATGCAACTATTAGTCACGCAACAATTTGGTTTTTTCATCAATCAATTTCAGATTTAAGGTCTGGTCGATTGTGTCGAGGATGGTTTTCCTTCATTGAACTTAAGAATCCAGCCGAGAGTTTCAGTTTGGCCTCCTGCCAACGACCAAAGGAAACCGAGTCATCCATTATCCATATCGCTCCTATATCGATGACCGCACTTTGCCTGTCTCTATAGAAGGTACAGAAGGTATAGGTTTTTGCTTACTCCCACTGGGATTCTTGAGAAGTTTACCCTCATAAGCGGTGGAAAGGCAATGCCTCAGACTCCTTCCACCATCGAACTGAAACTTTGGGGTTTCAGTATTTAAATTTGGCCCCAGCCATGCTGATCATCGGCCTGCGTCGTATAACACCTTGATCCGGCCCAGGAATATGGAATTGGATTAGTTCGGTAAGGAAGGATATATGGAAAGGAAAGGTTTAAGGAATGTAAATAGAGAAAGGGGAAAGGGAAGCGTAATTTGGTTTCGGGACTCATCTAGACCAATTCACTCGAGGCTCATTGACCCTTCTAATCTTCTATAACTCCACAAGTTCAATGCTTAGGTATAAGAAAATTGGTGAGATAACATGGGTTTAACTTTGGTATATGCATTGAAAAACTGCAACTCCAAGAATCGTTTCTTAATAATATCATCCCTGGATTCCTTGTCCTTTTTTTTTAACCTGAAAGGTATTTATAAAATTATCTTAACGTGTCCGGTGCTAAATTTCGTGTAGTTATATACAGGGTGATTGGTATAAGGTACACTAAAAAGCTGTAAAGCTGTAAAAGCTGTAGGAGTAGGTTGGGTTAAGACAAAAAAATCCTCCGTTTAGGCGGGAAGGGCAATTTTCTAACAAATTGACACAGAAACAATATTATTTAAAATAACGGTAAAACTTGCAATGCCCTGACATAGCTTTAAGGAAAGCCAAAAATCTCTTCTTTAATTTTCATTTTAAATTAAGTTGCGTTTGGGAATAGTTTAAAAAAAAATTAATTTTCAAATTGGAAATTAAAAAAAAAAAACCAAAAATTAAAAAATTTCAAACTACATTTTTTCAAAATTTTAAGTATTAAGTAGTATTTTTGTTTTCAAAATTCATTGCTCTGATCACTTTCTAGTCAAACACTAAAAACCGGATTGATCTATACTCTGTTCAACAAAAATTGTTAGTACAGGGAAGATAGGACCTTTGTATCTCTGTCTATCGCATTAGCTTGCATATACCTATTTCAAGTAAAGCTCTCATAGGGTTTCCGTACTTAGAATTATATCTCAACTTTATTAATTCTGTTCTTAAAAGCTTGAAAACAGAAAGCTATTTTATAAAAACCTATGAAAAGGCTCTTTTGTATTGCTTTCAATGGGTAAGGTAACTCTGTTGGAATATATTTTTTTTAGCTCACACAGCCAGATGCCAGGGTAGAAACGATTATATGAAATATGATCATTGTGCTTTGGACACTCATGGTGGAGTGAAGGATATTTTGCAGGGCATTTAAACAATACCTGTACGTTGTTCAGTGGGTTAGAATCTTTTTTATCGGCAGTTTTCTCAATTCAGTGTCGTGAGAGTATACACAGGCGCCACTGTTTTGAAGAAAGCTCCCCCATAAGCCCTGTACTGACAATTTTTGTTGAACAGAGTATAGGACTTTTACTTTTCAAGATATTAAAAAATAAATAATTCAATTTTCTCATTAAACTAAGAATAATCAGCAACCATTTTGATTATCATCAACCTCATTTTTTCTTGTTTTGACTAACAACCATTTTGATTATCATCAACCTCATTTTTTCTTGTTTTGACTAAGTTGTTTGTTTCTTTCTTGTTTAATATCTTGAAAAGTAAAAGTCCTAGATCGATCCGGTTTTTAATGTTTGACTAGAAATTGATCAGAGCAATGAATTTTTAAAGCAAAAATACTACTAAATAACGTACAACTTTGAAAAAAAAAAAAATTAGTTTGAAATTTTTTTTTATTTTTTTCTTCAAAATTTCGAGATTGAAAATAAATATTTTAAAAACTGTTTCTGGCTTTCTAAAACGGTATGGCAGGGCAATGCAAGTTTTACCGTTGTTTTTAAATAATTTTTTTTCTGTCGTAAGTCATTTTTTTATAAAATTGCACCTCCCGCCTAAACTGTGGGAAATAGACCCCCACCTCCCATACGACGATTTTTGTCTTGTCTTAACCCAACTTACTGGTTGCAGCTTTTTGGTGCATTTATACCAATTACCCTGTATAATTTGTGGTGGCGAACGAATCGTTTGGATGCAGCAAAGGCATCAGAAAATCAAATTGACCAACAATCTAAAAAAGAAATTAATTTGCACATTCATATTTCTGGAATAAAGGGGCGATATCATCTTTCATCCATCGACATTGGGACTTCAAATCCCCTTTTCTCACACCCTGTTATACTTCGAAAAAGTCGGAGAGCTGTCCATCGGGAAAAACAAAACCCTTATGTAATGGTAATGGTTTTACGGGAATTCAATTTGCAAGAAGTTACAATGACAATACGCAGGTTTTTGGTCGAAACACTATCACACGAGTGTGCCTCGATTCTAACCTCTATCCACTCGAAAAAAATAGTTCCCATTAGCTTTGAAATATCAGGGCAATTATTGCAATTCTTTTGAAAGTTTAACAATCACTCAATCCTTCCAGTCCCTGGGAAAAGTTTTATTTCACTCAATCCTACCAATTTGTATCAACGGATGAAAAATACCAGCCGTTGTGACGGGGTCAGCTTTCAGGAATTCAGCTGGTATTCTCTCAATTCCAGCTGCTTTGTTGTTTTTCAGAAGATTTAACAATCTTTGGAATTTCGCTACCGGAAAGTGTGCCAAGCAAATATTCCTTCAGAACCATTGATTGTCATTTAGTTTGGGCACTTCAGCCGTTTGCTCAACAGAATATTCATTCAATTACCTGATATTTCCGTAAACACTCTCTGCGAGACTGACCATCATCGCCCTTCTGTCAGGTCTCACACAACGATAAACTACATATCTTAAGACCTCTCCAATGATCGCTTCGTAATTCGGATCATTGACTAACGAAGCTTGATTTTATCACAGGTGTCTTGGAATATAAAAAAGTATCTAATTCTCGTCAACCTGGGAACAGTTTTCGAAACAGCCTTCATAGATATTAGATTTTTATTGTTTCCAACACTCGTCAATTGCTGAATGTTGCATAGAAAAACAATCTAGTTTTCGATAAGGCACTAGAGATTTTTACATAGATTCTTGCAAGGCACTAGCAAGATTAAGCAAAGGCCAAAAACCGGGCCTTGGCGATTTTGAACCCTTTTGCCTTGCCAGTCAAAAAAAAAAAACAGGCTTATGTGGGACTTGAACCCGCGATCTTCTGATTGTCAGGCCAATGCGTTACCCGCTGGGCGAGCTCACTATACAAAAATTCAATGTTGAAAGTGAATAAGTTTCATTCCATATTGCATAACAAATACATACAGAATAGAACCGGATTTTATATACTTGCTTTGTAGGTAGCACAACTTAGAACAGGTTCTTCCTCATTTTACAATCCCATACAGATGTCTCACACCCATAGTAAAAAGTGTGATACGAAAAAGAAGGCAAAGGAAAGATAGAAAAAAGTGTCATATGATGCTGAAATTGCATGGTACTTATAAAATGTGTGTGTTTGGCGTACAAGAGGCATTCCTGATGGGGTACCGATACATGTCCAACAAGTTCTTACAAGGGAGGGCCTTGCGAGTGTTTGAAAAGTTTTCCTCGTCTAAATGTTTGGTACTGAAATCCAGGAAGGGCTTGCCAAGTATCTGACACGTTTTCCTCGTCCTCATTTTCCCTACTTAAAACTTACTATGGTCTTGCCCAAACTAGACAGCCGGGGCCAATCACCGTTTTCGTTGAGTGGCCCAAAAAGTAAAATTTTTTCATCACACCTTTTAGACGTCATTAACTGATCCGACACAGCTTTCGGAATACTCCTGTATAAATCATTAATTTTCTTGTAAAGGTTCCTTAATTTTATCTAAAATAGTAATGCGGCAAAAATTTAAAAGGCATACTAAAGGGTTTTCTATTAAGGCCGGGTCGATTTTAAAATTGAATAAAACAAGTTGTATAATGAGATATCAATAAGGTTTTATTTTTATTTGAGAGCATATAATCAATGACATTATGTGTGAAATATAACATCGTTCAAATGGCCGCTGCGGCTTCGCTGGGTGGCGCGGATTCGAATGGTCTAGTTTTCGATGACTTTGGCACATAAATCAGGCTGAATTTGACGCCATCCTGTGGAAACCATATGTCTTCGGTGTCCATATCATCAAATTCAGGCCACAAGAAGTTGGTGACCATCGACCTATAGCGATTGCCGTTGACGTTGATGGCCTGACCATCATTTTCGAAGAAGTACCGACCGATGACGCCTCTAGCCCAAAATCCACACCAAGCAGTAACTTTATTTGGATGCATTGGCAGCTCGTGAATCCCGCGGGGGTTGGTGTCGTCCCAAATCCGGCAATTTTGCTTATTCACGTACCCTTTCATCCAATGGGCCTCATCGACCAAAATTGGGATCAACTTCCAACAATAAATTTTTATCATTTGCACGTGTTAGTCGACGCTGTTACTTACCATGATGATTTGTCTTTAGTAACTGATTAAAAGACAATATTTTCACAGAAAGTAAAAGAAACAATATGGCCACCACGAGCTGTCAAAATCAACATGTCCCTATTGAAAAACCCTTTATAATTATGGTGCTGCTATGATAGTACTTAACACATTTCTAATTATTAGTAAGCTTGCTAAAGCGTTATAAATGTAAAACACTTTTTAACTCTAGTATCATACTTAAACAATTTCTTAAACAAACTTCAGCTGAAAACGTCCAAAATAGTGAGAGCTTATGCAAACAGTTCACAAACATACAAAGGGTCCGGGGGAAAACGGCTTAAGTCCATTTTTTTGAAAAATGAAACTTATGATGACATATTGTAGGTTTCTGTAAGTACTATTTGATGGAATAATAAAATTTCCATAAATATTTTGGATACCTCTCGGAATGACACTTTTTGTAAAACAAAATTTTTAAGCTTTGTTTTGGCTACAAAACCTAACCAAACAATTTTTTGAAAAAGTTTGTTTCCAGTCCTTGTAGCACATCTTACTTACTAAGTTATGCTGGCGCTACAGTCATGTGTGGACCAGGGCCTCAACCAACGAGCCTTCTCCAGACAGCTCTGTCCCTAGCTAGCTGTTTCCAGTTTCGCACGCCAAGTTGGTTGAGGTCATCTTCCACCTGCATGCGCCACCAGTTTCGCGGCCTTCCTCTACTGCGCCGTCCCTCGGGGAGTGCTTTAAAGACTTTTCAATTCCTCGGTTATGCATACGGGACCGAAGATCACCCGAATTTTACTCTCGAATATTCCTAAAGCGTGCTCATCTGCCGATAAGAAAGTCCATGCAAGAGTTATCCTTCGTTTGAACTCGGCGCTGGTGTCATTGACTGAATATATAGCGGAGCCCAGGTAGAAAAAGTCCTTAACTACCTCAAAGCTATAGCTGTCTATAGTGACGTTCTGTCCAAGATGTTCGTGTTGAGCGTCCTTTCTAGATGACAGCATATACTTTGTTTTGCCCTCATTTACCGCTAAACCCATCTTTGCCGCTTCCTTCTCAATGCTTACAAAAGCTCCAGTGACATCACGCTTTGTTCTTCCAATTATGTCAATATCGTACGCAAGTAATTGGATGGACTTTTGAAAGCTTGTGCCTCTAGTGTTGACGTGAGAGTTTTGCACTATTCTTTCAAGTATGAAGTTGAAGATGTCGCATGACAGTGCGTCGCCTTGCCTAAATCCTTTTTTGACATCGAAGGTGTCGGTGAGGTCTTTGCCAATCTTGATGGAGCAGCGTGCGTAGCACATCTACGTAGTATTAGAAAACTTATCCGATATTTTAAATACTTTTTTCGTAGTGATGCCAAAACAAATTAAAATACGTTAAAGCGAAATCCACCCCTTACGCCGCTATTCATGGGCGGCACTTGCATCGAGGAAACCGAACAGCTCTCAGTTCTCGGTATGTATGTCACAGACCACTTTTCGTGGAATGACCACATATTTGAGGTCGCCAAAAATGCTGCTAAGTGTTAAGGTTTTCTCGGTAGATGCAAGAAATTTTTCTCCCCTTCTGATCTGGCTGTGATCTACAAAGACTTTATTCGTCCAAAACTTGAGTACAATTCTCATGTTTGGGCAGGAGCTCCAAAAACTCACTCGAGTTTATTGGACAGAATACAAAAGAGAGCTTTAAAAATGATAGGTGAAAGATCTATAACGGAAACAATTACATCTCTCGAACACCGCCGTAATGTTTCATGTCTTTCCCTATTTTACCGCTTGATTATAAATCAGTGTTCTAGTGAAATAGCCAGTTGCATTCCTCCCCTTAAACAATTCAACCGTAATACCCGCGCTTCTAGGAATGCCCATCAGCTTACCCTCGAGCCCAACTTCAGACGTACTGTTAAGTACAGAGATTCTTTCTTCAGTCGAACCACACGAATGTGGAATGCTTTACCTGGCCAATTTTCCCCTCTCATTTCGATATGCAGACATTAAAAACCAATGTGCATCGGTATCTCCTTTTAAATCCTCTCCTACTTACCTAATGTTAAAAACATTTTAAGGGTATTCATAACCCCTTTTGTGCGCGCACAATATAAAAAAAAAAAAATGAAACACGATGAAACACCGTGTTTCATAATATTTTTTTGTTTTCAAATATAGATTTTTAAAACTGAATGATGTTTGAACCAAAAGCAAAAAACCGTTTCTAACTATCATGTTTAGTTCCTTCGCCAGAAATTTTCAAAACATATCGTAGGCCGAAGATGGAAGTCTTCATTAACGCATATCATATTATTAGAATATACAATTTATACAATTAAAATCAATTTATTTTGTATAAATAAGCATACATTTATTGGGAAAAAATATTTTCATCCTTTATTTAATTTTCCTTAGAATTTAGCATTTTTTAAGAAAGTTAACTTATATAATCGTTTTTCTCGGAATCAATTTGACTGGACTTAAGCAGTTTTTCCCCTGGACCCTTCATACTCATTTTGACATTTATAAGTGTCAAAGGGTCACATTGATTTAGCTAATAATATTGTACAGCCATTGGTGATTATTGTAAAAAGAAAGTAGATAGTACGATGCTAAGGAAATATTCAATGTATGGTTTACAATTAGCAAAATACAATTGCTTACCAAGATTCATACTTAAAATGATTTAACACCGATAAAGCCGATTTGCTTGCAGCACAGTTTGCGTTTTGTCTCCGACTCTCTTCTTTATATTCACAAATGATCTTTTGTCTGAAACTTCTAATCCATTAAACTGTTTCGCTGACGACAGCACCCTCAGCTTCTCATATTCGTTTTCAGATTCATATCCATGTCCTTCTGATGTGGAACTAGAACGGCAGCGTATGATTAGCTCATTAAATTCTGATCTCGACAGCATTGTCCAATGGGGAATCAAAAACCGCGTAGAATTTAATGCTTCAAAAACTCATTGCTGTCTACTGTCGTCAAAACGAAACACACCCCCCATGCCGCTATCCATGAGCGGTACTTGTATTGAAGAAACCGAAAAGCTTTCAGTCCTCGGTATATGTATCACAGACCACCTTCTGTGGAATGAACACATATTCCACGTTTCCAAAAATGCTGCTAAGTGCTTAGGTTTTCTTCGGCGATGCAAGAAATTGTTCTCCCCTTCTGATTGCTCTAATCTATAAAGCATTTATCCGTCCGAAACTTGAGTACAATTCTCATATTTGGGCAGGTGCCCCAATAACCTACTTGAGTCTGTTAGAAAGGATTCAAAAAAGAGCTTTGAAAATGATAGGTGACAGAAATATAACAGAAACATTTGCATCCTTCGACTACCGCCGCAATGTTTCATGTCTAACATTATTTTACCGTTACTTTTATAAACATTGTTCTAGTGAAATAGCCAGCTGCATTCCTCCCTTAAAACAATTCAACTGTAATACTCGTACTTCTAGGAATGCACATCAGTTTACCCTCGAGCCAAACTTCGGACGCACTGTCAAGTATAGAGATTCTTTTTTTAGCCGCACTACTCGAATGTGGAATGCTTTACCCGGCTCTGTGTTTCCGACCATTTTAATATTCAGAGGTTCAAAACCAATGTGCATCGGCATCTCCTCTTAAATCCTACCCTATTTTCCCAACGCTCGCACTGTGTTTAAACATTTTAAGGGCAGCCAAAATCCCTTTAGTGTGCGCAAAACACCGTATTACAGGCGCGAACGCTGGAAACATTTTTTTCTTTTTCTTTCGCTGCCAAAAATTTATCTGAGGAATGTTGGAAAAAGCATCATCAAATTATGTAGATTTTTCTCAATGAAATAATATTAAGTCAATAAAACAAAAATAAATTTTGCATACAAAGACGTCCAAAAATTTCAATAAGTTTTCATTTTCACATAAAAATGCACATCAACGTCAAAGAGCATTCGTTCTGCACAAAATAAAATACAACTCATGCGTAGGTTTGGTCGCCAAGTGCGTCATCAAGAGCTCTAAATAAGCACAAAACAATTTTCTCGATCGTTTTCGAAAAAAAATTCCAAAAAATAACAAATTTTAAGCGATCAAAAGATGAAATCATGAATGACAGAACTGTTTTTCAGATATTCAACACGTGTCCAATTTGTGTCCATAGAAGAGTTTGTATATTGTATTATTTTTCTGTTGTTGAATCTTATAATATTGTGAATTAATGAGGATTTGCATGAAAACGTGCAGGTTGATGTTTATCCGCATCGAAAGCACCCTCAGTCGCCTAAATTTGTGGTCAAAATTAACATCCCATGCGTCATTATGATCGGTGGTCAGCAAAACCAAACAAAGTTGTTTTGACAAAATGCCAAAACGTAAAAATACAAAAAAATAATAAAATTCATATGTGCAAGAATTACTATAAATTTTATAGCACTTTCATTTATAAGAAACCTTTAGATAGGTGTATTTTAAATTATTAAAAAATGAAATATTTATTGTTCTTCACCAAATGTATGTTTATACATCATCGTAATAAGAAAAATATAGTCAGACATTATTTTTTATTAAATTCAAATTTTATTTATGTATTTTTAAATTTTCTGATCAAGGCTGTGCGAATTCTCTTATTTTCTGTCTATACTTCTTTTGTTTATTTAGAAAATGATTCTTTTGTTTGTTTTGATTTTTGTTTTTGGACGTTTTACAAAATATCCTATTTTATGGTACGATAAATATTTCAATGTAATGTCGCCCATTAGTCTCGGGGAAGACGGATGCGTTTTGGTTTTTCACCTTCGGCACTCTTGATCCGCTTCCGCATGTGCTTGGGCATAACGCGAAATACTTCAGAGTCAATTTGGACGGGCATTGAATTTTGGCGCAATGCAAACCATTTGATTTTCTCCTTTTTGTTGGATACGGCTGAAAAATTTTAGAAAACAATAATTATTATTTTTATTTTGAATATTAATTACGAGTAGATGGTCTGTTTACGATTTGGTCAATTAATTTTAATTTAAAATTCATTTATTTTGAATAAATAGTGATCATTGATTTGGTGAGGTTTTGTTATTTTTTAAATCTGTGGCTTTTTAAGAATTATATTTTGAAATTTGTATGCACTGGCGGACTAAGATAGGGGGCGGACTAAGATAGGGGCGGGAGGGGGTTGGCAATCCCCATCTCGAACTCAAATTTTTTTTTTGTTCAAACTTAATTTTTTGACGGGAGCACTCATTCCACTCAATAAACATTTATGTATTTACATGTTATATACCGATTTTGATGAAATTTTCAGGAAATCTTCAGATTAGCCTAACTGGATCAACAGAATTTTTGTTTGGTTAAAGTAAAGTGTTTCCTAATACAAAGCAGGGGGTCGGTCGCCAGTTTTGAATGAAAGCTTTTATTTGTTTTCTATTAATTGTTTGTTTGCACTTAACATGTTGGTTGGTATGCCTATTAATGCTGATGTGTTGCCCTAAATTCTGTGCCCGTTCTAGTAGCACTATTTTCTCAACGTTTTCTTCGCCAAAATTTTTTGTTGGATAATTTTTCTCGGAAAAGTTTACAAGCTATATTTAAGAACACATTTTGCTAAAGTAATGACATCAAATTGAAAGGGTAACCAGAAAACCCCATCGAAATCTGCCGAGCTCTGTAAAAGAACTGCAAGAATAGGGTATAATTATTTGCCGCACTTGATTGAAGCAAACTTCAGAAATCTTTCAAAAAAAGACAAAATTTACAAAAAAAAACATTTAATTTTTTATATACATATGTAGTATAAAAAAATTATTTTAATATTTGTTGAAAATTTGAGTATGGCCACCATTTTGTGACAAAATCTCTATATAAGAAGGCTTAATGGAATGATTCAGATTTTTTTTTAAATAATCGAGACCAATCTCGACCCAGTCATCACTGAAAGCTTCTATTAAGACGTCATTATCTTCAAAATGTCTACTGAGTTCAAAAACTTTTTTTAAGTAGCAGGGTCCAAACGTTTTCAACGAAGTTCAAGCCAAGTTTAAAGGGCGGCCCTGGTAAAAGTTCCATTTTTGTATTCTAAATCTAGATTTTACCTGACTTGGAAGTGTGGAAAGGGGCGCAGCCTTGTTGAAACATCGAAGGTACACGTCTAATAATATTAGTAAGTTTTGGAAATACACGTTCCAGCAAACATTAATTAAATATTTTCTATCACTGTAGTAGGTCTAAATTTCTCTTCGAGATCGCCATATTGCGTTATAACAAAGAATATAAAGTTAACAAGAAGTATTATCTGCATCTGAAAATAAAATCAAGCTTTTCTAAAGTAAAATAAAACAACAAAACAAAAATATTTGAGAGAAAACCTCTAACTCATACAAAAAACACATACAATATTTATAAGGAGATGGGTAGGTATAATAAGGACAAAAACGCAGGCTGTGTCACTGTGTGTGGTATATCATAGTTAAAGCGCTGAGAGAATTATTGAAAAGCCCATAAAAAAGCCAAAGCTCTGAGAGCGGTTCGCAATATTGGAACCCACAAAATTTGTATGAGATGCGTCTTCTTGGTAACTTTATATTCTTTGGTTATAGTTTCTAACGTCATAACACCTGACGTACGACTGTGATGTCTAAACGGATAGAGTTTTTCTCTTCTATAAAATATTAAAATTAAAAATAACAATTTAAAATCAAAAAAGACAATATATTTTTATTCGTAACTGGAAACGAAATTATCAATAGGAAAATTCATTCGCAATCTTATATAACCTTGACTTTGGAATGGTTCCTTTAACATTTTTAAATGGCGGGTGCTAGGTATTTTTGCATATAATTTTGGTGTCGTTAAACTGGCTTAAACGTCAATTTTGACGTCATTTAAGAGACTGAGAATGTAATTTGAGGCAAACCACAGTTTTAACCACAATTTTACTTGCGACATACGTTGTAAGTTAAGGATTCGTGCAAAAAAAATTCGAAATAAGAATTTTCCCTAACATTACGATGATAGAGAAAGCGAAAAAAGTGGGTCTCGCGATCAGCTGGCACGAAAAATGAATTTGCAACAGGAAAATAAATAAATACATTTTTAACACAAGATGATTGTTTAATTCAAAATTTTATTTGATCAAAAAATTCTATGAGTTATTTGTCATCGATTAGTGTAGCATTTGTGTTTCAAATCGAATGAATATAGTGCAAAAAATCTATTTAAAAGATCGTTCTCCTGATCGCTATAAACGGCCGGGCTCCTAAGGCGCCAGTTATAGCTTTCATTGAAATCCATCATTGAAACACAAATCAGTGAAATTGTGGAATATTTTCTGACAAGTCGGTTATAGCTATCATGAAATTTTCTTTCATTGAAAAATCCATTCCCCATACAAAAAATAACTTTGAGGTAAAAGTCGATCATTGCATTAATTTATTTTACTGATGGAAATTCGTTATACTGAACAGCTGACTGCCAATTCACAAAAAAAGGAACATTTCGTTTCAGTTTTCTGTGTTTCATTTTTTTACTGTTCCACTCCACCAGTAAAAAAATTACTGAAGTATTTTGCATCATTAAAAATAATAAAAGGTTGTGGCTGGAGGTTTGACATTTAATTACTGATATAATTTTACTGGCCCCTACCCCCTAATTGGCCAGTTGTAGCAATCAGTAAAAACCATCAGTAAAAGTTGAACCGGGTGAAAACTGGAATTTTTTAAGTACAGCCGGTTATAGCAATCATTAAAATTCTATCAGTAATTAAATGTCAAAACTCCAGAAACAACATTATATTATTTTTAATGATGTAAATTGCTCCAGTAATTTTTTTACT
The DNA here is from genome assembly GCA_949320155.1 of Melangyna quadrimaculata. Classification (NCBI taxonomy): domain Eukaryota; kingdom Metazoa; phylum Arthropoda; class Insecta; order Diptera; family Syrphidae; genus Melangyna; species Melangyna quadrimaculata. The sequence goes on from OX439483.1 coordinate 402,687,288, forward strand.
GATGGAGTGGAACAGTAATAAAAAAGAACACAGAAAACTAAAACGAAATGTTCCATTTTTTGTGATTTGGCAATGCTTTTTTTACAAAAATTATTCTTCCTTGGGATTATTGTTTGCCAGAAAAAAATATTTTAATTGATTTGCCCTCGATTCGTACCATTTTTATGTTTCAAATCTTTTTATAACTCTGAGGCTACACGAGCCAGTACTGGCTTACAAGTTACAATACATTTAAATTTTCTTACTAACACATACAAACCTGAGCAACTTGCTCGTCAACTGGCTTGCCATTTTCGAAGCCAGTAGAGAAGACAGTGGCCTCGTTCAGACTTGTATATACGGCTATATAGATAGCTTTTCGTTGAAAATTTAATGAAAAATTAATTATTCTTACTACCACAACTTTTAATGAGAGGAAGGACCAAGAAATTATAACATTTCCAAAATAAGCAACTGGTCAAATATGATTGAAAGGATGGCTATGATAATGATGAATTATACAAAATCTCTTAAAAATCCCAAGTTTTTGAGAGTATATGTTTTGCTTGGGAAAAATGAGAGTTTTGGGGATTTCGGGTGACATTTCGGAACATTCTGTTACCGATTTGTCAAGCCATAGACTGTCAAATTAAATTGAAAGATTGCTACGGAGATGATGCATTGAAAAGCTTTAAGATATCTGAATTATTTGCGCGGGAAAAGGCGATTTCAGCGCCTTTGGGTGACATTTTGGAACGAAATATTCCTCGTACGACGTAATTTAGTTTCTTGCCTATCTGTCAACGTATGAACTGTTAAATTTCATTAAAGCATGGCTAAGATGATGATGGATTAAAAAACCTCCAAAAAATCGAATTTCTATAAAAATTATTTTGAAAAAAATCGAAATTTTTGAGATGAAAATCATTCCATGTTACTTTGACGCGACAGAAAAGTCTGTCAATGCATCCGTCGACGCATTGGCAGTATTTTGCATTTACCATCGCAAGACTTGATGTAGAATTCGGCGTCATTTTTTGTTATGAAAAAATTGAAGTCCGATACCAAAGCAAATTCAGTAAAAATGTGTAATAGAATCCTAGATAGGCTATCCTAGTTACAGCTGAACGTGACCGCAGATACTTGAAAGCAACTTGCTAACAAGTTGCGTGCCGCCTACGTCACAGCAAATTCACGTATACGAACTTGACAGTCAATCTATGAAGCCAACTGGCTTGCCAGTACTGGCTCGTGTGGCCTCAGGGTAACACTTGAAATTATGCAAAAGAAAATTTTTACTGATGGTTTTTACTGATCGCTATAACTGGACCCTTAGAGAGGTAAGTGCAAAATCTTATAAATAAAACAAAATCGAACTTAACAATTGTTAACTAAAGTTAACTATTTAATTTACTCAAGGAGGTGCTTTAAACAAGTACCTAATTTAATTTAAAACACCCTTGTGATTTTGCCAAGAACTATAGAGATTAAAGAAGGTTCAAATGACAGAAAACTGGAATTTCATGCGAAAGCATTTGTGCAAAAGTTCCCCGCGCAGAAAAACAATATTGTTTTCGACAAGGCACTTTAGAGTTTTACAAAGATTCTGGCAAGGGGCTAGCAAAGCTAGAACAAAAGCCAGTACAAATGCGTAGTGCAACGGCCTCTGAGGAAGTCTAGGTTCGAATCCAGTTGACGGCAAAAACAATTTATATTAAAATTGGAACTTTAGACTAAGCACCACTAAAAGGAAACTGATGATTGGTGTGGCAGCCATGAAATTGCAATAATTCCAGCCAAAATGAAATACTCGGTGGTAGTCAACACAAGTGGTTGTTGTTCATTCAAAACCTTCAAAAGCCTTGGCGATTATGAACCCTTTTGCCTCGTCAGGTAAAATAAAAAAAAGGTGGCTTACGTGGGACTTGATCCCGCGATCTTCTGCTTGTCAGTCCAATGCGCTACCTTCTGGGCTAACTCGCTATACAAAAATACAATGTCGAAAGTGAATAAGTTTCATACTCTAATATTTCATAACATATTATTACATAACAAATACATATAATATACAGATGTCTCTCACTTATAGAAAAAAGTATGATATGAAAAAGAAGACAAAGTAAGGAGAGAAAAAAGTGTCGTGAGATACTGGAATTGCATGGTGCTTATAAAATGTTTGTTTTCGGTGTACAAGAAACGTTCCTGATGGGGTACCGAAACATGTCCAACAAGTTTTTACTAGGAAGGGCCTCACGAGTGTTTGAAAAGTTGCCCTCGTATACATTTTTGGTATAGTGAATTGATTTCTGATTCACATTTAAGTTGACTTGTAAATAATAAGGTAATTCAGCATATTCAGCATTCAGCTGGAGGAAATATCGGCACCGGCTGCTGGTGCTGCTGCAAACCAAGCTATTCAGGAACTGTAACATGCCAACACGAACAAGGGCGCAACTATTCTCAAAATTGCCGCACAGAGAAGGAAAAATGGAGATTCGTTCACCAAAATTCATTAACAACGATCAAGGCCAACTCCTTGTGGATGACGACAAAATTCTTCACAGATGGCAAGAGTATTGTGAAGGACTTTTAAATGAACAGTTTCCGAGGATATACTTTCCAATAGCTGCATCTAACAATGAAGGAGTAGCCGACATCACAGTCGAAGAAGTTAGAGATGCGGTGAAAAACTGCAAAAAGGGAAAAGCGATTGAGCCAGACGAGATACCCTCTGAGTTCTGGAAAAAGATGGGAGACATCGGGCTTAGATGGCTCATGATTCTCATCTCCAAACTTATCTGCGGCGACCGAATGCCTTATCAGTGGAGGGATCTACAAGGGGAAGGGTGATACACGAAATTGCAACAGCTACCGTTCGATGAAGCTGATGTAACACACCATGAAGATCGTTGAGCGGATATTGGATGGCCGCCTACCAAAAATAATACGGCTATCTGACGACCAGTGCGGGTTTGTTTCGGGTAAATCAACAAATCAAAGAATGGAAAAATATCGGGATTCCTCGAGAGATTTGCATATGGTATTGGTTGATTTTGGAAAAGCATTCGACAGGCAACCACGAGATCTGATATGGGTTGCACTTAGGTAACGAGGAGTTCCAGAAGTCTACGTGCGGATAGTCATGGACATGTACGAGCACGTTAAAACAAAGGTAAGATGGCCCGCAGGAATCATTGAAGAGTTCCCAATTATAGTAGGTGTGCAACAGGGAAGCGTCTTGAGTACTTTGCTCTTTATTACTGTCCTTGACTTTCTGCTTGAGGATAAGGTGAAGGACCCCAAAGTGAATCAGTTATTCTTTGCTGACGATGAAGCCATCATAAGTGAAGATCCTGTGTCCTTGCAACGCGCACTTAATGTATGGGTGGATGTTCTGGAGGGAAATGTATACCGCACTAGCGCGAAAAAGAACGAATACCTATGCTGTCCATTTTCTGATCCACACAGGTCTATTCCGGACATCTATTTGAATGGAACAGTGCTTTCCAAGTGCGAAAAGTTTAAATATATTGGATGAATGATCAATAGCGAAGGATCTTCTGATGATGACATCAAACATCGGGTAGGCGTAGGCGTAGGGTGGATAAAGTGGCGGTAAGACTCTGCCATCTTCTGTGATAGAAAATTGCCCTCTAAGCTGAAAGGAAAGCTCTACACGGCAGTTGTTCGTCTAGCGCTTAAATACGGTTCACAGAGTTGGACAATTTACAAGAAGTATGAGAGTAAATTGACGGCAACTGAAATGAAGATGCTTCTCATGACAGCAGGAGTGACAAAGCGTGATCGAATAAGAAGCAAGAGAATCCGAGGAAGCCTACATGTCAAAAATGCTATCTTGGACAAAATACAGCATGACCAACTTAGCTGGTACTGTCATGTATGTACAAATTAAATTAATAAATCAACATTTCTGGTAAGTGACGTTTAGTTTAGGTTAGCTTAATGGGCTTCCAGTTGATCTTGTTACCGTCACATAAATAATGGCTCATAGATTTGATAATTTCCATAACCTTTTCCTTTTTTGCTGGATGGCGCTCTAAAAAATGACCCGATATTAAACCAGCTCCCAAGACGTCTGAAGATTTAAATGGGAAATCCTATGTACTTTTGTAAATCCAAGTATGAAAATTCATAACTTCGGTGATGATTGATAAACGAAATTTAATTTTGGCTAACATAGTTTTTTTTGTCATGTTTAAAAAAATAGTTTCTGGGAAACGGCTGCAACGATTTTGATTAAATTTTCACAATTTTGAAAGTATTTTTTACTAATATCAGACCACTGTCAGGCCCACTTTTATCATTTTGTATTTGTTTCTCGGAAACGGCTCGTCTTTTGGCGAGAAACTTTCAAAATGGCGGCTTTAGCGTCAAAGGTGCGAGGTGTCAAAATGAAAACCGTTTAGGAGTTATACGCGAAAAAGTGACATTTTTGACATTTTAGGTTTTTTGAAATGTCGATATCTTCTTAACGGTGAGTCGTAGGAAAAAAATTGTCAAACCTTTTTTTCTTCGGGATCACCAAATCTACAAGTTTTGCATGAGATAGCATTTACCGTTTCGGAGTTATATGTGAAAACCTGATATTTTCGACATTTAACCTCGAATGGTGGCGTTGGCGGCAAAGGTGCGAGATGGCAAAATGAAAATTCGGAAAGAGCACCACAAAATCTATAAAAATGAAAAGTTTTCAAAACTACTCCAAAACTTTCCAGGCAAAACTGCTAAATGACTGGACTATAAGGCACATTTGAGAAAAGCCAAAGTTTATATGGTGCATAGGAAAGTGGAAGACGACCTGTACTAACGAAACTGGTACCATGTCTAAATACATCCAAACCGAGGAAGCTTTTTCTTGGGCCGTGACCGTGTGTCAATTGCGTTAAAAGTGCGTTAAATTTGATCCCATGGCTAAATTTTTACATTACTGAGGTGAAAACAGTCGTCAAAATTTAACCTGCTCAGGAGCTCGTTTAAATTTTAACTATTGGATAAATTTTGACGTTTGTATTTAGCTTCTTGTACATTACTTACACCATCGACCTATTATACCAGTACAGGACTGCTAGGAGCCAACATCACGATGGTTCCCTTTATTAAAAAAAAATCGATTCACTAGCGAAAACGACTTAGGTTCAGTTTATTCACAATGGGTTAAATTTAGTATGTGACTTTCACACGCTCTAATTAATTAATACTACGTTTTCACTGGGCCAAATGAGTAATTTCTTTGCATAACACTTATCAACCAAAATTGGCTTATTAGCGATATCCATGATTTGGAACTCATACTTTGGATTTTTCGAAAAAAAAAAAAATTGATCAACAATTAACACATTCGACGATTTCCCAGTTTCAATAAGTTTGATGTCAAAAGTCAAACACTCAACAGTATATAATAAAATACATTGCAGTGATAGCGACACACGAGATATGCGTGGATCCGGCCTTAGGCGCGGCGTAGAAACATTCGCTGTTCGCTTGTGCGCTCTCATTTATCTCCATGCAAATAAATTTTGACTAGCGAATGTTTCACCTTAAAGGCTCTCCCAGATGAATGCGAAACATTCTGCGCGCCACAATAGGCACTGTTGTCGCTTGTAATCGGTGAAACAATCTTCAATGAAATTTTTGTGTGAGAATGACGATCGACTAGCAGTCCAGGTATACTAGGTTCATGACTGCCATTCTAAAAATGCAATTTCCGCATTCAAGATCATATCCAAAGCGATTTGGATAGATTTGTGTTGTAATTCTTTCTGAAAAAAAGCTATTGCAACAACAAATCGAGGTATGTGAACATTTTTGGATAGGTTGACACACCGTCTCGGATAGATTTCTCAACGCAAGGAACGTCAATGAGAAATGTATGTTTGAACAAATTTCATTTAATGCAATTGACACACCAAAACTCTACAATTTTATTCACCCCTATAAAAACGGATCAAATTTAACTGTGATCAAATTTAACCAAAATTTTAACGCAATTGACACACGGCCTTTAGGCTAAAAAACTAACCCTCACATAATTTCGGGCATTAATTGACCGATTATTATAGTTCTGAATGTAAAAATCTTTCGAAACTGGAGGAAACATGTCACCTTTTCCTCTCGGCCTCACACGATTACAGCAACAACAACAAATCGCAAATTCAAAAATCGGTCAATAAAATCTGAACTAGCTGATAATGTACTCTTAAGCCAATAATGATAAGAAATTGGCCTTCATTGCGCCTGATGCATATAGCACTTTCAATAATAAGACACTTAATACAAAACAAATTTATATTCACAGCGGATTTGCGCTCTGATGGTCAAACTCTCACCATAAAAATTACATCACAACAGAACGTATTTTTTTCTCAAAACGTATGTGTATCTACCTTATATCATCAAACCTTATTATTATTTTGATACCAATTAGCAAAATTCTTTTCATTCATAGTTTAACACAATATTGTCTTGCATACGTCATTCAAACAGAATAAACGTCTTCAAATTTCTGTAGCTTTAAATTATATTTGCCAAGTTATATCTTCCTCTGATGCTGAGATTCATTCATTTAATTTAGCTTGATTTACAAAAAAAAAAAACGAAAAACAACAAATTTACCTGCGTCAGAATAATTCCTCCGTTCTGTAGTTGTTCTGGTTGTTGTAGTTGTTGTTGATTCCACCATAGTCTTCTCATGAACCAACACAGCTCCCATAGCAGAGGGTTGATTATTTTTGGCTAATTCCACCTGTTTGCCATTACCGTTTTCGTCATCGGGTGTAGAATCATTTCGCAAAGCATCGCCACGCTGCAAAGTAAGACGTCGCGCTACAGTTGCTTCTAAATTAGATACAACTTGCGATGAGTCATCTTCTTCTGCTGATGGCTTCTCTAGCCAATCATTGACGTCATACTCTGATGATGTGACTATTTTATTGGCTTCTTCTCCTTCGATTTTAATTGATGAATGCTTTGCTGGTGTGGTTGTTGCAATTTGGATATCTTTACCGCCACCGCCGAGAGGTGATAGTATTTCATCGGAATGTTCCAAGGCCGAGGGCAATGAATTAACGCCAGTTTGACGATTAAATTGGCGCCTTCCATTTTCTTCCTCTGCCAACTGATCCAAAGATTCACCGATTGCATCGTTTCCGAATGACAATTTTCGTTCTTCCGTCAAGGACGCCTTGGTTCCCATACTGGCACGACGAATTCGGCGTCGAGTAAGAAAACCACGGGCACCAGCTTGGATCTTAGTTGCCGCAGAAACTATGGTGGTGTCAGTGTCAGTCGATGGAAAATTATCTAAAGCAGTGCTGATATTGAAGTCATCATGTGGATGATTGGTCTGGTCTCCTAAATCATAGTAATCCGAATCAGCTTCGGAAACAGAGTATGCCATCATTTTCTTGCGGACATCTTCTGATAAAACATCGTCCATGCAGAAACTGCTTCCACTTTCTTCTGTTGACTTCTCCGGATCAATATACTTTACTGTATCGTCGATGGTAACCGATTTAAAGAGATGATTTGGATGCTTAAAAGTATTTCGATTCGATGCAATTGTATTCATTCGATGAAGCGAGTGATGATCCAAGTTCTCGTTGAAAGTATCTTCAGATTCAGTCAATTGTGAAGTAGAATCTCCATAAACAACAGACTCACTCTGAGCACTGCTCTCACGAGTTGTATCACTCCGTTGAAGTTTTTGAAGCACAAACTCATCTTCCACCTCAGTCGAACTGGATTTCTGAATTTGTTGCATAGGTTTGATGGGCTCACAAATTGGCTCTTCAAAAACTGCCTGCTGATCTGTTAAACTATCAATGGAAATCTTATGCTCTGATGCACGTCTTTGACGCATACGTGCCACCATTTCTTCAGGTTCTCGAAGCTTCTCAGTCATGGCATCAAGAACATCTGGTTTCGATGGTGGTATATCTAAGGCATCAGTCTCTGAGGTCTCATCATAACCAGGAGTTGTGGTAGTGGATTCAACTTTTGTTGTCGTTGATTCAATTTCTGACTCATCGGGGTCTGAGCTGGCTGAGTATGGTGTTGGGGGTATAACTTTTTTCACACAGGGCTCCTCCACAACTTCCTGCGAAGAGTTTTCAGTTGGAAGATCTTTGAGGTCAACTGTGTTTTTGATGTTTTCAGCTGGTTTCAGATTATCTTCAATTAGTTTTTCTAATTTAGACTCGACTTGTGGATCTGGTTGATGTTGATTTTCAGAATGGGCTTCCTTGTTTGCTTTAGAACTTTCTTCTGGATCTAAGTTATTTTGGTTAATTGTTGTGGATAATTCTTTATTTACTTGTTTTCCCTTGTTTTCATTTTCAAGTAGTTTAGCTTGGGGATCTGAAAGACTACTTTCAATAAGTTTTGCTGCAATTTCCATATCTTCCTCAAGTTGAGCGTGGTCTTTTTCTTCTTTTGTAAGAGTGGAGGTGACATTATTCTCTTTTTCATGTGTGACTTTGGTTTCAGTTACTTCACTGGTACCTTCAAAATCTTCCTTTGGGACTTCAGTCTTGACTTTGCTATCTTCAGCCTTTGTGGACGATTTATCTTTAAGGGAAGATGAAATATCCTGTAGTGAATAAGTTATTTGTTTAGTCTCTGTTTCATCTCTCTGAGAATATTTGAATTCTTCATCTTGTTCTTCTTTTATAATTTCCTCTTGTTGCTCGGAAGCTGTAAATTCGTCGAATTTTGTACCTTCCTTTGCATCGTTTTCTAGTTTCTTCAGTTCAGGGGTTTTAGAAGTTTGATTTTCTGTTGTATTCTCGAGGAACTCTTTTTCAATTATTTGGTCACTAGATTTTTCATTTTCTTCCACGATTTTTTTTGCAGTTTGTTTGATCTCAAGATCTTTTATAAATTTTGATTTTTCATATAAAACAGCACCATTTTCCTCGACTGTTTTTTCCTTATCATTCTCGAGATCCTTACTTGTACCTTCATTTGTGTTTGTTTCTAAAGATTCTTCCTTCTTTATATGGGTATTTGTTTTTGATTCTTCCAGCGACAGTGATTTTTCTTCCATTTGAGTTGAAGTTTGTTTCTCTTCAGAATCTTCTTCGATATTTTTCCTATCGTTAAAATTATCTTCAAAACCATGTTTTTCTATTTTAAATTTATTTCCATGCTGCGTTTTAAACGCATCTTCTAAGGACTCTTCGAGCTTTAAAGAACTACAGGCTTTTTCTTCAATTTCATTTAAAGAATTTTGAGATCTTTCTTTTTTATCAGAATTCTCAACACTTTTGGTTTCGAAGAGTTGATCAGAAAGTACTTCTTCTTTAGAAATCTCCACAGTTTCGTTACCTTTCTTGTGTGCTTCTTTGATCGTTGATGAAATAGTTTCTTCGGGAAATGTCTTCTTATCATCATTTGAATCAACCATCAAATCTTCATTAAATGAGTTAACTGAAATATTTCCCTCAGTTTTGGTTTCTGTAAGGGTATGGGAACCAGCATCAACGCTTTTTTTTCCTGCTTCAGTTTCTACCATTTCCTTTTCTTTTGATTTTTCTAAAGTTATTTCAGTATCTTCCTTTCTGATGTTGGTGATATCTTCACTTTGGGTTTTTTCAGACTTTTCGTTCTTGAAATTGTCATCGACATGCTGAGCTTGTACCTCAAGACTTGATTCCCTTTCAGAAGTATCATCTTCTGATGATGGTGGTATAAGAGATATAGCAGGGCAGTCATTTAAAGACTTCAACTGGTCAGTTGGAACTTCATTTTTAGGGCCTTGGCTTTTTACGTCACTTGCAGTTATTGCAACATTTGAAGAATCTAATTCAGAAGAAGGAAGTGTTGAACTTTCTTCTTTTTGGGACGGAATTACCGAAGCTTCCGTGTCTCCTCCAGGTGACTCGGCATGCTTCAGGTCTTCCATGAGTACAAATTGTTTAATTTCATCAGAAAGATCAGATTCAGCCTTATCACTCTCTAAAACATTTGCTGGGATTTAATGAGATGAAATAAAAAATACAAATTTCAACTTACTTGAAGTTTTGATTAAGTCTTCAGAACAAATTCCACCTGCATGTATACCCTCTGCACAGTTCTTACACAAATCCGTTGTAACTTCTTCGTTGTCCTCTTGTTTGTCTTCGGTGTTCTTCTGAGAATTTGCTGCTTCTGTTGTGCCTAATTCAGATTTGTCAGCCAGTAGTTTTTCCTTGGATTTAACAACGCTTGAAACAATTCCATCTTCATGTTCAAGTTTCTTCGATATTTCTTCGTTTTGATCAATTTTTTCCGAACTATTATCTTCTTTCTTTAAAATTTCTTCTTCATTTGCTGAAACTATCCCAGAATTGTTATTTAAAGTATTTTTATTATTTATCTGATTGTTATTAGTAAACAACAAACTACTAGTACTAACTACAGCTGAATTAATAGATGGCGTTAGTTGTTGATTAGAATTTAAATTTTCGTCACATGCATCAATGCTACTACTCAAATCATTAAATTTACTAAAAGTCGAAATTAGAGGATCTACAGTAGAAGAAGAACAAGGAGGTGAAGAAGAAGATTTTGAAGAACTGCTATCAGATGGGATTATAGGTTCATCGCCCACAAACCATTTTAGTTTGGGACTACTAGCACTATCAACTGATGATTCTTCGGCTTTGAGAATTTCATCTAAAGGTGGAGCTGTAGGTTCAACAAAACTTCGCTTGTGACGAAGTTTCTGTGGAGTTGTGATACTTTCATTGTCTATTTCTCGATTTTCAGAATGTAGGGTAATGCTAAATGTTGATGCAAGAGCGTTTTCACTATTATTTGTTGGAGTATAAGCTTCTGAAGAATTTATTTTGTCGTGGTTAAAAGCTTTTTCACTTTTTGTTTCAACACTCTCCACATCTGATAAGTCAAATGATGTGTCTGGTCCTATGAAAGTACTTGATTCATCTGAGGTCTCTAGAACTTCCTTGGGAGTTGTTGTATCACGTTGTGTTCCATTATAACTTTTTGTTGAAAGATTGTGATTAGTTTTTGCGTGGTAGTAGTCTCGGTAGGCTTTTTGAATTGTTGAGGCAGCGTTTTCAAGAACAGCACCTGCTGAAGATGCCTTTGTTGCCCCTTTCGTGCTATTACACTCAGAATGATTAAGAACACCTTCCGATGAGGTAATATCGCTTGAAATATCAATGTGATTTGAATTAAGAGATTCTTTGCTTGTTGACGTATGATCTTCAGCTGTTAGTTGAACGAAGCTCAGGTTTCCAGTTTGAATAATTGTTTTGTCAAGATTTTCCTCAGATTCAGCTTTTCCTTTGTCTGGAGATTTAACTGATTCTTTATTTGAATAACTTGCGTCAACGTGATCTTCAGTTGGCGCGTGAGTAAGATTTTCCATGTTTAAAATGTTTCCTTCAACTTCTTCATTGTTTCGGGAAATGTCTTCTTTCTCTTCTTTCAGTTTTGTAGGGTCGTTCCTGCTTCGGAGGTCTTTTCTTGTTTTATACCCTCTAAATGTCTTTTGAATTGTTGTCGCAGATTTTTTCAGTGCTTCGTTGTGAAATTCTTCCACATCAAAACTATCGAATATACCTTGTTTTTGTGTGTCGTTCTTATCACTTTTTTCAGTTACTTCTTCAGTTTTTCCATCCATTGGCTTTGTACCAAGATTGGTTATCATCGCGTTTCTTTTGAGATTTTGCCTTGTTTTGTATCCTCTGAAGTTCTTCTGGATAATTGTGACAGATTTGTCAAGATCAGTGGGACTGCCTTGACTAACAGTTTCAGTTTCTTTTTTAAATTCATCTTCAGTGAGTATTGGTTCTGTTTTTATTTTTAAAGCAGATTTGCTCAAACCGCTAATTTCTAGCTCTCCAGGCGGTGGTTGTCCCTCTGCTTTTATGTCTCTCTTCTCGAAAAGATGTTGTGTATCAATTGTCTTTCCATTCTCTTCTTTATCTACTTCGATATTCCTACTACCGGTAAAATCATCTTCAAAACCTAGTTTATCTATTTTGAATTCTTCACCAGGCCGCGTATTAAATGCATCTTCTAAGGGCTCCTCAAGCTTGGAAAGGGTAGAGTCATTTTCCCCAAGTTCCTTTAGAGAATGTTTAGATTTTTCGTGCATACCAGAATTGTCTTCATTTTTCGCTCCATTAACCTGCGCTTTCATATCTAATACATTAGTGCCGTTTGCTATTCCACTTCTGAAACCTTTTGTATGTATATCCTTTCTTATTTTGTAACCTCTAAAATGTTTCTGAATTGTTGTTGCAGATTTATCAAGAACCAAATTCTTATAACCCTCAAAACTCTTTTGTAAGTCTTCAAAAATACTCGTTGAGGATTCTTCACTCTCATCTGTTTGAGTCTTAGACTTGGCATCCATCTTTCCGAGTTCTTGTTCTTCTTTTCTACCTTCAGTTTTGACAATTTTTGAATTTTTCTTAGATTTAAGTTGTTTTCTTGACTGATAACCTCGGAAAGTCTTTTGAATTTTTAAAGCTGATTTTTCTAAATCGCGATTTGTAGATTCTTCAATTGGGATTTTATCAACTTGTTGAATGTTGTTTTCATTTAAAAGCTTTTCCGGTTCAAGTCGAAGATTATTTGAAGAATCTTCGTTTTTTTCGGGCTTGCTTATTTGTTCGTTATTGGTTCTGTAGTTCTTCCTCGTTTTATAACCCCTATAAGTTTTTTGAATATTTGTAGCTGCTTTGTTAAGAATAGGGTCAGCCAGCTTTTCAACGGTCATAGAACCTTCTTTCTCGGACACTCGGACTTTATCATCTTTTACATTTTGTATTTCCTTCGGAATGCTATCCTTGGTAATTTCTTGATTCTCTGAAGAATTTTGTTCACCTTTCGTTGATGATGCTTCGATAACATTTTCTTGGGCTGCTGTAGCGGCTCTTAAATTACCGTTATTAAAAGCTCCAGTGGTGCTTCTTTTGAAACCCCTGTTAAATTCTTTCCTTGTCTTAAAGCCTCTGAAAGTTTTCTGGATTGTCACAGCTGACTTCTCGTGAATATTGGCTTTCAACTTGTCCACGTCCTTCTTTAAGCTATCAAATAGGTCTTCAGAATTATTTTCTGATTTGTTTTCAGAAGTTTTTAATTGCGCATAATGATCTTCAAACTCGTTCAAAGCAGATCTAATCGTGTAGGTTTTATTTAATGTTTTCTTTTTCGTATTGTTGTTTACCTCGTTCTTGTCCGTGTCCAAATTAAGATCCAAATTCGTATTTTCATCCATTGACTTAGTGAATGTCTTCGAAAGATCACTTTCATGTCTGTTGGAGTTGTCTTCCATACTAACGTGTTTGTCTATACCCGTGTTTTCACCACTTAGTAATTCAGTTAGTGAAGGTTGCTTGCCAATAACTTTACTCGGGGATTTCTGAGGAATCTTCGTTCCTTTAGAGAGTTTTCCAGGGCTTCTTTGTTTTCCACTTCTGATTCTAGCTCGTGTTTTCTTTTTGCTTCCAGATTGTGGAGGAGATTTGAAAGTTGTTGATAGTAGTTCTTTTTTGATTTTTTCTAAATCAAAAGATTCTTGATTCTGGGTTCTTCTATTTATCGACACCGATTTGCCTTGCCTTTCAAATTTCTCTGTAATCTTTTTCGATCCTTTTGGTCGTTCAAGTAAATCTGCAGTTGACTGTGTTTTGGTTTTGAGATTTTTAGATTTGACTGTGGTAAGTTTTCTATTTCCCAGTTTGGTTTGATCCAATTTGACAGTCTGATCTAGATTATCAAGTATGAAAGTTTGATCGTTTTTTTCGGTAGATCGTTTTTGCACTGTTGAAGGTCCTTCTTTAAATTCGTTCGAACTGTCACTTTTGATATTTGGTTTCTTTTCAGATGGTTTTTGTCTTGTTGAAATAGCCGTTTTCTGAGGTGAGGTTTTCACATTTTTAGGGTTAGTTTTAACTGAAGTTTGACTAGATCTAAGTTGTTTGGATGGTGAACTTGCTGGAACTGCATTTCCTTCAACTTTCGTAGTTCTTGATTCGGATAACTTTTCTGATTTGCTTTCTTCCACGCTTGAATATTTTATGGGATGAATAACAGCTACTGGAATCTGACTCTTTACTACATTACTTCCCAACACATTCTTCGATGGTGACTGGATAAGAAGCTTATCTTCCTTAGTTGACGAAGCTACATTTCCTGTACTCTGAACTTCTGATTCTTCCTTATTTAATGTTTCTTTTAGATTTTTTCTGACTCGATGACCTCTATAACCACTTTGAATTTTTATCGCTGCATTTGTTTTTTTCTCGTCATTCGATTTTGAATCTATATCTTTCTTATCCAATGAGCGTTTATTTAGAATATGCTCTGCTTCACATTTTCGTTGACTTGTTTTTCCCAATACTTTCCTTACCTTATAACCTCTAAAAGCACTTTGAATCAACAATGCCGCAATGTTTAAGACATTTATGTCTTTCGAAATATCAATAGATTTCTTTTTTGTATCAAGCATGTCTTCCATTCCTCCTAAATGCTCCATTGCATTCTTCAAATATTTAATGGTATCTTCAAAGAAATCCAAGTCCTTGCCTATGCTTGAAAAGTCAGCTGAAGTTGCAGCGCTGCTACCATCAGAACCTTCAATATATGGTGATTTTGTTGGTATTGAATCTTCGTGATCAGCTGTCTTGAATGGGGATATATTTTCATTTGAAGCAGGATTTTGAAGAGGATTTTCTGTTACAAGATCGATCTTCTTTTCGGAACCATTTGAATCGTTTATTGTTCGTTCATTTTCGTTGACTGCTTTTGTCTCTTGAACAGACTTATTAATGTTTTCGAGACTGGCTTCGATTGGTCTTATTTTTAGAGAAAGTTCTTCCTGGATAAGTTTTTTATCTTCTACTATACCTTTCATCTTTTTTGATATTACTTCTTCACAAAGTTTCCCATTCTTTAAATCTTTGGAATCTACGTCTACGGATATTTTTGTTATTGAGTTCACATTTTCATCTACTCGTACATCCAAGTTATCAATAGATCTAGTATTTATTAATTCACTATCTGGGTTTGCTTCTTTTAAATGCTCTGATTCAACCTTTTCTGGAGCAAGAGCTATAACTTTCTTGCTTATTTTAGAGTCTTCAATATTTGTTGGTGTCATGTTTTTCGAAAGAATTTCTTCAAATCGATCACTTGATTTAGTTATTTCTTGATTCAATTTTGATTGTTTTTCTTTCTCTTCAGTTGACTGTGAATTTTTCAAGTTTTGTATGCTCTTGGACTTTTCTGTTATTAAAGCGATGTCTGTTGCTTCTTCTTTTGTGTCTGAGGCACTGATGTCCAGGGTCTCAATTGATTCTTCTTCTTGCTTTATATTTTCAGCAGGGTATTCATTTGAAGATCTCTCACGTGTCATTTTGTCATTATCTTCTTCTTTTTCTGAGTGGGATCTTTTTTCTGAAACCTGAAGGTTTTTAGACTCAAATGACTTTATGTCCTTGTCTTTAAGGTCATCCTTTGAGGTTTTGGTCTCTTCGTGAATTTTGTCTTTCACTTCCTCCACATCCTTGGCTTCTAAAATTAATCGCTGCTCATTCGCATCCATCTCAAGCAGTATCCTTGTTTTATCTTCATTAATTGTTGTTGCTTCTCTTATAACTTCATCTTCAGTAGTGATTTTGCTTTCCATTGAACTTTTTTCTTCCAAGTTGATTAGATTTCCTCCTACTTTGGAGCCATTGCTTCCTAAAGCAAAATCATGCTCATCGTGGGATGCGTGGCTTATGGACTTTTCGGGAGAACGAAAATTAACCGGTGAAGATAGAGACTCATTCACGGTTTCAGGCACTTCCTGATCTACACTTAAACTGTTTTCTTGTATTACTTTCGTTTTTTCAAGGTCGGAATTTGTAAGGCTTTCTTCCCCAGTTAAAAGCTTTGTATGTTCACCTGATGTGCTTGACAATATTTTCAGGTCTTTAGGAATCTGACTAACAGAGCTTGTTTCTTTAGGAGAAGCAAAACCAATATTACTAATCTTAAGTTTTTCTTCCTTCGAGGAACCTTGTTCGTTGTTTAAAATTATTTCGAGTTGATCTTCACTTTTTCTATCTGAAAATGCATTTTTTTGTTCTGATATTCCTTGTGAATGTTCTAATGAATCACCATCTGCTTCAATACCAACAGTATGACTTTCATCAAATTCTTTTGGTGGTTGGACTTCTACTTCTTTAGTAGTTTTTCCCGCTGACTCTGAAATCTTAGAATTTTGTGAAGCATCAAATGTTGAATTGTCATTTTCCGCAATTTCTTGAGAATGTTCGAAAGAATCACTACCTGCTTCAACACCAACAGTATGACTTTCATCAAATTCTTTTGGTGAACAGTCTTCTGTTGGTAATTGGACTTCTCCTTCTTTAGTAGTTTTTCCCGATGACTCTGAAATCTTAGAACTTAGTGAATAATCGAATGTTGGCTTTTCATCATCAGCAACTTTTGAACTGGCTAATACATTCTCTCCATTCATTAAACCTTTCGAGACTGTTTTATCTTTTGATAGTTTTTCATCTTCTTCAATCCAAGATTCTTCACAATCTTTCGATTTCCCGGTAGTATTCAGCTTATTAGAATTTAAATCTTTATCTTGATTAAAAGAATCTTCTAATTTATTATTATCATCATGTTGATACATTTTTTGATTCTTTGCATCTACAGATCTTTTCTTCCTTAAATGAGACTCTGATGCAATATCTTCAATGTTCAAATCGGGATTTACATCATTTAGGTTTTGAAGTTCTCGCAACTGTGATTCAATTTCATCATCATGATCTAAAGGCTTCTTTTTTCCAGAATCACTTGTTTCTGAATTCAAATTTAGATCGGGCTGAGAATATGATGGTATTTTCGAAATATCCTCCATATTGGATTTGCTAATATTTGATAAGTATTCTTTATCATTTTTATCACCCTCGCAAATATTTTCATCTAATTTATTTAATTTCTCTGATTGTTTCAAAATTTCGTCTTTAAACAGATCTGCATTATCTAAAGCTTGTGGTTTTTCTTCAATGTAAAAATTGGCTTCACCATGTTCCACCAAGACCTCAGTGCGTTCAACCGGTTCAATACTCCTATCGTTATCACCAGATAAATGTTTATCCTTGCCTAAAGAGATTTGTTCACTACAAACTTGTAACATTGCTTGATCGTTAAGTGCTTCGTCATCTTCATTTTTAGATGGACGTGTTTCTATTTCATCTCTTGATTTCTTCACATCAAAATCACTTCGAGATTCATTGAGTTTCAGAGAAATCATATCATCCATTTGTGCTTTTTCGGGGATTGCTTTGTCGGCAGAAGCAGAAACATTGACTAATGCTGAATTGATATTATCAATTGCTTCTTGAAAAGACGTTGTTGTATCTTCATTGCTATTAATTGAGACTCCACTTTCAGAAGCGATTAAGTTTTTAGAAGCTATCTTGGCTGAAACCAGCAGTGAATTTTCTTTCAAATTTTGTTTCCCCAGATCGTTGCTTCTCAAATTTTCTTCTAAGCCGCCATTGTTTTCTTGGGGAATCATTAATTTTGCTTCTAAATTTGTTGTTTTTTCTTTTGAAGATGAGCTATCTTCAGGCTTCTTAGGACTTAAGTCATTAGCTTTTTGATTTGGTTTTTTATTATTTTGAGTGTCTTCTTCTAGTTTGAAATCATTATTTTTTGATGTGTCATTTTCTTTTCCATGTCCTAATAGATTTGTAACATTTCGGTCTTCTGAATCTTCGACAGAATCTGCAAGGTTTTCTTTGCTAAGTTGTGTGTTAGGATTAATAGTTGTGCTCATAGCATTTTCACTTCCTTCTTTTGTCTTTAAATCGTGATTATCGTTTTCAGGCGTTGGATAAGTTGTCTCCTTTTGATCCATCGATAATTTCCCTTCGGCTGTAGAGGAATTTGAGTGTGAATCGTTGAACGATTTATCCACAGTTACATGACATTTTGTTGGTTCTTCTTTGTCTTTATCAGGTTTTACCTCCACACTTCTGGCTTTATTCTGTTTTCCAGTCAGTTCTAAACTATTTTCGATTTGTGTCGCACTTGACTCCCCCGAAGTGCTTCCTTTTGATTCCAACGACTCCTCTTCTGATTTCTCTTCTGGGCTTTTACTACTGTACAATTCACTACTACTATCTACTGCTTCTAAATACTTCTTGTCCTCAGGTACTTTATGGTCCTCTTCAGAGTTCCTATTTCTGTGTCTCCGCTCAACTATAGGTGTGCGTGCTGGATGAATTCCATACAAATAAGTTGGAACTCTCTCGATCTCAACGAATTTCTGCACATTCTGTGCGTTGTCGTTATTATCCTCATCCCCCTCCTCATCGTCATCGTCATTCTTATCCCCATACAAACTACCATCATCCTGCTTTGCATCCCTCTTAATAATTTCACTCATATGATGATGAACCACATTCTCATTTGATTCCAATGAATCGGCATCTAAGTCTTCGGGTTCAAGTGAGTCCTTTTCCATTGTACTTTCATTTAAACTATCCGAGAATTCTTGGTCATTCACGTCGTGATAGTATACATCGTAGATTTTCAAGGACTCTCCATTGTCAGAATCGAATTTTCTAATTCGACCATCACCCTGAATAAAAGATGTCGCATCATTGTTCTTGCCATTTTCATTTGCATATTCCTCAAGGCGATGATGTTGATGGTGATGATGTACTGCAAAAGTTTCTTGAGTTCCTTTTAAATGAGGAGATGTGGCTGGCAGAGTATCTGAATCTGGAGTTGCTCCAAGCAGTGATTTTGAGTAATTCAAGGGCACACTTAAACCAGCTGGAATTATGTTTAGATGGCTTGTGTTAATTTGGGTTGGTTCACTTGTATTAATTTTATTTCTATCAATCTCCTCCTCAATGTGATTTCGTGTGTTGGGTAAATTTTGGTGGTTATAATTGTTGCCAATTTTGGTTGATAATATGCCAATATTATGTGCAGTACTAGTATCCTGTTTATGGAAATAATATTTCTTTTAGAAAAAAACTGTCCAAGAAATTTACTTACCGTGGTTTACATCAGTAGTAGTTGGTTCAGATGGGTCATTGGGTTTTTCTTCAGGAGTGGGTGCAGTGTTTCCTAAAAAGACACACAATTTAGGTTGAAGGTTTTTTAGACAAAATACATAGTTAAAAATAGAAATAGAAAAATGACTTATATGCTAATAGTCTAGGAAAGATAGGGAATTTAATATGGCAACCGGGGACAGATTAATTCATGAAATTGTATTGCTGGTATCGACGCAGAGTTGTATCCTCAAAAACATATACAAAGTCCTCCAAAATCCCTGAAATTCCTTTGGTGTAGACGCATTTTAAGAGGTGGAGAGGGCAGGGAGGCGGTAGTTTGTCAAGGTGAAAAATTTGTTGTAATACAATCTAATCATATGACACATGTTTTTAGAGTGCTTTTCAACGATGATTCTAAAGAGACCAAAACCCTTGTATATAAAATCCATAGTACTATCATGGACAAACATTTTTAGGGCGACCCACTGCCTGTGGTAGCGCCACTTTAGCTCGCGGAGAAATCCATTTTTGGGAGACAATTTTCAGCGGAGACTTCCATTTTTGGGAGACTTGCATTAATCGGAGAATCGAGACTTATGTAGTTAGAGCAAGAGAAGTGCATTTTTTTCGATTCTAATAAGAATCAAATGGAGTAAGCGAGATTACCAATTGAAGGTTATTTTTAAACGTCTATGATGAGAAAAAGGTGAAGAGAATGACAAAAAAAATGTTTGTATCCTCTTTAATTGAATGTGCAAAGTAATTTTTTTTTCTTAATTTACTGATATGATATATGCGAGAAGTAGAGAGTAGACAAGACATACAATTTGTTAGTCGTTTGCGTCGTCGTTGTCATCAAGGGTAGGTTGATTTTAATGCGGGAAAGAAATATATGGTCATGTTGTGTAAGTATATTTATATATTTGTATATGCCATCGTATAGGTATTATTGAGGGTAGTTTTTATATTAAATTGTCTGGCAAAGATTTCTTATTTGCCGTGAAATTTGCTGCAAGTGCAAGATTTTGAGCATATTTTTTTTGCGGGAAAGGAAAATATAACTAAATAGGTATAGATATATTCGTATAAATAATGAATGGTAGGTTTTATTAATATCTAAAATGGTGGATGATTTTGAGTTTGACCTGAAATTTTTCACAAGAAATTTACAATTTATTATGCCGAGGAATACCTTCTAAGTAAATGACAAAAGTGAGAATTTGTATGCAAGTTGAGGTAGGTAGGTTCTTGGTGGTAGGTAGATTGTATACCTAGGTACAGAAAATAAAAACAAATTTCCTGTTTTTGGCTTGAAATTTGTTTGTTTGATTTTCAGGATAGGTAGGAGGTAGGTAGGTTTATTTGTTTTGACTTTGCATTCACAATTTATCATACGAGTAGGAATGTAGGTAGGTATGAAGGTACCTACCTAGGTAACTTTTAATTGTTTGACACTAGCGTCTGTCAATGTGGTGGTTGAATTTCAGCCAGTGGGCGATATCATAGTGGGTAGGTAGGTTTTATAAGTCTTAGTTGTCAGATAATATTTTTTATTTGAGTGTTTTTGAAATATATACCTAGCTACGCCATGTACCTACAACATTGTTCGTTTAATTAAAACAACCTATAGGTATGTATACTACAAAGGTATGTAGCTAACATTTTTATTTTTCAAAACAACCAGAAGGCGAAAATGAATGTAAATTGCAAGATGGATAGTGCACTGAAAATTGAATTATACACAGCTATAGGTAGGTATGCACATACTTATATGTATACAGGGTGTCCGGTAATTCACTACCCATACTTTGGCATGTGATTTTTGGTCATATTCTAACAAAAAATTGTTTTATAATAAAGTCTGATTTTCAACTTTGACATCATTTTTTGAGGATTAAAAAAAAAGGCAAACTTTGGTGTACCCTGACCCCTGTTGAGGTTAATTTCTCTGTCAGTGCTAATGGTAGGGACCTCATTTTGGACTTTTTTTTAGTAAGAAATAACAAGCCTTTAAAATTACGTTTAAGTTAAGCCGATATGTGTTTGGGGTTGCTAGATATTTAATTTTAAATGGTGTTCAATTTTTCTTGGCCGTGCAAAATTTTGACTTTGAGGTCAATTTTTTTTTCAAAAAATGCCTAATAACATAAAGTTTTATTATTTTTACCTGATGAACAAACCAATAATAAAAAAAATTTCATTAATAAGAGCATCCAAAAACCCATACATTTTATGATACTTGGGAAAATCTAAACCAGGTAAAAAATCGAATTTTGGGTTTTGTACATACTTTTATTGCAACACCTGTTTAATTGGGTTCAAACGGTTATAACTGTCTATTTAAACATAGCTTTGGCAAGTTTTATACCTTTTTAAAAACTACAGAAAAATAGGCAATTTTTGCAATATAAAACCTGTATTGAGCCATATGAATTTTGTTCAGGGAGCTCTTCAGAAGATTGAGGTCAAAATTTGTTTCGGCAAAATTCAATATTAACTAATGAATTTTAAGCAAATGGTGATGCCAATGAAAAATATTTTACTCAGTAAAGTTAGTGGAACTATAAGTCAATGTTTTATTGCAAAATTTGTAAAAAAAAAAAACAAAAATCAATTGTGGACAGGGTGAGCAAAAAACTGGTTCAAAGTAAGATTTTTTTTTTCAAATTTCAAAAAATAGCCGTTAATCGAGAACTGTTATGATTCGGTATGGAAAAGTTACCAAATTTCTCATAGGATATGCCCTGGCCTTTTACCAGTTCTTGGTTTGGACCATTGTTAATGGGACACCCTGTAAATGTACCCAGGTAGGTACATATACAGATTAGACTTGATCTCAATTAATTTTTAAATTTTGGTACACGAATTTGATTTCGGTATATTTGTGTTTACCGATGATTTTCTTTGGTACGCGGTACACAGCGTTAATTTTCGGTACTGTACCGGTCGTTTTGGTACAGGACCTTAGGTATATCTATACTTTTAAAAAACTAAACTTCTTAAAACAATTTGTCTGAAAAAACAATTTTAAAAAGTGAGAACGCCGGGATGAAACGCCAATTTGTATGGACTAAAGGCCGTTAAAAGCTATATTGAATCAATAATTCAACAAGTCCAATTAAATATGTTTTTAAATCCAATATGTAAACAATGCTAGGCCACGTTGAAGTAAGCTGGACTGAACTTAATAAAAATTGCGTCTTGACAAGGCCCTCACTGTCAACTGAAGAGCCCAAGTGAGAACGCCGGGACGAAACGCCAATTTTAATAAAGGCCGTTAAAAGCTATATTGAATCAATTTTATACTTTTTTTATAACAATTACCTTAAACTAGAGAACAAAAATTGGAAAAAAAGTATTAAATTTTGTTTCAAAATCTGACTTGACTAAATACTAGTTTTTTCTTTATAAACTGTTTCAATTAATTTTTAGTCAAACACTTAAAACTAGAAGATCATTTAAACATTATAATCCAGGAAAATTAGACATAAATTCCTACAAAGTTCGGAAAAATTATATACAGAGTTTTTGTTTTTGAATCAGCTTGTTTATGGTGTTATGAATTGGAGTAAAAGTCCCCATCGATCCTAGCTCCGCGTCTATTAAAAAGAGGGGGTAAAAGGTCACGAAGCATGGCATTTCGCTGATTTTGATCAAACAAAAACCGTCGACTTATGAAACATGACGTTAATATTTCAATTAATCATTGAAAATTAGGATCAAAAGCGTTAAAGGTGTTTTTATAGTAGGGGGGGGGGTTGGAGATTTAAGGTTTATTTGATACTTCATTTATAAATATCAAAAAATAATTGCCCAAGTTATGGCCATTTACGAGTATTTTATGTATACATAGGTATATAATTGTGTGTCACTAGTTTTTTTTTTTTTAATTTTTTTAAAGCGATAAAAATCAAATTTTGATTTTTTTATTCAAACGCCCCCACTTTGTTCCCGTTAGATTAACAAATAGAAAATTATTTACATACTTACTAGAAGGTAGCAGGTCGCCAAAGGCGCTATGTTATTTAATGTGAGTCAGGGCCGAGCGTGAATACCTATATATGTATATAAATTAGTTGACTACCTCACGCTTCACTTAAAAAAATGATCAACAACCAACTTGTGTGCGGCTAGCAAAAATGCTAGTTGTCTCAATATGCAATTTATAAAGACAAAAACCCTACATTGGATGTGCATGATCAGGTGACCTCGGTGGCGAAATGCGTAGTGCATAGGCTTCAGAGCTAGCTGGCCTGGGTTCGATTCCAATTGTCGGCACTAATAATTTATAAATTAAAATTGAACATAAAGACTAAGCACTACTAATAAGGAATCTGATAATTGGTGTGGCAGCCATGAAATTGCAATAATTCCAGCCAAATACAATGGTGGTAGCCCACTCAAGTACTTGTTGAACATCCAAACATTCCTAAATAATATAATTGACGGACCGAAAGCTATGCAGCCTAACTGCAAGTGTGTTATCACAAAAAAACCCAATTAAAAAAAGTAGTTATTTTAAAGACGTGGCAACCCTTAAAATGTTACTCAATTTAGGCTTATTAAAGTTAGTTTTTTTTTTGTAAAAAGTTAATTTTTTCCTTGTACAAAATTTAATTATTTTAATAACGTTAATTTTTTTTTTGTAAAAAAGTTTTTTTTTTTTGTAAAAAGTTAATTTTTTTTGTAAAAAAGTTTAATTTTTTTTTTGTACAAAAGTTAATTTTATTCCTCAATAAATTTTAAACAAAAATTTAGGCACATTTAAAGGTTTATTTTAATAAATATCTTAATTTGAAAATTCTTTCCAGCACAAATGAAGTTAGGATTTTTTAAAACTACTAGTAGAAAATTGGTAGGCGATTGTCGACCATGAACCAAACAGAGAATTTCAAAGAAATTTCAGCAATTTTTAATTGTCAAGAGTAATGATTTAGGTAATACCTAGATGCCCTTAAGACTCAACAACATAGTCACATAGTGGTAAGTTATAAGTTCAAATTTCTCACTCAAAATCCTAAATTATGGTAGCCATTATTACTATTAATTTCAAATTTCTAAACTAACACCTTAAAAAGACAAAAATCAGCGAAAAATAATCATAAACATTCACTTAAAATTTGGGTAGATATGGGTACCTACCTACCTACAGGTTCCTACCTAGATATTTACACAAATTATACCATACCTACTTTTCTAGGTTAAAATAATAAAGCGACATACATAGCTAACTACCTACCACGAGCCATACTCATCAAAAAAACATCATCGCCATCAAACTTATAAATTATTGCAGCACTCCTATTCTTACCAACAGACCTAAATATCTAGAAAGCAAAAAAAAAAAACAATCTACCTACCTATTATGCCTTGACCTTCATGCGCAGCGCGCCGCTGTCACCGTTGTCTTCTTGCACACAAGACACCCAAAACTGTACAAAAAACCACCCCTTTCTCTTTAACCGCACAAAACCCAACAAACCAAGGAGCATTCCCAAAATTTTATTTCACACTTTTTAATTCTGCGCACCTTTGCAACCGACAAAAAAATGTAAACCAACAAAAAACACCCCTTCTACCTATTTCACTCTCACTGTTATCAATTAGGCTATTCCTTTCCTATTCTTGCAAATAGTTCTCCACAAAATTCAAATGTCTCCGTGAGATAGGGTTGTGGAATTTAATGAAATTCTTTTGCCCACTGAATGAAGATGTCAGTCCATTCGACATTCATCATGATAGTACTATGGATTTCATATACAAGGCTGCACGTGTTCAATAAAATACAATAGGACTTTTTTGATCCCTAATGGGTTTGGAAATTGAATGATGAAAAAAGGAAATATTATCTTTGTATTGTCACCACCGAGTTACAGCAGCGCTTTGTAGATTGAGTAATGTTCGGTGTCCACTTCTATATGTTATTATTCAATGCCAATACTCACGACTGGCTGGGCTTTGAATAAGCTACGAAAGAGTTTGGTTGAGAAAGTTAAAAGCGAAAAATTATACTCGTAGATATACGAGTTGGAAATTTTGAGGTCGGTGAAGTTGAAAGGAAAAAGAGGAAAATCTGGTTGGAAACTCTAGACTGGGAGTTTGGAACAGGATTATTATCAGGAGGAGATTTTTCTGTCAGAGGCGATACAACGATAAAGTTGTTCGAGGAGTGGAGGCAGGATCTAGTTATCGAAGCTAAGTATTCCTTGTTTTAGTGTGAATCTGTGTTTAGAAAGTTCTCCTTTCGTCTTATTTTGTGGCCTTACAAAGATCGGCTTAAATACCCCGTTAGACCTTCGTTACGGGCCTTTGTTCTCCCGAAATTGCGGGACTCGCGACCGTATTAGAATACGTTGTGTTTTCGGGAACTTTCCTAAGGTGACCTTTCTTTGTGTCCTTTGTGGCGCACCATATTGTTAATTTGTAATTTGTGGTAACTTTCATTTTCAATTTTATTTTATCTTTGGAAAATTGGCCCTCTGCCGATCTCTAAAGTCACTTGTTAATCTTGTTTTATTATTGAAAAAATTTAGGGTTTCACACCTATAATTAGAAAGGTTTCCCTAATAAAATCAGCTTTCCCTATTGGAAATTTAATTCTTGTGTTTTTGTTTTGATTCAAAGAAAAAGAGAATTTTTGTTGTTTCAGGTTTGGTAACTTTCAACCTTTTTTTTAAAAGAAAAACTTCCTGGCGCCCATTTTTTTTATCCATTGGACCACTGTAGTTGGTTTTCCAATTAATTAATTAAATAATTTTCACTTTTGATGTCTTTTCGATTAATCGAGTCGATCAATCGAATTCAACCTGAGTTGAATCCACCCCACCACTGAGCTACGGGTGGCAGCACTTAACCTGCTGTCAGTTGTGATAGAGCGAACGAGTCTAATCGGAACTGTCATTTTATTTCCAATTTCAATTGTCGCGACGCACATCGTCTGGTGCATTTTCTTTTTTTATTTCGATTGTTAATAATTGTTTGGATTCGGAAAATCCACTTGTGTTTTGCGAATTGTAATTCTCCATTCTAAACCTAAATACGTCGTAAAGTTCGCGGAAAATATATCACAACAATTTGGCCCAGCCTTTTGCTTAGTAAATTAAAACCCATGTAAGAAAATTATAGAAAGAATTGAATTCATAGAATTATAACTTATATTTTTTTTAGTGCCAATTTTTCAATAGTTAATCAGTTAAACCTCAGATTGTACTTATTCTTTGAATAAAATGAAAATCTGTTACTGTTGCTATAGTCAATATTCGTCTGATAGATTAACTGATGATTGAAAAATCGGCTCTTAGAAAATAAAATCATTTATATGCAAAACATTTGCGGATTTTATCTGTCTTCGCGCTTAAATAAATGGCCGATAGGATGGCACTTTGTGGATATATAATGAACTGTTTCTTCTGTTATCCACTAAAGTGCTCAAGTGGATTCTTTTTGATGCCATTATTACGCCAAATCATGTAGTTTTGTTTTAGACGTGGACCAGAATCACAAAGATATTCACGAGATATTATAATTTATTTGTCCCATGCAACAAGTTCTTTGTGCTCTTGTTTTTCTTCTTTGCATGTGATGGTGGTGGTTATTTTATTAGTTGTTTTCCTGTCAGATGAACGATTTTTTTCGACATGAGAATCCTTTTTATTAAATTCGTTTTGTATTTTCAACTAGGTCAGAGGATTAAACGTGAAATTTTTGCTTTGCCATTTATTTCTACTCGTACGCCAACCTTCCAACTTCATCTATCCGCGATGGTCTTTTAATTTCGACAACCCAATTTTTTTCTTCATACGGGCAAGTGTCCCACCTACTCCCACCACTTTAGAGCGCTTTCGTGATTCACACCGAAAGCAATCATATGAACAAAAGTCAGGGGCAAGAAAATCAACGGCAGGTCCATGGCATTCACAACGTCTGCATCAGTACAGAGCATCCGAATAGTCGGAACTCTTGGCAGTCGAATCACGTTAGAAGATGGGTTTCTCATATGCTGTATGGTATTTATTCCGCTGCTGACAATTTTCCGCAATCTGAAAAAGATTTAACTCATTCAACTGGAATTTAATTTCAATTTGTTTGCACATACAAACGCGTTCCTTCCAAGTAAGCATATTAAACGTTGAGAGTATCCCCAGAACCATATTCATATGTGCAGAGTTAAAATATGGTCTATCCACAGGTCTTACTGCTTCTTTGGACTCTGTTTTGGGGCGTTGTGTCCATGCTTTGTTTGTGCCAAACTATTCACCTTCAGCAGAGATTGCTGGCGAGTCTTGACGGGTGGCCCCGGGGTTGTTTTTGGTGGAGTTATTTTTTGTAGGCGACGGCTGCTTGATGAGCAAAGTCTTCTGACCTCCTTCGGTGGCGCACTCATCAAGTGACATTCGATGTCCTGCACCATTTCCAAAAACAATTCTTCCTTGTTTCGGATTACTGAGCAAACTTAACTACATAGATCTACTTTGGTACAAAAGTGAGAAATTTAAATGCTCGCTAAAGAAACATGCTTGCAAAAAACCAAACGAAAATTGTTCTGACACATATATTAAACTACCATGCACAATTTTCCATTGTTTTTTTGCAAGCAGGAGTCTTCAGAATAGATATTTATTTCTCACTTTTGTACTTTTGTACAAAAGTAGGCCTATGTAGTTAAGCCTTTACACTGCTATTATCTTTTCAATTGTGAGCAATGGCAAAGGAAGGTTTTTTGTTAGTTTGCTGTTCATGGTTGCGCTTTTAGTTAAGGTAATAGTTGACGAAATTTGTGTTACTTCTACGGGTGATGGCGTTTCGGAGCTATTCTGACCGGTTCGTATAATAGTCATTGGCCTTGTGTCTATTTTATTCGTAGGGCTGGCCACGAGACAAGACTCGGCGGGACTTTTGTAAGTCTCGTCTCGGTCTCGTTAAAATCCAAAATGTTCAGTCTCGTATCGGTCTCGTGTCGGTCTCGTGTCGGTCTCGTGTAATTAAGTCTTGTCATGCGAGACCGAGACCGAGATCGAGACCGAGACTTTTCTCGTCTCTATTTCTCGTTTTATTTAAATATCTCTGATAATTGCACGTTTTTCTGTTAATTGGGCGGGGCTTGTTTTTATTTGTACATCTTTGTAACTTTGACGTCTTTTGGTCAATTGTTCGGCAGTGGGTCTGGGCAATATGTCACATGTCATTACAATTACTGCCTGCTGGATTACCATTCAATGTTTTGTAGACAACATGACTATTTAGCACTGATTGCATTCCAAGGGAAGTCGTTGGTGATGAATGAGGGTATGCTCAGTCGCCAGGCAGGTGCCTATGTTATCAGTTGGTGTGCTTTAAGTTTGCGTGTATTGAAGAGGATTAATTCTTAACAAAAAAAAAGTAAATAATTCCTAATTGTTCTGCTTTTTTCAATATTATTATATGAAAATGTTGGGGACTTATGACCCACTTTCTTTCTTAAATAAGGGTATATTGACCCACTTTTTTGTGGACTTTTGACCCACTTAGGTGGGTCTAATCTCAACAACAGAATTGTGGACTTCTGACCTATCCAAGTGGGTAAAAAAATCCATTATGGACTTTTGACCTGTGGACTTTTGACGCTTGCATGTAGTTGGCCCACCAACTATTGAGTTGAGCAAAACTGTTAACTGCAATCGTTTGTACATCGTTTGTCTACGTTTGTACAAGTTTTAGATTCGTTTATACACTCAACGTTTTTTTTATATAGCCACTTCAAAAAAATTTACGGAGTTTGGCCAACCAACTATAACGCTCCAAAAATCTGGAAATGCAGTTCGATAGAAAATCGTTTGTCTATGTTTGTCTTTTTTTTTTTTCGTTTGTATACGTCCCAAATTTTTTTGACAAAAAAATTTTTTTTAACCAAATTTTATTAAAATTTTAAAACATATACATTCGTTTGTCTATTTCTTATAATGATTTTTTATCGTAGTAATTTTTTAAATTTGTATTTATTTCTATTTTTAATTAATTATATATTAATTATATGGAGCATGTAGTTGGCCCACCAACTATAACGCTCGAAAAATCTAAAAACGCAGTTCGATAGAAAATCGTTTGTCTATGTTTGTCTTTTTTTTTTTCGTTTGTATACGTCCCAAATTTTTTTGACAAAAAAAATTTTTTTAACCAAATTTTATTAACATTTTTAAACATATGCATTCGTTTGTCTCTTTTTTATAATGATTTTCCATCGTGTTAGTTTTTTTAATTTGTATTTATTTCTATTTTTAATTAATTATTACTTTTTTTGGGACATATAGTTGGCCCACCAACTATAACGCTCGAAAAATCTAAAAACGCAGTTCGATAGAAAATCGTTTGTCTATGTTTGTCTTTTTCTTTTTTCGTTTGTATACGTCCCAAATTTTTTTGACAAAAAAATTTTTTTTAACCAATTTTTATTAAAATTTTTAAACATATGCATTCGTTTGTCTCTTTTTTATCATGATTTTTGACCGTATTAATTTTATTAATTTGTATTTATTTTTTTTTTTTAATTAATTATTACTTTTTTGGGACATGTAGTTGGCCCACCAACTATAACGCTCGAAAAATCTTAAAACGCAGTTCGATAGAAAATCGTTTCTCTATGATTGTGTTCTTTTTTTTCGTTTGTATACGTCCCAAATTTTTTTGATAAAAAAATTTTTTATAACCAAATTTTATTAAAATTTTTAAACATATGCATTCGTTTGTCTCTTTTTATAATGATTTTCCATCGTGTTAATTTTTTAATTTGTATTTATTTCTATTTTTAATTAGTCATTACTTTTTGTGGGACATGTAGTTGGCCTACCAACTGCATTCTCTTTTATTTGGGTATCCACAGTTTCAACTTGTATTCGAAATTGCGATAATTAAGACTTTATCCTTTTTTTCTATTCTTTTTAAGGAGTGCCCTGCATTTAGGCTGCATTTAAAAAGACTTAAGTTACACCTTGAGTATATTATTTATTCAGTTAAAATAATTAAAAAAACCCAAACAAAAATAATTCTAATTCTATAGGTACTTGTTCATTAACTTGAACTTTGCCGTCGGCTTAAGGCTTTTAATGAGTTTCTTTTCTTTATGAAATAGAAAGTAATTATGGGTACGAATACCTATGCATGCCTATTATAGATATTGATAGGTAGTAACCAAATTTTTGAGTACCTACCTAACTACCTACGAGTTTTGGCTGTTTTTTCAGCGAATGGATAAGGGGGGGTTTACTTAAAATAAATCAAAATTATTTTAACTCGAACATAATCATGAAATGTGTATTTCCTGTAGTTCCAAAAACCCATTTTTAATAAAAATTCAGCAGTCCTGAATAATAAAAATACCATTATTGTTATTATTGTACTATTCGTACTAGAATGTCAGCTTATTAGGCTTGACCATTCTTTATTCCTTCAATTTCATTGAATTTTTGAATAACAACAACAACTTAAAGGCGCTACCACCAATTGTTTGGCTGGAGATATAGCTATTTCGTGCTTTGCCACTTTTGCACTCATCAGTCTCCTTTTTGTGGTGCTGAGCTTTAATCCAATTTTATTTGAAAAACTTTGTATGCATACCAAAGGATTCGAACCCACGCATATCAGATATGCTCAGTCTTAGCAGTCGTGTGCACTACGCACTCCACCGCTTTAGACCACTGACGTCACAGGTCGAGATGTGTTTTTTGTTTATCAAATGCATTTGTAGCATCAGCATTTTTATAAGCGCCTTTAAGTATGCTGTCTTGTTCCGCCGTTCCGTTCCGTTAAAATGCTGATGCTCCAAATGCATTTGATAAACAAAAAACACATCTCGACCTGTGACGTCAGTGGTCTAAAGCGGTGGAGTGCGTAGTGCACACGACTGCTAAGACTGAGCATATCTGATATGCGTGGGTTCGAATCCTTTGGTATGCATACAAAGTTTTTCAAATAAAATTGGATTAAAGCTCAGCACCACAAAAAGGAGACTGATGAGTGCAAAAGTGGCAAAGCACGAAATAGCTATATCTCCAGCCAAACAATTGGTGGTAGCGCCTTTAAGTTGTTGTTGTTATTCAAAAATTCAATGAAATTGAAGGAATAAAGAATGGTCAAGCCTAATAAGCTGACATTCTAGTACGAATAGTACAATAATAACAATAATGGTATTTTTATTATTCAGGACTGCTGAATTTTTATTAAAAATGGGTTTTTGGAACTACAGGAAATACACATTTCATGATTATGTTCGAGTTAAAATAATTTTGATTTATTTTAAGTAAACCCCCCCTTATCCATTCGCTGAAAAAACAGCCAAAACTCGTAGGTAGTTAGGTAGGTACTCAAAAATTTGGTTACTACCTATCAATATCTATAATAGGCATGCATAGGTATTCGTACCCATAATTACTTTCTATTTCATAAAGAAAAGAAACTCATTAAAAGCCTTAAGCCGACGGCAAAGTTCAAGTTAATGAACAAGTACCTATAGAATTAGAATTATTTTTGTTTGGGTTTTTTTAATTATTTTAACTGAATAAATAATATACTCAAGGTGTAACTTAAGTCTTTTTAAATGCAGCCTAAATGCAGGGCACTCCTTAAAAAGAATAGAAAAAAAGGATAAAGTCTTAATTATCGCAATTTCGAATACAAGTTGAAACTGTGGATACCCAAATAAAAGAGAATGCAGTTGGTAGGCCAACTACATGTCCCACAAAAAGTAATGACTAATTAAAAATAGAAATAAATACAAATTAAAAAATTAACACGATGGAAAATCATTATAAAAAGAGACAAACGAATGCATATGTTTAAAAATTTTAATAAAATTTGGTTATAAAAAATTTTTTTATCAAAAAAATTTGGGACGTATACAAACGAAAAAAAAGAACACAATCATAGAGAAACGATTTTCTATCGAACTGCGTTTTAAGATTTTTCGAGCGTTATAGTTGGTGGGCCAACTACATGTCCCAAAAAAAGTAATAATTAATTAAAAATAGAAATAAATACAAATTAAAAAAACTAACACGATGGAAAATCATTATAAAAAAGAGACAAACGAATGCATATGTTTAAAAATTTTAATAAAATTTGGTTAAAAAAATTTTTTTTGTCAAAAAAATTTGGGACGTATGCAAACGAAAAAAAAAAAGACAAACATAGACAAACGATTTTCTATCGAACTGCGTTTTTAGATTTTTCGAGCGTTATAGTTGGTGGGCCAACTACATGCTCCATATAATTAATATATAATTAATTAAAAATAGAAATAAATACAAATTTAAAAAATTACTACCATAAAAAATCATTATAAGAAATAGACAAACGAATGTATATGTTTTAAAATTTTAATAAAATTTGGTTAAAAAAAATTTTTTTGTCAAAAAAATTTGGGACGTATACAAACGAAAAAAAAAAAGACAAACATAGACAAACGATTTTCTATCGAACTGCGTTTTTAGATTTTTCGAGCGTTATAGTTGGTGGGCCAACTACATGTCCCAAAAAAGTAATAATTAATTAAAAATAGAAATAAATACAAATTAAAAAAAATAACACGATGAAAAATCATTATAAAAAAGAGACAAACGAATGCATATGTTTTAAAATTTTAATAAAATTTGGTTAAAAAAAATTTTTTTGTCAAAAAAATTTGGGACGTATACAAACGAAAAAAAAAAAAGACAAACATAGACAAACGATTATCTATCGAACTGCATTTCCAGATTTTTGGAGCGTTATAGTTGGTTGGCCAAACTCCGTAAATTTTTTTGAAGTGGCTATATAAAAAAAACGTTGAGTGTACAAACGAATCTAAAACTTGTACAAACGTAGACAAACGATGTACAAACGATTGCAGTTAACAGTTTTGCTCAACTCAATAGTTGGTGGGCCAACTACATGCAAGCGTCAAAAGTCCACAGGTCAAAAGTCCATAATGGATTTTTTTACCCACTTGGATAGGTCAGAAGTCCACAATTCTGTTGTTGAGATTAGACCCACCTAAGTGGGTCAAAAGTCCACAAAAAAGTGGGTCAATATACCCTTATTTAAGAAAGAAAGTGGGTCATAAGTCCCCAACATTTTCATATAATAATATTGAAAAAAGCAGAACAATTAGGAATTATTTACTTTTTTTGTTAAGAATTAATCCTCTTCAATACACGCAAACTTAAAGCACACCAACTGATAACATAGGCACCTGCCTGGCGACTGAGCATACCCTCATTCATCACCAACGACTTCCCTTGGAATGCAATCAGTGCTAAATAGTCATGTTGTCTACAAAACATTGAATGGTAATCCAGCAGGCAGTAATTGTAATGACATGTGACATATTGCCCAGACCCACTGCCGAACAATTGACCAAAAGACGTCAAAGTTACAAAGATGTACAAATAAAAACAAGCCCCGCCCAATTAACAGAAAAACGTGCAATTATCAGAGATATTTAAATAAAACGAGAAATAGAGACGAGAAAAGTCTCGGTCTCGATCTCGGTCTCGGTCTCGCATGACAAGACTTAATTACACGAGACCGACACGAGACCGACACGAGACCGATACGAGACTGAACATTTTGGATTTTAACGAGACCGAGACGAGACTTACAAAAGTCCCGCCGAGTCTTGTCTCGTGGCCAGCCCTACGAATAAAATAGACACAAGGCCAATGACTATTATACGAACCGGTCAGAATAGCTCCGAAACGCCATCACCCGTAGAAGTAACACAAATTTCGTCAACTATTACCTTAACTAAAAGCGCAACCATGAACAGCAAACTAACAAAAAACCTTCCTTTGCTCACAATTGAAAAGATAATAGCAGTGTAAAGGCTTAACTACATAGGCCTACTTTTGTACAAAAGTACAAAAGTGAGAAATAAATATCTATTCTGAAGACTCCTGCTTGCAAAAAAACAATGGAAAATTGTGCATGGTAGTTTAATATATGTGTCAGAACAATTTTCGTTTGGTTTTTTGCAAGCATGTTTCTTTAGCGAGCATTTAAATTTCTCACTTTTGTACCAAAGTAGATCTATGTAGTTAAGTTTGCTCAGTAATCCGAAACAAGGAAGAATTGTTTTTGGAAATGGTGCAGGACATCGAATGTCACTTGATGAGTGCGCCACCGAAGGAGGTCAGAAGACTTTGCTCATCAAGCAGCCGTCGCCTACAAAAAATAACTCCACCAAAAACAACCCCGGGGCCACCCGTCAAGACTCGCCAGCAATCTCTGCTGAAGGTGAATAGTTTGGCACAAACAAAGCATGGACACAACGCCCCAAAACAGAGTCCAAAGAAGCAGTAAGACCTGTGGATAGACCATATTTTAACTCTGCACATATGAATATGGTTCTGGGGATACTCTCAACGTTTAATATGCTTACTTGGAAGGAACGCGTTTGTATGTGCAAACAAATTGAAATTAAATTCCAGTTGAATGAGTTAAATCTTTTTCAGATTGCGGAAAATTGTCAGCAGCGGAATAAATACCATACAGCATATGAGAAACCCATCTTCTAACGTGATTCGACTGCCAAGAGTTCCGACTATTCGGATGCTCTGTACTGATGCAGACGTTGTGAATGCCATGGACCTGCCGTTGATTTTCTTGCCCCTGACTTTTGTTCATATGATTGCTTTCGGTGTGAATCACGAAAGCGCTCTAAAGTGTCCAATCATTCGCGCGAACATGAAGTTCGAGAACGATTTAAGAAAATCAAAAAGTCTCCGCTGCCCGTAGTTGTTAGCCCTGAAATACAAACTAGACATTTAATTCCGAAACATTTCTTTACATGGGCCTCATGGACTACATAAGCAATGCCCAGCCAGATGCAGTTGACTTATTCCCCAATCCCTACCCATGTGGAGATAATTTATTTAAAGTTGAAATGAAAATTTAAGCCATTGATCCAGACCATAATTCTTTATTCTGTGTTTGCACTGTAGTCGAGAAGAAGGGCTATCGGCTTAATCTGAAATTCGATGGCTATTATAAGATTTATAACTTTTGGGGTGAATGCCGATTCCATGGATATCTTTCCACCTGATTGTTGCTCCAAAACTAACAGAGTTTTGCAGGCACCCAAGGGTATGCACTTTTTGACATTCAATTGGCAAACGTATCTGAATAGCACCAAGAGTTCTCCGGCATTAGGAAGTCTATGTACGCATTTAAATCCATGTCAAAGAGGAATCCCTTTAAAATTGGTATGCGGTTGGAAGCAGTCGATCTAAGGAACACACGAAAAGTCTGCGTTGCGACAGTGGCCGATGTATTGGACAATAGAATATTGGTTCATTTTGATGGTTGGGACGAAAGCTATGACTAATGGATTGACATCATATTTCGCCCTATATACATCCCATTAGGTGGGCAGAAGAAACTGATCATGATTTAGAACCACCACCAGGTTTTGAACAATTAAATGTAGTGATGCCATGTCCGGTATATGGTTGTCGTGGAACTGACCATGCAACACGTATTGATGTTAATTTCCATGTAAATATGGACACTTGCCCGTATGAAGAAAAAAATTGGGTTGTCGAAATTAAAAGACCATCGCGGATAGATGAAGTTGGAAGGTTTACGTACGAGTAGAAATAAATGGCAAAGCAAAAATTTCACGTTAAATTCTCTGACCTAGTTGAAAATACAAAACGAATTTAATAAAAAGGATTCTCATGTCGAAAAAAATCGTTCATCTGACAGGAAAACAACTAATAAAATAACATGCAAAGAAGAAAAACAAGAGCACAAAGAACTTGTTGCATGGGACAAATAAATTATAATATCTCGTGAATATCTTTGTGATTCTGGTCCACGTCTAAAACAAAACTACATGATTTGGCGTAATAATGGCATCAAAAAGAATCCACTTGAGCACTTTAGTGGATAACAGAAGAAACAGTTCATTATATATCCACAAAGTGCCATCCTATCGGCCATTTATTTAAGCGCGAAGACAGATAAAATCCGCAAATGTTTTGCATATAAATGATTTTATTTTCTAAGAGCCGATTTTTCAATCATCAGTTAATCTATCAGACGAATATTGACTATAGCAACAGTAACAGATTTTCATTTTATTCAAAGAATAAGTACAATCTGAGGTTTAACTGACTAACTATTGAAAAATTGGCACTAAAAAAAATATAAGTTATAATTCTATGAATTCAATTCTTTCTATAATTTTCTTACATGGGTTTTAATTTACTAAGCAAAAGGCTGGGCCAAATTGTTGTGATATATTTTCCGCGAACTTTACGACGTATTTAGGTTTAGAATGGAGAATTACAATTCGCAAAACACAAGTGGATTTTCCGAATCCAAACAATTATTAACAATCGAAATAAAAAAAGAAAATGCACCAGACGATGTGCGTCGCGACAATTGAAATTGGAAATAAAATGACAGTTCCGATTAGACTCGTTCGCTCTATCACAACTGACAGCAGGTTAAGTGCTGCCACCCGTAGCTCAGTGGTGGGGTGGATTCAACTCAGGTTGAATTCGATTGATCGACTCGATTAATCGAAAAGACATCAAAAGTGAAAATTATTTAATTAATTAATTGGAAAACCAACTACAGTGGTCCAATGGATAAAAAAAATGGGCGCCAGGAAGTTTTTCTTTTAAAAAAAAGGTTGAAAGTTACCAAACCTGAAACAACAAAAATTCTCTTTTTCTTTGAATCAAAACAAAAACACAAGAATTAAATTTCCAATAGGGAAAGCTGATTTTATTAGGGAAACCTTTCTAATTATAGGTGTGAAACCCTAAATTTTTTCAATAATAAAACAAGATTAACAAGTGACTTTAGAGATCGGCAGAGGGCCAATTTTCCAAAGATAAAATAAAATTGAAAATGAAAGTTACCACAAATTACAAATTAACAATATGGTGCGCCACAAAGGACACAAAGAAAGGTCACCTTAGGAAAGTTCCCGAAAACACAACGTATTCTAATACGGTCGCGAGTCCCGCAATTTCGGGAGAACAAAGGCCCGTAACGAAGGTCTAACGGGGTATTTAAGCCGATCTTTGTAAGGCCACAAAATAAGACGAAAGGAGAACTTTCTAAACACAGATTCACACTAAAACAAGGAATACTTAGCTTCGATAACTAGATCCTGCCTCCACTCCTCGAACAACTTTATCGTTGTATCGCCTCTGACAGAAAAATCTCCTCCTGATAATAATCCTGTTCCAAACTCCCAGTCTAGAGTTTCCAACCAGATTTTCCTCTTTTTCCTTTCAACTTCACCGACCTCAAAATTTCCAACTCGTATATCTACGAGTATAATTTTTCGCTTTTAACTTTCTCAACCAAACTCTTTCGTAGCTTATTCAAAGCCCAGCCAGTCGTGAGTATTGGCATTGAATAATAACATATAGAAGTGGACACCGAACATTACTCAATCTACAAAGCGCTGCTGTAACTCGGTGGTGACAATACAAAGATAATATTTCCTTTTTTCATCATTCAATTTCCAAACCCATTAGGGATCAAAAAAGTCCTATTGTATTTTATTGAACACGTGCAGCCTTGTATATGAAATCCATAGTACTATCATGATGAATGTCGAATGGACTGACATCTTCATTCAGTGGGCAAAAGAATTTCATTAAATTCCACAACCCTATCTCACGGAGACATTTGAATTTTGTGGAGAACTATTTGCAAGAATAGGAAAGGAATAGCCTAATTGATAACAGTGAGAGTGAAATAGGTAGAAGGGGTGTTTTTTGTTGGTTTACATTTTTTTGTCGGTTACTTTTCTTTGCAAAGGTGCAGAGAATTAAAAAGTGTGAAATAAAATGTTGGATATTCTCCTTGGTTTGTTGGGTTTTGTGCGGTTAAAGAGGAAGGGGTGTTTTTTTTTACAGCTTTGGGTGTCTTGTGTGTAAGAAGACAACGGTGACGGCGGCGCGCGGCGCATGAAGGTCAAGGCATAATAGGTATGTAGATTGTTTTTTTTTGCTTTCTAGATATTTAGGTCTGTTGGTAAGAATAGGAGTGATATAATAATTAACGAGTTTGATGGCGATGATGTTTTTTGATGAGTATGGCTCGTGGTAGGTAGTTAGCTATGTATGTCGCTTTATTATTTTAACCTAGAAAAGTAGGTATGGTATAATATCTAGGTAGGAACCTGTTGGTAGGTAGGTACCCAGATCTACCCAAATTTTAAGTGAATGTTTATGATTATTTTTCGCTGATTTTTGTCTTTTTAAGGTGTAAGTTTAGAAATTTGAAATTAATAGGAATGATGGCTACCATTATTTAGGATTTTGAGTGACAAATTTGAACTTATAACTTACCACTATGTGACCACGTTGTTGAGTCTTAAGCGCATCTAGGTATTACCTAAATCATTACTCTTGATAATTAAAAATTGGTGAAAATTCTATGAAATTCTCTATTTGGTTCATGGTCGACAATCGCCTACCAATTTTCTAATTGTAGTTTTAAAAAATCTTAACTTCATTTGTGCTGGAAAGAATTTTCAAATTAAGATACCTATTAAAATAAACCTTTAAATGTGCCTAAATTTTTGTTTAAAATTTATTGAGGAATAAAATTAACTTTTGTACAAAAAAAAAATTAAACTTTTTGACAAAAAAAATTAACTTTTTACAAAAAAAAAAAACTTTTTTACAAAAAAAAAATTAACGTTATTAAAATAATTAACTTTTGTACAAGGAAAAAATTAACTTTTTACAAAAAAAAAAACTAACTTTAATAAGCCTAAATTGAGTAACATTTTAAGGGTTGCCACGTCTTTAAAATAACTACTTTTTTTAACTGTTTTTTTTTGTGATAACACACTTGCAGTTAGGCTGCATAGCTTTCGGTCCGTCAATTATATTATTTAGGAATGTTTGGATGTTCAACAAGCACTTGAGTGGGCTACCACCATTGTATTTGGCTGGAATTATTGCAATTTCATGGCTGCCACACCAATTATCAGATTCCTTATTAGTAGTGCTTAGTCTTTATGTTCAATTTTAATTTATAAATTATTAGTGCCGACAATTGGAATCGAACCTAGGCCAGCTAGCTCTGAAGCCTATGCACTACGCATTTCGCCACCGAAGTCACCTGATCATGCACATCTAATGTAGGGTTTTTGTCTTTATAAATTGCATATTGAGACAACTAGCATTTTTACTAGCCGCACACAAGTTGGTTGTTGATCATTTTTTTAACTGAAGCGTGAGGTAGTCAACTAATTTATATACATATATAGGTATTTACGCTCGGCCCTGACTCACATTAAATAACATAGCGCCTTTGGCGACGGGCGCCTTTGGCGACCTGCTACCTTCTAGTAAGTATGTAAATAATTTTCTATTTGTTAATCTAACGGGAACAAAGTGGGGGCGTTTGAATAAAAAAATCAAAATTTGATTTTTATCGCTTTAAAAAAAACTAGTGATACAAAATTATATACCTATGTATACATAAAATACTCGTAAATGGCCATAACTTGGGCAATTATTTTTTGATATTTATAAATGAAGTATCAAATAAACCTTTAATCACCAACCCCCCCCCCCCCCCCCCTACTATAAAAACACCTTTCACGCTTTTGATCCTAATTTTCAATGATTAATTGAAATATTAACGTCATGTTTCATTAGTCGACGATTTTTGTTTGATCAAAATCAGCGAAATGCCATGCTTCGTGACCTTTTACCCCCTCTTTTTAATAGACGCGGAGCTAGGATCGATGGGGACTTTTACTCCAAAATTCATAACACCATAAAAAAGCTGATTCAAAAACAAAAACTCTGTATATAATTAAGTGTTTTAAGTGTTTGACTAAAAATTAATTGAAGCAGTTTATAAAGAAAAAAATAGTATTTAGTCAAGTCAGATTTTGAAACAAAATTTAATACATTTTTTTTCCAATTTTTGTTCTCTAGTTTAAGGTAATTGTTATAAAAAAAAGTATAAAATTGATTCAATATAGCTTTTAACGGCCTTTATTCCATAAAAATTGGCGTTTCGTCCCGGCGTTCTCACTTGGACTCTTCAGTTGACAGTGAGGGCCTTGTCAAGACGCAATTTTTATTAAGTTCAGTCCAGCTTACTTCAACGTGGCCTATCATTGTTTACATATGAGTTTTTTTTTTATAATACAAATTCTATATACTATTGAAATATCAGCCAAGTAGAAGACTTGGCATTATTTAATTGGACTTGTTGAGTTATTGATTCAATATAGCTTTTAACGGCCTTTAGTCCATAAAAATTGGCGTTTCATCCCGGCGTTCTCACTTTTTAAAATTGTTTTTTCAGACAAATTGTTTTAAGAAGTTTAGTTTTTAAAAGTATAGATATACCTAAGGTCCTGTACCAAAACGACCGCTACAGTACCGAAAATTAACGCTGTGTACCGCGTACCAAAAAAAGCATCGGTAAACACAAATATACCGAAATCAAATTCGTGTACCAAAATTTAAAAATAAATTGAGATCAAGTCTAACCTGTATATGTACCTACCTAGGTACATTTACGGGGTGTCCCATTAACAATGGTCCAAACCAAGAACTGGTAAAAGGCCAGGGCATATCCTATGAGAAATTTGGTAACTTTTCCATACCGAATCATAGCAGTTCTCGAGTAACGGCTATTTTTTGAAATTTGAAAAAAAAATCTTACTTTGAACCAGTTTTTTGCTCACCCTGTCCACAATTGATTTTTTTTTTTTTTACAAATTTTGCATTAAAACATTGACTTATAGTTCCACTAACTTTACTGAGTAAAATATTTTTCATTGGCATCACCATTTGCCTAAAATTCATTAGTTAATATTGAACTTTGCCGAAACAAATTTTGACCTCAATCTTCTGAAGAGCTCCCTGAACAAAATTCATATGGCTCAATACAGGTTTTATATTTTGAAAATTGCCTTTTTTCTGTAGTTTTTAAAAAAGGTATAAAACTTGTCAAAGCTAAGTTTAAATAGACAGTTATAACCGTTTGAACCCAATCAAACAGGTGTTGCAATAAAAGTATGTAAAAAACCAAAAATTCGATTTTTTACCTGGTTTAGATTTTCCCAAGTATCATAAAATGTATGGGTTTTTGGATGCTCTTATTAATGAAATTTTTTTTATTATTGGTTTGTTCATCAGGTAAAAATAATAAAACTTTATGTTATTAGGCATTTTTTGAAAAAAAAATTGACCTCAAAGTCAAAATTTTGCTCGGCCAAGAAAAATTGAACACCATTTAAAATTAAATATCTAGCAACCCCAAACACATATCGGCTTAACTTAAACGTAATTTTAAAGGCTTGTTATTTCTTACTAAAAAAAAGTCCAAAATGAGGTCCCTACCATTAGCACTGACAGAGAAATTAACCTCAACAGGGGTCAGGGTACACCAAAGTTTGCCTTTTTTTTAATCCTCAAAAAATGATGTCAAAGTTGAAAATCAGACTTTACTATAAAACAATTTTTTCTTAGAATATGACCAAAAATCACATGCCAAAGTATGGGTAGTGAATTACCGGACACCCTGTATACATATAAGTATGTGCATACCTACCTATAGCTGTGTATAATTCAATTTTCAGTGCACTATCCATCTTGCAATTTACATTCATTTTCGCCTTCTGGTTGTTTTGAAAAATAAAAATGTTAGCTACATACCTTTGTAGTATACATACCTATAGGTTGTTTTAATTAAACGAACAATGTTGTAGGTACATGGCGTAGCTAGGTATATATTTCAAAAACACTCAAATAAAAAATATTATCTGACAACTAAGACTTATAAAACCTACCTACCCACTATGATATCGCCCACTGGCTGAAATTCAACCACCACATTGACAGACGCTAGTGTCAAACAATTAAAAGTTACCTAGGTAGGTACCTTCATACCTACCTACATTCCTACTCGTATGATAAATTGTGAATGCAAAGTCAAAACAAATAAACCTACCTACCTCCTACCTATCCTGAAAATCAAACAAACAAATTTCAAGCCAAAAACAGGAAATTTGTTTTTATTTTCTGTACCTAGGTATACAATCTACCTACCACCAAGAACCTACCTACCTCAACTTGCATACAAATTCTCACTTTTGTCATTTACTTAGAAGGTATTCCTCGGCATAATAAATTGTAAATTTCTTGTGAAAAATTTCAGGTCAAACTCAAAATCATCCACCATTTTAGATATTAATAAAACCTACCATTCATTATTTATACGAATATATCTATACCTATTTAGTTATATTTTCCTTTCCCGCAAAAAAAATATGCTCAAAATCTTGCACTTGCAGCTAATTTCACGGCAAATAAGAAATCTTTGCCAGACAATTTAATATAAAAACTACCCTCAATAATACCTATACGATGGCATATACAAATATATAAATATACTTACACAACATGACCATATTTTTCTTTCCCGCATTAAAATCAACCTACCCTTGATAATATACGAATGTAGGTATACCTACACGCATTATTCTCCCCACAAAAAAAAAACTATATTCCTTGCTTCAAGGTTGATGACGACGACGACAACGACGACGCAAACGACTATAGCTACTATTAGACGGTCAACGCAAATAGTCAATGCGTTGACTCTCTGACGTCACCAAAAAAAACGGTCAAAGCACTGACATGGCAACGTCAACGCTCACCGTGTCAACACCTGAAATATTGACGATCACACAAATGACACAAGTCCGTCAATGTTGTCCCAAAATGCGTTGACAGGTAGTATGTGTCAACGGGATTTATCCAAATCGGTGTCCATGCGCTGACAAGTAATCGTTGACGATCACACGGCTTGACCATGTTCACGCGCTTTGACCGTTGACAAAAGTACAAATCTGTAATTTTTCGAGTTGACGTTCACACATAGTGGTGGCGCGCTGTGACACAGTCAAATAAATTTATGTAATTCGGTTTAAATTTTTTTTAAAGCAAGGAAAAATGTTAAAAGCAAATGAAATGGAAATGGCAATTTTAGCCACGTATTTAATTGATACAACCGACTTAGTACAGGCAATGGGGAAAAATCTGAAAAAAGTTTTGACGTCTGAAAAGTTTGAATGCAGTTTTGAAGAGGGGTTGCTTTTTAGCATAAATCTAGATTTGCAGGATTTTTGGTCTTGTGGGGCGTCCGCCATCTTGGACAAACGACTTTTTTTTGATAATTTGCATTTTTCTCACTTCCTGTGCTTTTTTCTGAAAAAATATTTTAGACTTTTTTGTTTCAATTTAAATTTCCTACAAATCGGTATATAATTTATTTTTCTGGTGTAGATAATTCAAAAGTTATTAATGAAAAACGAGTACAAAATTAGGCCTTACGGGGTTAGTCTTAAATACTTTTTTGAAGATAATACAGTGTGATTTGCTTAAGGTGTACGAATAGGCTAGCGCGTGGAGGTTGAGATAAGATAAGAAAAAAATTGTACGTGAGGTGGTCTATTTCCCCCCGTTTAGGCAGAAGGGGCAATTTACTAAAAAAAATTACTTAAAATATAAACAAAATTATTAAAAATCAACGGCAACACTCAAAATACCATGTTATAGCTTTTTTGAAAGCCAAAAACCTATTCTTAAATTAACTTTTTAAATCAAGTTGTTTGAGCAAACAGTTTTTGAGAAAATAATTTTCAAACTCAAAATTAAAAAAAAAACTTAATTGTTTTTCTTCTTTCCAAGATGGTTGACGCCCCACAACACCAAAAATCCCGCAAATCGAGATTTATGCTAAGAAGCAACCCCTCTTCAAAACTGCATTCAAACTTTTCAGACGTCAAAACTTTTTTTTAGATTGCCCTTATTTGACACCCCGTTGCCTGTACTAACTAGTTTATAGTCGCTGCATCCTCCATCCCAAAGCGCTGGTCGTTTCTCTACTGCCACAATCAAAGCAGAGACCTCGTATTGTTTGGTCCACGAGTAAAGTAATTTTCTTTTACGTTTCTCCGACATCTTTTACTTTTATTCATCAGCAGGACGCGCATTTACTTATCCGACTCACTGGTGCTTTGCCTCATTTTTTTACTAATTTAACTTTAAAAAATTTTGTTTGGAAATGTTTTGTTTTCTTTTATGTTGCTGTTATCTTTTTGTTGCCGTTTCTTTAAATGAAAAGAATGTCAACGCCAGCTACTTTGACACAGCACAAAATTATAGCGTGTCAACGTTGATACCTGGACAACGCGTTGATGGGCAGTCAGGAAATATCTGTCAATGT
Source organism: Melangyna quadrimaculata (assembly GCA_949320155.1). NCBI lineage: Eukaryota > Metazoa > Arthropoda > Insecta > Diptera > Syrphidae > Melangyna > Melangyna quadrimaculata. The sequence goes on from OX439483.1 coordinate 402,731,561, forward strand.
GTCCGAAAAATTCTGATGGGGTGATTACACGGTAAATGAAAACAGTCAACGCGTTGACTTATCAAACCATGTCATCGCAAGTGTCAACGCTGATGTCAGTGCGTTGACAACGTTTTGCAATGACAATCACACGACCGTGGGACAAGATTTGACGTCATTCTGACGTCAGAGAGTCAATGCATTGACCATTTTCGTTGACCGTCTAATCATAGCTTATCATAATGTATGTTTACTCTCTACTCCTCTTCTACTTCTCGCATATATCATATCAGTAAATTAAGAAAAAAAATTACTTTGCACATTCAATCAAAGAGGAAACGAACATTTTTTTGCCATTCTCTTCACCTTTTTCTTATCATAGACGTTTAAAAAAAACCTTCAATTGGTAATCTCGCTTACTTCATTTGATTCTTATTAGAATCGAAAAAAATACACTTCTCTTGCTCTAACTACATAAGTCTCGATTCTCCGATAAATGCAAGTCTCTCTAAAATGGAAGTCTCCGCCGAAAATTGTCTCCCAAAAATGGATTTCTCCGCGAACTAAAGTGGCGCCACCACAGGCAGTGGGTCGCCCTAAAAAATTTTGTCCATGATAGTACTATGGATTTTATATACAAGGTGTATGGTTAACTTTTCGGTTGATAAAGATTTTAATTATTGATTTATTAACAAATTACGAGGTTTTCAAATCAAAATTTTTGATGACTAATTGAATTTCAAACTTGACCCTATATAAAAGTCCTTATGCATTCGGAATTCAATTTTGTTACCGAGTTAAAGGCATTTAAAAGCTCCATACAAAGCGCAACTTGTCTATATTTAAAGAAAAAGTGTGGGAGTGAGCCATTATTTTTTTGCAGAAAAGGTATGACCCATTAGGGGTTCATCGCCTGACATTACCCGTGTGTTATTGGAAAAGCTATCCATAGTAGTATTCCATAGTAGATATCCATAGTAGAATTTTACATGAATAACAAATACAATATACAACATCGGCAGTATGAATACTGTCGATAAAAGTTAAAGTAGAATCATACTGCGGATAGTTTTCCGAGTCTCGAATGGATTTTTGGTGATTTCATTCTCAAATGTTGGTTACTATTAGTTTTTTCGTGAAGTTAATTTTGACTGCTTCTGATTCTCACAAATACTTTATTTTTTTTTTTTTAATATTCTGACAGGTGTTCTTTCAGTTAAACCAATTTTGAAATACAAAAACAAGGCTACTGCGGATGCGTTTTTTTGGTAATTTCTCCTGTACTATTTATAGAATGCCAAAAAACCACGGGTATTCTTTTTTTTTGAAAATCGAAAGTCGTTCGGCAAACTTCGCCGTGGTGGAAAGGACTCAATAGGAGAGACCGTACCGATACACAATTGTGTGTAATGCCTGTAGATCACATTTAGGGGAGAATTCCGAGTAAGACACGCCATTTCACATTTGATTTGCCGAATATTATGGTACAATTGCTTAATACAACTGTCATTTTTTTGATTAATGTTGGTAAAAAGCGATATAACACTGTTCGACAATAATTTAAGTAAGGATAACTGGCATGCAACTCGCAGGCCAAAATTTTATGATTCTATTTATTGATTTGTTCAGAAAAATTAAATCTCGGAGATTTCGATCCGTCAAAAGGTGAGCCAAAGCGGATCAAAAAATGTTTTTCCTCTGTCTTTGACAGACAAACCCAGCAAACATTTTTAGTTTGCTGGGTTCAGGCAACAGGTATTGTTGAGCCTCCTGAGATCATTTTTTCCTGAACAAACGCTTAATGCGAACTCGACTCTCTCATTGACAGATGCACTCAGCCTTACTAGCTGAAAGCAATGAAGACGTAGTCGCATTTGCAGTCGGTGCTGCAGTATTTGTCAAAATATTTAATACACACAATTTCAATGTTGCGAACACAATGCGACGCAGCTGCTATAGCTTCATCGCATGTATCGCACAAGTTAGTCAACTTTTAACTTTTGCTGCACGCTTTCACATTCTCAATACGATAAAAAAAAATCTACTGCGAGGAAAAAAAAAATATTTCTGTTTTCAGCGTTTTTGTGGTGTATTTGGTTATAAAAATAGGGAATGAATGTGAAACGATATTATTTAGCAAAAAATAAGAGGCATACATTTTGTAATTTATCAACTAAAATGATAAAGCTGTACTGCGGCATTGTGGGCACATAGGGCCGTCTTTAACTAATCAGTGCTCTATTACATTATCTACTACATTTGTTGCCAAATAGACAACATCTGTGAATGGAAATGGCCGTGTTCAAGAATCGATGCGATAGCCTATCTAAGATAGCGACCTATCAACATAGGTGTCTGGGCAACAAAATCCGGGTAGGTTAATTGAAAGTGTTTTCAGCAAAACACAACTCGATGACGGCAAGCAAATTTCGGCTTTGCATTTTGTAGTCGGCTTTTTTAACAATTTCGCTTGGGATACAAACGTGTGTAGCAACACTACAATAATTCAGCATCAGCAACACTGAAAGTAAATACATAACGACACGCGCAACATGAGTAAATAACTTGTGCACTAAATGATTACCGTATACAAAATCCCGTACAACATCACACCAGAAGATGATCTATTACTTAGAATTCCATAACTGAATCAATTCGCATTGGACATCGATGGAGTACATCCATCATAAAAATAAATTTAATTTCCAAACCAAACTTTTCATCTCATTATATTATTTTAAATAAACATTGAATTTTATATATTAAAATAGTTTTCCCCGTTTCATTTATACATTAGAGAACTAAACGTGTACCAACATTTTTCGGATAGCATGGATAGCTACCATACAGCAAAAGCTGCTTTGTAATCAGCAGTTTTTTAACATGGGATTACAACAACAAAAACTTATCTGGATAGCTCTTCATAGGTTTTTGATCGCGGCCATGACATATTAGTTAGGTGACGTGAAATAACGCCCTACGAATTAAGGCCTCATTTTTTCACTTAAAAAAGGAAATAAGGCCACATCAAACAGTTCAGTTGAAAGTTGAAAGCACACCAACAGAGCACGAGTTGAATTCAAAAGTAATAGGAGAAGAAGTGTAATTATTTCTCACACTAAGTGGGCAGAAACTCAACCATTCAAAGTGAAATTCATTCTCAGGAAAAAGTGTAATAAATTCTCTCTTTCAGTGGGACTCAACTCCACTTTGAAAAGTGAAGCAGATTCCCACTAAGAGTGAAATAAATGCTCATGTGGAGCAAATTCCCGTGGAATTATTTCCCTGCACCTACCAAAGCTCTGTAAATAATCAAAAAAATCGAGCAATTTTTTTGATTATTTACAGAGCTTAATTAACAGAATTTTGAAAAACTGAATTTTTTAAAAATGTTAATCTAAAAAAAGAAATTCTTTTTTTTTTTTAATTCAAATTTTTAAAAAATTCTGTTAGCCCTGTAAATAATAAAAAAAAATCGCGCGATTTTTTAGATTACTTACAGAGCTTTCCTAACAGAATATTGCATACTGAATTTCAGCAAATATTTTTTTTTATTATTAAAATTTTTCAAAAATTCAGTTAGCAAAGCTCTGAAAATAATCAAAAAAATTACTTGCGGCCTTATTTCCAAGTTTGAATGTGCCCTAATTTCCAAGTAAGCTTGGAAATAAGGCCCGTCGGGCCTCATTTCAATTTTTGTATGGAAATAAGGCCACATTTTAAATGTGGCTCTAATTCGTAGGGCGTTATTTCACGTCACCTCTTAGTTATCATAAAAAAAGCATCAAACAAATTTTAGGCTGCGTGCGATTTTTTCGCCATTCACTCTCAAATTGAAATTTACAAATAAACAAATAAGAAGGAATAAATCTATTTGTTTATTTTGATAACCTTATTAGTTTTATAGCTCTGCAACAAAATTCACGAGCAAGCAATTCAATTCAATTGTAAGCGACAAACATAGAAGATAAGGGCAATTATTTGTCTCCTTTGATTTTCAGAATGACAGCACAAACGTGGCGTTTACACCTGACCTAATCACGAGTTTAAACTTTAAACATGTGTTTCTTTACTCTAAAATTTAAATTGACGTTAAGCGTTAAGCTGTTTATTAAATTGATTATTGGTATGGTTCATTATTTAGAGTCCACTTAAATTCTTAAATATTAAACTGATCTCTAAATTTGATTATTGGTAAGGCCTAAAAAACATCGTTCCGGATTTGCTTTCCAGAATACAAGAAGTGACTAAAAACGATTCCATTGACCTCAATGAACTGGAAAAGGACCAATCAATTGATCCAGAATTACAAGGTTTACTTTCAAACAACAACACATCTCTTGTGTTGAAAGCAGTTAAAAACAACGAAGGCGCGTCTACGTTAATATGCGATATATCAGGTATGTTCATTCGACCATTCGTCACTAAAAAGTTTCGAAATACCGTTCTAGCTAACATCTACAACCTGAATCGAGCTACAATGAAGATTTTACAGCAACGTTTTGTGTGGCCCATGATGCGTAAAAATTGTACACACCTTGTTAAGCATTGCATTAAGTGCCAGCGATGCAAAATTCAAGTACACAACAAAGCACCACTTGAATTGTACCGGGAGCCTTCCGAACGATTCGAACACCTTCATATGGACCAGGTGGGTCCATTACCCCCTTCAAATGGATACTCGTATTTGCTCACAATCATCGATCGAGCAACCATTGGCCAGAGGCCATTCACATCGGAAACCGTGGCGAAAGCTTTCATAGGTTGCTGGGCTTCCCGCTATGGAGTTCCTTCCCGGATAACAACAGATCGTGGGCGGCAGTTCGAGTCCAGTTTATTTGTTCAACTTAACAACATCTTGGGTATTCATCATCTAAAAACCACCGCTTACCACCCACAAGCGAACGGGATGATAGAGCGATGGCACCGCTCATTAAAATCAGCATTCAAAACGAAAATGCCAGGGAGCTGGACAGACGAGCTGCCACTCATAATGCTTGGTCTTCGAGTCGCGTGCAAAGAAAACAAAAATGCAACACCAGCAGAAATGCTCTATGGTAAGACCCTAAGAATACCTGGTCAATTTATTGTGTCTCCACAGGAAAACGTCTCCGACAACGACTTTATGAAGAAGCTCTCTGAATCTCTAAAAAGGTGCTGTCTCGTGGACCCTGTGCATCATAGCTCATCGAGACTGTTTTTCACTCAACCAACCTTGCAGACTTGCACACATGTTTTTGTTCGGGTGGACGCAGTAAGAAAGACACTTCAGCCTTCATACAACGGACCATACGTGGTAGTAAATAAATACAAAAAGTTTTTTTAAGGTGAACATCAATGGAGCTGTACCAAAAATCTCAATTGATCGTCTTAAGGCTGCGTTTGTCACAGCCGCCGATCCAGAAACTGCGCCTTTAATCAACCCACCTCCTGAAATGAAAAAATATAGAACGCGTCCCGGCAGGTTGGTTAAGCTGCGCTTACCACTGCTCTCACACTAGAGGTGGAGTAATGTAGCAACACTACAATAATTCAGCATCAGCAACACTGAAAGTAAATACATAACGACACGCGCAACATGAGTAAATAACTTGTGCACTAAATGATTACCGTATACAAAATCCCGTACAACATCACACCAGAAGATGATCTATTACTAAGAATTCCATAACTGAATCAATTCGCATTGGACATCGATGGAGTACAGTCATCATAAAAATAAATTTAATTTCCAAGCCAAACTTTTCATCTCATTATATTATTTTAAATAAACATTGAATTTTATATATTAAAATAGTTTTCCTCGTTTCATTTATACATTAGAGAATTAAACGTGTACCAACATTTTTCGGATAGCATGGATAGCCACCATACAGCAAAAGCTGTTTTGTTACAGCAGTTTTTTTACATGGGATTACAACAACAAAAACTTATCTGGATAGCTCTTCATAGGTTTTTGATCGCGGCCAATGACATCTTAGTTAGGTGCCGTGAAATAACGCCCTACGAATTAAGGCCTCATGTGGCTTTATTTCCATTTTTAAGTGGAAATAAGGCCACATCAAACAGTTCAGTTGAAAGTTGAAAGCACACCAACTGAAAACATAGGCGCCTGCCTGGCGACTGTGCATACCCTAAGCGGAGCGACGGACAGAGGACCCGAAAAGGGAGTTAAAATCCTTGAACCCGTGAAGCGGGCTCTTTATGACACTTAAACTTAAAGTCCACCAACTGACAACACAAGCGCCTGCCTGGCGACTGATTTAATATGATTTAAAAAGATTACACACTAGCTTTTGAGAACAAAAACAATATTCAAAAGTAATAGGAGAAGAAGTGTAATTATTTCTCACGCTAAGTGGTCAGAAACTCCACCATTCAAAGTGAAATTCATTCTCAGGGAAAAGTGCAATTAATTCTCTCTTTCAGTGGGACTCAACTCCACTTGGAAAGTGAAGCAGATTCCCACTAAGAGTGAAATAAATGCTCATGTGGAGCAAATTCCCGTGGAATTATTTCCCTGCACCTACCAAAGCTCTGTAAATAATTTATAGAGCTTTCCTAACAGAATTTTGAAAATCCTTTTTTTTTAAATTCACATTTTTCAAAAATTCTGTTAAATCAAAAAAATCGCACGATTTCTTAGATTATTTACAGAGCTTTCCTAACAGAATATTGCATACTGAATTTCAGCAAATATTTTTTTTTTTATTATTCAAATTTTTCAAAAGTTCAGTTAGCAAAGCTCTGAAAAGAATCAAAAAAATTACTTGCGGCCTTGTTTCCAAGTTTGAATGTGCCCTAATTTCCAAGTAAGTTTGGAAATAAGGCCCGTCGGGCTTTATTTCAATTTTTGTATGGAAATAATTGGTAGGGCATTATTTCACGTCACCTCTTAGTTTTCATAAAAAAAGCATCAACAAAATTTAAGGCTGCGTGCGATTTTTTCGCCATTCACTTTCAAATTGAAATGTACAAATAAACAAATAAGAAGGAATAAATCTATTTGTTTATTTTGATAACCTTATTAGTTTTATAGCTCTGCAACAAAATTCACGAACAAGCAATTCAATTCAATTGTAAGCGACAAACATAGAGGACAAGGATAATTATTTGTCTCCTTTGATTTTCAGAATGACAGCACAAACGTAGCGTTTACACCTGACCTAATCACGAGTTTAAACTTTAAACATGTGTTTCTTTACTCTAAAATTTAAAGTGACGTTTAGCGTTAAGCTGACTATTAAATTGATTATTGGTATGGTTCATTATTTAGAGTCTACTTAAATTCTTAAATATTAAACTGATCTCTAAATTTGATTATTGGTAAGGTCTATAGAAAATAGAGCTTACGATATTTTTTGACAACTGTTCTACTTGCAAAAGAATTTTTTCTTGCGGCACTCTATTATGTTAAGCCAGTAGTTATCGCCAATTCAAGGAAAATTTCTCCCTCGAATTTGTCTTTTTCAATTAAAGAATTTCAAGTTTTTAATTCTTTATAAATCTCTATGTGTCCTTGTTTTGAGATGAGCACTAATAACACCGTCTATGTCTAACAATATGCCTATAAACTCCTCCCTAAACATTCTTTTATATAAGAATGAAGTAATTTAAAGTTTTGCTAAAATTGCTTTATTTTTATTCATAACACACAAAAACAAATATTGCTGCCATTTCAATCAATAAAAAAAGAACACAATCTAGGTACCGACCACTGCTCGTTGTTTTTTTGTTGATGTCTTCTTTCACACAAGATTCTTGTGGTATTCCTATATTCCTAAAAGCAACCATCACACAAAAAATATTCAATATTCTTTCTATGTCATGCCATGCCACATCGGAAAGCCGCTAATGAAATTTGCTGATAAAATAAGTGTCTACGTGCATTCCTCTCATCATAAAATGGTAGGTTGTACCTATGTACCTAACTACTCTTGGTAAAGAAAATTCACGCAAATTCTTTTAGAACACTGTATATGAAGGTAGTCACCGTTTTTTTGTCGTACACAAAAATAAATATACCAAAGAAAATAAACCCATCTGGCAATGAGGAAGGGAATTCAAATAAAAAGAAACAACAAAAACAACAAAAAACTTTTATATCCTGTCCATTATGGGTTTTCTTCTCTCAAAAGAAAACCAAACATTTTCTCGTCGTCTTTTTCATGTTAACCCAACACATTCAATTACCATTTTCATCAGCTATCGATTTTCTATCCATTTCCGTTACCGCTGCCGCTACCACGGTATGCGAATGCGAATGCTCCTCATCATCATCGTCAGCTACCACCATCACTGCTGCTGTTGCTGATGACGATGGTGGTTCTTCGTCGTGTGGTGGTTCCTTGAACTCCATCGAACTAAAGTCAGTGGCGCCAACAACACTACCGCCATCACCATCATAGCCATCTAAAACCTCCTCACGTTGCTGTTGTTGTCGTCGACTTTGTCCCGATGCCAATCGATTTTCTCTTCCTTCTTGGCCGTCGGCCAGCATTTGTATCGTAGACGATGATGTGTAAGATGCCGCCTCCGATACATTATCCATATCGTCATGGACAAGTTTGACGGCAGTCACTGATGATGAAGAACACGAAGGGTCTGATTCCTTATACTGCTTGAGTTTTATTTTATTTGAAAAAAGTCTTCGCATTGTCCTTTGGATAATTATGGCCGCAGTGAATGCTGAAAGGCTCTCACTCTCGTTGCTGGGTGGATTTTTCTTTATTCTAGCCATATACCTTCGGAAGTACCGTTGAATGACATAGATCGCATTTTGATACTTCTCATCGGCATAAAGGCTTGCTCCTTCTGGCACTGCTGCTGGTGCCAGGACATCCTCCTCATTAATCGATTCCATTGCCTGGAAGCTTGCCATTATGTCGGACTTTGATTTTCTCGGCTGTGGAATGGGTTGGATTTTGATTGGCTTCTGGCATATGTATCCGTAGTTTGCAGGTACAGCAAAACGTTGATGTCCGTCAAAATACGCTTCGAAGGCCGAAAATTCCTCGTAGCCTTTGTCCAGTGAGCCATCTCGTTCTAGAATAAGCTGCTCGAAGTGATTCACAGCGAATTCGCAAATGTTTTCTGGTTTATCCCGAAGGACCTCTTTGGCGAGATCTTTCATAAGGTCTATGAGTCCATTGGGGACATGGGGTGTTAATAGAGGCATTTTCTTTATTTTTTTAAACTTATTTTAACAAATTTTATATTTTAAAATTGTTCGCCACCTACGAGAGTACCGTTTTCACAAAAAGTTAGATCAATACTGATTTGGTGTTGGCGAAAATACCGAATTGTATAAGGCGTTTGCACTTGTTACCACGGGAAACCGTGGCCAAAACAAACAGAGCTACCGGAGACGTGTGCGACCTATTTATGGTTCAACCCTTGCAAAGCTATATATACATGGAAAGGTAATTGGACGGGCAATTACCGGAACGACATGAAGGTCATTTTCCATAAATTGGCCACAGACAATTGACACAGTGGCCATCGCATGTTCTGGCGGTAGCAGAAGCAGCTTTGAGACAGGTCAGATACAAGCTATTTTCTAGGTCACACACATACATTTGTATGTACGAGTATATTCGGAAAGAGAAAGTTTAGTTAGTCAGAATGTGCCTGGAATGACTGATGACAATAATTACCATTCCCTGGAGGTGTGTTCGAATTTATTTTTATTAAAATTTTTGGCAATTTGTTGCTTTTTCAACAGACACGCATAAAAGTTTTTGTTTTTAATTTATTAATTTTTGGTATGGTTCCGTCATGCCCCATCATCGCCCATCACTATTAAATTTGTCGTCATCATCGTTAGCTTCAACAATGCGACATATGATGGGAATATCTTGCACTTTAGTTGGATTACCAACTTTTGTTGTGTCAAGTGTTTCGGCGATAAGTTTCTTCTTGAATTGTTGCCACTTGCGTGTTGCGAGAAAATCTTGAAAGAGTAATTCACGTGACGGTATTGTTGAGTTTAAATAGAATCGCATACGTTGCCATATATTTCCAGGATTTTGATCCTTTTCGAGGAGCCAAAAGCGTGGTATGAGTAGACATTGAACAGTTGTTCGTGCCATTATAACACGATGTTCAAGTTGTTCGCCTAAGCCAAATATGCCACCGTAGGTTAAGGACCCAACATCTATGAAGTGACTCTCGAGTTTGGTGGTTGATTGTTCCTAAAATAAGGATGTTGGTGTGGGATGAAATAATAGTATTTGAAACAAACTTTATGAAGCACCTACTTACCTCAATTGATGTGGTCAAGGTTGTCGACCTTCTTTGTGTATTAACTTCTGATTTATTTGATAATCGATTGATTGATGCTTCTTCTAATACAGGATTAGAGTCTTTTTTCTCAATTATGGAATCTGGGATGCTAAGGTCCACTCCGCACATTAGGGCATACTTTTTGTAGTCCGACTTGCGAGCCTGAGCAAAAAGAAACAATTTGTAAGGAGAAATTTCTGTGAGTTTGTTAAATTAAAAATATGAGCTTGAAAATTTTGTACGTAACATAGTAACAAAGATAGGCACCTGTGCATTCGTTTTATGTTGTAATCGTTCGTTACTTTGGGAAGTAATAACAATATTTTTTCAAAATATTTGAATTTAAAATTTTATTCAATTGGTATTAAATCTTTTAAAACCAGCAAAAATGGGGAAAATGAAGTGTGAATGCAAACAAATTTTAAAATGTTCTGCTTGAAATTTCTTCTCGAACATCAAACATTTACCCATATTCCGCAAGTCGTATTTTGTCTCGTACTCGTATTCGAACTTGAACTCGTATCGTATGAAAATCGTTATTCTTCAAGTCGTATACGTTGTACACGAGAAGCTTAAAAAAACAACGTATATCGTTGCCCGTATAATATTTGTCAAAATCATTGAAATGTCATAAAACAAATTATTTTAGTGCGAGAATTGTTCAACGATTTTCTATTTGGTGGATATTGTTCAACGATTTTCTATGTGGTGGATATGCTATTTGTATCAATCCAAGCAGGATTGCATAAACCTGGCAGCGATACCGCGGACCTAAGACCACCAAAATACATTTTCGAAATGCAAAAAAAGGAGGAAAGAAACAAGTGTTTTATACAGCTCCAAATTTAAGCAACTTTTTTAATTTTGTCTGGTGTTGGTTGCGGTAGACGTGAAGAAATTTGTTGTGCGTTGTGTTGCATGCGACGGAATTTGTGTGTTTGCGTGAGTTGAACTATTGTCTCTTGACATCAGACATCAACTTTCAACTTGGTGCATTTTGTCTTTTCGTCCTTTGTAGTTTATTTTATATTATTATTAATGTAATAATAATAATAAAATGTATTAATATTATTATTCATATTTATTAATATTATAAACACGGCAGCCATTTTTATTTTCCTTTGATAGGAAATCATGCTTTATACAGAACAAATTTAAAAATGTTAATTTTTTCAGCAAAGAAAAAAAAAAGTGAGCCAAAATTTTTCATCAATATCTAAGTAGCTACAGGCAATATAGTGCGTGCGTTGAATAAGTTCCTGAACGAATGATTCTTGATTAAGTGTACGAAGGATTGAACTCGTCCATCAACTTGTTGAGCAACCATATCGAAAACGCAGTTGACCAACTTGATAAACTTTTTTTTCTGTCAAAATCAAACAAGTTTATCAACTAGTGTACGAGGTTTTTCAACAATTGAATACGTTGATCAACTAAGTGTACGGAGGTTTCCAACAATTGAACGAGTTGATCAACTAGGTGTACGAGGTTATTCAACGTTTGACTAAGTTTGTCACACGTTTTGTTTAATTTTACCTCTTACTTTGTTGCTCAACAAGAAGAATGTTAGTTACTGCACTAGTGTAAGAGGTTCTTAATTTGTTCATCCAACGCTGGAGTTGAATGAAAAGTTGAAAGAAGTTGGTTGAGCTTCTCTCGCACTAAGTGGGCGACCAGCATTAGAGCTGCGGTGACCCTCGCAGGTTGATAAAATAAATAGCAGGAATTCTGAAAGAAATATCTACATTATATGCATATTGCATGCACTAGGTTTTTGTCCTTTTTTATCCGAAAAAATATATAACTCGTTTAAAAGATTTCACACGAGGAATAAACAACACAAATACGACTTTAATTCGAATTAATACTAGATTCGGAATAATGATAAAATATGAACAGTCGTATGCGATGTTGTCAGTTTCTCAATATTTGTAGAAGTGAAGTCGGATATACGACTTTTGGAATACCTAAATACGACTGTAGTACAATACGAGTCATAACTACGAGTTTCAGAATATGGGTGGTTGTAAAGTTAGTGCCCAAAGCGATGGCATCAGTCCAGGCTTATCCACTTTTCACAAAATAACAAATAATTATAAAATATAACGGTTGTAGGGACATACCTTTTTTACATTTTTTGATGGCACTGACCTAAGACAAGAAATATTCAAAATATCTAACTAAATATTTTTAACTCCAAACTTTTATAGATACTCTTCGGCAAAGACACTTAATTAAATGTTATGGATTTTCAACACACATATGTATGTATTAAGAATCCATTTACATATTAGGTTGAGCTATCCTTACTCTAATGTTGCGTTTCTCCCAGGATGGCATCTAACAGATGACCATACTTGGCCGAATTGAATACCTATATAAGAAACCCAGACTGAACCTCGCTTAGATTATTGTTTGACTCGACCCACTTACTGATCTTATTATTTAAGAGCGAAGTATAAACTTTTAAGCCTTCAGAAATGAAATGCCTTAACGGGATCTCATGGGTCACCTTTTTTTTTAATGGGAAGTATAAGGTCATCATTGAAAAAATCCGGCTGCACAGCAAAGTTAAAATTAAGTTAAGAGCTTTTTTAAAGATGAATATCGAAAAAAATTCGGCAGCAGAGTCCAGCAGATTTCCATTTTTAAGAATTTCCAGTACTGTTACCAGTTCTACCATAGTGATTTCAGCAACTAAAGTGCTGTCTATTATATTTGACCTTGCGTAACTCCATTGCGACTTTTTCGGTGACAAGCTTAGCAATACATAAAAGTGGCAAGTTTCCTTTTTTTTCCTAATTACTCAATTTTGAAATGAAAGCTTGTCTAGTAAAGTAAACTAACTCAATATTAAGCCAGTAATCATTAAATAACAGATTTATCTGATAATTTTGAGGTTCTTCCTTATTACTCTACTTAAAATATTTGATATTTAACATTAATAAACTTGGAACTTGGCGTACTTTTAGATCTCATTACTTCTTACGGCTGACTGGTTACACAAAAGTCTTTGTATATAGAAGAACTTGGCTACTTTTTTAACCTTCATGTTTCTGTTGTGATTGCTTATTCCAAAATAAAGATAATTGCGTTTAAAAATCTTCACTTGGAATTTTTTTGGCAGAATAAGTAAAATTTGACTGGGCTAAATTTTGAATACTGTTTGCACCTTTGGGCACTTGTAAGCGATATTTTGTCACGCTAAACGGTTGAAAGCGGTATTTTTTGTCTTTGTCTGGTGTTAATTAACTCGCCCAAAAAAGATCAACGAAGAATAAATAAGTTATTTTTTTGCATGTTTCAAACGCCCTCTACACCAGAAGATCTCAAGGTGCGCTGTAAGCGTTCCATTTTGATGACACCCACAACTAAATTTAACACGACATACATTACGATTTTAATGACAAACATATTGACATTATTTTGACTTTTGCGAACTCTTGGACTATTAAGTCGTTTCTGCGAAACCAAAAGATTTAAGAAAAGTGGGAGGATTTAAGTTGAAAATATAGTTTAAATCTTTTTCTTGCTTGTGAAAAGAAACTCTGAAAATGTCATCCAATTAATTTAAACTATTTTCGATAAAGCAAATATACAGGGAAAATGGGCGTGGTAGTGGAAACCGAGACCTTAAACCCACACTTCTTCAAGGAGTAGGATTTTGACGTATTTTTTTCATTTAAAATTCAATTTTTTTTGTTCTAGAAGAAGAAGAAAAATGACAAAAAAAAGGTACGAACGAATTCGAAATCACTCTTATTTTCACTTAAAAACTCAAAATTTGATGACTATGCAAATTTTAACTTTGAGGTAACAAATGAGCAAACAAAATTAATTATTTTAAACAAAAATATTTCAAGTCAATAAAACGTAACAATTTTTCTGATCCCAATCTGTATCTATTTTGGATATTCTTTGTTATTAATATTTTGTTTACTGCATTGCATCAAAAATTGTCACTTTTTCCAATAAGATTCTAATTTTAGAAAAACTATTCTAAAGATAAAAATCCGTGTAGTCCAATAATTTTACTGGACAAGAAGACTTTTACCTGTTTCTGTTGGACACAAGATTCCAAATTTTTTGTAACGCGACAAGTTTTTTTTAAAACAAAATGAAATTCAAAACACAGCTAAGTAAGAAGCAATATTGTCAATCGCAAATTTATACCGTACCTTCCTGTATACTCCTGCAACTTCCTCTTCAGGCTGTTGGTCTTCTTCAGAATCCATCGAAGATCGTACCGATACATCATCAACATCAGTTGCTACAGCCACTCTGCCTTCGACTTTAGCTTCATTGAGTTTCTTTAAAATTTCTTCGTTCGTCAAGTTACTGAAAAGCATTGAAGACTCTCCATCTTGGATATCCAAAAGGCTGAATGATTTGTTTTTTCCTTTTTCAGTCACCTTTGTGTCGTACTTGGTTACGTAAATATTTCTCTTAGATAAAATTACACACACTTAACAAACCTTCATCTTTAAACACTGCAAAATCATACACTGTCCACTTATAACAAAATGAACATGGCTCAGAGGTCCCTTATCCTCGTAATAAATCGTCTCCAATGGTTCATATTGCTTCAATAATCCAACCTTACATGCATAAACTATCTGCAAGAAGATCAGAATAAAAATCTAGAATCAGAGCTTTCGACTTCGTGCCGTTGTTCCTGTCCGAATGAGATAACCTGATGTAAGTTCCAGTCTTTGAAGTAATCAAACGCTGCCAGAGCGATTTTTTTCTCTTCCCATTGTTTTTCCATAAAAGGACGAAGAATTCGATCAAAATCGTCCTCGTAAACAGTCAGGAGTTCCACATCGTCTGAAAGTAACTTACAGATTAACTCGGGGAATTATTTTGCATTTGCAAAAATATCTGCCTTCATTGAGGTACGAGTATTAAAAAACATATTTTTGTGAGTTTAGTTACAATTGAATCAGATAAGGTTATGTAGGAA
Organism: Melangyna quadrimaculata; assembly: GCA_949320155.1. Taxonomy (NCBI): domain Eukaryota; kingdom Metazoa; phylum Arthropoda; class Insecta; order Diptera; family Syrphidae; genus Melangyna; species Melangyna quadrimaculata. The sequence continues at coordinate 402,746,787 of OX439483.1, forward strand.
GTAGTATCCATGCAAAAGGAGGATATTCGAGGGTGAGAGAAACTGCTTTGGGGGTGGTTTCACCTAAAAAGCTAGGAACAGATTTCTCATTTCGTTATGGTTTTTCTGTTCCTTACCTACTTACTTACTTCCGCAGACAACTGATTGAAAGGCAACAATTCGTTTTAGTTTCAGTAAACGGATATAAACTCCGATTTGGAGCTCTGGAATGATTGCAATCTCAGAAGCCTAACCATAGAAGCAGTTATGGCAGTTGTTGTAGGCGGAATGGAGCACCATCAGGATGTTTCTGTCTGTATACGATACAAATCGATTTGCTATGAATTTTGATTAGGATAGAAAAATATTTTTTCATTTTGTATTGCAAAAGTGTTCTTATAGGCCGGAGTTATGAGTAGTCACGCAAAGTCTTTTTGGGGAACGATTCTATATTTCAATTGGATCTTATAATATGAGAGTTGGATATAGAAACGGTATAAACGGATGGCATAGCGTGGCTGAAAGGTATGCTTGCATTTTTATGTTCATGCTACGTTTATATAAGATTAATGGACTGTTTGAGTAATTTTTTGATATTAAACACAATTAGATAAGTGAGCAAGGGTGCTGAGGTTCACATAATAAGGAATTATGGAAATGAATACTGGTCTGGAGAAACTGTTAGGTAGAAGTGAGTTGACAGTGGAATGCTCAAGAGGCTCCTTTTATATTAAAGAGTCGTAAAAAGTTGACTTAGGTAACTCACTCCAAAAGCATATTATCAATTTGGCAATGAGTTCAAGGTTGTTCGAAAACAAAATATCAATTGAAATACTTGCATGAAGGTTTGCAGGGGTTGGATATCAATTTGTTGAAATTCTTTGCTTTAGTTTGCCCCGCCTCTATATTTCATAATAAAAAGTTGCATAAGAGTGTCAATTTATTCAGAGCAGGAGAAATTGAATTGTTTTCTTTTTAATACAATTTTTCTGAGCAAACATGCAATCTACTATCATGATAGAAATTTGTGAGTTATACAAGTTTTGGGTTTTATGAGAAACTTTAAAATATAAGAATTTTGAATTGTGACTTTTCTCATCATTTGTGTTCCTTATTCACTGAACATTGGTTTCTCTCTTTGAAATTGTTGACTTAAAATAGAGCATAACTTTTTCAGCTTACAAATGGAGACAGACTAAGGCCTAGTTCACACGAGATTAAACCGCACGTTTTTTATCGTATTCGGGTTTTACCGAACTAACAGCGGGGTGTTCACATGGCACTTTTCGATTCGATTAAAAATCGAAAAGCTGCCGGGTAAATAAGAATGTACTGCATAATGAAGTGGAAACGCTTCATATTCGTATTATTCGTCATCTGAAGCGTAGAAAACTTCTAATCTGTTCAAAATGCTATTTAAAAATTATAGAAAGAAATAATTTGAAATGAAATATTCTGTGTTAATTTGTGTCCTTTATATTTAATAAAACTTTCGTTTACAACCGAAACAAATAATTTTAAATACACTAATTATTGTAGTGTATTAATGTTGATTAATTTGTTGTCGTTATTTTAATACTTTTTTCATTTTGATGTAAGGGCTGATAATATTGTTTCGACTATAAGTTCTTGTGTTATATTTCAAGATAAATATAAAAACAAACTTGTTTTGGAATTGTAAAGAAAAATCTATAAAAATCCTGTTTAAAAGCAGAAGGCTAGTAGGTATGCTAAAAACAATGTTTAAAGCCTAGTATACAGTTCTTTTGAACGAAAAAAAAAATTAGTGGTGAGATTTTTTTTTCGGAAATAAAACATCTGGGGTGAAACGAAAAATATCTTTTTTTTTTTCCACATAGCATTGTCACTGACGCGATTTTTATAAAAAATTTGTGATTTGTCCCACATGTTAGGTCTCATACTGGATAAAAAACTAAGTTGGAAACCTAATATTCAAGAGAGAATTAAAAAAGCCACTGTTGGTTTATTCTCCTGTAAAAAAGCTATAGGTACTAAATGGGGTCTATCCCCTGCCATAACTCACTGGCTCTACACTCTGGTCGTAAGACCGATTCTCACTTATGGGGTAACAATTTGGTGGACTGCTCTAGATAAAGTTACGTACTGTGACCAGCTGAGCAAGGTCCAGAGATCAGAAAGTATGACGACACCATCAGCTGCACTAGACATACACCCCTCGATTTATATGGCAAGCAAATGGCTGCGAACACAGCCGTCCGCCTTAAAGCCATTTCTCAATAGACCAACAACTCTATCGGTCATACTGAAATTCTAGACTTCTATGAATCTATTCCTTGTCATTCCGACTACACCAAATCCAAACTAAATTTCGACAAAAGTTTCCAGGTCACTATACCCTCAAGAGAATCTTGGGACGTTGGGGACCCTCTCAAAGGTGATTCAGTTCATTTTTATACTGATGGGTCGAAAACTGAGGAAGGAGTGGGCGGCGGAGTGTACTCAGACAAACTTAATTTAAGTCTCTCCTTCCGGCCCCTAACCACTGTAGCGTATTCCAAGCGGAAATCCTGCCAATTAAAGAAGCTCTGTCTTGGCTGAGAGAAAACGTGATATCAACATCGGATATACACATCTTCTCAGATATTCAAGCAGCACTTAAATCTCTCAACTCTGTCTCTACCAACTCCGTTACGGCCCAAAACTGTCGATCGTCTCTTGAAGAGATGGCGGAACAGTTTAATATTCACCTTCTTTGGGTGCCGGGCCATAGAGATATTCCGGGAAATTGTAAAGCCGATGAACTTGCCAGAAATGGAACTCTAATGCCCGTTTTGCCTAACAGGTGGAACACAGGTATACCGATCGCTACGTGTAAACTTTTGCTAAAACAAAACTCTGCAAGGATAGCAAACTCAAGATGGACAAACCTTACTACATGTCTGGCCACAAAAGAAATCTGGCCATCGCTAGACCCTAGGCGCTCTAAAAGTTTGCTATCACTTAGCAGATCACAAATTAGCTTCGTAATAGGTGTCATAACAGGACACTGCCTTATAGGAAAACACGCCACAAGACTTGGCGTTTTCTCAAATGACTTCTGTAGAAGTTGCATGGACGAAGAGGAGGAGGAAACAATTCCTCACCTCCTCTGCACATGTCCTGCTCTTTCGCAGAGGCGCAGACTCCATCTGGGGGACTACTTTTTCAATGATCCAAGCGACCTGGCTAATACAGGCATACACTGTCTCTCTCGCTTCATAAAAAGCTCCGAATGGTTTTCGTAATGAGGATAATCTCCTCATTCCTATCATGTGGTATCACAACGGACCTAATTATGGTCTAAGTGTGTCAGCCGTTTTCCTGACAGCCACTTTAACCTAACCTAACTTAACCCACAAAATGGGTTTTTGTTGCACCAAAGAAACAAGTAAAAAAGTCCAATAATGTCTATATTCGCTAAAGAGTCGGCCGCCATATTTATATAAAATCGTTAGATCACTCCTTTCTTTACAAAAGGTGTTACAACACTGACCACACACAATTCCTATGAATTTTGAAAATTTCCCAGTTTAAATGCCGACTTGAATTTTAATGGAGAAAGAGTGAATAAAATATATTGATTACTGAATCATACAAATAGAAGTTAAGACCTCGATACCATCATCGGGCTATGAATATGTTAACTTAAGGCGGGCCATGCATAACACACTTTTGACAATATTTTTCTAGGTACTGATTTTGGCGGATTAACTGAGGTTCAATAAAGAATTCAAGCATTTAATAAACTGAACTATAGTCGAACTAAAGATAATCCGCCAAAATCGGTGGGTTAAAATATTGAGCCAGTGTTTAACCACGGTTTAAATGTTTTATTTGACATAACATAAAATAATATGGTAGGTATAGAGTATTTAATAAATATCCCAAAAATTTCCTTTTGTTGTTTTCCATTGGGTTCATTCACTCATTCTAAAATCGAGTGGAACAGTGCTAATTGATACAACTCATTTTTGATCTTTTGTCTTATTCAAAATATATTTTTGAATCGATTGAAATTTATATGATTTAAATTCCTCAACAGTTATAAAACCACAACATTTGTAGTGGAGCATGATCATGTATAATTTTTTTTTTAATTGTTAAATTTTTCATCAAATTTTGTGTGAATTTTTTTTTTTAAATTTTAACCTTTATTTTAATCAAAATCCATTTTTTTTTTTGTAAAAAATTTATATAACTAATATAAGCGCCGCACTTGTTGAAATAATCATAAAACATTTGTTGACATTATTTTAGAGGACACAAAGACTAATATACCTGGTAAGTTTTGTCTCAATATTTAACAAAATCTCATCAACTTTTAAATTTAAAGTTTCGAAAATCAAATTTATTTTCCACTTAATCACATTTTTAGTATGAAGTTTTTCAAAATTTTACAATAATTAATTAATTAATTAATTATTTATCTCAACCATAAAGATCTATTAAGTATTAATCAAGTTTCAAGCCTCAAAAGGTGGCTTAATCGGGCTTATTTCATAATTTAATTATTTTTTTAAAAATAAAAATCAATTTTATTGAGTTTTTTTTATTGAAGTGCACCTACTTTTTTCCCCGTTAGATTTAAAAATATAAAACCACTGACATATTTGTAGAGAAGCTATAGACCTAGAATCGTGTATAATTTGTTTTTTGAAATTTTGAAAATTTTCATCAAATTTTTAACTTAGAAGAGCAAATATAAAGTTCACTGGACATTTACACACCCTTTTAGTATGAATTGTTTGACCCCATCCCAAAAATGTTCATACACGAATTAAGCCACATTTGTAGGCTTTCATTTGAGACCTTCACCTTAAAGATCTGACCAGTACAAATGAAGTTAGGATTTTTGAAAAGGAAAAAAGCCGATTAGAAATAATTTTTTTATTCAGATAACTGTGCTTTCCCACTGCTGAGTGATGTTGGCAATGGACAAATAAATCAATTCGGTTTTTTTTTCGGTTTTTTGATTATTTTAAATTTAAGATTGTGAAGTATTGTGTGTATAGGAAATGAGGTATCAAATTAATCGCTGTATTATTGACTTGTGGTATAAGAGAAAACTAAATCCATCGATGATCGCAATCAATAGTTACTATCCAATATGTGAAAACTTTGATATAAATTAATTTTCCCCCTCCACGTTACAGCACGCATCCCATTTTTTTTACCAAATATTTGAATCAATAGTCTCAATCACACATACAAATTTCAGACTTCTAAACCAACCCCATCAAAAGATAAAACTCAATAAACCCTTTATTCGGTTGATTTTCATATTTGGTAAAAACGTGTGGTTTTCTACCGTGTGAATGACATGATATAAATCTATGAGCCACGAGAGGTGAATAATAAGTCGCAAACCTTACGGTTTTGTTGACAAGGACGTCGTCGGGTTTTCGATCGACGTGTGCAGGTGAAAACGTTTTTCTGCAGAAAAATCATCGTGTGAACAGTTCTATGTAAATGTATGGGCCACTGCGCATTTGTCCGGGTGTATACAGCTAAAAAACGTGCGGTATAATCTCGTGTGAACTGGACCTAATAGGTTTCGAAATTGAGCTTTTTAGGGTCCCAACTATGTAATTTGAATCTACAATAAAAATGTTCGAATTCCTAAAATCGTAATTTTTTTTAAATATTTGAGTTGAAAACATTTGTTGAGAGTTTTTAATAGTTTTGTTTGCAGTTTTTTTTGTAGTTTATTTGCTCTAAAAAAAACTATCTATTGAATTTTTTTGAAAAAAATTACCAGTTATTGACTACGTGATTATATGTAAAAAAAAAAAATAGACTGGGTTCGGAATCATTTTTTATGCTTGAAATATTTGAGACGAAAACTATTTTTCAACTGTTTTTCTTAGTTTAAAAAAAAAGTCGCCGTTGAATTTTTTTAAAATGTTTACCAATTTTATATTGCGCAATTATGTGTAAAATAAAATTAGTCTCAAGTGAATTTCTTTTTCCGTTCTTGAGATATTTGAGAAAAATTACATTTTAAAGCTCCTTTTTTAAATTGCTGTTGTAAAAAAACGGTTAATTGAATTTTTTAGAAAACGTTTTCAGCACGTTATGACAGTATTATCTGTAAAATTAAATTCATCCGAAGTTCATATCTTTATTCGTTCTCGAGATAAGGTGGACGAAAAAAGTACCCCGAACGTAGGTACATTCACATATACAGACATCTTGCTAAAAACGACGGATTCTGATTCTAGAAACCTCCAAACGTGAAGATATATATATCAAAATTTTTAATTCGACAAATCGGACCAATTACATTAACTTCCAATGGAAAGTTAAAAATCATTGATGAATATGGAAAAGAGAGTCGCAGACAAACCGAATCAGATAACCAGTGGACAAATTGCTAGGACTTTCGGTTCACATTTCCAATAGAAGGAACATACGAATTCAATTGAAGGGTGGACTGCTATCACACAAGGAAACTGAGTTGCCGGCAACTAGGAGTTTGTTGGCAAGAAGGGCGTAAGGGAAAGAAAAAAATCTCCCCTCTCACCCTTCTCGCCTACAAACTAGCTAGTTTCTGGCAACTTAGTTTTCTTGTGTGAAAGCGGTCATGGCTACGATCTTAGGGTTTTTTGTCAACATTTGTAACGAAATATTTTGGCTACCAATCTTTTAAGTCATAAAACTGACAAATTTTTCAGGATGGCTTAAAAAACCTATAAGAAAAAAGATTTTTGTATACAATGTATATAAAATTCGTTTTTTTTTTATTTAGATGAGGCTCAAGTCGTTTTACGCTGAGGGGGCAGAAAAGTCTACTGTGTCAATAATACAGGGTATCCCTTAATTCGTCAATAGTATTTTAGGGCATAGTTCTTGGGTATGTTCTAAGAAAAAAAAATCGTTTCACAGTAATGGCCAATCTCCAATTTTGATATCATTTATCAGGGATTTAAGAAAAGTCTTACTTTGGTGTACTAATTGAAACAACATTATCACTTTAAGTGTCTTCTTGTGCAGAAGGTCTGCTGCACAACAAGCACATTTGTCTTGATAAACCTCCATGACCTCCATGACAATCAATTTTATTGCTTTTCATCCATAGTTTCCATCGACGAGGCGGTCGATCGAATTAAAATAAAAATAGACTAGGCGTATTCAGGAAACGGATATATCGGAAGGCCTCAGCAATCTCAGTTGCTTGAACTGGATTCCTCAGCAAAAATCTCAGTTTGGCTGTCAAAGTACTGAGGACAATTTTTTTTGGATTCGCTTGCTTAGCTTTTTACCGAGCAAAATCTCCGATCTCTGTATCGTAACAAAATAATATTTCAAATGCCAGTGTCAAATTCACAGTTAGAAAAGTTTACGACGTACTATGTCCTGATACTGCTTTGTGAACCGGTACTAATAAAGTGAAGAAATGCTGAGGTATTAACTTTTCGTTAGGACCGACTATCAGAGCTAGTATCTGGTCTAGCTAGAGCTAGAATGAGTACTAGACTGGCTTGTATTTTGGTCAAAATAATGGCCACAACAGTGTCTTTACAGTTTAATTCATGAATTTTGTTTAGAAAAGGAATACTTGTAACTTGTATTGATTAAACGGCGCAATTGCCTTAAAAAATTTAATTAACTTACTTGTAGCCTTGCATGTTTGTTGTCTGAGACAGTGTTCGATTAATTCAATTTCTCCAATACAATCTCCAGGACCACTAATAAAGTCTAACTTTTCATCGTACTTTTCTTTATCCTACAAACAAAAAATATAAAATAGATAACTAGGTATTTAAATGAATACAAATTCTTAAATGAACCGGGTTAAAAATCATTCTGGTAACTTCAACTTCTCCAGTTAAAATAAAATACACTGCTACAGGATCACAATCTTCCTTGATAATCGTTCGTCCAGGATTAAGGTAAATAAATTTAACAACCGTGGAAAGGCGCGCTCTAATTTTCTAAAAACGATATAATTTTTTTTTTTTTTAATTCTTCAATTTAAAAGTAGAAAAAACAGTTTTGCAATGATTTTTGATTGTAATGTCCGGACAAACATAATAGTTAGGGCGTTAAGGCCATATTTTAGTCAAACCTTGCACTTCATTCTGACGGGATGAGCTTTGGTACACTAATAGTCCACATCCTAGGTTTACTTTAAAGAAGTGTTTCCACGGTGGCAACACTGGCAGACCGGAGATATAAGGGTTGCCTTCTGACCATATTTTAACACGAAATTTCACATAAATTAGACTTTAAATCGGGAACCAGAAATCAGTTGATGTCGCGGAATGTCTCGTTGTATTTAGAATACTTGAAGCCATAGGAATATGTTAATATTTTGACACCTTCCCACCCTTTTACGCTGGGGGAGCAAAATACGCTCGGCGGATAAGGGTTTTTATTTGTTAGAAAATAATGGTAATAAAATTAATAATCAAAAAATTTTAAGATGAGTTTCGACGTAGAATTTCAAAGCATATCTGAAGTCCATTTTTATCCATGTATTAGTTTTTTTATAATCGCTTTCAAAATAGGGGGAGGGAAAGGTGGAAGTATATCAAACCACTATTGTATTTGTCTTGGCATAATCGAAGCATGTGGCACATGACCTTAGGGTAATTTTTAATGCCCAATCTTATGCAGTCAAATTAATTTCAATATAATTTCCCTAGAAAAAGTTATAACCTTTTTATAAAATGATGACTAAATTTTTAGTGAAACGAGCATAATATTACCAAATTTCAATGGTATGGTGATGAAATTTGGCACACATGTCTCATTTGTTGTAAGAAATAAGAATCAAAAGCGAAAGGGTGTTTTTTTTGAGTGAAAGGGAAAAGTGAATTAATATTACCAGTAAACCCCTCCTAAAACTGGTATGTTGATGAAAGTTGGTAGAAATATTTTCTTTCTTGTTAAAACCAAGACACAAAAGGATCCATCCAAATATATTGATTCCAGGGGTGTTTTTTTTAGGCAGAAAGAAAATATGAGTTATAAGCCCAATATTTTATTTTTATGTAATCGGGGTACAAATATTCAATATGGTACATGATTTTAAAGTATATTTTAACGCTGAATCCAATTTTAGTAAAATTGAGATGATACAATCACTATAAAGAAAGTAATCGTCGTTTAATGGAAAAATGAATGTATTTTTTGAGTAGAGCAGATAAAACATTTTCAATCAAAAACCACCTTTGACAATAGATATTTGATTTATCGTTTTTTATTCTTGGTAACAATAAAAAACAAAACATTCCTACCAACTTTCATGAACGTACTAGTTCTGGAGGGTAGTAGCCCGTAGCGTAATGGTTAGTGCGTTCAACTGTCACGCTGGAGGGTTCGCTTCCCAGCCTCGTCCACCGAAAAACTAAAAAGTTTTTTTCAGGGCTACTGCCTCTTGCGAGGAATTGACAAATCCTCCAAGAGTATCACTTGTCACGAATAAGTGTTTCTTGTCTAGCCGTTCGGATTCGGCATAAAATTGTAGGTCCTTTCCATTCCTGTTGATAGGCGCACACAGGAATGGTTGCGAGTTGTTAGTCAGTAGGCCCTGGTTCTTCATGAGCCGTTGTGCCACCCGATTTATTTATAATAGTTCTAGAGGGGGTTTACGGTGCATAGTCTTACACTTTTCTGTTTTACTCAAAAAAACAACTTTTAGCCCCAGATATTTTTTATGGACTCTTTTGATTCTTATTTCTTACGACAAAAAATGACAAATGTGTGCCCAGTTTCATCACCATATTATTGAAATTTTTCACTGAAAATTTAGTCACCATTTTATAAAATGGTTATAACTTTTTCTAGAGAAATTATATTGAAATTATTTTAATTGCATAAGATTGGGCTTTAAAAATTACCCTAAGGTCATGTTGTATATGCCTAGATTATACCAAGCATACTTCCCCTCGCCCCATTTTGAAAGTGATTACTGATTATATAAAAACTACTAATAGAAATGGACTTCGGATATGCTGTAGAGTATGAAATTCTACGTCGACACTCATCTTAAAATTTTATTAATATTCATTTTATAACCATTATTTTCTAATAAATAAAAACCCTTAACCGCCGAGGGTATTTTGTTCCCCCAGCGTACAAGGGTGGGGAAGGGGCCAACAAATGAACACATTAAAATGGCCTCAAGTATTCTCAAACCAACAAGACATTCCGCGACATCAACGAAGTCTGGTTCCCAAATTATAGGCTAATATATGTGAAATTTCGTGTTAAGACATGGTCAGACTGCAACCCTTATATCTCCGGTGTGACAGTGTTGCCACCGTGGCAACACTTCTTAAAAGTAAACTTGGGATGTGGACTATTAGTGTATCAAAGCTCATCACGTCAGAATGAAGTGCAAGGTTGGCTCCCCTAACGCCCTAACTATAAAGAAAGGATTAATGAACTGGAATTAGATTCGGTACACCAAAAATATTCTAAAAAAAAGAATTTGTTCTTCCACTATGGCACTTTCAGATTAGTAACAAAAAACAAGTAAACACAAAACTAATTGTCAAGGTTAATTTAGAGTGAACAAACAGACGCTCTTTAAAACCTTATTTTGTGCTAAATTAATAGTTCATCAAAGCATTTAAATTTAAAGAACCAATTTAAAGCGAGCTAGTTAACTCAAGGCTAGTGAATAAATCAAAAAATTAATGAAGTATTCTGAATGGGCTTATTATATTAAAAGAGATATTTAGCACTAATGTGAGTTTCATCCATAAAACAATTCGCCCGAAAATGTTTTGTTCGACCGGATTTTTAAAAGCTATTGCGAGTTTCGTCGTCCATTTTACAACAAGTGTGGCCTCGTTCGCCACCAAATATGAAACGGAAATCTTGCTGTAATTGACATGACATATTTCACATGAAAAAAATGCTGTCAATAGTGCCAATAAGGGAATTTTTACGAACAGGGAATATTTTTCGCCCGAAACTGATAATAGGGGAAGAGTGAAATGTAATTTTTCCGCGCGGATTTTCTTTCACACGGAATTCACAATAGGGCTAATTAGTTCAAACGACACAATCCAGTTTTTAATGGGCTGTGAATAAATTGGCCCTTAGAACCGATTTTTTAATCTGCAGTTAAGCTATCAAAGGAATAAATACTATAGGAACATGAATAAATGTTTGCCTTATAAGAAGAATAAGTAATTTTTGAGGTTTAACTGACTATCGAAAAATTGTCGTTTTCTGAGATCTCAGAAACCTGTACTGGTTATTGAACGTCCATTCGTAGATAATATAATAATGACTAATAAAAGAAAGACAAGGACATTGTAAAAATCCATTAGTCTTTGGTACAATATGATCAGAACTTACCGGTGGAAATTTTGCAAAGCATGTCAAGTTTAGCATTAAGTTGACCAATTTCTTTCTATCTTCAATGGTTCTCATCCAAACTGGCGTCCGAATAAGTGCTTTTTCCTATTGAATGTATTTCTCAAATGTACATATTTTGTATTTATTTACATTCATAGCATACACATATTAAGTTAATAGAACGTATGTATGTATGTATTTGTATATGCATGCATGAATAAAGACCTACAGCCATCGTTAGAATTCCTATTTTTCTTTCCTGTCGCACCAACATGGCAATGTTTTTCTTGATATTCGTTGAGATTTTTTGTTCTTCTATGTCCTGCAGCCATGATTTATTGAAAATGACCATACGAATGAGAGCTCGAAAGAGCATTCGAACTTGCTTGCGTCTTTTTATCAATTCGGCCTGTGAGAATCATAAATGACATTTATATGTACAGAACATACTTATAAGAACTTCCTCGAGTGGAATGTTATAATTTTTGTTTTAGATTAACCAACCTCCTTTGCTCTTTTGCTCATTTTATAGAATTAATACCGATTTAATCAAAATAATATGTAGGTACTTAGAAATAATACAAAAGGATTATTTAAACAAACAAAAAACTAATTAATTTATCATAGAAAAGTTGTTTGGGCGGTAGAAAGTACCTTATTCTCAGTTTTAATGTCCCTTTCTAAATTTTAAATGCCAATTATTAAAGATGATTTTTTAATCCAATCATAAGGATGTTGGAGGGCTGATGCTTATAAGGAGTTTAGGTAATACTTTTCGGTATTCTACTCCACTTTCGTTGGGCGCCATTTTACAAAAAAAAATTACTTTAATTGATGATAGCGTCTAGCCTAAATGTAGTAGCTCGTAGCGTAATGGGAAGTGCGTTGGACTATCACGCTGGAGGTCTGGGTTCACTTCCCAGTCTCGCCCACCTAAAAACTAAAAAGTTTTTTTCAGGGCTACTGCCTCTTGCGAGGAATTGACAAATCATTCAAGAGTATCACTTGTCATGAATAAGTGCTTCTCGTCTAGCCGTATGATTTTTGTAGATAAAATTGTAGGTCCCATCCATTCCTGTCGACAAGCGCACACAGGAATTGTTGCGAGTTGTTAGTCACTAGGCCCTGGTTCTTCACGAGCCGTTGCGCCACCTAATTTATTTATTTAAGTCTAGCCTAAATGGTGTAGTGTTCTAAGGACTCATTATCCCCCCCCCCCCCCACAAAAGAAAAAATCACCTCGTTAGATTTTGTTAACTCATACTTTTCTAACTTCAGATTATCTACCCAACTCAAAAAATTTATAAAAAAAATGTTGTTTTTAAATTCGACAACAGAATCGGTTGTTTTAACATTGGCTTCATGGTATAAAGAAGGTATGCTTGACAGATCTAGTCGACTGAGTCGCGAGTGAATCTTCTCAATCATGGTATGCTTTAGTTCTCAATTGTCAGATGGAATAAAAGGAAAGAAAGCACACATATTTACTTTTGCAAACGAAATCCACCAATCGAAACCGACAGTCACTCGCAATGACGTCACACGAATGCAAGATGGCGAACTATCATCTCATATCCGGATCCAGCATACCTTGTATTCTTTATACTATGCATTGGCTTAAGTAACATATTAGTCAATTTAAAAAAAGGCATTATGTTACTGTCATTCAGGACATTCTTGAATTTACCGGGGAAACTTAGAATTTTTAAGTGTCATTGGTAAATTTCCCATAATGTATTTCCACAATTTATTACGTACTTTTTTCAACAGTTTTTTTTTTGGAATCGAATGCAGCCATGCCATGCAGCGTTGTGAACAACGCACACAGTTTTTATTTTGACACAAGATTCCAGCTTCTCAGTTTGTGTTGTAGTTGTTCGCCATTAACCGACGAGTGCTTGTATTATACATTACCTTAACTTTAAAAAAAGTGTGAAAGAATGTGGGAATGTCGGGTTTCGTAGGTTGGGCTGTCATATTTTGTTTCCACACTATTCTACACCATTTGTTTCCCACTTTGTTGACATGTATTAATACACAGTGCGGGCTAGTGTGGAAGGTCTTTAAATAAAGGAGAGTTCGTTACTGCTATATAGCGTCGTTCCATCATCTGTTCAGTAGAGATATCTTGTCTTTGATTGTTCGTACATGGAAATTTAAAATCTATATTTTTAATTATCAAACTCTGAAGGGCACTTAGTAGGTCAATGAACAAAAACTGATTATGGACCTCTTATCTTTAACATTCGTTGCACAGAAATTCTTGCGATCAATTCTTCAGTCATTTTGTAGACGATCATTTGGAAGCATTCCGATTCGAAAAGTTAAACAAAAATATTTCAACAACGATTCCCATCCTCTCGTGCCTCGTCGATGAAATTTAACTTAAAATAATATGCAATCAAATGTGATTTGTTTCTTTATTTTTGTATTTGCTTCCGGTAGAGTGTTAAATTTATTGAATTAAATAGCTTTTGATCAATTTAAAACATTTCCAGATGTGTTTTCAAATACCATCATTGATCGTGATACGATCAATAAATTCAATATAACAACTTGTCTGCGAGCCAATGACGCACAAAATACAAATAATGGTATGTGCACATATTATGTGGATGTGTATAGATGATTTTTGTTTGTTGTTTTTTTAAATAAATTTTAAATTGTACTTTTATTGTTGATTAAATTCAAACTTATTGGAATGCAGTTCTTCCGGAGGAAATAAAATCTGTTGATGGCAGTCGTTTCTATGGATTTCTGGTAAATACATTTTAAAAAAACATTCAACATAGTCCAATGTCAAATAATAATTCAGCCTTTTCGTTGTTTAGCTCAAATTCGTGGTTAAGCCTACTACGCTGCTGATGGGAAACGAAAAATCCCATACAAAAATGGCATGACGAAATCATAAACGAAAATTTTCGTTGTGCTTTTTGTTCTATGGTACGCTGTTCGACCAGTGAAATTGATGATTATACCAGATTGCTTTGACTAGTCTTTACTCTTTTTTCGCAAAGAATTAATTGCCCGGACCAGTAATTGTGTGCGGAAAAATGACATTTGGGTTCGTTCGTGTTTTTATTTGTTGTTTCTTTCATTATAGCTTGGCTCTTGTTTGATTTTGTTCGTGAAATTTCGTTTTATTTATTTGCAATTTGTGAAACTCTCCATGAATATTTTTCCGTTGTGCTTTCGTAAGCATTTTGTTGTCTTTTTGGAGACCGCAGTCAATTTTTTTTTCGCATCAGTAGCAGGCTTTAAAGCCTAGTACGCTGCTGATGCGAAACGAAATTTTCCTGCGGTCTCCATAAAGACAACGAAATGCTCACGAAATCACAGTGGAAAAATATTCATGGAGAGTTTAGATAAATTGCAAATGAAAATATAGAAATTTAACGAAAACAGTGCTGTAATGAAAGAAACAACAAATAAAAACACGAACAAACCCAAATGTCATTTTTCCGCACACAATTAATGGTCCAGGCAATTAATTCATTGCGAAAAGAGAGTGGAGACTTGTCAACACAATCTGGTATAATCATCAATTTCGCTGGTCGAACAGGGTACCACAGAACGAAAAGGACAATGAAATTTTTCGTTTATGATTTCGTCATGTCATTTTTGTTTGGGATTTTTCGTTTCGCATCAGCAGCGTACTAGGCTTGAGGCTTGTATGCTGTGAAACGAAAAATCACATACAAAAACGACACAACAAAATCATAAACGAAAAATTTCGTTCTGGTTTTCGTTTTGCAGTACGCTGTGCAATTAGCGAAATCGATAATTGTAGCTGATTATTTGGAGAAGTCTACACTCTTTTCAGTTTTATTCGTATTTGTATTTGATTTTTGTTTTTTCTTTCGTTACTTTATGTGTTTTTTTTTTTGTTTTGTGTTTGAAATTGGTGACACTTTGAAAGGGAATTTTTCGCTGTGGTTTCCTTCAGCATTTTGCTGTCGTGTTGGAGACCACAGAATAATTTTGTTTCGCATCAGCAGCGTACTAGGTTTTATAAAAGAAATAATGGCATCTTGTCACTCGTGTTAATGTGGTATAAGAAACAGAAAACTAGAAATTTGGCTGCCTTCTGTTATCTAAGGCAACAACTACAGCATTCAAATTGCCGATACACTTTTTCTTTCCAATAAAAATACTCAAAACGAAATACGTGATGTGAAGATATGTTTATTTTTTTTATAGGTTAAAATAGGATGGACCCCCCATGTGGGGGAAATCTCATTCCATTGTGGTGGTACTTTGATTTCGGAAAAGTTTGTCATCTCTGCTGCCCATTGTATGGCATATGAACGTGTAAGTTTTTTTATTTTATGCTTGGTTAAAATACATGTAGAAATATTAAAATAGCTCCTTAAAAGTATAGCCTTTGTATAATAGTAAACCGGATATAGTACGAATTGCTGAACGTCTGAGTGAGGGCAGAATTATTGGAGAAGATATCAAAATTTCTAATATAAATACGCATGCTTTATATGGAGAGCTGAGCATGTACGATGACATTGCGCTCATTGAATTGGAAGAGCAATCAAAGTGAGTAAACCTTTTTTAATATTTTTGATTTTGTTTTTAGATTTTAGAACAAAATTATGGTTTTTAATTTTCAGAAATCGACCAGCATGTATTTGGATCGGAGCAAGTTTACCAACAACGGAATTATTTGCTTTGGGACATGGTAAGCTCAAATACAGTTTTGGGAAGTATAACTCCTCTTTTATATTTATGCAACTCTTTTCTAAAGTAGGTACCCACATGAACTAAAATTCAATTAAAAAAGAAACTCATAATGTAGTCAAACTTGTTTAACATGATATAACTCCTTCAAAAGACCATTTTAAAAGGTTTTCCGATGATTGGTATACAACCATAATAGTTTGACAATCTGCTAAACTACCAATTTTATCTTCAAGCCTGATACGCTGCTGTTGCGAATAGAAATTTGTCTGTGGTCTTCAACAAAACAATTTTTTTACGAAATTAAAGCGGACAAATTTTCATGGAGAATTTCACCAATCAAGCCAATCAAGCTGCTGGATTCACAAGAAAAAAATTACCCACAAAAATAACGAAACATTTTGTTTTTCAATACCGTCCTTTAGCCTAGAAAGCGGAGCAAAGAATCCCATACATAACTTACATTACGAAATCATAAACGAAAAATAATTTCGTTGTGCTTTTCGTTCTAAGGTACGCTGTTCGACCAGCGAAATTGATTATTAAACCAGCAACCAAGTACGCCACTGATGAGCAAAGAAGTTTTACTGCGGGCTCCAAAAATACAACGAAATACTTACGAGAACACAGCGAACAAATATTATTGGAAAGTTTTACTAATTGAATAAATAAAGGCTCTCCCAAACCAATGCGGAACATTCGTCGCAGCGAAGAAACATTCGTCAGTCAAAATTAATTAATATGTTTCTCCGCCGCTTTGGTGTGGGGACTCTCATATATCACCATGTAAATAAATTTTGACATGCGAATGTTTGTTCGCCGCAACGAATGTTCCGCATTGGTTTGGGAGAGCCTTAAAGCAGAAACAAACAAACAAAATCAATTGATTGTGTCTGTTCAATCAATCAATCTGATTCAATTATTGATTTTGCTCAGGGAACAGCAATGCAATACGAAAATCAGAATGAAATTTTTAGTTTATGATTTCGTTGTGATATTTTTGTAGGGGATTTTTCGTTTCGCTACAGAAGCGTACTAGGCTTAAAAATAAAAACAAAATACATAAATTGGGTGGCGCAACGGCTCGTGAAGAACAAGGGGCTAGTGACTAACAACTCGCAACCATTCCTGTGTGCGCGTGTCGACAGGAATGGAACGGAAGGGACCTACAATTTTATGCCGAATCCGAACGGCCAGACGAGAAGCACTTATCCATGACAAGTGATTCTCTCGGAGTATGTGTCAATTCCTCGCAAGAGGCTGTATCCCTGAAAAAAACTTTTTGGTTTTAAGGTGGACGAGGCTGGGAAGTGAACCCAGAACTCCAGCGTGAGAGTCCAACGGACTAACCATTACGCTACAGGCTACTACCAGCGTACTAGGCTTAACTCACTTTATTATCTGTGATGCTTAGACTTATATACAAAAAAGCAGTTTTATAAAAAAAGATTACCTATATACAGTGTCGGCCAAAACTAAAGCAACTTATTGAATAAACAAGAAACTTGATTTGATTAAATTTGAACAAATTGTATTATATTTGTATTAATTGATATTTTTTAGACTGTCCACATGATAGACATAAGAACAAAGACAATATTTCATAACTTAAAAATAAAATACAAAAATAACAACGATAAATTGTATCTAAAGCAACTTCTTTAAAACTTAATAATTTCTATCAAATTCATCAATATTTTGTTGCAAAACCTTTGTTTTTTATAACAGCTCCATCTCCTTGGCATATTCTCTATTAAATTTGAAATAATTGAACTTGGAACGCTGTTGCAAGCCTCTTTGACCTGGATAAAGAGGTCGTTCACATTTCTATAATTTTTTCTGACAATTCTCCGATCTACGATCTTCCATAGATTTTCTATGGGGTTGATATCTACCAATTTTTTTTAACTTCGAACAATTCCTTGACTATTTTAGAAGTATCTTTCGGGTTGTTGTCGTGTTGGAATGTCCATTTGAGCGGAACATCCGCCTCAGCCTGTGGAAGCTAACGTTCTCCAAGATGTCTCGGTACATGAATCGATCCATGATGCCAATTAATTTTAAGCACGGGTCCCACTCCGTGCCCAGAGAAACATCCCCAGACCATTGTATTCCCTCTCTTAGAGTGCCTTTTGTATACCGAGGATTTAAGGCTTGGTTCCATTTTGACACTATCCAATTTATATGATCTCTGGCAAATTTCAATCGTGCCCTTCTGTTCTTTATAGATTTAAAAGGCTTTTTTACACCTCTATAAGATGATAACCCGACATCGACAGCGCTCTTACGTAATGTTCTTTCACTCGCTTCTAGCCTTAGTTCATTCTTTAATTCTCTTGAGGATATGAAGGGATTTTTTTGTATTGTTCTTATCAACATTTTATCCTCCCGCAATGTTGTGGCCTACCACCTCTATGAATCGTTTTCACGGAATCGTTGAAAGTATAAAATTTAATTAAACGGGATATCACTGATTTAGGAATGCAATATTTTTTTTTATAATTCGGGTTGAGAAGATCCACTTTTAAATTAATTTATTAATTGTAATTTTATTTCGTGCCATTTGAAGAAAATTGGTAATTTGTTTTATTTAAGCAAACTGCAAAGAATAAATGAGTCAACTTTCTTGTTTTTCATTGTGACACTTAAACCAATTCAAACTAACGGTTTTTTCCATCTCATGTCATGAAATTTCTAGCAAAAAAAGAGAAAGATCGAAAGTTGCTTTAGTTTTGGCCAACGGTAAATTGAAGTAAATTCAACTAAACTTCTTCATTTTCCTATGAATAACTGATCAGAGCTTATGGACTTTACAAAATAAATAAACAACATTCATAGGTCATAGCTATAGAAAAAAAATGTATTAAAATTCTGGCTGACAATTACGAAGTAAACATTTTCTTAAACAAATAGTTGCTTTAGTTTTGGCCGACACTGAATGTACATATGTACATAATATACTCGTATACACATAATGATGTTTGTACATACAATACATAGCTGTCTTCTTTTAATAATTTAATTTTTTATATTTTTTTTTTATAGATTTGCGAAATCATGGAAAACAGCAAGTTATGAGTCTGAAATTGGTTGGAAGTGTCGCTTGTGATCGACTATATTCTCCATCAAGAAAACTTCCAAATGGAATAATTGAATCTCAATTCTGTGCCGGAAGCTCAAATATAACTGAGGGTGATAAATGTAAGGTGGGTTCATATGAGAAGATCAACGGATGTTCTTAATTTTTTTAAAAAGGGTTCAAAAGTATACAGGTCCAATTATTTTGGAGATTTTTTTTATTACAATGCTGGTACGAAATGGTCTCAAAAAAGACAACAAAGTTCTTACGAAAACAGTCATTTTTGTTTTATTCTGTATTAAGCCTAGTGAGCTGCTGATGTGAAACGAAAAATCCCATACAAAAATAACATGACGAAATCATAAACGAAAAATTTCGTTGTGCTTTTCGTTATGTGGTACCCTGTTCGACCAGCGAAATTAAAAGGATTGTTCAGTGAGGTTTTTTCAGATTAGAACAGAACAGAACAGAAACGTCAGACAAGATAGAACAGGCAGCTGTCTGACAGATGTAATTGTGAAAAAAAAAAATTCGAGTTTGGTGAATAAGCAAGAAATACTTTTTATTAAAAACAATCAGAAATAGTATTTATTTAACTAATTTAATTTATGTCGTTTTTTTAAATATTTATTTGTTTGTTTCCGAAGTAAAAGCACAAAGAGCCACGAAATTTGTTAAAAAATATCAACTTGCAAGTGACAGCAGCTGATTTTGACAGTTGTCACAAACCTGTTCTTAGTTGTTCTACCTAAAAAGTAAGAACAGAAAATCCTGTTCTATTCTGTTCCAAACTGTTCGGAACAGCCTCACTGAACAGCAAATCAGAACAATTTAGAACAGAAAATTCTCCTTGAACAGCAAAACCTTGTACTTTTCTGTTCTAAACTGTTCCAAACTGTTCGGAACAACGTCACTGAACAAAGCTAATGATTACCTACACCAGATTGCTTTGACAAGTCTCCACTCTATTTTCGCACAAAATTAATTGCCCGGACCATTTATTGTGTGCGGAAAAATGACATTTGGGTTTCTTCGTGTTTTAATTTGTTGTTACATTACATTACATTGCGGTTGGCAGTGCATGTATGTAGTGTTTGAATGGTAACCTGGACGTGTGGGTTCGATCCACAGTCTAGGTAGGATTCTTTTCGATTTTCCTCAGTTTCAACTGGATGCCATTCGTGGAATTTCATGAGACAATTAACATCTAATTCTCAATCAACTGTGCCAACAACCCTTCTATTCCTTCTAACTAGTGCCATGCCGTGCATTGCATTTAAAAGACCTGAGGTCCTACATCAGGCATATAGTTAAATTATTATTACATTCATAACAACGTGGCTGTTGTTTGATTTTTTCGTTAAATTTTGTTTTAAATTTATTTGCAATTTGTGAAAATCTCCATGAATATTTTTCCGCTGTGTTTTCGTAAGCGTTTTGTTTTCTTTTTGGACACCGCACGAACATTTTGTTTCGCAACAGCAGCGTACTAGGCTTTAATACAAAATAGAGTGGAGACGTCTTTAAAAACTTTAGGTATTATTATCAATTTTTACCGTCGAACAGCGTATATACACTGCAGAACTATATTTTTCATTTATGTTTTTGTTGTATCATTTTTGTAGATGATTTTTCGTTTCGCATCAGCACCGTTAAAAATTTCTTAATTCTAATTAACTAGATTATTTGTAACTCAAATCATTTTAAATTTCATTTCTTTTAGGGTCATATTGGCGGTCCCCTTTTGACTCATATTAAAGAATCTCCAGATGAAGTTTATATTGTTGGCCTTACAAACTATGGACAGCGATGTACATCAACTAACTTCCCAAATATTTATACGAAAATATCTTTCTATAGAGATTGGATAATAGAAATTGTCAATACAAAAATTTAATTAAGAACATTTTTACCTATTGAAAACTGTGTTTTGTGCCAAGTATACCTAAAAATAAAAAAAGGTAAACGCTACTGTTTTAATCGATATTTAGTTTTTAAAAAATCAACATAACGCTTAAAGGCTGTCTCAAATAGTCCAGGAAAATTAGCTTTTTACAAGGACAAAAATTAGTTCAAGGCTGAAATTGAGTATGAACATTGGTAATGGGACTCTTTATAGACTGCGAAAGTTCCTCATCGATCCGAGCACCGCTATCCCAGTTAAAAGGGGTCAAAGGTCATGAAAATGTTTTTTTTGAAAATAACTTGAAAACAGTTTGGTTAAGAAAAAAAAAAATTGTACAACAAACTTGTAGCTGAGGCAATTTTCGATAAAAATAGGTACATTTTGGCCATAGAATTTGCCATTAAAAAGTTATAGCTGTTTAAAAAATCACAAGTATCGCGAAATTAGCCCTTTTTTTCACACCACCATAGAGGTCAAGTGCCCAGGTGCGTTTTTTTTAATATTTCACTGTGTTTTTCCAATAAAATTTAGGCACCTATTATGAGTGAAATATTAGGCGAATCTGACTTTTGGCATTACTGTTTATGGCTCACCTAACTATATTCCGCTAAAATGTCAAAAATGTGTTGAATTGAGATGTTACTCTATTCGAACGTCGCAGTTTGATATTCTTAAACCAACGACATAAGTGATTTTAAAAACGTTCGACTCGCGAGTCATAATAGGGCCCTTAGTCAACATTAGATACTAATCAATGTTTGAAAGTCTGATTGTTTTGTTATGGCGTAATTAGAAATAATTCATCATTAGGCGTTTTTCTTTTTTAGTTCAGAGCAGAGCCAGAACTGTCAAACAAAAAATTGTGTTTCTTTTTTACCTCTGAGCGTTCAGAGCTTCAAATTTGTGTTTCTTTTTTCGTTCTGAGCTTGTTCAGAGCGCGCTCTATAGGCGTTTTTCTTTTTTTGCTCAGAAAAGAGTTCTGAACAGAGTCCGAGCGTATCGAGCATGCTCTGAACAAAGCGTGTTCTGGTTCTGAGCGCTCAGAATTATTTTTGAAACACACCTGAACACCAAGCTGTCACTTTTTTTCAATTTCACCTATCAAATGCTTGTGTTCAGCATTCAACTCGGCCTGCTCAGTTATTTTATTCTGAGCTCATAGAGCGCGCTCTGAACAAGCTCAGAACACGTCCAGAACGAAAAAAGAAACACAAATTTGAAGCTCTGAACGTTCAGAGGTAAAAAAGAAACACAATTTTTTGTTTGACAGTTCAGGCTCTGCTCTGAACTAAAAAAGAAAAACGCCTTATGAGCTCAGAATAAAATAACTGAGCAGACCGAGTTGAAAGCTGAACACAAGCATTTGATAGGTGAAATTGAACAAAAAAGTGACAGCTTAGTGTTCAGGTGTGTTTCAAAAATAATTCTGAGCGCTCAGAACCACAACACGCTTTGTGCAGAGGATGTTCAGAGCATGCTCAATATGCTCGGACTCTGTTCAGAACTCTTTTCTGAGCTAAAAAAGAAAAACGCCTATTAAAGTCCTCTTCATACGGATCCATTTGATTGAGTTTGTACACGTCTTTCCATGACAACTTTTCGACAACTACAATTAGAACCGCAACATTTACAACAATAACAAAATATTGTTGCAAGAAGTTTATCAGGGGTGCTGGTTGGAGCAGAGTGGTAAAAGGCTCCAAAACATTACTTCTCAATACCCATCCCCAGGTTTCTGGAGTAGTACTATCTCTTCTTAGCTAAGTTTGAACTTGATAGTAAACTCCATAAAGTTGTTGTTGAGCAGCAGCAGATGTTGGAGGAAAAGGGAAGATAATTGTACAGCCTTGTTGAGCCTGGTCAATTGGACAAATCTGGAATATCTTAGTATGCATTGATCTTCTTTTGCAGGTGCTTTGTAAAATGCTAGAAGTAGGCGTATGCTGTTTTCATAAATGTTGTTTGCATTAGCGAGAAAATGTTGTTGGCAAGTTGGTGCCGTCATTGATGCATCAAACAAAATATCTGCTGATGAAGGAGCTGAAGCACACAGACGACGCTGCTCGGAAGTTTTTATATTGTTTCGCTGATCCTTTAAGCCAGCGAACATCGAAACCAAACCCTTTTTGAGTTACTTTAAAAAAAACACACCTTCATGGCCGATTTTGGTACCAAAAATTTAAATTAATTAATTTTACGAACCGAGTGATTCTTTGAACTGCTATAATATTTTAACGGTAAATGATATGAACAAAATTTATAACAGCATTTTTGTGGGAAATCGCCTCAGCTACAAGTTTGTGCAATACATTTTTATTTCTAAACCAACCCGTTTTCAAGCTATTTACAAAAAACCCATTTTCATGACCTTCGACCCCTTGTAACTGACCTAGCGGTCATCGGATTGATGAGGAACTCCAGTTTATAAAGAGTACCATAACCAATGATCACAACAAATTTACAGTCTCAGTTTCCTTTCTTTGTCATTTTTTTGTCTATTCTTACTGGACTAATACCAACGCGACATTTTTCCAAAAATTTAGTCTTATATAATTTTAAAGCAAATGTAATCGAGTTCGCATGCAAACTATGAATTTGCAAGTGGCAAGCGGAGAAATAGTTTACTGCTTTATACTGAAAAAGTATTTTTGAAAAATTCTTAATTGTTCTGCTCCGCGACCCCCCGCTACCGTGCCACCGTCCTTCCTGCCGTGACCCTCGTCTTGTTTGATAAAAGTCTGTGCTTGGGACATATGTAGATCCTTTCCGACTAATTTTTTGTTGTTAGACTGCTTTCACACATGGAAACTGGGAGTTTGTAGGCGAGAAGGGCAAGAAGCAAGGGGAATGAAAAAAATCGCCCGGTCAACGATTGAGGAGATTTTTATCACATTCCTTCGTCGTTTTTGAATTGGATAACAATTGGCCGCATTCGGAAAACTATTCGATAGCCTATCTAAGACAGGTTCGTATCCATATAGGTTTTCGAACGTATTGGTTGTTTTGACATTTCGCATGGGGATACAAACGTATACCAACCTTAGAAGAAGAAATAGAGGAAGAGGTATTTGTCACATATACAGTGTACGTGAGTGAAGCAATTTTTGAGAACCAGAAGTGTCAAATCGTTAGCGTGTGATTATAAAAAACAAAGAAAAAAAAAATTGGTACAAGTTAAAACCCAAAATAATATAACAATTACTTTGAAAAAACAAATAATTTAAAGTGCATTAGATAGACATTGTGGTGATCTTCTTATAAATTCAAAAAAAAAAACATGAAGTGCGTTATTCAGGGGTGTGTAAATCAACAAAACAAGGTGGATAAAAGCTTTTCATTTCACAGGTGAATTTTATTATATTTTTCTCAAAAAAAGTTCTGTAATGTTTTTGTCTTTAGATTGATGAACTATTAAACAATATATTAAGAATGGGTTACACTTTAAATTAAGTCAAGAATATTATAATTTAGTTGAAAATGTGCACATAATTTTTTTGATAGAATTTAAGAACTTCAAGTGTCAAACTGAAATTATTGTTAACAGGTGTGCATGAGATTATATTGGAGGTTGAAAGGCGCAACTATCTGTTAAGCGCCCTTCTTATGAGAAAATTATTTTTTGTTATTAAAACGATTTTTTACGTTTTAAGTTAGTAATAAAAAATCTATTTGTTCCGTCGCCAACTTATTAGTTCATATGTTTCAATGTAAATTTGTCTGTTCAGTAAGGTGTCTATCAGTTCATATTTGGTTGTTCATGGTTCATGGTTAAAGTTAAATAATTTGTTCTTCGATAGTTAATTATTCTACATAAATACAAACAGTTAACAGCACTTGCTTTGAGAAATATATAATAAAACTCACTTGTGAGAGGAAATGCTCTTACCACATTTACTGTGTTTTTGTTGATTGTTAAATAACTACAATGTCTATTTTATTCACTTGAAAAGGTTTGTCTTCTCAAAGTTTTTTTTTTTATATATATGCATCTTAATTTTTAACACTTTTTTATTGTATTTTTTTAAACCACACTAGCGATTTGACATTTCAGATTGACAAATTGTTTCACGCACGTACTCTTTCTTTTTTTTAGAGCGAGTAAAATTATTTATTTATTTTGATAGCTATGTGAAGTATGTACTTAAATTCATTAAATTTGAACTGTTTTTGTATTAAAAAAATATATTGTTGCCATTCAATTAAATGTTATCTCAACACCATATCAACTCAACTTAAAATGGGGCTCTCAACTCACGTGACGAAACACCTGGGTCGCAAATCCGACCCTAATCCAACTCGAGCTCTCGATTCTGTTTGTAAACGGGGTAAATGATCGGTTAAGAAATAAATTAATTATAACGAATCAGGATTGATTGTATTTCCATTATTAAATTCCAATATTAAGAAATTGTCTTTTAATTGCACATAAAACATTTGATTTATCCCTTTTCTGGGGCACTGACAATTTTCAAAGCGGCGCGGCCCTTCCTCGAAACCATTGTGGTTAAGCAAAAAAAATGAAATGTCAAATGAAAACTTGTAAATTTTCGGTGTGAACGCATTTCAAGTTTTCGTAAACCAATTGCCGAAAACCTGGTTTTGGGTTTGGTGTGAAAAGGCTATTAAGGCGGCTTTCACACAAGAAAACTGAGTTGCCAGAAACTGCGTAGTTTGTTGGCGAGAAGAGTGTGAGGGGAGATTTTTTGTCTTCCTTTAACGCCCTTCTCGCCAACAAACTAAAAATCGCCTGCAACTCAGTTTCCTTGCGTGAAAGGGGTCTAATATAGGAGAAAGGAATACCATTTCATTGGATTATTTTAATAATTTTTACAGTTAATTTCACCTACAAATAATTTGTTTAAATGGTTAATTCTCAAATACACTCTACACTTAAGAAATAGTCTTTTTGCAATTACTCTAGATGCACAGCTTCCGCATTTTTTAAATGGTTTTCCAGGAACTTCCCTTTTGTTTATAGATGTTCCTTATTGTTTTTAATAAAAATGTTTTTTAACCCCCATATTAATAAACGGAGCTAGCGGCGAGTTATCATTAACTCGTGATGGACTAGGAGTTAAATTTCTGCCACTTACTAGCTAGCTAAACCAACAAGCAAGGTGGTTTAGTGAAGGGTTAAATAAGATAAGTAAATATACGTTTTAATTCAACATTTGTCTCTTAATACATGCTCACACGAGAGCTCGAAAGTTACAGGTGCTGTTTTTATTAATATGGCATTTTCAAAGAATGTATCACTTGGTTTCTAAGCCCACCTTCCAACTTTTCATCCACCAACTGAAACTGCAGGATGTATAAGGGTCATGATACTGATTCTTTCCTTAAACCTCTATAAAAGTATATCCTTCACTGTAAAGTAACTCTGAACTAAATGTCCTGAGCAAACGACTGTTTTAAAGAATAATCGTTTTTATTCCCACAAGCACTAATCCACAATTTGCACATTTTAGCGTCTTTCAAGAAATAGTGATATGTATTTTAATTTTTGTTCACTGTTTTTTTCTGTCCGGTGTATTATTACACCCCAAAACAGCACACACAACATTTTCAAATTTTACTTTTTAAACCAAAAAACACATAAAATAACAAAAACCAGTTGAAAATTTCCAACTAACAACCTCGATTGCCAAACTCGCAGATGATGATGACGTCACAACATAAGCAAGATGGCGAATTGGGTGTATCTAATGAGCAAACCTTATTTCTGTTTATCGTGTGTTTAGCATTGAGTTTATACAAATAGAGGAATCACCTCAGTGTTTCAAATTTAACCAATCTAGGTAGCGCCCTTGTATATAAAAACTATAGTACTATTATGGAATCGATTTTTCTGTTACTGGGAGTGTTCTCGTGAGGGCGCAAACATCGTGCCACGTTGGTTTGGAGAGATGTGAATGAGGATAGGCAGAGGAATAAAAGCTGGTAGTAAGAAGGAGAGGAGTATATTTTGTTGATTCTGACAGTTGCTGACAACAATTACCTGGTGTGAGTGAGATAGTTTTTAGTCATGACAACGAAGGGGATTATTCGCACAAAATGAAAAAATGTTCTCGTTGTCATGGTGCATTGTAAACAGTATCGATTTTTGTTTGAATTTGAATTTGCAAACTGATTTTTTTGTTGTTTTCTATCAAAGTCTATGATAGTACACAATATACATACATATGTCTATAGATAGGTTAATTATGATTTGATTTGCTTCGAATTTGTTGAAAATTTTCAATTTCAGCTGAAAATCATATTATCAAGACCGTTGCTAATTTTCACAATTCCTAGGCAAACATAGTCTTACAACGATGCTATATTTCTTTATGAGGCTTTCAAGAACAAACATTTTTTTCGCAAAAAAAAATCAAGAAACATTTTTTTGAGGTTTATTTTTTTGGAAAGAAAAAAACTAGAAAAAAAAACACTTTAAAAGTAATTTTTGTTAAGGTAAATTTATCAAAAGTTTGCTTACTTTAAATGTAAAGAAATTTTTAAAATTTAAAAAAGAATAACTTTTTACCTTAAAAAAAACTTTTTAAGGTAAACAAAACTCGAAAATTAAAAAAAAAAAAAAAAAAACAATTTAAATAAAAATTTTGGGAAAATTTAAGAAATTAAATATTGTTTTACCTCTAAAAAATACCTACTTAAAATAAAAGTTAAAAAAAAAAATATTTTACCTAAAAAAAAATATTTTTTAAGAGTAGAGAAATTTAAAAAATAAATTAATAAATAAAAATAGAAAATATTAAAAAAAAAGTATTTAATTGTAAAAAATTAAATCTTTTTACTTTTAAAAAATACTTAAGATAAAACAAATTGAAAACAAATTAAAAAAATCTATTTTACCTTTAAAAAAAAGTATTTTTAAGGGTAGAGACATTTTGGCGAAATTTAAAAAATAAATATCTTTTTATCTTTAAAAGAAAATAAGATAAAACCAATTGAAAAAATTAAAAAAAAAATATTTGATCGATATGTTTTTAAAAGAGAAATTTTAGTAAATTTTAAAAAATAAATATCTTTTGTCTATTTAAGATAAGCACTTTGTTAATTTTTTAGTAAATCTTAATTTTACTTCTTAACGTTGTTAATTTTTTAACTTTGTTAAATTTTTACTTAACAAAATTCAAATTTCGTTTATGAAAATTGGATTAAGTTACTTTAATAAATTCGCATTCAAACTAAAGAAATTTTACTTTACGAAGTATTTTTTTAAATTCACGTAAAAAAATTCAATTTAGCTCACCTAGTTTAAAAATGCTTGTTCAAATTTTCAAAAACGAAATCTCAACTTTATGAAATAATATTGAATAATTTACGTGAAAAATTCAATTGTGAATATTTTAACAATAACTATTAGGCAATGTTCAAATTTCGGTTATGAAAATTGTATGAAGTAATTTCAATAAATTCGCATTTTGTAAGGTGTTTGTAATTAAATTGGAATTTTATTAAGTAATTTTTAAAAAATTCACGTGAGAAAATCAAATTAAGTATTCTTTTTTCAAAATTCCCGTTAAAATTTAGACACTACTTACTCAACAAAAAAAATTCCAAATCTTGTTTTTTTTATTCCCGAGAAAAGTAGTGTGTGGAATTTTTAGTAGGTAGTTGGAAAATATGCAGATTAAATTTAATTTAAATCAAATTTTGTTTGTAAATTGTTATTTAGAGAATTTTTAAAAATTACTTATTAAATTCAAATTTCATTTTTGAAACTTTTTTCGCACGAATTTTCACATGGTGAACTATAAAATTTTTAAAAATGTTATAATCTAGGATATTTTAAAAAATAATCTCATAAAGTTAGACTTTCATTTCTGGAAATGTTATAATTTCCACGTGAAAATTCCCCGTGAATTTTTAAACATAGCTTGTTTCGTTTTTGAAAACTTTATAGAAATTATTTATAATACTTTAAAAATTCATTCTTGGACATTTTAAAATGATTGTGAGAAATCGTTAATTTTTTTAAGAAATTACACCCAAAACTTAAAATTTCGCTTGAGAAAATATTTAAATCATTTTTAAATTCAGGTTTCTTTCGAAAGAAATTTGCTTTTTCCTCGTCACCCAAATAAATGCATATAATTTTCTCATATTTTTCACGCCTAATAATTTTCATTTTTGTCTACGAAAAGTTCACTTCACTTGGATGTATATGAAAAACTTTAGTTAAAAAGGTTTCGTACCGAAATTGTATAAATTATTAAATTTAATTTTGTTTACCATTTATATATATGTATACTAGCCACCCGCAGAAAAAGTCACTTCGAAGACTTACAAACAGTATCCTAATAGTACAAATAGTGTAAATAGCCCCCACGGGTTAACAGTTGCTTCGCAGACATACACACTCCCTCTGTATAGTATAGTATAGCCTTTCTGTCGAGTGCGTTCTTGTTTGTAGGTTTTGCACGTAAAAGTTCAGCTTAGTGTGATCTTTGTTTAACTTTTAATGTGATCTGTACCTATGTATGTATGTATGTATGTGTTTATGTTAACATTAAATTTGTTTGCAAGATTTTGAGGGTAGGAAGTTATCTTAGTTGACTTAAAATTTACAATTTTGGGGCTTAACTAAGCGTCCTAGCGAATTTAAAACGGCATATTTGTGAGTGCCGCCTTTCCATCAATGTATCGCATGCTATTATCTGTTATCTTGAAACGCGATTTGCGGCTAAACTAAACGTCCTACAGGCTTCAAAGTTGACACTTTTTCTAACTTCAAACTCGATTTGCGGCAAAATTACTTGTCCTACTGACTTAAAAGTGGAATATTCGTGATCTAGGGAGTACCACGACACGAAAAAAACTATTTCTCAAAATCGACACATTTTTCTACTTAAATGGTATTTGCTTCTAAACTAATAGTCCTAGCGACCAGTCACAGGTTATTTTTGTATTTAATAAAATAATTGTCTATATTGTAAGGCCTTCCCTCTGATACCTCATTTATAAATATCAAAAAATAATTGCCCAAGCTATGGCCATTTACGTGTATTTAATGTATATTTTTCCAAAAAGAAACAATTTGATCGACCTGTAGACTGGATTTTTTGATTAATTTTCCTGTCAATTATTATTACTCACATAATTGAAGAAGAAGGTGACACCTATAAATGTGCATCATTAGTTTTTCAAAATTTATAAATTTTTCATTAACTTTAAGCAATTTTTTAAGTAAATACACTCAAAAGGTATGAATTTTTCGCTTTATGGAAAATTCTTTCTATTTTAACAATTTATTTTGTCATGCAAATTAAATAATTTTTATTTTTATAATTTTCTATGTCTTATAACCTTTTATTTGATACCTCATTTATAAATAACCAAAAAGTATTGCCCAAGTTATGGCTATTTACAGGTATCTTACGTATATTTTTCGAAAGAGAAAGAATTTTATCGACCAATAGACTGGATTTTTGCAAAAATTTCTTTCAATTATGTTTAAAAATCCATATTAAACCTTGTGGTTATCATAGAAATATGTTTTATATACCAAAATAATTAATAATTGGTACAGATTATTACAAAATTTAATTTTTGATAATCGGTTGCATAAAAAGTTATAATATTGACTATTTAGCCAAAATATTGCTATTTTATCTGTTTAAGCGTATTTGTCTTTAAAATTGTATGGACGTCTATTAATGTCTTGTATGTATTTAAATAGTGAGACAATGACCTTTTCCATCGACATCTAATTTTCGAAATTCGGATAAGTACTTTCCGATTTATAGCCAATTTTATGCAGACAAATTACTTACTTACTTACTTACTTAGGTCCTCGGACCTATTACGTCCGTGATGTTTCCCTTACGGGACATAGGGCCTCCACTACATCTACGCGCCATAGTATACGATTTCTTGAAATATTTTTCAGCTCTCTCCAACTTTTCCCCAGTCGTGCCGATTCCTGTTCGACCGTTCTTCGCCATGTACTTCTAGGCCGGCCCACTTGTCTTCCCTCCTGTGTGAGCGGGTTCCACTGCATTGCTTGAGATGCAATGCACCGATCGCCTTTTCGAAGCGTATGGCCAATCCACTGCCACTTTCTTCTTCGTATAATGGAGTCTATGGGCTCCTGACCCGTTCTCGTATGAAGTTCGGCATTGGAGATACGGTTGGGCCAGAAAATCCTCAAGATGTTTCGTAGACATCTATTAACGAAGGTTTGCAGCATTCTAGTGACAGTGTCAGTGACTTTCCAAGTGCTGCAGCCGTAAAGCAGAACGGATTCAACATTGGAGCGAAACAGCCGTAACTTGGTCTTTAAGCTAAAAGAGTTGTTTCTAAATGCAGACAAATTGACAATTTTAATTTTTTTTCTGGATTTCTCTGTAAAAATATTTCTAATGTAAAATTTTAATATTTGAAATTATTTTGTGAAGCGTGTGAGCAACGCATAGTTATGTTTTATATATCAAAATTTGTATTACATTTTCAAGATTAATTATTTTTAAATTTCAAAATATTTTATGTGCGTGGTGAAAATATAAAAATAAAATTCGTTGAAAAAGCATTGTACATTTTGCATTTTGTTGGTAAATAAATCAATCAAACTAATTTTAGAGTGAGTTTTGTTCAAATAATTACTTAACATTTATCAGAAATTTTTAAGATAAGGGCTAGGGCAATTAGAGAGTTGGTTTTGTTTTTCAAAATTTATCAATTTTGTATCAACTTTTGCATTTAAAGCACCAAAAATCGAATTGATTTTTGACTAAATCACTTTTTTAGTATGAATTTTTTTAAGGTTTTGCTAAAATTTTAACACAGAAATTTAGATTGTAAATTTTTACTTTAAATTCATGTATCATTTGTTATTAACTTTTTTGGCTAAATGGAGCTTTTTTGTTATTTATTTTATTAAATTGCCCCTACTTTTTTCCCGTTAGATTTACAAATACAAAATTACTCACATATTTGTAGAAGAAGGTTACACCTATAAATATGCATCATTAGTTTTTTTTAAATTTTAAAATTTTTCACTAACTTTTAAATTTAAATTACGAAAAATTAAGTTGATTTTTCAATAAAACACATTTTTAGTACAAAGGTTTTTAATATTTTGCAATAATTTTTACACACAAATTTAAGTTATAAAATTCTTCCTAAATTTCATGTATCAGTTATTATGAATTATTAAGTATTACTCAATTTTGAAACCTCTAATGTTGCCTAAATGTAGTTTTTTTTGTGATTTATTTATTAAATTGCCCCTATTTTTGTCCGTTAGATTAACAAATATAAAATTATCTACATATTTGTAGAAGAATGTTACAGCTATAATTCTGCATCATTTTTTTTTTTTTGAATTTCGAAAAAGTTTCAAGTTTTGAATTTAATATATGTAATATAAATTTGACGGGTCACTTACACACCCTTTTATTATGAAATTTTTCACCCCCCCCCCTCAATAATTTGTATACACAAATTTAGCCACTTCGCATAGCTGAATTTTGAGATATTAACTTTAAATATCGGCCAATTAGAAATGAAGTTATGATTTTTCATATTAAAAATAATCGAATAAAAAATAATTTGAGATAACGGGTCTTTGTAGTGGTTGACGAATTTTGAGAATGAACAAAGCGGAGCATTTCTATGGATTTTATTCGATTTTTTATGAATTTTAAAAAATCAATTGTGGCGCTAATATAGGAGGTAGAGTAAAAAATGAGGTACCAAATTAATGGGTATTCCATTGAATTTAAATATAAGAAAAAACTAAATCAATCCATGCGCACACTCCCATGTTATTAAGTTATATGTATAAACAATATTATATTGTTAATTTCTCAGCTCAATGGTACAATAGGAATATAATTTTTACTTATACAAATTTCTAGAACATATAGCTATATTTCATTAGTACATTGCAAGCCTGTACGACAGTTAATTAAAAAGATATTAATAAAAAACCAAAAAAAAACAAATTTCAAAATTTTTAATCCTTCTTAAATAAATCTGTCAAATGATAAGTAAGAAAGATAAAATGTTTACCATTATATACTATCAAATTATTCTATAACATGGTAAAATTTGAGATTTTTCCAACAACCCATTAAAAAGATAAAAATCAAATACTTTCAAAAATTGTTCAAAAAAATTTACCTTTTTTTCAAAAATTATTTTGGGTATGAAAAAATAATCCTATCAAAAATTCCTTAAATATGGATAATTCACTTTTGTATTATCTTTAAAAGTATGTAAAATTATTTTTAAAAAAATGTATCCTTATACAACTTTTAAGCACTTTTCCTAACGACTATTTGTGCCTATTTCAGTCTTAAAACGGGTATATCTGGGTGATTTGGATTTTTGCAAAAAAAAGATGTGCATGTTTCTTCCTAATTCTTAAAGATCTTTAAAATAAATAAAAAATGAAGTTCCTACAACGTCGCGTTAAGAAGTTAGAAATCCGACTTTGCCCTACATATACCCTCGTTTACCCTATTAAATACGCGAATTTCAAAAAATCCGATCTTATCGCTCACCTACATAAAATTTGCAATTGTATAAATTTTAGTTTGAATTTTTATGACTTGTAGTTTAGGCTGTAGCGTGATTTGTAAAAATTGTCATATTTAATACGATTAAAATTCTTTCTTTTATATAGTATAAATTTATAATAGATAATATAAAATAATAAGTACCTACCTACTAAATGGCGTTCACCATCTAATATCATATATTTGTCATATCTCCTTAAATATGAACGCAAATATCAACCTACAAAATTAAAACAATTTCTTCCTATCCCTACTTGATATAAGAAATTCTTGTACAACTTAAAGTGGCAACATTACTCATCTTGCTACAGCATATCTCACACACAACGAAAGAAAAAATATAAACATTATTTCCTTTTAAAATTATATTTATTATCCTACTTCCTCCTTAAATTTAGCAAAAAAAAAGCTTCATTCTTCCCCTACGTAAACAAAATTGGTGGAAGAAAATAACAAAAAAGAGTTTAGTGTTTACTCCCTTGCACTAGCTTTAATTTTGTATGCGTTGTTCTCGTTCATTTATTGTTGCCTTGGACGTCATTCTAATCGTCAATTCCCACAGTTTCTCCCTGTCCTGTACTCTCCAATCTCTACAATTTCGTAGTACTGGTAGTGCTCACCTCGAATCTCTCTATCGATCTTCTTCATGATAGTACTATAGTTTTTATATACAAAGGTAGCGCCCTTATCTGCACCTAGAACTAGAACTAGAGATAATCAATAGAAGAACCAATTGCTCCTAAAGGTAGACTATTTCCCCACTATTTCCAAAAATATTAGATACCTTTAGGAGTAAATGGTTTTTTTATTGATTATCTCTGGTTCGTGTTCTAGATGCATCGTTTTTTTTGTGCCTTTATCTCCGCTTCCATGTCTGCTTAAAAATAATTTTCATATAAAATAAAACAACAATTCCGGATTTTTCAAAATTCTTGTTTTATTATTGTATTATTAATCAGATATGGAATTTGTGATAAAGGCACAAAAAAACACAGCAATTAATACTAAATAATTTATTCACAATAGGGGTATTCACGATCTGGTGCAACGAGCCTAGTAAAAGTGCGAAATTTTATTTTTTTTAAGTGGATCGTGAATGCACTTTTCTTATCTTCTTGCAACACTAAAGCAAATGTCAAAATTAGTTTGACATTTGTTATTTGTTTTTGTTTCGAACATATCTGAAAATTTCAATTTGATTTAATTTAAATTTTGTTCATAAAAAGATGCCAAAAGAACGGAAAAAGAAAATATTACCAAATCTTAATTATCGTCCGAATTTTAAATGGAAAATAATAGTAAAAGATGATGACGACGTCACATCAATACAATCAAGATAGCAAATTGGATGTATCCAATGAACATACCTTTGTTTCTGTTTAACGTAATCAAGAATGAGTGAGCTGTCAAAAACACAATTTACAAATTTTACTATGTTGTATTTTTCTGTTGCAATAGGTTTCGGGTATTGCTAAAGTGCGAAACTGTTGTAAGATTGCACCTTGTATATTTTGTTGTTGTAGTGTTGTAAGATTCTACACTTTTGCACTTTTACAATGATACTAGGCCAGTTGCATCGGATCGTGAATACCCCTAATGCTATCTATTACCCTTTTTGGAAACTTTTTCTCTCATAGAAACTGAATGCTCTCCCAAACCAACGCAACGCGAGACATTCTCTGACGGCAGTTTTTTTGTATTGTTTTTTAGCATTGTGTAGTGTATGCTTCATTTTTTCTATCGTTGGAGTGCATTAAGAGCAACTATTTATTTCAGAAGATGCCAAGCTGTAGATGACTTAACTTAATTTCGTTCCCACTTTTTTGACAAGAATTATAACTAAGTGGGATAATGTAGAAAGCTTTTTACTCGAATAGTTTCGTAAAACAGAAAATAATTCGATCTCGAATCAAAAATCCGAAATCCAATCGAAAACAACACGCTTTTTTATCTGAAGTACAATGAAATCTCAGCCTTATGTTAATACTCTTGGCACCACTTGAATGTCAACAGAAACGTCAAAAATCCGACATCCACAGTGGCCTACAAATCTTGCGCTACTATTTATTTTTGGTGAAAGTTTTATAGTTTTTGTTTTAAATTTCATTTATCGTTGGCCTATTTATAAATTCCGTCCATGTCCGCCAGATAATTTTTCCATTTTATACCTATTGATACCTCAAACTGAAATGGAAACTAATAAAATTGAATCTGTAAGTGAAACCTTCTACTAAATTCCTCACATTCCATTTAAAATACCTTTATTTCAGCCTCTCATCCTTGATGAAATACGTTCAGGTCAACCCAAAAATTTAAGTGTTCCAATTAAAAGTATCTTCGTGTTTCTCATTGCAACTGTGTGTAGTGCTATTATGTTAGAATTTCTTCCCCACACCACCCACAGTCTATTTCCGACCAAATCATCGAATGACACTGCCAGTCAACAGCTGTCGTCACGTCCAAAGTATGCCATTTATGGTCTAAGCAAAACCGAAGAACACCTTGATCATGTGATTGCTGTATTGGAGCGTCTTGGGTATGACCGCACCACAGTTGACAGTGGTCAGTGGGATTTGCTCTGGGCACATGACTATCCATTTCTCACAATGAACCTGAAGAATATTCGGCCACATCAAAGAATCAATCATTTCCCTGGTTGTGGCTTCATAACTAACAAAGTAGATTTGTCAACAACACGATTACCATTCCTGCCCAGGGCTTTTAAGTTACCCGGAGAGAAAGACGACTTCCTTGATTACATCACAGAGAATCCACAAACCCTTTTTGTCGAGAAACACAATGAACACAGATTCATTCAGATTAAAGAACCTCAAGATATTGATCTAGACTCGAATGGTACTTTTGTTCAGGAATTTATACAAAACCCGTTTCTCGTCGATGGATACAAGTTCGATATTGGTGTGTACGTCTTGGTGACGAGTATCGATCCCCTTAGGGTGTACATCTACACCGGAGACGTTCTTTTTCGGTATTGCCCAGTCAAATACCATCCGTTCGACCCGAACAACGTCGACAAGTATGTGGTAGGCGATGACTACCTCCCAACGTGGCAGGTCCCGCCAATGGTTAAATACTATAACAAGTTCCATGCGAATATGAGAGGTGCCTTCGATGCTTACGTTCGAGATCAGGGTAAGGATCCACTTAGCGTTTGGGAACAGGTTGAAGACATAATCCGTCGCACTGTTCAATCCAAGGAGAAGCACATTGCTGACATTGTGAGAAACTACAAGACGAGAAACTTCTTCGAGCTGATGCGCTTCGACTTGATAATCGATGATAATCTCAAAGTTATCCTAATGGAAGCCAATATGAGTCCAAATCTTTCCTCGGCTCACTTCAAGCAGAACTCTTTGCTGTATGAACAGATTTTGTACAGTGTGCTGAATCTTGTGGGTGTTGGGTCACCAATTCCCCATTCATTGCTGGCTGAAGGGTAAGATTTTTTTAAAAGGTGGAATTTTCGTTGTTTATTCTATGAACTTGTCTTCCAGTTCTGAAGATGTTGAGGAGATGCTATCGAACGACAGAAACATAGCAACTTTGTTAAATCTATGTGCTGATTTTGATTGCGACAAATCATGCAATGTACTCGAGTGTGAGCTTTGCCTGCCGTGTCTCAGTGGAAGAAACCACCAGACATTGCACACAGCCTTTCGAGAGCACCTCCATAGTTTCAACATGAAGAGAATTATACCTAAACCAATAGTAAGTCGACAAAGCATTCCATAATGATTTGATTTGATTTTTCTATATTTTTCAGAATGACCCACGCAAATTCGACATCGCAAAGGAAACTCAAAATCTCTCCACGAAGAACCAATGGATGACAAGGTGGTTCTATGCCAAGTGTTCCGATGATATTACCTGGTGTTTTTAGACAAAACGTACTCAAATATATGCAAATAATTGTTATATAAGCTCGAAAAGTATTAATTTTTTATATAAAAATAAATTTTCTAACAGAAGGTTTAATTTGTTTTGTTATCAGGAAATAAAGATTCACCATTTTTGGCAGCGCTTAAGATTAATTGCTGAGTTTTTTGACGGAACTCATTTTGTTTGAGTTGCTTCAGGTATGTAGCTAGAAATTTGATTGGGTCTTCAGGCTGATAAATGTGGATTGCAGCCAGAGCTGCCACTAAGTCTTTTGCGATGGTTTTCTTGAAATATTCGAAGTGCTCCGAACGTTTTGATATTTGTTCTGAAAAATAAAAACCATCCAGCTTATAACTATTTCGGCCTACGATTGAATTTAAAATTACCATTTCTCATCCAGGCAAAGTCCCTTAAAAACTCTGAATATTTCTTAGAATCCACGGTACAGCTTGAACAGGAAGAAGAATTAATTCCACTACCAAGACTACTTTTGTCATCATCAATCAGGGAAAAAATGTGCTTCAGATCTTTTTCGCATGAATCAATATAAAAGAGTTCATCACAAAACTTCCTATCGATAGACTTCAAACGTACTTCAACCAATGGATGCAATTTTCGATCACACAGTACTCGAAATCTTTTTAAACTTTCAACTTGCATTTCATGTATGAACTTGAATTGTGATTTAAGTTGAAAAAGTTTCTCAACATTCTGATTGACTGCTTTGCAATTATTCTCTTTGGTTAATTGGTAAATTTCAATTTTCTTGGAAAAATCAAAATTTGCCGTTTCGATTTCTTTAACAAGTTTTGCAATAAGTTTGTTTTGTTCGGCTTGTTCTGTAGTTTCGTCATCTTGTTGAAGACGTTTTACTTCGGCTTCGAGACAATTTAGTTGTGCATCGAAATTTGTTTTAAGGGATTGGATTTCGATGTTTGAACATTTGATTTCGTTGTCAATTTGAAGGAGATTATAGAGAATAGTGCGAATGGCATTTCGGTTGTTGAGAAAATTCAAATGGAATTGTTTTTGAGTAAATTCATCCCAATTTTCTGGAGTTAACTTGGGGATAGAATTGATTTTGCTCATTTTTAAATTGTATTTATGTACATATACATAAATAATTTGAATGTATATTTTGTTACGTATTTGCAATAGACTGCTAAAATATTGTAGGTTGTAAAATAAAGTAGAATAGGGATAAATTGGTTGTAAAATTGATGTATGTATGTATGTCAAGTTAGCACTACACTTGTGGAAATTCAGAAAAATTAATATTCAGTTAATATTGCAGCTTTTTAGTAGTAGATTAGTTGTGGAAAAAAATTGTAGCTCTACTATTTAAAAAAATGGTATCTAGTGCTAACTTGATATCAACTTGGTGCTACTTTTTCTGGAATTCCAAAAACTTTTTCAAAAAAATAATTAAAAGAATAGGTATAATAATAAAATGCAAATTACTGTCCTGTAACGAAGAATTTTGCCAAAAATAATTTCAATTAACCTTTCCGGTTTTGGTTGATCAGACCCCTGTATGGATAGGAATCTATCTTAGAAAAAGTGCAAACGAAAAACTAATATCGACGATATTGATGATGATAAAGGCAACTCTAGCCCCTTATTAAAACGAGAAGATCACATTTCACATTTCTTTACTACTAAAGCCTATTTTGTATTGTATTTTGTTTAGCAAAATATATCTACCAACGTTTGTATGATTCTTGAAAATTAGGACACTTGTTAAATTCATGCAGGGTGCATGATTGTGCATATTTTGTAAAATTTTTAGAGGAAAATGTCCTCTTTTTGTGAAGCATCCAGATTGACATCCTATTTTTAGTTGCGAAGAGAAAAAAATTCCACAAAACTTTTTGCGGTGTTAATTTCAAAACCGAAAATAAATCCCCTTATAGA
This sequence comes from Melangyna quadrimaculata, assembly GCA_949320155.1. Classification (NCBI taxonomy): domain Eukaryota; kingdom Metazoa; phylum Arthropoda; class Insecta; order Diptera; family Syrphidae; genus Melangyna; species Melangyna quadrimaculata. The sequence continues at coordinate 402,786,118 of OX439483.1, forward strand.
AATCCCAAAAGAATAGACTGGAAGAAATTCAGTCAAGTTGTAAAATCTAAACTGGGCAATATACCGAACCCAAGTCCAGACTCGATGATAGATTTTGAGTCAAAGGTGAAATCCTTTGAGGCATCAATAGCACTGCTTTTAAGGTCTCCTGTCCAATGAAATATAGCCGTTAAACACTACCCCCTTGGTGGAATGAAGACCTATCTAATCTAATGAAAATGACTAGAACAATCTTTAATATCTGCCACAGACATAAGTTTTATCAACCCTATAAAGACTGTCTCAAGGTTAACAAGCGAGCTCTCGCATCAGCCAAGCAACAAGGCTGGAGAGAATTATGTCAGTCAATTAAAAATATAAAAGATTCCGCCAGGCTCGGTAAAATTCTATCTAAGGAACATTGCAATCCATCATTCTTGAAAAAGCCTGATGGTTCCTGGACAGTCTCTCCAGCTGAGTCTTTGGAGCTATTAATGACGACGCACTTCCCGGGCTGCGGGAACAGTAGGTTAGTGACGCTGGAACCTTGGGACATGTCTTCAGCTCGAGTAGAGCATATCAATACTATTATAACAAAAGAAAAAATTGCCTGGGCAATTAATACATTCTCACCATATAAAGCCTCAACTACATTGACCTACTTTTGTACAAAAGTACAAAAGTGAGAAATAAATATCTATTCTGAAGACACCTGCTTGCAAAAAAACAGTGGAGAATTGTGCATGGTGGTTTAATTTATATGGCAGAACAATTTTCGTATGTTTTTCTGCAAGCATGTTTCTTTAGCGAGCATTTTAATTTCTCACTTTTGTACTTTTGTACAAAAGTAGGTCTATGAAGTTCAGGCTTAAGTCTCCAGGCCTGGACGGCATACTGCCAATCATGCTCCAGAAACTGCAAGAGATAGCAGTTCCCTGGCTGGAAACAATTTTTAAAGGATGTTTATCTCTTAACTATGTTCCCGAGTCCTGGAGACATGTAAGAGTGGTTTTTATCCCGAAAGTCGGTAGGCGGGGGCATGAATCTGCGAAGGATTTCCGTCCAATTAGTCTAACCTCTTTTGTGCTTAAAACCTTAGAGCGCATCCTCGACATCCATATTAGAGACATCCTGGATAGATGTCCACTTGAAAACTCTTAACACGCAAACCTTAAAGGCAAATCCACTGAAACAGCCCTGCATGAGGTAGTGCGCACTATTGAGAAAACTATAAACTATAAAGAATATACTCTTGCCACTTTCTTAGATGTTGAAGGGGCTTTCAACAACGTGCTTACTGAATCCATTCTAGAGTCTTTAGTTGATTTTGTGTAGAAGACTACATAAGGGAATGGATAATATCCATGCTCAGAGACAGACGGGTTCAAGATACGTTAGGTAATACAAACTCGACCAAACATGTAAGGTACACCCCAGGGTGGGGTTCTGTCCCCTCTTCTATGGCTTTTAGTCATGAATAAAATTCTTGTTAAGTTGGAAAGATGTGGAGTAAAGGCGGTGGCTTATGCTGATGATTTGGTGATATTAGTGTCAGGGAAGCTTACTCCTGTGTTAAGTGAGATCACGGAAATGGCTTTAAGGAAGGTCAGCAACTGGGCCACGAGCTGTGGACTAGGAGTTAACCAAAGCAAAACTGAACTGATGCTATTTACTACCAAGACTAAGATACACTCCTTCACTCTACCCCGACACAACGGCCAAACACTCTCACTCTCCTCTTAAGCTAAATATTTAGGTGCTATTGTCGACCCCAAATTAAATTGGAAGTTGAACATTGAAGAAAGGGTCAAGAAGGCCTGTATAGCATTCTATGCCTGTAGTAAAACTTTTGGTAAAAAGTGGGGGCTTCAGTCGAAGATGATGCTGTGGACGTACACAGCCGTGGTACGACAGATACTCACATACGGTTCGATTGTATGGTGGCCTGCACTTAACAAAAAATATAACATCGATAGACTTAGGAAGGTTCAAAGAACTGCTAGCATTGCCACGACAGGGGCTATAAGATCCTGCCCGACTGATGCCTTAAGTGTTTTTCTGCACCTTCTACCACTTGATTTACATATTAAATATCTAGTATCTTGCAGCGCTTTAAGACTTTAAGAATCAAACTCTTGGTTTGCCAAGCCCTATGGTCACAGCAATATCACAGACTTGATTCCAATTCAAATGTTTTCGACTCCCACTGACTACTGCACCCCTACAATGAGTATCAGTAAGGATTTCAAAGTTAAATTTCCATCCAGGAAGGATTGGAATGATAACGTCGTGACGAAAGATTTCGACACAACTATCTTTACTGATGGCTCAAAGATGGAGTGTGGCGTTGGTGCAGGAATCTTCTCTGAGTCTCTAAATGTATCTATTTCCTTTCGGCTACCTGACCTTGCTAGCGTCTTTCAAGCTGAATTGCTGGCAATCAGGGAAGCTTGCAAGTTACTAAAAGCAGATCCAAACCAAAACTGTAATGCAGCTATTATTACAGACAGTCAAGCGGCTGTTAAAGCCATTAATTCAGCTACAGCATCCTCCAAACTAGTCCAGCAATGCCGGAATGAGCTTGCGGGTCTGAACACTGACCTCAATGTCACTCTTATCTGGGTCCCGGGTCACAGTGGCATTGGGGGCAATGAACGGGCTGACGAGCTGGCCAGGCAAGGTTCAGCCCTTCATGGCTCACTTGCGGAAAGAGTCAACATTCCGCTTGGAGTTATGAAGGGCAACATTCTCTCAATTTATTATACTAAAGCAAACCGTAGGTGGAGCAGTTTATCAAACTTTATTATATCTAGGAAGATTTGGCCCATCTATGACAAGAACCGAACAATTGATCTAATACGCAGACCCAGGCAAGACATAGCCAGTAGCGGACACTGGCCAATAGGAGAGCATGCAGCGAAGCTGGGCATACCTCACACTGTCGGAGCTGTGAGGACCAGCAGGAAAAGGAAACAGTAGTTCATTTCCTCTGCAAAAGCCCTGCTCTGGCCAAAGCTAAAAAACAGTCACTCGGAAGAGCATTCTTTGACGACATTAACGAACTTTCTAAAATGAAGATTAAAGACTTGATTTCTTTTCTCAACGCGACGAAATTGCTCTAGGACAAATTTCGGCTACTTCTGCATTATACCTTCCGTCGATTCCCTATGATCACAAGATAGTGGACTAGGGTTCTGGTGGGGGTTTGTGGTGCACAGCGGCCGGATGATCATCCAATCAGTGGCTAACTGTGGATGGGGCTGATCTGGTTGAGTGAGTGATCCACTTTCTGATGATTGTGCTAAAAGCTACAACAAAATCCTATTCTAAACTAAATAAAAAGGGACGATATCCTGAGGATATGCCCATATTTTCTCTCTTCAATTCCATCCACAGGTTCAAACGAGTTATGGTATCAAAACGGCGCACTTCAGCGCTAATTGGGCTATGGGCTAGACTGCTCGTGGCCGCCATTTCTACCTACCTACCTTTCGCGGTGTTTTTTTTTAAATAAGTGTAGGTAGTTGACACTGGTGAACTCAGCCATTAAAAAATCGAAATTCGAAAATGTAAACGTGTCATTACTTGTAGCTTTTTAGTTAATTAATTTAGTTGTGGAGAGCAAAAAATCCGATACAAAATTTTGCCATACTTTTTTTTTGAATAGCATGAATTTTTATTTATTTACTAGCTGTCCCGGCGAACTTCGTTCCGCCTAAATTCATTGATGTAAAGAAAATAATAATTCCGAGCATGTACATGTACAACGCTGTTTCATGTTATTAAGTCAATAAAAATTCTTTTATCTAAAGTTTAATTAAATAAAATGAAAATAACTAAATTAACCATGTCGATGTATTTCAATGAAACCAAAATGATTGGCGTGTCGGCCACCGTTTCGCTTTTTTACTCAAGAGGGTACACAACATTTTTCGTACGCGTACAAAGCGGTAAGTTTACCGATACGTGAGCACGCCACATATAATCGACCATGTGAGATACATGGGTATTCAAGAAATCACAAATTATGCCAAATGAAAATGTTCTGCCAAAACAAATTAAAATGAAATCAATCAAATCTTTTGTTTCGTTTAACTCACAAAAATCATTAAAATTTCCACTGATTAACAAAATCCAATTGCACGAGAACGAAATCAAAAGCGGTTTGTTTATCTCACTTTTCACAATTTAATTTTTCAATAGTGAATTTTTATAAGGACACCTCATATTCCTTCCTTAGGCCATCACGAATCCGTCAATACCAAAATCTTGAAAATAAAGCGATATTCCGGGATTACCATTTTTCATGAAAATTTTCGAGGATTTTCCTCCAGTGTCCTATATGCCCTTATTCCTGGGGACAATTTGAATTTATCAAGCCCTAAATCGTGAAAATCAAAGTAATCGTTCTCGAGTTATGCAATAAAAACCGGATGTTCCCGGATTTCCAATTTTCCGGAATTTTCTTCCAGTTTCCTATGTCCTTCCTTGAGCTAATACGAATTTATCAAGCCCTAAATCTAAGTAACCGTTCTCGAGTTATGCATTAAAAACTGGATGTTCCCTGTTTTCCGATTTTCCTGGAAATTTTCCGGGATTTTCCTCCAGTGTCCTATGTCCTTCCTAGAGCTAATAGAATTCATCAAGCCCAAAATCGTGAAAATCCAACGATCCATTCTCGAGTTATACGTGTACACACGGAAGACATTTCTCTTATAGGTAAGATTATTATTTAATATGATTAGATTAGATTAGAAAGTGTAGTGCCAAGTTGATATTAAGTTACACTAAATACCATTTTTTTTTTAAGTACATTTTATTTTTAAGTCACATTTTTTTTCACAACTAATTTACTAGTAAAAAGCTAAAATAAACTGCAAAAAAATGAAAAAAATGGCATCAAAAATTTATATATGGGTGATTCTACAAACTATGCAATAAAATGATGATATTTTCGGCACGACACTTTTTGAAGCAAATAGTGGTAAAAACTAACTTTAATTATACATAAGAGCGTCCTTTCACATACCACAAAACGGCCAGACAAAAAATTTTAAATTATCAGTTTTATTAGCATTTTTTAAGAATTAAGTAGTTAAAGGATTTCCGTTTGCTGATACGGAACATAAATCATTATGTTCAACATAAACCCTTAAGTGATACTTAGTGCTTTGCACCAAACGTAAACTGAAACATAAAAATCGTTAAGTTGAACATAACTTATGCTGTAGAAAAAGTGCCCCGTAAGAAACTTATGTTAAACATAAATTAATGTTTACGGTTTTTTTTTCGTTATCTTTAAAGAATTGTGAAGGGATAACGACAATTTTAGTAACAAATTTTAAAGAAATTAAACTAATAAATTTATAAAAATGGATTTTGAATTGTTGGACTTGATGAAGTAGGAGTTCCTCGACAAATTTATGAGAGAAATGAATATTTTTACTCTTTTGATGAGCTATCTTTTTACAAAAGATTTCGCTTAACAAAGGGTATAACAATGGTTGTTTTGGATAAAATAGAATGCTCTTTAGAATCTCCTTCCAACAGGTATGGGTATTCAGTGCAATTTAAACTATTATATAAAATTGAATATACATATGTATTTTTCCCTTTCCAGGAACAATTCTATCGCTCCTATTAACGAACTACTAGTTGCTTTGCGTTTTTTTGCAACAGGAAACCATCTCCTTAGTAAAGCTGATTTCGGTGGAATGCATGTATCCACAGTTTCAAGAATAGTTTTGAAAGTTTCGAGAGCAATTGCTAGACTTGGAAAAGATTATATAAAATTCCCAGAAACTTCAACTGATATTTCACAAACCAAACGGGATTTTTTTGAAATAGCTTCGTTTCCAAACTTAATTGGAGCCATTGACGGCACTCACGTCAAAATTCAGTCCCCTGGTAAATTATGATTTAAAATTGACTCGAATGTTATTGTCTATAGATATTTTATATTAAGGTGGACTAGATGCAGAAGTTTTTCGAAACAGGAAAAGTTATTTCTCTATAAATGTTCAAGCTATTTGCAACGCTAAAATGATATTTACTAATGTGGTGGCTAGGTGGCCTGGGTCTACTCATGACGCTACAATTTTTAGTAATAGCAAGATCCAAAATACTTTGGAGGGACAGTCTGGTGCAAACGCAGAATGTTTCCTCTTGGGTAGGTTTCATTAAAATTTGACTGAGTGGAGAAAAACTGTTTTTTTTTCGTGTAATATGTATTCTATAAACAAAACAGGTGATTCGGCTTATCCTCAAAAATCTTATCTGATGACACCACTTCTAAATCCAAGAAGTTAAGCAGAACAATTTTATAACGAGTCTCAAATTCGTTCCAGAGGTGTAATCGAGTAAGCTTTTGGGATTTTAAAAAGAAGATTTCCCGTTTTGGCATATGGTGCCCGATTGAAATTGAGAACTGTATTAACAATTATAATTGCGACTTGCACAATATCATGCGGCATAATTGCATACTCGATGACCCTTCTAAAAGTTTCGATTTCAGTGAAGAAGATCTACAACGTGTTATTACTAGTAGTCAGATTCATACGAAAATTCCTTCCAAATCACTAATTCAAACTCGAACTCATTGAATTTTAACATGCAAAAGCGTACGGACTTGATAAATTGCTACTTTTCAGTATTGTAACCAATTTTTATTTCAATTCCAAGTACCAGACAAACAAATAAAATAATTCAAAACTTTTAACACAAAACAATTGTTTTATTTCAGTCCGAACTATCGAAAATTCAAAAATTATGTAGAGAACTTATTAACTAACAAAAAACATATAAACACAAGAGAAATAGAAAAGTTTTTTAGTTGATTGCATTAAACAAAAATTCTATGTCTTTTAAGACATTCTGGGCATCTTTAGCTGTGCAATTTTCTTTTCTTCCTTTTTTTAATATTTCACTTTTAACTGCTATGTCAAGGTCCATAGATTTTCGCTTTAGATCGTGCTCAATATTCGTTTGATATTTTTTTTGAATAGCTTCTTCTTTGAAAGTGTCATATTGGAGTTTGGCAAGTTCAATTTTGATTTTGGAGCGTTCGGAATACTGCTCTGAAATTTTGCTGCTTTGTAGTGTTGAGGCGACCGGTCTTCTTCTGGCAGCCCATGGTCGGTCCGTGTTGTCAAATTGTTTTTGAAAACCCTTTGACATCATTATATGTGGTCCCCAATAATGATCTCATTGCATGTTTGATGTTCTTAGCATTGCAGGTATGTGTGAACCCCAGTCAATGTGTGGCTTACCATGACATTTAAAAGTAGATGTAATTGTATATAAGTCAATTTTCTATCATTGTGTTAAATGTTGATTTACAAATTACCATTGCACTTTCTTGTTGTTTAACATCCCTGTCATCATCGAATTCATTATCTAACCCATACACCCTTTTTGGATTCATGATTGTAACGGCAAGATCAAAGTTAGGGTCTGAAGATTTGTATGGCATTCCTCCTCCTGTTTGGATACCCGATCTTTTTTCTTTTGCTGCTTCTTTTCGTATGTCTGTCTTATAGCTGCTATAAAATCTCTTGAGGGACTCGCTTTTCCTAAAACAAGTTCCAGATTGGCTGTTAAAATTATTTTCAATTCTGAGCCAGGCGTTTTCTCTATCCTTCCATGTTGCTCCGTCGGTTTTTTTATTCTCTATAATTTCTTTTCCATCATAGACACAATGTAGGAGAAGTGATTTTTCATTTTGCGAAAAGTTAGGATTCCTTTTTTTATTATTTTCAATCATTATTTAAAATTATTTAAAACAGAAAACACGTTAAAATACGAGAAAAAACTCACATGCACAAAATTTTGACATTTCGCGTAGACCGACTTGAAGTTAGTAATCATTCAAAAGTGGTCGCTTACTATGTTGAACATATATTTTTTCGTGCAACTTAAATAAATTTAAGTATCACATATAATTTTTGTGGAACTTTGCTATGCAGAAGATTTATGTTCTGAATCAGCAAATGGGCCTTAGTTTTTTTTTACGGAGAAATAGATTTTTTTTTCGATCAAGAATTTCTGATCGACTTTTGAGTAAATTTTTGTTTAAACCTATTAGTCCAGTAATTTTAGGTATTTTAAAAAAAAAACATATGGGGAAGCAATTTTTGTTTTGAGTTCGTTAGAGTATCATACAGAAAGCTTAACTCCAAGTTTTCGACCACCAACCCTTTGCAGGGTTGCCACTATCTTGATTTAAAAAGTGAATTTGTTTTTCATGAATTAAACCCGTATTTTTGAGTTTATCGAAAAACTAAAAATGTATTTTTGTAGAGAAACATACGTTCTACAAATTTGCCCATGTTAATTTTTTTTTATATTTTGTGTATTTAACGAGTTAAAACAAGTTAAAAAAAAATGGAGTTTACATTTTTTTTAAAGTCAAATACTTTTTTTTCGGTTAGTGTTTCGTAAAATTTTCTTCTAAAAGTTGTTGAAAGCACTATCATCTACAGTTTTTACCCAAACATGTTTTTTGTCCGAGCAATTGTTTATTTACTATAGCGCTTGAAAGCTTCATAATCGCATTTTCAAACGTAGAATCGAAATCATTTATTCAGTTACAAAAGTGGGTGTGGGTATCGCACGGTGCAGTGTTTAAATGGTAAAATGTGTGTATCACGTGTGCATGTGCACTGTAAATGGAAAAGTTTCTTTTATTGTGTGTGGCGGATCGTATTCCGGTAATTCGCATTATTATAGCTCTAGTTATCGTGTATGTAATTGAACAATAACTTTTATGGTTTATAAGATTATTATAAATAAATAATAATTATTGGGAGGCATACATACAATAAATACACTTACGTGGCTTTAATTAATTTTAAGTACGGGTGCATGAAACCTTGGTTTCTTACATGAAGGACCTGGCAGACTATCTTCTTGGAAGGAAATCGTGCTAACAGTTCTTCCACCTTCGTCCTCTGAATCATCGTCCATGATTGGTTGTTTCTTGGGGGTATTGTTGAAAGTCTCGCTACAACAGTGTTGGCAAATTGCTATGCAATAAAGACCTGCTTTCACACACTCACAAGCTTTTTCGCAATTTTTGGTACATTTGCAAGAAATAAGCTTGAGGATCGAACTTGGTGCCGGATCTTCATCGCTTGTTTGAGGCATCCAACGCAACGTTGTTTTTTTCAACCCCCAATCACTAGGACTTTTTTCATCTTTTTTGCTCAACCACTGTTGAACTTGAAAATATGTCTTATATGAGTGATATTTTGCTGCTCCTTCTGTTAGGGGAAGATTTATCATACATCACTGATCTCAACATTTTTTTCCAGAGCCGCAATAAATTTAATTTTTCCCATATCGAAAGTTGCTGACGTCACGTCGTGCCGCATCCACTAAATGCACGTAAGAACAATATATTTTCCATTACTGATTGTACATGCTTCAAGCTGGAAGTCGAACATATTTGGTCTGGAGATTGACCATGTTTTGATTTTCGGAAATAAAAGTTGGTTACATTTTCGGGGCACAATCCAGTAAGAAGAACATGATTTGTTTGTAAACAAACGAATAAAGCGCTTTTAATATAAACACGAGTATGTAAGAATATGTAGATACATATTAAGGAATAAATGATTGTGTCAAAAAACTTTATTTTAACGGCTATTGGGTCAAATTTCAGATGATACAGTAGGTTAACAAACAACTTCGCATACGAAAAAACTTTTTAAATAAATTGTAATTTCTTCTTAGAGGCCAGTTATAGCTATCATTGAAAAAGTTAACTGTTGATTTTGAGACCTTTCGAAAGTATAATCATTGAATATTTTAATGCAGAAACATAGCTTACGACTTCAAAATTATTTCTCCTTCAAAAAAATTCATTTTGACCCATATCTTCCCCATAACGTAGCTTTTAATTTTTCAATGATGAACTACCTTACCAATGATCATTGAAAAAATTAAAAGTTACGTTATGGGGAAGATATGGTCAAAATGAATTTTTTTTTGAGGAGAAATAATTTTGAAGTCGTAATCTATATTTCTGCATTCAAATATTCAATGATTAAACTTTCGAAGGGTCTCAAAATCAACAGACAACTTTTTCAATGATGGTTTTCAATGATAGCTATAACTGGCCCCTTAGGTACCAGTTATAGCTATCATTGGAAACGATCATTGAAAATATTAATTGTCAATTTTGAGAGATTTAGAAGTTAAAACAAATGATTATTGTGATGCCAAAGTAAAGCTTATTGACTTAATAATTATTTCTAGGTAAAACGAAATTCAATTTGACACAACTTTTCTCATAAAATGACTTTTAATTTTTCAATGATGAACTACCTTACCAATGATCATTGGAAAAATTAAAAGTAACGTAATGGGGAAGATATGATCAAAATGAATTTTTTATGGAGGAGAAATAATTTTGGAGTCGTAAGCTTTATTTCTGCGTTAAAATATTCAATGATTAAACTTTCCAAGGGTCTCAAAATCAACAGCTAACTTTTTCAATGAATGTTTTCAATGATAGCTATAACTGGCCCCTTATATAGGCCCCAGTTATAGCTATCATTGAAAACCATCATTGAAAAAGTTAGCTGTTGATTTTAAGGCCCTTGGAAAGTTTAATCATTTAATATTTAAATGCAGACATATATCATACGACTTCAAAATTATTTCCCTTAAAAAAAACATTAATTTTGACCTATATCTTCCGCATAAAGTAACTTTTAATTTTTCTCAATGATCATTGGTAAGGTAGTTCATCATTGAAAAATTTAAAGTCATTTTATGAGAAATGTTGTGTCAAATTGAATTTTGTTTTACCTAGAAATAATTATTAAGTCAAATAGCTTTACTTTGGCATCAAAATAATCATTTATTTTTTCTTCAAAATGTCTCAAAATTGACAATTAATATTTTCAATTATGGTTTTCAATGATAGCTACAACTGGCCCCATATGTTAAAAATTACACTTTTTGCAAAAGTGATACAAAAAAATCTTGTTTTTATTGTTTTGTTGTTCCAATACCTGTATTCAAGTTTTTATATATGTACATAAGTAGTTTTTAAACATTGGCAAACAAAAAACTCATGATCAAATAATTAAATAATACAAACTCCCCAAATAATGTGACTAACTATAGGAGTAGTATGCTTACAAATTTAATTAAATTTATGAAACTCGATACGGCAATATACTGACTTTTGATACATATACAAATGTTTGGTTCTTTGCCGAATTATTGTACATATATATCAATATTATTATGTGTAAGCACTTAACTCTTATAAGCTGAGTCCTAAAAATACTAAATTGTGAATTTTCTGCGCCTAAAGTGGTAATCTGAAGTTTTTAGTCCAAAACTGAAGTTAGTAATCTCCATTATTCTTAAGAATTTCAGATTTTTAAAAATATAAAATTCAAAAGCTTGACAAAATTGCACTCCAAAAGTTGAGGTTTTCAAAACTTTTCTGCGACTAAAATCAACACATATTTCAAAAATTCCTCAAACATGGGTAAAATAATTTTTAATTACCCTTCCAAAAATATAAAATTTACTATAATAAAATGTCATGTTGATTTATTGCAAATTATTTCTAAAACCTCTACTTACCCGTTTTCGACTTTAAAACGACCATATCTCGATGCCTAAATTTTTCGGATTTATTTTTTATGTGTAAGACTTTGTTATATTTTTTAGTCTATCGATTACAAAAACAAAAACTCCTGTACACACCTCCGTTTAAAAAATACAAAACACCGTGTTGAGCCTTAAAATCTGTATAGCGGCAACCCTGCAAGGGATCCATGGTCAAAAACTTGAACTTAAGCTTTTTATAAAGTTATCTTACGATGTCCACAAAAAATTGCTTCCCCATATGTTTTTTAGATTCCCATAGGAGCCAAATCTAAAATGACTGGATTTTATAATAAGAATGTATTTTAGTGGAAAAGAATATCTTCTGGTACAATATAAACTTTCATGTCGTCATCCATGTTTGGTGTCCTTCCTTAAAGAGGCTCAATCATCTTAACATGTGCTGCAATATAAATTTGCTACCATAATACATTTTTTTTAAAGATTTTTATATACTTATTGTTATAACACATTCTTTAGAAATTGTGCATTGTTAAAATGCATCATAAAAATGCACTTTTTTCCAAAAGTTTTAATAGTTGATGCTGATGTATTTATTGATATTTATATGGATGTCCAACAATTTTCTCAATGTCCTTCCGTTTGCAAAAAGCTGCAATGTCATAATTGGTACAAAGGAGCTTTACATTTAACTCCGAAATGATTTTTCAAGTTGTTATAACTGTTATTAAGGCTTTTAGAGAAAGTGCATTTTGAAGATGCACAAGTCACCACTCCACCCTTAAAGGAGTCTGCGAAGCTACCACGTTATCATACATATGTATACACCATACTAATATTATACAAATGTATTTCTACATATTTTCATCCAATGTCTAAATTCCGAAGGACCGGAGTTCATTTTTGCAATTAGTCGCGGTATGAAATATTAGGTCCGATCCTTTACTTTGTGCACAGAAAATCACAAACTGTCAGATCTAGGAGAGCAACGTTGATATATTCTCAAAAATATCATAACTGTGCCAAAGTACGGGAACGCAAATTCAACCAAATTCCGTATTACCTAATGTGCTGGACAAGTAAGGCACGATGTTTGGCTTTCATTCTTTTGCTCTCAAATTGACATTTTGCTGTGCTATGATTTTCAGTCCGAAGAAATTTCTCGGACTGAAAATCACAGGTAGGGGAAATTATTTACTCTCTCGTGAGCGTTGTTTTTTGTAAAAACCTGTCAAATTATTGAGTACGGGAACGGCTTTGGACTGAAAATCACACAAATGCACAGAAAATCACAGAAATTTAAAGTAAAGGAACGGACCTATTATTTTTTTGAACAAAAACTATTTATTTCATCAAAAAAACGTCAAATTTTCGTCAAACTATACAGTAGCGAATCTAGGATTTGGCTGTGGGGGGGCTTGGTAGGTCCAATTTGAGACATTAATGGCCAGTTTCACAGTGCAAGTTTAAACTACAATTTAAGTTTAGGGGCTTATTGCGAGAGTCTACTCCGAATAAATCTAGTCGACTTAAGGATCAGTTTCATAGTCATAGGAGTGGCACTTTAGTGCGAAATCTTGGGTACAAAATGACAATTTTCGCAGTGTAAACTAACCTTAATAAGTTGCACTTAAGTCTCCCGTGTTGGGCACTTAAGTGTAACTAACCCAGGCTGCCAACATTACTAGAAAGTACAAATGTGCTAAACTTAAGTGCAAAATTTTTTTTGGTAAGTTTTCACTGTGAAACTGGCCCTAAGTCGATCAGAAATTCTTTGATCGAATTTAGTTTTCTATCAAATAGAAAAATTCATACAATTTCGTAGCAATCTGACAGAAAAATAAATAACAGACTTTAACCCCCATGGAATAGACTTTTACACCATGGAATAAGAAGTTTCTGGACTCAAACCAAAGCCTTTAATTAGAGCTCCATTTGAGTCCGGAACATTTTTATTCCATGATGTAGTTTCCTAAACATGGGAGCTGAAATAACTATTTTCTCTATTTGACTTTTGAATAGACTCTCGCAATAAGCCCCTTAAACTTAAGTTCAGCACTTGATTAGGTTTCAAAGTAAACGTTGAACTTAATACTTCTGTAGTTCTAGTTAAACGAATGTAGTTATTCTGCCATTTAAGCTTCAGTTTAACGTTCAGAACACTTGATCGTAATAATCATTCTCAAATCTTAATTGACAACTGCCATTAATTAATAATAATAAATTATTATATTCCTTTCTATTTGAACTTTTTTGTTTAATGTTTTTGAGTGACGAGGAAAATTTAACATTCGTTGTGAGAGTGAAAAGATAAAAACGCTTCCCTTGAAAAACAAATGATTTTAACTATGTGACGATGATGATTTGTTTGAAAGTTGCATTCATGCAGTCATATTAAACTTCGCTCTATGGAACTGAGCTTTATTTTAAACTGTGAAAATCAATTATTTGACCTTTAAATTTAAACTTAAGTTCAAGACCAGTTAAACTTAAATTTAAACTTTCACTGTAAAACTGGCCATAAGTAATACAATTGGTTTATCCATACAAATTAATTTTATGATTTATAACAAATATAAAAAAGTTTTAGTTTATTTATTTTAAGGTTTTTTGTGAAAATATACAAGGTTATATAAATAATTGAATTTTGGCATTCCAACTTTTCCTTTTACAATAACCGTGTTATTTGTGCATTTATATCAGCTTCTATCCCCAGTTTAAAATGTTTTTAATATTAAATACAATTACATCTGTAGTATTTAACATTTAAAATATTTTTTTAAAAAATTAAGGCTTAGCTGTATTTATAGACAATATAATCTTAACATATTATATACCTTCAATTTTCAGCCACGTCAAGCTTTAATCACAAGACGAAAAAATCTGTCATTAAATTTGTCCTCGGGTTTTGGCCCCAATTGGGTTTTTTTTTTTGTAAAATTAGCTAAGTTCTTAGTGTAAATTTTTGTTTTATTTGGCATTTTAACTGTTAAGCCCCGACCTCGTTCTTTCAATTATCTCTTCAAGTTTTAGCCCCAACTTGGACTTGACAGTCCCTAGAGTCAATCCCAAAAACTTTCTGGATTAAGTTAGCCCCGACCACGTTTTTTTGTCCAATTCTTGTCAGCCCAACTCGCGAGCTGTTTTCTTCGTCCCAATTTCCTGTCCTTGTAGCCCCGAACTTGATATTTTGTACAATCCGCTTCAGTCTTCAGCCCCAACTTAATTAATTTGGGGCTTAGAAAAAAATACGTAGTATATAAATTGCGTTGCCCCGGCCACGTTATTGTGTCTGACTCCCATTAAACTTCACTGCTTAACAATATTTTGGACGAATGCAAATTTCTTCACGTTGTAATGCATTGATTTCTATACTTCTATCAATTTTAAGAACCGCCTGTGGGGGGGGGCTTTAGCCACCCCCCTGGATCCGCTACTGAAACTATATAAGGTCCGTTCCTTTACTTTAAATTTCTGTGATTTTATGTGCATCTGTGTGATTTTCAGTCCAAAGCCGTTCCCGTACTCAATAATTTGACAGTTTTTTACAAAAAACAACGCTCACGAGAGAGTAAATAATTTCCCCTACCTGTGATTTTCAGTCCCAGAAATTTCTTCGGACTGAAAATCACAGCACAGCAAAATGTCAATTTGAGAGCAAAAGAATGAAAGCCAAACATCGTGCCTTACTTGTGCAGCACATTAGGTAATACGGAATTTGGTTGAATTTGCGTTCCCGTACTTTGGCACAGTTATGATACTTTTGAGAATATATCAACGTTGCTCTCCAAGATCTGACAGTTTGTGATTTTCTGTGCACAAAGTAAAGGATCGGACCAATTTATTTTCTAAAACTCTTTGGGAGATTTGACATTTCAGTCTAAAGCTCTAGTCCAGAGCTTTTAATATTTTATTTTCGAAAATCGATTATAAATTAAAAAAGTCTACTGAGCAAGGCGATACTAATTTCAAATTTGATAGAATCGAAAAAAGTCGAATAGACTCTCGCAATAAGCCCCATTGTTTTTGCGACAAAAACATATAGTCGGGGAGACGGCCATAGGACGACCTACCCTCATCTCTTTACCAGATGAAGGGTATACAGTTTTTTAGACAGTGTCTAAACAAATAGTTTGTGCATGGGTTGCCTAAGAAATAGTGGGCCCTTCATAGGGTTGCCACGTTTTAAAGGTCAATTTTTGCGTTTATGCAATTATCTGATTGCGCTTATGTGGTAAGCCCTAAGGAAATATAAAAAATATAACATGAAAGGAAATTTAATATGAAAATCTTCAAATTAGGGATTTTTTGAAATTTTAAATTAAAGTAGGATAAATTAGGGTGAACGTATTAAAAGGTCGAAATCTTATTTTCTAAACGGTAAATCATAGCGAAATGATTTTTTTTGTAATCGATAGATTTTGTTGAATACATGAAAGTTTTACTTGACAATACAAATTGTCAAAAATTTAAAACTCGAGATATGAACGTTTGAAAGTAAAAAATGGCGAAATAGATGTTTGAGAAAAAATTTACTATAAATCAGTGTGACGTTCTATTGAAATATATGGTATGTTGTCATGAAGCCGATTAATAAAAAGATAATAGGTATCTGCCAAAATTTAAATTGCAGCTTTTGTTTTGCCAAAGTGAATTTTTGAAAAATATTTTTTTTTTTTAATTTATAGGTTGTTTTATTTTTAGTTTTGTACCCTTTGGTACTTTCATTGAAATTAACATCAAAATATAGATAATTCTCCCATATAAGCATAATAGTACCAGGATTTCTACAAAAACTTGGTTAAAACTCAAGGTTGCCACACTTTAATATTTCTCTTTGCGTCAGAGACACTCCGTGTCATACAGATATATGTATATAATGTATATGTAGGTATATCAGATGCATGTACTGCACTTTTTTATCAGAGACTTGCATATTTCGGATCCTCTATGCTATAAACGTTTGATAAAGTACCTCAATAAATTCGAATTAAACTGTGTTTAAGTAATGCATCTGAAATTCACATCGTATTTGACTGCTATGTAAGTCCTTCGGTACAAGTATTCCATCCAGCATAACAACAATCCAGTATTCCATCCAGCATAATAACAATCTAAACCTACTAATTCCTTGGAAAGCTTAAAAAACTATCTAAAATAGAAGTAGGCACTAATTTTATTTTTTTTAATTTCTTCATCTTCATTATTGTTTTAAGGAGGTTTCGGAAAGGTTTTTGACAAAGCATTGGGAAAATGTTAATTTTGTTAAGATATTCCGAAGGAAACAAATGTATAGGCATCTGTATGGCAGAGAGTAGTACATACCTGTTTTCTCTGACGCAAAGAGAAATATTAAAGTGCGGCAACCCTGAGTATTAACCAAGTTTTTGTAAAAATCCTGGTACTATCATGCTATGGGAGAATATGTATTTTGATGTTAATTTCAATAAAAATACCAAAGGCTACACAAATAAAAAAAAAAAACAACCTATAAATAAAAAAAAAAGAATTTTTTTCAAAAATTCACTTTGCCAAAACAAAAGCTTTAATTAAAAATTTGGCAGATACCTATTATCTTTTTATTAATCAGCTTTATGAAAACATACCATATATTTCAATAGAACGTCACACTGATTTATAGTAAATTTTTTCTCAAACATCTATTTTGCCATTTTTGACTTTAAATCGTTCATATCTCGAGTTGTAAATTTTTGACAATTTTTGTTGTTATGTAAAACTTTCATGTATTTAATAAAATCTATCGATTGCAAAAAAAATAATTTCGCTATGACTTACCGTTTAGAAAATAAGATTTCGGCCTTTTAATACGTTCACCCTAATTTACCCTACTTTAATTTAAAATTTCAAAAAATACCTAATTTTAAAATTTTCATATTAAATTTCCTTTCATATGATATTTTTTTAAATTTCTTTAGGGCTTACCACATAAGCGCAATCAGATATTTAAGAAACTGTTTACCTCTCATCTGGTAAAGAGATGAGGGGAGGTCGCCCTATGGCCGTCTCTCCGACTAATAGTAACGTTTCATCTGAAAAAAAGAAGAACAAAATGTATGCTTTCTTCCCAGGGGAAACTGAGCAAACATTCCACGTTTTCTATCACAAATGTCTTCATGACAGCTGTCATATATAACGGACGACATGAGCTTTCACTATTATGTATGTGTTAACGAGACTTGAAACTTTAGTATACCATATCTGAAACTTCAATTAGTACATTAGTTATCGATATTTTTGATTGTTTCAATCTGCCAGGGAACTGATAAGAAACACAGGGGACAAAGTTAAATGATTTTTTTTTTTGTAATATAATAAATAGTTATTAAAGATTTGTTTACATCATAATTAAGATTTATTACTTATGTCGTTTTCGGTTGGAGGTTCTGAGTTACTCCATTTTGACTCCACTTACTCCAAAATAATTAGATTGGCTGTTCCGAGTAATGTTTTCGGAGTTATTTTCTGTTCCGGATTTTATTTTTTATAAAGGAGTAGACCTAGAACACACATATACATTATAAACCCTTTCATCGGATAACTTGTCGAATTGGTTTTACTCGACTGAAAATGCAAAATATACATAAATATCAGACAACTTACTGACACACACATAATTTTTCGCAAATTAGTTTTGGAACGACAGAAAATAATTCGATTGGAATCAAAAAGGAGTAGTACTGTTCCGAAATCCAATCGAAAACGACATTAATGTCATTAATTTATTGTTTTTTATGTCGTTTTCGATTGGATTTCGGAACAGTACTACTCCTTTTTGATTCCAATGGAATTATTTTGTATTGTTCTCAGACTAATTTGTGAAATATTTATGTGTGTGTGTGTAAATTGTTTGATATGTATGTATATTTTGCACGTTCAGTCGAGTAAAATTAATTTGACAAATAATCCGATGAAAGGGTTTATATGTATTGTATACATATGTAGCCCAGGCAAATTGTACTTTTTCTGCCAAAAAATCCTAGTGAAGGTTCTTAAACGCAATTGTCTTTATTTTGCCATAAGAAATATAGTCGCGAAAGTCCATTACCAAATCTTATGCGCGTCAATAGTTATTCAAGGTTAAATGTCGAAAATATCAGTTTTTCGCATAAAACTTGGAAACAGTAAATGCTATCGAAAATTGTTTCGTACAAAACTTGTAGATTATGTAATTTTCAAAAAAAAAAGTTATGACAATTTTTGTTAAGCAGTTAAGAAGATATCGACATTTCAAAAATCGAAAAATGTCGAAAATGGTCGCTTTTCACGTATAACTCCTAAACGGTTCAAATTTTTAAAGACATCTGAATACAAAGTTTGTACATTATGTAAATCCATACAAGAAAAAATTATTATTTTTTTCTTAAAAACAACCGTTTTAAAGATATATTTTTTTTTAAAGTTTGACAAAAAGTTCAAATTTCTGTTTTTTTAGTTTTTTGCGCTCAGTTTAAACATCATAATATTCCCTTCAAAAAAATATAAAACTTTTTTCCATACGATTCATAAGTCGCAAGATATTGTGACTTCAATAGAGTCAACTGTCAAAAAATCCGGTTTTTGGCATATATCTTTTAAACCCTAAGCTTAATCGAAAAATTATATTGGCGAAATTTGAACATTATATAATATTATATAAGCATGCATTAACAGTTTTTTTCTATAAGCCATAATTTTTTGACATCATTATTTAAATAAAACACCAAAAGTCTAAAATACCGGCTTTTGGCTCTTTACTCTTAAATGACGAATTTTTCGGAAAATATTTTATGCCTACTTTGCAGATGTGAATATTCCCTAGAGGAAACATTCAGTTCTCTATCTAGGGAAAATTATTATCTCGAATTTTTTTTGCACGAATCCTAAACTTGCCCTATACTACGGATACCGCAAGTAAAAATTAAGGCAGCAACTTGCAGATACTATTAGATCAGCCATTTTCGGCTAGGCTTGGACTTCCATTGGACACTGAAACACGAGTCATCTCGCACTTTATATGCCAAACGCAAGTGGAGATCCGGATAAACCACTCCCTATAGACCTGAGCGACGAATACGTCATAGTAGCCCACATAAGGTGTTTACCAAAAAAAAGTTGCCCTCAGTGGAACTGCAGACGCCAACATTGATTCCGTCTAGGGAGTTCTTCCGCTGCCGTCTCATCGCTGAAGTGCCTTGGTGGAAACACTCGGTCTCTGTCTTGCATACTGTTGGTGACATCGTTGATTCACTGCATTGAATTCCTCTGCTGCCGCCGTAAGCCATCCTTCTGATTGGGTCCTCAGGGCTTCTGACGAATCAGTCAGCTAGCCATTTCAGACACGGCATTATAGTGTTGCCATTTTCATTTGATCAACACTCGCACTAGTAAGTTTAACTAGCCAAGTCCGGATGGACGAAACCAGTACCCGATGGCTACTACTGGGAGGGAGGTATAGTAAGCACAATTGTTATGTAGTCACGCGTTGGGGCACTGGGCATCGCCAAGTTGATACCAATCAGCGCTTACCCGGATCCTACAGGACCCAACGCCCAACCATATTTAATACTGTTCGATTATTTCTGAAAAAAAAAAACTGTTAACATAGGAGCCTGCCTGGCGACGGAGCATACACTAAGCGGAGCGACCGAGTTGAGTGAGCGGGACATAGCCCCCAAAAAGGTAGTTAAAATCCTTTGAAACCGCGAAGGGGGCCACCCAAGGAACTACTGTTAAAGAAAACTATTAAAATTGACGTCTGGGCGATATGCTCAATAAATTCCCTTGAAATAGTTTGAGAAAAATAGCCCAAAATTGAGGAATGAACGCACAACTTAAAAAAAAAAACAATTTACATTAAAAAATATTTAGCTGACATTTCCATTTTATAATTATGGGCCATATTTCCAATTTCTTATTTCATTTTTTGGGCGATAAAAAATATGGGGGCGATATTTCCAATTGCTTAACGCCTACTTTTTTTGTAGTAAGAAAATCAAATTTGACCCAAAATTAAGGAAAGCATTTATTGCCCTGATTATGCATGTAAGAAAGTGTACCCATTTTCCTATCAATTATGGTATATTAAACTGCGCCATCAAAAACAAACCTCAATGATTCTACTCTGGTCACCTCATTCATTCGATAACAGAAAAGATAACTGTCCACTTGCCACAAAAAAAAAATCCTAAAAATGCTTAACAGAAAGAAGGAAATACCATAAAACCTATATTCCTCCTTTATTCTGCCCAAATAGTGTAACATTAAACTCCTAAAGGTAGGTAGCTGGAATAATTTAAGTAGATACTAAATAGGTACCGCAACCATCATCCTTACCACTACCAATCTACCAACATCACAGTCACCGCTACCACCACAATACAGCCAACAAATCCTGTACAGTCACACAGGGTGGCACTGCGAGTGGCGAATGGCACGGCCACTCAAAATTCAAGGGGACATAATATAGCGTTTAGAGGTAACACCGTTGTAGCACTTAAACATTTTTGTGAACTGAATACAAAAACTTAATGAAAATCGATTTACCTCTACCTATCTACACTACACACACAAAATAACATTACCAAAAAGATTTAAATGGAAAATATGCGCAATGAGAGTGATGAGAGAGTATAGGCTCAATTGCGCATGTAGTAGTTTGCATTAGGGAGGGTATGTGGGAGGCTTGGGTGGTACATTGTTTTTTTTCACTCAAAACGAACATTGGGGAGCCTAGGGCTAGACATTTTAACACGAAAGGGGAGGCTTTACAACATGGCATTATGAGTTAAGTGTGCGACACTTTGTTCATACATTCAGGCCGTTTGACCAGTGTTCGCATTAGAGTCATTTTTTAGGGAGATTATTCTTAAGGTTCATTCGCTATCATAAAGGGCAATAAAAGATAACAATAATCAGAGACTAACATGTTTCACGTTGGGCGCCATTTAAGAAATCCACTTAAAAGAATTCATCTGTCTGATTTATTTTGTTTTGCTATGATATTTTATAGAAGTTGTACTGTATCCCCCGTATTTATAAAGAAAAAATAGTAATTTCAGATCTCGTATTTAAGAAAACTACACCATGTGGGATAAGAATTTTCCGCAAAAACTAAAGGCAATTGCTTACTGATCCATTTAAGTCCCGAACATTATGTTAAGTATATGTGCTGCGTATATATCAGTGTTCAGTGCACGCAGTTCCCTTACCTCAATATCCACGAGTATACCTGGAAATCTTTTGATCAATTAATCGTCAACCAGATTGATCATATTGCACACTTCCACTATAAGGGATCTCCGACTGTTCTCAGGGGCATATTTGGACCATTACCTTGTTGTTGCCAAGGTACGTCTATGGATATATCGAACACAGTCGAGAAAATGCTGTGAGGAAGTTTAATGTCAGACGACTACATTCGCAAGAGATTGCCAGGGCCTTCTCCGATCGAGTCTCGAATAATCTCTTAAGATGTCCTATGCCACTCGCATGAAATGTTGCGAACCAGTGGGTGGTAAGATTGCCAGGAAGCCCTCAGAGATGCATCTGACGAGTTGGGTTTCGTTGCGGTGGTCGAGTGAAACCGAGCACGTCACAAAGAATGCCGGCAAATACATTAAGATTAGCAGACGTCATACGAAGCAGCGTTTCACAGAAGAAACAGAGCTGCTTGCGAGCAAAAGAGGAGGGAGGAACACCAGCTTCTCACACCAGCTTCAACTTCGACGATGCAGGTCAACAATTTCTCCTACCCGAATTTGCTCAACGAAGTGAAGATAGCAATAATCAAAGCTTAATTCCAACAAAGCTGCTGGAGCCAACTGTCTTGCTGCTGAGCTATTCAAAGCAGCAGGCGATGACTTAGTTAGGAATGTGGACTAGCTCATCTGTAAAATATGGTCGGATAGGAATGCCTTTTTGACGAAAGTAAGTTCAGTTCTTTGCCGTGTTATGTGAACTCCTGAAGCCGTTCGTCAATAATCAGATATCTGATCTCATATCAATGTGGCCTCAGGCCAGGAAAATCCACCATCGACCAAATTTTCACGCTACGGCATATCTTGGAAAAAAAACCCAGGAACTTCAAAGTTCAAAACGACACTCGCCACCTTTTCATCGATTTCAAAGCTTTGTAGAGACGCGCTATTTAGATCAATGTCTAGTCTTGGCATCCCTGGCCAACTTGTCTGTTTGTGCAGGATGACGATGGAGAACGCACGCTGCTTTGTCAAGATCAGCCAAGACCTCACCGATACCATTGTTGTCAAAAAAGGATTTAGGGAAGGCGATGCTCTGTCATGCGATTTCTTTAACATACATAATTGAAAGAATAGTGCAAAACGCTCACGCTAACAAAAGAAGCAAAATCTAGCAAAAGTCCGTCCAATCACTTGCGTACGCCGACGATATTGACATAAATGGAAGAACAAAGCGTGATATTACTGGAGCTCTTCAGAGAACAAACAACACCAGCGCTGAGATCAAACGAAGGATACCACTTGCGAATCGCTGCTTCTTTGGGCTAAGAAGGCAATTGCGAAGCAAAAGCCCTCTCAGGACTAACTAAATTGTCCCTGTACAAGACATTTATCATTGCGGCCCTGCTGTATGGTGCAGAGGAATGGACCCTGTCATCGGCGGATGAGTAGGCTTTAGGAATATTTGTAAGTAAAATTCTTCAGGTGATCTTCGGTCCTGTATGCAAAGACAGGGAATGGAAGAGAAGATACAACAATGAACTGATCGGGCTTTACAGCGACATAGACCTAGTCACAATAGTAAAAAGCAACGACTAAGGTGGCTGGGTCATGCAGAGCAGAAGAACCCCAATGTCTGACCTGACAAGTCTTTGAATACAAACGCGAAGGACGGTCTGTAAAAAAAAGACCGTCAAAGCGGTGGGGTTCGAGAATTCCTTAGAGCAACGTTGGATGAAACGCAGAGAAGAGTTGATCTTTGTAAATTATATGATTGAAATGGGCTCGGAAATTTAACCGAGTGTCGCAAATAACTCCTAGCCCAAGGTCACGAATAGAGCAGAAAATTTGAATAGCAACTTCGTGAAAACAATATGTTCGAGGAAGAAGCTGTAATAGTTAACGTGAGTAAGTTATGGATCGACATTTAGTAACATTGAGTTCCAAAACATTTCAATCAACAATCATCGATGATAAAAAGAGACAGTCAAATCATTGATGACGTTATGTAAATAACATTATTTATTGTTAAGACAAAAATCTAAGGACCAAAGTGGCTCCCTTAAGGAACACCCGAATCAGCAAATATGTGACCAGACATTTAAAACCTGAGCTAAGAAATTAAAAAAAAGGGGTGGGGAACGGAGAGCTTTAAGCTTAAGGTAAATGATTTGGTGACTTGTAGTAACGTCCACTTCATTTCATTTCTCTAATACATTAAGGGTCATTTTTTCAGTGCGGGGTGAAAGTTAAATCCGAGTTAACTTACCAAATTAGTCGCATTAAGTCTGGAATAACTCAACAAATGCTTTTGATATTTTATCTTTCTTATTTTTTAAGACTTTCTGCATTTACCCTCGATTCAAAAACTCCTTCTTGACGTAGCTGTCGACAAATATATTTTCAGAGTTAACTATAACTCTGGTTTAACTCACTGCTGAAAAACTGGGCCTAAGAGTCTTAGAAACGAATTCCGTAAGGTTAGTTGTGGTGGATCTGCTTTTTAGGAAGCCGTGCTGTTGCGGAGAACATAGGTGTACGGTGAAAATAGAGAGAACCGTGGACAATGCTTTCGAAGAGCTTGGGTATTGTGGAAAGCTTGGCTTTAGGCCGGTTTTTAGTAACATCATTCTTTACACCTTTATGAACAGGAAAAAGAAACTGTGAGGACTGAGGAGTTTAACGCTCAGAATCTCCAATGTTCTGTTTCGTACCCAAAGCTTATTAAAATTTCCTCTACAAAATAAAACTTTGAATCCCACGCTTTTTACTGAAAACAAATAGGCTTCTACCTTAAAACAAGCTTATATTTTTGATGATGGCATAAGTTTTAACCAAAACTGTTTACTTTATTGTGAAATTGTACCACGATTATAAGCACTGAATCTCTCTTTTTATTTATAGTGAGTATGTTTGCTCTCCAAAGAAACCAAAATTGTACCATTTACTAGAATGTGTGCTGTTGGGGTATGAGCAGAAAATTGAGTGAAATTCTTTTCCTATAAGCATCCCCAAATAAACCTATAACTATAATATTAAACCATCCCTTGGATGATGGCCGATTATTCGGAAGCCAGCAATTTTTGTTATTTTCCATTCGTGACACATTCTTTGCTTCCACATCAGAGCAACATAACAGTATTACCGAGCACGAGAACTCCATCAAAGAAGCAGTATACAAATTTGTTTGTTTTTCACACAAATTTCTGGGGGAGAAATAACACAAAAAACATACTCACTGAAAATCCTCTACCTTACCAAAAAAATACCAACACTGCGTTCTCTCTTTATAAAGGGGTTCTTCTGTTGGGAGTTGTATATGCGCACAACTTAAGTTTCTTATTGTAGTATAGTGCACTTCCGAAACTCATAAAAAAATTCCATCACTAGTTCGAAAACGACGGTTCTTGAGACTACTAGTATTGTTTAAATAACGGACGGTCGTTCGGGGTATCTAGAAAAAATATATATATAAGTAAAAACAAATAATCCTTTTTTTATTTTCTTGTAAAAGTGAAAAGTTTAAATCGGTTTTTTCCGGGTTTCCTTTTCGAAACGAAAGAAACAAAATAAAACAACACCTAGATTGGGGGGTTTTTGAACCGAAATATTGGCCAAAATTTAATTTGGATTTATCGAAAAAGCTAAAACGGTTTGTGATTGAAAAAAAAATATAAAATTGAAAATAGCAAAAATAGGAAATCCCTTGCCATTCACCATACATACACAAACAAAACATATACAATTGCAAAATGAAGTGTTTACTTTTAATAACAACGGTATTTCTAGTGGTGTTGATGTCATCATCTTTGGGTGTTGAAGCTAAAAAGAAAAAATACGAAGGAAGCGATTTTGAATTCATTGATGAGGTAAGCCAGCTTAGAACATACATAATGTATAGATATCGGGGATGATTATAACGAGCTTTTCATTTTATTTATTTTTTTTCTTGAAAGATAGGATACAGGATAGACATCACTTCTATTCTTTAATAGTCTCGTCGAAATTATACACTCTATATTTTATGAGGATGATGGTAAATATAGAGGTGTGTGAGTGTGTGTGTGTATGTATGAAAAAATGGTCGAGTCAGAATCAGAAGTCGTGTGTCAGCAGCGCGAACAAAATACGAGAAGAAAAAAGAAACGAGTAAAAATAAAAATCAATAAAGTTTCATTACTGTCATCGTAAAGGGTAGCTAGCTCTTTTCTACCATTCTACCATCCTACCCTTAGATTTCTTGTTTGTCTAATTTGTATGTTCTTCTTCCTCGTTTTCAACCGTGAATTAGTACTTAGTTAGGGATCTTACATAATTTTATTTTTAATTAAATTAATGTGCTTACCTACTGAACCTTTAGTTCAAATGTTTTGGGTTTAGGTCTTAAGTCCATTTTCGGAGTTAACTCGTTAATTTGGTAGTTTCTTTTTTTTTTTTGTAAAAAGAATCCCTAAGCCCCCTAACACACACAAATGCACAAATAAACACGAAGGGTCTTTTTCTTCTGTACGCCTATAAATTTTCAGAAATTTATACACTCACAACTCGCCTGTTCAGTAAGCCAGGGACAGGGTTACCATCTAGTGAAATTATATATTCGTTTTTATTAATTCGGCCTTGTTACTTTTCGCATATTTCAAAACTGTGCATGAATATTTCTGAACTTTGTCATTTGTTAGTAGTCTATTTGAGATAATAAATTAAGTTTTAGTGTGCAGGTTTTTGAAATCTTAAAAATTTAAGAAATATGAACATGATTTCTAGAGTCCAGTTTTTCAGTTGTGAGCTAAACGAGAGTTAGTTAACTCTGGTAATAGATTTGTCTAAAGCTATGTCAAGAAGCAATTTCTAAGTGGGAGGATGAATGCAGAATACAGGTTTTTGAAATATTAGAAATTTAAGAAATATGAACACGATTTCTAGAGCCCAGTTTTTCAGTTTTGAGCTAAACGAAAGTTAGTTAACTCTGGTAATAGATTTGTCTAAAGCTATGTCAAGAAGCAATTTCTAAGTGGAGGATGAATGCAGAAACCAAATTTTTTACTTTATCTTTATCCCCTTACTGACAAACTGGCCCAAAGTGCTTTTTTTGTGAAATTCATTGAGCAAACAATCATTTTGATTCTCTTGGGGTATTTTTAAGGGAGCAAAATTTGTGAGATCATTGGAATCAAAGGATTATCACAAAAGCAGTTTTTATTTTCTGTTTTCTACTTAAATTTGATGATAGCTTCATTAAAATTGAATGGGTATGTTCAGATGATTAAGGGAACTTGCAAGTAAGGCAATTTTCTGGTCTGTGATTGGCCAGCTTTTAAAAAATTGACTTCAAATGAAGAAAACTTTTATTGGAAAGTGACTGGGAAGTTAGCCAAGAAACAGCTGCCATTATTTTAAATCAAGTGTGTTTTTGTCAAAATTGTCATTTTTTTTAAATTATTTGTGCGGTCGCATTAATTAAATTTAAATTGAAATTTTCCGTACATTTCAAAGGAATTTTGTATCCATGTCGAGAATTCTCTTTTTCTGAACGAACTAAGTTTAGGTCTTCAAAGTCTTACATTTAATGTACACAACGAAGAACGTTAACAAACTATTCAATTTTGTCTGTGCAATTTCGCATTCGTCTTTACGCAACATAGGTATCTGCGGTAAGAGTTATGATATGAATGAAGATTATGTTTGGCTTAACCGCTCAACTGTTGGCTAAATAAGCAAAATTAAAAGCAAATCCGAAGGCATTTACAAAATACCATTGCATCCGCAAAAATTGACTAATTGGTGCGGACTTCTTGCATCTTTTTCAACAAAACGAAAATGGATAATCTGTTACTACATTACGGTTGATATCCCAGCGGTAAATTGAAAATATGTACATATTATGATTAGATAAAATGTGGTTATAACTTAATGGAACAACATGCCAAACAAATAGCTAAAAAGTGGTACCGATTTGCAGTTTTGTTGGTTTTGTCAACGCACCAATATCGGACTTAATTTTGTTGGTAAGAGGCAATGCAATGCTTGAACCCCGGTTCCACTAAGCTGAACAGCAAAAAAACAGTGGGTTAAATTCTTGAATCGAGGCGGAATGACATTTGTTCAACTGGCCCTTCTTTAAATTGCACGCTAATATTAAGCTCAAAAACTACAAATTTACTTTTTATTTCAAAATTGAATGAATATCCTCGTTGATTCTGAATTATTGGGCTAAAAAGTCGCACATATGTTGTCAAACTTACAGCGATAATTTAGAACTATCAAGCACTATTGAATGGTTTAACTTTCAAGACAACTCAATGGCGGGCGTGGTGAAAAGATCTGTCAGCGAAATAATAAAACGACTTATACCACGTTTTCATTAGAGCCGAAATGAGGTAATTTCGAAATTTGGTAAAAAAGTGTTTTCATTATCAAATTTGCTAATTTCATTTGACATCTCATTTCGTTTTGAATTTGGAATGGCAGTTAGCCGTTTATTTTTATTGTTTTCTCTTTCTGTTTTATGTTGTTGAGCATATAGTGTATTGATATTTTCACGCAAAAGCTTTTAAGAGCTTTTGAAACTGATTCCCGCTGGATGCATTCACCTAATTTCCAACCTAATTTTGTGCAAATGAGGTTGAAATTACCTCATTTCGAAATGTGATTTTATATGGGAAATTAGGTAATTTCGGATCTTATTTGGAAATTTGCAACGAAATCACATCATTTGACCCAGTAAAACGACACATTAGCTATACAACAAAAATTTGGACGAATAACAATTAATTTAAAAAAAAAAAACTAAAATGGTTTAAGGTTAACATGGTCATAAAGAATATTGTAGCCATAAGTTATCGATACAAAAAGTATGGGGTAGTGTACAAAATCAAAATTACTAAACAAAATATTTGTGTTCTTATAAGAAATATAATTTCCGCAAAACTAACTTCTATAAACTTAACGAGCTGGTTGGAAAAATTAACTTTGACTTTATCACTATAAATAAAATAAATCGGGTGGCACAACGGCTTATGAAGAACCAGGGCCTAGTGACTAACAACTCGCAACCATTCCTTTGTGCGCCTTTCGACAGAAATGGATTTCTGACTTTATCACTATGGACTCGAATAATAAAATAAAAATTACCACCGTTAACTCCCTAATTCCAAACTGCTTTGCACAATCCAGTCCACTTATGCCTCAAAAGGATTTTCCAGCTTCTCCTTCCTGGTACACCAAAGAACTTCGCCTTCTTCGTATAACAAAAGAAATAATCTATGTACAAAATTTATTAGGGCGAAATCAGACAATTAACTTTAAAAATACTTTGCCGCATTCAACAACTTTTCCAGCTTGTCTGATTCTCTCTACTCAAAACATCTTATCCAAATTTAATCTGACCATATATCGAACCCAAGACACTTTTTTCAATTTAAAAATAAATAAAAATAAATTGGGTGGCTAACAACTTTGAACCATTGCTGTGTGCGCGTGTCGACAGGAATGGGAGGGACCTACAATTTTATGCCGAATCCGAACGGCTAGACGAGAAGCACTTATTCATGACAATTAATACTCTTGGGGGATTTGTCAATTCCTCGCAACAGGCAGTAGCCCCGAAAAAAAACTTTTTAGTTTTTAGGTGGACGAGGCTGGGAAGTGAACCCAGAACTCCAGCGTGACAGTCCAACGCACTAACCACTACGCTACGGGCTACTACTTTTATTTATCCGATGGTTATCCCTCTACCTTGAAATACTCCAATACACCTGCTTTCAGCCCGCAAGATAAAGCCAATTTGCTTGCAGCAAAGTTTGCTGCTAATTTGATGCTGCCAGCTAGTGATAGAACTCCGCTTCTACTTGAGAGCGTAAACGATTTTATGGGACAAATCTTCTTTCTCACTCGTTGCTAGAGATCTAAAATACCTCGACAAACACAAATCCGCTGGCCTGGATAGTATCCCTCCCATTGTTCTGAAGAGGTGTACTTCAATGCTGGCAAAACCACTGCGTAAGCTTTTCCATCTGTCGTATTCTACTGGTCTCTTTCCGAGTGGATGGAAAACAGCATTTGTCCAGCCTGTCCCTACAAAATTCATATCTTCTTCACCCTCAAACTATCGTCCAATTGCATTAACGTTCCTTCTTTCCAAGGTCATGTAAATGCTGATTAATTTCCAGCTTAAGAAATATCTCGAAGAACGAAAGCTTTTTAATGACCGGCAATACTAGGGCTGGTCACGAGACGGGAAAAGTTTTGGTCTCGATCTGGGTCTCGCATGACGAGACCGAGACGAGACGAGACGAGACGAGACTGCCTTTTAAGCAACCGAGACGAGACCGAGACGAGACTCTATATTTGGACCGAAATTTACGGAGAGTCTAATAGATTAAAAAATCCAATTTCAGTTAAATATTTATTTTCTTCTGCACATATTCAAACGATAATCGAAAATATTTCGTTCCAATAGTCAACAGTTGGTCCGAAAATCGTATTTTTCGGAGACGAGACCGAGACAAGACTGAAAATTTTCGATTTTAATGAGACCAAGACGAGACTTACAAAAGTCTCGCAGAGTCTCGTCTCGTGGCCAGCCCTAGGCAATACGGCTTTCGCAGCACTATGTAGGTCCACTGGTGATCTGATGGTTTATCTCACCGAGCAGGGGAACAAATCTTTACATCGTTTTGGAGAAAATAAATGCTGGTGTGCCCCAGGGCTCCGTTTTGTCTCCGACTCTCTTCCTTATATTCACTAATGATCTTCTATCTGAAACTTCTTATCCATTAAACTGTTTTGCTGACGACAGTACCGTCAGCTCTTCATATTCGTTTCTAGATTCTTATCCTTGTCTTTCGGATGTGGAACTTAAACGACAGCGTATGATAAGCTCATTAAATTCTGATCTCGACAGCATTGTCCATTGGGGAATCAAAACTGGCGTGGAATTTAATGCTTCACAAACTGAATGCTGTCTCCTGTCGTTAAAGCAAAACCCACCCCCAATGCCACTATTCGTGAGTCACACTTGCATTGCGGCAACCGTAAAGCTTTCAGTTCTCGGTATGTGATGTGTCAAATTATAGGTCACTAGCTAAACTTTCATGTGTTCCTAAAGGGAGACCCACAAAATAACCAAACGCAAATCCTAAATTCTCAATGTTTTGAAAAATATTCCAAAATTAAAATCTCTAAGCCCAAAATGATTATATTCTAAATCCTCAAAACCAAAATCCCCAAAACCGAAATATCCAAATTTATAATCCACAAAAACTAATTCCTTAAAACTAAAATCTCCAAGCACCAGAATCCCCACATATTGTCAGTCGGTCTGTTATCAAAGTTTTTTGTACATAAACGCTTCTTTGAGTGGCCCGCTTCGCAGGTTCAAGGATTTTAACTCTCTTTTCGGGTCCTCTGTCCCGCTCACGCGACTCCGTCACTCCGCTTAGGGTATGCTCAGTCGTCTGGCAGGCGCCTATGTTGTCAGTCGATCTGTTATCAAAGTTTTTTGTACTTTTTTTTAAATTTTATTGTCTTAAAATATAATAATTTTGGGCTTAGAAATTTTAATTTTGGAAATTTTTCAAAACATAGAGATTTGAGGATTTTGGGATTTTGCGTTTGGTTATTTTGTGGGTCTCCCAAAACTTTGATCCGACCGACTGACAATATGTGGGGATTCTGGTGCTTGGAGACAACATAGCGGACAACAAGCGGAGCGACGGAGTCGCGTGAGTGGCTCTGTCCCTCTGACCCGAAAAGGGAGTTAAGATCCTTGAACCTGCGAAGCGGGCCACTCAAAGAAGCGTTTAGTACAAAAAACTTTGATAACAGACCGACTGACAATATGTGGGGGTTCTGGTGCTTGGAGATTTTGGTTTTAAGGATTAAGTTTTTGTAGATTTTAAATAGCGAGATTTCGGTTTTGGGGATTTTAATTTGGGGATTTTGGTATGGAGATTATGATTTTGAAACTCGTCTACCCAAACCGTTCCTAAATTATTTAAGAGTATAGTTCATGATAACTTACTCCTTCATTGTAAATTACTCTTTTCTGATAAGCAACATGGCTTTTTTAAAGGTAGATCAGTTACATCTAATCTTACTCAATTTTTATCTTTTACTATTTGTGAATTAGGCTACGAAATTGATGCAGTTGCAACTGATTCCACCAAAGCATTTGACAAGATTTCTCACAATATAACTATTTTCAAATCGAAATCATATGAATTCCCATCTTTGTTTATGTCTTGGGTTCAGTCGTAATTAATGTGATCGTCTTTATACTGTTTTGTTTAGGGGTAGCATTTTCAACCCTATATGCTCAGGCGTCCCACAACCACACCCCCTTCTCTTCTTGTTAAGTATAAACGATGTTGATCTTACTTATGTAGGATCTGACCTGGAGATTTACGCTGATGACATGCGTATTTCTAAACACATTACATGCTCACCAAATGCCCAGTTACTATACAAACAGACTTAAAAAATATCTTTACCTGGTGCCGACATAAGTTTCTTGAGATAATCGTTAATAAGTGGCAAGTTATTACTTATTTTCGAAAACGGAACCTATCCCCCAGCGTAATTATTTCATGAATAATGAACAAATTTCGGTTGTTACATCAATTCGTAACTAAGGAGTTATTTGTGACAATCATGATTAAATTATTAACAGAGCTAATTAAACTTTAGGATTCGTCAAACTTTGGTCCAAGGAATTTTCAAATCCCTGTATACTTGGGTGGACCCATTCACCCTCTGATAAAATTTTCGAACATCTCCCCTGCCGCTACAACCCTCAATAGACTCGACCACCCGCTTCTCGTGCTCTCTCTTTTTCCTTCTGAGAAATCGGCGGCGTTCCTCTTTTCTTTTCAGCCTGTATACATAGCTCCCGGGCTACTCTCTCAGCATCGCTTGTTCGCGTCTGCAGCATTGCCTGGTAGGCTTCGTGGCAATGGGACAGCGGATATAGTGTTTGACTGCTAACCTGGACGTGTGGGTTCGAGCCCCTGTCTAGGTTGCATTCTTTTCTATATTCCCCAGCTTAAACTGGATGCCACCCGTGAAATTTTATGATATAGTTAACATCTAATTCTCAATCCACTGTGCTAACAAAAATCTTTCCTTTCCTTCTATTTCTTCTAACTAGTGCGTGCATTGCATATAAAAGACCTGAATTTCATTCAAATACCCTGCCTTCACAATCGGTCTCGTCCCTTTTTGGTGGGTGCTTCTGGAAAAAAAATCGAGTTTGAGTGTGAGTCTATAGAATCCATTGACTACGTTTCTTTTAAAACTAAGCTTGCATAAATTTCATAAAAATCTTTATTATTTGAAACCCAAGCTCGTACAGAAAATGTACATATGTACATATATTAAGATCTCTGTTTAAACTTCACATCAATTTAATATCTGAATTGACATCTCAATAAATATGATTGCTCATTATTCAACTAACTTTAATTTTGTCTCCCCTTTAAGTTCACTTAAAACGTCACATCTGTTTTAAAACTTTGGGGTGTGACTTCCAATTTTTATTTAAAGGTAACCAATAATTAGTTAGTCCGGCTTCTTTTTTACACAGCGGATATCCGGCATTAAATTTTCGGCCTGATTACTATCCCCTACATCTGTGTTGTTTCAAATAAAAAATATTGTTCAGAAATTAAAATTTCTAAACTCAGATATTTTATAATTTTTGCTCCACAACTATTATTAAAGCATCTTCATCTATAAGCCAAAAGAATGAGAGGCGAAAAAGCGCTAAAAAAACGGGAGCACAAGCACAATATAAGCGCTGATCAGTGTTGCCGCAAGCTGAAATGAAAAGTCGCTAGACCAACTTCCAAAAGTCGCTAGATTGGCTGAAATTCGGGGGACAAAAAGTCGCTAGAAGTCGCTAGACAAAAATCGGTAAATAAGTGTTAAAAAAAATTTCGCTTTGAATAACTTTTTATTTTTGTTCTAAAATTTAAAGGAAATTAACAAAAAACTTAAGTCTATAATAAATTTGAAACAGATGAATTGACAACTGCGCTCATTCGCACTTACATTTTGCACATGTTTTTATGTGTGTGTGCCTATGTGTGGTGAATTTTAGTATCAAAATATTGGAAATAGAAAATGTCAAATTAATTTATATGACAAGAATGTAAAATCACCAGTCGCTAGAAAAGTCGCTAGAAATAATCTAGCGACATCAAAATATTTTTTGTCGCGGAAGTAATCGAAAAAGTCGCTAGAACGGCAACCCTGGCGCTGATAGGGTTAAGAAAGAAGCAAGAAGGTCGCTAGAAAGCAGACTAAAGAAACTATACCGAATAGGAAGAGAGAGGGATGATGTGCGGATGGGGATATTTTTTTTTTTTTTTTTTTTTGGGAGGATTGGTTCTTGGTTGATTCATCAGAAACGCTATGCAGAGAAAAAAATGTTAAATGAGAGAGCAAAAAAGTAAAGGAAGAATGAAACAGATTAAAGAATTGAATACAAATTATGCAATTATGGGACTTATGCGTTGGCTGACGCGAGCGATGGAAAGGGAAGGGACGTCACGTAAGGCGAATTAGAAATGGGGGTTTAGCTGCGCCCTTTTTGCTCTATCGCACTCCTCGTTTTCTGTGGCATGATACCTATTCCTTCAATCATTTTGTCTACACGCGGGCTTTACAGAAGCTTTTATATAAAACCATAGATTTAAAGAAGAAAAAAAAAAAAAAAAAAACAAAAATAGCGGGCTTGGGTTGAGTAGACGTATTATTTTTCGGTTGGGGTATCGTATAGGTATAGCGAACGCTATTATTATGAGAACATTAGTAATATCAGCGTTGTTAAAGTTAATTTAGCTCACATACTAAATCACATAAGATTAATGTGCGATAATATCTGCTCAAAAAGGGAAAAATAGAGGTTGCGATATTCTGATGTTCTATGCCTAGGACTAGAATCTAGGATATACGATTCAATGATGGGAGAAAGGATTAGAAGGGATTTCATTTGTTAATAATGTTTGATTTACAGTGAATCTTTTTTTTTAAAGGAAGTACGTATGTATTGTATTATATAAGTATTACATTTACACAAGAAGGGACAAATAAATTATGCGAAATTCGCATAACGAAATTGATGTGTTCTTAAGGTTTTGTGCTGTATAAACGAAGAGAGCTTAAGATGAGACTCATTATAGAGTTTAAGGATTTTCAAAACATCATCAGAACAAGGAGGACGAACGAGGATTGGGTGTGTTTGTTTTTTAATTCATGAAATAAGGAAATGAAAACAGAGACCGATTACTTGATATATTAGAAGAACGTGCATAGGAATACATACAAACTCTTACATCCATAGATAGATATATAAATTGTTCATGCTCGAAACACAAATCAGGCTTAAATGTTGTTTTCTTTTTGGTTTTATTTGATAACAAGGGTTCGACGAAACCTTTCAAAATAATAATACCTTAACTCGAAAGTATATGTGATTAATTTTGACAGTTAAAATTCAATATAAATTCCTTTGGCATGAGGTAGTGATAGGTTTATACATAACATTCCAATACAATGGATTATGTCTTTTTGTGTGATGTATGAATATATATGTAGAACGGAAGGGCTTTCTCTTTTTTCTTAATTTTTACGATTATTAGGGTTATAATGTAGAGATAATCTTTGAATAACGTTTAATAGCTCCTAAACATTTCTTTCTAAATTTTAATTTTTTTTTTTTGAAGTCAGGGAGCATTTCGACAAAAGGTAAGGTTTTTTTTTTTAAATGGAAAGACAATGCTATAATCGCATGAAGGAATTCGATGGATCGATTTCGTTTAATATTAGAACGAACCCTTATCATTTCTTTTAATCTAAACCAAATAAAAAGGTTGGTTTAGACATAGGTAGCATACAATTAAATTATAAGGTTAAAGAGGTTCGACGATGTGGTCAGTAACCCATCGATCTTTCTCAAGCGGATCTCAATAATCGAATCACTGTGCTTTTCAAAAAAAGAAAAGAAAGACCACAGATGGTAGAGATTTTCAATTACCTAAAAATAACTATATACACAAAAATATGTACTTCCGGAACCATCGACCATAGTTTTTAAATACAAAATAATGATTTTTTTTTCGGTTTCTTAAGACAAATTTCATAAGTAAGAAAAAAGAGTTCCTCAGTGACAAGCCTTTTCTTGAATTGACCATAGAGATGCATTGGACTTAGACTAACTGCGAAAAACCGAATATAAATAAAAATAAATGAAAATTTGGTTGAGACCTGCAGTGGCGCACTCGGCTTGTTAGATGCCCGGTGGTGTGGCATTGCTAAATGAAGCCCCTTGTGTAATCAGATATGTTTGCAGTCTTAGTCTCTTGTCAGCTTATATGACAAAACACATCAATCACAGCAACGCACATACGGGCTCAGAAAATAGGAATACATGTCAGGCATAGCATCAGAAAGGTATAGCTCAAAAAAATAATGAATAGAAAACAAAATAAGTGATTTTATTTAATACAAGCGACCCTTCACCGGTCTTGTACGAGAAGCCACTTTACTTTAACCAACAAAAATTATGTTCAACAGAATGATACAAAATGGATTGATATAACACATGTGTTTTTGTAAAAACAACTGTTTGAAGATATAATTAATTTAAATTTTTTTTTGTTTGCTTAAATGACGAAGTCGTCGAAATTATGACGATTTTCCACAAGACAGTGCTACTTCAATGGCTTCAAATGTCAAAAATACAGTTTTGTTTTGCATAGATCTTTTAAACGTCAAGTTTTATAGAAAAAAAAAAATATTAAAAAATGTAAACGTTATGTAACCCTATGTTCGCATTTACAATTTTGGTTTAGAAGCCATATTTTCAAAATATCGTAATTCCAAAAATCACCAAAAGTTGGGTTTGTACCAATTTTGTTTAGAGCGCGCATTAAAAGTTATTTTCTACCCTTTATATGAAAAATCATAGTGCGAGCATTACCGCCCAGGCAAAATGTACAAAAAACTCACCAATCTGCCAAATAAATCTAAGTGAAGCCAAATCCTGTACGCGACTATTTTTTTCTGACGACCCACCGTTAAGAAGATATCGACGTTTCAAAAGACGTAAAATGTCGAAAATGGTCGTTTCACACGCACAACTCCTTAACGGTTCAAATTTTTGAAAACATCTGAATACAAAGTTTCTACATTATGTAAATCTCTACAAGAAAAAATTATTAATTTTTTTCTTAAAAACAACCGTTTTAAGGATATAATTTTTTTTAAGGTTTGACGAAAAGTTCAAATTTTTACTCTTAAAAGCACAAGTTGTCAAAAAAAATTTAATAATTAATAATTAATATTCCCTAGACGAAAACTTATCACACTTTTTTGTGTATAACGCATCAGTTGCAAGATATTGCGACTTCAAAAATGGTCAAACTTCGAAAATATAGTTGTACATACATCTTATTACAAAATCCTATTTATTCGAAGTTGTCCATTTTTGAAGTTGCATTATCTTGCAATTGATGCGTTGTACGCAAAACGGTGTGAAAATGTTTTCTTTATTCAAATCTGCAAAATAGGTATAAAATATTTCCGAAAATTTCGTCATTCAAGAGTAAAGAGCCAAAAACCGGTATTTTAGACTTTAGGTGTTTCAATTTAAATAATGATGTCATACAAATTATGACTTACAGAAAAAAACTGTTATTGCATGCTTATATAATATTACATAATGTAAAAATGTTGCTTATATAATTTTTCGATTAAGCTTAGGGTTTAAAAGATATATGCGAAAAACCGGTTTTTTTGACAGTTGACACTATTGAAGTCACAATATCTTGAGACTTATGACTCGTGTGGAAAAAAATTTCATATTTTTTTTAAGAGAATATTATGATCTTTAAACTGAGCGTACGATTTTTTTCGACAACTTGTGCTTATAAGAGTAAAAAGCAAAAAGAAAACAGAAATTTGAACTTTTTGTCGAACTATCTAAAAAATAATAATATATTTTCTCCTTATAGAGATTTACATAATGTACAAACTTTGTATTCAGATGTTTTCAAAAATTTGAACCGTTGAGGAGTTATACGTGAAAAACGACCATTTTCGACATTTAACGTTTTTTGAAATGACGATATCTTCTTAACGCTGGGTCGTAAGAAAAAAATAGCTATAACTTTTTTATTGGAAAATGACATAATCTAGAAGTTTTGTATGAAACACTTTTAGTTAGCATTTACCGTTTCCGAGTTTTATGCGAAAAACTGATATAGTCGACACTTGACCTTGGATAACTATTGATGCAAACACGATTTGGGAGTAGACTTTCGCGACAGTATTTCTTATGTCAAAATAAAGACAATTGCGTTTAAGAACCTTCACTTGGAGTTTTTTGGCAGAAAAAGTACAATTTGCCTGGGCTATTAAGGAAATAGGGAAGGATTTAAAAGGAGATACCGATGCACATTTTCAAAAAAAATTTAGTATTTTAATTTCTATTTTTGAATTTAACAATACCTATCAGCAAGTTAGGCTTCTTTAAAAAAATTGGAGCAACATTTTAGTTGACATAGTACGATGTTAAATGATTTTTATTATGATACTAGGTTCAAAATTGTGTTTTGCTAGTTTTCAACGAGTTTAGCATCATACTATCTCCTAACATTTTACTAAAGTTAAAATCATCAAAAAGCAATTTTATCTTTTTAGTATCGTATACTAAATCCATGACAATTTGACGTTTATAGATTTCAAAATCAGTAATGTTTGTGATTTTCTTGCACGAGCTGTCACTTTTTTGGACGTGTTCTTGTTCAGCTGACGTCTATGAAGGAAATTTGTTTTAGAATGATAGGTACTAGAAAATTTTAGTAAACTGTTAAAGAACTAGACGTTTTGTAAGTTGTATGACTAAACCCTTAATAATAGGCTGTTTAAAATTTTGCGCCATTGTTTACAAAATCAAAATTTTTTATTAGTGTTTATTTTTCCGAAGGCTTTTGATGCACTGATTTCAGATATTCTAGTCCATACATGACAATAACTGTTTTTAACTGTTTTGATATTCAAAGAAAAATGGCATTTTTTGAGCCAACTAGTCGGATGTTTATTTCAATGTAAAGAGGAAAGTATGCCATTAATAATGGAAACAATATCAGCCAAATGGCCGCCACAGCAACGCTTACACAACAATAGCTATTCAAAATAACACCTCGTATTAGATAACCCTAAATTGGAGGTCAACCAAGAAATTTGTAATGGCATGAGAAACTCTTCGTGTGACGCTATTAGATTCTCCACTAATTCAAAATCAGGTATTTTTTAATGCCGGGAAGAACTAAACTGTTTTGATTAGTTGTGTTATGCCTGTTCCAAAACAGAATAGTTAAAACAAAGGAATTTGAAAAGGGTTTTCAAGCTAAAGCAACTAACAAACTAATTTTTTCTCGAAAAGAAAAGACCGTATTTGTAATATTAAATTGAGATTTGTAGAGGAAAATTAGTTTACTTTTTTTTTTTTTTTTTGAAAAAAATTAATTTATATAAGACTCTAATAAGCAAAAGAGCGTTTTTTCCATTGTTTTGTTGATGTCTCGAAAACCACAAAATTAACATCGTAAAATCAGACAAAGAACACAACGCACTCGAAAATCTGTTAGTTAATTCCAGCAATAACATCACTGTAAACCAAACACAAACATTTGGGGCAAAATTTGGTCATTAAAAATAAAAGCAAAAGAAATTTTTGCAAATTGCCAACCAATAAAAAAGTTTTCCGAACTTAGTTGCTCTCGAGTTGCCAAGAAGTATCTACCTTTTTAAAGATTTTGCTGTGGAAAACATTTTTACATCGAATTTCAAGACAATCACTAATATAAGATGTGTCTATACTTTGTCAAGAGGAAAGAAGGAGCAAGAAACACATTTTGAAAATTTTAGGGGATCAAACCCTTGTGTTCCGCCCGGCCTACGGTCTTGCTTCCTTCCCTCTACATTTCTACACCCCTCACCGTCAAAAAGACGAAAGACGAAAAAACGAATCGTAATCAGGCTCTAAATTAACAAAAAACTAAGATCTACCTACAATAAATTTGAAACAGATGAATTGCTTAAATCAGAAGTACTGCACTTACTCCATCTTTCCTTTTGCATACGGTTGTGGTAAATTTCAGCTTCCAATACCCAATTATTGCAAATAGAAAATGTCAGACTAATTTAAATGCCAGGTATATAAAATTACCAAGGCAAATGTTTGCCTTCAAAAGTCGCTAGATAAGTCGATCGAAATAATCTAGCGACATCAAAATATTGTTTGTCGCGGAAGAAATTGAAATGTCGCTAGATCTGGCGACAAAGTCGCTAGAACGGCAACCATGGTTGTAGATAATGCGACTTTGAAAATGTTTGACCATTTTTGAAGTCGCTTCATTTTGCAATTGACTTACAAAAAAAACTGACAAGACTAAAAACAATTACTGGACCATGTGACCGATGACTGTTAGTATTTTTGATTCGTGCGAAACCGGGTTTTTTAATTTTCACATCTCAAATTTATTTTCCCTTTCTCTCCCGAAATCAAAGGGCACGGTAGTGCCCAGCCAAGTTCTGGCACTACACACTCTTTACAGGATCAAACTCAGGCGATTTTCGACCCCCCTCTAACTTCATTACCAATAAAGTCAGAAGCTTCAAACTCGCAGCAATTTCTAAGCTCACCAGGCTTAGGCAACTCACCAAATTTCAATTCTTTAGCATTAGTGGTTCCTGAGATATAAGACTGCAAAAATCGCAAAACTCGTAACTGACTCACTCACTGACTCACTGACTGACTCACTGACAGATCGAGATCATCAAAATTATGGATCACTACCCGACATCGTAGAACCTTGTAAATTTGCACTAGGATAGGCCCTGTGGTGGAAAAAATCGAAAATTTTATATTTTCCATTCAGGGGGCGTGGTACTCGCCCATTTTCATAGAATTGAAATAAATTATTTGGAGCACTTCTGATTGTCGTAGAATGATGAAATTTGATAAAGCTGTAGCGCTTAAAGTGCAAGCAAATGCTAAATTAAAAATTTGAGATTTTACATGTAGAGGGCGTGGTATTCGCCCATTTTCTCAGAATTGTTATTAATTATATGGATCACTTTGGATTGCTGCAGATTAATAAAATTTGGTAGACTGGCAGATCATGTGGTTAATAAAAAGGAGATATTGGAAAATTTCTTTTCATTCAGTTCTTTTTTGAACCAATTACCTTTGTAAGGTATAAAAGAACACTTGCAATATTAAAAAATATACTAAGATGTATTTATATACAGGGTGTCCCTTAATTCGGCAATAGTGTTTTAGGGCATGATTCTTGGGCATATATTCTAAGAAACAAATTGTTCTTAAGTAATGTCCTATCTGCATATCATTTATCGGGGATTTAAGAAAAGTCTTACTCTGGTGTAACCCTGACCCATGTTAACGGTAATTACGCTGTTAGTACCAATGATAGAAACTACTTTTGATTCAAACTACTACTTTTAGGCCTTTATTTTTAGAAGAAATACCAGCCTTTGTAACTGCCTATAAATAAATTTGATATATTGTCTAAATATAAAGTTATTAAGATATTTCCTGCCCATGCTAGTTTTTTGACTTTGGGGTCAATTTTCTCCAGAAAATATGTACCTAATAAACATAACGTTTTACTATTTTTTTTAATGAACGTAACAATAACAAAAATAAAAATCACTGGCACACAAGTTTAGCGAAAAACCCATAGATTTTATGATAATTTGAAAACCAACGGGAAATAAAATTTAATAAAACTTTTTTTTTTTTTACTTAAAGCTCGAAAGGCTATGAATAAAAAATGATAGGTGTGGTTATGCAGAATTTTTATTTTGTATGTGAACTAAAACTGTTATAACAGGTGGTCAAAAGAGTCCTTTTTGGTTTTGTATGCATGTTAGAGACCGTTTTCGCATTTCACTGGTATTGATATTAATGATACTACCTACTGGAGCTCTTCTAATCCACTTAAAATTACTATTTTGGTTGAATAAAAGATTTATTTCATTCTTCCCATTCAAAAACATCCAACATTGTAGGGTCAGGCGATCTTACAGACCATTGAACTGTTCTATTTTTTTTTTTCCTATCCAACTACATATTACCGCGTACTCTTCATTTAGTCAATTTTTAACCTCTCGACCAAAGTGGGCTGAAGCATCAAGTTAAAAATAAGATGAAGCTAGTTGAACCAATGGAATGTCCTCCAATAGTTCTGATAAATTATTTCGCAACAACTGCAGATAGTTGGAAGAATTCAACTTAAGTGGTAGTTTTAGTAGCATGTATTCAAACCAAGGTATGTCAAAGTGCACCTGTTAACTGTTTTAGTAATAAACGTAATTAAAATATTTTCTAACACCACACAAATAATTTTTATTCATATGTACCTGACCTGCAGCCTAAACGGCTGAAGCGATTTTCTTTAAACTTTGGAATTAAGGTTCTTATCTGATTCCCTAGAGGGGAAATTAATTTTTTTTTTAGCTCAAAAAATAACGGTACCTGTCATACAACTAATATACAAAAATTGATTTATTTCTAAAACGGCTCTAACGATTAAAAAAAAATCGAGGTTCTAAAATTACTAAAACAAATATTTTGGCCGAAAAAAAAATTTGTATAACTGTTATTAACGGTACTTGTTACCGATTTTTTGGTTTTCTAATTCCTCGTTAACTACTTGACCGATTTTAAACAAAATTTTTATACAAAAGGTCGTTTACAATTTTGCATATAAAATTTTTCAAAAAAAAAATTTTGATTTCTAAAAAAATATTGAAATTTTTCTTTTGAAAATCAAATATCTTGAAAACGGCCTAGTGATTTTTTTTTTAATTTTGTGAAAAATTGTATTTTATTAAATACTAAAAGTTGGCATACCAAATTTAATTTTAAAAAATGTTCAAGATTTTTATATAATAAATTAATTAAAAAAAAAACCGCTCAAACGATTTTTTAATTTTTTTTTTTTCATAAATCATATTTATTAAACAAATCAGATGGCATACCTGATTTTGAGCTCTATCTGTTTTAGCTATTAAAATAACTAATTTATAATAATTCGTAGTAATCATTTATATTTTAAATTGTTTTTAATTTTTTTAATGATCTCATAATTGTATGGAAGCAATAAATATGTACATTGTCAATTTCAAGCCACGTGAAAGTCGTTAGCTACGAGAGCAAGTTTTGTGCGATCCACTCGTGCCCATTATTATTCTTAGTATTGATACATACGT
The DNA here is from genome assembly GCA_949320155.1 of Melangyna quadrimaculata. Lineage (NCBI taxonomy): Eukaryota > Metazoa > Arthropoda > Insecta > Diptera > Syrphidae > Melangyna > Melangyna quadrimaculata. The sequence continues at coordinate 402,829,182 of OX439483.1, forward strand.
TCAAAAAAATATTAAAACATCATGTTGATTACGCATTTTCTGGAGAAAATTGACCCTTCAGTCAAAAAATTGGCATGGGCAGGAAAAATGGAACAAGCTAAGAACTGAATATCTTAAGACCGAGAAAAGATATAAAATTTATTTAAACGCAGTTACAAAGACTGTTATTTCTTCTAAAAATAAAGGCCTAAACGAAGTTTCTATCATTATTACTAAGAGCGCAATTAACGTTAACATGGAACAGGGTCTAAAGTAAGAATTTTCTTGAATCCCCGATAAATGATATCAAAATTGGAGAAAGGCTCTTACTGTCAAACGATTTGTGTCTTAGAATATAACCAAGAATCATGCCCTCAAATACTATTGACGAATTAAGGGACACCCTGTTTATTTTAGATACTACTCCCTTTAAAACCTATTTAACTCCTTCAAAAAAGTGAACGAAAAGGTAAGAATGTTGTTTTCTTTAAGGATTTTCACTATTTTGTAATTTCAAAGACGATGAAATCCTTATCAAGAGCAGCAAAAACTGCTCTGTCATGGCAAATAAACATACATTCAAACATACATACATAAATAAGGTAAATATTGTTAAGGAATCATGCTTCATGCTTTTTGATTATAAACACTATGTAGCTAAGGTTTTGCCAAGACCAAGAAATGAAATGCTTTTTGTTCTTTGAAGCAAACAAAATTTGTGGGAAGGACGCAATGTAAAACATTTCTTTGAAGTGTGAACTGTGTGTTAAGATAAGGGGAATGAACAAAAAAAAAAAAAAAACTAAAAAAAAGAAAACTAAAAAGGATGAAAGAATAATTATAATATTTTTCAAAAAAAATAAAACTGAAAAATGAAACTCACAATAAAATTCGGACAATAACGGAATATCTTCCTTTTCCTTTTCCATATTTTTTTTTCTATTTTAATTTCATTTCTCTTCTAGCAGAATATATACGTATCGTCAATTTATATATATTTCTGAAGAAAAAAGATGTCTGCAATAAGATAAAACGTTACTCAACATTTAGAAAGGACATTAATTCAAAGGAAGTAACTTCAATGTGAGTCTGAATAAGAAGAAAGTGAAGAATGAATATGACGTCTTATTCAGAGAGAACAAAAAAAAATTTAAGGAACTTGAAGACCGGTCCAGTTAAAAATTTAAATTAAAGGAAACAGGAAAGGGATCCTTAAAAAAATATGCCAAAATACATTTTTCATATTCCTCATGTTTAAATATTTGTTATTTGAAGAATAAATAAATGTGAATGGAAAACGATTGAAAGTTTTAATTTTTAACAGGAAATCGTTTATCTGTAAATTTATTTGATTGTATTTATTTTTCATAATAACATAGATATATAGCTGAATGGACCTTTTTCTACTTCACATATACACATATGTGTATATCTGTAAGCATCCTTTTTCCGTTTTATTTTTTGATTGATTAAATATTCCCTTAAGGACATTTCATGCTCCTGATTATATTGAAACTTTTTTGTTTCTATTGGAAAAGCATCAGTCAAAACTTTGTTATGTGTTGTGTGTATCTTTAAGATTAAAAGAAAAAGAAATTGAAGATGGGAGGTAGTTTATAAAAAAATGTTTGAAATTTGATATCCTACTAATAGGAAAGATTAAAAATAAAATAGAACTCAGCCTTCATGTTTAGATCAGCACTATTTCAATTTGGTTTAATTGATTGTAATTGGTCACAATGTTTGTAGGGCTGGCCACGAGACTGTATATTTGGACCCAAGTTTACCGAGAGCTCGTCGGTCACGGTTGTCTCTGCAGAAAAAAAGGCATTTTAAAAATGCTTATGAGTTGAAAAATCCAATTTCATTTTAATATTTATTCTCTCCTGCACATATTCATACTATAGACGGTGTTCACATTCGACTGCCTCAAGCGACTTTTTTTGATTTTACAAACGAAAACTTCAACAAAAATCGACAAATTAAAAAGAAATCAAATTTTCGTGAATTTTGTTGACGTTTTCTTTTGTTAAATCAAAATCGGAGGAGTCACTCAAATGTGAAACCCGCGATATTTCGGACAAACTATATTTTGATGTATCGGGAATATTTCGTTCCAAAAGTCAGCTGCCCGAGAGAAGACCGCGACGAGACTGAGAATTTTCGATTTTAACGAGACTGAGACGAGACTTATAAAAGTCTCACCGAGTGTCGTCTTGTGGCAAGCGCTAAACTTTAGTATGGTCTAAGATATATGATACAAGTTTTATATTGTTCTATACGTATTAGTTAGGGCGTTAAAAAAGTTTAAAAAGCTTCATATTTTTTTTGGAGAGAATATAATGATATTAAAACTGAGCGTACGATTTTTTTTTCGACAACTTGTGCTTTTAAGAGTAAAAATTAAAAAAAAACAGAAATTTGACTCAGACTTTTAAAAAAAATTATATCTTTTAAACGGCTGTTTTAAAGAAAAAATTAATACATTTTTCTCATAGAGATTCACATAATGTACAAACTTTAGATGTTTTCTAAAATTTTAACCGTTTAGGAGTTATACGTGAAAAACGACCATTTTCGACATTTTACGGTTTTTGAGAGCAAATAATAGTCATAACTTTTTTTTTTGGAAAATGACATAATCTCCAAGTTTTCTATGAAACACTTTTCGATAATATTTACCGTTTTTGAGTTCTATGCGCAAAACTGATATTTTCGACATTTAACCTTGGATAACTATTGACGCGCACACGATTTGGCAATAGACTTTCGCGACAGTATTTCTTATGCTAAAATAAAGACAATTGCGTTTAAAAACCTTCACTTGGATTTGTTTGGCAGATTGGCCATTTTGCTGCACATTTTGCCTGGGCTATTTATAAATATTGAATTTTTGAACAACAACAACAACATAAAGGCGCTACCACCAATTGTTTGGCTGGAGATATAGCTATTTCGTGCTTTGCCACTTTTGCACTCATCAGTCTCCTTTTTGTGGTGCTGAGCTTTAATCCAATTTTATTTGAAAAACTTTTTATGCACACCATAGGATTCGAACCTACGCATATCAGATTTGCTCAGTCTTAGCAGTCGTGTGCACTACGCACTCCACCGCACTCCGGCGCTTATAAAATGCTGATGCTCCAAATGCATTTGATAAACAAATAACACATCTCGACCTGTGACGTCAGTGGTCTAAGGTGGTGGTGTGCGTAGTGCACACGACTGCTAAGACTGAGCAAATCTGATATGCGTAGGTTCGAATCCTATGGTGTGCATAAAAAGTTTTTCAAATAAGATTGGATTAAAGCTCAGCACCACAAAAAGGAGACTGATGAGTGCAAAAGTGGCAAAGCACGAAATAGCTATATCTCCAGCCAATCAATTGGTGGTAGCGCCTTTAAGTTGTTGTTGTTGTTCAAAAATTCAATGAAATTGACGGAATAAAGAATGGTCAAGCCTAATAAGCTGACATTCTAGTACGAATAGTACAATAATATTTATAACAATAACATAAATTTGTTCAGGGGTGTTGTATTGCATTTATTTTGGTTTCAAAACATTGGGCTACTACCTTAAACTACCTTAAATTCATGTATCATATGCTTAGAGTATACCTAAACAAATATATATCGGTTTGACATACTTCCACTGAGGGAAAAATGTATGTACTCAGCACATAAATGTGTTGACTCATTCCATAGATTTCTGCACACATAACTTTATGTACTCATTAAATGATAAATCTATACTGAGTACACACATTTTTGCCATAATGTATTCAATAAAGAATTCTATGCACCCATCGCATAAAGATGTGTCGGATATCTGAAATAAAATGCGATTTTTCGAATTTTTACATAAAATATAGACTGAATACACGTTGTTTATACTCAATACATAACCCTATGTGATGAATAAACGTTGCTACAAGAAAATTTAATGGATACACGTTGCTTTAGTCTCATCGCATAGCTCGTGTACTGAGTAAATTGTTTTACGTAGAAACCTTCCGACCTTATGATATTTCTACATTAAATATAGACTAGATACACGTTGCTTTGTACTCAATACATAACTTTATACGATGAATAAACTCTACAACAATAATATTGACTGTGTACACGTTGCTTTGCACTCAACACATAACCTCTTTAGATGAGTAAATTGTGCTTCACTAATATTGATTGGATACACGTTGCTTTGTACTCAACAAATAACCTTTTATGATGAGTAAATTCTACTTCATTAGGATTTAATGGATACATGTTGGTTATACTCATCGCATAACACTATATAATAAGTAAAGTTACGTTGCACCTCTCTATGTATTCATTAAATAAATATTAATGTTTAATTGACCCAATACATAAATGTGTACGGGTTATGGAGTGAGTACATTTTATTTGTATATTTTATCCACTCGTTCTATAAATATAAATTCTTCATTGATTCATAACATAAATATCCGTCTGTTATCTGTGATGAGTATATGATTATGTAGTGAGTACATTTTCTCAGCGGCATTCAATGTACTCATAACATACATAATATGTACTCATTATATAAATATATGTACTCATTACATAAATAATATGTACTCATTACATAAATTAATAAAAAATCATATGCTCATTACACAAATACTATGTACTCATTACATAAATATGTACTTATAACAAAGAAAAAGAGAACCTTTATTTCTTTATTTTATGTGCTTTTTCTCTGTTTACTATATGCGATGAATAAACGCTGCTACATTCGTATTGGATGGATACACGTTGCTTAGACTCATCGCATAGCTCCTGTGATGAGTATATTGTTGTATGTAAAAACTTTTCGATTTTAAGATCTGCACACATAAAATATAGACTGGTTACACGTTGCATTGTACTCAATACATAACCTTATGTGATGAATAAATGCACCTACAATAGTATTGAATGAACGCACGTTGCTTGCTCTCGGATTTTTGAAATTATTTAGTACATACATATGCCACTGTAGCTGGTCAATAGCTCTGTGTTGAGTCAAAGTTGCCTGTATTCAATGCAAGTTATATCTTTTCTATAGACTGACTACATAAATTCTGCTCACTGAGGTTGGGTTTTATTTGGTCCTTCAACTCAAATGTAATCAGCACACGTTAACTTTACTCAGTAAATAGAGCTTTCATCGCAATCCTATGCAAACTTCAGTACACAGATTTTACATAAATATCTCTGTACTGAGCCCATACCCCTCTTCCCCTTCGGCTTCGGATATGCTGTAAAATCGACACCAATCTTATCATTTTATAAATATGTACATGAGTACCATTATTTTCTGACAAACAAAACCCTTATCCGCCGTGGTTATTTTGCGGCCCTAGTTCGCAAGGGTGGGGGCCCTAACTATATGTAAGTTCGTATTTAAAACAAATGTTTACATTAAAAAAGACACAGTGGAACCCATACTTTGTTTAACAAAGAGAGAAGAGAGAGAACAATTTACTTATAGGTAGGTAAGAAACTTTTTATTAAATTAATAAACATTTTTAGTAGGGGCATCGCTGTTTAGTCTTTTTTGATTGCAAAAATTAGCTTTTCAAAGCTTCCATACTACTTGTTGTTTTTTCTTAGTTTGATAGGTCAATCCATTGCTGGGGTGGTTATGCTATCTGGCTTTCACCAAAAACATTTTCAATATTATGTTAATATAGTCGCCACGGCAATAACACCACAGTTCACCCGCAAAAACGATATACATACATTCATAACCTTCACAACATAATATTGTCTGTGTTGCAAATTGATTGCCAGTAGGTATGTTTGTCTTTGTACTTACATCCTCGTGTGGCCCCGAGGTTATTTTGCGAAAAGCTGCGATTTTATAATCAATTATATGAAACTGTAGTTATACCAACATTTATGTATTTTTTTTTTTCGAAAATCAATTTAAAGGCGCCATAATGATACAGCTCTCAATACCATAACTCCTTCTGGCTTAAAATTTTAATGGTTCACAGAATAAAATTTCTATTTTCTGAAAACATTAATAAGGTAGGTATAGGATTCATTATTTTAGCTTTTAATCAGTAAACACTATTTTTGCCGAGTTAAAAGTACTTCAAAGTCGAATATTCCATTTTATATCAAGGCTTTTCTTGCAAATGACAACCGCTGTTGTTTCCTTTGAATTGAGTACCTATTATAATTGGTGGTTTTTGTATTTAAAATACTTCTTTAGTATTTTCTTTTGCGTGAAATGATACGAGTATAAGTATAAAATTGTATAATGGGCAATTATTTAGGTAAACAAAAATCTAAAAGAAATAACATTAAATAAAATTAGAATTATATAAGCTTAAGGCTTAACGAAAACTAAACCCCACATTAATAAACAAAGTAAGTGAGGAGATATCATTAACTCCTGGATTTTTGCTTTTACGATGTAGGTAACGAAGGTGGTAATAGAAATAAACATATGTTTATCCAATTAAATAAAGTACTTCTTATTAATTTAAGAGGTAGTTTACCCTAACCTTATTTAAAAATTGAAACGGGATTTCAATTAAAAAATAATCTATTTAATTTAATGACTAGTAGTTTTATACCTTTTAATTGAATTTTATTCATTCACTCCACTTAAAACAGAAGTAATTTCAATATTTTAATATTTAAATTTCTTCATCTTCTTATTTTATTAAATAAAGTTAGAAAAAATTACATTACTGTTTTTGTTTTTTCAAATTTTGAAACCAAAGCTAATTTATTGTCAAATATATAATTTGCTAATAATAATAAAAATAATTAAAATATGACGATTAGAAGATTGTAAAATGCATTCACTTTTCATTTGGTGATTATGAAGAAAATTTAGTAATTGTATATACAAAAAAAAAGAAACCGTGTAACTCAGTACTCGTGACAGATGTTTGGCGATCTAAAAATCTCGATATGTATAGGGTTATTAAGCTTCTATCAAATTAATCGATGAGTTAGGGTTGTAAGCATAAAAATTATACAATAATGGTGAAAATTTAAAGTACAAAAAGGTGAAAATTTAAAAGATATAAATCAGTTTATTTGAGTAGGTTTTCCGACTATTTCCAAAAATTCCTACACTCAAAATCTCTGCGAAATCAAAACTTTGTATATGACAACTTTATTTTGGTTTTATATTTATAATTCAAATTTTTAGCGGACTCTTTAAATTTAATTCAATTTTTTGAAATTAGCCCATTTTGAGATAAAATGTTTAAAATAAATTATATCTCCATACCAGTAGGAGATAGATAAAAATCTTAAACTAGTAAGATTCTTAGAATTTCATTATTTGTTCACCAACAAAAATTTCAAAACTCTAGCATTCAAATTAAAGAAATTAGAAAAAAGACATAGAAGGACATTTTCCCTTTTATCTGCTACAATAATATAGATTATCAAAAAATCCAAACTTATGGCACTATAAAATATATAAGCCTATCAATAAAAATGTTTACTTTTACTCTAGCTCCCACCACTTAGCTAATCAACGATCTCAGCGTTGCACATGTGGCGTTACATTTTTTCGTTTCACAAAAATTCAACCTTGAAATTTCACTCTCAACGCGCGCTAAGAAGTTTCACTTCAATAATTATTTAGTGAATTCCAGATAATGAAAGCACGTTGACTAGTTTAAAGGATATTTTAATTCTTAACCAATATGCAACCAATAAATACCTATCAGTACCAAAGGCTTCGAAAACTAGTTATAAAGAGGAGAATTGTTCACTGGGGCGTATACGTACTTTTTTTTATTGAATTTTAACCTTTTCTTATTGAATTTTAAACCTTTTTCTTCAAATTATTTGTAAGAAAAAAATCTGGAGCCGTTAAAGAGCTGTGTGAACTATATGGCTCTACCTAGTTGTATTGAAAGCAATCCACATTAACCGCAACTATGTTTGTCGCTTTCGAAAAAAATATCGTTCAATAATCCTTTCTGAGTTTATTTTTTAAATCATGTACATGCTGTGTATTTAAATGGGTGCATTTGCCGTTCATCTTTCCTCATATTCTAAAGTTTTGTTTATTCAAGTTATCGTTGAGGTCACATCGCTCATTAGCTTGTGAATTACTCGTTGTTCTCTCGCAACAATTCTTGAAAATACCGAAAAAGGCGTAAATGCCGTAAAATTCTTAGCATAGACCGCCTAGACATCACCAACTGCTGATAACATCGCCTGGTGGAACTTTCGTGGTTTTTCTCAATACAGGCTTTCACCCTAGCAATGTTTTGTTCATATCATTTCGAACTGCACGAAGTCTTCCAGCACACGGAAGATCACAAACATTCCAATGTTGCTGGAAACGCTGGACCAATTGGTAAATTGTTGGAGCACTGGAAGCATTTCAAATATGAAAGTTTCGTTATGATCTTTGCGCCTAAATAAATGAATGTCGATTTTTAAAATAAAATTGAACAACTTTGGTTCTTTGTTCTGTGCTAAGTCTTTTCCATCATAAATTTTCCAAGTTTTTCAAAGATAATTCTGATAAGAACATACTTAAATTCCAAAGCTGGAGTAGTTTGAGCTCAACGAAAAAGATGCCATTTAATTTCTTGAACAAATATGAATTTAACAAAAAATAAAAATCTTTAAAGCAGTTTTTTTTATCAAAATGTATTATATTAAATTATAAAAAATTGGAACACCAATTTAAAGTAATTATATACTTATATTTGTCCAGTAGCCTTGTCGTTTATATGGAAGCTGCCGGCCGTTTGCGTCAAATCTGACAGTTCAGATTTTTGGCTCAGTTGTTCAGGATGTTCGCCTAATAAAAACATAATTTTTCGACCCCGAACACCGACCGCTTCATGGTTAGGTTAGGTTATAGTGACTGTCAGCAGAGAAGCCGATACACTTAGACCATCTATTGGTGCAGTGTGATTGGAGCTCTTTACAAAGCGTGCGATACTATTAATGTCCGAGCTTGCTAGAGCAGTAGGATCATTGAAGAAGAAATCTCCAAGATGGAGTTTACGTCTTTGATATTCCTTCAATTTACAATATTCTCCTATGGCTCATCTTAAATCCAGAATCTTATTCTTGAATTCTCTTTTTAAATAAAGTTATTTTAATCCATGGTTTTTGAAAAATTAATGTTCAAACTCAAACCACATAAGGTATACAAAATTGAAAAAATAACTATATACGTAACATTAACACACATATTTATAAAGAAAAAATAGCTATTTTAGCTCCTGTGTTTAGAAGAACTATACACCATGGAATAATAATGTCCCGGACTCAAATGGAGCAGTAAGCAATTGCCTTTATTTTGAGCCCAGAAAATTCGTATTCCATGGTGTAGTTTCCCTAAACACGGTAGCTAAAATAACTATTTTTTCTTTATAAATTCAAGTGTTAATCAATAGGCTTTGTAGTAAAACTGAAATAAACAAAAGATCATTTCAAAGTAACACGAACTTGGTTGAAATTATCAATATTATCATGTCAAAATCTTGACAACTTGTGTATTTACAAGAATACAACATGATACCCTCTTAAATCAACCACAATATTATCAAAATAGTGGCCTGTTAATTTCTCAATGAGTTTAATGTTATTGAAATCAAGTAAAGTTCTGAATTTTCTGCATCTTTATATTAGAAAGTTCACCTAGTAAATTGAACACGACACTACTTGTAAAATTTTTAACTTATATTTGTCTATGAGTGTATGCGGCAATTCTCCGAAAAAAAATATGAAACATTTTATGAGCTGGACAAAAGCTCAAAGCACGACGACGGGCTGTCCTTCAACAACTGGTAATCTATCATATCCCATACACAAATATGTCGACATGACTCGCGTTGATGAAAATGTCGTGCAAATGTCAACCCCACTGATGTTTCATGTGGTCTACATCCTATTGGGACAAGCCACAATACTTCGCCGTCAATCTAAATATTTTTTGTTTTACTCTCAAGACTTTTCATAATGTATTTTAATTTATTCCCAAATGCCTGTAGATTTAATTTTACAATATTATTACATCAAGGTTTTTTATTTATTTTCCTGAACTGCCATGCTATTCATTCCAAAAAGGATTGCATACGCAGGTGTTTTTGACGTCCCTTCAGTGCCCCAAGAGATCCACTATATATAATTTAAATTCGTTTTTTTTTTTTGTAATAACAAATCCAATAAAAAGTGTCAAACTTATGGACGAATGCGATGAGAAAAGTAATGGTAGGGTAGGTGCAGGTAGGTATACGAGAAGGGACAATAAATCTCTCTGTTCCTAAAGTCGACGTGAACTCGCGTCGTCGTCGTCGGTCGCTATACGAGTAAAATCCAAGTCTCATCCTAAACTTGTGTAGGTTTAGGTTTACGTTCACATCTGACATTGAAGTCAACCAGTTTTGGGATTAGTAGCAATCCCCCAGACTGACATGGATTTAATTTCATCTTCGATTGAAATGCCATTAACTTCGTTTTGTTTTGCTGACAGTTTAGCGCTGGCATTTTATTTTGTGTTGTAGCTTTCCTTGCTTTGAAGAACAAAAAATGTCCTTATCGGGGTTTCCCTCATTCTCATTCCTTAGAAATAAAAAAAAAACTAAATCTAGTTACGTTTTGGAATCAGTACTCGTACTTCCTTCATATGTCTAGACTATACCTAACCATTATGCAAATTGATACATAGCTTGAACTAAAAGGCCATTGTCCATTTAATCCTATAACCTGTCAATTTCACCCTCAAGCGACCGAAGTGTTAAATGGCTACTGGTTAGTACGGTTGTGGCAGATTCAAATTAAAATATCACACTTTTTATCACATATGTACAATCTATACACACATTTATGCATGACCACTAATTACTTGACACTTACAATTTACAATATAAATGTAAATGTACCTTCCCCTAAAAGGTATAATTTGCATTCCTCGTATGAAGACATATAAAAGAGTAATAACAACTAATAATAAAACAGGACGAACTCGGCTCCCATTAGGGTCAATTTAATGGCAAAAATATTTGTCCTGCCCTAATTCATGGCCAAATACATATTTAATGAAATTACCAATTGATTAATTGGATTTTTGTGTTTCTGTCGTGCTCTGAATATTTTTGCCAACCCCTTTTGGAATGAGCTTAGAAAAAAATAAGAGTCGAAATTAAATGACACGCTATACCTATATGGTGGAATATTGACTCTCGGAACAGGTAGATAATTTGTTTGCTGCTACAGTGCAGTTCACAGGGTTAGGTTTATGTATATGGAATATATTCTAAACATTTCGATAAATTGTATATGGTTGGAAAGCCATATGTGCGGAGATGTGCAGAATATACCTGAGACACGCATTAACACACTGTGGGCCATTTTTGGTCTTGCACTGCCGATCACTGTGCATATTAAACAAAAGTAATTTGTGATTTAATTTTCAAACAAATTATTTGACTCTAGAGTCCGTGAAAGTGAGTTTTTGGTGGTGGAATTTCGGCCAGTAGGTGATACTAGTCCGTTAAAATTTTTCCAAAAACACAAGAAACACAAAGTAAACGCAAAAGATCAAAAGAAAAATGCATGTGTCACTGCAAGAAGGATTGGACAGGACATCGAACAAATCTACATTCCTTTAATTAATTTCGTTTGATTCGAGCTGTAATGAGGTTATTATAGGGTAAGAGAAGTAAGCTTCCGATGTTTTAAAGCCAACAACAACAACAAGCTAGAAAGACCTGTAACGTTCATATTTGAAGAACCAAATTGTAAATTAAGGAAAAAAGGTAGAAGGAAAAGGTAGTCCCAAAGGTAGTATAAATATTTGGTCATTTGTGAAAAACACACAAAATACCACCTCGTCCTTGGATTCAACGCTCGTCTTCAATGATACTCCTTTTGTCAGCTCGCAAGATAAGGCCAATTTGCTTGCAGCACAGTTGCTGTTAATTCGACGCTGCCAGAAAGTGCTATGACTCCTCCTGTACTTGTGAGCTTAAATGATTTTTTGGGACAAATCTTCTTTCGCACTCGTTGTTGCTCTAAGAGATCTCGAAGTACAAAAATCCGCTGGCCCGGATAGTATCCCTCCCATTTTTCTGAAGAAGTGTTCTTCAACGCTGGCAAAACCACTGCGTAAGCTTTTTCATCTCTCCTATTCTACTGGTCTCTTGCTATTTGCCCAGCAAGTACCTAAAAAAGGCGTATCTTCTTCACCCTCAAACTATCATCCAATTGCACTTACGTCCCTTCTTTCCAAGGTCATGGAAACGCTGATCAATTCCCAGCTCAAGAAATATCTCGAGGATCGAAGGCTTCTTAGTGACTGGCAGTACGGCTTTCGTAGCAAAAGGTCTCCTGGTGATCTGATGATATATCCTACCAAAAAGTGGAACAAATCTTTGCATCGTTTTGGAGAAAATAAGATTATTGTTAGATTATTGATATTTCGAAAGCGTTCTTCTATAGATTTGATATTACCTTCCGGATCGTTCAATACAAGTTGTATTGGACGGTTTCAAGTCTGAAATCCACAAAATAAATGTGTTGAGCCCAGGGCTCCGTTTTGTCTCCGACTCTCTTTCTTATATTTATAAATGATCTTTTGTCTGAAACTTCTAATCCGTTAACCTGTTTTGCTGACAACAGTACCCTCAGCTTCTCATATTCGTTTACAGATTCACATTCATGTCCTTCGGATGTGGAACTTGAAAGGCAGCGTATGATAAGCTCATTAAATTCTGATCTCGACAGCTTTGTCCAATGGGAAATCAAAACCCGCGTAGAATTTAATGCTTCAAGAATTCAATGCTGTCTCCTGTCGTTAAAGTGAAACCTTAACCTACCACCAATGCATCAAGGCAACCGAAAAGCTCTCAGTTTTCGGTAGTGTGTCACAGACCACCTTTTGTGGAATGACCATATGTTTGACGTCGCCAAAAACGCTGCTAAGTGCTTAAGTTTCCTCCGAAGATGAAAGAAATTCTACCCCCCTCTGATCTGGCTGTGATCTACAAAGTCTTTATTCGTCCAGAGCTTGAGTTTAATTCTCAGGCAGGTGCTCCTATTACTCGTCTTAGCTTGTTGGATAGAATTAAAAAACGGACCTATAAAAATGATAGGTGATAGAACAATACCGGCAACAATTATATCCCTCGACCACCGTCGCAATGTCATCTCTGTCTCGCACTGTTCTACCGCAATTTGTATAAACAGTGTTAAAGTGAAATAGTTAGTTGTATTCCCCCCTCTTAAACAATTAAACCGTAATACTCGCGCTTTAAGGTTTACCCTTAAGTCTAACTTCCGACGTACCATTAAGTATAGAGATTCTCTCTTTAGTCGCACAACAAGAATGTGAAATGCTTTTTTTCCCCACAATTTGATATTCAGAACTTCAAAACCAATGTGCATCTGTATCTCTTTTTCAATCCTTCCTTACTTTCTTAACACTCGCACTGTGCTTGTCCATATCAAGGGTAGTAAAGACCCCTTTAGTGCGCGGAAAATTTCAAAAAAAGAAAAACCGATGGGACCGCACTGTAGCTATAGATTATTTTTCTTATTGAAGCCATATTATTTTTTTTTTTTTTTGGTATATAAATATTTATTTAATTTTTTTGTATCATTAGAGTTTATGTACTGCAAAGGAATTATATTTCACTTTTATGGGACAGCGACTACGAATTTCCCGACCCAGACAATTTATACTCGATTTGCTGGTTTCGGTCGGTGTGTTGTTTGTGTTTATCTTAGCCTGATTTTGAAAATACCTACCTACCCTAGATTTTCAGTAGCAGTAGCAAAGTAGATTCAGAACTCAGATACCCCAACACTTTTCACACACAATCTGGCTCCAAGATACAAGGGCTGATATAACGGCATTTCTGTTTTTTTTTTTGTTTTCTTTGTTTTTCTATCCAGTTCAGCCGATCGATACGAAACCAATTATCTATTGGGTTTTGTGTTCTCTATTCCAGGTGGGTAAAAAATACTGCTCAACCCCATCTCTTCTGTTTTCGTTTCTGGGTGTTAAGGGTAAGGGGGAGGCCAATGTCAAAAGGACGCTATGTTTTTTCTTATTTGTTTTTCGTTCGTTCCTTTTGTTGTTGTAATTTTTTATTTTCTGTTTTCGCTGAAATTGGTAATCGCTTTTGAAAAATGTGTTTGTTTTAGGAAACTAAACCTGTAAAAAGGGAGGTTCACGATAGGGGTGTGTGTTGAATTTTTTTTTTCTCTTTGTTTTGTGGAATTTTTGTTGGTGTTTTTTTTTTTATTATTTTTGTGTGTAGAGAGTGCGAATTCAAATAAGATTTTAAGTTATTACATTTGAATTTCCATGAATTGAACGGAAACGGAAGCCGCAGCTATACCTATACATAGCTTTAACATCCGTTCGGCCCCAATCTTAAGAATTTTTCAGTTCCATGTTGAATACATTTTCATCGCAGTTGTTTTGATGAATGGAATTTATTTTCTTGTGGTCTAAATGGAGGGATATTTTTTTTTTTTTTTGAGAAAAATAAATAAACTTTTCTCCTCTTGTGTTGTGAGGTGTTTGTTTTTGCACTTAAAATTCAATAAAAAATTGTTAAAAAAAAAGAAGTAGAAAATATTTTTCTTAATAATTTTTCTTTTGTTTTACGTTCTTTTTTATAATGTTGTCTGCGGTCTGCAAATAGTATTGGATTATAACTTTTTGACAATTTTGAATTGTATTCTTTTCATCTACTTTATATTTATTTAAGATTAAGATTATTTAAACTAAGAAGAAAAGAAGCGTGATACCTTATGTGCCTAGTAAAATGAAATGATAAAGAATAACAATTCCTGATACGTGATATTATTGTATTGTTATATTGAGTTATTAGGAAATGTTCAAGTGAAGTTAGTATTTTCGTAGTTCTTTGCGCTCGCGTGGGTATTATAGGTAGCTTCGTTTTATAATTTATTATCTTTTCACCACTCGCAAAACAAACTAATTGCCTTCAAAATATATGTAAGAATAAAACGGTATAACTTAAGAAGATTTTTTATAAAAATCCAATTAATTATTGTTAAAGCCTGACATTTCAACAGTCGCCTTATAAGATGAAAACTTTTAAACAGATACTTTCCTGGAAGGATGGAAAACAATTTTGTTGGACGAGCAGTTGTTCATGATTAAAAATATCATCACTGCATGTTAATGCTTTTTCAGGATGTAGTTGGAGACTCCGTCTAGTCCAGCTGACTTTTTCGGCTTGCCATTTCGGATATATCTGCAACCTCCTCCAGATTGCAGATATTCGGTTGGTTCACTTACTAGATTGGATTCACCAAAAACGACTCATTTCGGATTTGGATGCAGGATTTTCTTGATGGATGTGAAATCTGTTTAGAGACGTTAGATCGCCAGGTAAACCCGGAGTCAATTTGCAAGAAAAATACACTCCCTGTCACTTGTTTGACGCCACTGTTTTCAAAAAAGTTTTATTATCGATAAATAAGTAGGTATAATATATTTAGCAATGAAAAGGATGCATTTAAAGGGGTAACTTGGAAACTCCATAGGAATTTCAAAAATTATAAGAATGGAATTCAAAAATGGGTATACAAAAAAGGCGTCACTGGATTGAGGCCACTTGAAAAATTTTATAAAAAAAGAACGAAACCATAAAAATGACCTCAAAAAAGTCACAGGGAGTGGAGTGTACAATGTACAGTACATGCGTCAATACATGCATTTTGTTTAGTCTTAAACATATTAGGCAATTATGGTCTAAGAATAGGTAAAGGTGTGAATTTTTTCTATTGGATTGAAATTGAGGTAAGGGTAGGTGAGCAATTTTGATGCAGTATAAGGAAATGACACATGATTTCAAGGTAATTTCTTGTTCTCGTAGTTAAGTCCCCTTTAACACAGGGAAACTGAGTTGCCAGCAACTGAAATTTAGAAGGCAGGCAAAGAAAAGAAAAGAATAGAAAAGAAAAGAAAAGAAAAGAAAAGAAAAGAAAAGAAAAGAAAAGAAAAGAAAAGAAAAGAAAAGAAAAGAAAAGAAAAGAAAAGAAGTGTCTTACTCAAATAAATTAAAGCATGTAAACAGGTATTTATTTGTTGGTTTCACTTAAGAAAAACAAACAAAAAAAAAAAAAAAAAAAATCTACAAAAGTTTTAAAGAAAAATGTATTTATTTTAAATTATTTTAGAATTTGATTGCAACAAATTACGAACATTTAGCTTAAATTTTCGAACAGACAACTTTAGCTATTCGATCGAAATATCTTTTTGTACATGGAAAAGCTGCGTTCAACCGCAGCTTATGTTATTGGGGCGTATTTAAATGCTTATATTTCAGCACCTCGTACAGTTTTAAATAGCTACGGATCCCTCTTCGCAAAAGACAATTGAAAGCGCAGCATTTTTTTTTTTTTAATAATCACCCCGGTTTCAGAATCTGATGATTGGTCTACTGATGGCTTCCGTCAATTTTGTTCAGTGTTTCTATTATAAATCCGCTATAAAAATTGCAGGAATGTTGGTAACGTAGTTTTGAAAGCCTATCCGCATTCCATATATTTTTTGACATTTCAAATCCGCACCAATGTCATTGCAGATCGAGTCAACTCCCCGGGAATACAATTTTGCAGATTTTGTAATCGACATGAATATTGTTTATCTCTTATTTATCTTGCTATTATTCTTGCTTATATCTCCACTCCATCACTTCCTATTTTAATTCTCAATGTCATTCGCAAACTACGTTTTTCTTACTAATTTACTTTACTTTAGATGGCACTCACAACCCAAGATGGACTACGGCCTCAACCAACAAGCCCTTCTAGCGAGCTCTGTCTCTAGATAGCCGCTTCCAGTTGAGCACACCAAATTGGTTGAGGTCGATCTTCGCTTGTGCGCGCCACCTGCTATGGGTTCTTCCTCTGCTGCGTACACCATCGGGGTTGGATTCGAAGACTCGTCGAGCAGATGCGTTGCTATCCATATGCTCCACATGCCCCAGCCAACTCAGCATCTGTATTTTCAGCTTTTTGACCAGGTTAACTTCGCTGTATAGCTCGTCGTTGAATATTCTCCTCCACCCTCCTTCCTTCGATACAGACTCGACCGAAAATCTTCGTCTCAAAGCACCCTAGCAGACTTTCATTCTGCCTCATAGTGCAGGACCGGGATGATAAGGGTTTTGTATAAAGTCTCCTTGGTTCTCTGAGAGAGGGCCTTACTACTTCCTAGCCCGAAGAAGCATCGGTTGGCAAGAGTAATTCTTAGTTTGATCTCTGCACTGATATCATTTTGCAAAATAATCGTGGAGCCCAGGTTGACAATTTCGAAGTTATATCTGTCCATCGTGATATTTTGCCCGAGTCGACGTTGCTGAGATTCCTTCCTCGATGACATGATATACTTCGTCTTGTCCTCATTAACTACCAAACCCATTTTAGCCGCCTCCGCTCGCTCAATGCTCGCAAATGCGCCTACTCCGTCAAAATCGGTAAGAACCACGTTTTTTTTAGTCTGGTTATTTATAAGACCAGAAACTTATACAAAAGACCTTTGGAAAATTCTGATATTTCGCACAAACAATAATGACAAAATGGTCAAAAATACAAACTTTTAAAAGAAAATATGCAAATGTATGCATTTCCGATGAAATATGCAAAAATATGCCCTAACAAAAATGTGTTTTTCAAGAAACTGATTTCTACAAAGGTCTTGCCCTAGTAGTGTCGCTACGAAAATATTTCCATCAGATTTTTGGTTGCCCTTATTTATTACCCATTACCTAATCTTAGCATATTTTTCGATTCTTAAACGTTTATTTCTTCAAAACAAAATTTTAAAGACATTTTTACGATTTTTGTATAAATTTAGAATCTATTTAATATATGTATATAAAATATTCTCTATCTTTAAGTGTTTAGAAAATAGGTATTTGACCTCGATTTAGCTTAACCCTTATTTACCCTATTTAAAATTATTTTTTTTTTTTAAAGCGCCTTCCTTTCTTTCTTCTTTCGTAGAGTTTTTAGTTTAGGAATTCTAATGAATTAACAAGAAAAAATAGAAAAACAACATAATGCTCTTCGAATTGAGTTTAAGACGGGACAGATTCCAATAAAATAAAGTATGTCTTCTGTGCTACACAGGTTGCACAAAGTACATTCAGTGCTTACATCGTTTCTATTAGGCATGTAGTTCAGCTTGATTAGCTCACCTCTGGCTTCAAATATCGTTGATATAAAATCCAGACTATATTTGTCATCAAAGTAGTTTTTTTTTCACAAAGATCGTGTTCCAGTAGCTTATAAGTGTTTCTTGTTTGGCTTTGGTGACTTCGTGTTTACAACAATATCTTAACAGTTTTTCAACTTCTTCAAATTCAGAAACATCCCAAACTTGTGCTGCGTAGCACATAATTGACTTCATTACAGCTTCGAAAATTTTAAATGTCACACTTGGAGCAATAATACCTTGGCTTAAAACGTTTTTCCAAGTACAGTTTATTGCTTTTTTGGACTCATTGAGTTTTTCTTTGAGTTGTTTCTTGAAGGACAGCTTTGTGGTGATCAAAACTCCAAGATTCTTATGTTGTTGGACCTTTTCAAGTTCCTCATCTTGCCATGACCATCTTTCGTCTCTAGCGTAGCGACCTGTTCCATTTTGGAAAACCATGATTTTCGATTTATTCGTATTTAATTGGAGGTTTCATAATGTACAATACTCCTGCAATTTATTTCTCATAATTTGAATCATGTTTGGTGTTTCCGCAAATATGACAATGTCATCTGCATAAAGGAGAAGTTTTATTGCAAGACCGTCAAACATTGTGCCTCGAAGCATGAAAGTAGATAAATCATCAAAATAAATCGAAAAGAATAGTGGGCTCATGAGACAACCTTGTTTTACACCTGCTGTTGATTGCAACCAGCTGGAAAGAATGTTTCCGTCCCATACTGCGGATGTGTTTTCTTCATACAGCTTTTGCCATATCATTAACATTTTTTTTTTACTCCAAGGTTGCCTTGTTTGAAAAATAGTGCTCTTCTGTCGAAATCTACAAAGAACGCGTAGAGTTTTTTTCCCTTGTCCAGATAGGTCCGAGCGATGCTTGTCAAGCAGAATACATTATCGATCGTACTGTATTCTTTTCGAAAACCAGCTTGGAATTTACTAAGTATGTTATTTTGGCTTACCCAAGTCTGTAAGCCGTTCCAGTATGATTCCAGTGAAGATTTTTGTAACCGCATTTTAGAATGATATGCCTCTACAATTGTTTGGATCAGTAGGATTTCCTTTTTAAAAACTGGCAGTATAGCGCTTTTCTTAAAACTTGAAGGCACTTCTCCCGTAGACCATATGAAGTTAAATGTCAACGTTAGTTTTTGGAAGAAGTCATCTGTAGCATTTTTGAATAATTCATATGGTATTCGGTCTTCACCCGGGGCTTTATTGGATCCACATCGATTTAGTACTAAAAGGAATGTTTCCACTTTAATACTTTAATACCTTTCACAAACTGTACTCCATTTATCATTTTGGACGTCGTCTCATAATACGGTCAAAGAGATTCAAACCGACAACAATACAACCTTGATACAATCTATTACTTACTTACTTACTTAGGTCCTCGGACCTATTACGTCCGTGATGTATCCCTTACGGGACATAGGGCCTCCACTACCATCGTGTACGACTTCTTGAAATATATTTCAGCTCTCTCCAACTTTTCCCCAGTCGTGCCGATTCCTGTTCGACCGTTCTTCGCCATGTACTTCTAAGCCGGCCCACTTCTCTTCCCTCCTGTGTGAGCGGGTTCCACTGCATTGCTTGAGATGCAATGCACCGATCGCCTTTTCGAAGCGTATGGCCAATCCACTGCCACTTTCTTCTTCGTATAATAGAGTCTATGGGCTCCTGACCCGTTCTCGCATGAAGTTCGGCTTTGGAGATACGATTGGGCCAGAAAATCCTCAAGATGTTTCGTAGACAATCTATTACAACATTGTAAAGTGATTGAGGAAACACTTTAATTATTGTTTTTGAAAATAAGGTGAAGCAACGCAAGCACTGGTTAACTAGTTTTTTTTTTAAATAAATACAATTACTCCTCTTTGAAATGGGTTGGGGTCGAAATACTGTATGTGGCAAAATACTGTGTTCAAAATACTGTATGCCAAAATACTGTATATCAAAATGCTGTATGTACAAAATGCTGTATGTGCAAAATACTGTCAGTCAAAATTCTGTATAGCAAAATTCTGGTTGGTCAAAATACTGTATTTCAAAATTCTATACATCAACATTCTGTAAAAATGCTGTAAAATAAAACGATATTTCTTTTACAGCATTTTTACAGAACTTTGCAATACAGATTATTAAATAGAGGTTTTATAATGACCTCATAACTTTTTTATCACCACCTGAGATAATGCAATAAATTGATAAAGAAGCAAGCTTCAATTGTTGAGTAATATAGGTGCCTAGTTAGGAGCTAAGGGAGAAGGAGAGATAAAACAAAATTCTGCTCTTATTTACTTCTATTTCGTTCACTTAATTTTCCCTCTAAAATTATTTGAGTTTTCTCGTCTTTTTTGGTCAATGTCAATTTGTATATCAATTTGTTATAGTACATTTTTGTTTACTCTTTCTTAATGTTTTCTCTATTTAATTTCTTTTCCTCTCTTTTGTTTGTGAAAACACAATTTGACGTCAAGAATGAATTATATTAATGTACATGTACAAGTCATCATTATTTTAAAATGGTTTTGGGTAATATTTTACTTGTTGTACTTAAAAAAAAGTTGAAAAGTACCCTAAAAACATGAGTCATATGATTAGATTGTATTATAACAAATTTTTCAGCTTGATAAAATCCCACCTCCCCTCCTCTGCACCTCTTTAAATGCGTCTATACAAAAAGCCAATGCGGGAATTTTGAGGGACTTTGGATATGTTGTTGAGGATAAAATTCTGCGTCGATACGAGCAGTAAAATTTCATGAATTAATTTGTTCCCGGTCAGATCATATCTTTCTTAGACTATAGTATTGCAAATACAGTATTTTGCCGAACAGAATTTTGCAAAGTCAGTATTTTGTTCATACAGTATTTTGACTTACAGAATTTTGTATTTACAGTATAATGACATACAGAATTATGGTCTTACAGTATTTTAATGGTTAGTGCGTTCGACTGTCACGCCGGAGGTCTGGGATTGCTTCCCAGCCTCGTCCACCTAAAAAACTAAAAAAAAAGTTTTTTTTTCAGGGCTACTGCCTCTTGCGAGGAATTGACAAATCCTCTAAGAGTATCACTTGTCACGAATAAGTGCTTCTCGTCACCCGTTCGGATTCGGCATAAAATTGTAGGTCCCTTCCATTCTTGTCGAAAGGTGCACACAGGAATGGTTGCGAGTTGTTAGTCACTAGGCCCTGGTTCTTCATGAGCCGTTGTGCCACCCAATTTATTTATTTTTTGTATTTTGACCACACAGAATTTTGTCATACAGAATTTTGAAAAACAGTATTATTACGCGCTCCCCTTTAAAATTCGATATATACATGGTTGAGGCCAACTGATTCCAAGATGGCACTCCCTATCCATATAAAATGTAGATACATTGAAAATTCGAACACACCTTAACAAGAAATAGCCAAATATTAGCATAGCACCGTAAATCCCCTGTTAACCACGAAATACAAAATTGTCACATTAATTAGTCCCAGTAAAATGCGTGTGCTCTACGAAAAACCTAAAGCAATCAACATTACAACAAATCAAGGCATGAACTCATATAGAGATTTTCAAACGGGATAACTACAAAACTGGAGATCCTATACATAGAGAATACAGATCGGGATAAGTAATTGATTAATTAACGATGTTCTATCTGCTAAATTCTGTTTTTAGCAAGGCCATGAGTGCGCTGTGGGTTAATCAAATCCCCGAAGGGCTTTAAATTGATGCATCTATGTAATATGTATATATATATATATATATACGCATTTGCATGCATAAATAGATTGGTTTTACATACTACACTACTTTTGCATAAACACACACTGGGTCTACATAGTTTCGAAAACAAGGTGACCGAAAGGAGTGCCTTGGACTGGGACTGGAACGTCCATCAAGACTGAGAGACAAGGCACTGATGATTTACATAATTGGCCATGTCAGCGTTGTTGGCCCTGTTTGTTAAGGGGATTTAAGTTTACAAACATTTTTAATGGTGATGGTGACCTATGAAATGATGATGGTCGAACGAACAAAACGAACGAACGAAACGTTACGAACGACAACGACTATATACGAAACGGATGCACAACGATGTGCTTGTGCATTTATTTTATGGGTGACGCAAAAATGTCGGTACACACAGAGATGAAATAAAAAGTGTTCCGAAGCAAAAGTGCTTGACATAATGCTCAATTGGATTTACAAGCAACGTTATAGTGATGCGAAAAACTCGATTGTTTAAAGGTTTTTTTTTATTTTGTATTAGTTTAATGTTCCAATATTGGGTCAAGTGAAACGCTTTTTAACTCTTTTGTTTTTTTTTTTTGTTTTTGCAAAATTACTAGAATTACTTGAAAATAAAAGCATACAAAGTTTTTTTTAACGCATGTATGGTAAACATGAAGAGCTTAAAAGTATTTTTTTTTTTATTTTTAATCAAGTAATGACGAAAAGCATTATTGAATTAAAAGTAGGGTGGGTCACAAAAAAAAACAAGTTTTTGCTTACAAGTTTTGTCTATGGCAAACTATCCGATGGGTAAATACTGTTTCGTGAATGATGGCACTTCTTGGACTTTTAAATAAATTTTTGATGGCATTTTTCTTTTCTTGAAATGGACCAACCGCCTTAAATTTCTCGATTAATCGGATTACTGTTCTGCGAGAAAGTGCATTTTCGAACCTTTTCCTCACAAAATATCACCATTTCGGTAGTGGGTTTGTTATGAAATTCTCTATGTCTAAATCTAAATGTTCAAACATGACAGCTGACAGCTGTCGAACAACAACGTTGTACGACTGACATACAATACATGTCATTTACATGGTATAATATGTATGTAAATGGACTGCTCAAACCAAGATCGGTGACCCAATTAGCGCTGAGATGCTCCGTTCTGATACCACAAATCATTTGTTCCGTGGATAAAAATAAGTTTGATAAGAGGAAGTAAAAGGATCATCGACCACGCTCGACAATGATATGCCAATTTAAGTAATTTATTGGCTTTTCAAGAGACTTGAGAGATATGAACCCTCACAAAGTAAGCTACTTGTCAGGAAGTTATACTCTAGTGGCTGTTGGGTTGCTCCTTTGGTAAATTTAATCGACTAAATCGTCATCCACATCTGAACCATCTACGCTCTGCCATGCTACCTATGAAACACCGACCCTACTATACCTATACCCTATTATATTAATACCTCGGGTCTCGAGATTTGTTATAGGTATCTCGAATATTTCTTGAAATAGTAGAGTTGGTTAAGCTTTTCCAAATACGATTGTTGGATTCGGTGAGAAAAATTGAGTAAACATTGCACTTAACTCCAATAGGAATGTTGACTCTTTCTGCAAGTGAGTTACGAAGGCTTGATCCTTGCGTGGCCAGCTCGTCAGTCCGTTCATTCTCCTCAATGGCAATATTACCCAGAACCCAGATAAGAGTGACACTCAGATTAATTTTCAACCTCAAAAACTCTTCCCAGCATTGCTGTCTCCTAGCTGGAGACCACCAGTTCATCCTTTAAGTCGGCGGATGATAAATAGTCTGTATATTGTCAAAAACGTCCATAATGAGAAAACAAAATCCAAGGTCCCACGAGAAGATTGAAAGAAAAGGTCAGTGATGCGCCGGCAGGGCAAATATACCCTGGTAAAGCGAAGATTTTGACTGGACCTGGCAAGGCGTCAGAACGAGTTCATTAGAGATTGGTTTACACCCATTCTTCCATTTCCTTGGTACGGATAATAATAATCGCTCACAATACCACCGACTATCAGCAACCCCGTATTTGTATCAAATCAAATTACTGATGAGAGTTGAACTATTAAGGAGTAGTGGAACCTGCCGTAAATTTGACCTGACCCTTGCTGATCAGCAAACTTGACATCGTACAAGATTAAAAGACTGTGGTTATCATTTACCGCCCGGCACCTACTAGGAGGATTTGATACTAAGATTTTTGCAATGCAGATTTTGCAGAGGTCATTTGAAATGTACTCATATTTTTTAGCATTCAAATACCGTTTCTGCAAACAGCTTGCTATACATATATTTGTTGATTCAAAGTGCTATTGATACTTATCATAATACATTTTTTTTATCAAACTCATAAAAAGCTAAATTTCCTAAAATTACTTTTTACTTTCTTCTACATTTTCCCTACAAAGAAAGTTCTAAAAACTAGGAAATTCTCTGATATAATTTGAACGAGCCCCCCCACTCGGGCAAACGATAGACTCTGACAGAAAAAACACTTGCAAACAGTCGTATTTTTTAAAAGTCCATAGTACAGAAATACAAATATCTTAATATGTTGGAAAGACACAGAGCTAGTAAGGCGCTTGCTGGCGATTATGAGGGGGATTCTAATTTCCCTAATTCTGAATAAACGCTGGATAGGCAGTTAACTAAAAATGATTTTAAATAGAAAAAAATATTATAAACGACGGTAATGATTACAAAAATGTGTCTTAATTTAACCCTTTAAAATTAAGTTTTTCAAAAGAAATAGACTAAGAGCCCACAGCAATTTTTGGGTGTGAACGATAGCAAAAATTCCTTTTGTTTTAAGATAGGTCCATACTATTCATATACTTACTTACTTTTGATGGCACTCACAGCCCAGGATGGGCTTCGGCCTCAACTAACAAGCCCCTCCAGCCAGCTCTGTCCCTAGCTAGCCTCTTCCAGTTGCGCACACCGAATGCTTTGATGTCGTCATCCACTTGTTTGCGCCATCTGTTACGGGTTCTTCCTCTGCTGCGTACTCCATCGGGGTTGGATTCGAAGACCCACTGGGCAGGTGCGCTGCTGTCCATACGCTCCACGTGCCCCAGCCATCTCAGCCGCTGTATTTTCAGCTTTTTGACCAGGTCAACGTCGCTGTATAGCCCGTATAGCTCGTCGTTGAATCTTCTCCTCCATACTCCTTCGATACACACCGGACCGAAAATCACACGAAGAATCTTCCTCTCAAAGCACCCTAGCAGATTTTTATCCGAATCTTTCAGTGTCCATGCTTCTGACCCATAAAGCCGGACCGGGATGATAAGGGTCTTGTATAAAGTCTCAGAGAGGGCCTTACTACTTAAATGCCTTCTTAGACCGAAGGAACAGCGGTTGGCAAGAGTAATTCTTCGCTTGATCTCTGCACCGAGTAATTCTTCGCTTGATCTCTGCACTGACGTCATTTTAGCCGCCTCCGATTCAATGCTCGCAAATGCCCCTGCCACAGCTCGCTTCGTTCTGCCGACAATGTCTATGTCATCCGCATACGCAAGCAATTGAACGGACTTTGATAGATTGTACCGCTGGTGTTGACATGTGCGTTGCGTACAATGACTTCAAGAACGATGTTGAATAGGTTGCATGATAACGCGTCGTCTTACCTCAATTCTTTCTCAACATCAAAGGAATCGGGGTGTTCTTTCCAATTTTGACGGAGCAGCGAGATTTTTCCATCGTCATCCTGCACAGGCGGATGAGTTTGGCAGGGATGCCGAGACTCGACATGGCTCTGTATAATTCGTCCCTTTTCACGCTATCATACGCGACTTTAAAATCGATAAAAAGGTGGTGTGTATCGATCTGGAATTCCCGGGATTTTTCTAAAATCTGTCGGAGTGTGAACATTTGATCGACAGTTGACTTGCCTGGCCTAAAACCACACTGATAGGGGCCGATCAGATCGTTGACAAAAGGATTTAAGCGGTCACACAGGAGTGCCGACAAGATTTTATAAGCGACGTTTAGGAGGCTTATTCCTCTGTAGTTGGTACATCTCAGAACATCTCCCTTTTTATCGATGCGGCACACTATACCCAGGTTCCATTGATCGGGCATACTGTCATCCGACCAAATTTTGCAGATGAGCTGGTGTATGCTCCTAGCCAATTCATCTCCCGCTGATTTAAATAGTTCGGCTTGTAAGCCATCCGCACCAGCAGCCTTGTACGACTTAAGTTTGGATATCGCCAGCCGCACTTCGGTTAGGTCGGCTGGACGGAACTCTTGGCCATCATCGTCCAAGTTGAATGGAGCGTTCTGCCTATTAGCGGCATCTTGGCTGTCTTCACCATTAAACAGTCTAGAGAAGTGTTCTTTCCAGATCCTCAGCACTGACTGTGTGTCT
Organism: Melangyna quadrimaculata; assembly: GCA_949320155.1. Taxonomy (NCBI): domain Eukaryota; kingdom Metazoa; phylum Arthropoda; class Insecta; order Diptera; family Syrphidae; genus Melangyna; species Melangyna quadrimaculata. The sequence continues at coordinate 402,855,514 of OX439483.1, forward strand.
ACTACCATATTCCCACTCTCATCTCGGCAGGCTTCTGTTCTAGCCTTGAATCCTTGGGTGGATCGCTTCACCCTCTGTTAAAATTTTCGAACATCTCCCCTACCACTACAACCCTCAATAGACTCTACCGCCCGCTTCTCGTGCTCTCCCTTTTTCCTCCTGAGAAGTCGGCGTTCCTCTTTTCGTTTCAGCCCGTAGAGCTCCCGGGCTACTCTCTCAGCAGCTCTTGTTCGAGTCTGCAGCATTGCCTGGTAGGCCTCGTCCTTAGCTGCATGCGCTAGCCGGAGCAGGGGTTTCGTTGTATTCGTCTAGTGAAACCCAGCACATCATAGGCGGCACTTCTGATGGCTTGTTGACAGTGTTTCCACTGGTCCTCTGCACTTGATGCTGGTGGCGGACCTCCTGAGAGATTAAGAGTTACGTGGTCTGCAAAAGTTCTGGCGGTCTCTTGCGATTTAAGCTTCTCGACATCGAATCTTTTCACAGCATCTGCTCTGCGTTGTCGCGTTATGGATATCCGCATACGTAGTCTAGCTACCAACAGGAAGTGATCCGAGTCAATGTTGGCCCCTCGGAACGTTCGGACGTCCAAGATACTGGAAGCATGTCTCGCGTCTGTCGCAACGTGGTCGATTTGGTTGACGGTTAGTTGATCACGCGACCGCCAAGTCCCCTTGTGAATATTGAGGTGTGGGAAGTAGGTGCTTGAGATGATGACATTTCGCCCCGCCGCAAAGTCTGCCAGCCTGTGTCCGTTGCCGGAAGTTTCGTCGTGTAGGCTGTGTCCTCCGACTATCGAACCAAAGATGCCCTCCTTTCCGAATCTTGCGTTGAAGTCACCAAGAATGATCTTCACGTCGTACTTCGGGCACATATCATACGTTGTCTCCAGGAGATCGTAGAATGCTTCTTTGGTTGAGTCCTCTCATCTTTCATGGGGGGCGTGAACACAGATCAGCGTAATGTTCTTAAATTTGCCTTTGATGCGGATTTTGACCAGGCGCTCGCTTACAATTCGGAAGCCCAAGACTTCTTGCCTAAGTCTTCCCCTTATCACAAATCCACAACCAAAGAGCCGCTGACCCAGTTCCTTCAAGCACCCGCCGTAGTAGATGTCACACGATTTCAGTCTCCGTATGCCCTCTCCATCCCATCGCAATTCCTGGATGGCTGTTACGTCAGCCTTTAGCCTGTCCAGGTTCTCCACTAATTGTTCGGCTGCACGTGTTCTGTATAAGGACAGGACGTTCCACGTGCAGATCCGAAATTCATTGTCCTTGTTTCATACTGCTATTCATATGCAATTATGAAAGTCTGGCATGTCGGGGTTGGGGCCCTTGTATGCAATACTGCATTTAAAATGCAGTTCATTGAAAATGCAGTGTAGAGACTCCAAAATCATATTAAATGAAAAGAGCTGAGTGCCCTTGACATGGCTATGGAGTCCAAAATATTTTCCGAAGAGCCAAATGGCTGCAAGACGCATTCAAATCTTCAATCTTTGAGTCGCGTCTTGCAGAGATGTGGACCCAAAGAAAAGGCTGTGAACCCCACATTCATATTTAGGGCGCTCAGTTCTTTAACTAAATATAATTTTCTAGCTCCTACCCTTAATACCTGGGATTTAAGAAAAAATGCATTTTCAATGCAGAATTACTTAGAAAAGCCCCAACCCCGACCAGTCAGACTTTCATATTTGCATATGAATAGTATGGCCCTATCTTAAAACAAAATTAATAGCTTTTTTGTCACATTTTATTCGAATCACCGTTTTTTGTTTTACAGAATAGATTAATAGATAATTACGTAAATTAAACGCTTACATCAGAGACTGTAGGGAAAGAAAATACAAATCTAAACTAATTAGAGAGTTATTTTTGTCATCATTTGGACTGATTTAGGTACATATAAACATGAATGGGGCATATTCAAAGTCGCAGATAGACCCAGGTTTAACTAAACTACAGTTTAAGACAATTTTAGCTTAATGAAAACAGACCGATTTTAATAACAAATTGTTGGTTCTATATTTTTATAAGATAATTAACTTGGTATACTACACAAATAGCTTCAAATATTTTGAAATTTTAACCCTAAAAAATAGAATCAACGTCCGAAAATTCAACCAAAGCTATGTTTAACTTAGACCCTGGTCTGAAATGACTATGAATATGCCCCAAAATATAAAAAAAAAAACTAACAACCACACTAATAAAATAACTATGAAGTTATAAAGCAAACAATAGTTTTGTTGTTAGAAACTTTTTAACTCAACTAATTAATCCTCCATAACAAGGTTTATCACTAAAACTAAATATATATGTTTAATTGTATATGTATGTATATTAGGGTGGTCCTAATAAAGGTTATTGTCTTATTTTGAATGACGCACGCCCCCCTTATTTGTTCTTAATAATTAAAAAAAATCCTGTAAAATTTAACTCATTTTATTAACGTTAACCCGGCCCACAAGATGTCTGAAGTTTTATATGGGAAATCCCATGGTATTTTTGTACATCCAACTTTAAAAATTCGTAACTTAAATAATGATTGATAAAGAAAATTGAATTTTTGCACACATGTAGTAACTTCTGTCATGTTTAAAAAATGTATTAAAAAAAAATTTATGAAATTTATTAAAATTATTAAAATTAAAATTAAATAAAAAATATTTTCTTTGTTTAAATGGCTATATGTAAGTAGGGAAATAACTGTTGTAAAATTTTTCAGATGTAGATGTGTCGTGTTCCAAAATTCAATATTTTTAAAGTTAAGATTTTTTAAATTTGTATTTAGAAAAATACAAGGGATTTTCCATATAAAACTTCAGTCGTCTTGGGGGCCAGGTTAACGTTAATATAATGAGCTAAAATTTTACATGATTTTTTTTTTAATTACTAAGAACAAATTAGGGGGGTGCGTCATTCAAAATAAGGCAATGACTTTTATAAGGACCACCCTAATGTACATGTAATTGAACTTTTCTCGAACAAATTAATTACAAACGTTATCTTCAATTAGAAAGGAAATTACGCACAAGTTTAATATGCACAGCTTAACTTATAGTAGTTTCTACTTTTCCTTGCAAGTTGCAATGTAATGAAATGAAAAACGGAGTTTCTCAATTACAGAATGAATTTTAATCGTTATAGCTCATGCATATGGTAGAATAATCCTGAAGTTGAGATTAAAATATTGAGGATGCAATTTTATTGTGATTATTCACTATATAGGTATAAAGTTAATATTGCTTTCGAATGATAGGCTTGCTCATACACCGACGTACTTTACAAAATGATTTGTTCAGCAGAGGCAATGGTAAAAAAAAACATGATATTAATTGAAAATAGGGAATTGACTTGGTGGCAATAATAAATCCGTAACTTATAAAACTTTTAACGGATATTTAAGTTTATTATTTTACAATACTGCCATTAGAATAGGTAGGCTATTGAATATACCAGAATATGATAGGAACAACTGTGTTAAAGGGTTTTTATTATTAAATAGATATGTTTCTATTGAACATAAGTTTCCTCAAAACCCAATATTCGACCGAATATAGAATATTTTGTCAATATTTTTGGTATAACTCGAAAACTAAGCTGAATTTGAGAACTTAATTTAATAGACTTTTTTTTTAAATTATTATAAAAGTGGTTGTTTTAAAAAATTAAATAAAATAACTTGAGCAGAAAAATCATTGACGATGTTAAATCATATTTAGTAGTAGGTTGCAATTTATATTTTGACTGCTGTTAAGTCGCTCCCTGACTTGTCGTTACGGTATCGGTAAGCGGTTTTTCTTACCGTACTGAAGGCATACCGATACTACATTTGTCTCTTCACTTATCGCTATTTAATCTATTCACTTACAGAATCCAATGCAATTGCATGTTATATTTATGGTACGCGTTTGTCTATAAAAACAAAATAGTACTGGCGATATCCATATATTGAAACAAATTTATTTTGTCGATTGGCCAAAGAACTTTCGCAAGATGGTGAAAGGTTCAAATCCATGTACAAAATGAATATGTCTTTTCTTGAATATTCTCCTAGTTTAAATTTGTACAAAAACTCGTAATTTTCTACCTCCAACACAAGTTTAACGTAAACGGCCATTTCTGACGATGACATTTCACATAACATGTATAACCGGTATTTACTGATTGCCTACTGCCCATTCGCACCGCGGCTCGGTTTACCGCATGTATACCGTACCGCTACCGCACGTACCGACCTAATCAGCATGCACTCATTGAAATACATATAATCGGTACACAAGCGGTACAGACTGATTGTTGAAGGAATGTTTTTTCCCTATTCTCTTAGGAACAACTTATGAAAATTTCCAAACGATTCCGAAAGTTAAACTACAAAATTTAACTTTTTTAAAATTAAAAGTTTTATTGCGATCTAAAGAGTGGTATATCGACGAATAAATAACATGACATCGTCTTAGCTTCTTTACACTTCATAAGCGGTAAAATTGCATGATACTTTTACTGTTGTGAATAAGTATATAAATCATTTGGTTTATACAATAAAACTTTACTTGATGATTTAACTTTATACTTCTGCATGTTTACATTACTTTTAGATTTCAATTTAAGTTTTAGAATTTTACATTTTGTGCTTTAGATTTTAAGTTTTAATTCAAATATAATTTTAACAAAATAGTTTTTAGATTCGAAATAAGAATTATTCAATGAAATGAGATAGATTTAAGGACAAGTATCAAAATTATATAAAGCATGTTGCATGATGCCTTAACACTGATTTTACCGAAACGATACCGTACCGACAAGTCGGGGAGCGCCCTAAGTTTCCTCGAGAACGTCAAAAATGTGTAATTGCAAGAAATATAAATATAAAACTACAAAATCTTGAAAATGCACCGAAAAAAAATGTATGTATAAGCAAGATGGTTAAATTGCCTATAACCTTGGCCTCAGTTTTTCCTCTAAGATCAATAGTTTTTGAGGACTAGGTCCATTCGCATTTTCCAAAATGGTGGATTTCCCCGGGGCCATGGCACCCTATGGCGTTCCGAATACCCGGACATAAGCTTTTCTAATAGCCTTCTTTAATTTATAAAGAAATCAGCTTACCAATATTTCATTCCACGAAAAAGTGTATCTTTATTGTACTTTATCAGCTCAATTGATTTAGCAGCCAATATTCCAAAACATCTAACTTTGGACGGAGATATCGCATCATCTCCAAAAATATGTGAAAATTCGTTTAACTTTGTGGTCTACAATTTGTATCATGAGTACAATAGCGCGTAAGTTTCTTACGAAATGAGAAAAATGTGAAAAAGTAAAAGACGTAAAAAAAAAATAAAAACGACGTAACCACCCAGAAAGAAGTTTTGATGACAAATAAAAGATAATTTTATTTCAAACAAATTTGATTAAAACAACTTTCCAATTCAAATCGATAGTTTCAGAGATACAGATCAATTCGCGTCTTCCAAAATGGCTGATTTCCCAGGGGTATGGCACCCCGAAAAACAGGGCTTAAGATTTTCTAATAGCCCTCTTTCAGGTATACAAAATTCAGCCGTCCTATATTTCGTTCCATAAAACTATTACTTTTTGACTTATTTTCCTGTACTTATAGTTGATTATCAAATTTTTGATTGTCGTTTTGTCGATTGCTTTATCTAACTTTGTCTATAGAATTGATAGACACAGCTATCTTAAAAACGACAATCAACAAAAATGAATAATCAAATCAGCTTAGCGGACAGTACGTCCGAAATTGGGCTCGAGGGTGCATTTCTAGATGTACCTACGAGTATTACGGTAGAATTTATTTTAGGGGAGATATGCAACGGCCTATTTCACTCGAACACTGATTATAAGAATAAAGTTAAGATAATGCAATACAAGAGACATTGCGACGGTGTTCAAGAGATTCAAATATCGCCTATCATTTTAATAGCTTTCCTTCGTTGTTGGAGAACATGTGTAAATTTGAGAATTGTACTTGAGTTTTGGACGAATAAAGGCTTCATAGATTACAGCCAGATTAGAAAAGGAAACAAATTTCTTGCATGACCGAAGAAAACCTAAACACTGAGCAGCATTTTTGCCAACGTCGAATATGTGACTGTTGTACAAAACGGCGCACTTAAGCGCTAATTGGGCTATGTGCTAGGCTGTCCTTGGCCTCCCTTTCTACAGAAGATGTTCTGTGATACACATACCGAGGACTGACAGCTCTTCGATCTCTGCAGTGCGGGTGCAGCTCATGGTTTCGTTTTAACGCAGTGATGGCAGATGAAATTTTCAAAATCCCACCAAATTCGACAAAAAATCTCCCCATTTTTGTATGGGAAGGAAAAAAAAAATAGCCATATGCATTTATTTTAGAATAATACGGAATAAATAAATAAATACCTACAGACGTTAATAGAATATGAGGAAAATATGGATAATTACTTTTTATTTCCCCAATTAAACTTTTTTCAAGGTACCTAAACTAAATAGCTAAAACATAAATTTCAAAAATATTTCTCTTGAAAATATTAGGAAATATGTAGAAACATTTTATTTAAAAAACACTTTGTTTTTATATATTTAAATTCATAGTATCTGCAAATGCTTCCACAGTTTCTGTGTTATCGTCCGAGTCGTTCAAAGTATACATTATTTCCTAATTTAACTTGTTTAGCATTGTTTTTGAAGGTTTGAAATCAACACAGCCTTCAGTACCGAACTCTTAAAATAGCATCGGCAGTTTCGATGCTCAATCGATTTCTTAACTTATTTTTCACTATATTTACTATTGAAAATGCTCTTTCCGCTGAAGCACTTAAAAAAGGAAGACTTAAAAGTGACTCAAAATTTAACTAAAAGTCCCCCCATAAAGAAATCTTTCAATTTATGTCCTCCCATAAATCCCCCCACTATTTTGTTCTTCCCATTTTTCCACCAAATTTTTTTTTCCAGTCATTTTGGCCAGAATAATAGTCCATCTGGGAACACTGTTTTAACGACAGAAGACAGGGGCCGAATTACGTCTTCAGTGAACGAGTGAGGAACTTTAACACGTTATCGAGCTATCGAGTAATCACATTGGTATGATGTTATACGAAGTATCACGTATCGAATTGAGTTGCTATTGTACTAGGATAATTCTAATACATTTTCCTAAACGTCAATATTCCTAACTTTTCATTGGTCGATGGCTACAGCTGCTTGTGTTGGGCTCATGTTTTGTTTACATTTGCCTTTGGAATTTAATTTGGCCAAAAATATTTGTTGGTTAAATCGAATTATTGTGCCTTAAAATCAAGCAAGAATAATTTTCTGGGTGATGTTCAACTTATTTTAATTCACCCTGAAACACCATTGATTGGTATTGTGTAGGAATATGTGCAGAAAAGAGAATAATTTTATTTTTTCTGCCATTTTACTGCTCACTCGTCTACCTAGCATCTATCGTATGAAAAAACACTCGTTCACTGACGAGGAAATGCCAAAAATCGAATTCGATACTCGATACTTACTCGATATTTTAGGAAGGAATCCCAAATGCAGATAATTCAGTAACGTATTGCTCACTCACTGATGCTGTAATTCGGCCCCAGCATAGAGTTTTTGAAATCATTCGACAAAAGGGGCAACAATGTGCTCCCATGGTGCAAAACGCGCCCTTAGCAGAAATATCGAGAAGGGGTTTTCAAATCTCAAAATTTATAAACTTTAATTTGTTTTCAGTTGTTCCATAGAAATACAAAAAAAAAATCTTTTTTAATCCTTTAATTCATTAAGTCAAGCTCCTTTGCTAGCCCGCACGATGTGGAATAATTAATGTCGAAATATTGCAGTCATTCTTTTCCTTTTTTCTATATTTGTGAGTGTCTCGGCTTGCAGCTTGTATAATAATCAGGTACTAGGTATATAACTAATTAGTATTCGCAATGCAATGCTAAAAATACCCTACTATACTATATATTGCCCTCTCTCACAAGTGATCAAATTGTCAGGTGTTTCCGCTTCCTTTACTCTCTCGCCCTATTGCTGATGGGCTCAAAATCCTTCCTTTCTCATTTATCATTCCCTGTTTGTGAACCTACTATATTGTATGAACTGCATCATATTTTGGGGAGCATAAAGTCGTTATCCTGATGTGACGGTAAGTATACAAAAAAAACAACACTAAAATTTCTGCAGTAAAAAAAAAAACACAACTAAAATAACAGAATACGATGGATGTTTGGATGATAAAACGGTCGATGAACTTAAAATGACAGTGCATTTCCGCTTTGGAAAGAAAGGAAGCCAAAAATAATCGTGCACACGTCCGGAAAACCGGAAAAAGGGATACAAAAAAGAAGACTCAAAAGAACGCCTTCCAATCGCATTTGTGCAGAAGGGAAGATAAAAGGATGAGTTGAGTATATGTTCCAGAACGAAACGAAACGATGATGACGACCGACATATACCCGGACAAGGACCCGCACCCGGCCCGGGTTGCAGTTGAACGGATTTTTGGCAAGATTCAGAAATCGCTTCGGATCCAGGATCCAGCAGCAGGAATTGGGTTTTCCTTTTTGTCGCAAAACAGAACACACGTGAAAGATGTGTTCACTTTGTATGTATGTAGAGAGAGACAAACTGTTCCTATAAATATAACAAAACCCTTATATGCCCTGATATACTTCATAATGGAACAATGCGTACTATAGCAAAGTAGTATAGGACATACATACGTATATTTTTATTTTTTTTTATAATTTTTATGAAGAAAGCTTTTGAGGTTATCATCAAACATGAAATGCAAAAAGTTTTCTCATATTCTGTGGGTTCTACTAGCGATAAATAGTCAAGAGAGTAATAAATTATTCCTGTTTTAGCTCAATTGGTTAGGTGGTGGATGGTGGTGGAGCGGAAACAGGAGCAGGATGAATACAAGGAAGACGACCGACCGACGGCGGCGAGGACGCGACGAGTAAAAAAGAGATGTCATAATTTAGTCTGCAATGTTGTTCATTATATTATATAAAATTAAATTGCTGTGTAGGTTTATGTCTGGGTGAATTATGAGAAAATGAGGAATTCCTTATTGTTTTTTTTTTTTAAGAAGATTTATTTTATCACTATTATTACTAAGAAATAATATAAGAAGGTATTTTTTTAATTTTTAAAGACTTAATGTCAAACTTATAAAAATGGGTATCATTTTTAAAGAAAACATTTTTTTGTAAAGATGCAAAAAGACCTGTACATGTACTGTACTTACATGTTGATATCAATGAAATTGAGCATTTGATATCCATAATAATGGATATGAATGTAGGTACAGGTAGACTTGTAGAGGTACATAAATGTACAATAAGATGGGACTTATTTTGGATATGTTCCAATTTCTTTTACCCGCCCCCCCCCCCCAAAGAGTGGTAATAATGGATTAAAAAAAATTTCAACATTTTTTGAAATTGTTAAACGTTAACACGACCCACCAAGCATTTGAAAGTTCCATAGAAAATGCACACAGTTTTTAAGTCTTTTACCCAATATAACATAGGTAAAAGTGTACAATTTGATGGAAATTTGTTTTTGAGACATAAAGAGAGTGGGCCATATAAACCTCCAGGATAATTGTTTGTTTCTTTAATCACAATTTAGGTGCTGTAAAATGATGAGCGAAATTGTGCAATGTGCTCGTTGTTACGAATTTTGTACCACTTTTCAGACTTCAATAAGGGCTTCTTTTATGGACTCAGTTAGGACGTTGTTAAAAGCCCCTTCTACATCTAAGAAGGTGGCGAGTGTATATTCTTTGAAGTTAATAGTTTTCGAGAGGGCATCCAACTAGGATGTCCCTGATGTGTTTGTCTAGGATGCGCTCCATCGTTTTAAGCACGAAAGAGGTCAGACTAATTTGGTCGAAAATCCTTCGCGGATTCATGGCCCCGTCTGCTGACCTTAGGGATAAAAATTACTCTAACATGTCTCCATGCCTCGGGTACATGGTTGAGATACAGGCAACCTTTGAAAATTATTTCCAGCCAAGAAACAACCACATCTTGCAGTTTTTGAAGCATAATAGTCGGTATGCGATCCAGGCCTGGAGATTTATATGGAGAGAAAGAATTAATTGCCCAGGAAATATTTTCTCTTGTTATGACGGTATTGATATGCTCTTCATGAGCTAACGGTATGATGTGAGTTTTAAGTGATTCCGGTTAACTGTTTTCACACCCCGGAAAGTGTGTGGTCATCAGTAGTTCTAAGGATTCAGCTAGAGAGACTCCCCATCGTTCTTTTTCAAAAAAGAAGGGTTGCAATGTTCTTTTGACAGCTTTCTACCAAGTCTTGCTGAGTCTTTTATGTTTTCTATTGACTCGCAGTACTCTCTCTAGCCTTGTTTCTTGGCTGATGCGACAGCTCGCTTGTAAACTCTAAGGCTATCTTTATACGGTTGATAGAATTTGTTTTTATGGCAGATGTTGAAAATTGTCCTTGTCGCTTTCCTGAGTTCAGACAGATTTTCATTCCACCATGGAGGGAGAGATTTTTGGCTATATTTAACTGGGCAAGAGATCTTGAACGCCGTGTTAATAGACGCTTCAAAGGTTTTCACCTTTGACTCTTGATCTGCAACCGATTCTGGACTCAGATTTGGTATATTGCGCAGTTTGGAATTGAAATTTTTACTGAACTTCTTCTAGTCAATTCGTTTAGGATTTCTGTAAGGAGGAGGGGTTTTAGACTCAAAACCTATGCTGAAGACTTTCCACCTGTGATCCAAAAACGAATTCAGAAGGGATACCCTCCAATTTTTCACTAATAGATTAAAGTTATTGTTAACAAAAGTAACATCAAGCACATCCTCCCAACCTTCAAAATTTTCAGAGCTCGGAAAGACAAAAGTGGGAGTATTAACTCTGTTACAAACAGTTAAATTATTTTCAATGACGAAATGAGATTCACCTCGTTCGTTTATCTCGGAAATTCCCCAAAGGGTGTGCCTTGCGTTTGCATCACATCCAATCAGGAGGTTCGTTTTTTGTGCTTTCGCCTCGCCTATGAGTGCGCACACTTCTTCTGGTGTTGACTGCTAGTCATGCCCGCAGTAAGCAGATGCCAAGAGTAAACCGTCTGCATTATTTGCTACCAACCTGATGACTGTCAAGTCAGGAGTGCTAAGATTTGGACACAAAACAGCTTTTAAGTGTTTCTTATCTAAAATCCAAATTCTAGGCTTACCATCGTTTGTGTTTGCGATCTTGTAGATCAGGTCGTATTGTCTATCTTGGAGGCCTCTCACTCTAGAGCGACTGACCCATGATTCTTGAACGATGCCTACATCTATGTTTTCCTCACTCAGGAAAACTCTCAGATAAAAGTGTAAAATGTGATGAAAATTTGTTTTTGGGACATAAAGAGGATGGGCCATATAAACCTCCAGCATAATTGTTTGTTTCTTTAATCACAATTTAGGTGCTGTAAAATGTGCTCGTTGTTACGAATTTTGTACCACTTTTCAGACTGAATAGCAGTCATTTTCAAATACATATTGTCTTTCAAAGCTTCCACGGTTCTTTTGGCTTGTTAACATAATAATTGGGCTTCAGGAAAACTTCAAAGGAAAAAGTCTGGAGGGGTTATAAGTTGGATGATAGTTGAGGCCAATTATAATCGCTATTTTTAGAAATAAGGCGACCGAGGAACAAAGGATGCAATGAAGCGATCGTGGCTCGGACTCTCTGAGCTGTGGTATCATCCTGCTGGAACCAAAAGTTGTCCATCCTGGCCGTAAGAAGTCAAAATTAACATACAACAATATGTAAGCATGGCCCGATAACACTCTCGATTGATGATTAGGTCTGCTTTAGTTGCTGCTTTGTGATCTCTCAACTATGGCCTGTACAAGGTACAACACCCACCTCGGATGACGTCAGCTTTTGCATTACTAAGATTTCCCGTGGCGATTATTCAATCATACATATATGTATATATATTTATTCCTCCGCTTGTTTATATAACTAAGAAAAGATAAAGGGCTTACAATTTTCGTAAGAATTAAGACTTTATCCTAAATATCAAACCGGTTTGAGAGTGAGTGATTATTTAGGTCAACCTCTTAGAAAAAAGGGGACTCAAATTAAAAACAATAATATACTGAAAAATTAAACAAATTAAGAAAAAACAATAGCCTATATTTATTTCATAGACATAAAGAATATTAAAAAAATTGTTTCTTGTAAATCAGTGAAATTCTTTTTAAGTTAGCCCCGGAAAAAAAATATTATTGTTTCGTCTTTACAAAATATTTAAGATTAACGTAACAACATAACAGCAATAAAGATACAATTATAATGTGTCACATATCGTCCCGTTTTTGCGTTAACCTCGTAAGTTAATTTTCGACGAAATTGATTGAATAATGTAAGATTACTGGTTAAGGCTCAAAGAATATAAACAAAAATACAACAAACATGTTTAACCGTCAATTTTTCCTCGTATCTTACGTTCATGTTATTAAGTTTACATGAAAACCCTCTTAATAACATTTTAGCCAAGTCAATAATTACAAAAAAAATGGCTAAATTCGCAACGCGCCATGTAGTTCTGCATTTTTTATATGTTTTTGGGGCATGTTAGAGTAGACTGTAGCTATGTTTGCAACATCGAAATATGCAACAGTGAACAAAACGCTAAAATCATCCAATTTTTTCCGACATTTTCCTTTATAGCTTTGGAAATATGCAACTTAGGAGAAAACCCTACACCATATTCTTGTCTGTTATAAAATTTTCTACAAGACCATATTAGTTTAAAATTCATGTATGTTATATTTAAGTTGCTATCTAACCATGAGTACAAAAAAAAAATTCTGAAAAACTAAATCATCTTGAAGCACTCAAAAATCAGGTCAAAAATTGTCAAATTCTACTTAAAATTTAGAATCAAATATTCAAGAGTATTATAAGACGAAATTCGATCTAAATCGGTCAAATAGTTTTGGCAAGAAACATGATGTTAACTAAGTGCAACAAGCAATGTTTGCATCATTGCTATGGTCAAACTAGGACGCTTAAGTTGGCAATTATTTTTGTACACGTACTTGGAACCCTTAACTATGATAAAAAATATAGTTACAATATTTATATCTTATTTTAAGCAACATTGGTAGCGATTTGGGTAGAATTTTCATTTTTTGTCTTATAATATTCTAGGCTATTTGATTGAAAATTTTGAGCACAATTAGACAATTTTCGACCTATTTCTTGAGCGCTTCAAAATTACTTAGTGTTTTTACTCACAGTTAGATAGCAACTCAAATATAACGAACATGAATTTTAAACTAATGTGGTCTTGTAGAATACTTTATAACAAACAAGAATATATTGGATGGTTTTTTCCTAAGTTGCATATTTCCAAAGTTATAAAGGAAAATGTCGGAAAAAATGGCAAGATTTTAGCGTTTTTTTCACTGTTGCATTTTTCCTGCACCGAGCACAGGTTTTGCGAAGTTGCAAACTTAGCTACAAACTACTCTAACATGCCTCAAAAACATATCAAAAATGCAGAACTACATCGCACTTTGCGAATTAATCGTCGGATTTGACTGGGCTATTTTGGGAATATGTATTGTGAAGTTTTATTCAACAGAAGAAATGATTACCAACTAATTAACAAAAACATTGTCAGCTCTTTATTTTATTCATTCTGATACACTTTTTTACTAATTTAAATTATCGGGGTCAATACCAAACTTGTTACAGTTAAGAATTTCAGAAAAGAGGTCTTAGGATTTTATCAACAAAAAAATACGAAAAGTCCTTCTATTAGTTTCAGAGACACGTTGAACTCAAATCCGTCATCAATTTTTTGCCATCTGATAGGGTTTTAAGAAAACTTCGTTTGAAAATAAAATATTTTTCTCTTCAAAACTTGCTTCAAATCTTTCTAACGTCTTCTCTTAAGTTTTTTTGGTTTTTTGGTTTCCAATAAATTGATTGTGACATTCGCTGTGTGGCTTGTGGCACCGTCCTGTTGGAACCACATGTCCTCCAAGTCTATATCAGCCAATTGGGGCCAAAAATATTCGGTTATCATTGAACGGTAGCGACCCCCATTTACAGTAACGTGCCGGTTTTGATCATCACGGAAGAAGTACGGCCCAATGACGCCGCCGGCCCATAAACCACACCAAACCGTCATTTTTTCGGGATGCAATGATGACTCATGGAGTACGTGTGGATTGCTGCTTGAGCAATACCGCATATTTTGATTATTGACGTAGCCATTCAGCCAGAAATGAGCCTCATCGCTGAAGATGATTTTTCGATGAAAATCCGAATCCTTTTTTAAGTTGTTGCTCAGCCCAATTCACGAACATACGACGCTTCTGCTGATCGAGCGGCTTCAGTTCTTGCGTTAATTTAATCTTGTAAGGATGTAGGCCAAGATCTTTTCACAAAATTCGCCACAATGACGTCACAGAGATGCCCAAGGCTTGAGAACGACGTGTGAGAGACACATTGGGGCTTTCTGCAACTGTAGCCTCAGCGGCAGCAATATTCTCGACACTACAGGCACTTCTTTGTCTCACTTGCACGGGAAAATTTTGTACTGTGCCTGTGGGTTCAAATTTTTCCACTAGACGCTCAATTGTTGATCTGCTAGGACGATTATGATAACCATAAATTGAACGTAGCGGTCTTAATGTTGAGGCCACTGACTCCGAATTTCGGTAGTAAATTTTAATAATTTCGACTCGTTGTTGACTCGTATATCTTTCCAACATGAAATGGCAAACCTTACTGAAGAGAAATGTCAAAAGAGCGACAAGAAATATGGCGTCGTTTGCTGTCCCTGTTGCTCTACTTTTGTAGCTGAAGACCCTTTATGTCTGAAGAAGGTTGTAATCACAACCGAAACGTAACTTGAAAATTTAAAAAACAAAAAACGAACCCTTAAGGTCACCCGGGGCTTAGACAAGCGAGTAGAACTAGTAGCATTTGTATCATAGTGTTAGTTTTATGGATGTATGTGCACTCTCTGCGCGTTTTGTCAACTAGTATGATTTTTTAAAAATATTTCATACAGAAAAATATACAAATTATGGAAACTATGGAAACAAAACAAATAAATGAACAATACATTACACTAGCAGGATAACTGGCAGGCTACTCACAGGCAAAAATATTATACTATTTGCCCTGCTAGTCTACTCTCTCGTGTTCAGATACACTAACACACATATACGCTACTAGTTCTACTCGCTTGTCTTAACCCCGGGTCAGATAGAGGGAAATCTTACATATGTATGAGAAACAAACTCGTATCTAACAAAAACAGTTAGAACACGTAAATTATTACATTTAACCCAGATTTATAGCTATTAGCCGCATTAACAACCAGTGAACAAAATATAAAAGTTTCAAATTATGTCCTATTGAATCGAACAGGTAAAGTCTTTTTCGATTCCTGTGAGATCGTTGATTTAAGATACGGGACGATATGCCTTAACAAAATCTTGAAGTTTCAATAACAAGGCTTGCTCAGTTTTTTATTTCTGATATTTAAGAAATCTGGAACTTAAAAAAAAAAAAAATACATATTTCCCATAAAAATAGTTAAATATCATTGAACCCTGAAAACTGTATTTGTTTGTTTTTCAATCTAATTAAATAGTTTATTGAGTTCAGTATATCGTAAAAGTTTGCTGCAATTCGATTTAACGATTTGACGATGATTTTACTGGACTTAAAAGTCATTAAAAACGTATTCTCTTTGAAAGTGTTCAGCAGAATTGATAATTTATGCCTTTGTTTAACAACCTTTACCATTATATTCTATTGTGACTCAATAAATACTCATATTAAAATCCTTCTTGTGAATTAGAAATATGCTAATAACAAATAGGAGGAGCCAACCTTTATTTTCCACCAAAACTTCAAAAGGACATCTAAAGGTATACATTTGTTCGCATTCGAGTTATGGAAATTTTTTAGCATCAGCAGTACCTATAATAAACAAAATAACGACATTCTTCTGAGAAAATATAAATCTTTTATTTGGCGTAAAATTCTCCAAATGAAATCATCTGGAAACCAATATCCATAGCAAAGCAAATTGGAAATCATTTCGAGAAATAAGGAATTATGCCGTTTTTCACGGAGAAAACTATAAAATTTTACTGCTCCTGCTGTCGTCGTAGCTGGGATTGGGATATCGGTTGTATATTAACTATTTGATTTTACCTTCTCGGTATTTCAAATATATTTTTTTCTCGTAAAATAAGCTTGCTCATATAAATACCTTCATATCCTTGGTATCATCAGTATTAAGTCTTTTTAAATGGAAATATACATAATACACGACTGATGGAAAAAGTAATGAGAAAAATATAGGGAAATACATTTTGGCTGAACAAGCTATTACATATTAATCATATTGCTTTTATTTATGCCTACATTAAAGAAAACATTCGAATAACAAGTTTTTGTAGTTTATTCTTAGAGTGCCAAAGAGATTTGCAGTAAGTTTCAGTTTAATTAATTTCAAAAAGGGGGAGGTATGACTTTATGGAAATTAAAAAATTATGTTGATACAGTTGGCACATATGATACATGATTTTAGGGTATATTGTATCGCCTTAGTTTTGATGTCATTAGATTCAGAATTGAAAAATACCTTAAAATCATGTATCATATGTACAAACTGTATCAACATAATTTTTTGATTTCCATAAGTCATACCTCCCCCTTTCCCCTCCAAAAAGCACCCGCGGGATAGAGATATTTTTATGGACTCTTTTGATTCTTTATTCTTTTGGTTTATCCGACATTCCCCTTAAGTTTCAAAAATGTAAGAATTTTTTCCGCATGTTTGTCCTATTTTAACTGGTTGCTTAAATAATAATTTAGCCGGATTTGTCTAATTTTTATGAAAAAGCTGGTTCATTTACTTTTTAATATCTTAAAAAGTAAAAGTCCTAGAACCATCCGGTTTTCAGTCTTTGACTACAAATTCATAAGGGCATTGAATTTTCGAAACAAAAATAGTACTTAATTACGTGAAATATTGCGAAAAAAAATAGATTTTAACATTTTTAAATTTTTTTTTTTTTCAAAATTTTGAGTTCAAACATTTATATTTCAAAAACTATTCATTGAAAGAACTTTATTTAAAAAGGAAATGAAAGAAGGAACTTCTGGCCTTTCATGGAAATATAACAAGGCATTGTACATGTTACCGTTGTTTTTTAATATTTTTTTTTCTTCCCACCTAACAGCCGCCACCAGGGACTGCAAGACTTGCATTTCTTTTATCAGCCCTAATACACCTTTCGACTCATATATTTTTTTTTTGTTGGTTCATTTTCGTACACCAAATCTGCTGTGGGCTCTTAGACTATAAGGTGGTAAGTCTCCAAGATATTTAAAAACAAATATTACATAGAAGGAAATTTAATTCAAAAACTTAAAAATACTCAATTTTTTGAAATTGGCATTTTCAATAGACTAATTTAGGATGAACGCAATATAACAGAGAGTTAAATTTTGATGCAATCGAAAGACGAAATAAGATAAAAAAGAAGTTGTTCAAAAATTAAGAAAAATCTAGAACTCGAGATTAAGTCAAAAAATGATAAATAAAATTTCTAAAAGAAAAAATCACAGTAAATCGGAATGATGATTTCGGGAAAATTTGTTTTATTTTTTAGAAGCAGAACGAAATGAGAGTTTACAGGTCCAAACATCGTAAAATTCATAACAAAAACCTGGAATGTATTCAGCTTGCTGTCGACATAGGGGGTGAAAAATAGCGAATATTCCAATTGCTCTGTCAGGACTCAGGATTACTATCAATTAAGCCTTAAAAATGAGATATATAACGTTCCGGCATTTTCCCTTACATTTAAGATCTTAATGTCTACGCTCCAATTGATAGAACTCAAGAATTACGCTTTTTTAAGAATATATGTATAATACTTAAAAAAACGATTAGAATTTTTCAAATCCTGTTTACCATATTGCTCGTTGAGTAAAAGTACTATTTGTTTTGAAAATAAAATTAAATTCTATTATAGTTGTTGACAAAATGATTGTTTTTAATATTTAATAAAATTCACTTTACAAAAATCTTATATCAAAATCCTTTTCCACCCCTCATCGGTTAATTGTTTGGTGTAAACGAAATAAACTAACTTAAAGTACACAGACAAAAATGTATTACGTTAAGTTACAAAATCAATAAAATAAGAAAAGTACGTATACGCCCCAGTGTACCTTGCAGGGACTGTTTTAAGTGGTAGTTGTTATATTTTTTGGTAGTTGATATTTTGAATTGGTATCCCTAAACCACGTTTCTGGTAGTTCCTAGTTTACATTACACACTGAAACCAGTTCAACACAAAGTACATACTTTGGTAAGTTTTCAATTGGTGTCTACGCTATTCCAATTTCGAATGATTTACGGATACGTACCTTTTTGTTCAATTTGATCTTAAGTCCGGTCGTAATGTTGCCTCAACGACCTTACTATACGGAAGACGGAGTCTTTTATAATATTTTTATAAAATGGTTATAAAAGAAATTTAGAATAAAGTTTATCTTAATAAAAGAATAATAAATAGATCTTAAATAATTTCGAGTAAAATAGAGAAAAACAAAGGATATAGGATTTAAATGTGAAAGCAAGGACCTCTTGATTGCTTTTGAGTTTTTTTTTTTAACAAGTTTACATGATTATTTTATTCAATTATGAATACGTACATTTTATTTGATTTTTCTATGATAGTCTTGAAAGTTATCAACAAATTAAAGGTTTCCAATTAATTCCACAAAAATGTACGGCAGTCTATGTTATCGTCTAGTAAAAATATATTTTAAATCAAAATGAAAGTTTTCTGTTTAATTTAATATAAAAATGATTTATTAGTAATTCTGAATTTTTCTTAAAACCGTCCCTACCCGGTACAGTGCATTAACGCCCACGGAATTATCCCCCGCGGGTGTTAATTCCCAAACAAAAAGGAATTAACCTTCGCGGGTGTTAATTCCTTTTTAAATTGGTAATAAGGCACAAAAAAGAACGAAGACCCGCGGGTGTTTTTGCTTTTTGTAATTGGCATTAAGACCCAAACTTCATATGATTCTTAAATACTTTTACCCAAATCACTGTTTATTACAAACAATTTGAAAGCAGACCGACTGACAACATAGGCGCCTGTCAGGCGACTGAGCATACCCTACCTGAGGACCCGAAAAGGGAGTTTAAACTTTAAATCCTTGAACCCGAAGCGGGCGGCCCAAAGTACTATTTAGTACAAAGACTTTGAAAGCAGACCGATTGATACCATAGTCTTCCAGATGGGGATTATTTCCATTTTCAATTGGAATTTAAACCCGTCAGAAAAAGGAATTATCCCCCCCCGGGTGTTTATCTTCATTATTCCATACACAACGCAAATCCCAATTTTTTCGATTTTCAGACTTTTCTTTTTGGTTTCTCCGATGTTTTTGAAAATAGAACAATACTTTTTTTTTGATGTGAAGGAGTGTTCAATGTGAATGTAAAAAAAACGTAAAATAAAAAAAAAAACAAAAATAAGCAGGTGTGGATATGTAATGGTTTGAAATTATTTTTATATTGCTAACGATAAAATAATAAAACATGTTAAAATAGTAGTTTTGAAAGAAATTTGGAAAAAAGTTAAAAAAAAATATATATATTTTTTCTCTGATTTTATTTTTTCATTAAAAGAAAAGATCAATTTGAGATGTCAAATTAAAAAATTCGGGCAATTTTTTTTAATTCGTCATCTCAAAAATTCATCTTCTGCAACTTTTTTTCCGCTACGCTTTTAGGGAAATAAAAAAAAATAATTCAAACTAATCACTTACCCCCATATTAATAAACGAAGCCAGCGGCGAGTTATCATTAACTCGCGGATTAGGAGTAAGATTTCTGCCACTTACGAGCTAGCTAAACCACCAAGGAAGGTAGTTTAGCGAAGGATTAACTATGACAAATAAATATACCTTCCTTGGTGGTTTAACTAGCTCGTAAGTGGCAGAAATCTTACTCCTAATCCACGAGTTAAAGATAGCTTCGTTTATTAATATGGGGGTTAAAATGTACGTTAAACGTAGCGAGAAACTATAGAGTGGCTCCAACGAAGATCAAAGTATTTCAAACAATTTTAAATGTTCAGCATCATAATTAATTCTAATTATAGGTATCTCAAAAATGTCTCTAACGATTTTGATAAACAAATTTCGAATTACTACCAATGATAAGGTTAATATTTAATGGTAAAAAAAAATTACCAAATTCAATAGATTCTGGTTTATTTATTTTTAAATTTCTCTTTAACGGCAACACCGATTTCAACCAATTTTTTTTTTATAAAAGAAGTACTTTACAATTTTAACAAATTTTCCATATACCTACATACCTACAAATTTCTAAAAATACAGGGTGTCCCTTAATTCGTCAATAATATTTTAGGGCATCAATTTGGGGTATATTCTAAGAACAAAATCGTCCTACAGTAAGGGCCTATCGACAATTTTGATATCATTTATCAGAGATTTAAGAAAAGTCTTACTTTGGTATACCCTGACCCATGTTAACGGTAATTGCGCTGTTAGTGCTTCTGATAGAAACTTCGTTTAGGCCTTTATATTAGGAAGAAATGCCAGCCTTTGTAATTGCGTTAAAATAAATTTGATATCTTCTCTCAGTTTTAAGATATCCAGTTTTTAGCCTATTTCATTTTTCCTGCCCATGTTATTTTTTTGACTTTGGGTTCAAATTTCTCCATGAAATGCGTCATAAACATAACGTTTTACTATATTTTTTGGAATGAACGTAACAATAATAAAAAATAAAAATTAATAACAAGTTTGGTAAAGAACCCATAGATTTCATGAAATTTTGAAAAACCAGGGTTCCAAGTACGTGTACAAAAATCAGTGCCAGCTTAGATGTCGTACTTTGGCCACAGCAATGATGCAAACATTGATTGTTGCACTTACATAGATAACATTATGTTTCTTGCCAAAACTATTTGACCGATTTGGATCGATTTTTTGAATTTCGTCTTGTAATACTCTATGCAGAATTGGACAATTTTTGACCTATTTTTTGAGTGCTTCAAAATTAAATATAGTTTTTCAGATTTTTTTGTTTTTTAATTCATGGTTAGATAACAACACAAATATAACATGCATGGATTTAAAACTAAGGTGGTCTTGTAGAAAATTTTATAACAAAAAAGTTCATAGTTGACGGTTTTTTCCCATGTTACATATTTCCAAAGTTATAAAGATAAATGTCGGAAAAAATGGCAAGATTTTTGCGTTTTTTTCACTGTTGCATTTTTCCTGCAGCGAGCACAGGTTTTTCGAAGTTTCATACTTAGCTGTTAACTTAACTCTAACATGCCCCAACAACATATCAATAATGCAGAACTACATCGCGCTTTGCGATCGGTAAATAATTCATGCAGTTCCGTTCAGTTTTTACGAAGAAAAACGTTGGATAAACTTTACCAAAATTAATAACAAGTTTGGCGGAAACCCCATAGATTTTATAATAATTTGAAAAAGCAACGACAAGTAAAATTTAATAAAAATGTTTTTTTTTTTTGCCTAAAGCCCGAAATGCTATGAATAATACATGATATGTGTGGTTATCGATAATTCATATTTTATGTGTATGTAAACTAAAATAGTTAACAGCTGGTCATAACAGTCCTCTTTGGTTTTTTATGCATGCTAGAGCCCGTTTCAGCCCGTAGCGTAATGGTAAGTGCATTCCACTGTCACGGTGGAGGTCTGGGTTCGGTTCCCAGCCTCGTCCACCTAAAAACTAAAAAGTTTTTTCAGGGCTACTGCCTCTTGCGAGGAATTGATAAATCCTCCAAGAGTATTACTTGTCACGAATAAGTGCTTCTCGTCTAGCCGTTCGGATTCGGCATACAATTGTAGGTCCCTTCCATTCCTGTCGATAGGCGCACACAGGAATAGTTGCGAGTTGTTAGTCACTAGGCCCTGGTTCTTCATGAGCCGTTGTGCCACCCGATTTTATTTTTAAAGCCCGTTTTCGTATATCGCTGAAATTGATATTAATGATGCTACCTACTGCCTCACTTCTGAAGATGCTTTGAGCATGCGCTTTTCTAAATCAATTAAAGTTGCTATTTTGATTTATTTCATTCCTCCCCATATAAAAACATCCAATATCGTAGGGTCAGGAGATCTTGCACGCCATTGAACTGCTCTAATTTTTTCCTATCCAACGATTACCGCTTACTCTTCATCTTGTCAATTTTAAACCTCTCGACCATAGTGGGCTGAAGCACCATCAAGTTAGAAATAAGATGAAGCTAGTTGAACTTATGGAATGTCCTCCAATAGTACTGATAAATCATTCTGCAACAACTGTAGATAGTTTGTAGAATTCAACTTAAGTAGCTACTAAAACTATCATGTATTCAAACCAAGGAATGTGCACCCGTTCGAACATGCACAAAGTTTAATCGAAATCGTTAGTGCCGTTTTGAGAAAACTTGATAAAAACAATATCGTTGTATGACAGTTACCCGTTTTAAATGAGCCAAAGCAAAAATTCGAATCGCTCCTCTACACACAAAAAAGCTTCACACCAAATTCGAAGCAAATCCGTCCGTTCGATCAGCTCGATTTACTACAGGACGCACAACCAATCAGACCGACGACGACGGCGGCGACCGAAACGGACGTCTTGACGAAAATCACTTTTTTGGACTTCTCTATCATGGTAATGTTTTAGTTTTAATAGACAGATTTTTTTATACGAAACGTATACTATAGAAAGTAAAAATACATCGATTGTTTTTTTTTTGTTTTGAAAATCTGAAGATGCCAGATTCTTAAAGTTTGAATTGCTCAACCGTGTCAAAAGTCAGAGCATTTTTAAAATGTTCAGAGTGCCTTTTACTTTATGTTAAAATGTTTCACAAATTTGAGTGCATTTTTACTTGGCCCGCCACAACCAACAACCACTAACCAACCAACCATCTGTATCAATATTTCTATAGAAGCTCGCCATCACTAATTTTAGTTTATTGACAATTCAATTTAATTAATTAAATTTATATGAATAGAAATAGGTTACCCGCTATATTTTCCTATTATGAGGTTAATTATAGCAAAAATATAAATGCTTGTTTGTCTTTTGTTGAATTTGAAAAATATACATTTCTATTCAAATAAACCCAATGTGTTAAAATGTGCCCAAATATCCAAATGCAAATGCAATATGTCATCCTAACTAGGATCCACAAATAAAAAAAATAAAAAAAAAAATTAACCCCATTTATGAATGTGCCTCATCCTAGCTTGCGGCTATTGATTGGAATTTTCCGCTACAAATTTCCAAATTACTTGCCATAAACGAAAATGTTTTCGAATGAGGATCCTTGTACCTACCATCATCATCATCACACATACAAATAGATAATGTAGGTAGGTTCGTTCTATGCCCAGCCAGGCTCACATGTCCCAATATAGATACTATTATACACCTACCCTACACCTATAACTATGTATATCAATATGGAAGTCCAATGGATATCTGGTAAACATTTAGAGATAGATTTCGGTAATAATTTATTATGGGCCGGGTGGGGGGGGTGTAGGAGGGTTGATGCCGCCAGCCAACTGGTGGTTGAATCCGAGGCTTGCGTTATTCGAGCGCAAAAACATCCGTTTTCCAGATTTTTGCAATTATGAGAAAATATACATACAATAATGTCAACTACCAACCATCACACATACACGTACAAACAAGGTATAGATAATAATAAATGTGTAGATAAAAGTATATGTTTGACATTTTAACATTTAACGGAGATGCTTTTTCAAATGGCTTGTTCGCTTCAATATTGTGAATGTAGATATAGATATGAAGAGGAAAAACCTCGTTAGTTCAATTGACAAAATGTGTTCGCATTTGGTTTTTCAATGCGTCACTGATTTTGACTACACAGACACACATCAGGTAATTCTGCATTAAAAAAAAAAAAAACAGATATCCTCTCATACGAAACATGATTTATCCATTTGAATGAAGTTTTCTTCACTTTAAAAAAAACGCCACCACTCACTCAACTTGCATTGAAGGTCTTTTTGAAATAAAAAATAAAACTTTGCACGTACTGAATAAAATACTACATGCGTGGACTCAAGGGTTCCGACTACTACCATTAAGATAAGTGCCACAGAGCAAATGTACACACATAACTGACATAGAAAATGAACTTAAAATGAAAAAAAATAGTTGCATGCATATTCATTTTGAAATTTTGAATGTGAAAAAAGAATGGGACACGGAGACCAGGTTAAGTGAATCCACATTCGTACGGTGTGGCTATAGAAAAATTCTCTTTGTTTGACATTAATTATGTTTATATAATTTTTGTAAGGTTATGTCTTTTTAATTTATATATTTTAAGTCTTCGAATTTTTTACTTGCGATATACGGAGTATGGGGCAAATTTATGATTCGTGCAAAAAAAAAAATTCGAGATAATAATTTTCCCTAATATAACGTCTGTCTGTCCGTCTTTTTTTTTATATTAAGCGCGCTAAAGGGGTTGTGACTCCCCTTAAAATGTTATACACAGCAGGAGCGATTAGGAAGGTTGGAGGGGATTTAAAAGGAGATACCGATGCACATTGGTTTTGAATGTCTGTAAGTCACAATGGGTATGTTTTGAACCTCCCATTTTTGAGAAGATTTGAAAACTGTTTATAATTGGCTAGTTCAGAAAAATTATATTTAAGTGTTCGTACTGACAAAAGATCATATATGTGCTTTGACACGGTATCAGTCCTCTGAGATCTCATTTTTCCTGAATTAGCCAAATCAACGGAAAACTATTTTGTTCAAACTGACACTTTAGGACATAAGACAAAGCTGCTCTAAGAAATAAGCCGTGGTCCAATTCTGCCAGCGTGAATTAATTTTCGTGTTTATTTTTTTATTTTTAACTTGAAAGTTTTTGGCTTTCGCCTTGAACTTAGGACCGACTAACTCGTGATCAACCACTGTTAACACGAAACCCTTCTCCACTTCAGTCCTCCAAGGTCTCATTCGATTATTTGCTACTACCACCAAGATCTGTACCAATAGCGGCTCCATGCAGGCTTACGCCAAACACTTCTAAGCACACCATTGTACCCTCCTACTTACTTAAGTTTAAAAATTTATTTCCAACCGAAATCGAATATAAATCATCTACTTTAGCGGTAATGTATAGGTATACAACTTAAGCGCCATCCATTTTAAGGGCTAGTTGCTTCGGCAGGTGAGTTGTTACACACTCCTTAAGGGGTTCTGACTTCCATGGCCACCGTCCTGCTGTTTTAAGCAACCAACGCCTTTCATGGTATCTGCATGAGTTGTTAATTTTGCCACCTTAACATTACGTTTGGTTCATCCCACAGTGCCAGTTCTGCTTACCAAAAGTGGCCCACTGGGCACAATATATCACAACCTAAACCTTCATATCAAGAAAGGCTAGGTTCCTACCCATTTAAAGTTTGAGAATAGGTTAAGATCGTTTCGACCCTAAGGCATCTAATCATTCGCTTTACCAGATAAGATTATTTTATATAATTTTTAATTGCACCAGCTATCCTGAGGGAAACTTCGGAGGGAACTAGCTTTTTATTCATGCTAAAAAAATATGTTGAACAAATTCTACACATTCTAGAGTCTAGAGGGATTGCAAATATTCATTTGCTTTTGCATGATTTTCTGAGCGCGCACAGAGAAAACTCACGCTTTTGGAATTTGGCTCCTTGACTAGAGAATTTGTATGTAATTGCCTTATATAAAAATGTTTTGTATGTACAATTATTGCCTTGGGCCTTTCAAATTTTGAAAACGTAGCCCCGAAAATGTCTAAGCCCAGCCAAGGCCGTAAGAAACAATTCCTGTTGTATTAAACATTCACACTAAACTTGACATCCCGTTGTTCTCAAACGGTTTAAGCCTCAAATGCGTTTCTTTCGGTAAATTAGCTTTGTTTTTAGTATAAACAGTTGGGACATTTGACACGTTAATGTTAAGCCCCGGCCATTTTTATCTCTTTTTACTTATCTCTTCAAGCCTTAGCCCCAACCTCGGACTTTGGCAGTCTCTAGACTTGAGCCCCCAATACTCTCTGGAATAAAGTTAGTTTTTCGAAAGTAAGTTGCTTAACCCTGGCTAGGTTTTTTTTCCAATATTCTCAGACCTTATTGCTCCAAAACTGTTTTTTTCTTCCCAATTTTCTGGTGTTTATTTTAAGGGAAAAATTGTCGTTGCTTGAAACATGTTCATGCAACGTATTTATAGCCCCCAACTTAGTTTTTGTCCAATTCGCTTCAGACTTTAACCCCAATCTTAGGATTTAGAAAAAAAATTACATTACATGTATGCAAATAGTTCAACCCCAACCACTTTATTTTGTCCATCAAATCTCATATCTTAACAATATTTAAGACGGAATATAAAATTCTACACATTGTAATGTATTGCTTTCTATATTTTTAATTATTTTATGATTCGGCTGTGGGGGGGCTTTAGCCCCTATAGCCACCCCCCTGGATCCGCTACTGAATAGTCGTTTCGATTTTTAGCGCATAAAATTGAAAAGTTGATACAAAATTTTACAAATTTGTAAAACAAAACCTTGGACTTAAACCTCCTACGATTAGGGATAAAACAATGTTAAAAAAAATTGTTGATTAATTTAACAAGAGCAAAATGAATTAATATAAAATAAATTCCTAACTTACAAAATTCTAAACGGATCCTCCAGATTAAGGTTTAAAAAGACTGCCTTAAGATTTACGCAAAAAAAAAAACTATCTACAAATTCTTGAAAACTTCGAAAAAATTTAAAACATAGTTAATGTTTTTTTTCACCTACCTAATTTACTTAATTGTTTAGAAATTATTAATTTAAATTCGTTGGTTGGCATATTCTTTACACAAACTAAAGATTACAAAGTTTGAAATCTAATACGAAATTCAAATTTAATGCTTCTGTTTCTCTTGTCAGCAATTAAGCGCTTATGTTAATCAAACATAGCTGTGCACTTATTGAAAGCTCCAAACGTTCTGAAACAAACAACAAAAACTATTCTTATCTATTCTATCAACAGCAGTAGGTTAACTTGTAGTTGAAGATAGCTAGTACAATTGACGAAGTCGAAAGAAAGAAAACATTATACAGTCGAGCCCGTTCATAGAGCCCCAGCAAAGTTGGTTTGGCGCACAGAAAAAAAGATTAAATGACGATAACAAACACGAAAAAGTTCTAGTGTTACTTGCAGATGTTAGTTGTCAAACAAAATTTGGTGCAGTATAAAATTGAGAAAATTTCAACTTTTTGCTACAGGTAGGTTAGACAGTCAATTAAGTCAGAAAAAGTCATTAGTCAGTAAAAGTAGAATAACAAATTCAGGTAAGATAAAATTTTCCAAAAAATTAGTAATGATTGAAAGAGGTACCTAATTCGCTTGGGAACTTCAACCTTCCAAGTACATTGGGAAATGGTTAAGCCTAATGGTGTAGATAGCTGTGGATGAAGCTTGTATATCACTGCCAAAATAAAAAGATACGAAAACAGTTAAGAGCTCTATAATATAACGTTTTAGTTGTTGCAAGAAATGTATGGTATGACACAAAGTTGAGCACTTTTGATTGAAGTTACAGTCTTGTGTTTCAGCCATCAGTTACCTACAACTATTTTTGCAGCTTTCACAAATGAAATGCTTACCAACCAAATTAAAATAATTATAATGTATCGTGATGCAAGATAGGTTGTCAACATCACCTCCTTACAAAAATTTCAAAATTCAAAAACATAGGGAATTATTTATTTTTATTGCGTATTTATGTTAAATAATGTGTTCTATATAACACATCTTGCTTCAACTTAATTTTAATTAATGGAATTTTGATTAAGTGCAAACAATTAGTTATGTTTTTGTTTTATCTAGCAAATTCAAATCATTTTCAATGCTCCCATTCTTACTCTATGTGTGAAATCTGTAATTTTTTTTTTTTTAATTTTTTGGGTTGATATTACTACGAATTTTTAACTTTCCAAATACACCTTTAACAACATAATCGGTTGGGTGGTGTAACAAAATTCGCGTCTATTTCTATATGCAACAAAAAAATTTGAAAAAACACGTATACGCCATAGTGAACACATTAATCGTTTTAATAATTTCGTTATTTTTTGAAATGCTGCTTTTGTTCAAAATTTGTTTCATATTAATTATTATTTTATTAAGAAACAAATAAAGTTTTTTAGGTTAAACAATTAAAAACACACACACCGCAAATAAAAATTTGGAAAAATGTTACTTTTCATTTTGAATGGCCACCCTCAAACAAAATCAACTTTTTTTTTAATTTTAGTCAAAAAGGACTTATGTATTTAAATTGTATGATTCCATTTGAATCAATTAAAAATAAATGTACATTGATAAGTCACCACACCGAATAACATGAAACCACCAGAAACAGAAATCAACTTTTTGTCATTTATCCTGGATGTTAATTCAACCAACAATAAAAAAAGAAAAAAAAAACATGATACCCTTGAGAGAAACAATTAAAATCGATTCAATTTTGACAAGGTAAATACTAGCGAATTATAATATTGCCAATGGCATTAATACAAACAAAAAATCTTCTCGAATATTAATCACTAAAATTTATGTCGCTTGGTTAAACATTCTTTATTTTTCTCCATCCACTGTACATGTACAATTGCATCGTCATCGTCGTCGTCCTTTCGATTTTTTAATTAAAAGAAAATAAAAGTTCGTTGCCCTGGAATAATTATAAACTTATTAAATTTGCCAGCACAGACAGAATTGATTTAAAAAAATATTAAAAATGTATTATGTACTTATGTACCTAGAAGATGAAGGAAAGGAAGAGGTATTTTATCATTTTCAATATTTTTTTTACTTGATTTTTGTTCTTTGGAAATATTTTTCCTCGAATTCCAATCAGATTTCAACTTCAGTTCTTCTCTCAGTTGTAATACTCAAAGGTGCACAATAATTGACCTACAAATTTATCTTTGACTTTTTTTTTTTTTACTATTTCTACTGTTCTTTTTGTTTTGATTCTTTGTTTTTTAAATGTCATTTAAGAAAAAAAAAATACCAAATATTTCTGTAGGAACGTATATGCTCTTGACAGAAAATGCGATGCAAATAAATTTATGTATGATGATGTTTCCTCTTCGATATGGGATGCTCTGGATATGGACGGAAACAATTATTTATTATCTTAAAAGAAAAGAGGACTTGAAATTCAGATTGCGCTGGAAGGCGTTGTTTTTTTGTTCTGATGTTGGCATCACAAAAGAATATTCAATGAGAAAAGTATTTCAAAAATAATTTGCAACATGCAAAAGAATATAAGTTATCCTTTATAATTCTCACAAAATGATGCCGACCGACAGCACCATCATCATATCACACCAACACTGCAATTTTATACTTTATGTGCAGTCTCGCCTGAAACTATGGATCAAATATTAAGAGCATAAGTTTTATTATGCAGCCACTGCATGGAAAAGAAGCAATAACCAATAACAGAAGCAGAAGCAGAAGGAAACTGAAAAGTTTAAACTTCTTAGCAAAGAATTTTTGCATTGATAATTTAATTACAAAGTAATAAAGCCTAGTACATGCTTGTGAACCATCTCGTGAACCCATAGAAATTTCGCTTTTTCGTTCACCCGTGAACGTGCTCGTGAAACTGAGTAGAGAACGAAGTGGAGAATTTTCGTTCACTGGCAATTCAGGAATAAAATGCTCGGAACCCTTGGTGAAGCTTTGACAGTTGGGTAAAAGAAAAAAAAATGTGTACAGTTTCAATAAGTGCGCATTCCTCATTTATTTGCTGTTTGTTCTTTGCGAAGTGTGCTTTTAGAATTTGAATCAAATTGAAACATTAAAAAGAAATGCAACAATGAATTCTTTCCTAATGAATTTACACACCAAAGATTAATTTTGTGCTAGGCATTTGATGCATTAAGGTTTCTAACGTCATTCGTTCACAACACATTCACAAGTGTGTACCACAGGCGAATGTTAACTTAACGAGGAAGTATAAACTAGGCTTAACATTTCCTGTGTTAGGGAAATCAAATCATGCAATAACGAACAAAATAAAATTGGGCCGCACGTATTTGCTCTTATTGTTGAAAACTTCTTTCCCAGAATAAGAATTTAACCATATTTATTGAACGAAATAAAATTTACAATTTTATTTATACATAAATAGTTAGATACGATGATATTTTACATTTGCTAGCTGGCCCGGTAAACGTTGTTCTGACATATAAATTATTTCTAGTGAATAATTTTTTTTGTCAAATAAAAGAAATGACGATTGGTTTGTTTGAATGTTTTAACGATCGATAAAATTGATTCAATGTGAACGATAAAATAGAGCGATCGTTTATCGATGAAATAGAACGAATAAAAGGATTTAAACGAAAGTGTGTTTGACGATTATGCTGCCGGCAATGACAGTGCACACTAACGTGAATCGTTCGTGACACTTGTTTTCTATTGAGAAGAAATGGTGCAGCGCTATATCGGTGCTTAACACATCAGAAATATCGGTGCAATCAAGCATTTCAAGGCGTATCTCGTCGGGTTGTTTGGACACCCAGGCGAAGATCTCAAAGAAATCGAACGTACGAGTATGTATAAATCGAAAGTTAAATATTAAATTGGAACCTGAAAGTGTGATGTTGTTCTGTGTCGCAATTTTTTTTTTTTTCTAGTTATTTTTCGGGCCTGATTCGGGATGCAGATATGCTGGATATCTACCAAATACGTAAAGGTTTGACCGTGTTTGGCATTCCGTCGCCGTCTATTCTTTGATAAAGATCAAACGGATGTGTGGATGGTTTCTATGACAGAAAGGTGAATGGAGCGCTTTAGAAGATGACCACCGATAAAAGAAAAAAAAAACACCAACCATTCATTTTCTCAATTCACTGTATTTCAATAACATATCTGACATACATATTTATTGTTTGATATCTTAACCCCCCAGTTTCACAGTTTCGTTTAAACCTTGAACTGAGTTCATTTATACTGGTGAACTGGAGTTTAAACTAAAAGTAGAGTTTAAACTTCCACTGTGAAACTGAGGGTTAAAGTATATTACCTAAATGTTAAGTGAAGAAAGTAATTTATTACTAATATCATATAAAATGAAACAAAGAAAATCAATATAAATTTCTATGAGCAATTGAATATACTATACTTTTTTTCAGCCCGTCTTTACATACTAACTTATGCGCTACTATCCGGTGAGGACCAGGGTCTCAAACAACAAACCTTATCCAACCAGCTCTGCTAGCTAAGCTCGCTATTTCCAGCTTTGCATGCCAAGTTCATTAGTTTCTATTAATTGGAGCATTGTTTATTTCCATCCGATACTATACATGATCGAGCCACCTCAGTCGATGCCTTTTTACTTTTGTGATTAGGTCAATGTCGCTGTACAGTTGGTTGTTGTATCTTCTCCTCCATTCCCTATCTATGGATATGGGACTGAAGATCACCCGAAGAATTTTTCTCTCGAATGTTCCTAAAGCGTACTCATTCGCCGCTAACACGGTCCATGCCTCTGCAGCATACAACAGGACCGCAACGATGAGTGTCTTATATAGGGACACTTAAGTAATTCGAGATAAGGCTTTGCTCCTCAATTGCCTTCTTAGCCCAAGTAAACAGCGATTGGCAAGAGTTATCTTCGTTTGATCTCAGCGCTGGTATCGTTGTCTGAGTTGAGTTGACTTGGTAGACAAAGACCTTAACTACTTCAAAGTTATATCTGTCAATGGTGACGTTGTGTGCAAGACGTGCGTCGGTGTTGAGCGTCCTTTCTTGATGACAGCATTTACTTTGATTTTCCCTCATTCACCGCTAAACTCATCTTTGCATTGCTCTATATGGCTCGTCTCTAAAAATGTTGTCATACGCGGTCTTTAAATCGATTAAAAGGTGATGAGTGTCGATTTTAAGTTCCTGGGGTTTTTCCAAGATCTGCTTCTGCTGTAGTGTGAAAATTTGGTCGATGATGGACTTTCCTGGCCTGAAGCACTGATATGGACCTATCAGGTTGTTGACGAACGGCTTCAGGCGTTCACATAACAGCTAAAGAAGATCTTGTAGGCGATGTTGAGGTCATTGATTACGCAGTTTAGAAGATCTCCTTTATTGTGGATCGGGCAAACAATTCTAACTTTCTATTCATCGGGCATGTGTTCCTCCAACCATATTTAACATTTGAGATGGTGCATACTCCTAACCAAGTCAGCTCCTGTTGCTTTGAATAGCTCGGCAGCGAGTTCGTCGACTCCATCAGCTTTGTTGGACTTAAGCCAAGATTTTATTATCTTCACTTCGTTGGGTAGACGGAATTGTTGACCTCGTTCGTCTAAGTCGAAAAGTGAAATCTGCTGACAGCTACAGTCTACAGAAGTGATATTTGCATATTCTCAGCATGGACTGCGAAACCACTGCGATGTTCCCTGGCTTGTTTTTGCATGCTTCGGTTCGGGCCATATAGACCTGGGAGCTTCTTTTTCCCTTTTGTTAAGACTTGCCGGTAAAAAAGCCGGTGTAGAGCTCGCAGCTCTGGTCTTTCTGTGCAGCGATGTTGTCACTGCTTGGCAACACTTGATGCTGGTGGCATATGACCTTTTAAGAAGTTATTCGAAACTTGATCGGAGAAGGACCTCAAGCAATCTCTTGCAATTGTAGCTGTCCGACGTCATACTTCCTCACAGCATTTCTTCGGTTTGGTTGTGCTCGAGGTATCCGAACTCGTATCTTGGCTACAAAAAGGTTATGGTGTGATCCGAGTAAATGTTGGCGTGCCATTGCACAGCCGTGGCGGGTTCAAATTCGGAAGAAAATAACCGGTGTTCCAACTTTCAGTCGTAGAAGATGTGGTGGCATGCTTGAAAAATCTAATGAGTTCAAAATCTCTGCTCGATAATTTACAGCTTCGTTAACATCGCGAACTGTATCGATTGATTTGTTCGATACCAAGCCGCTAGGCAACTACTGATGAAATTTAAATCGTGATGTCTAACAATTGTTTCGAGAATGTGTCAGCGGATGGATTTTGTGGCATTAGAAGAAAGATTACATACATACATAAATACATTTGTACGAGTATGACGTATGTACATATTATGTAGATTGAAATTAACATAAATGAATAAGATAGATTACTGGACCCATTTATAATAAACTCAAACCAATCGCACAATAATTAATATCCCAATGCTATAAATGGCTTTTTCTGTTACATTTCTTTCACTGTGAATTAATTTAATAATAAAAAAAAAACAAGAATTTAAATTCAAATAATTTGTATTTACAATTGTACTCATTATGCCTATGGCATACTCGTGTATATCACTTCAAACTCTGCGTATCCAGGTATACAAAAAGACATATACCTCGAAGCTATGGCTGGTAAATAAGCATTTGTACAAATAATGCACTATATATCATTTGCCTGGTGAAAGTTTATCCACTTTGATTTTTATTTTATTTATTTATTGTTTTTTTTTTTTTTAACTCAACGGAAAATGTTGACTTTAACTGCAACCGGATGTATCCTGTTTGTAATGGGATTTATTTTATTTTTCGTTTATTCGTGTTTTTAAATTTTAAGGGAAATTGCAATAATACTCTCGTAGTATGGAGTGAAATGACATTTTCATTTAAATTCATTAATAAACTGATGAATTTCATTATCTCATTATTACACATTGATTTCCTTTTTTTGTAATGAAAATATTGGATTTTAATTCAGGACGAATCATTTAATTGACCCATTTTTGTTTTAATTTATTGATATGGTCATAAAAAAAGGAAATAAAATATTTTAATATCGGATTGAATTTTGATGTAGATAGATACTATTAATTTTGTATTTATTTTTTTTTATTACAGGTAAACAGAAATTCACAATCATCACTGAAGACGACAACAGATAAAAAGAAATGGATACATGATCCAACAAGTAAGTAAAAAGCTGATAGTTTAAAAAGATTATGATAGATTTGTTAAGCGAAAAATGTGTCAGATTATTTATTATAGCCAAATTTTGGAAGCACTAAGTTTGTGCATAATTCTATTTAAAGTTTCCGTTTTTCTTTCTTAAGCCACCCCAGTAGTGATTGCAACAAAACCAAAACAGGGTTAAGCTTTAGGGCCAAGATCCCACCGTCCGACAAGTTGAAACTGAGCATCACATGCAGGCCACTTTCTTACATTCACCTTGAATAAAAAGGGCGCCCGTCTTTGAACCCCACATTGGGCGCCATGTGTTGCAGGTCATGATAAAAGGTTGGCAAGGAATAAGGGTACAAAAAATGTAATGATAGTAACAAGAAATTATCAAATTAAAATACCTTATCTGGACCCCCCCTTGTCTAAACGGGGGAAATGGAATCTCTCTTTGGTAGATTACTAATAGTAAATGATTAAAAAAGATAAGGTTTTTGAAATTTTAGTAGGATTTTTGTATGAACTAAATTTCGTACAATGCAGTCAAGCTGCGAAGACAACAATTAACATTGAACATTTTTGAATGAAACAACAACAACTCATGTGCCATCTACCACTAAGTTATTTGTTTGGCTGAAGTTATAGCTATTTAACGAGTGCCAACCCGATCATCGCAGCGTGACTGCATTGTATGAACTTTAGTTCATACAAAAATCCTAC
This sequence comes from Melangyna quadrimaculata, assembly GCA_949320155.1. Taxonomy (NCBI): domain Eukaryota; kingdom Metazoa; phylum Arthropoda; class Insecta; order Diptera; family Syrphidae; genus Melangyna; species Melangyna quadrimaculata. The sequence continues at coordinate 402,890,333 of OX439483.1, forward strand.
TAAAATTTCAAATTAAACCCTTGACCAGTGTCAAAATCTTTCACTATTCTCCCCCCTTGTATGACCCACAAATTGTTGGCATATAAATCGGGTACGGAGAAAAAAGAAAAAAACCGAATACAAGAACAGCAAGCTTGTGTGCTATAATAAAAATGCAAGTCGTTCAAATGCATTTGATAAGCAACAAAACCTGCACTGAGACGGAGCTTAGCATGTGGCTTCGGTAGCGCGATGGGTAGGCCGTCGGCTTCCGAATTCCAGTCACAGTTGATGTCTTAAGTTCAATCCCTATGACGGGCAAAGCTTTTCAAATAAAAATGAACATAATTAAAACTCAGCACCACACAAAGAAGTCTGATGATCGGGTTGGCACTCGTGAAATAGCTATAACTTCAGCCAAACAAATAACTTAGTGGTAAACACATGAGCTGTTGTTGTTTCATTCAAAAATGTTCATTCTATAAGGTTTTTGCTCAGTATTGGTCAGCCATTTTGATTTATTAAAGTTTAAAGGATACTTCAAGAATTCAAGGTCAGATCAATTTTGGGAAATTTTAAAAAAGATATGTACCATCCCGAAATGTTACTAAAACATCATAAATGATGAGCAATAGTAATTGGTCAGCTATAGATTTGTTAATATGTATACATTTTTAAAAATCGTATAAGACTTTTAGCAGCTCATACTATACTCATCTGAAAGGTTAGTAAATTTCCATAAAAGGTCAACTGCTTTCAGTAATTGCACTCATAGATTTTCTTTTATGAATTTTAATTTTTTTGTTTTAGTCATATACGGGCTTGAAAAAAGACTTTAAGAACTCTTTAAAGAAAAACTAGTGCTGAAAAGTTTCTGAAATTATTTGACCTTTTATGGAGCTTTACCATCAGATAGTGTATTTTTTGTTCAATTTTTCCAAAAATGAGGTGCTAAAAGTATAATACAACAATCTTTAAAAATGCAATACAAAAAAGAACTTACGGCTGAAAAATTACTCAAACTAGTTGATCTTTTTTGACCAATTACTGACCTTATAGCAGATAGCGTCCTTTTTTTGTGAATATCCCGCATACGGGATGCTACTCGTAAGACCCCAAGATTTTTTTGTTGTTACTATGAAGTTGGTTTCTTCATTTGGGCTCTGAACCTTTAGCACCTCATACAGTAGCGGATCTAGGATTTGGCTGTGGGGAGGGCTTGGTAGATCCAGTTTGAGACATTAATGGCCAGTTTCACAAGTTAAACTACAATATAAGTTTAAACTTAAGTTCAGTACTTGATTCGGTTTCAAAGTAAACCTTGAACTTATATAATTCTGTAGTTCTAGTTAAACGAATGTATTCTGCCATTTAAACTTCAGTTCAACGTTCAGAACACTTGATCGTTATAATCATTCTCAAATCTAAATTGACAACTGCCATTTAATAATAATATTAAGATATTATATTCCTTTCTATTTGAAATGATTTTTTTTAATGTTTTCGAGTGACGAGGAAATGTAACATTCGTTGTGAGAGTACAAGAGAAGAAATTATTTTAACTATTGTGACGATGTTGATTTGTTTGAAAGTTGCCATTGCCATCATACAGTCATATTAATCTTCGCTCTATTGAACTGAGGTTCATTTTAAACTGTGAAAACCAACGATTTGACCTTTAAATTTGAACTTATTTTATAATTTATAACTAATATAAAAAAGTTTTAGTTTAGGTTAAAGGTTTTTTTTGTGAAAATATACAAAGTTATATAAATAATTGAATTTTGGAATTTACCACTTTTCCTTTTAGAATAGCCGTGTTATTTGTGCATTTATATCAGCTTCTATCCCCAATTAAAAATGTTTTCAATATAAAGTACAATAATATCTGTAGTATTTAACATTTAAAATATTTTTAAGTGGAGATAGAAAAAAAATCTATATACCTTCAATTTTAAGCCACGTCAAGCTTTGTACCACCAGAGGAAAAAATCTGTCAATAAATTTGCACGTCAGTCTAGAGGGATCGCAAATATTCACACGCATGATTTTCTGAGTGCCCAGAGAAATCTCTGATTTTGATTTGTTGTTCCCAAATTCTCCTCTGGTTTCAGCCAATTGCGTTTTTCTGGCAAAGTTAGCTAAGTTCTTAGGGTGAATTTTTGTTTAATTTGGCATGGTAATTGTTAAGCACCGACGCCGTTTTTCCAATTATCTCTTCAAGCTTTAGCCCCAACTTGGACTTGACAGTCCCTTGAGTCAAGCCCAAAAACTTTCTGGAATACCTAAGGTAAGTTTTAAAGGAGTTAGCCCCGACCAAGTTTTGTTGTCCAATTCTTGTTAAGACCTACTCGCGAGCTGTTTTTTTTCGTTCCAATTTTCTGTCAACTATCCCGAATTTGTTTTTTTGTACAATTCCCTTCAGGTTTCAGCCCCAACCTAATTAATTTGGGGATTAGAAAAAAATACGTAGCATATAAATTGCGTAGCCCCAGCCTCGTTATTTTTATCTGACTCCTGATTCTGATCTCTATATTTCAATCAATTTTAAGAACAGCCTGTGGGGGGGCTTTAGCCCCTATAGCCACCCCCCCTGGATCCGCCACTGACCTCATATATGGGATATTCCCAATAAAAGATGCCATCTAAAAGGTCAGTAATTGCTCAAAAAAGTTGAGATAGTTTCAGTAGTTTTTGTTTTTGAATTTTTTTTTTTCAACCTTGAAACAAACTTTAATAATTCATTAAAAAAAACTATGGCTGACTGAATTACTGAAATTAGTTGACCTTTTATGTGGATTTGGTTAACTTTTAAAAAGTGTGGGATTTTTTCGAATATCCCATAAAGAGGTGCTCAAAATAGTTTTGACCTTGAACAAAATTTTAAAAATTCATGAAAAAAAAACCTATGCCTGACCAATTACTGTAACTAGCTGGCATTTTTTTACCATTTACTGACCTTTTAGATGGCATACTTTTTTTTGCGAATATCCCATATATTAAGTACTAAACGTTCAGAGCCCTTCATTTGTTAATATTTGAAAAATGAAAGTCCTAGAACCCACAAGTTTTCAGTGTTTGATTAAGAATTGATAAGAGCATTAACTCTTGAAATTTGGACAAATTTTCTTCTAATGTTGACTATTTATTAAACAACTTAATTTAAAAGTTAAATATAAAAAGGAATTTCTGGCTTTAAAAAAAAGTACATGGCGTTATTGGTGTTCCCGTTATGTGTTTTAATTATTATTTGTGTATTGTGAATCATACTACACACGGTAAAATATGGAGTAGCAAGTTGGCTTAATACATTAACTGTCAATCACCTACATAAAAAAAAACAAATCGGGTGGCACAACGGCTCATGAAGAACCAGGGCCTAGTGACTAACAACTCGCAACCATTCCTGTGTGCGCCTTTCGACAGGAATGGAAGGGACCTACAATTGTATGCCGAATCCGAACGGCTTGACGAGAAGGACTAATTGGTGACAAGTGATACTCTTGGAGGATTTGTCAATTCCTCGCAAGAGGCAGTAGCCCTGAAAAAAAACTTTTTTAGTTTTTAGGTGGATGAGGCTGGGAAGCGATCCCAGACCTCCAGCGTGACAGTCGAACGCACTAACCATTACGCTACGGGCTACTACAATCACCTACACACGTATTTGTATAGTGTTATACTGTCGACTTTCAGCTTTTTCTAGGATAACCTATCTAGGATTCTGAACACTATAGTGTTTATTTAAATTGCTAAAAAGTATGGTTAATCTTACTGCAACGACTAAAATCATGATTATACAAACAGAAAGTATCGCAATCTTTGTCTCTACGTCAAAAACAAATAATGAACGTCACGTTGACTTAAAATCACGTCAAATTTTGTCTTAAGCCTGTCAAGTCGTACGATCGTCAACTGTGAGTACTGTTAATGGGTTGATGGCTCAATTGACCGCCATCTGACCTTCATCTAAATGAAAATAATGTGTGAGTACCGGGACTCAAGGGGATGATGTGTAAACATCAGTGTAGTATATAGTTTATACTATAGCTTACAGTATATAGTAAACTGATGAGGTTTCCAAAGGCGCCCCTCCGAACATGTTATGTTATTTCATGTGATTCAGGGCTGAGCGTAAATATGTATTTAATTTTGTTTCTAACCTCACCCTCCACTTTCAAAAAAGGTACTTTTAGAGAATGTGGCAACTCTTAAAATCATACCCAATTTAGACCTTAAAATCTTAACAGTTGCACCATGCCTTAAAAAACTGCATTTTCCACAATTATGTATATGATGATGATAATTTTCCCGACACTATTTAATGCACAAACCGTTAGCTTGGTTGGTGTCGTTGGTGTATTACTATACCCAACCACATTACCGACATTTACCACATTATCTCAATTTTCTCTATTCAATGCACGAACCATTCGCATCCATTAGTTAAAAATCTAAATAAACAAGATGGTGGCGTATCCGTTATTTTGTCTTTCCTCTTTCAAGTTTACCCATACCGAGAGTTTGTTGTTTTCTTAATACCTAGCTCTAAGATGTTTACACATCAAAATTTCGATTTTTAAGAATAATTCAGACAGATAGATTTAAACTAAATTGTTACGTATGTATATATGTATATTTAGTTCGAAATGTCACTTAAAAACTATAAAATCATGTTTTTCGCAAGCAAATAATTTAATCGCAAGAAATGTATGTAGATTTTCTAGACGTTTTTCAGTAAATCATCAGCTTCATATGTATGTAGGTTCCAGAAATCACTTTCTATCGAAATGAAATTGAAATCGATGTGAAACTTAATTTGGTGTTCCACATTTCACTTTAATCGATATCAATTTAATTTTTTTTGAAGCACCACATGAAAACAGCACTTATTTTTGTTAAATTTTATTAAAAGAAAAACAAAGAACGAAGAACGAATATCAATCAACATGACAGATGTAAGCTGTTTTTGATTTCACTAAAAGTGATTTCGAAATAATGAAATCGATCGAAATGTGGAACATGGAAAATAAATTCACTCGATTTCCAATTTCGATTTCAATTTCATTCCACGTGATTTCTGGAACCTACATAGCTGCATGTTTGTAGTAATCCCTCAATTTAATGTTTCATTTTATGGCTTGAAAAATCGATAACAGAATATTTTCTTCCAAAAATGTCGTCCGAAAGCCCAAAAATATACCCTTTTTCCATGGTAGTTCTATCTCAAAAAATTATGATTTCCAAAAGATTTTTCAATCCATCATAATACATATAGCCCCATCCTTCAAAAAAAAAATTGACAGTTGCTAATTTTGGAAATGTTTAAATTTCTTGGCCACTCTCCTTTAAAATTGTGGCAGAAAGAATATTTTATTCCAAAAGTTTCAACAAAATCTATCAAGATCGGTGTTTTTGAACATGTCTGAAGGAGACCACTTATTTCGATGATTATACGAAGCTAAACTTCTCATTTCAAATTATAACGTTAAAATATTTCTTTAACCTACATAGTATTATACTAAAAATGCCTTAACATCGTTCTAAATGGATTAAAATGTTGGCCCATTGGGTACGTTCAGATGACTTAGGGGACTCTTGAAAGTAAGGCAAGTTTCTAGTCTGTGATTAACCAGCTTTCAAAGAATCGCAATCGCCTTCAAATGAAGGGAAATTTATTAGAAAAGGACTGGAAAGTTACTCAAGAAATATCTGCCTTAATTTCAAGTCAAGTGCGTTCTTGTCAGCATGTGAAATTTAAATTCGGTTCAGTTTTGTAAATTGTTTAAGTCACGTTGAAGTTAATTGAAAATTAAGATTTTTCGTACATTATTACGAAATTTTGTATGATTTCGAGGCTTCTCAAAAAGTTTTTGAGTGTGTATCGAATGTTAAGGTGATTTCTTAACGACTTCATCATGACATGGCAAGCAAAAATAGTTTTCTTTAGTCAAACTTGCGTTCAATGGATGTAGTTGACTGCATATCTATGTCTCTTGAGCGTACTCGCTTACAACACAATTATAAGATGTAGTTAAATAGAAAAAAATTACAAAATAAAAACTTCCGAATAAAAAAATGTTCCACATACAGTACGGTTCACTTGTTTAGACGGACCAATTTTTTTTTTTTTTAAGTTTCCCCAAATTCATAAATGTAAAAATACTGTATAAATACTGTATAATTTTTTGAAAAATGGTACTATTTCTGTATATTTTTCAAAAAAGTTGATGTTATCGGTAAAAGGAAACAACAATAATTATAAAAAAGCAGAAAAATCTTCAAACAGACGATATTTGTCTTCAGAAATGATAAGTAAGCTTTGCAGTGTTACCGAACTTTTACATTTATGAATTCGACCTTTATTTTTTTCTTTCGTATCATAAATGCATGCTTGGTGAGAGACAGTAAACGGTTTTTTACTCTTTTTTTTGTCAGTCATGTAAAAACAACACAGTTTTGTTGGTTCACATGATTAGATGCATATGTGAATTTGGTTAGTTAGTAATTATCTGTTGCGCAGACTTGAACTAATTTTAAACCTTAAGCTGTGAGAAGTTGCTGTCTTTTATTTTAAGCCAAAAATGGCCAAAAAAAACAGTGAGATATGGAAGAAAGAGGAAAAATGGACGCCTACCATTCGGAAGGCGTTTCAATGCGGAATATTGCGAGGAAAATAGGAAGAAGTGAATATGCAGTTCGAAATTATTTAAAAAATACTGCTTTTAATGGAAATACTTTAATTATTTTAATGGAAATAACCAAAAAGGAAGGACCAAAACAGCTTTGACACCCCAAGAAAAAAGAAAAATAATAAGAATGGCATCGAATTCGGCTAACTCCACGAGCAAAATCAAGGAATTGGAGAGGGGCTATTTTAAGTGCTCAGCACCTGCAATGAAAAAAGGTGCCAATCTACTGTCTCTCACCAAGCATGCATTTGTGGTTTTTTTGTCATCGAGAACTAAACTACCTTTTCATAAATGCAATGGTGTGATAATTAATACATATACGAAAGAAAAAAATAAACTTAATCAAAGCCTTAGTGACTTTATATTTCTTTTATTCATTTTTGTTAACAAAAACGTCGTATAGTTATCATCATAATTACTGAACCTTGTTGATCGTATACTGCTGCATGAATGCATACAATTGTGATCGATTTGCGCTTCAGGTTATAACATTTTTGGGGAGATTTTTCGCTCGCACAACTCCGTTAGTCCACTTACGGTGTCTAGTTTCTTGGACAACAGAAAACCTTTTGCTATGACTCGCTTTAGGTGTAGACCTTTTTGTGTAGTCTTTTTAAAAACTTTTTAAATTCCCCTAAAACTTTATTTGAAAATTAAAGCTAGTTTAACCGGGGTTTAGGCAAGCGAGTAGAACTAGTAGCATTTGTATCATAGTGTTAGTTTTATGGATGTATGTGTGACTAGTAGCTCTCTGCGCGTTTTTTCAACTAGTATGATTTTCTAAAAATATTTCATACAGAAAAATATACAAATTATGGAAACTATGGAAACAAAACAAATAAATGAAAAAAATACACTACACTAGTAGGATAACTGGCAGGCTACTCGCAGGCTACTCGCAGGCAAAAATGTTATACTATTTGGGCTACTAGTTGGCTCTCTCGTGTTTTAATTAAAATATAGAATTAAAACTTTAAATTAATGTGAAATCACTAGGTCAGTGGTTGCTTGTAAATCACCACTTCACTTATGCAAAGTGGTGATTAACCAACAACCCGAAATACTTTCAGACAATCTGAGATTGCCTCATTTTAATGGAAATTCACAAGTCCTCTTCTAATATTTACTGTCAGTAGACAATGTCCACACAGAGAACACAAAAAAAATCAACTTCTATCAAAACACACAGTGGCGGTGCACACTTTACAAAGCATATGAGTGGACATAGACGATGAACTGATGAACTTGTACATGACGACTCTTCACTCACTAAATCATTGCATGACGTTTCCTTTTATTATTTGGCTAGTGAATTGATTGAAGAATTCAGCTATAAAATTCATTAGGGCCGATATTTTCCGCTGGGTAGCAGGGCAAATAGTATAATATTTTTGCCTGCGAGTAGCCTGCCAGTTATCCTGCTAGTGTAGTGCATAGATAAGCAATACCTAGATGGGAATCTACGGCTGTCAATTAGGTTTGCCTACAAGCTCAAACGTCAAATGGCCGTGGTGAACATCGGATTTTTGCACTAGTGTACGTGCAGACGACCGTGGTGAAAATCGGATTTTTGCACTAGTGTACGTGAAAAAAAAATCCGAGTTTCACCTCGGGTCGTGGACAAAATGGCGGATAATTTAAGAATCCAAGGGTTTGTTTAAATGTGCTAGGTTCTTGTAAGCCGATTTCCTTTCGACGATTGCAGATTAATTTTTTTTGTTGTAAGGAAGTCGCAAAAAAAATCGTGTAGCCGGTGTAAATTTTCTATATGAAAGATTTGATTTTTGATCTTTTTTTCTAAACAAATCAAATTTTTCTATCACAGATTTGATTTTTTTGTTGAAATGAAAGTTACATTAAGGTTTAACTACATATACCTACCTACTTTTGCAAAAAAGTACAAAAGTGAGAACTTAAAATGTTCGCTAAAGAAACCTTCTTGCAAGAAAACATACAAAAATTGTTTTGACAGAAAACGTAGTATAACTTCTTATTGGCTGTAGAGCTACTAGCGATGTTGTATTTGTAATGCCTGTAAAATCGTACTGTACTATGGATGGCTTTTGTGATAAAACACGCCTATTGTGTTTTTTCCTCAATCAGAATTGACTTTATTGCAGTTTTTGCAATTAAGAACAGATGAGATTCACACCATTGTGGGTGCTTTCTTTTATCCCCATACAAATTATTTCTGGCAGATGAAGGTTTTGTTGGTATTCCAAATGTTTCGCATCGGCTAAGGAGACCATTTTTGTTGCAACACAATTTAAATTGTGTAAAGGATCTTTCAAATCAACGTTAAAGGCTCTTCCAAACCAATGTGAAACATTCGTTGCGGCGAAGAAACATTCGTCAGCCAAATTTATTTACATGGTGATAAATGAGAGTGCCCACACCAACGCGGCGGAGAAACATATGAATTAATTTTGACTGACGAATGTTTCTTCGCCGCAACGAATGTTTCGCATTGGTTTGTTGAGCCTTAAGTCGGAGCGAAACACTCACGACAACAAAACATTCACTTTTTAAAATTAAGTTACATGAAAATAATTGAGAGTAGGTACCCACAATGAAAGCGGTGCGATTTTCCATATGAACCCGATGAATGACAAAAATGTTGTCCACGCATCGGTTTGGGGGACCTTAAATTAATTTCTAAAAATTTACGTCGGAATTTGACCATGATGCAATCCAACCCCTTACGTATAAATTAAAATAATTTCATATATTAAGTGTGTCTGTACCCTAAAACTAAGAATATAGTAGCTGTCAAATTTGCCATGGTGGATTTGATTTTTGTTGATTTCTCGAACCTTATTATTGGTTGGCGAGATTTTTTTTATAATTATTGTGCTGTAGAGCTGAAAAAAATTGAAATTATGTTTTTAAATTTCATAAACATAATTAGGTCTTTTGCCCTTTGCTATACTCTGCTCAAACAGGGCTCCTTCGGAGGCGATAGAGTTCTACAAAAAGTTCTCATCGCGCATCGTCTGCCCAAGCAGCTTTTTGGCGAATTGGAAGAAAGAAACATGAAAGCACCAAAAGATTTTTCATTGAAATTCAAGGACTCGTTCAAGTTTCGCTTGCCATGCGGGCATTGTGCTTGGTGAAACAATTATTTTTTTGTTAATTTATTTTTTAATGAAAATCACAAACACCGGAATAAAAATCTTCGCACAGCACATTTATGAAAAAAAAAATGAACTGTCAAACAAATCAAATTCACCGCGTTAAATTGTTGTTGCAGCTCACATCTATTCATCGACACGAAATGAAATTACAAAAACAACAATGTAAACAAATGGGTTTTGGGGGGTGATACGAACGAAAGATTCCTATCTAGGTATTGCTTATCTGTGGTGTAGTGTATTGTTTTCATTTATTTGTTTTGTTTCCATAGTTTCCATAATTTGTATATTTTTCTGTATGAAATATTTTTAAAAAATCATACTAGTTGACAAAACGCGCAGAGAGCTACTAGTCACACATAAATCCATAAAACTAACACTATGATACAAATGTTACTGGTTCTACTCGCTTGTCTAAGCCCTGGGACACGTAAACGCTACTAGTTCTACTCGCTTGTCTAAACCCCGGGTTAGTTTTTAATTTAATTTTTTGAAATATGCACAGTGGTCGGCAATAAAAGAGTTATAAAATGAGCCATCTTAGTGTGTAAGTGCGTGTCTCAGGAATATTATCTAAACCTCCGGAAATATGGCTTTCTAACCATATACAATTTATCGAAATCGGTTAAATGCATTTTAAGAAAAAGAATCCCCAAAATTTTCTTAACGTTTCCTTAAAGTTTGTTTAACCCAGTTTCCTGAAAATACTTTAACATTGTTCTAAATTGACCAGAATTGTATGCCATTATCTTTTTAAGTAACGTTGTGTTGTTCATTTGCATTTTTAGAACAATAACACCAGCTAATGAAATCATTAGCTACAAAATGCACCCATATAATTAAATGGAATGCGCATTTTGAAAATAGGTTACATTCTTAACTGAAAGTTACACATCATATAAAACTTTTTAAAAGTCCTATTTCCTTCAGGTTCTCACCCCAATATACAATGCGCGCCACTCATAATACAAAAAGTATTTCCCATTTCCGAGCAAAATCGACTTTTCCAAAGAAACATCAATTCAAATTCCAAAATTTATTCTTGACACAAAACTTTTTTAAAAGAAAGCATACAAAAATATAGGCAAAGTTATACCTAACGTCAAAACTTTCCGTTCTGTTTTCAGCCTATAGAATCCATTATTGTATACGAATGAAAAGTTTAAATTCAAATTTTACATACCTAATGCTTAAGTGGAGAATATGAAAACCTTTTTGGTTAAGATGCCCATAAGAGTAGTGTTTTAGCCTACGTGTAGCCATATAGCCATGCACATACAAACGTAAACTTCCTTCTAGAAAATCATCAGGATTCAAGTCCTTACTAGGTCACTTATGATAAGAGCCTTTCGAGCTCAAACGTCTGTCCTGCCAAACTTTAGCATGCATACATAGGTATGTTTAAGGTGCTAAAACACAAACGTTGTTAAAAGTCATTATTATAGAAGGTATAGAATAAGTCTAGGCTTATAAGCAATTAGAGAATCCTTTAGCATGTAAATGAGATTTGAATATCCTATAATCCTTAAATCCAAAACTATTGAAATTTCAGGTGATTTGTGTCGCCCACTTAACTGCAAAAAGAGGGAAATTTGTTTGCTTGAAGATGAATACAGTGCTGTCTGTGTGTCAAAGAAGGAACTACACAAAAACAGGTTTGTATTTGTTTTGTACATAACGATTATTACCACCATCATCAGAGCAAAGAACAGCCAGGGGACGAAATGGAGTACCACTATATACCACCTACCTCTGGGGCCTGCTGGCTCTATGGCTGGCTGCTGCTGCTGCTGCTTCTGCTGGTGCATGCACATTTAATTAAATTATATTATTTAATTCTGTCTGTTTTTGTCTATCTTTCTGATGTGAAAAACACTGTGTGTTTATTTTTACAGAGATGAAATAATTTCCAAGGCCAAATATCTTGAAGAGGAAGCCAAACGTAAAGTGAATCAAGAAGATGATGAGGATAAGAGCACCAGCTCCGAAGAGGATTCCAAAGAGGATGATGTCTTTTATGAAACCGATCCAAGTGACAAGGATGAAGAGTACGATGAGTAAATTGAATACTTTATATTTATATTTTTCTTATTCCTTTTCTCTTTTTCAACAAAAAAAAAATACAGAGAAAAAAATTAGATCCATAAATAAATAAATTTATTATAAAAAAAGTGGGGTATTAAGTGGGGGCTGGGGGAAAATGTACCATTTCAAAAATGCTCACAAGAAGAAATGCAGACATATTTAACTTTAAATATTCATGGATGGTATATATTTTTTTATATGTCCGTTAAGGGACAAAATTATTCTGTAAGTTATTGCTTATAGGTAGGTATATATATAGGTGAGCGATGCATGAGTCAAAAACCGAATAAAGACATGTGTAATAGATATTTATTCCTAAATGCGAGGCCAGTGTCCGCATAAGTTATTTCTAGTCCTTAAGGACTCTGATGTGCGGGAGAACGATGCTGAATATAAGAAGGTATCCTTTCGCGTGTGCCAGAACTAAAATATTTTAGTAGGTAGGTAGGTATCCATAAAAGATAAAGACTTTAGAAACTTCAAGCTGTAGGTACCTACTTAGAAAAGCTATTTTAAAACTTTGGAATTCTCGAAAGAATTTTTGATTCTGAATGCAAGTACAATACATTTTTTTGTCGAATGGAATGCAGGTAATATGAATAAAAGAAATATGCAGTTTATAGGGAATTTTAAGCAAAGATTATAAAAGGAGTGTTTTTTAGGTACCTACCTTGACCCGCCATAAATTCTGATACAAACATAGAACGCCATAAAATAAAAACGGTTTGGTATTTTGAATTTAACATTATTGCATTTATTAGGCTATTGTAAGGTTAAATTAAAAAAAAAAATTATTATTGTAATTGGCCTCCTTCCCCCCCCCCGCTTTAATGCAGGCCCTTAGTCGTGGCGGCCACTGAGCTATAGCGGCCCGCCCTGTCTCCATTGACATTTTTGTCGCTGCGTCGGGTTATGCTTTCCAAATTCCTCTGGTGAGTCTTGCAGGCCATTATCTCGAGTTCTGAACACAAACAGTAATCCATCAAGACCAATCTTCTGCTGCTATAAAACTGGGATATTGTTTCTAAGCAGCCACTCCTTTGTTGGTTTGGCTTTGTATGTAGGAGCAAAGTCTTGTTGATGGGTCTACAATGAAAAGTGTATTGGTTTGTGTAACACAAACTTTAATTTCATGTGGTTAAAGTTAACGGTACATAAGCACATCATTCACACTTGTTTTTTTTATCGAAGGCCTAATCTGGACAGAAATTCAACTTCTAACGAATTTGATGTTCTGTTCGACTTCATTCAAAGAATTGTTGTCCATTATCGTCACACTGAAATCGTCATTGCGGGTGATTCCAATGTACACAATTCTAGTTGGCTTCGCTTTTTGTGTCAGACAACACCAGAGGAAGGTTTGTTGAGCTCTTTGCTGAGTTGAACCACCTGACTCAGCTTGTTAACGAGCCAACTCGAATACCGAACGTTCCAGGTCATTCCGCCATTACTCTGTTTTGTTTCTTACCTCTGGCCCTGATAAATACACTATTAGTGTATTATCGCCTCTAAGCTCATCAGACCATTGTGTCATTACTGCTTATTTCTCGTGCCAACAAAACTCAGTTAAATAGAAAGCACCAACGAGAACCGTTTGGCAGTAGGAGAAAGCCAACTGGGATGGTCTCAACGGTTTCTTCAGTAACTTTAACTGGTCACTATGCTTCCTCGATAGTGACACAGACGACAGTGCGGATATGATCACAAATATAATCCTTTGTGGAATGAGAAATTTTATCCCAAATAGCGTAAAACCTCAAAGAAAACACATGGTTTGATTCGAGCTGTAAAGCGGTTATTAGGGTTAGAGAAGTAAGCTTCCGTAGTTACAAAGCCGACCATACTGAGGAAAACCGGAAAAAGTTTCAACAAGCTAAAAAGACCGGTCATATTCGAAGAACCAAATTTTTGCATGACCAAAAATTAAGGCAAAAAATTCTACAGTGTTCCAAAAGTAGTAAAAATGTTTGGTCATTTGCAAAGAACATATGAAATGCTACTTCGTCGTCGGTTCCAACGCACGTCTTCAATGATACCCCTTTTTCAGCTCGTTAGAGAAAGTCAATTTGCTTGCAGCACAGTTTCCTGTTAATTCGACGCTGCCAGACAGTGTTATGACTCGTCCTGTACTTGAGAGCACAAACGATTTTATGGAACGAATATTCTTTCGCACTCGTGCAGTTGCCAGAGTCCTAAAAGATCTTGATATGCACAAATCCGCTGGCCCGGATAGTATTCCTCCCATTTTTCTGAAGAAGTGTTCTTCAACGCTGGCAAAACCACTGCGTAAGCTTTTCCATCTCTCCTATTCTACTGGTCTCTTTCTTTTTGTCCAGCAAGTACCTAAAAAAGGCGTATCTTCTTCACCCTCAAACTATCGTCCAATTGCACTTACGTCCCTTCTTTTCAAGGTCATGGAAACGCTGATCAAATTTTAGTTCAAGAAATATCTCGAAGAACAAAAGCTTCTTAATGACTGGCAGTACGGCTTTCGTAGCAACAGGTCCACTGTTGATCTGATGGTATATCGCACCGAACAGTGGAACAAATCTTTACATCTTTTTGGAGATTATTGTAAGATTATTGATATCTCGAAAGCTTTCTTCTATGGATTAGAAATTACCTTTCGTATCGTTCAATACAAGTCGTATTGGATGGTTTTAAGTCTGAAATTCACAAAAAAAAATGCTGGTGTTCCCCCAGGGCTCCGTTTTTGTCTCCGACCCTCTTCCTTATATTCATCAATGATATGCTGTCTGGAAGTTCTAATCAATTAAACTGTTTCGCTGACGACAGTACCCTTTTTTTTTTTACTTAGGTCCTCGGACCTATTACGTCCGTGATGTTTCCCTTACGGGACATAGGGCCTCCACTACACCTACGCGCCATCGTGTACGATTTCTTGAAATATATTTCAGCTCTCTCCAACTTTTCCCCAGTCGTGCCGATTCCTGTTCGACCGTTCTTCGCCATGTACTTCTAGGCCGGCCCACTTGTCTTCCCTCCTGTGTGAGCGGGTTCCACTGCATTGCTTGAGATGCAATGCACCGATCGCCTTTTCGAAGCGTATGGCCAATCCACTGCCACTTTCTTCTTCGTATAATGGAGTCTATGGGCTCCTGACCCGTTCTCGCATGAAGTTCGGCATTGGAGATACGGTTGGGCCAGAAAATCCTCAAGATGTTTCGTAGACATCTATTAACGAAGGTTTGCAGCTTTCTAGTGACAATTTCAGTGACTTTCCAAGTGCTGCAGCCGTAAAGCAGAACGGATTCAACATTGGAGCGGAACAGTCGTAGCTTGGTCTTTAAGCTAAAAGAGGTGTTTCTCCATATTTTGGACAGCATTCCGAACGCAGCCTTTGCTTTTCTGATTCGGCTGTTTACGTCCAGTTCAGTTCCGCCACCCGTAGAGACAATACTCCCAAGATATTGGAAATCCTCTACCATCTCTACCGGTTGTCCAGAAATATTTACTTGGATTGATGAGGAAGTTCCAAGGCTGATCCTTTTAGTTTTTGCCGAGTTGATCTTAAGCCCTACGATTTCTGCTTCTCTCTCGTAGCCTTGATAATAGCAATCAATTTATCTGGGATGCCCCTCCTGTGCAAAGCAAGCCAAATAAATTCTCTATTGACACTGTCGAACGCCTTTTCAAAATCGATGAACAGCAGGTGAAGTGGTGATCGATATTCAACGCACTGTTCGATGATGATCCGCAAGGTGTTGATGTGATCCACACAGGAAGATCCAGTGCGGAAACCTGCTTGTTCGGCGTCGAGTGTGTCTTCGAGGTGGTCTTTAATTCGGTCCAATATTATCCTTGCTATTATCTTGGCTACTGCAGGCAGAACGCATATTCCTCTCCAGTTTTCGCACTGTGTGAGATCTCCTTTCTTTGGGAGCTTGACAATCATTTCTTTTTTCCACTCTTCAGGAAAGCTCTCTTAATAAGTGGGTGCAGTAGCTCGCTCGATGTCGTTGGGGCTGCTCCTAAGAGCTCTGCAGGAATACCGTCAAGTCCAACCGCTTTGTTGTTCTTCAGTGCTTTGATGGCGGTGATAATTTCTTCTATACTGGGGGGTACGGTGCGTATTCGGGAAATTGTTACTTCGGGTAGTTTAGTGGGAATAGGGTTCACTTCACTTGCGAAAACGCGGTTTAAAACCGCAGAAAAGTGTTCCCTCCACCTTAAGAGCTGGGGTAGCTGCGATGCGAGCTTTAAGGTGTTTCCTTTCTTCGATCCTTGCCCAAGTTTCGTCGGAAAGCCAAGCACTATTTCTTCCTTGCGCCCGGCCGACTATACTTTCAGCACCGGATATGAACACATTTTTCACAGCACACCAATGATTTTCGATGGATGTGGTTTCCGTGCTGCTGATTGCGTTCAATCCTTGTGAAAGGTGGTCCCCTAGTTGTTGGCGCACTGCAGGATCCTTTAGTCTATCTGTATTAAACTTGGGCATTCGAGTGTTTCCTTGGGATCTCCGAACTGCAGCTGTACGCAATCTTACGGTAGCAATTATCAGATGGTGGTCCCGGGCCATTCCCATGTCAGCACCTCTTCTGTTACGGACGTCCTGGAGACTGCTTCTAAAACGCCGGCTGATCGCGAAGTGGTCAATTTGGTTGGAAGTTGCTTGTCTGTCAGTCGACACCCAACTGACTTTGTGGCACGTCTTATGCTCGAACATGGTCCCTCCAATAACAAGGCCGTTGGCGTTGCAGAAATCGACAAATCGTTCGCCATTGTCGTTTCGGTTACCAACACCATGTTTTCCCATGACATGCCTTAGCCCAGTGTTGTCATTGCCAACCTTGGCATTTAAGTCTCCCATCACCATAACTATATCACCTCGTGGAACGCTATCATAAGCAGCACTCAGCCGGTTATAAAAGGCCTCCTTCTCCTCGTCAGAAGAGAGCAAAGTTGGGGCGTAACACTGTATGATGGTGACGCGACGTACTCTAGTCCGGAACCTGGCTTTCAGGATCCTGTCACCTAAAGGCTCCCAGGAAATTAGGCTTTTGAGAGCTGTTTTGGAAAGCAGCAATCCAACGCCAGATTCCCGAGCGCTTCCAGGTGTTTTTCCGGAATAGAATAGTACAGTGTTACGGGTTGGTGACTTGAACTTCCCCGAACCCAGCCATCTAACTTCACTTATCCCTAAGATGTCCATCCTATACCGCATGAATTCCTTCTCTAGTTGCAGGAATCTGGCATTCTGAGGACCTTCTTTTCCATTGTCAAGAAGCGTCTTCACATTCCAGAAACCAATCTTTGTCCGGGTACAATAGCCAAAAGTCGTCAACGAGTTATCATTAATTATCCGAGGCGTAGTGTTGGTTTCGGTAGCGGGTTGATTTCAGTTACGGAGAATGCTAACCTCCGTAACCTATCCTTGAAAGCTAGGCCTTTTCGCACTTGTAATTTTAGCCTATTTATGTATATTGGGATACATAAATAGTTGCCCGGGGACCACCACGAGGAGGTAAAACAAGCACTTCATCGTGACTGATTGTTGCGCTACTGGCCCAGACCAAGTTCTGAGCAATCAATAGTTTCCCGATCAGGCACGATGCAGGTCGCCCAAATGTCCTTCTGATGTTGAACTTGAACTCATTAAATTCTGATCTCCACAGCATTGTCCAATGGGAAATTAAAAACCGCATAGTGCTTCAAAAACTCAATGCTAACTACTGTCGTTAAAACGAAAAACACCCCCATGCCTTTATCCATGAGGGGCACTTGCATTGAGGAAACCGAAAAGCTTTCAGCCCTTGGTATGTGTATCACAGATCACCTTATGTGGAAAGATCACACATTTGATGTCGCCAAAAATGCTGCTAAGTGTTTAGGTTTTCTGCGAAGATGCAAGAAATTTGTCTCCCCTTCTGATCTGGCTGTAATCTATACTGCATTTTTCCTCAGAAAATTGAGTATAATTCTCATATTTGGGCAAGTGCCCCAATAACCCACTCGAGTTTCTTAGATAGGATTAAAAAAAGAGCTTTGAAAATAATAGGTGACACAAATATAACAGCAACATTTGCATCACTCGAACACCACCGCCGGAATGTTTCTGGTTAACATTATTTTAACGTTACTTTTATAAACATTGTTCTAGTGAAATAGCCACCTGCATTCCTCCCAACCGTAATAGTCGTACTTCTAGGAATGCTCATCAGTTTACCCTCGAGCCCATCTTCGGACGCACTGTCATGTATAGAGTTTCTTTTGTTAGCTGCACTACCCGAATGTGGAATGCTTTACCTGGCTCTATTTTTTCCGGCCATTTTAATAGTCAGAGGTTCAAATACAATGTGCATCGGTATCTCCTCTTAAATCATTCCTTATTTTCCCAACGCTTGCACTGTGTTTAAACATTTTAAGGGCAGCCAAAATCCCTTTAGTGCACGCTCAACTAAAAAAAAAAATCAAAATGTTGCAAACAGAACATTTCTAAAATGTATTAATTCGAAAAATTCTTACACCCAAAATGGCTTCAAAATCTAAATTTGGAATATGACACTTAATTTGCCTTTTTTTTGCAATTATCTAATTTTTTTTTAAAGTACACTCCCCTGATTTTTGGTATTTTTTTTTAGCCAATAGTCTGTTTTGAAATAATTGGCTTAGATATAATTAACACCTCCACACCGAGAAGAGTCAGGACAACAAGTTATAAGAATTTTATAAGCTATTAAAAAATCAAAACTGTACTATAATAAAAGGTAAAATGGTTGTCAAGGGCACCAATGGGCACTGGGGTCGCACCCAGGTTTTTTTTTGTATTTATAAGCAGCAAAAATGCTCAATTCAATTCAATTCAATTTTTATTAAAAATGGTGTACAAGTGAGACATAAGCTTTGTTCAGTGACGTTGTTCCGAACAGTTTGGAACAGTTTAGAACAGAAAAGTACAAGTTTTTGCTGTTCAATGAGAATTTTCTGTTCCAAAGTGTTCTGATTTGCTGTTCAGTGAGGCTGTTCCGAACAGTTTGGAATAGAATAGAACAGGATTTTCTGTTCTTACTTTTTAGGTAGAACAACTTAGAACAGGTTTGTGAAAACTGTCAAAATCAGCTGATGTCACTTGCAAGTTGATATTTTTTAACAAACATCGTGGCTCTTTGTGTTTTTGCTTTGTAAACAAACAATTAAATATTTAAAAAACAACATAAATTAAATAAAATTAAATTGTGTAGTTAAATAAATACTATTTCTAATTGTTTTTAATAAAAAGTATTTCTTGCGTATCCACCAAACTGGAAAAGTAAATAACAATTTTTTTTTGACAATTACACCTGTCAGACAGCTGCCTGTTCTATTTTGTCTGACGTTTCTGTTCTACTCTGTTCTGCTCTGTTCCGTTCTAATCTGAAAAAACCTCACTCAACAATCCTATAGTCTTTTATAGTACCTAAGTTAATACATAATAAAGGCGGATGAATGAAAATAACAATATAATAAATTAAATTAATATATATAAATTAAAAATAACTTAAAAAATAACAAGTTTTAATTAAGAAAAAATAACTTAAAGATAAGCAAAAGGAAAATGGATGTAAACATTTAAACGGTAGTTTTTTTTTATACGAGTATATATTACTTAAGAAGAAACTTAATTGATTACGTTATAATTTTTATTTTTCAAAATGCTGTTGAGAATATTTTAACGAAAATTCAAAAATAATGCTTTTTAAAACTTAGTTGTTCCTATAGATTGCCTTACCATTATAGGCAGGGAGTTCCATAGTCTGATGGCATAAACAAAGAAACGTCTAGAAGAATTTAAATAATTTGAGGAATGTGTTATGAGGTTCAAAGTTCGGGCAGAACGCGCGAAACGGAGCTTATCAAACAGATATGGTGGTGTTTTACTATATATGATCTTATGTAAAATCAAGCAACATCTTGAATCAAGAAATTGCTTGAACGTACATCCAAGGACAAGTTGATGATATTGGGAAACGTGGTCAAATCTTCGCAAACCATAAACGTACCTCACCATGTCATTGAAAGCAACAACTAGTTTCTGCATAGAGTGTGAATCAAATTTACAGTAAACCACTGTACTATAATCAATGATAGGTAGTAACAATGATTTAATAAGCCGCAGTTTAGTATAAACACGAGTCAAGGAAGAAAAGAGATTTAACTTACGGAGACCACCATAAATTCGGCCGATGGAGAGATTCACATGGTCATTAGCTGAGAGGGTCCGATTTGTTTTGAAGCCTAAATTACTAACAGACTCAACAAATTCAAGCTGAAAACATGACAAGAAGACAGGTGGTAGGTTAGTTACATCGAATTTCTTTTTAGAGATAGCAATGATCTGTGATTTGGTCGGATTAAGCGCTAAGCCATTGCACAAGGACCAATTGTAAATTTCTAAAAGATCTTCATTCACTCTGCAGATAAGGTCCTCCAACAAGTTAAACGGTCGGGAAAAATACAATTGAACATCATCGCCATAAAGATGTAGAGTGACACTATGGCAAACTAAGGGGAGGTCATTTATGAACATGCAAAATAGCAAAGGACCCAGAATTGAGCCTTGCGGAACACCAGCAAGCAGATTCATTGAAACAGAAAAGTTTTCACCAACTTTTACCCTCTGACTTCAGTTTATTAAGTAGTTTTTAATTAAGCGTACCGATCTTCTACTGAAGAATTTAGTTTAATACACAAAATGTCGTGGTTTGCTTTGTCAAAGGCCTTTGAAAAATCAAGCAGACATAATATAGTCAATTTATCCAGATCATACAAAATTCTTATATCATCAAGTACCTTAACCATTGCTGTAGAACAGCTACGATAAGGGCGAAACCCCGATTGTACTGATGTGAATAAGTTATGGTGGCAAATGAAATGCTCCTCTTTAAAACAAAACTTTTTTATCTGAAATCTGACTCAAGTCAAATATAAAACTCAATTAGATATACATACATATGTATCTATGTATGTATGGACATTAGGGTGGTCCTTATAAAGGTCATTGTCTTATTGTGAATGACGCGCCCCAGTAAAATTTAAGCTCATTATATTAACGTTAACCCGGCCCCCAAGACATCTAAAGTTTTATATGGGAAATCCCATGTATTTTTGTAAATTCAAATTTGAAAAATCTTAACTTTGGTAATGTTTGATAAAAAAAATTGAATTTTGGATCACATGTAGTCACTTTTGTCATATTTATAAAAATCTATCAGAAAAAAATTTACAACAGTTATTTCCCTACTTACAACCATTTAAACAAAAATATCTTTTTAATTTAATTTTTAATTTTAATAAAGGCTGTAAGTTTTTTTTTTAATAATTTTTTTCAAACATGAAAAATGTTACTACACTGTGTGCAAAACTTCAATTTTTTTTATCAATTATTACTAAAGTTATGAATTTTTAAAGTTGAATGTACAAAAAATACATGGGATTTTCCATATACTCGTAAAATCATACATCTTGGGGAGTTAATAAAATGAACTAAAATTTTACAACATTTTTTTTATTATTTAGAACAAATTAGGGGGGTGCGTCATTCAAAATAAGACAATGACCTTTATAAGGACCACCCTAATGTACAAATAAACCTACCATATCTACATGACTGCATACCATGAATAAATATATGTTGTTAAATTAGTAGGTAGTATGTATCGCATTTGAAATAAATTTCATATCATAAATGAATTAATTCCACGCTTGATTGAAATTATTTTTCGATTTTAAAAATGTATGCAGCTCTACATGTATGTATGTAGGTGTGTATTTTTACTTCTGTATATAGATAGCCAATTAAATTGGAATTGCTTTAATCTTTATATACCTAGATATGTATGTATATAACGAATAGAATTTATTATTCCTGCACAACATCATGTGTCAAGGTGAACATGAACAAAATAAAATAAATAAAATAAAAATACCTACAATCCTACATAAATTAAAACAAAAATAAACAAATCATTGGTATTTTTCGCCTGAAAATCCTTGACAAAAAAAATGCTTGACAACATTTTTTTTCTAGGTAAATAAAAGCTATATTTCGCTTCTGTGAAATATTTTGCCATTAGTGCGCTGTTCGCATACGAATGGGGTTGGGAAGATTTTTACAATAAATTAAGAATTATGTTTAAAGATAAAAATTAAAAAAAAGTAATCATACATAGGTTCATATTCTGAAATCAAAGTTCTTTGCAAATATGTATGTATTCTTGGAAAAATGATTAGAAGTCTCTCTCAGGTAAACGCATCAGGAGATGCTCTCAACTGCAAAAAACTAAGCAGGATTACAATCTTCTACCAAAATGTAAGAGGGCTTCGCAGTAAGACCGCTGATATCTACATAAACTCCCAAGCATTGTCACATGACATCTTTGTTTTGACGGAAACTTGGCTTAATTCAAGTTTTTTAGACACGGAACTGTTTAGTCAAGAGTTTTTAGTATATAGAAATGATCGTCATGTTGACAAACTAAAAAAAGTGGAAGGCGGTGTTTTGATTGCAGTTCGCGATAAATGTATGTCTTCGTCTGTTTCATTCCCTTTTAATCTTTCTATTGAATTAGTCTGTATTAAGGTAGCTATACAGTCAAAATTTGTTTATATTTTAAATGTCTACATACCTCCAAAAAGTCCACACGCAGCTTACGTTGAACTTTCTAGGGCCTTAGATTTTGTTGTTGACTTGTCTTGCTCTAACAGCAACATTTTACTTCTCGGAGATTTCAATTTACCACACATTGATTGGGTATCTTCTGAAGACGAATCTTGTCAAGAAGCTTCTTTAACTTCTTCCCAAACTGAGCTGCAGTTTCTTGATAGGATTACCTCAACTGACTTACAGCAAGTAAGCTGTATTAAAAATTACAAAAATCGAATTCTCGATTTAGATTTTTCCTCAGACGCTGTTAGTACTCTAGTTCTAGAATCTAGTCCCGGAATTACTAATATAGATAGCTATCATCCTCCTTTAGATATTATTTTTGACTTGAGCAGTCACCTTACTGAAAACAGTAACATTTATGATTGTTCATATACTTTTGACTTCAGGAAAGCAAATTTTCAATTGCTTTCAGATGATTTAACTAGATCTGGTATTGATAGTATATCAGTGTCTAATAATATTGACGAAGCAGTTAACAGTTTCTATACCATCCTTAATAACTGCATGAATAATACTATCCCCATAAAAATGTCGAAAAATTCGAACGCCTGCTTTTCATGGTATACGAAAAAGCTGAAATTACTCAGAAACAAAAGGAACAAAGCATGGAAGTTATATTTTAAAACCCTTTCGTCTTTCGACCACAACTCTTACATTGTATTATTTGAAGAATTTAAATCCCTTTCGAAGACTCTCTATACAGATCATATTAACGAAATAGGTAGATCTTTAAAGGATGATCCTAAGAGATTTTGGAAATTTGTTAATTCAAAGAAAAATTCTGACGGTTACCCGGCAAATTTCACATACGAGAACTGTTCTTTGCAAAAGCCCATTGATATTTGCAACGCTTTTCCGAAAAATGTTCAAAATTCATCTGTCGACACATCTGTTGATGTTGATGAAAATTATTTTAGAAATTTACATATCTATGCCCAAACAAGTTTCAGTAATATACCGGTGCAACAAAGTTCTATTTTAGAGGTTCTCTCATCGTTAAATGATGATTACTCATCTGGGCCAGATGAAATTCCTCCAATACTTCGTAAAAAAATGTAAAAATATACTAGTTGATCCCATTAAATTTCTGTTTGAGTTTTCTATTAAATCAGGAAAATTTCCTTGTTTTTGGAAAAATGCATTTCTTACTCCAGTTTTTAAAAAGGGCGACAAAACTGATATCAAGAATTATAGAACTATATCGAAACTTTCATGCATTCCAAACCTCTTTGAGCAAGTTGCTTGTGAAAGTTTAGCATTTTATACCAAGAATATAATATGTGAACAACAGCATGGCTTTCTGAGAAGGAAATCTGTGGTAACAAATCTCTTTACTTTCTTGCACAAATGTTCTAATACATTGGATAATGGAAGTGCAGTGGATTGCATATACACTGATTTTTCAAAAGCATTCGATCAACTAAGTCACAACATGATTATATTTAAACTCCAAGCTTTTGATTTTCCGAATATTGTTATAGAACGGATAAGGTCATACCTTGAAAATAGATCTTACCAGTTGAAATTTAGAAACTGTCTTTCAGATTCATTCAATGCTCACTCGGGTGTACCTCAAGGAAGTCATCTTGGCCCACTTCTATTCATTCTGGCTATAAATGATGTTAAATCATGTATACACTATAGTGATATTCTTATATATGCTGATGATATGAACATTTTTAAAACATTAAGATCTAACAGTGATCGCATTCTCTTGCAAGCAGATATTGACAATTTTAATGTTTGGTGTGACAAAAACAGTCTTTCTCTTAACCCAGTTAAATGCCAAACTATTACTTTTTCTAGGAAACGAGTACCGAGTGCTTTTGATTATTCCATTTCACAGCACTCACTATTTCGTGTTCTAAGCTTTAAAGACCTTGGTGTTCACTTTAGTTCTAATCTAGAATTCACAGAGCATATCAATTATATTGTAAAAAAAGCAAGTTCCATGCTTGGTTTTATAAAACGGTGGGCTAAGGAATTTAACGATCCGTATGTCACCCTCTCCTTATACAATTGGTATGTACGACCTCATCTTGAATATGCCTCACAAGTTTGGTCTCCTTTTTACGTTATTCATAAACACCGTATTAAAGCAATACAGCATAACTTCATTCGATTTGCTTTAAAAGGGTTACACTGGACTGATCCATATAATCTGCCACCATATGAACATAGGATCCAGCTTCTCCAGCAGGTTCAAACTTTATATCAGAGGCGGGTTAATAATGATTTAATATTTATTCATCAACTTATTACTGGTCAAATTGATGCTCCTGATTTGTTATCCTGTATTGGTTTAAACTACCGCGGGGGTTCTCACCACCTGCGAGAATTTGAACTTTTTCACGTAAATTTTCATAAAACTAATTAATGAGTAAACTCTATAATTCAAATGTTTCCTCAATTGATTTTAACATGTGTAAAATAGGACTTAAAAAGTTATTTCGAACCAGTGCTCCACTGTCCTGATCGGTTTAATTTTTGTTTTATTCTTAATGTTGCATTTTGTTTATAAACTAAATATAACGTAAACTAAACATAATTTTGTTTTTTTGATTTCTTAATCCTTATTTTTTAAATAGTTTTATTTTTTTTTTCAATTTTAAATTTTTCAACTGCTTGCATTAAGCAGACCTAATCTCTTTTAACTTCCGTTGATACCTACTTGTTTCGCTGTAAGACAAAATGCTGTGTTATTATTAAACATAACTAAGTAACGATTTTTTTTTTATATTATTATCTAACATCAAATAATTAATATAAGTGCCGATATGACTTGCTATCGTGATTGCTGTCGTACTCGGTGAAAATTATGAAAATTATGGACCCCAGCGCGTGCGGTATTTGGGGGGGGGGAAGAGGCATGGGTTTTTTTTAATGCGTGGTGGTCACATTTTTAAATGCAATGATGTTCAAGCTGTACTTATATTTAACATCACCAAATCGGAAAAATGATATAAATACATATCTGTCCATTAAAAAGATAAACATATGTACTTGTACATACATAAATATAAAAATGTTATTAGTTTTTAGATTTTTGTAAGCAAAAATCTGAATTACTGCTTAAATTGCTTCGAGCAATATATGGTCTTGTTATGTTAAAACAAGAGCAGAGATTATTAATTTGAATTTCATTCCATATAGAAACGATTTTTTAGATTAATGTGATTTGTGTAATTTGAGAGTGAAGGAAGACGTGTACCACTTTCTGGGAAAGTGTCCTATTCTGGCGGAAATCCGAAGATCAGTTTTTCATAAAAGTATTCTAAGCAACGTGGAAATGAAAAATATACTAAATGGTGAAAATTGGAAACAGCTCTATAAATACATTAATTGGGGCTTAAGATATAGGCAGCATATTATAGATGAGCTCTTTTAACTATGAAGCGATGAATTATAAAAGCAAAAATAAATTTAAATGTAATTTACTTATTCAAACATTAAAATTGTCACTCTGGCAGACGGCATAAGCCATGCTATTAAATGAATTGTTATACAACATATGATTAAGAAATTATCGTAAATAAAGTCATTATTGATCTAAAAAAATCTAAAAAATCATGTGAGAAGTTTAATCGTAATCGTTGAAGCAGTTTTCGAAATAATGAAACGACCCAAATCATTGTTTCGCCTCAGATATCTTTTTTAGATGAATTTGACTAAAATTCGAATATCTCCTCGATGAAATCAGATCAAAAAAGTGCTCTTAACCCAATTTCAACTAAATCTGTTAAGGGTGCTATAGCTCGATGTACATTATACCTAAACAGACACACTCATGCCAAAAACCACTTTTTTAGACTTCATAACAGTAGTTTTAAACCTCTTATTTTGTTGAAACGAAACCAGTATATATGCCCTATAGCGAAAGATGATATTTCCGCCTACATAGGTTATCCATTATCAATGTTCCAAACTGAAACTGGTGAAACTGGCCAGGTCATGACTCATGACCGATCAGAATTTGATAACATCCATACTTAATTTTTGTTTTTAAGAAGACTTAAGTTTTCATTTCAAAATTGAGTAATCAGGTAATAAAAGAAAACTTGCAAAGTAAACCAACTCAATTTAAGTCAGTAATCAAATCATTAAATAACAGATTTCTCTAAAAGTTTTGAGGTTCTTCCACATTACTCTACTTAAAATATTTGATATTTAACATTAATAAACTTAGAACTTGGCGTACTTTTAGATTCCACTACTTTTTATGGCTGACTAATTACGCAAAGATTTTTGTATATAGAGAATTTGGCTCCTTTTTTATCATTTATGTTTTTGGTATGATTTCACTACTTTTTGCAATTTACCAAATTTCATAATCCTGCACCAATCGGAAGTGCTCTCAATATATCTAATATCAATTCTGAGAAGTTGGGCGGGTGCCAAGCCCTCTGAATGTTTAATCTCAAATTTTAAAATTTTGCATTTACTTGCACTTCTAGCCCTACCGTTCTACAAAATTGCATCCTTCTACGACAATCAGAAGTGCTCCTCATAATTAATATCAATTCTATTCAAATATGCGGGTACCACGCCCCTGAATTGAAATCTCAAATTTTAAAAAATTTCCTTTGCCTGCACCTTAAGCCCTACCGCTGTACCAAATTTCATCATTCTACGACAATTAGAAGTGCTCTTAATAATGTATATCAATTCTATGAAAATGAACGGGTACCACGCCCCCTGAATGGAAAATCTTAAATTGTTTCCTTTGTAAACATCACAAGGCGTACCGTTGTGTGAAATTATAAGATTTGACGATGTCGGGAAGTGCTCCATAATTTTGATGATCTGTCAATTTTTGTAGTGACTGCAGTCTTGCAGTCACATGCATGTGTGCGCACTTTCACATAAATGCATATGATTCATTTTAGCAACCAAACAGTTTCGTGACTGCAAGTTGCATGTGGGCGCCAGGCCTTAGGCTAAGTACGCACATGCAACTCTTACCGAAATTAAATAAAGGGTCCGCCATCTAACGTTTTTTTTTTCAACGAGTGCTTATTTCGTGAATGGTAACACTTAGCTCATGTTCGATTTGACAGATAATAAGTTTTATCCTTCCGCTTAGCTCATGTCCGATTTGACAGATAATTAGTTTTGTCCTTCCGCTGAACGAAATGGTTGTGTATACGTTTGAACTGGGAAATATTGCGACATTACTTTGCCGATTTTGCCAAAAAAATCATCTTTTCAGATGAAGCTCGTTTTGATCTTGGCGGGTATGTAAACAAGCAAAATTGTCGCATTTGGGGCACAGAAAACCCGCACGCATACATTGAAAAGCCGATACACCCAACACGAGTCACTCTTTGGTGCGGATTTTGGTCCAGAGCCATAATTGGGCCATTTTTTTTTCAACTGAGCAAGGAGTGGCCGTTACAGTCAATGGCGATCGTTATCGGACCATGTTGAACGAATTTTTGTTCACAAAAATTGAAGAGGAGGATATTGGCAACATTTGGTTTTAACAGGACGGCGCTACGTGCCACACAGCCGAAGCAGAGCAACTCATTTAGGGTGATCGTTTAGTTTGTTTCAAAACACACTGTTTAGTTGCTCCAATCGGTGACTGAATAGGTTTTGCATGTGCGCGCACTCTCATATTAGAGCATGGGATTCATTTTAGCAACCAAACTGTTTCGTGACTGAAAGTTGCATGTGTGCGCTTAGCTTTATACCTCGGGAACCACTTTTGAAATTTGGAGAGTTGCATAGCTTAGCAAATGATGCGAGTTTGAAGTTTCTGACTTTATTGGTACTGAAGTTGAGGAGTTGGAGGGGGTCGAAAGTAGTCTGATTTTGATTCAGGAAAAAGGGTGTAGTGTCAGAACTTGGCTGGGCACTACCCTGCCCTTTGAACGTTATAATAATATCCCGAGAACAATCAGTGGTTCATGTTGCGGATTTATTAGTTGTTTTGAGTGTTCTGTTATGAGTTCTGAAAGTGGATATGTTTCTTAAATTAGTTTGGAATAAGTTCTACTGAGTGTGACCTTACCTAAAAGCAGCATCCACATTATGTATGTCGATCAACATCGTAGGTTTACATTGTGTAGTGTGTACGTGCCGAATGATTACACAAATCTGGTTGTTTTGTTGCTGTGATGTTGGGCATCTCTAAAGCCCAGTACGTATGTCAGGCGGAGTCCAAGATGTGGTACAGTCTTAATTGTTCAAACATTTATGATTTATTGAACAATTTATCCATCAATTTTGTCAGCTCTTTGTATAGGGACACTACTTCCACCGCTCAGCATCGTTCAGCAAAGTAAAAAGTTGTCTTGGATCCACAATGACAGACGAACAACAATACAAAAAATGACAAATTCACAATGCTAATTAAAAACAAAAACCTGTCTGAAGCGAATGTTTTTCGTTGGTTTGGGAGAGCCTTAAAAGAAAATAGACATCAAAAAATCTTCAGTCGATTTTTTCACATCAGTGTGAAAAGGGTCAGTTGTCTTATTCTTTTAACCTCTTTAATATACAGTTTTGTGAACAAAAAACAAAGGGCTTCTTTAGTGCTTAGTAATATTGTGAAATAAAAACATCTGTTTGAGGCGTTGAACCTACACTTTGGCAACCCTGCAGACATTGCAAGGTAATTAATGTATGAACTGTGAAGGCTAATTCTAGAAAATTTTAATTTTCTGTTTTCTTTTTTAGCATACTGCTTTTTAAATACAAAAAAATAAAAAAGTTAAATAAATTGTTCCACCGTGCATTTTATTTTATGCCGTAGGCCGCAGTCATGCGAATTCATTCCAAGGTTCATGTTGTTTTCTAGTTTTCTGGTTTTGGTATGGCAACAATCATCACCCACCGCCATCGCCACCAGCTGGAAAGCCTTTTCCTCGCTAAAGGTCAAAAGAGGTGCATTTTGTATTTACCCAAGATTGTTATACATTTTTAATATTTTGTCTACATATGTATAGCCTGCCCCCAATTTGCCAAGAAAAAGGCCATCAATTCGCGTGAGAAGTTATAATTTAAGTTTGAGTGTAGGAAAATTTGTGTGCTGTGTTCGTGTGTTTTTATTTTTAACTCTAGGATCAACTGCGTCCTGTGTGAGAAGTGTGATTTTGTAGGTATATTAATTTTATATATGAAACATAAAACGAACAAACATATATGATCCCCTGAGTGGATATATGGGTATATATATATGGATAAGAGTTATTTTAAATTTAACATTGGAATCAAGAGCCATAAAATAGTTCTTCAACTAGACTAGGTTCTACAAGGTTTTAAAATGTTCTTTTCAAAAAGACTATTTAAAAAAAATCGATTAAATACTCTGAAATGTAGGGCAAAAAATAAAAGGGATAATTTTATTGTTTGGTTATTTGTATGACCTTAAAAGAATTATGTATTTTTAATTACAGGTGTTATTGGAAACTTTTATTTTTTGCAGCGTAACGGTGCGAGGCTTACAATTATTTATGCACCATGCCTTCTATTTACCTATAGTGATAAACTTCAGCTCCAGGGAATCAGTTGGGAGTTATTTAAAGTTTTATTTCGTAGTATTTATGCATAAATACTTCTTTCATTTATTTATTTTATTTTCTGGACAGGTGCTTAGTTGGAAAATCTTTGTAGAACAAGGCCACACACTTTCAGCTTTGAGTTTATAGGAAGAGTGCGTGATATTTGTTCTTGTTTATTTGTTTGCAGACGTCTTCTAATGAGTTATCTATTGCCCGACTGGAAAAAATGGCAAGTTTCTATCTAGTTTGGGCTGGGCCCTAGTAATTTTTCTGTAGGAAAAATCTAGTCGAGGAAAACTTTTCAGATACTTGGCGAGCTCTTCCTGGATTTCAAACATAAGTGAGGCCCATCCTAGTAAGCACTTGTTGGACATCTTTCGGTTCCCCATCAGGAATGTCTCTTGTACACCAAAAACAAAAATTTCATAACCAATATGCAATTACAGTATCATACGACAATTTTTTCTCTCTTTCCTTTGTCTTCTTTTTCATATGACAATTTTTACTATGGGTGTGAGACATCTGTATATTATAGGATTGTTCAGTGACGAAAAAACTGTTCTAATATGTTCTACCTATAAAACAAAGTATATAAAACCCAGTTCTATTCTATATAATGAATTTGTTATGAAATATGGTATGAAACTTTATCACTTTCGACATCGAATTTTTGTATATCGAGTTAGTTCAGTGGGTTACGCATAGGACTGACAAGCAGAAAATTGTGGATCGAGTCCCACATAAGTCAATTTTTGTTTTGTTTGCCTGGTGAGGCAAAAGGGTTCATAATCGCCAAGGCCCTTGTCTTAGCCTTTGCTAGCCCTTGGAAGCCCATTGCCAAAATCTATATAAAACTCTCTAGCGCCTTGTCGAAAACTAGGTTGTTTTTCTGCGCTGGTGGCTAAAGTTAATTTAAGATGACATTTACAATCCAGAAACGACCACAGTCTCATGTCTTATCTAGCAAGCTCGTCGAGCCCGTTCAGCCAACTGCCTCATGTTTAGCAGACAAAGTTGGTTGAGATTGCTTTCCACTTGTGTTTTAGCTTGTCACTTGATATGCCCTTCCCATCTAAGGAATTGTTAAACAACTTTTAATTTGTATCTAGCCTTCGCGACGTTATCTTAGGAAGAGTTCCAATTTCAAAACTAGTCGCACTTTGAAGGCAGCTTCTTCGAACCACGAGAGATGTCTTTAGAAGTGGAAACATCTTACCAGCTTACTCACGCTACAGTCCGTTTTTTAACTGCAACCAGCAAGCTTCTTGCAGCCAGCCCGGTGTTCAGCTAATTGTCTCAAATTTGCATGCTTAATTTGTTAAGGCATCCTCCTCTAATGCTAGGCGCATATTGACACGGCACAGTACAGCACGAGTTTTTGTAAACAATATAAGTCAATAGAACAACGCAAAAAAATTAAAAAATAAACTATCGTTGGTTTTTAAAATAAAAGATCGTTTGTTTTTTTTTTAGAAATTACCTGTTTTTTTAAGTTTATTTAAACTATCAATACATAAGACTATTTTTGCTTCAATTAATATGTAAATTGACACGATGCGTGATTCAATATGCGGAGAACCGCATGACACGTTTCTATAATCGTGTCGTGCGACACTCGTCCGGTCACGTCATACGCTTCGAACGTGGCTCAATATGCGCCTAGCCTTAGGTATGCCAGACGCCACTTGAGTGGCGGTCTTCCTCTTCTTGGACTGCACCTAAACTTTTTCCGGACAGGATCATTGGTGCCCAAACGCAAATTTTATGATCCAGCTATCACCTTAGGTGTTGGACTTTTTCATTTTTGATTAAGTTAGTATGCGTACAGCCGACAGCCCGTGCATCATTTAGTCGTTATATCCTCAACTTCCCGACTATGCAGCTAGAATTCTAGAACTGAAAAGTTTCCCGGAGAATTTTTCTCTCAAACCAGCTTGAAGCTTGTTCACGCACTCGTTTCTTTTTGGTGCGACCTGTTCTCAGTTCGCAATCGGCAATAGCGATAGCGAGAGTAAAAACCGAATGGCAAGAACTCTGGTCTAGAACACACAAAGTCCATGTGATGTTCCGAGTGTTTGTGAACTTATTTACTTTACTTACTTTATAACTCCTCCCAAATGTGGAAAACGGCGTCAACTACCCCTACACGCCAAATTATTGTTTCCGGAAATGTGTTTGACCTCTGATCTGCTTTTTTCCTTCTCAACTGATCTGCACCAGGTCCTTTGGCCTCCAGTTCTTTTGCCATCTTCTGTTAAAGGTTCCCACTCCATTGCATGTCTTCTGCTAATACTGATTTCTATAGGTTTTGGGCCTATTCTACAATGGATCTCTTGGAGCTTTATTTGTTCAAAAAATTCTGAGGATATTTCGAAGACATCTATTCACAAATATTTGGAGGATAAGGATTTTTGTGACAGAGGCTGTCACTTTCCAATCCATGTGCTATGTACGTTACCATCGGGTCCGCCCGAGTCACAACTCACAACTTGGTTTGCATCCAGTAGATGTGAAGTGCCTTTCACATGAGCTACGAACTACGAATGTTAATTCAGAATTCTCGTGAATTTTGAGGTTTCATTCACATGAGTTGTCTCTGAGAGCTACGAATTCCCGTGCAACATAAACAAGCTAAATCGGTCGAGTGAATTATTTATTTGCAAGAACGAGTCTTGTTGTTGATTGCGTATTTACAAAAAACAGTTCGCAGAAGCGAGTTTTCGGTGATGTTAAAAAAAAATTAAATATAGTTTTTTGTTATTTAAACACATTTTTCGTTTTTTTTTTTTTCTTTTTAAACTTTGTAAATGAGATAATTTATTCACTTCATCAAGAAGTTAAAACAAAAATAAGTTGAAATTTCGTCTTGAAATTTATTATAATGATTTATTAACAGCTCATGTGAAAGGTACGTGCAGTCATATTCATATCCGTACCACCCCATCTCTTTTGAGACAACGCTCAATAAGCTGTTCACCGTTTTAACGTTAACTTTAGCAGATTTTCCAGAAATGTTGAGGATTTAAGTTTTCCCAGAGTTGATCCTCACTCTAACTTTATTCGCTTAACTTTCCAGATTGCTTAACCTTTTGGCATTTTAAATTTTAAAAAGGTCGACATTTTGAATAGTCGGTTTTTTTGTTGGCGATCATTCGTACCTAGCCCAGCAAGTTGCATCCTCATAGGTAGCCATAATAGCAACAAACTTCTCGGTAATTCCTCTGCTGCGTATAAGGCAAGCCAAATTAATTCTCTATTGAGATAATTGGAATCCTTTTTAAAGTCGATATAAAGCGAATGCATAGGCGAACGGAATTCCACGCATTGTTCTATATCATGATCCGCAAGGTGTTGCTGTGATCTTTGCAGGATGTGCGTACTTGCTCTTTGTCAAGGGTACAATCCGTTCGATTCGTTCCAAGCATATTTTGCCATCATCTTTGACACCGCAGGGAGGATACAGATCTCTCACCAGTTGCCGCATAAAATGTATCTTTTTGTATTGTTTGACAATCATCAATTTTTGTATTCCACGGTAAGCAATCATTATCTCATACCTGTGTTATCAGTTGATGAACCATTTCTGCAGATATTTGTGTGGCTGATTGGTAGAGCTTAGCGGGACTGCCACATTAACCTACTACTTTCTTCTTGAAAGATTTGATTGTGATTGTTATCTCACATAAACTGGCGGGCATTTGCGAGTTCAAGAATTTGCTTGAACGATTTGATCAATCAGGTTTGGGGACAATCAACCACCGACGACGACACCACCGTCAAAATATTGCGTGTGAAAAGATCTCACGACACCATATCTAGGTGGCCAACGGAATACGGGGTTGGCTATTGGTTGACATATATCCATCTTTTCCTATTTGACCGTTAAATACTCAAACTGACATAACGATTTTTCAAAGTCGACGTACCTTTGCGAGCAATTGGAAGGACCTTTGAAAATGTCTTATGCTTGAGCAATACTTTTGCACTGTTCTTTCAAGAACAATATGTTATGAAGAAGTTGCATGACAGCAAATGGCCTGGTCTAAACTTCTTTGTCGACATCAAATACATAGGTGTGGTAGTTGTCAACTTTAATGGAAGTTCTTGATGTGAATATTTGGTCGGTCATGGATTTTCCTGGCCTACCCTAAAGCGGACTGATAAAAACCTATTAGGTTGTTGACGAATGGCTTAAGGCGTTCACATAAGCGGGAAGATAAGATCTTATAAGTGAAATTAAGGGGACTCGGGACAGTTCAGTGGAAGATTCTTGAAAATCGGACAAAAATGCTGAGGTTCCATTTATCGGTCATGCTTTAGACCATAATTTACAGATGAGCATATACAATTATGCAAATGCACTCCTAACTATGTATGTAATCTCCTGCCATTTTGAACAGCTTTATAACGAGGCCATTCGTAAGTTTTAACATCTATTTTGAAATTACTTTAGGATATAGGTTTGTACATACGATATGCATAAGCATCTACCCTCACTCCATCAAGCTCTTACGGACGAAATTGTTGCTTAAACATCATTAAAATCTTAATGTACAAATTTGGTATACACCTACTCTTACATAATTTTTAATGTAATTCAAATTTCTGAAACAGACTAATTTATATGCATTAACACGTTTGTTTTAATTAAAACTTTCAAATTTTTCTCAAACTGTCTATATAAGAGTCCATTTGCAGTTATTTTAACTCCAGACTGAATTAATTTTTCCTCCGTCCGTGCGTCCGTAACGTATCCCCTCAATAAATATTTATCATTCCATTTAATTTGACTTCAATCAATCATGAATAATTTCATAACCTTGGACCGATAAGTCTCATGGTTTAAATGCAAAATATTTTATTCAAAAGTATGGTTAAATTATTCATAACCCTTTTTAAGGACAGCGATAGAGTGAAGTGTGAGAGAGAGAAAAGATTGACTGACAGGCACAACATTTTAATTTTATAAATATAACAATAACGATAATTTAATGCAGAAAAACACTTTACCCACAATTTATTACATTATAAAGACAATAATAGGACTAAAATCAATAAAATTCAAGCGTACACTCTGGGTCTATAAGTATAAGCTTTATGATACCAAATATATTTAGTGTTCGGTGGGATGTCAACAACAATGTGGCTGTTGCTACGGAAGTAACGCGTCATAGAGTAAGCAAGGTATTGAGCACTTCTAATTAATTCTGTGACACACTTTTGAAGAACGATTTCGATGAGTGGCTTCAAATTGATCATGTGACCGTATCATCAATTTTTACACAATACATTTTTTTTGTGCTCTTTGAGAGCTTAAAGCAATACATTCTCAGACGAAAGAGTCAATTTAAAAATCCATAATAGCCCAGTCAAATTAGAAAAAAAAAAAGCCCTAACCCGGACAAAATTTTTTGCAGGTACCTATATTTTTGAGTGGAAATGCTCAGAGCAGTGTCCTTAATCAATTGTGAAAAGACCCAAGCAATCCGCGTTGGCGTACGACGACAATCTTGAAAAAATGCAGCCATCTTGCACTATTTGTTTGTGGCTATATCTCTGGAACTTGTTGTCCTAAAAAGACCATTCAAGGGACAAATTAACGGGCTTAGATAGCCCAAATCAGGAAAGTAAATACAAATTAGTAACAGGTATTGCATGGCTACTGTTTTGAATTAAATGAATTTAACAGACTAAATTGCAGTGCAAATTCGAAAAAACTACCTATGTCCCATAAATATTTATTATAAAGCTGAAATTTTGTGAACATGTTCAGAACATGCTTTGTCTTTCGAGGGCAACAAGTTCCAGAGATATAGCCACAAACAAATAGTGCCAGATGGCTGCATTTTTTCAAGATTGTGGTCGTACGCCAACGCGGATTGCTTGGGAATTTTCACAGTTGATTAAGGACACTGTTCTGAATATTTCCACTAAAAAATATACGTGTACAAAATTTTGTCCGGGTTTGCCACAAACAACTAACTAACCTGGGACAATAGAATAAATGGCCCATACTTTTAAATAGCCGGATAATAAGGGTTTTAGTATGATACTACTTAATATTTTTCTAACTTGAAAACAATTTTCTAAAAATTTCTAAATTTTAAATACTTTTTCACTAGTATCATACTCAAAAAAGCTGAACACGTCTAAAAAAGTGACAGTTCGTGCGAAAAGGTCACAAACAACCCTCATTTTGACATTTATAAATGCAAAGTGTCATATGGATTTAGTTCGATTATAACAAGATTTGGAGATTTTACTAAAGATGTAAGGAGATATGAAAACCAAGTCTCTAATAACATACCTACTAATTGTGGCGCAACATACCGGGTGTAGATCACGGCCTTAATAAACA
The DNA here is from genome assembly GCA_949320155.1 of Melangyna quadrimaculata. Classification (NCBI taxonomy): domain Eukaryota; kingdom Metazoa; phylum Arthropoda; class Insecta; order Diptera; family Syrphidae; genus Melangyna; species Melangyna quadrimaculata. The sequence continues at coordinate 402,926,752 of OX439483.1, forward strand.
AGCTGACAAGACCTATAAGCTGACAAGACCTACTTCTGTCACTAGTTCGATGTCGCTGTATAGCCCGTAAAATTTGGTTTTGTATTTTCTCCTACATTTTCCCTCTATGTATACGCGACTGAAGATAACCGGAAGAATTTTTCTCTCAAATATACCTAAAGCATACCGCGTACATACTCATCCGCCGTCCATGCATCTACAACATATAGCAGGACCGTGATGATAAGTGTCTTATGCAGGGGCACTTTAGTTGCTCGAGAGAGGAATTTGTTTCTCAATTGCCTAATTAGCCCAAGGAAGCAGGGATTGGCAAGAGATATCCTTCATTTGAGATATTCTTCATTTGTCTAAGTTGATAGCAAAGCCCAGGTAGACAAAGTCCTTAACTTCTTCAAAGTTTATATGTCTATATGATAACGTTCTATCCAAGATGTCGGTATTTGGTGTCAATTCTCGATGGCAGTGTTTAATTGGTTTTTCCCTCATTTACCTCAAAAACCATCTTTGCCGCTTCATTCTCAATTAGTGCAAAAGCTCCTGTGACATCATATCTTGTTCTTCCCATATCCCGGCCGTCTGGAGTCAAACTTCGTTATACGGCTTAACTGTGTTCGAGAGCCGTACGTTTTCAAAGTCCAACATTGGCTCCTCGGAATTTTTGGACATCCATGATACTTCAGAAGTGGCTTTTGCGTCGTTTGCAATGTGGTCATACTGGTTCACGATTGATTCATCAAAAGATTTCTTGCTCCCCTTTTGAATAATAAGTTGAGGACACTACGTACTAGCTACCAGATTGTTTAGTCACGAAGAAAAGTCAATTAGCCTGAGTCCATTATCGGAGACGGTGTCGGTTAGGTTAGGTTAGGTAAGTGGGCTGACAGTTGATCTTGTTATCTTCACACTTAGATCAGTGTAGATCCATTGTGATACCCTGGGGATTAATCCCCATAAAAGAAACCTATGATAAATCCAATGACATAGCCCGTAGAGGGCGTCAATACAGTTCTTACAAGCTGAAGGTTGGAAAAGTCGTTTACAAATTGATTGAAGGAGTGTCAGTCGCTGCGTAAATACCGGGTTGAGGATAGGTTGACGTACCATTGTCTTTTAAGGGCGTGTACCTTTCCCTTACCCTCACTGGATTGATCAACCCCACACCAGACCCGTAGGTGCAGTGACTCCATGCAACGTCTGACGGTGTCGGGTAGGCTGTGCTTTTCGAATATGTAACAAAAGTAGTCTTCTATTCCTAGCTGTGCATTAAAATTACGTAGGACAATTTGAATGACATACCCTAGGCGACCACTGATCATATTTCTTCTCCATGAGTTCCTAAAATTCGTCTTCCTGTTTCTTGTCATGATGTGGGGCATCTACGCATATGAGGCTTATATATGGCGAATTATGCATTGTTGAAACTCAAGACTTTTTGCCGAAGTCGAACTCTAACGACAAATCAACATATCGCAGTTTTCCATCTGCTCTAAGAATGCCTGGCCCATATCATAGCACTTTTTCGATAGCGATCGGTGATGTCTGATTTGAAGCAGTTTCAAGCATCTGCTAAAGTGCTAATTATTTAGCTGCACGTGGCCTAGGGACAATACATTAAACAATATATTCTTGAATTCGATAGTTTTTGCATCGATTCACTTTTGACATTGTTAGAAAAGTCCCCCATATTTCGTTTACACAACGAAAGGTTTTGCCCTTAATAAGGTTTTTAATATGGTCACCTGAAATATGAAGTCCATAGTGTTAAATGCTGTCTCGTATTTGATAAAATCGTTTATGGGAAAAAATCCAATCGAATAGGTGTGTCGTGTGAACTGTGCATAACAAAATCTAGTATTCAGAGGAATAATCAAAAGGTCCGTCAAGCTGCGTCGTCCACAACGGAAATTCAAAATTCAAATGATGCAGGAATAAGAAGCTATTTAGGGGCTCAATTGGTACCCCATACCCGGCAGAGCACTTAAAAGCCTTCCCACTGAAACGCGTGGATGACCCAGCTTGACGTCAAGCTGCGTCGTACACACCTATAAATACAAACAATTTCAAAACTCTAACGATTCAGGACGTAAGCGCTATTTAGGGGCTCATACATTACCACAATCTTAAATTTAGTGTTCCACGATTTCACCTTGAAAATGGGTACCGAATGTGCCATAAATGACTATAGACAAAATTAAAAAAAAATCTGGTTAGAAGTAGGATTAGGTTATTTGAAAATATATAAAGTTTTGTCTTTCTACTCCCACTGGTTTGGTTTAACAGGGCAAAATCCTTTTTTTTATGACGTTCCTATTTTCAAGCTGGGTCCACCATAACGATAAATGAAAATATAATCAAGCAGAAACTTAGCGCCAGATCATTGTGGACCAACTAATATAAAATTTGCTCTTAAAAAACTGTATTTTAACATTTTGCACCCACCCTACCAGTTTCTACGTGCAATCATTTTTTTTTGGAGACATCATTGAAATTTTGTATTCGAATGTAAGGACGACGCAGCTTCACGTCAAGCTGGGTCGTCCACGGGTTTCAGTGGGAAGGCATTTAAATGCTCCTCCCGGATTGGGGTACCAAATGAGCCCCTAAATAGCTCCTAATTCCTGCATCATTAGTATTTTGAATTTCCCTTGTGGGCGACGCAGCTTGACGGACTTATAATCACAACCTACAGCAGGTGTATGCAGAATATTTTGAATTTAAGATATTGGGCCCAATCCACTGATGCAGAGTGTATTTTTTATTCACAATTTCGTATACATATACATACATAATATCTAATTTTCTATTTAACCACCCCACTCACCATTGTTTCTCATTTCACACCCACAGAAACTGTAAACCATGTCCCGTTGCAAAGCCGACTTTCTTGTGTGGCGCCGACAATAGGACCTATTCATCCTTATGCAGATTAGATTACCACAACTGCATCCACTCCACATCGATCCGGATAGCTTGTAAAGGATTCTGTCCCTGCAAGGGTGAGTTCTTGTTACGGCTGATGATGATGGTCTCAGACATAAAAATTAATTGCGTTTAGTTATTTAGTTTTTTTTTGTTTCTCTTTGTTTTTGGTCTTTATTCTTGTTTTTTTGTTTTAATGTACCCTCTTCATTAAGAGCCTGCTTTTCTCGTATAGAATTCTAATTTGTTTTCTCTCTAATCCTGTGCACAGATCCTTCCGATAGCAAACGACTGCAACGAGTTGGGGAACGGCAGAGTGCCTTCAATGCCAAATATAAGAAAACCCTCGAACAATATAAGGACGCTAATAACATGCTGAAGGATGTAAGTAGAATTGCACGAACTTAATGTTAGAAACGGCTGGGTAATCATGTTCCGCGTGATGTAATTTTTTTTTTTTTTCATTTTTGGATGCCATGTACAGGAGAAGGACGACAACAATCGGCACTATAATCATATTAATTCGCAATTTACTTTCACTCCAGAGGAAATCAAGTACGATAACAAACACTACAAGTATCTCAAGTACACTGCCTATAAGAAGGTAAGTACGAATTTCTACATTTATCAACTAGAGAAGTATTTCGATATACGAAGGAGAAATAGAGAGGGTATGGGGATGGCTGGTGGGTCTTATTAGGGAACCATGTGGTATCTTAATCGTTTATCGTTTCATAAATCTTATGGAACGCATTGTTGTAATCGGAGCGGAGTATATAGGAAAATGTGTAGGCTGTAGAAGTTGTTAAATCCAAACTGATATAATTCACTAAGGCTTTTATCTACATATAGAGCGAGTTCATTACAGAAAACGAAAGGACCTACACTCCGACAGCCAGAACCGGAGCCCCCTATTCCTAGATCGCTAGATTACTATTTCTAGAAATCCTGGTTATGTCAAGGCTTCTATATACATATGTTTCTAAGTATACCAGATTTTTACAAAAGATGGATGGGGCTTCGGCTTTGTGTGTTTGTTGGTTTTTATATGTACTATATAGAGAACTCCAAAGGACTAAAGATGATATTTTGTGGAGTGTTTTAAATTTTCAATTATAATGTCGGAAATGCTGCTTTATACCTGTCGGGAATAGACTGGGTATTGTTGGCGTTGTTGTTGTTTATTTTTGTATCTTCACTTCTTCTGGGAGAAATAGACATTATTATCCATTTACATAGACTATACACAGGTTAGCACTAACTTTATGGTTTAGTTGGAAGCTTCAGGGAAGAGTTGTGATGTGCTTGCAGCAGAAGGTACCTATAGTTTGTTATGATGGTGTAAGCATGTGGTGCAATACCGGAAGTGAAAATTTTGCTCCCATATGGCAAACCTTCGCCGTCGTTCATCGTTGTTATATTATATGTTTTGTCTCTTCCTTCCTTAAGGTAATATTCTTTGTAGTTTCTGTTAAGAAGTATGATTGAAAATTATAAACTTCGGTTATCCTTGGATTGTTAAAGAAAACGTTTATATACTCGTACCGACGTACATTGTAGGTACAAATTATTTTTTTTTTTTATAAAAACAAGTTGTATAGCTATTAGCTATGTACATACAAAAGGTATACTCGTATAATACAGTGCAAATGTGTAACTTGTGCTGCCACAATATATTTTCGTGTACCTACGTGCAGGTACATTATGTGGTTCAATTTGTTTTCATTTATATATAAATTGTTCTACCGAAGTTTTCTGTATTCAAGAAATGTCGGAGGAAATAATGGTTTCTCTTCTTTTTAAGAAGAACAAATTGAAATCAATTAATATTATGTACATACATGTGTTTGCTGAAAAAAACTACAGAAACAAACAATCAGGCAAATCCGCCATCGATATGTTTACGCATGTTTATTAAACTAATTGATTTTATCATATTTTGAAGGTCAATACCTATCAGATCTATTTTTTGTAGTTCTATTCGATGGGGACAAAGTGAGATGTTTGCTGACACGTATTGTTGTGATTATTTCACTCAAATGAATTGATTATTTAAACTCCCTACGCCACTTGTTTCATCACTAACAATACACGAAAGAAGAGATGAGTTATATAAAACTTATAACAGAAGTATACAAACTTCTGTTATAAGTTTTATAGAGGTACATATCTTAGTTAGTTAGTTGAGAACAAGCTTTCGTGTGAGGCAGACATATCCATAATTAAAATATAATTTTAATGTTTAGTTTAGTTCTAAGTGATAATAATAAAATATATTATATTAATTATTAAATACGGACTTGAGTCTTTAATGAACCTACAGTATCAACTCCACAAACAATTGACCATGTGAGATACATGGGAATTCAAGATTGGTACAAAAAACATCCAGAGATACATGGGAATTCAAGATTGGTACAAAAAACATCCAGAGATTGTACTTGCGACTTCTTTCTTCTTCTTCTTCTTCTTCTTCTTCTTCTTCTTCTTCTTCTTCTTCTTCTTCTTCTTCTTCTTCTTCTTCTTCTTCTTCTTCTTCTTCTTCTTCTTCTTCTTCTTCTTCTTCTTCTTCTTCTTCTTCTTCTTCTTCTTCTTCTTCTTCTTCTTCTTCTTCTTCTTCTTCTTCTTCTTCTTCTTCTTCTTCTTCTTCTTCTTCTTCTTCTTCTTCTTCTTCTTCTTCTTCTTCTTCTTCTTCTTCTTCTTCTTCTTCTTCTTCTTCTTCTTCTTCTTCTTCTTCTTCTTCTTCTTCTTCTTCTTCTTCTTCTTCTTCTTCTTCTTCTTCTTCTTCTTCTTCTTCTTCTACATTTAACCGGTGGCGGCGATTGTCATGATCTCGAGGGGGACCACAACTCTCACATTCAACTGATTCAACTAAGGTTCCTCTTGTCGACAAGCCTTCGGTTTTGGATTGTTCCATATGTCTGAGGACAACTTAATGCAGGTGTCGTTGTATTTGTTTCATCCAGGACTTTTTGCGCCTGCCTTTCTTCCGCGATAGTGTTGGAACGTCTTTTGCTATTGCCTTTTGAACTGGGTTCTCATGCCATCTTCTTTGTACATGACAGTACCAGCTAAGTTGTTCATGCTGTATTTTGTCTAAGATGCTATTTTTGACGTGTAGGCTTCTTCGGATTCTCTTACTTATTATTCGATCACGCTGTGTCACATCTGCTGTCATGCGAAGCATCTTCATTTCAGCTGCCGTCAATTTACTCTCATACTTCTTGTACATGTACATTGTCACACTGTGAACCGTATGTAAGCGCTGGACGAACAACTGTCGTGTAGAGTTTTTCTTTCAGCTTAGGGGGCATTTTTCTACCACAGAAGATGGCAGAGTTTTCCCGCCACTTCATCCACCCTACCCTTACGCGATTTTTGATGTCGTCGTCACATGAACCTTTGCTATTGATTATTGATCCAAGATATTTAAACTTTTTGCACTTGGAAAGCACTGTGAATCGGCCTGTGTGGATCGGTAAATGGACAGCGCTAATGCGGTATCCAGTTCCATCCAGAACATCCACCCATACATCAAGTGCTCGTTGCAAGGACACAGGATCTTCACTTATGATGGCTCCATCGTCCCATAACATCAAAGAAGTTCGAAAATTCTGTGGAATAGTTGGTGGCTACATTTTCAAATAGATTTGTATGAATGTAACTCATTGGCGTTTGGATTTTGAATGATTGACAGCCTTGTTTTCACAACCAAAGTTCCCCGTGCAATCAATCAATCATAAATTCATATTCGAGAAAGTATTTGTGAAGGGTTCTTCCAGGATATTTATAAAATGACAAGCAAACGGTTGAAATTCAATCAGGCAGGTGACTAATTTACCGGAATCAAAGCACTGCACATCGCCAAAAATTCAATTCGAAAAGCAATTTAACTTGCAATTTCTTCAAATATTACTATAAAGCCTTTACCCTCCAGGCAAGTGTTCAATTCATATGCCAGAATCGATCTTGGGCGGACAGCAAAATCATTGCACCACCAAAATCTCACTCATCATTTCGTTAATCTTTCAACGTGCAATTCAAGGTTTCTAATGCTTATTCATCCCAGATGATAATCTTACATATTGGTCCAATACTTTCGCCATCGCAAAGTTCTCTGAAATGTTACATGTATGTATTTTCTTTATCCTCTGGTTGATCCAATAGCATTTTCAATGCGCAATTCGTTTGACAGCATTCGAAAAACTAGCCCCAATCCCATAAGAATCAAGTACCAAAATAATCTCAGATTTCATAAAATTAAAATCATTGAAATCAGGAATGTTTTTCCATTTCCACCGGGCGCATTAAGGGAGAAAATTCCACCATGATAAAGATATCGACTGCTTGCATCAATTCGTTGCGCATCACTTGCTTAAGTTCTGGATACGACATTGTCACATTTGTTCGAACAGCTTGATTCAATGCAACTCGATCGAAATCCATTTTTCGCTCCAATATTCTCGATTAAACACGAATAAATGTACTTAAACTGGATTTCCCTATTTTTTTTTTGGGTAAATAAAAATCCATCGAGCTTGAAATCTTACAAATCGAACGATCCATTCTTGAGCCATGTGTGCACACAAGGACGGATCGAACAGTCCAAAGCGTTATACTATTATATATGTATGTATGTATGTACTTATGTTTTAAATCTAGAGAGAATTTATTATTTTTAATTTAATATTGATTTCCGGTTTGTTCATATCCAAATGACTTTGTGGTAAGAACAGCTTCTAAGCTTACCACGGTGGTAGTTTTTGCTTCTTGATCGGCTCGTCGTCGTTGTTGATAGAAATAATTCAATCGTTCAGTAGTGCTGACACATCAAGGTATCGTGGCTCACTGGTGCTGATTCTTACTTCGGGCTTCGGATGATTTGATTACTTGCTAGTCTTTTGGCAGTACTAATCATGTATTTGTCCAGGAATGTTGTTCCGGATGCTTCGTAGAGTCGCTCAAATGCTTTCCTCGACGACGTTGGTCAAAGTATCTGCGTCCTGTGGAGACCAGTTATTTTTTACCCTCAAACATTCCAAAGCTTTCCAATAGACCCCTTTCACACAAGGAACTTAACTTTTATATTAGCCGCCGGCTTAAGATACTGTCGAATGTTTTCTCTACATCCAAGAAGCTCCCAACAGCAACTACATCAAGAGTAGAATGTTTCTCCCGAAATACAAATTGTGTATCCGGGTTGATGTTGTGAGTAGTGAAAAATACTATCCACCTCCGAAAAATAAGTGATTTAAGGATTTTGCTGGTGTTCTTTAGAAGTGATATGGGACGATATGCAGAAATGGGACTCCTGCTGACTTTCTTCCGTATCAGTACTGTTTTCGCTTTCTTCGATCTCATTGGAAAATAATAATTGCGTTGACGCAATTTTTCAATAGGATCGCAAGGAATAGCTTCATGACTTGGGGAAATCATTTCAGGCTTGGATGATTTTTTATGTCGTCCACTCTGGATTAACTTGAGCTCGGGATCACTGGCAGGATTATCGTTGAAAATTGTTAATTTAGTGTGTGTTTGCTTTAGCTGTTGATTAATCATTGACTCGACTTTCTCCAAAGATGCTTCTTCAAAATATTCAGCAATCGATTTCGCCTTATCATGAGTAGTCACGACTTGAGTACCCCTTGTCCTGTACTATTTTTTCTGTCATTTGTTGTCTTTTTCCGATGATCTTTTTTAATTCTTTGAATGCATTGAGGCCAGGTTTGATGATTTAGTTTTTTTGAACTGCTTGTTTTTGAATTGCAAAGAGCGTTCCTCAACATAATGTATGTACATTTTTTCGCACTTCGCTACTTGTAATTGATAATTGCTGTTGACAGCACTCCATATCCTTTGTTGCATCTTCTGCAGTCGCTTCCACAATTGCTGTCGACAATCATACCATTGAAAGATCCCTTTAGAAAAGGCATTGGTCTTTTCACAATTATCAGCTATTTTTACCTCAGTCATTTATTAATCATCAAACCGAAGATTGATAAGGGCATAATACCGCATTTGAGTGGGCAGAATAGCCAACAGAATCACAAGATACGAGTAGCGCTGAAATCCTGAGCACGTTTGGAATATTTCTGAGAAGCTTTTCTTAAGTTAATAGTTGCAACGGGTACGTAATTCAGGTGCGATTTGTTGTCCATCGGGGATTCCGGTTTGGAAATTCTCTTTAGCGCTCTGTAAACGCTGGAACATGATGCGAGTAAACTTGGTTCGAGTACTATGTTCGAGTTAATTTTAATTCTCTGCGGGCTGGTTCTAGCCTCAATTTGTTGGTATCCTAAATAAAAATGTGGTCTCACCAAATTCAAAAGTTGTATGATATTTTAATTTTCGAGGGTGGAGCTACGTGTTTGTCGCACCAAGTTCTCCTGTCTACGGACGAGTTTATAACGTTTACTCGAACATTTCAATATAAAGATGGCCATACACGAGCGAGCCGGACACCTCGGAGTCAACATGCCTCGGGCATATTACACTGAATAAATGTCAAAAAGGTTTGGTACCGAACCATTTGGATTTTCAACTAGTCGGACAACAACGAACCAAATTGGTTCCGAACCGTTCGGCTCGCTCGTGGTATGGTTGGTCAGCTTTAACTTTCCAAAAAGTGAAAATTGAAAGTAATTATTCAAATCAATGGCATATGTTTCGTATCGTTAGAAAGAGCAATGAAGTTCGAGTAGTGTCAGCTTGGTTTCACTGTGTGCGGAGTTTAGTCGAACCAAGTTTACTAGCACCATGTTCGACCGTTCGCAGAGAGGCTTTGAAATCGATACAAAGATGGCTGTGCTGTGATTGACTTAAAATTCATTGGTCTCCTTTAAGATTTGTATAAGTGTGAAGATTGGTGGATCTACTGGAATAGAAAACACATTGGCACTTTTGATTAAAGAGTTCCTATCGCACTTTAGCCATTTAAGTTCCGAGCATAACTCTAACATCATTCCAGTGTGCCAAATTCTTTTCAAGAAATAAGTTGCTGGTGATTTTTTGATGATTTCTTTAAATTCCTTCTAACATCTCTTACACCTTTCACAAGGTTTCAATGAAATGGAAGGAGATTGTTTGTTCAGTTTTCTTTTAAATTCTCCCTTGATTGAACGCACCCTACACTAACTTGAATTGTGAGAAGGAATGTCTAGAACAAATTTCTTCAAATCGTTGGTCAGTGCGGCTTTTCTTTCTCCTCCTTACTTCTTATTCTGATGATGTAAATTATTATAATTGCCCCCAATTTCAATCGATCCATATTTATCGTATCTTTTTATTTTAGGACAATCAATTCCAGGATGACAAACATAAAATCCGAGGCTACAACGAGGTGGTAGAGAAGCCACAAAAATACACTAAGACCAGCATCACCAACAACGGTAATTTTTTTTCTTGTTCTCTTTTGTCTATTTCTATTTTTGCAGAAAATGCACACAAATCACATTCATATGTATATATCGACCAATTTCAAATGTCACGTTTGGTTCTTCAAACTAAAAATGTCAGTTGTTATAAATGCATCCACCTCTCTATATCTTGTATATGTATATAATCCAGGTTATCCATCAAAATCGGTAGAATGCAAGCCACAGCAATTAACAGCGATTGGCAATCGGCTTCTCGATTGGTTCTCCGTCATAATGGCCGACAGCAAGAAACGTCGTCAGCACAATCAGAAGTCCAAAGCGCACTTCCCACCCGCATGCAAAACTGAAGCCAAATGGATGTTCGGTCATTTGGATTTGAACAATGACGGCTTCCTGTCCCTGCAGGAAATGTACGACTTGGAACATGACCAGAATGAACGTTGCATTAAGCCATTCATTGACACATGCGACCTGGACCAGGATAGCACGATTAACACGCGCGAATGGTGTCGATGCTTCGAGAAGACAGATCGTCCTTGCGCCGCGGTTAGACGAAGAATCGCTGGCGACTTTGCAGGTGAGATAGGTATATATTGACTTTTTGACATAAATATACTACTTCACAAAAATTCCCCCCACTTTGCTGTGTCACCTTCGCTTCGCTTCACTTCGTTCTCGCCGTCATTGATGCTTGCTTATAAAAGTGTCACTCATCAAAATGACAGTTGAAGGTAGGCGTTTGTGGCGGGCGTTGTTGGGCGTTGATATGGGTGGTTTAATAACTTACTTCCGCCCGACTTCGCAGTCTGCTTTGCATTATTTGCTTGCATTTTCTGTGCACGTTTGCCCAGAGAACACTCATATATCACCTAAATCACACACACTCATATAACATTGATACACACATGCTATATATAAATAATACACCTGCCATTTTATTTAATACACACACTTAGTATTCTCTCCCTGCTTCGCTAAAAACGTCCTATATCGCGCGCTTTTAAACGTAAAACCCTTCACATCACATGTACTCATGCTTGCAGGATTCCGTGCTAATTGGAGAAATTTGTTTTCGTTTATTTTTCAAGGAGCCTATGCACCTGATTGCGACGTTCAAGGATTCTATAAGCCAACACAATGTCACAATTCGGTCGGCGTGTGCTGGTGTGTCGACAAACATGGAGTGGAGTTTGCAAATACCCGCACCCGGGGAAAACCAAATTGCGGTAAGTACATCAGCATCTCCTTTGCTTTACCTCCCCCCCCCCCCCCCCCAAATCCACCAATTGAGTTGGTTTAGTTGGTTTAGAAAATGCAATGCACTTTTACACTTCTTGAACCAGAAAAAGGAAGGCATATATAAATGTACTTCAACATTTATCTATATAAATACAGTTGAAATCTAAATATATATAAATACTTGGATCTATGTTATTTATTATTTTGTTGAAGTAGAACAACTTAACCTGCTAAAGCCACTTTATCCATAAATTTTCTTCTTGGAGTCGGATTTATTATGTGTTTGTAATTAGGTATTGATGTTGTCAAAAAAAAACTTAAAGAATAATGCGGTTTAAGGGTTAAGAACTTAAAATCAAATGAAATTGCAATCGAAATAATAAGGACACACAAATACGCTTCTGAGGGTAAAAACGCAGCAAAATATTTGAGAAATAATAACAAGTGTAGGTAACTATCAGCAACGAAGTTTGCAATTTTTTGAGATTGTTTTACTTGTATTTCTTTTTTGGTTAACAGTTGTGGTATGTATTGGTATTGAGGGTGCGAAGTTGTAATTTAAGTTTAAGAAAAAGAAAAAGGTACGCATTTTTGGATTGGATTTGGATTATAATATCCGTTCTAAGTCATTAATGAGAAGTTGTGATTGATAAATGAGGAGTTTGGCCACCATTTTGAAAAAGGCGTTAAGGCCATTCTCTCGGACCATAGAACATATATTTTTTTTTAAAGCGTAGAATATAAATATTTTTTTGTTGTACAATTGTATATAAAATCTATAGTACTTTCAACGTTTGTGACACCTGCTGGTTCGGCAACTAACTTGCTAGCCCCTGAAGAAATCAGTAATTTCCGAAAACGTGATTTTTTTTATTTTACGCGCTTACAAAAGGGCTTAAAATGTTTTTAACACAGCACGAGCGATTAGGTTATTAGGAGAGGATTTAGAAGGAGATACCGATGTACATTAGTTTTAAATGTTTGCATATCGAAATGGGAGGGAAAAGTTGGGCCGGGTAAAGCATTCCACATTCGTGTGGTGCGACTGAAGAAAAAATATCTATGCAATACATTACGTCCGAAGTTGGGCTCGAGGGTAAACTGATGGGCATTCCTAGAAGCGCCAGTATAACGGTTGAATTTTTTAAGGGGAGGAATGCAACTGGCTATTTTACTAGACCACTGTTTATAATAGGTAATAGCAATAAAATTGAGAAAGACACGAAACATTACGGCGGTGTTCGAGTGATGTAATTGTATCCGTCATACTTCTTTCACCTATAATTTTTAAAGCTCTCTTTTGTATTCTGTCCAACAAACTCAAGTGAGTTTTTGAGCTCCTGCCCAAACATGATAATTGTAGATCACAGCCAGATCAGAAGGGGAGACAAATTTCTTGAATTTACGGAGAAAACCTAGACACTGAGCAGCATTTTGGGCGAAATCAAATATGTGGTCATTCCACAAAAGGTGGTCTGTCACACACATAACGAGAAGTGAGAGCTGTTCGGTTTCCTCGATGCAAGTGCCGTCCATGGATAGGGACATTGGGGGTGGGTTTCGCTTTAATGCCAGGAGACAGCACTGAGTTTTTGAAGCATTAAATTCTACGCGGTTTTTGATTCCCCATTGGATAATGCGCGCATTTTCGATAAGAGAGCTTGATGCCAAACTCTATTAAACGCTTTTGAAATATCAAGTGCCATAATCTTACTTTCTCCAAAACGATGTTAAGATTTGTTCCACTGTTCGGTGAGATATACCATCAGCTCACCAGTGGACCTATTGCTACGAAAGCCGTACTATTTCTTGATGTTCTTTCTTTAGATGGCGCTCACAGGGCAGGGTGGGCTTCGGCCTCAACTTACAAAGCCTCTCCAGCCAGCTCTGTCCCTAGCTAGCCGCTTCCAGTTCCGCACACCGAGTTGTTTGAGGTCGTCCTCCACTTGGTCGCGCCATCTGTTATGGGTTCTTCCTCTGCTGCGTACACCATCGGGGTTGGATTCGAAAACTCGTCGGGCAGGTGCATTGCTGTCCATACGCTCCACGTGCCCCAGCCATCTCAACCACTGTATTTGTTGACCAGGTGAACGTCCCTGTAAGGCCCGTATAGATAATCGTTGAATCTTTTCCTTCGATACACACCGGACCGAAAATCACACAAAGAATCTTTCACCCGATTTTGTCAATGTCCATGCTTCTGCCCCATAGAGCAGGACCGGGATGATAAGGGGATTGTATAAAGCCTACTTGGTTCTCTGAGAGAGAACCAGCCTTTCTTAAATGCCTTCTTAGACCGAAGAAACACCGGTTGGCAAGAGTAATTCTTCCTTTGATCTCTGCACTGATGTCATTTTGCGAGGTAATAGTGGAGCCCAGGTAGATAAAGTCCTTGAAAATTTCAAAGTTATATCTATCTATCTTTTTTTTCAATTGTTTTTTCAATTCAATTAATTTATTTATGGCTCTGTACAATGTGAACAAAATTCACATGGTAGTACAGGTAATAACGGGTGATTTTTTAGCTGGTTTGTTTTGGCAACACTGGTTTTGACAGCTGACGTGTGTTTAGTACCTTGTGTCACTGTCAAACAGCTTCAGTTTGGTTTGCAATTAAACCATGGATCGTCTTACAAATGAACAACGCTTGCAAATTATTGAATTTTACTATCAAAATTCGTGCTCGGTTCGAAATGTTCATCGCGCGCTGCTTCCATTTTATGGTCGGCATTCTCGACCTTCTGAGCAGTCTATTCGGAAGATTGTGACCAAATTTCGCACCAAATTTACTTTGTTGGACATTAAACCACCAACACGTTTACGTACTGTGCGTAGTGAAGAAAACATTGCGGCGTATCAGCTAGTGTGACAGAAGACCGCGAAATGTCGATTCGGCGCCGTTCCCAGCAGTTAGGCCTTTGTTACAGCACTACGTGGAAAATTTTGCGGAAGGATTTGGGCGTAAAGCCTTTTAAGATACAGCTGGTGCAAGAACTAAAGCCAGCCGACCTACCACAACGCCGAATTTTTGGTGAATGGGCTCTTGGAAAGCTGGCCGAGGATCCGCTTTTTTATCGAAAAATTGTGTTCAGCGATGAGGCTCATTTTTGGTTGAATGGGTACGTAAATAAGCAAAATTGCCGCATTTGGAGTGAAGATCAGCCAGAAGCATTGCAACAGCTACCAATGCATCCCGAAAAAGCCACTGTTTGGTGCGGTTTATGGGCCGGCGGCATTATTGGGCCATATTTCTTCAAAGATGATGCGAATCGCAGCGTTACTGTCAATGGTGAACGCTACCGAGCGATGATAACAAACTTTTTTTTGCCCGAAATGGAAGTTCTTGACTTGCATGATATGTGGTTTCAACAAGACGGTGCCACATGCCACACAGCACGCGAAACAATGGCGCAATTGCGAGGCGAGTTTGGTGAACAGTTAATTTCACGTTTCCAAAATTGGACTCAGCGGATGGGCTACCTGAGACGCAGCCGCGGTCAACATTTGCATGAAATTTTCTTTAAACAAGGTTCAAGCTATCGATTCAAATAAATATTTTTTGTATTTTTTTTTTTTTTAAAGTTCTAAACCTCTTAAAAAATCACCCATTATATGAAAATAAATAACTATTACATACATAAGAAAACTAAGTTAAAAAAAATAGAAAATGATAAGTAATTAAATATAAATTTAAATAAGTAATTAAATATAACTATAAATTTAAAGATATATATACAACACATTATGTAGTTAAATAAATTAGAGTGAGGTTGGAATGTTTCCTTTTAAATAATTAAAGACGATTGCCAAAAATTGGTTCTGTTCAATTTTACTTCTAACTGAAAGAGGAAGGCTATTCCAAAGTTTTACCGAGTGAATGAAGAATTGACGTCTCGATATCAAGCAAGAATACAAACTTGGTCTAATTGTTACTCCGCGATTTGAGTATGAAAAGGTTATTTTACTGCTTAAATACTGTGGGCATTTACATTTAATTATTTGTACGAGAAGGACTATGCATTTATATTGGAGGAAACACTGCAAGTCACAACCGAGTATGTGGGGCCTGTATGCTGACACATGTTCGTGCCTTCGAAGATTAAAAACGAATCGCGTGACAGAGTTGAGTGTGAGTTTGAGTTTTCGAAAAGAGCAAGAGTCAAGATCAGCAGTTATTTCACAACCATAGCTTAGAATAGGTACGATCAATATTTTGGGGAGGTGCAATTTTACATGGATAGGTAAAAAGTCACAAGAAGTTGATAAAGATCTTAGCGAGGCATAAATCTTTGCACAAGTTGTGTTTATATGATCAGCCCAAGTCAGACCGCTATTGAAAACTACCCCCAAATTATTTATTTTATTGACAATTTTATTCTAGAATTATTTAAAAAAAGTGGTGGAAACTCGTCAGTGGTCGGCATGTACCTACCAATGGGAATACATTTGGTTTTATCGGGGTTTAATAGTTACCTATTTTGACACGACCATCTTACGACTGCTCGCAAATCATCATTCAATTTGTGTACAGCATCGTCGATAGAATTGGGGTGGAAACTCAAATATAGCTGAACGTCATCTGCATAAATGTGATGGTTACAAAATTTTAAAACCATTGGTAAATCATTAATAAAAAGTGAAAAAAGCAAAGACCCAAGAGTGGACCACTGTGGCACATCTCTTTTTACTCTTTTTAGTGGAAGGAACGATGATAACTTTGTGCGATGTGAAACAGCTTGAAGGCGGTTGTTTAGATAACTTAATAAGATTGGTGGATTGATTTGAGGAGTTGAATTGTGTAGCCAATTTGTGGCAGAGAATGTTGGGTTCAACCGAATCGAATGCTTTTGAGAAGTCTAAGTGGGTGAGAAGAGATAATTTTTTTTCATCTACCTCAAGACGTATACACTCCCTGTCACTTGTTTGATGCCACTATTTTAATAAAAGTTTTTTCTCGATAAATACCTGTAAGCAAAATTTTTCCTGGAAATTTTTGATACGTGTGGGAAGGTATAAATATTTTGCAATAAAAAAGGATAAAGTTAAAGAGTTAACTCGGAAAATTCATAGAAATTTCCCAAATTATGTGAATGGACTGCAAAAAATGGATATAAAAAGTTGCATCAATTGATTGAGGCCATTCTAAAAATTGCTTGGCAAAAGTTAACATCGCCGATTTTTTTCAAACAAAAGTTTAAAATATTTAAGAAAGGATAGAAAACTTTATTTTATATTAAATTTCAAGTTAAAATGGGCTCTGGAAACACGCCGACAATAGCAGAAAGAGGATCAATAGATGCTTTAAGGGAACTAGGATTCTCAGGCCGAGAAAAAGCTAGGAGACCGAACAGAAGTAGGGCCATTGTCAACAACTATCTAGCAGACACTGAAAACTATGGACAAAAACAAAAAGGACGCACAACTCAAGCAACAACAACCCGATAAAAGCGACTCATTCAGCTGCTAGCTTCAAATTCCACACTATCAGAGCCTAAAATTCGGTCAAAAAGTGGGGTATCAGCCAGTATTTCGACGGTTTTAAGCATAAATTAAATCAGTGGTATATCAAGAGTATACAAATCAAAAATAAACCGGTACGGCTGCTACATAAGGAACTACGGATGAATTTCGCCAGGGAGCATGTTGCCTGTAGAAACGCATGGAAAAAGGTTGTCTTTTCAGGTGAAAAAATGTTTACTTTTGACGGACCCGATGGTTACAACTTTTATTTTCACGATTTAGGAAAAGAAGAACTTATTTTGTCAAGACATCACAACAGTCATACATCAGGTGATATGGTGTGGGGAGCTATCACCTATTATGGAACATGAATAACAATGAACGGAATGAACGGAAATAGTTACAAATGCCTGCTGTAACGGGTATTTCCACAGCTAAAGAATATTCTGGAACCTCTAACTTGGATATTCCAACAAGACAATGTCCCTATCCATACTTCCTGGGTAGCTAGTAGCTGGATTCAGTTAGAAAACGTTGGACTTCTACTATGGCCACCCTATTCAATGGACTCAAACATCATCGAAAACGTTTGGGCCTGACTATCTCGAAAAGTTTCTGATGCTGGTAGACAGTTTGGAGATAAGGACGTCTTGATCGAAGGTAATTGCGATGCCTGGAACAACAACATATTACATTAATGTTTAAAAACAAAAAAAGTAAACATTTGAACAGTTTTGTTCATTTTTTATAAGATTTTTCAAGTGGCCTCAATCAAGTGACGCATTTTTTATACCCATTTTTGCAGTCCATTCTTATAACATGTGAAATTCATATGGAATTTCCAAGTTACCGTTACCTCTTTAAATTTATACTTTTTTATTGCAAAATATATTTACCTAATCAAAGGTATCAAAAATTTCCAGACATAATATTTCCTACACGTATTTATCTAGAAAAAACTGTTGTGAAAATAGTGACCTCAAACAAGTGACAGGGAGTGTGTCATCAGAAACTTTCAAAGAGGCCGTGACGCAGCTATGTTTTGTTCTAAAACCCGATTGTTTCTGATCTATGAGGTTAGTCTGATCAATTCGTGCCTTTATTTGTTTACTTACAACAGATTCAAAAACCTTAGAAAGAAAGGGTAGGATAGCTATCGGTCTAAATTCCTTGTGGTTCTTTGAGCTCTTAGGGATGGGGATTATTTTCGCCTTTTTCCATTCAGTGGGGAAAGATGAAGTCGTCAGAATTGAGTTGAAAATTTATGTGATACGCTGGAGAATTAATGGAGAAAGAATTTTAATAAAGTCTGGATGAATATTATCCAGCCCAATACATTTGGATTTCATTGAAAAAAGAGCACTTCCCACTGTATAATAGTCTGTATTGCATAGATAAAAAGCGTCGTCTGAGCTGTTTCGGCATAGTTGAATTGAAGAGTCACTCGGTAAAACAGACGAATGGTTTGTAAAATGATTATTTAGCTCCTCAATATTAATATCATCAGTAACCGTTAGAGACTTTTTACCTAACCCAAAAGTCTTTATTTCCTTGAGTTGCTTAGAATCAAGACTAACGTTCAACTTGTTGGAGTAAAAAAGCGCTTTGCACTTTTGATTTTGGTAGAAACGATGTTTCTTGTAGTTTTAAAATTTGCGAGCATTTCAGGACATTCAAACCTTTTCCATCTACGGTAAAGCCGATCACGCTTTATATATTTTTTTTCTAAGCCCCAAATGAATTAGGTTGGGGCTTAGGCCTGAAAGTAATTGTACAAAAACCAAGGTCGGAGCTACAAATAATTGACAAGGACAGAAAATTGGGACGAAAAAAAAACAGCTCGGGACTAGGGCTTGACAAGAATTGGGAAAAAAAAAGTGGTTGAGGCTAAGCTAATAATTCCCTTAAAACTTACCTTATTTCAGAAAGTTTTAGGGTTTGGCTCTAGGGACTGTCAAGTCCAAGTTGGGTCTAAGGCTTGAAAAGATAACTGAAATACAGGGTGGGGGCTTAACAATTAATATGCCAAATGAAAAAACAATTTACCATAAAAACTTAACTAATTTTGCGTAAGAAAACGCAATTGGGGCTAAAACCAGAGGAGAATTTGGGAACAACAATTCAAAATCTATGTTTTCTCTGTGCACTCAGAAAATCATACATAATACATACATGTGAATATTTGGTCAAAGCTTGACGTGCTTGATAATTGAAGGTATATAATAAGTACAGATTATAAGTCTATAAATACAGCTGAGCCTTTATATTCTATCTCCGCTTAAAAATATTTTAATTGTTAAAACTAAAACTTTATTATTTTTTATAAATTATAAAATTAATTTGAGGACAAACAAATTAAATTACTTAATCACCCATATTCTGAAACTCGTATATATGTCTCGTATTCGACCACAGACTTATGTAAGCATTCATAAAGTCGTATATCCAACTTGACTTCTTGAGAAACTCACAACATCGCAATATCGCATAGGTATGACCAGTAGTGGATCCAGGGGGATGGCTATAGGGGCTAAAGCCCCCCCACAGCCGAATCATAAAATAATTTGAAATATAGAAAGTAATACATTGCAACGTGTAGAATTTTATATTCCGTCTAAAATATTGTTAAGATATTAAATTTGATGGACAAAATAACGTGGTTGGGGCTGAACTATTTGCATACATGTTATGTAATTTTTTTTTCCAAGCCCTAAGATTGGGGCTAAAGCCTGAAGCGGATTGGACAAAAACTAAGTTGGGGGATATGAGTATGGATATTTTTAATGCAACGACAATCTTTCCCTAAAAATTAAACCCAGAAAACTGGAACAAAAAAAAACAGCTTTGGCGCAATAAGGTCTGAAAATATTGGACAAAACACCTAGCCAGGGTTTAGGAACTTAGTTCCTAAAAACTAACCTTATTCCAGAGAGTTTTGGGGGCTCAAGTCTAGGGACTGTCAAAGTCCGAAGTTGGGGCTAAGGCTTGAAGAGATAAGTAAAAAGAGATAAAAATGGTCGGGGCTTTACATTAACGTGTCAAAT
This sequence comes from Melangyna quadrimaculata, assembly GCA_949320155.1. NCBI lineage: Eukaryota > Metazoa > Arthropoda > Insecta > Diptera > Syrphidae > Melangyna > Melangyna quadrimaculata. The sequence goes on from OX439483.1 coordinate 402,946,790, forward strand.
GCCCCAACTGTATATACTAAAAACAAAGCTTATTTACCGAAAGATACGCATTTGAGGCTTAAACCATTGGATAACAAAGGGATGTCAAGTTAAGTGTATGTTTAATACAACAGGAATTGTTTCTTACGGCTTTGGCTGGGCTTTGAAATTTTCGGGGCTACGTTTTCAAAATTTGAAAGGTCCAAGGCAATTGTACATACAAAACATAGAAATTCCATAGTCAATGAGCCAAATTCCAAAAGCGTGAGTTTCCTCTGTGCGCGCTCAGAAAATCATGCAAAAGTAAATGAATATTTGCAATCCCTCTAGACTCTAGAGTGACGTGCAAATTTGTCAACATATTTTTTTAGCATGAATACCTATAAAGCGTTACAGCGCGTATACACGAAAACTCAATCACGCTTGCAGAATTGGGCCGCGGCTTATTTCTTAGAGCAGCTTTGTCTTATGTGTCGTAAAGTGTCAGTTTGAACAAAATAGTTTCTCTTTGATTTGGATAATTCAGGAAAGATGAGATCTTAGAGTACTAATACCGTGTCAAAGCACATATATGAGCTTTTGCCAGTACGAATACTTAAATATAATTTTTCTGAACTAGCCAATTAAAAACAGTTTTCAAATCTTGTCAAAAATGGGAAGTTCAAAACATACCCAAAGCTAATTTAACAATATAACTACATTATGTAGTTACCTAATCAATTCTTAAATAATATAAATAAACAAATTTGTACGCGTGGTTCAAGCATGTATGGCTAAAAATTATTGTGCCCCTTTGAATTTGCTTCTATCTTCGATACAGCAATTATGAATAATTGTTATTGTACTTTGTATTGAAAACATTTTGAAGCGCAACAGGAGCGGATATAAAGGCACACAAAAAACGGATATCATTTCATTAAAGGAAAAGGAAAAAAAAAATACTTGAGCCTTAAAGGTTAGACCGCACTCGCCGGAACTGCACTGCATCGGAAATACACTTCACACGAGTTCGTATGAATTTGTATGAAGTTCAGTTGCCGCTTAGTGCGATAAAGCTCCTTAAATGTCATAAAAAATAATGTTTTGCTGCGTTGTCGTGAAGATTAGTTCGACTGAAGTTGAGTACGGTCTTGCATTAAACCTAAACTGATCTTTATTATTTGTTATAAATTATAAAATTTATCTTGGGACAAGCTAATTTTATTACTGAAGGTCTCAAAATGGATCTCCAAACTGCAAGCCCCCCCCCCCACAGCCAAATCCTAGATCCGCTACTGGCCATGGCATCTCTAAAAGGTTTACTTGATATAGGATTCAGTAAGTTTATATTAAGAAATGTGAGACTTCATTAATGGCACTTTCTACAAATCGGAAATTAGAGACATTAGGCGGCATGTACATTGAACCTACGATACATTTATCTCCTCCACATATTATTTCTATGAAAACAAATTGTACAGCGTCTTCATCGGTAGAACGTAATACTAATTTAGACTTTATTCCGCCCCTCAAGTAAATCAAGTAGATGTTAAAAAGGTTTTCTTCAGGTCGAGATGGAAAGCCGAAAATTATAACATCAATTTTATGCTTATCTCGTTCAAGATCATCGATGATTACCTCGAGATGTTGGCATTTTTTGCTGATGTTGTCGATTTTTCTACAAAATCTACAAATCTTTCAGATAAGAATCTTTCTCATGAAAATCAAACTTGACACGCAGCACCGTTACTGGCAATGGTGTTAACGATGCGGACGATGTTGACAGATATCTGCACCCCTATTCCTAAAATCGTAGTTCTATTTGCATTATTATTCTGCAATATTGTCTAAGCATCATTAAGACTTCATTCAACACCTTATTTCATCAACCATTATCATACACTTCTTTTAAGCACTCACGAAGGAATCAAAGCACAAGAGGACTTTAACAAACAAAACTTTCATTAATTTTCAGAAAGACTTGTTTATTTTCCAGGCATAAAAAATAATATTAATAACCTTATTTTTTGGAAAACCCGGTTATCTTATTTAAAATGTAAATTTATTTGGGAAATTTGATGATTTTGAAGAGTAAAAAACTTATTATAATAACTTTAGCAAAAACTAGCTAAGTAATTGCCGAAACTTTCTCATATCCTAATTAAAGAAAACATGTACCTAAGTGAGTGAATAATTTTGTTATCAAGTAAAATGTGGATACATATAATAATTTATTATGTTTAAAACTTAATAAATCTTTTTAGCAATTCAAAATTATTGATAAAGCAACTCATATATTTTTGTTTTTTTTTGTTCATTTTGTATGGAATGAACTTGAGTGAAGTGCACTTATCGTGGATTTAATGTGAGTAAAAGTGAGTTGTTATCCCTACCCTGCGGCCAACCACCTACACACACACATTTGTCCTTTTGAACCGGATGAATATAAAACAAAACATAAAGCTAAAACGGTTTACTGATTTCCGAAAGGAAGTAAATGTTCTAGCACATTTTTGTATAAGAACCTCATCATAGAATCTGCATACCCTTGCAATGGAGATATGATGATTTATTCAAGGGTGAACAGTACAAAGCTTAGAATAAACATAGACCAACAAACCTTTATCAAAATAAAAAGTAATTAAAACCCAGGCAAAAAACTAACCCCATATGCATATAAATATGTTTAGTAAGTAATACTTGTATGATGTGTGAAGCATTTGAAGGTGTTTTCATGAAGAGCCTTGTTGACTTAAAGCACTGACTTTGGATTTTTAGATACCTGGTAGTGCACTTTTCCTCAAGTGGCTCTTTGCGGCGATGGAAATTTAGATATTTTTCACAACAAAGCACCTGCCTGTACTGCAAACAGCTATATTATATGAATTAAAATAGAAGGTGGTGGCATTTTTGTGCTTTTATGATATTTTTAGAAAGTTTGGTCATGTGTATAAATTTGTGAATGCTCATGTAAAAAATGTTGAACAAAGAGTTTGGGCTGAGGCTCTGAGCCTTAAGTGTTTAATTTGCTTTTTTTTAATAATATTTTTTGAGTTAGGCTTTCCATGAAATATCACTTTTAAAGAGCATCACTGAACATAAAAAGGAAATATTAATGCTGAGTAACCTACCTTCGAGTTCTGACTCGATTTCTCGCATAACATTATCGATTTCTCGCAATTGCATTCCTCCCCTTAAACAATTCAACCGTAATACTGGCGCTTCTAGGAATGCCCATCAGTTTACCCTCGAGCCCAATTTCAGACGTACTGTTAAGTACAGAGATTCTTTCTTCAGTCGCACCATACGAATGTGGAATGCTTTACCCGACCCAATTTTCCCCCTCATTTCGGTATGCAAACATTCAAAACCAATGTGCATCAGTATCTCCTTTTAAATCCTCTCCTACTTACCTAATCGCTCGAGCTATGTTAAAAACATTTTAAGGGTATTCATAACCCCTTTTGTAAGCGCATAATATAAAAAACATAAGAAAAAAAAAAAATAGACTGAACTCGAGACATGTCAATTTTTAACAGTTATGTATTACAGATTTTTGTCCTTTCAATCAAATAAGAGTGCGTTTACAGAATCTAGACAAATTCGAGCTTCCAAAAACCAGGGGAAAACTATCAATTTCATAGCAAGAATGAACCATTCTATTGTACACAGTACGATACTCCGACTTGCTTTAAATTCAAAGCTTTCTGTAGGTAAAATAAAGAATGAAACTGGAATGAGTGTCTGTCCACATTGGATTTTTAATGCTTGGTGTTAACATGTTCGTTGTGTCCATACGATGAAGAGTAAATCCTCTCAGTTCAATCTACCCATCCCTATCTCCCACTCTTGAAATCTATCTATCTTTCACTCACACAATAAAAAATCTATCATGTTGTATCCGAGAATATTGTTTGAAAGTGGCGCAACGGTGCAATTAGGGTGGAATCTACCCATCTCTTTTTCACTCACATAAAATCTACTTCTCTCACAGGTTGCACCTAGCATTAAAAATCCAATGTGGACAGGCACTTAAAGTATAGCAACTGAAGTTTGTCGCGTGACACTTAGTAAAGCCATAACCACTCCTGCAGTGCTGCTGAAAGTACTTCTATAGCAGTATTTTACTTCTTTTGACATTTCGACATTTAGTCGAGGCAATAAGTGAATTAACGTGGGCAAAATTGCAACAGAAGCTTTTTAAATTGAATCATGGATGAATTTAAAACTTATCTGGCCACTCCTAGGATCCACCAGTGATAAAATAGTTCAAAAAATCGCAACGTTCCAAATAGGGCTGGCCACGAGACGAGAAAAGTGTCGGTCTCGATCTCGGTCTCACATGACTAGACCGAGACGAGACGAGACTGGCTTTTAAGCAACCGAGACGAGACCGAGACGAGACTATATATTTGGACCGAATTTTACAGACAGTCTAATCAATTTAGAATTCCAATTTCCGTAAAATATTTATTTTCTTCTGTATGTATTCAAACTATAATCGAAAATATTTCGTTCCAATATCCAACAGGTTGGAAATCGTATTTTTTGGAGACAAGACAAAGACGAGACTTAATTATACGAGACCGAGACGAGACTGAACATTTTCTATTTTAACGAGACTGAGACGAGACTTACAAAAGTCTCGCACACTCTCGTCTCGTGACCAGCCCTAGTTCTAAAAATAACACGCATGAACAACATTCCAATAAATCCGCCATTCTGAAACCAGTTTTTCGGGGTGTTCCTATGGACCGATTTTGGATATGTTGTTCAGTAGTGGTTACTGATAAAAATTCAAGTAAAAAAGCTTCTGTTGCAATTTTGCCCACGTTTACTCCATTTTAATCTTAATTTGCCTGTACTAATATCCGTATTTTCCCATTCCTCCCTTTTCATCTGCATTACTTTTATGTACATAGATTGTACCTATACATATGTAAAGGGTTTTCCAATAGGGACGGGTTTATTTTGACAGCTCGTGGCGGCCATATTGTTTCTTTTACTTTCTGTCAAAATATCAGTTACTAAGGACAAATCATCATGGTAAGTTACGAGCCACACGTGCACATGATAAAACTATATTATCAAAATGGGTTGAAAATTGATCCCAATTTTGGTCGAAAAATCATCTTTAGCGATGAGGCCCATTTTTGGATGAATGGGTACGTGAGGTCCATGAGAATAAGCCGCAAACCACCGCGGCCTCAAAGATAATATAATCTATTTGCCAAAGTCATCGAAAACTGGACCTTTCGAATCCGCGCCACCCAGCGAAGCCGCGGCGGCCATTTGAACGATGTTATATTCCACATATAATGTCATTGATAGGGTTCTCAAAGATATCATATATACAACTTGTTTCATTCAATTTTAAAATGAACCGCCCTCAATGGAAAAGCCTTTATGTATGTATTATGAATGTATGTGTCGCAAGTAAAAACGTAATGCAGATGAATGTGGAAATACGGATATGTCGAAAATACTGCTATAGAAGTACTTTCGGCAGCACTGCAATTGCGGTTCCAGCTTTACTTGTAACTTGAGATGGCAAGTTATGGATTTGTAAAAGAATCAAACTCGAGATATAAATTTTACCTAACATTACTTTGGGTTTCGCGATTCTGTCTGTCTGTTTGTGCGCGCACCTATACAGCCTAAGCGGCTGAATGGATTTTCTTCAAACTTGGTACATACTGTTTTTTGAGTAATATTCTTAGGACCAATAATAACTGATACAAAATGTTTTTTCTTAAAACCGTTTCCAACAGTTATCCTTAAAAAAATATAATCGGCCTTATCACAGGTCCCGTCGTACTAGTTTCGTACTACAAATCCCGAAAAAAAGTATTAAGGCTGGCGTCGTAACAGAAATATTTTTAAACCAATTCTGAATACATGAAAAGTTATATCGATAGCCCACAAAATTTTGTCAATAGATTTCTTACGAGGAAGGTGATATGATACTTGTTTCAGGATTCGTAGTACGAATCTTTTACGACGGGGCCTGTGATAAGGCCGAATATCAAAGGGTTCGGTAGTGCCCAGCCAAGTTTTGGCACTACACCCTTTTTACGGGATCAAACTCAGGCTATTTTCGACCCCCCTCTAACTTCAGTACCAATAAAGTCACAAACTTCAAACTCGCAGCATTTGCTAAACACCAAGTTTAAGCAACTCACCAAATTTCAATCATTAAGCATTAGTGGTTACCGAGATATAAGACTGCAAAAATCGCAAAAACCTTAACTGACTGGAGTGTGTGAAGTTAGCCCCCCTTTTTTCGAATTTGAAATTTTTGAAAGATGTTCCAGATTGCTCCCGAGTTGTTCTGGATTCAAATATTCAAGAAAATATTTAGGGCTGGCCACGAGACGAGACTCTGCGAGACTTTTGTAAGTCTCGTCTCGGTCTCGTTAAAATCGAAAATGATAAGTCTCGTCCCGGTCTCAAATAATTAGGTCTCGTCTCGGTCTCGTCTCCGAAAAATACCATTTTCGGACAAACTGTTGATTATTGCAACGAAATATTTTCGATTATCGTTTGAATATGGTGCCGAAGAAAATAAATATTTAACTGAAATTGGATTTTTTAATTTATTAGACTCCCTGTAAATTTCGGTCCAAATAAACAGTCTCGTCTCGGTCTCGTCTCGGTTGCTTAAAAGGCAGTTTCGTCTCGGTCTGGTCATGCGAGACCGAGATTTTTCTCGGCTCGCCCTAAAAATATTAAAAAATGCGGGTTTAAGACCCAAAACCCGTTTTGACCTTTTTATGAAAATCGAAATTTTAAAAGTTGTTCCAGATTCTAAAAGCTGTTCTGACCGGGGCTTAGACAAGCGAGTAGCATTTGTGTCATAGTGTTAGTTTTATCGATGTATGTCTGACTAGTAGCTCTCTGCGCCTTTTGTCAACTAGTATGAAAATATTTTATACAAACAAATATACAAATAATGGAAACAAAACAAATAAATGAAAACAATACACTACACTAGCAGGATAACTGGCAGGCTACTTGCAGGCAAAAATATTATACTATTTGCCCTTCTAGTCGGCTCTCTAGTGTTCAGATACACTAACACACATATACGCTACTAGTTCTACTCGCTTGTCTAAACCTCGGGTGAACATTGTTCCAAGTTCTTGGATCTCTATGTTCACAATTTCAAAAGTTATGGGCAAAATTCAAAAAAATTCTGGCCCCCCTTTTTTCGAAATTCTAACTTTTTATATTTTTTTCAGGTTTAAAAAAGTGTTCCAAGATATTAAAATTGAAAAAAGTGTATTTTAAAAGAAACCTTCGAAACTTTTTTTTCGAAAATGCAAAATACGGTTCCCCATTTTAAAAACCTAAAAACCTTTGATTCCAAATATCTGTCATTTAATACATGTGCTGAAAAAAATTTGTATCAGCCTAAAAACGGTCTTTAAAACAACATCTTCAAGTTTTTGCAACTTTAAAAAAATGTTTTTGCCCCCCCCCCCTTTTTTCAAAAAACAAAAATAGCTTTATTTACTTTAAGAATATGTTTACAATTCACCAATCAAAAATTCATGAAAAAACATAACGTAAAGAAAAATTATGACACAAATGACCTCTCTTGATTTTTTTTTTTCAAAATGAAAACTTAAGAATAACTTCTAGATGGTAATTAATATAAAACACATTGTTCTATAATTTTATTAAAAAAAAAAATTAATTTAAAGCAACAAAAAATTTACGATCTAAAATTAAACTTTTTTTTCTGACCCCCGTTTTATGAAACTCAAAATTCAAAAACTTGTTCCAGGTTGTTCTATGGCTCTTTTAAGTTGTTCCAAGCTTTCGTTTCTTAAAATTGATATTTAGTATGAGAAATTTCAAAAAAATGCTCCCCCGCCCCCCCCCCCCCCTTTTCAGATATCCAAAATCTAAAACATGTTCTAAGTGCAGAATCACTCAAATAGAATTGTTCCAAGGAATCATGCAATAATATTAAAAATTAAAGATGTTAAGCCAAAAAAACGATTTAAACGAAAAACTCTGGCTACTTTTTTAACATTTATGTTTTTGGTGTGATGTAATTATAACAGGAAAAGGATACCTTTTGATAATTTTTTTTTCAAGTATGATTTGTCATAGTTTCAATCAGTAACATCGTCAATCCGTCGTCTAGTTACATTCAAGGTGTTAACTACAAGAGCAAATTCGTACGATCCAGTCGTGCATTTTATTTGTTAAGCAGTAGCCGAAGCGTATTGGTTAGTGCGTTGGACTGTCATGTTGGAGGTCTGGGTGGGTTCAATTCTCAGCATCGTCAGAGCTATTGCCCCTTGCGAGGAATTCACAAATTCTCCAAGGACATCACGTCATGAAAAATGTTCTCTCGTCTAAACGTTCGGATTCGGCATAATAATTGTAGGTCCCCTTCATTCCTGTTGAAACGTGCACAAATGAAAGGTAGAGAGTTATAAGTCTTCTTTACGAGCTGTTGCGCCAAGATATTTATTTATTTTTTAAAGGCCATCATTTCTTACTAGAAAATTATTACACATCCTACAATACCAAAGTTGTAACGTCTAAATTCTGTCCGTCAATTTTTAACTTACTAAGCGAAAACATGTTTTCATATTTTTTTATTTCAAAGGTGTTCACTCTATCTATAATTCTGTTTAAAAATAAAAAAAATGTACGTCTACGCCAGAGTGTACGAAATTTCATATGTTTATAATTTAAGCAAGATAAAATTTAGTTAAACTATGAAAAAAGTACTGTAATGTTTGCCTTAAGCAGCGTCCACATTACGCACATTGACTGTTAGTGAGTACGTGTTGAAGGGTATACTGTCATGTGTTATGTGAAATATTTCTTAGGTGCCTACAAATACAGGCACAAAAACCCCATGCAATGTCTATACAAATCAGTTTGTTGATTGTTTTGTGGCTATGATGTTGGGCATCTCCAAGCCCAGTAGGTAGGTACATACTTCTGTGGAAACACTGTTTCCATTTAAAAAAAAGCGTCGTCTTTTGGTCTGACCAATTCATTTCAAATAAGACTGCAAACGTAAACAAAACAGTATCTAATTACACACATCAAAATACAAAACAAAATATATTGCACGCAGACGCCACAACCGCAATAAAAATGACATCTGTGTTAATCAACACGTCCAGACTTAAACATTATTGTTCAGTCGACTCAACTTTGTTGATTTCTACCCATTTGGATCGGGTTACGTTCGAGTTAACAAAAGTTGATTGGCTCTGTTGATTTACACGTCCGCATTAACTCAATATTGTTGATCAGCACTGTTGATATACACAAATCCACATAATGTGGACGCTGCTTTAGATAAATTGTAAGTTTAATGTTGGAGGTTTATGGAAAAAGCATTAAGAAAACTCAATTAACGGCATTAAATTTTCATATTTTATTTTTATTTCAAAGTTACGAATGCTGAATAAATCAACGTATCCGCGAATTTGGTTTTGTTTTTTATTTTTTTTTTGCGATTTTCCAAAGTGTGAGTAAGTAAGGTTTACAAATAAACACGTCGTGTTTTCTCCAAACAAAATGTTCCTGAATGTTTTTTTTTTTTTTTGTCGAATATTACTAATAATCAATCAATATCTGAACACCTTGAATGGCTAGAAAATCTCAAAAGCCCTTCATACATTTATTTTCGTACCAAGTTTCATTTATAAAGGATTTTTCAATAAGAGCGCTGCAAAAGTTTTTTTAAATAAAACAAAACCGGTTTTGGATATCAATGAAATTCTTTATTCCTGTGAAAGAACGTTTAATACCATTATGTATGGAACTCGATTTCTTTTGCATGGCCACCACGGGCACGCTTGCAGAAGTCCAGACGCTGAACCCAATTTTCGACGGATTTCAAGCATAAATCGGCCGATACTGCTGCAATTTCACGTTCGATATTCGTACGAAGTTCATCAATCGTCGCTGGCTTGTTGGCATAGACCATAGACTGGACGTAGCCCCACAGGAAAAAGTCTAACGGCGTCAAATCGCACGACCGAGGCGGCCAAGTGACTGGACCATTTCGTGAGATAACCACGTTCTCCAAACTTGGTTTCTAATAAATTGATTGTGACATTCGCTGTGTGGCTTGTGGCGCCGTCCTGTTGGAACCACATGTCCTCCAAGTCCATATCATCCAATTGGGGCCAAAAATATTCGGTTATCATTGAACGGTAGCGATCCCCATTTACAGTAACTTGCCGGTCTTGATCATAACGGAAGAAGTACGGCCCAATGACGCCGCCGTCCCATAAACCACACCAAACCGTAATTTTTTCGGGATGCAATGATGACTCATGGAGTACGTGTGGATTGCTTCCTGAGCAATACCGCATATTTTGTTTATTGACGTAGCCATTCAGCCAGAAATGAGCCTCATCGCTGAAGATGATTTTTCGATGAAAATCCGAATCATTTTCAAGTTGTTGCTCAGCCCAATTCACGAACATACGACGCTTCTGGTGGTCAAGCGGCTTCAGTTCTTGCGTCAATTTAATTTTGTAAGGATGTAGGCCAAGATCTTTTCGCAAAATTCGCCACAACTACGTCACAGAGATGCCCAACGCTTGAGAACGACGTGTGAGAGACACATTGGGGCTTTCTGCAACTGAAGCCTCAGCGGCAGCAATATTCTCGACACTACAAGCACTTCTTTGTCGCACTGGCACGGGAACATTTTATACTGTGCCTTTGGATTCAAATTTTTCCACTAGACGCTAAATTGTTGATCTGCTAGGACGATTATGACGACCATAAATTGGACGTAGCGCTCTTAACGTTGAGGCCACTGAATCCAAATTTCGGTAGTAAATTTTAATAATTTCGACTCGTTGTTGGCTCGTATATCTTTCCATAATAAAATAGCAAACCTTACTGAAGAGAAATGTCAAAAGAGCGGCAAGAAATATGGCGTCGTTTGCTGTCTCTGTTGCTCTACTGTTGTAGCGTCCCTGTTGAAAAACCCAGTATATACGCTCTTGCCCCGAAAGTTCCATTTTCTTTGTATTAAGCTTTAACAGTCACACTAAAATACCAAGATTTACAGTTTGATGAATAAGGTTTTTAAAATCTATAATAGAAAAAAAAAGTATTATTGTTGTTATTTTTCTCCCACTCCTTCTTAAATAAAGAATAAAATCAAAAATCTGTAAGTGTTTGTCAATCTTAAATGGCATTTTTACTTTTAACTGTCCTCAATAAACAATAATGTATGTATCGTTATTTACCACTTTGCTCTCTCTTAACATCTTTATCATTTACGACTTATGGTAGGTGTTAGAGCGGGGCCATGCGATCCAGTCATGCATATAAAACATAATTTTTTGTAACCTAGAAGTTTTTCTTTTCCTTAAAACTACGAACATAAAGAACTCGATTTAACTTAATACTTAACTTAACACTAACTTAACATATTCTTTTATCAAATTTCAGAAAATGTACTCAATAATGCATCATCATTGACATCAGACGATGAAGACGAAGAAACAGACGATGATGACAGTGCGGAGGGTAGTGCTGATCAAATGCTAGTTTTCTAAGCTCGTAAATATTTTTAAATTAATATTTCTACGAAACAAAAAAACAACATCATAATCAACATCTTTCGTATACCAAAGCAAACAAAAAAAAAAAAAAAACAAACAAACAACAAGCAAAAATAATAAAACAAAACAAAATGTCCCATTAAACATAAATCAGACATTTTTAATATAACATCAAGAAAGTCAACAATATAAAAATAAAATAAAAATAAAAATCCCAAAGAAAACAGTAAACACAACATTTTTACTAAACAAAAACTCATTAAAGAAAATAAAAAAAAAACGGATTTTGGCATACTAGGTAAAATAGCAAATAAGCAACTTAAAATTAAACAGTCAGACAGAATTTTTATAATTTCACATAAATATTGCTTGAAGCTGGAGAAACTGAAGCAGTTGAAATTCATAAAAAAAAAACAAGAAAAAATATTCTTCTTTCACCGAAAATCAGCGTAAAGAAACATCTTTGATTTTTTCTTAAAAGAAAAAAAAAAGTAAGAACTTAAATTTAAAAACAAAATATTACCTAATTAGTGTAAATTTTAAACCAATTATTATCATTAAATTTTTTGTCTCATTATATTTAAAAATATAATTTAAAAAATAAAACACATTTTTTGCAACGAGAATTAGGCAACATGATATTTAATATAGAATATTATATTTTTTAACAAAAATAAAAAAATAAAATCATCATTAGCAAAAAAAACCTAAAAACGAAAGGACTTATTTAAAAATAAATTAACAAAACAAAATTTATCTTGTGTATTGCGCGCAAAACTTTAAGGCTTTTTTATGTCTTTTCGCAAGAATGCAATGAATTAAGAGAAACAATTTTGGTGAGTGAACCAAATCTTAAAGAATGAATAAAGAAATGATATAAATTGATATTATTTATCCTCTATATTAAGCAAATTTATTTGCGTTTGATATTTTTTATTTTCAAGAAGCAAGCTAATATTCCGCCCAATATATAGAAATGAAAAAACAAAACACGAAAAAAAAATTAAAAATTATTGTGATAAGTTTAAATAAAAATTTAAAGTAATTTTTATCACATCTGATTGTGTTGTTTTAAATTTTAAGTTAAGTTCTTATTAAATTTACAATTGGAAGGATTTTTTGTGAATGTAGCGTTTATCCCTTGTAGTACTTTAGACATTTCAACAAAAAAGTGGTACTTTGCCTTAGCTAGGTATCATTGCAACCTATTCCAACAGATTACTAAAACTTATACCAAAACACAATTTAAGTCATACCTTTAGTTGGTAGGACATACAATGGGATGTGAGATTAAGAAAAGGTATGAAGAGAACAGAGTATGCGTTCAGAGCAAGGAATTCATATAAGAAGCTGGGCAAATGCTCATTAGCAAGTACTCTTTAGAAGAATCTGAGTAAGTGCTCTGAGAAAGTACCTTATGTTATAAGCCTTGCAAGTGCTCGTTAGCAAGTACTTTACATAAGAGTCTGAGTAAGTACTTATGAGCAAGTGATCCATATAAGCTCATGCAGTGCTTATGAGCAAGTAATCCATGTTAGAAAGTACTTTATGTGAGAAACAGTGGAAGTGCTCATGAGCAACTACTTCATGTAATAAGCTGAGCAAGGGCTCGATAGTAAGTACTCTGTATAAGAATCCTTGCAAGTGCTCATTAAAACGAAAGATTTGAGGAATATAAGAAGTATCTGCTGTGAAAAGTGGAGTTTTGAGCAAGTGCTCTGTTCTATTTATATCAGCTTGTTAGAAAGTTCTCTACATAAGAAACTGATTAAGTACTCATAAGCAAATACTACCGTTTTATCTATACCAGCTTGTTAGAGGGTACTCCATATAAGAAGCTGAGTAAGTGCTCAAGAGCAAATACTTCATATTATAAGCTGAGCACACAAAGTAAGCTGAGAAACTGAAAACCAATGTATTAAAGAATATAATTCTAAAAAATGTTTTGAGCAAGTGCTTCGTTTTATTTATACTCGCCATAGTGTCACTTTATTACTGAAATTTACAAGCTTAAGTTTTCCAACAGATTTAAATCCCTTAACTGTGTATTTAATGCCAATTTTAAAATTTTAAATGAATTGAGTTTTGTGACTAATTGACGCCTGCTTTCGCTGGTTGAAGTCTTTGAAAAGAAAAAATGAAGTATCTGAAAAAAATTAAAGTCTCGTGTTAAATTTTGAAATCATCTGACTGTTCAAAGCCTTTTGACTCCTGAAACTCTTGGAATAGGTACTTTGAGAATTTTAAAGCCTTTTGACCTTTCAAAGTCTTGGAAGACTTGGAGCTCTTTCAAAAAAAAAAACTTAAGTATTGAAATTAATTTGATATTTTTTACTGCTTAGTGTGCTCTAAGGCGAAAGTCTTGAAACTGGTTAAGGCATTTTAACTTCAATATTGTCAGTCCAAAAATGTCTGACATTTTATAATCTCTGGATGTGCTTGAAGCATTTTAATCTCCATATGTATAGCAGTATTTTAATTTGACAGTGTTTTGAGTGTGTTTGAAGTCTTAAACAGCTTGAAGTTATTAAACTCCTTGTACTTGAAGTCATCAAATAATTTAATTCTTTTGATGATCTTAAGACTTTTCATAGTTTTCAGTCATTTGACAGTGTAGAATTCTAACATATACTAAAGACTTTTGACTTATTGACGTCAGTTCGAAGGATTTTGAGTAATTGAAGTCTTTAAAAAAGCTGGTAGGTTTGTATAGTCTTTTTTGACTGTTAAATATCTACACATATCTTGCAGGCATTTGACAGCTAAAAATATGTAAGAAGTTTGAACTATTTTGAGTTATTGAAGACCTTATCAATATTGTGATTGGTTGAAGTTATTAAACCAATTGAAGTCTGTCGACTGTTAAAAGTCTACTCCTAGTAGAAGCAGTTAAAGTCTTTCGAGTTATTAAAGTCCTAAAGCAATGGGCTTGGTTGAAGTCAACTTTTACTGTTTGAAGCTTGTTCAAGTCTTTTTACAGCTTGAAATATTCTAAAAAATTAAATTCATTTGATGATCTAAAGACTTTTCACAGGTTTAAGTCATTTGAAAGCTATTAGACTTTTGATTTTATTGAAGCCATGTCTGAGGCCAACTAAATACAGGTGTCGTTGCATTTGTTTCATCCAGGAGTTTTTGCGCCTGCCTTTCTTCCGCGATAGTGTTGGAACGCCTTGTGCTATTGCCTTTTGAACTGGGTTCTCATAGCATCTTCTTTGTACATGACAGTACCAACTAAGTTGGTCATGCTGTATTTAGTCCAAGATGGTTTTTTTGACGTGTAGGCTTCCTCGGTTTCTCTTGCTTCTTATTCGATCACGCTTTGTCACTCCTGTTGTCATGCGAAGCATCTTCATTTCAGCTTCCGTCAATTTACTCACATACTTCTTGTACATCGTCCAACACTGTGTCCTTTCAGCTTACGGGGCATTTTCTATCACAGAAAATGCAGAGTTTTCCCGCCACTTCATCCACACTACGTTTGATGTCTTCATCACACGATCCTTCGCTATTGATCATTGATCCAAGATATTTAAACTTTTCGCACTTGGGAAGCACTGTTCCATTCAAATAGATGTCCGGAATAGGCCTGTGTGGATCAGAAAATGGACATGGAGAAAATGGATATGTACTCGGCCTTTTTCGCGCTAATGCGGTATCCATTTCCCTCCAGAACATCCACCCCTACATCAAGTGCTCGTTGCAAGGACACAGGATCTTCACTTATGATGTCATTACAATTAAAATGTTATTGGTTGAAGTCTGTTGGTCAATCGAAGTCTTTTGATCAATTAAAGTCTTTTGCTCAACTGAAGTCTTTTGGATGTTATTTGGAAGATTTAAGTCTTTAAATTAATTGAAGTCTATAACAAAAATGTGGTTGGTTGAAGTCACTCAAGAAATGTAACTCTTTTTACTGTTTGAAGTCTACTGAGAGCTTGTTGCCGTTTGGCAGTTTTTAGCCTTAAAACCAGTTTTAAAACTATTGAGTTACCTTAGAAAGTATAAATGATTTGTTGAAGTCATTTAACTCAGTAAGGACTAGTGAAGTCAAAGTGTATTCAAAACTCACTGGCTTTTAACAGCTTAAATTATTTTGAAGTTTTTTGAACTATTAGACTTCAATAGGAGATTGTGATAAGCTGAAGTCTTACCCATTTAAATCTTTTCATTGTTAAAAGTCTTAGGTGTCAAAGTTTATTCAAAACTCACTGGCTTTTAACAGCTTAAAATATTTTGAAGTCTTTTGAACTATTGAAGTCTGTAAGGAGTTTGTCATATGCTGAAGTCTAACCCAATTAAATCTTTTCATTGTTAAAAGTCTTAGGTTGCATGCAATTGATAGTCTGAAACTTTTAAAGCGTTTGAAGTCTTTTTAAAATTTGTGATTGAAGATGAAGTCATTTGAACAATTTTCACTATTCAAAGTATAAAAACTCATTGGCCCTTAGTAATAAACGAATTTTGAGTAAATCGAATCTTAGCTAGATTTGACTCGAAATTCGTTTATTACTCAGGGTCATTGCTTCTAGGCATTTGTCAGATATTTAAGTATTTAATATATTCAAAGTATTTTTAAGTAATTGAAGTCTTTAGAAAGACTTAACCACCATATTTTTGAGTTTTTCAAAACTAGTTTAAAAGCAAAACTAGTTTTATGGAGATTTCATGTTGCAAGTTTTAAACATAGATATTGAACGTTTTGGTATCCCAGTTACAATATTTTGAGTTTAAAATACCAAACCTAAAGTTAATAATCCCCGTTTGTCCAAAACTTGGGACTTGAAACTTTTATTGAACTAGTTTTGCCGTAAAACTAGTTTTGAAACAAGTCAATAATATGGCTGTTAAAGTCATAAAATCAACTGAAGTCTTTTCAATGTTCCCACTTCAAAGTCAACTCAAGGTATACAAAAACGGTGATAGGTGTGAACTGTTATGAATATGATTCTTAAAGCATTCAATTTCTAAACCTAGATTTAGAACCAGTTTTTCAGTACAAAACCATCAGAGTTCCAGAATTAAAATCGACTTATAACAAAGTTGTTGTTACTGGATTTGTTATGGGTTTTATATTTTACGAACAATGAGATACACAGTTTAAAAAATGGAAACGTTGTGAACGTTTTAAGCTTGAAACCACAATGCCACAAATGGCTGGCACAAAACTGTCAAAGCTTCACCCACTTTTTCTCGTTCGTTCTGCTCGTGATTGGTTCACCGCTCGTGAACGAAAATTATCCACTTTGTTCTATATCTATACAGGTCGTCACGAGTACGTTCATAGGTGAACAAAAAATTCAAATTTGTATGGATTCTGGACATGATTTTCAAGTATGTACCACTCTTTAATTGAAATTCGAAGCTAGGGGATTCGTCAACAAAGTCTAACTCCCAGTAAATTTTGTAGAAATATGTGTGATACACACAAGCAATAATAATTTATTTTTTTTTAAATAACTAACACATTGTTATTTTCGTTCTTTTTTTTTAATTTTATTTAAAAAAAAATAAAAAATAATATTTTAATGAAAACAATTAAGCTTTTAAGTAGACCATTTATTTAATCCAACCAATTTAATTTTGTTAAATTAAAAATAAACATTGTGTGTGCAATGCAAGTAAAAGATAAACAAAACAACAACTTTAACTGATCAAAAACATAAACAGAATAATATGTAGTTTAATAAAAGAAAAAAAAAAACAAAAAAAAAAACATGACAACACACGTTAGTTAAGTGCAGTAAATACAAACAAAAATAATCGTGCTTACACAAATTATAAAAAAAAATAATGAAATCAATTAATAGCATTTGCTATATCGCTACCTTAAGACAAAATTTATTAACATAATATGCAAAACTAAAATTAAAAAAAAAAACAAAATTAAATACATACATGTAATTAAGCACTTTTAACAAAACAAACAAAAATTAAGCTTTGATAACTTAAACAAACAAGAAAAAATATTAAAACAAATTGTGTAAAATGCGAACAAAAAAAAATGATTTTTATAAAAAAGAATAACAAATAAAACTTAAAATATTTATAGACATATAGTTTACGTGTAAAAAAAAATATATTTAACAAAAACGTGAAGTAAAAAATAAAACAAAAAGAAATACAAATAATGCAATTTGATGTTATTTATGTTAAAGTAAACTAAAGTATAAATAAAATGAAAATAATTGCAAAAAAAATAACATTCTCTCCTATCCCTCCATTAAGCAAACATTTATTTTAAAATTTTAAATTTAAAAATATTTCGTCCTTAGTTCTTAAACAAACCAGTAATAAAAACTTAAAAAGAATTTAAGCAAAACCCAGGATAGTAAAAACAAAATAAATAATTTATAAGATTATTATATGAATCGATTTATGTTTAACATAACAACAACTATTTATTAATATTATAATTATTTATACTCGTACCTATATTTATAATTGACACACACACACATACACTTATACAAACCCTCAAATACATACCACAACAAGAAAATACACATGGTAAACAAAGATTTTGAAGTAAAATAATACAAACAAAAATTATGATTGTGTTTGATTAAGTTGTTTATAATTTGATGTTTATTTATTTAAATAAATAAAAGTCATACAATAAGCTGAGTTGGTTTCATTTCATTAAAACGAAAAATTCCGCAGCAGAGGAAGAAAGTTGACAAGACATAAATCATGATTTCTTTGAATGTCAAGCTAGGAATTAAAGCCATCTTTGGTAAGTACCTATACAGTCGGAAATAGTAGAGCACGTATTCTGTAAGGGTTTATCACACAAAAAACATAAATGTTAAAAAAGAAGCCAAGTTCTTGTATATGTATATACAAAAACCTTTGCGTAACAAGTCAGCATTAAACAGTAGTGAAATCTAGAAGTACGAGTTCTAAGTTTATAAATGTTAGATATAAAATATTTTAAGTAGAGCGATTCGATATCACTCACCTCAAAATCATTAGAGACATTTTTTTATTTAATAATGTAACTTACCTTAATTTGGTAGGTTTACTGGGCAAGTTTCCTTTTATTACCTAAGAACACAATTTTGAAATAAAAACCTGCGAAGTAAACCTTCCAAATTTAAGTCAGTCTGAATCTAAAAAAAAATTAGTTATTATGATGACACCCAAATTTGTAGCTTCTAAAAAGCTTTTCATCTGTGAAAAAATCGATTTTGTACCTAAAATGATTTTTTACTTGCGATATACGTATAACATTACGATGATAGAGAAAGCGAAAAAAGTGGGGTCTCGCAATTCTGTCTGTCTGTCCGCCTGTCTGTCTGTACCTCGACCTGCAGCCTGAACGGCTGCAGTGATTTTCTTCAAACTTTGGACTTAAGGTTCTTATGGAATACCCCAGAGGGGAAATTGAAATTTTTTATTGCTCAAAAAATAACGGTACCTGCCATACAACCAATATACGATAATTGATTTATTTCAAAAACGGCTCTAACGATTTTCGAAAAAAATACGCGCTACTATAAATACTACATTTTATATTTTGGTAGAAAATAAAATGTTATAACTGTTATTAAGGGTACCTATCATAGAACCGATTTTTTGGTTTTCAAATTTCTCGTTAACGGCTACATCGATTTCAACCAAATATTGTATGTAAGAGGTCCTCTAAAGTCTAAACAATTTTGCATATACAATTTTTCCAAAAAATAAAAAAGTATTGAACATTTTTTTTGAAAATTCAATATCATGAAAACGGGTTAATGATTTTTTTTAATTTTGTGAAAAATTGTATTTAATTAAATACCTAAAGTTGGCATACCAAGTTTAATTTGTTTAAATTTTCAAGAATTTTTATATGTAAAATATTATTTAAAAAAAAAACCGCTCTAACGATTTTTGAATTTTTTTTTTCATAAATATCAAACAAATCAGATGGCGTACTTTTTCTTGAGCTCTATCTGTTAAAGCTATTAAAAACAAATTTATGGTTATTTTTAGAATTAATTTATATTTTAAATTGTTTTTAAAACTTCTTTAATGATATCATAATGTTATAGAACCACTACATATGCACACTGTCAATTTTAAGCTACGTTCAAGTTGTAAGCTACGAGAGCAAGTTTGTGCGATCCAGTCGTGCCCATTTTTTTTTTAATATTCAAATTTCCGCTAAAATAGGGAAGTCTGATGTTAGCGGAAAATTCGCAAATACAAATTTTCTTGATGACAAAAATTGTAGCTTTTTAATGCAAAACAAAAATAATTTTGTCCCTTTTATGGGTGTTTTTACTTCCAAGTTTTGGATTCGTAAAAAATAGAACTCGAGATAATAATTTTCCCTAACATTACGATGATAGAGAATGCGAAAATAGTGGGTCCCGCAATTCTGTTGATCTGTCTGTCTGTACCTCGACCTGCAGCCTAAATACTGAAACGATTTCCTAGAGGGGAAATTGAAGTTTTTCTTAGCTAAAGAAATATATTGGTACCTGCAACCAAATATACAAAAATGTTTTTATTTTAAAAACGGCTCTTACGATTTTGACAACAAAAAATAACGAGTTACTATAAAGGATATGGTAAGTATTTTGTAATAAAAAAATTTACCACTAATGCGTATTAAGGGCGTCCTATAACCGATTTTTTTATTTTGAAATTTCTCGTTTATGTCTTCACCGATTTTTACAACTTTGTATATAAGAACTTTAAAAAAAAAATATTTTTTTTTTATAAATATTGAATTTTTTTTGAAAATTCAATGAGATGAAAACGTGTTAATGAATTTGTTTTTTAATTTTATGTTAAAATGTATTTTATAAAATACTTAAATTTGACATACCAGATTTTTTTCTTAAATGTTTCAAAAAATTTATATCCAAATAATTATTTTTTTAAGAAAACGGCTTTGAAGTTTTTTTGAGATTTTTTTTTTCATAAATTCATATTTTTCAAATATCAGATAATCAATAAATCAGATAACAGATAACATATTTTTTCGAGCTCTATCTATTTAAAATTGTATTTTAAGCTATTTAAATAGTAATAAATTTATAAAAAATTACATAATAATTTATATTTAAACTTTTTTTAACACTTCACATCATTATATTATTGACCTAATAACATTCTGTCAATTTCTTGCTACGTTAAAGTTTTTAACTACGAGAGGAAGTTTGCGCAATCTAGTCCTAAAGTTTTTTTATTTGAATTTCAAGTTTAAAAAGTGCACTTCCGGTTCACTGAAGCTGGGGGTAAAAATTCTAAAAAAAATAAGATTTTCAATTTGTTTCTTTTGCTAGAAACTGTAGCTTTAAAAAAATATTTTCGGCTCTTAAAATTTTTAGCTTTTACGGTTTTTTTTTTAATATACATACATATAAAAAGATGGTGGTAAGCAATAACGCCCAAGCCAAAAGCGCCCAAATCGATTTGGAATTATCGCCTGAAGAAATTGATGTTGTTCTTGGCGTTTTTCCGTTTTTGTTTGCTATATTTATATAAATGAAACAACGCCCAAAATTTAATGTTCAAATAGACAAACTGGAAATAAGGCCTAAAAAATTAAAATATTGCCAAAAACAATTACAAAACAATGAAGTTACGCCCAAATACAAGGAAATATCGCCCAAAAAAAACTCTGAATACCTCTGAGGGTATGGCCAGTCGCCAGGCAGGCGCTTATGTTGTCAGTTGGTGTGCTTTCAGTTTATTTGTTATAAACAGTACCTTGGGTGGACGCTTCGCGGGTTCAGGGATTTTAACTCCCTTTTCGGGTCCTCTGCCACGCTCATGCGACTCCGTCGCTCCGCTTAGGGTAAGGGTATGCTCAGTCGCCAGGCAGGCGCCTAAGTTGTCAGTTAATGCGTGACAACAAAGGCGCCTGCCTGGCGACTGAACAAAAACAATTTATATGTTCAATTTTCGTTCGATTTTTCCATTTTATGATAGGGGTCAAACAATTTATTTGGGCAATATTTCCATGTTTTGGGCGATAATTCCAAATCGATTTGGCCGCTTTTGCCTTGGGCGTTATTGCCTAACGCCTAAAAATATAGCTCAAAATGTTTGCGGGCCAATGCAAGATTAACATGATTTTTTCATTTAAATCCTTTTTTTTTTGCATTAAAATATTTCTGCACCTGGAACAAGTTTATTTTTGATACCTGAAAAGGGGGGCAAGGGAACATTTTTTTGAAATTTCTCATACTAAATGTGAATTTTAAGAAACGAAAGCTTGGAACAGCCTTAGAACAACCTGCAACACGTTTTTGAATTTTGAATTTCATAAAAGGGGGGTCAAAAAAAAGGTTTAATATTAGATCGTAATTTTTTTTTTTGCTTTAAATTAATTTTTTGTTATTTTTTTTTAAATAAAATTATAGAACTATGAGTTTTATATTAATATCCATCTAGAATTCTTAAGTTTTCATTTTGAAAAAAACAAGAGAGGTCTGTGTAGCATTTTTTAAATTATTTAAAAATAATTAAAATTATTTTTTTTAGTTACATTGGATTGGGCTTTTTTAGAAGAGTACTAAAAGATCCTTACCAACTTGTTAGAATTTTTAAATTTGAAGAGGGGAGCTTAGTTCAAGAGTTTTAATGTAATATCGTAAGAGATTTAGTTTTGGTTTAAGATCTTCTATTCCTTATGTTTTGTAATGATACTTGCTGGCATTTTCAAATGGATTAATCAACACTGGGAAAAGTTATAGATTTTGGAAGATTTTTAATTTTTGAACGGGATAGGTTACAAATTTTCTTTTAATTATGTTTTTTCATAAATTTTAGATTGGTGAATTGTAAAGATATTCTTATAGTAAATAAAGCTAATTTTCTTTTGTAGGATTCCGAAAAATGGTGGGGAGGGCCAAATAAGAATTTTATTTAATATCGTAAAAATCCTTTTTTAGCTGTAAAATCTCTGATTATGAAATCTTGGAACAATGGTATTTGTTTTTTTTTTTTTTTCAACATTAATTGTATTTGGTTGTATGTCTATTTGGATCCATGTTTGTATTTTGGGTTTTTGGAAAGGGCGCCGTAGGGGTGTTTTTTGGAATTTTTATAAGTTATAAGATACTTAAAAATCACTTGATTTTTAAAGCGTATAGATTATTGCTAAATAAACCAAGTTAAGTTTTTAAAATTTTGGAATTTTGAAAGGAGGGAGCAGGGAAGCAAAAAAGTGTGGTTTTATATGATAAGGCTCTCAATTGTTTATATTTTTGGATGAAATTTTGGAGGCTATTAGGCAAAATAAGGTTCAGTTTGGAACAACTTTTGGATTTTTGTATTTTGAAAAAGGGAAGCCAATACATTTTTTTAAAGTTCCAAAACTTGAAGATGGTTTTTAAAAGCTCGTTGATATAGTGTATTCTAAGACACAAATTGTTTTCAGCACATGTATTGAATGACAGATATTTGGAATCAAAGGTTTTTAGAAAAAGAAAAAATTTGGGAAAAAAGATTCAAAGTTCATATCTTTAAAAATACACCATTTTCAACATTAATTTCTTGGAACAATTGTTATAACACTTTTTAAAACCTAAACAAATATAAAAAAATTGGAATTTCGAAAAAAGGTGGGCTACATTTTTTTGAATTTTACCCACAACTTAGAAATTGTGTTATAAAGGTCCAAAAACTTGAAACAATATTCAGAACCACTATAAGAATCTGGAACAAATTTTAAAATTTCAATTTCCGAATAAAAGGGGGCTAGGTCAAAAACGGTTGATGGGTCTTAAACCCCCATTTTTGAATATTTTTCAAAAAAAAATTGGAACAATCCGGAACAACTCGGAAAAACCTGGAACAACTTTCAAAAGTTTCAAATTCAAAAAAAGGAGGACTAACTTCACACACACTTATTCAATACATTTTCACCTTTATTTTCAAAAATTACTGAAAAGCTACAATAGAAAACATATTGAAAAATGCCAATTATTTGAAGTGCTCGAGTTTTTAAATGGCATCATTAGGTATCAGAGGTCTTACTGTCATAACAAATGACCCATTTTTGACATGTATATTTTCTGAACTACCCAAATAATTTAAAAACATAAAAACGGAGAATAACTAGATAGTTTTAAATTGATTTTGGAACTTAGTCAAGAAAATCGGCCATAGTACCTAAACCTAACTTTGTATCTGGAAAAACGTTGTTAACTTCTAGTTAGACAAGGACTTATTGATGAAAGGACACTTATCGGTTGTATATTCATAATTTCATATATTCAAAAGATAAACAACCCAAATTCACTTGTTCCAATAGAATTTAATGGAATATTTTAAAAACATCGCTGACATGTTGATAGTGGAAATAGCCTTACATATACTTACTTACTTACTTATGCTGGCGCTACAGTCCGGTGTGGACCAGGGCCTCAACCAACAAGCCTTCTCCAGCCAGCTCTGTCCCTAGCTAGCTGTTTCCAGTTTCGCACGCTAAGTTGGTTGAGGTCCTCTTCCACCTGCATGCGCCACCGGTTTCGCGGCCTTCCTGTACTCCGCCGTCCCTCAGGGAGGGATTCAAA
Organism: Melangyna quadrimaculata; assembly: GCA_949320155.1. Classification (NCBI taxonomy): domain Eukaryota; kingdom Metazoa; phylum Arthropoda; class Insecta; order Diptera; family Syrphidae; genus Melangyna; species Melangyna quadrimaculata. Next base: position 402,970,833 of record OX439483.1, read on the forward strand.
GACTTTTCGGGCCGGAGCATTGGTGTCCATCCGCTCTACGTGACCCAGCCACCTGAGTCTTTGCCTTTTCACTTTTGTGACTAGGTCGATGTCGCTGTACAGTCCGTACAGTTCGTTGTTGTATCTTCTCCTCAATTCCCCGTTTATCCAAACGGGACCGAAGATCACCCGAAGAATTTTTCTCTCGAATATTCCTAAAGCGTTCTCATCTGCGGCTAAGAAGGTCCATGCTTCTGCACCATACAACAGGTCATTCGAGATAGTGCTTAACTTTTCAAAAGAGTTATCGTTCGTTTGATCTCAGCGCTGGTGTCATTGACTGAATATACAGCGGAGCCCAGGTAGACAAAGTTCTTAACTATCTCAAAGTTATAGCTGTCTATGGTGACGTTCTGTCTAAGACGTTCGTGTTGAGCGTCCTTTCTAGATAACATAGATGCATATACTTTGTTTTGCCCTCATTCACCGCTAAACCTATCTTTGTCGCTTCCTTCTCAATGCTTGCAAAAGCTCCAGTGACATAACGCCTTGTTCTTCCAATTATGTCAATATCATCGTCGTATGCAAGAAATCGGATGGACTTTTGAAAGATTGTGCCTCTAGTGTTGACGTGAGAGTTTTGCAGTATTCTTTCAAGTATGATGTTTAAGAAGTCGCATGACAGCGCGTCGCCTTGCCTTAATCCTTTATTGACATCGAAGGTGTCGGTGAGGTCTTTGCCAACCTTGATGGAGCAGCGTGCGTTCTCCATCGTCATCCTGCACAAACGTACGAGTTTGCAGGGATGCCAAAACTAGACATTGGTTTATATAGCTCGTCTCTATAAATACTTTCATACGCGGCCTTGAAATCAATGAACAGGTGCTGAGTGTCGATTTCAAGTTCCTGGTTTTTTTTCAAGATCTGCCGTAGTGTGAATATTTGTTCGATGGTGGACTTTCCTGGCCTAAAGCCACACCGATATGGACCTATAAGGTTGTTGACGAACAGTTTCAGGCGTTCACATAATACGGCAGAGAAGATCTTGTAGGCGATGTTAAGGAGGCTGATTCCTCTATAGTTGGCGCAGGTTAGAGGGTCTCCTTTCTTGTGGATCGGGCAAACTGAGATTCCATTCATCGGGCATGCTTTCCTCCGACTATATTTTACAGATGAGCTGGTGCATATTACTCCTTACCAAATCATCTCCTGCTGCTTTGAATAGCTCTGCAGCAAGCCCGTCGGCTCCAGCAGATTTGTTGAACTTAAGCTTAGATATTGCTATCTTCACTTCGGTGTGGTCGGGTAGACGGAATTGTTGACCTTCATCGTCTAGGTTGAATGGTGTAATCTGCCTGACAGTGGAATTAGATTCGTTATCGGCATTACACAGTCTACATAAGTGATCTTTCCATATTCTCAGCATCGACTGCGAATTCTATGATATACCCTCTCTCGTGCTTGCAGGCTTCAGTTCGGGCTCTGTAGCCCTGATAGCTCCTTTTTACCTTTTGGTAAAACTTCTGAACTTCATTCCTGTTATGACATCCCTCAATCTCCTCGATCTAGCGCTTCGCATGCTCCCTCATTTTCTTTCTGAGAACCGGTGTTCCTCTCTCCTCTTTTGCTCGTAGAGCTCGCGAGCAGCTCTGGTCCTTCTGTGCAGCGACGCCTTGTATGCCTGCTGCTTCGCTGCATGTGCAATCGTCGTTAAACCATGGGTTTCGTTGTGGTGGTCGAGTGAAACCCAGGACGTCACGTCATATGCGGCATATCTCTGATGGCTTTCTGGCAATGTTGTCACTGGTTTACAACCCTTGATGCTGGCGGCATAGGACCTCTTAAGAGGGTGTTTGAGACCCGATCGGAGAAGGACCTAGCAATTTCTTGCTATTGTAGCCACCCGACGATAAACTTCCTCACAGCATTTCTCGGTTTGGCTGAGTTTGAGATATCCGAAGCTGTACCTTGGCTACAACAAGGTAAGGTCCTTACATATGGTTTATTTTTTTTCCTCCCATTGAACATGTGCAAACTATAATATGCTCTACTTAAAATTAATTATTTTTCTCTTAAACATTTCTTTCCCGGGGCCTATTTATTTTAGTAATTAATAAAAATTATTTTTTTGTTATTGCTGTTGAGTTCTTCCACTACCAAATTAACAAAACTATGCGTTAAAAAAAATATTTAGGTGATTCTCATGAATATTTTTTTATATTCTCACAACAATTCAAGGTCAGTGTCAAAAATATAATAAATTTTCATACATTTCCAACCAACAAAAACAGAACTCAAAACGAAACAAAACAAAACAAAAACACTTCAACTTGCTGAATGATTTATTAATGCATATGGAGATGTAGGCATTTGTATAAATTTTATCCCCATCAGTGAAAATTCAGCTTTTCCGCAGTGCACATACTTTTGATATTCATTAAAAAAAAAAAAAAAAAACAAACAAAAGGCACAACTCATCACCATTGCCACAACTTCCCCCGTCCCTGACTGTTTTTTACTCACAGTGAAAGAAAGGTGACTCAATAATGAAGAACAATAAATCCACATTCATCCCCTTGGCTTTAGTGCTATTTGCTGAGTGTGTTGTGTTGGTGATGATGAGTGTTGGAAATAACAATGCACCGATTCCAATCCAGGGCATTGAAATAATGCTGAATGCTGAACACCTAGTAACATCATTTGGTAGCTGCAACGCCTTCTTCCCGCCTCATCTCGTGATGTCCATTGTGTCGTCGTCAGTTGTTGTGAACAACAAAAAGTTAAAGTTTATCGTTTCACCTTGAACCATATTCTAACGATAATTACGAATTCCATGCGATGTCAACACTGTTCGTCCATGCCCTGCCACTAACTACTCTGCCACACCTCCTCCTCGCCGGTGCCACCGCCACCGCCACCATCCTATCGATTCACCTGCTGGCTGCCTCCCAGTTATTAATTCGTATGCAAATTAATGGATTCGAACATGTTACCGTGTCTGGCAAGTGCTCATGCGTGCGAAATCATCATTCATCGAGAATTCGCGGCCATAGCGACCAAATATGCATAAAATCAAATAATACAAAAAAAATACCAAAATAATATCATCATCCGCGTGCTGTGAATGTGAGAGTCGATCACAAATTGGAAATCAATCGCATAAAGGTAACGAAGTTGAAATTCGATGGCAAGTAATTATTATGTTAGTCGATCGACAATCGACACATCACGGGCCTAGCCAACTTAGGAACATTGTTGATGCAAGAGTAGTTTACCTTTGATTAGCCTGGCCCGACTGTAGAGGGTAATTACCTTGTAAGGGAAGCTATTGAATTCCAATGCATATTATTTGGCCAACATAATGCCAATGGGTGAGTTAAATATTATTGTGTTTTGGACGCATATCATTTCGCTAAGGTTGAAATATGATATGAGCTTTTGAAATTGCATTAATATCATTCCCCCAAATAACTCACCGTAAAGTAATGATGTGTAATCGTATATGAAATTTGGCAAAATTCGGCATTAATAACTGAATTGTAAATAAAACGGTGTGCATGTGCATTGCATGTCTATGCATCATAATCGTTTGAGATTAACGTCGTAAACATACACAATAAAATGCATATCAACCGATTAAACTATATACATACTTTGTTTAATCGGTTATTATCTTGATGTAGATAGTTATTGAATGGCACTCCGGGAAATCTTGTTGTTTTTTTATAGCAATAACTTAGAAGCATTCGCTCGCTAATCATCGTTGTCGTTGTATAAAGTACCTACTTTCTATGACCATGTTAAAATTCCACTGACTCCTCTTACTGTTTTTGACTTTACGAAACAAAGCCTGAACAAAACCAAACACAAACTATTTAAACAGCTCCTTACCTATTAACCGCTTTGAACATAATTATTGTTTCCCATCTCGCATTCCAGAGCGATGTTCTATAAAAATGTCAACATTGTTTGATCGGATAAAGCGATTCACTCTGATCATCCGGTAGTTAAGGCATTTCAACATGATCATACAAAAGTCAATACGACCGGCCGGCGACAGTAAAGATTGTTCTACAGATATTGGAATATTTGAAATTTGAATTGAAATTTAGGAAACAATTCAACTGAATCTGTCAATTAGGTGTTGTGATAATAAATTTGAATTCTTTTCTGAGAAAAATAAAAAAATGCACGTTGTCTAAAAATGCATTTGTTTAAATCGATTGTAGGTAAATAACGATGGTAAAGCAGAGTGGTACACTAGGGCGTATACGCACTTTTCTTATGCAGGGGCCCGTAAAAAGATTATCGTTCAAATTCTATCGTAATCGTTAAAACTATAAATCGTTTTAGTTTAACGATACTCGTTTTTACTTACGACTGACATTTGGCAGTCGTAGGTACAGCTATCGTTTAAAGATTTATAATTTGCTGTGGTCTGCCGGTGATTTTTGTGTTTGTCTGCTGAGGTGTCAACAAACTGATGATCAACAAACTGTACTCGAACTTCTTTTCGATAGCATTTGCCATTAAAAAGTTATTTCCAAAAAACTGATTTTTTCGACACTTAACCATGCTTAAAATGTTATGCTCCTGTGGGATCATCGGGGACTTTTAGTCATTGCTGCGTTATAGTCACTGGAAGGCCCCCACCAAGTTTAAGTGTTATCGGAATTTTGTTCAGGGAAATGTCTATTTTGACTGGGCTATAAATTGCTTCTTTGATTAAACAAAAAGGTAAAGGTTTCTTCCTTTTCGGAATAACCTTATTCAGCAAAAAAAAAAAAAAACCCCCAATGGAACAACATTTTTACAAAATAATGAAATTTTGTTGATTAAATATTTTAATTTTTGACAGTCATAATTAGGCGGGAAGTTGGTTGTGCTTCAAAAAAAATGGATTTTTTTGTTTTAGATTGACAACATCTTTATACCACCATTCTCGTTTTACATAATTGCTCTCTGTCGTGACTATCGTTTACGTCAGTATCGTTTACTTGCCGTTCGTTTCGTAATACGCAATAGGGCCCCAGGATGTTTTGCATAAGGTGAGATATAAGCTGGAGCGTATAGGTTGTGTTGAGACAGTAAAAAAAATGTTATGGTAAGAATTGTACTCCACCCATTGAGGCGAAGGGGAACATTTTCTAGAAAAATTACTTAAAAAAGAAAATGCACAACTGGATCGCACGAACTTTCTCTTGCAGTTACCAGCTGGAATGTAGATGAATACTTACTATGGTAGCTCCAGCTTATTCCAAATCGTTGTGTGAAAAATTTCACTGGCCAACAAAAATTACACAAAAAAAAATGTCCATACTTAAATTCATCAAATCAAAAACTTTGTTAGCCAATATCTTTTTTTCGCACAGCAATTTGAAATATGCTATCCAGGTTACTATTTAGCACAGTACACATATCTAAGGTATTATCAGGCGCAGCTTATCGAATTTCAAGATGGCTGCACTTTGTGTAAGTACACAGTAAAAAAAAAATAACAAATTTTTGGTAATTGTTTGAAATTTAAATTTTTTACCATTGATTTTGACAACATGCGCAGAACTGAACAAAAATGAACACGCTAATGATATTACCTGTAATATATTCAGCTGTAACTTTTAGCTGTGGTATCGTACCATCTTCCAAAATATACCAAAATGATGGAAATTTAGTGTTTTAAGATTCTTATTTGAAAAGTAATTCACGCTATCTTATTCGAAAATTACAAAAATGTGTAAATGTCAAAAAAATAAATAATAAAAAAGAAGACATAACCTTGAAAATATCGCCCGCACCGAAAAAAATGTATCAATGAACGAAATATAATTTAATTGCCTACAAGCTTGGCCTTACAATTTTTCCACTAAAATCAATAGTTTCGGAGATATAGATCAAATCACGTTTTTTTAAAATGGCGAATTTCCCCAGGGGGGAAACTGGACATAAGCTCTTCTAATAGCCCTCTATTAGTTATACAAAATTCAGCCGTCCTCTATTTCGTTTAAGCTAGGCTTACAGGAGTTAAAAAAAATAACAATGATCAAGATTTTGAAACACAATAGCAATAATGAAAATAATTATTTGACAGCAATTAGATAGCAATTATTATATACCTAACTTTAAGTTATGGAGAAACTTCAATTACTATGACGAACTAAGAAAGAAACCAAAGACGATTAAAAACTCCTTCAAGGGGTAAGTTATTCCAAATTCTAATGGCATGAACAAAACATGTGTGTAAACTGTATAGTGGGTATGAAGACAAGACTCCAACTAGACCGCGGGAGCACTATTTTATTAAATAATTAGGTTGGTTGCTGATGATCCATGAGCTTATATAGAAAGACGAGAGCCTGTAGTTCAAAAAACCAAGAATTTGTTTTGTTAAAGTAGAGACGTGATCGTATCTTCTAAGATTAAAAACGTATCTTGCAATTGCATTAACTTCAACACTTAATACTCTAAATGATTCGGAGTCGGAATCGGCAAAAATTTTACAGCCGTAGGTAACAATTGGCACTATAAGTGCTTTGAGAAGGCGTAATTTAGTTTTGATTGGATGACAGCTTCTAGTCAATGATAAGCCCCGAAGACTAGCATAGGTTTTTGAAACCACGCTGCTTATGTGGTCATTCCATGTGAAGGAACTATTGAAGATGATTCCTAAGTTTTTTATTTTGGAGACGATTGCAATTGGAGACTTGTTAAGCGAAATATGTGTACTACACTGCATTTGTCTTCTAGAAAATGCAATAGTCTTGGACTTAGATGGTTTTAATATAAGTTCATTTTCAATAGCCCAGCTATGTACAGAACAGAAATCTGTATTAATTTTCTTCGAAGCTTCTTCTATGGTAGTGACTGGAAAGTTGAAATTAGAAAGTAGTTTATGAAAAGGGAAAACAAAAGAGGACCAAGGATTGATCCTTGGAGAACACCCTTATAGGTGGAAAGAAAGATTGATTTAAAGCCGTTATGAGACACTGATTGAACACGACTAGTAAGATAAGAATGTATTAATTTTATCGAAGATACGGAGAAATTAAAAAAATCTTTATAATTTATTAAACTCAGTAAAAGTTTTAAACGGAAAACACAAACAAAATTCTCTATAATAATTCTTTTTGTTATTGTTTTTCGTGTAAACATTTTGCTGAGTTGCACCCTCAAAAAACAGGGCTATAGTAAAATAGGATTTACTGAATCAAAAGCTTTTGAAAAATCTAACAGGGTCATGAATCATGATTGACATTTTATTAGAGTCAATAGCCTCGCGGATATCATCCGAAACTTTTATCAGTATTGTTACACAGCTACGATTAGATCTGAAGCCCGACTGTAAAGGGGAAAGTAATTTGTAGGTATTGCCATGGTGTCTTATTTGTTTATTTACAATACACTCGAGGTTTTTAGACAAGTAAGGGAGAAAAGCAATAGCAATTGGTCTATACTCAGGTGTACTTGACTTCTTATCTGAGCTCTTATCCACACCAATGGATATGTCGACGATGTCAATATAAGATTAAAAATATGTGTTATTGGGGGAACGATATGAAGGAGTATCTTTATGAAATCCGAAATGTATCAAATTAACTTCCTCGCATAAGAATTTCAGTCTTAATTTCAGAGCTTCCAGTTTTCCCACGAGATAAAAGTTGAATGAAGAGATGACCTTTGATATATAACTTTAGTAGATATCCAAGTAGTTATATGTACCTACTAAAAATCTCTTTTTCCCTGAAAATATTTAACCCATAAAACCACGTTGGCGCAGACATGCCTGTCCACATTGGATTTTTAATGCTGGTTTAGGCTGGCGCGAACGCAGGAGGTGGTTTTGGGGGTTGATACAGATTTTGAATAAACTTCGTGTCTGAAATGAATAAAGTAATTTTGATTAAACTGCATTGAATTTGACTCAAACGGAAACAGGGTTTTTACATCTTTTTTGCTGAGCTCTTGGGTTATTCCCGTATACCTATCACGTAAACGTCTAAGAATATTTTGCATCACACAGCCCATTCTAAGAAGCATGTACATACTTATCATATTTAATTACAAATATTTTACAAAAATACATTTTTTTTATAAAAAAGCTAAATAAGAGAAGAAATAATTTGATGCTACTTTTGCCCTTATTCACACTACTCCATACATATTCAAATACAATTACATTTTTATGCTAATTTTCTACGTTTTTATGTCTGAAATGCGACCCAGGCTTGCATGTTATTTTCCAAAGAACTGTTTTTAACGGTATACATTCCATAGAACTGTGTTTTTTTTAATCTTCGAATTTCCCTGAAACTACTTAACTAATTTTTTTAAACTGATTGAGATTTGTATGCAAATGATTATGAAATATATAATTAGTTTTTTTGTCGATGTATGTGCTGTCTCAAGAATCAGGATGGCAAGTAATGTTTTAATTCACAGAAAATGTTTTTTTTTTTAATAACTTTTGTAGTTTTAAAAATAGTTTTTATTTCAATCGGAGTTGAAACTTTAATGTCCTTCAAGTCAAGATTTCGACTTTTCACGATAAAATACATTAATATTTAAAAACGTCTTAAATTTTTCAACCCCCCCCCCCCCCCCCCAACTTTTTTAAACAATCGTTTACTGCTGTGACATTGATCCTGATGCCCAATATTTTCAATATTTGAAAAATTCTCCCCAAACCACATTCACATCTCTGAATATTCTATCAGCCAAAAAAAAATAAATCGGGTGGCACAACGGCTCATGAAGAACCAGGGCCTAGTGACTAACAACTCGCAACCATTCCTGTGTGCGCCTATCGACAGGAATGGAAGGGACCTACAATTTTATGCCGAATCCGAACGGCTAGACGAGAAGCACTTATTCGTGACAAGTGATACTCTTGGAGGATTTGTCAATTCCTCGCAAGAGGCAGTAGCCCTGAAAAAAACTTTTTAGTTTTTAGGTGGACGAGGCTGTGAAGCGAACCCAGACCTCCAGCGTGACAGTTGAACGCACTAACCATTACGCTACGGGCAAGGTAAAGAAAAAAATCGAAAAGCTCAAAGATGACTATTCTAGGGAGTGCCAGCTATCGTTCTAAAAAAATGTATGACTATATATTATAATAATTTCCATGATCGCGGAAAGATGCCTTCTAAAATGGATAAATTAAATAGGTCGGTTAGCGGTTGAATGAATGATGAATTCAACCGCCAACCGACCTATTTAATTTATCCATTTTAGAAGGCATCTTTCCGCAATCATGGAAAGTATTATAATATATAGTTCCTATTCACAAAAAAGGTCCCAAAAATTACGTCTCCAACTATCGTCCCATAGCAATGCTATCATGTATACCGAAATTGTTCGAAAGCATTGTACGTATATATGAAACACTCTCTTTCCACTCCAAATCAATTTTGTCTCCGGTTCAACATGGTTTCGTATCGGGCTGATCAACAACTACCAATCTAGTAGATTTCGTTTCTCATGTTCTGTGTATAATGGATGAAGGAGTTGAAGTTGACGTTATTGCCACCGACCTTAGAAAAGCTTTTGACAAAATGACCCACGAAGTCATAATATTTAAATTAAAAACCATGGGTTTCCCTACACTCTTCGTCTTATGGTTGAATTCATACTTGTCCAAAGGAAAATATGTTGTACGCTTTAGATCATCTTTCTCCCATTCCTTTAATGCACCTTCCGGGGTACCACAGGGTAGTCATCTGGGTGCAATGCTATTCATTTAAGCAATTAACGATGTTGCTCAGGTTCTTGACTGTAGTCTATCTATTTATGCGGTAGACATGAAAATCTTTAAACGCATCGCATCAGCTGCAGATGTTTGTAACTTATAATATAATCTTAACACTTTTTCCTCTGGTGGCAAATAAACCATCTTGAGCTTCATTTTATGCCGTTTTTCATTGGACGTCCGGAAGCGTCCGGAAGTCTTCTGAAACAATTCCATTGGCACAAAAAATACGCTTCTGACGATTCTGAGAAGAGAAATTCGATTCTGGAATTCAAATCAGAATCCACTCAAGAAGCACTAATACATTCAAACTCAAACGTCACAACAAACTGCAAACTGTACTTCTTTTTTTTTTTTAACTTTCCATTTTAATTTAATTTTCATCCAAAACCAAATTTTTTGGTAAATTTTAATCAACAAATTAAAAAAATTCAAACAAAAAATATTATTTGGAAGTTCTGAGTTGATACATCACTCGTGTTTTACATTTTACTTTTTGTGCAGTAGAAAATAATTTTTATTTGACGATTCACCTATACAGATACCAAACCCCACAATTGAGTAGAAGCATCTTGAACTGTTCCATTGTATTTCAGAATGAGTGAAACCTTGAGTGAAACCAATGGCAAACGGCATTAGTAAATGCCACAACTTAACATTTTCGCGTAAACGACACGCGCGCCGCCGCCGCACAGTGGGCACCTTGTATGGGAAAGTGGAAAAAACTCTCTAAACTCTAAACTACTGAACAAATTTTGATGAATAAACCAAAACAAAAAATATCCGTAGTAAGAACTAGTAAAAATTCGGATGTTGTTTAACTAAACCCTATGCAAATACATATTGGATAATCGACAATGCACAAATTTTACCACGCCCATTTTGTGGGCATTTTTTGGCTTTTTTATATGGAGCCTTGGTTGGATGAAATCAGAACCATCTTTTCTATTGTGCTTACACAAGAGAGCCAGTTAGACGAAATGTAAGACAATGAAAAATGATTACAGTTGCATACCTACATCGTAATTTATTGCTACTGAATTTTTACGATGTGACACAGTAAATTTTAATAACGAAATAATACTGCTTATCACATTACGGAGTCATATGCCCTTGAATAAAAATTAAGATGTGACATTGCAAACTTTTTAAATAGTTCTTATTTCATAAAAGCTTTGTTATTGTTTTGATGTTAAATCGTAAACAAAATTCTTAACAACTAAATAATATAAAATGTAATATTTTGTTTTTAACAAAAATGCAAGTCTAGCTTGCTTTGACGAAATCGTACCTATTACATACATACATGGATACTAGGGCAAGTTTTTGAAAAAAAAAAAAAAAAAAAATCAGGCTAGAGTACCTACTCTAGAGATAATAATTTTACACAATATTACGATGATAGAGAAGTGAAAAAATGGGTGCCGCAGTTCTGTCTGTTTGTCTGCCAGACTGTCTGTCTGTTGCTTACCTAGTCTTAACCACTGATGTGATTTTCTTCAACCTATGAAATTAAAGTTCCCATCAAAGGGCTCCCTGGAGAGGAAATTCTTCTTAACTTCTTAAATAACGGTACCTGATATATAACTAATAAACAACAAGTTATTTATCTCATATATTGATTTTCAAACTTCTCGTTAACGCCTGCACCGATTTTGCCAACAAATTTTATACAAAAGTTTCTTCAGTATCTAAACAATTTTGCGTGCAGAAATTTTGAAAAAAAAGTATTGGATTTAAAAAAGAAAAATTTTTTTTTTTGAAAATTCTGCATCTTGAAAACGGGTTAATGAATTTTCTTAAAATTTTGTTTAAAACTATATTCTAATAAATTATTAAAATTGGCATTCCAAATTTTATTTTTAAAAATGTTCAAAAAATTTTCTATACAAAAAATATGTTTATGCCTACTTCAAAATGCATTTGAAGTCGAATCCGGACGTTCCGTTCTTTACGGACGGATGTGTTCTTTACTGGAAATTGTTGGTTACACACTACATATTCCGCCAAAAGCAACAGACCCGGGTCGCCAAGTGCCGCCAATACTTAAAACCTTATGAGACTAAAAATAATGGCTAATATTGTGTTTTTTTGCTCAAAATATTTAATATCTTATTTTTCTCTATCAGTTAATACATTTATATTACTAAATAGGAATATCTTAATCCCACAAAAAAAAGAATCATTAAAAACTATTCAGATTTGAGTGTGAACGGATCGCTTAAAAACCACCTATATTCATATACATTTTTTCTAATTTCAACTTTGGCGTTAAAATCCAGGCTTACATATATTTTATTTAAAAAAACGTTATCATTTTTTGATTTTACAACTAATTTACTATAAGAAACGAACAGTGAATCATAAAAATTGACACTTTCGAAGAATTGAATTTTTTCCATGTTCGCCCCACTGTGCGCCGGCCGCCCTCCTCTACCATGAAACTACTACATAAACGAAGATTTAGTTCCTGTTGTTGACTCCTGTGGTTATCTAGGAGTCATTTGTGAAAATGAGCTTAACTTTCGCTCCCACACAACATTATCAATAAAGCCAATTCGACCCTTGGTTTTATTAAACGCTGGTCGAAAGAGTTCTCTGACCCGTACATTACAAAAACTCTTTACGTTTCATTTGTGCGGCTTATCCTTGAGTATGCATCCCAAGTTTGGTCCCCCTACCAAGTTACCCAGATTAATCGGATCGAAGCTGTCCAACGTAGATTTATTCGATTTGCCCTTCGAGGACTTCCGTGGTATGATAATTTTCGTCACCTTATTGTGATCGCTTACAGCTGATTTCTCTCCAACCTCTTGCAAAGCGATTTGAAACTGCAGATATACTATTTGTTTACGATATATTACCCGGCAATATTGATTTCCCCGCTCTGTTAAATCAACTTTACTTTAATACCAACCAGCGTCATCTTAGGTGAGTACCTCATTTCCGCATTCCATTTCATCGCACAAACTATAGCTATTTCAACCCTATGTCTCGTATGCTACGTAATGCCAACAACTCTTCAAATATATTTGATTTTAACAACTTTAAATTAAGTCTTCGAAACTCTCTCCCCCATAACCAATCCCAATAACCTATTACAACTACCTTTATATCCTGTATTTGTCTAGATTTAAGTTATTGAATTTTGTTTATATAATTATTGTATATTATTATTGTATAAAGTAAGTCACATTTTATTTTTATTTTGGCTTGTAATAAGCGTACAATAAATACTTTCCAGACCTTTTACAAATTGTGGAGTTAAGCCATAAAAGCCATGTTAATTGTTAAATGTAATTACAATTTAAGTTGCGATGCATTTAAAAATTATTTAAAAGGAAACGACAAAATTATAAAAGATATTTTTTCAGCACAAAAGTATTAAAGAAAAATATTTTTTAAGTTGTAATCTTGGCTTAATGTGCATTACGAAATAATGTTATGTTTTTTGTAGCTTTATATGTTAAACTTCATTATATGTAAAACTACATAAGTAAAACTTCACATAAACTTGCTAAAGCAACGTGACCAAGCATACATGCGATGGAAGCGTTTTCGGCTTCCTGAATTGCTTTCTTCTTTTCGCACACTAAGATGCAGCGTTTGTAAGAAAATCAGAAAAGCAAAATGTAGACTGTATTCGGAGCGCTTAAACGAAAATCTACCATCGAAAACGTTATGGCAGAACATTCGAGAGCTCGGTGTTGGTAGGCAAAAAGAACATATCTCCTCGGATGTATGCCCTGAATACCTAAATGAAGAATTTGCAAAAATTCAAAGCAGTCAAAACGGATATCTGATCCAGGTTCTTGATCTTGAAAATAGAGCTCCGCTGTATGAAGAGTTGCCGGTTGTTGACCCGGCAGAAGAGAATGAAGGCTGTCGGGCTGTTGATCCCGATAGTGAACATTCTTTTCAGTTTCAAAGAGTTGATGATGAAGATGTTTTAAGTGCTGTGCGCAACATAAAATCTTCGGCTACAGGATTTGATGAAGTACACCCAAAATTTATTAAAATGATACTACCTCACCTACTCCCTGCTTTAACACATATTTTTAATACAATCATAATGACATCTGAATTTCCGTCTCCTTGGAAAATTGGTAATGTTATACCAGTTCTCGTTTTTACTTACGACTGACATTTGGCAGTCGTAGGTACAGCTATCGTTTAAAGATTTATAATTTGCTGTGGTCTGCCGGTGATTTTTGTGTTTGTCTGCTGAGGTGTCAACAAACTGATGATCAACAAACTGTACTCGAACTTCTTTTCGATAGCATTTGCCATTAAAAAGTTATTTCCAAAAAACTGATTTTTTCGACACTTAACCATGCTTAAAATGTTATGCTCCTGTGGGATCATCGGGGACTTTTAGTCATTGCTGCGTTATAGTCACTGGAAGGCCCCCACCAAGTTTAAGTGTTATCGGAATTTTGTTCAGGGAAATGTCTATTTTGACTGGGCTATAAATTGCTTCTTTGATTAAACAAAAAGGTAAAGGTTTCTTCCTTTTCGGAATAACCTTATTCAGCAAAAAAAAAAAAAAACCCCCAATGGAACAACATTTTTACAAAATAATGAAATTTTGTTGATTAAATATTTTAATTTTTGACAGTCATAATTAGGCGGGAAGTTGGTTGTGCTTCAAAAAAAATGGATTTTTTTGTTTTAGATTGACAACATCTTTATACCACCATTCTCGTTTTACATAATTGCTCTCTGTCGTGACTATCGTTTACGTCAGTATCGTTTACTTGCCGTTCGTTTCGTAATACGCAATAGGGCCCCAGGATGTTTTGCATAAGGTGAGATATAAGGTGGAGCGTATAGGTTGTGTTGAGACAGTAAAAAAAATGTTATGGTAAGAATTGTACTCCACCCATTGAGGCGAAGGGGAACATTTTCTAGAAAAATTACTTAAAAAAGAAAATGCACAACTGGATCGCACGAACTTTCTCTTGCAGTTACCAGCTGGAATGTAGATGAATACTTACTATGGTAGCTCCAGCTTATTCCAAATCGTTGTGTGAAAAATTTCACTGGCCAACAAAAATTACACAAAAAAAAATGTCCATACTTAAATTCATCAAATCAAAAACTTTGTTAGCCAATATCTTTTTTTCGCACAGCAATTTGAAATATGCTATCCAGGTTACTATTTAGCACAGTACACATATCTAAGGTATTATCAGGCGCAGCTTATCGAATTTCAAGATGGCTGCACTTTGTGTAAGTACACAGTAAAAAAAAAATAACAAATTTTTGGTAATTGTTTGAAATTTAAATTTTTTACCATTGATTTTGACAACATGCGCAGAACTGAACAAAAATGAACACGCTAATGATATTACCTGTAATATATTCAGCTGTAACTTTTAGCTGTGGTATCGTACCATCTTCCAAAATATACCAAAATGATGGAAATTTAGTGTTTTAAGATTCTTATTTGAAAAGTAATTCACGCTATCTTATTCGAAAATTACAAAAATGTGTAAATGTCAAAAAAATAAATAATAAAAAAGAAGACATAACCTTGAAAATATCGCCCGCACCGAAAAAAATGTATCAATGAACGAAATATAATTTAATTGCCTACAAGCTTGGCCTTACAATTTTTCCACTAAAATCAATAGTTTCGGAGATATAGATCAAATCACGTTTTTTTAAAATGGCGAATTTCCCCAGGGGGGAAACTGGACATAAGCTCTTCTAATAGCCCTCTATTAGTTATACAAAATTCAGCCGTCCTATATTTCGTTTAAGCTAGGCTTACAGGAGTTAAAAAAAATAACAATGATCAAGATTTTGAAACACAATAGCAATAATGAAAATAATTATTTGACAGCAATTAGATAGCAATTATTATATACCTAACTTTAAGTTATGGAGAAACTTCAATTACTATGACGAACTAAGAAAGAAACCAAAGACGATTAAAAACTCCTTCAAGGGGTAAGTTATTCCAAATTCTAATGGCATGAACAAAACATGTGTGTAAACTGTATAGTGGGTATGAAGACAAGACTCCAACTAGACCGCGGGAGCACTATTTTATTAAATAATTAGGTTGGTTGCTGATGATCCATGAGCTTATATAGAAAGACGAGAGCCTGTAGTTCAAAAAACCAAGAATTTGTTTTGTTAAAGTAGAGACGTGATCGTATCTTCTAAGATTAAAAACGTATCTTGCAATTGCATTAACTTCAACACTTAATACTCTAAATGATTCGGAGTCGGAATCGGCAAAAATTTTACAGCCGTAGGTAACAATTGGCACTATAAGTGCTTTGAGAAGGCGTAATTTAGTTTTGATTGGATGACAGCTTCTAGTCAATGATAAGCCCCGAAGACTAGCATAGGTTTTTGAAACCACGCTGCTTATGTGGTCATTCCATGTGAAGGAACTATTGAAGATGATTCCTAAGTTTTTTATTTTGGAGACGATTGCAATTGGAGACTTGTTAAGCGAAATATGTGTACTACACTGCATTTGTCTTCTAGAAAATGCAATAGTCTTGGACTTAGATGGTTTTAATATAAGTTCATTTTCAATAGCCCAGCTATGTACAGAACAGAAATCTGTATTAATTTTCTTCGAAGCTTCTTCTATGGTAGTGACTGGAAAGTTGAAATTAGAAAGTAGTTTATGAAAAGGGAAAACAAAAGAGGACCAAGGATTGATCCTTGGAGAACACCCTTATAGGTGGAAAGAAAGATTGATTTAAAGCCGTTATGAGACACTGATTGAACACGACTAGTAAGATAAGAATGTATTAATTTTATCGAAGATACGGAGAAATTAAAAAAATCTTTATAATTTATTAAACTCAGTAAAAGTTTTAAACGGAAAACACAAACAAAATTCTCTATAATAATTCTTTTTGTTATTGTTTTTCGTGTAAACATTTTGCTGAGTTGCACCCTCAAAAAACAGGGCTATAGTAAAATAGGATTTACTGAATCAAAAGCTTTTGAAAAATCTAACAGGGTCATGAATCATGATTGACATTTTATTAGAGTCAATAGCCTCGCGGATATCATCCGAAACTTTTATCAGTATTGTTACACAGCTACGATTAGATCTGAAGCCCGACTGTAAAGGGGAAAGTAATTTGTAGGTATTGCCATGGTGTCTTATTTGTTTATTTACAATACACTCGAGGTTTTTAGACAAGTAAGGGAGAAAAGCAATAGCAATTGGTCTATACTCAGGTGTACTTGACTTCTTATCTGAGCTCTTATCCACACCAATGGATATGTCGACGATGTCAATATAAGATTAAAAATATGTGTTATTGGGGGAACGATATGAAGGAGTATCTTTATGAAATCCGAAATGTATCAAATTAACTTCCTCGCATAAGAATTTCAGTCTTAATTTCAGAGCTTCCAGTTTTCCCACGAGATAAAAGTTGAATGAAGAGATGACCTTTGATATATAACTTTAGTAGATATCCAAGTAGTTATATGTACCTACTAAAAATCTCTTTTTCCCTGAAAATATTTAACCCATAAAACCACGTTGGCGCAGACATGCCTGTCCACATTGGATTTTTAATGCTGGTTTAGGCTGGCGCGAACGCAGGAGGTGGTTTTGGGGGTTGATACAGATTTTGAATAAACTTCGTGTCTGAAATGAATAAAGTAATTTTGATTAAACTGCATTGAATTTGACTCAAACGGAAACAGGGTTTTTACATCTTTTTTGCTGAGCTCTTGGGTTATTCCCGTATACCTATCACGTAAACGTCTAAGAATATTTTGCATCACACAGCCCATTCTAAGAAGCATGTACATACTTATCATATTTAATTACAAATATTTTACAAAAATACATTTTTTTTATAAAAAAGCTAAATAAGAGAAGAAATAATTTGATGCTACTTTTGCCCTTATTCACACTACTCCATACATATTCAAATACAATTACATTTTTATGCTAATTTTCTACGTTTTTATGTCTGAAATGCGACCCAGGCTTGCATGTTATTTTCCAAAGAACTGTTTTTAACGGTATACATTCCATAGAACTGTGTTTTTTTTAATCTTCGAATTTCCCTGAAACTACTTAACTAATTTTTTTAAACTGATTGAGATTTGTATGCAAATGATTATGAAATATATAATTAGTTTTTTTGTCGATGTATGTGCTGTCTCAAGAATCAGGATGGCAAGTAATGTTTTAATTCACAGAAAATGTTTTTTTTTTTAATAACTTTTGTAGTTTTAAAAATAGTTTTTATTTCAATCGGAGTTGAAACTTTAATGTCCTTCAAGTCAAGATTTCGACTTTTCACGATAAAATACATTAATATTTAAAAACGTCTTAAATTTTTCAACCCCCCCCCCCCCCCCAACTTTTTTAAACAATCGTTTACTGCTGTGACATTGATCCTGATGCCCAATATTTTCAATATTTGAAAAATTCTCCCCAAACCACATTCACATCTCTGAATATTCTATCAGCCAAAAAAAAATAAATCGGGTGGCACAACGGCTCATGAAGAACCAGGGCCTAGTGACTAACAACTCGCAACCATTCCTGTGTGCGCCTATCGACAGGAATGGAAGGGACCTACAATTTTATGCCGAATCCGAACGGCTAGACGAGAAGCACTTATTCGTGACAAGTGATACTCTTGGAGGATTTGTCAATTCCTCGCAAGAGGCAGTAGCCCTGAAAAAAACTTTTTAGTTTTTAGGTGGACGAGGCTGTGAAGCGAACCCAGACCTCCAGCGTGACAGTTGAACGCACTAACCATTACGCTACGGGCAAGGTAAAGAAAAAAATCGAAAAGCTCAAAGATGACTATTCTAGGGAGTGCCAGCTATCGTTCTAAAAAAATGTATGACTATATATTATAATAATTTCCATGATCGCGGAAAGATGCCTTCTAAAATGGATAAATTAAATAGGTCGGTTAGCGGTTGAATGAATGATGAATTCAACCGCCAACCGACCTATTTAATTTATCCATTTTAGAAGGCATCTTTCCGCAATCATGGAAAGTATTATAATATATAGTTCCTATTCACAAAAAAGGTCCCAAAAATTACGTCTCCAACTATCGTCCCATAGCAATGCTATCATGTATACCGAAATTGTTCGAAAGCATTGTACGTATATATGAAACACTCTCTTTCCACTCCAAATCAATTTTGTCTCCGGTTCAACATGGTTTCGTATCGGGCTGATCAACAACTACCAATCTAGTAGATTTCGTTTCTCATGTTCTGTGTATAATGGATGAAGGAGTTGAAGTTGACGTTATTGCCACCGACCTTAGAAAAGCTTTTGACAAAATGACCCACGAAGTCATAATATTTAAATTAAAAACCATGGGTTTCCCTACACTCTTCGTCTTATGGTTGAATTCATACTTGTCCAAAGGAAAATATGTTGTACGCTTTAGATCATCTTTCTCCCATTCCTTTAATGCACCTTCCGGGGTACCACAGGGTAGTCATCTGGGTGCAATGCTATTCATTTAAGCAATTAACGATGTTGCTCAGGTTCTTGACTGTAGTCTATCTATTTATGCGGTAGACATGAAAATCTTTAAACGCATCGCATCAGCTGCAGATGTTTGTAACTTATAATATAATCTTAACACTTTTTCCTCTGGTGGCAAATAAACCATCTTGAGCTTCATTTTATGCCGTTTTTCATTGGACGTCCGGAAGCGTCCGGAAGTCTTCTGAAACAATTCCATTGGCACAAAAAATACGCTTCTGACGATTCTGAGAAGAGAAATTCGATTCTGGAATTCAAATCAGAATCCACTCAAGAAGCACTAATACATTCAAACTCAAACGTCACAACAAACTGCAAACTGTACTTCTTTTTTTTTTTTAACTTTCCATTTTAATTTAATTTTCATCCAAAACCAAATTTTTTGGTAAATTTTAATCAACAAATTAAAAAAATTCAAACAAAAAATATTATTTGGAAGTTCTGAGTTGATACATCACTCGTGTTTTACATTTTACTTTTTGTGCAGTAGAAAATAATTTTTATTTGACGATTCACCTATACAGATACCAAACCCCACAATTGAGTAGAAGCATCTTGAACTGTTCCATTGTATTTCAGAATGAGTGAAACCTTGAGTGAAACCAATGGCAAACGGCATTAGTAAATGCCACAACTTAACATTTTCGCGTAAACGACACGCGCGCCGCCGCCGCACAGTGGGCACCTTGTATGGGAAAGTGGAAAAAACTCTCTAAACTCTAAACTACTGAACAAATTTTGATGAATAAACCAAAACAAAAAATATCCGTAGTAAGAACTAGTAAAAATTCGGATGTTGTTTAACTAAACCCTATGCAAATACATATTGGATAATCGACAATGCACAAATTTTACCACGCCCATTTTGTGGGCATTTTTTGGCTTTTTTATATGGAGCCTTGGTTGGATGAAATCAGAACCATCTTTTCTATTGTGCTTACACAAGAGAGCCAGTTAGACGAAATGTAAGACAATGAAAAATGATTACAGTTGCATACCTACATCGTAATTTATTGCTACTGAATTTTTACGATGTGACACAGTAAATTTTAATAACGAAATAATACTGCTTATCACATTACGGAGTCATATGCCCTTGAATAAAAATTAAGATGTGACATTGCAAACTTTTTAAATAGTTCTTATTTCATAAAAGCTTTGTTATTGTTTTGATGTTAAATCGTAAACAAAATTCTTAACAACTAAATAATATAAAATGTAATATTTTGTTTTTAACAAAAATGCAAGTCTAGCTTGCTTTGACGAAATCGTACCTATTACATACATACATGGATACTAGGGCAAGTTTTTGAAAAAAAAAAAAAAAAAAATCAGGCTAGAGTACCTACTCTAGAGATAATAATTTTACACAATATTACGATGATAGAGAAGTGAAAAAATGGGTGCCGCAGTTCTGTCTGTTTGTCTGCCAGACTGTCTGTCTGTTGCTTACCTAGTCTTAACCACTGATGTGATTTTCTTCAACCTATGAAATTAAAGTTCCCATCAAAGGGCTCCCTGGAGAGGAAATTCTTCTTAACTTCTTAAATAACGGTACCTGATATATAACTAATAAACAACAAGTTATTTATCTCATATATTGATTTTCAAACTTCTCGTTAACGCCTGCACCGATTTTGCCAACAAATTTTATACAAAAGTTTCTTCAGTATCTAAACAATTTTGCGTGCAGAAATTTTGAAAAAAAAGTATTGGATTTAAAAAAGAAAAATTTTTTTTTTTGAAAATTCTGCATCTTGAAAACGGGTTAATGAATTTTCTTAAAATTTTGTTTAAAACTATATTCTAATAAATTATTAAAATTGGCATTCCAAATTTTATTTTTAAAAATGTTCAAAAAATTTTCTATACAAAAAATATGTTTATGCCTACTTCAAAATGCATTTGAAGTCGAATCCGGACGTTCCGTTCTTTACGGACGGATGTGTTCTTTACTGGAAATTGTTGGTTACACACTACATATTCCGCCAAAAGCAACAGACCCGGGTCGCCAAGTGCCGCCAATACTTAAAACCTTATGAGACTAAAAATAATGGCTAATATTGTGTTTTTTTGCTCAAAATATTTAATATCTTATTTTTCTCTATCAGTTAATACATTTATATTACTAAATAGGAATATCTTAATCCCACAAAAAAAAGAATCATTAAAAACTATTCAGATTTGAGTGTGAACGGATCGCTTAAAAACCACCTATATTCATATACATTTTTTCTAATTTCAACTTTGGCGTTAAAATCCAGGCTTACATATATTTTATTTAAAAAAACGTTATCATTTTTTGATTTTACAACTAATTTACTATAAGAAACGAACAGTGAATCATAAAAATTGACACTTTCGAAGAATTGAATTTTTTCCATGTTCGCCCCACTGTGCGCCGGCCGCCCTCCTCTACCATGAAACTACTACATAAACGAAGATTTAGTTCCTGTTGTTGACTCCTGTGGTTATCTAGGAGTCATTTGTGAAAATGAGCTTAACTTTCGCTCCCACACAACATTATCAATAAAGCCAATTCGACCCTTGGTTTTATTAAACGCTGGTCGAAAGAGTTCTCTGACCCGTACATTACAAAAACTCTTTACGTTTCATTTGTGCGGCTTATCCTTGAGTATGCATCCCAAGTTTGGTCCCCCTACCAAGTTACCCAGATTAATCGGATCGAAGCTGTCCAACGTAGATTTATTCGATTTGCCCTTCGAGGACTTCCGTGGTATGATAATTTTCGTCACCTTATTGTGATCGCTTACAGCTGATTTCTCTCCAACCTCTTGCAAAGCGATTTGAAACTGCAGATATACTATTTGTTTACGATATATTACCCGGCAATATTGATTTCCCCGCTCTGTTAAATCAACTTTACTTTAATACCAACCAGCGTCATCTTAGGTGAGTACCTCATTTCCGCATTCCATTTCATCGCACAAACTATAGCTATTTCAACCCTATGTCTCGTATGCTACGTAATGCCAACAACTCTTCAAATATATTTGATTTTAACAACTTTAAATTAAGTCTTCGAAACTCTCTCCCCCATAACCAATCCCAATAACCTATTACAACTACCTTTATATCCTGTATTTGTCTAGATTTAAGTTATTGAATTTTGTTTATATAATTATTGTATATTATTATTGTATAAAGTAAGTCACATTTTATTTTTATTTTGGCTTGTAATAAGCGTACAATAAATACTTTCCAGACCTTTTACAAATTGTGGAGTTAAGCCATAAAAGCCATGTTAATTGTTAAATGTAATTACAATTTAAGTTGCGATGCATTTAAAAATTATTTAAAAGGAAACGACAAAATTATAAAAGATATTTTTTCAGCACAAAAGTATTAAAGAAAAATATTTTTTAAGTTGTAATCTTGGCTTAATGTGCATTACGAAATAATGTTATGTTTTTTGTAGCTTTATATGTTAAACTTCATTATATGTAAAACTACATAAGTAAAACTTCACATAAACTTGCTAAAGCAACGTGACCAAGCATACATGCGATGGAAGCGTTTTCGGCTTCCTGAATTGCTTTCTTCTTTTCGCACACTAAGATGCAGCGTTTGTAAGAAAATCAGAAAAGCAAAATGTAGACTGTATTCGGAGCGCTTAAACGAAAATCTACCATCGAAAACGTTATGGCAGAACATTCGAGAGCTCGGTGTTGGTAGGCAAAAAGAACATATCTCCTCGGATGTATGCCCTGAATACCTAAATGAAGAATTTGCAAAAATTCAAAGCAGTCAAAACGGATATCTGATCCAGGTTCTTGATCTTGAAAATAGAGCTCCGCTGTATGAAGAGTTGCCGGTTGTTGACCCGGCAGAAGAGAATGAAGGCTGTCGGGCTGTTGATCCCGATAGTGAACATTCTTTTCAGTTTCAAAGAGTTGATGATGAAGATGTTTTAAGTGCTGTGCGCAACATAAAATCTTCGGCTACAGGATTTGATGAAGTACACCCAAAATTTATTAAAATGATACTACCTCACCTACTCCCTGCTTTAACACATATTTTTAATACAATCATAATGACATCTGAATTTCCGTCTCCTTGGAAAATTGGTAATGTTATACCAGTTCTTAAGAAACCTGCTACTCGTTTATAGAACCAAGAGCTTAGACCAATCTGAATTTTATTCAGACATTTGGCAATAAGTTAAAATTATTTGAAAGTTAATTAATGTAATAGAGTTTAAAGAAAAAAAAAAAAACAAAAAAAAAAATCTTGAGATATCTAATTTGTTGTTTTGAAAATAAATCTACATAATTCTAAATATTAATGTTAATTCATAAAATTGTAATTTAAATTTATCTTATTAACTTTTACTATTTATTGTAGGCTTTGTAGCCCATTGTAAAAGATTCTTTAAATAAATAAATGAAATGAAATAATGTTCCTTTAATTATTTAGACTTATTTGTAAACAGAAGACTGCATTATTTTAATAATAAAATAAAACATGTTGCGGCATATTCATAGTCGCCGATAAACCCAGGTTTTACTAAACTACAGTTTAATACAAATTTGGCTCAATGAATACAGACCGACATTACTTACAAATTGTTGATTTTATATTTTTATAAGATTATTAACTTGTTATACTACACAAATAGCTTCAAATATTTTTAAATGATAAACTTGAAAAAATAGAATCAACGTCCGAAAATTCAACTAAATCTAGGTTTAACTTAGACACAGTTTAAAAATGACTATGAATACGCCCCGTTAAGTTTCAATTTTTTTTTTTTATTTTAAGTTTGTTATGTTGTGAAGACATTTTAATTTATTTTATTGTTCCTTTAATATTAAGATTTTCTTTTCGTTTGTTTTTCTGTTTTTTTTTATAAAAATTAATGACAACATAATAGTTTCTTACTTTTCACTTCTTGTCCCGGCTTCTGCTATCAGAAATATGGATACCGTACGCATAGGGCATAATTTGCTAAAAAGGACCTGGGCAACGCCGGGTATTTTCTGCTAGTTATGAATAATTGTTGGTGTCATAATGTAGCAAAAATATTTCCCGCAATATCTAAGTTTTAAATTCGTGTCAAAATAATCTTAGGCTGTTATAGATGCACTGTTTCAACTAATAATATTCATGTTGAATTTTAAATATAGTTTCTAAGTAATGGTCATCTCACATAATTATAGGTTCTTTCCTATACTTATCTTAATTTTGATTAATAAAACCTATGTTAATAATAAAACTGACCACTCATAATATCAGGCTAAAGTTGCAACAACAACTCACCATATCAACCTTGACCACATTAGTATGCACACTTTAACAACTATTTTATTATTATCAATATCATTATCATCACGAACAAAAAAAGACGGTTTTTCAACTTCATTCTTCTCTCCGAATCTCATCATTTCCTAACTAAACGGTCACATAAAACACGACTTTATAGGTCGAAAAAAGCTTTAAAGTTTAATGTTTAAATACACTATAAGTATTTGCATTTAACGCTTCAATAATTGTAGCTCTATTCCAGTTGCATATATCCCACTCACACTTGTCCACCACATCAGACCCTCACTTATAGACCAAAAATTTCGATTACCTGCTGATAGTATCCAATGTATCTTGTTCTGTTTTTTATTTGACAGAGATACATAACGTAGGTAATAGAAAAAATAGATTAAACAAAATAGAAGAAACAAACAAATAACATCGAAAAGATACCCCCGACCCCGGTTTGTCGTAATTAATTCGAATTCTGCGTGTAAGCTCATCTCACGACAATAACAATTTCGTCAGTACTTGGTAGTGCATCGGGCCGATAGTATCATCGCATACTCGATTTGAGTCGGGAAAAAATACAAAGCGTGAGCGATCTTCAATACAACACACCAATAGGAAAAAAAATAAAACGGTTTTGAAAAGTAGTTAGCCCTTCGTCTCGATCACCGCGCTACACTGCAACTGCAGCACACCTGTGTTTGAACTTGAAACTACCTCAAGATCGTGTGAAGATTTTGTTTTTTTTTTTTATCTTACTAAATTTCTCATAGGTACTAACTTAGTCTAATCTTCAATTTAAAAGTTTTAAACAATTTCGATTTGTACATAGATAATTACAAAAATACCTACTGATTTTGTGCAAACAAGTTGTGTGAATTATGTGATTTTGTTCAGTGTCAAGTTAAAAGATGGAAATAATTATAAAAAATTATATCAAATTTCAAATATGAGAAAATTTCTTGCATACAATAATAATTTATTATGTGATTATTTTATTGAAGTTCATCAATACAAATAATACGGATTACAAATAAAATGGATAAACGTCGACGGTTTTTGCTTACAACTTTAATCATTATCATCATTAGTGGAGTGAAATTGAATTGTAAGTTTTGAATAATTTGTTAGGGATGAATGCGGATATCAATTTACAATTTGATGAATATGCACGACTTGGTTGCATGAACTTGCACTGCGGTATTTTCGTCAATACAAATTCATTGAAAAGCTCATAAGTTCAGGATAAATATGATTCTTATAGGCTTTATAGAGTTTAGATGGCAAACCTAATGTTAAGACGGTGGAGAATTTCTAAAAAGTGATGTTTGTCTTTTTATCAGTACTTCTATGAATCCATCCGTCAAGCATAGACGAGTAGATTTTAGGGCTGGCCACGAGACGAGCAAAATCTCGGTCTCAGTATCGGCCTCGCATGACGAGACCGAAACTAGACGAGACGAGACTGGCTTGTAAGCATCCGAGAAGAGACCGAGTCGAGGCTCTATATTTGGACGGAAATTTACCGAGACTCTCGTCGGTTTCGGTTGTCTCGACAGAAAAAAAGGCATTTTAAAAATCGTAATAAATTGAAAAATCAAACATTATAATATTTATTCGCTTTTGCACAGTCAACTGGTTGCCCTGAACGATATAAACTTTATTTTGACGCATCGACAATATTTCTTTCCTTTTGTTAAGAAGTTGCCCTGAAATCGTATTTTCTGAGACGAGACCGAGACGAGACTGAGACAAGACTGAGATGAAAACGAGACGAGACCGGGAAAAAGGCGAGACTGAGATCGAGACGAAACTTAATTATACAGACCGAGATGGGATCGAGGCGAGACTGAGACGAGACTGAGACAAGACTGAGAAGATACTGAGACGAGACTGAGACAAGACTGAGATGAGACCGAGACGAGACCGCGAAAGAGGCGAGACTGAAACGAAGACGAAACTTAATTATACAAGACCGACACGAGACCGAGACGAGACTGAACATTTTCGATTTTTCCTATACAGTCGATTCCTAAAATTAATTGAATGATAGAAATCATTACAAAACGTTTGAGTTTTACATCCACCTTAAATATTTTTAAGAACTAGAGTTTGATATGCATGTACCAGTACCTACCTACTGTATGTTCTTATTCTTAATCCCAAAAAAGAATTGGATGCACAAAAGCTTGCGGGGCTAGAGTCCGAAGGGAATTAAATAAAATCCCAAAAAAAAAGGACCTTGGGGTTCAATAATTGATCAGGGCTAAAAATTTAAGATGTTAAAAGCAATACACGGAAAGAATTCTTAGATCAGATCAAGAAAAATAAGCTACAAATCACGAAAAATGAATCCAGTTTTGAACCTTGGATTGGAAATTACTAAATTAAGACTTTTTGTTTGCAATATTAAAAAATGAGCGAAATGAAGAAATTGACACTCAAAAATTATCTTTCAACACTTTTGAGTATCAATAATTCGATCGAGGAAAAAAAATATTACCATTAGTGAATCGCAATTTGATATCAATTTGTATCAATTTGGATATAGTGTTTGATGGCTAACCTGGAGTCGTGGGTTCGATCCCTACTCTAGGTAGCATTTTTTTTTTTTTAATTTATTTTTATTACGGGCATACAAATTGAATTATTATTATTATTTCGTAGTCAAAATGAAAAAAAAAAAATTAAACTGTCAAATCTACGAATTGTGGTCGAAATGTTGATTTGCGTTAATTTTTATTTAGTTGTTTTTGTCCACAAACAGAGGCGTTTGCAGCCGCTTCCATTTAATTCTGAAATGTATATACAGTTTTGTATATTTGAAAAAGAATTTTATTTAACTTACTTGGGATTCGATCCTGGCACCTTCCGCATAACAATCCAATACTCTACCACCTAGGCCATCGCACGATATGAAGGGACCATGTTGAAATTTAATCACTTCAAAAACTTATTTACTTGTTGGTTGATTCAAATCACCATATAAATATTTAAATTATTCCCCTGAAGTGTTAGATTACGCCTTAAAAAATTGTAATTTACTGTATAGTTTTGCAAATAGCTATTTTCGTAAATTGCAATCATGTGGGGTCAATATTTATATCGTAGCTACTTACATTTTGTTGGATTGAGCATTGAGAAAATGAAAATCACCATTTAAATTTCGCAAAACAAGATCAATAAGTTGTAAAATTAAATTATTCCCCTGAAGTATTTGATTGCGATTCAAAAACTTGTAATTTACTTTCAAGTCAACAAGCTCGAAATATAACTATTGATAATAAATATCGAATTATAAAATTTAGCTTTTTACGATGATTTGAGTAGTAAATTACAAAATGTTCAGTTATTTTTTAATAAAAGCGCCTTGATTTACAAAAAAAAGAGTTTCGTAAATTACAACCTAAAATTTAGCAATTGGTGATTTTTCAATTATTTCCGTGTAACCAATTCCATAAGAGCTTACTAGGTCAGTAGAATTTTAGGGGCTAAACTCTAAAGACTGTTAAGTCCGATGGAAAGGAGAATGGGCAAAGTGGTCTACCCACTCAACAGTAATGTGTTGTATGTCGTTGAAAAGGTAATTTTACTGACTTCATTTCATTGTATGACCATTAAGCTCTAAACTATGGGGTTCGTGACATATTCGGAATCAAAGCACCGAAAAAGACAATAATGCATTTCTTCATTGGTAGTGTGTCCTCATACCTACATTAATCTGTGATACATCGTTGAAAAGATAATTTTGTGTACTTCATTTTTGTATATAGCCGTGAAGACGTAGACCATAGGGTGAAAGAGATATGTGGGCATACAAATCGGCAAATATAACAACAATGCAATTCTTCAATTGGTACTGGTCTACCGACTCAACAGTAATGAGTCATACGTCGTTGTAAAGGTTATGGCATTTGCTTTATTTCATTATATGGCAGTTAAGCTCTAAACCATGGGGTTTGTAAGATATTCGGCTCTTAAGCACAAAAAACAGCAATAATGCAATTCTGCATTGGTAACTTATCAACCAAGTCAACAACTATGAGTCATGTGTCGTTAAAAAGGCTGTTGCGTGTACTTCTTTTTATTATACAACCGTTAAAGTGTAAATAATGGGATTCGAGAGATATGTGCCAAAAACGCTGAAAAGTGCAGTAATGCAATTCCGCACTGGTAGCTGGTCTTTCAACTCAACAGAAATCTCTCTTATATCTTTGAAAACGCTATTGCATGTACTTCATTTTGCAATATGCCGTTTAGATATAGACCGTGGGGTTCAAGAGGTATTTGTCCATCAAAATAGGAAATATAACAAAAATGAACATCTTCATTGGGTACTGGTCTACCAACTCAACAGTGATGAGTCATACGTCATTGGAAAGCTTATGGCATCTGCTTCATATCAATATATGGCAGTTAAGCTCTAAACCATGGGGTTCGTAAGATATTCGGCTCTTAAGCACAAAAAACAGCAACAATGCAATTCTGCATTGGTAACTTATCAACCAAGTCAACAACTATGAGTCATGTGTCGTTGAAAAGGCTGTTGCGTGTACTTCTTTTTATTATACAACCGTTAAAGTGTAAATAATGGGATTCGAGAGATATGTGCCAAAAACGCTGAAAAGTGCAGTAATGCAATTCCGCACTGGTAGCTGGTCTTTCAACTCAACAGAAATCTCTCTTACATCTTTGAAAACGCTATTGTATGTACTTCATTTTACAATATGCCGTTAAGCTGTAGACCGTTTGTCTAGCGTTTATTGCGTGGATTTTCATAGCAATGCTTACTCTGAAGTTAGTGCGGTTTAAGATGGAGTCAGTGCTTAGACCCTAGGGCCTCTCATTTTGCGAATCTCCTAGGGAACTTCATTTTTGTAAAGTATTTTTTGAACCCTACTACCTAATCAATAAAAGCCACATAACAAAATTAAGTACACCTAATTTTCATTTACCATGGACTTATCATTGTTGAGTTTGTTGAACAGTTACCAATGCAGAATTTTATTTTTGCGTTTTTTTGTGCTTAAGAGCCGAATATCCGAACCCCATGGTTTAGAGCTTAACTGCCATATATTGATATGAAGCAGATGCCATAAGCTTTCCAATGACGTATGACTCATCACTGTTGAGTTGGTAGACCAGTACCCAATGAAGATGTTCATTTTTGTTATATTTCCTATTTTGATGGACAAATACCTCTTGAACCCCACGGTCTATATCTAAACGGCATATTGCAAAATGAAGTACATGCAATAGCGTTTTCAAAGATATAAGAGAGCTTTCTGTTGAGTTGAAAGACCAGCTACCAGTGCGGAATTGCATTACTGCACTTTTCAGCGTTTTTGGCACATATCTCTCGAATCCCATTATTTACACTTTAACGGTTGTATAATAAAAAGAAGTACACGCAACAGCCTTTTTAACGACACATGACTCATAGTTGTTGACTTGGTTGATAAGTTACCAATGCAGAATTGCATTATTGCTGTTTTTTGTGCTTAAGAGCCGAATATCTTACAAACCCCATGGTTTAGAGCTTAACTGCCATATAATGAAATAAAGCAAATGCCATAACCTTTACAACGACGTATGACTCATTACTGTTGAGTCGGTAGACCAGTACCAAATGAAGAATTGCATTGTTGTTATATTTGCCGATTTGTATGCCCACATATCTCTTTCACCCTATGTTCTACGTCTTCACGGCTATATTCAAAAATAAAGTACACAACATTATCTTTTCAACGATGTATCACAGATGAATGTAGGTATGAGGCCACACTACCAATGAAGAAATGCATTATTGTCTTTTTCGGTGCTTTGATTCCGAATATCTCACGAACCCCATAGTTTAGAGCTTAATGGTTATACAATGAAATGAAGTCAGTAAAATTACCTTTTCAACGACATACAACACATTGCTGTTGAGCGGGTAGACCAGCTCCCATACATTTTTGCCCATTCTCCTTTGATTTAAAAAGCAAACTCGGGCTACAGCCAACAACAAATATAATTTTCAGTGCTTAGCTCTAAAACTATCAAGTCCAGAAGGTGTTTTACGAAATATCGAAGCTGGGTCTAAATCCCAAGGAGAATTGGACAAGATACGGGTTTGAGCCTAACAATTTTGATGCATGTTAAATCCAAGTCTTAGAATTATTTCCCTTATTGCTCAACTTCAAAAACCGGCGAAGGCAAAGACAATTATACTTAAAAATAGAAGAGCAATTTACTACAAGATTAGACACGACCCACAGTGGACCGACCCCATATAGCTAGAGGTAAAAAACCGATGACGTAGATCACATGTTTTGTTTTTTTCTTATCTATAATGGATTGTTGCTGACCCCCAAAATGCATTTGTTCCTTGTCTAACCCAATTTATTGAAGAGCAAACGCCTTTCAAAGTCAATTGTCAAAAAAAAATTGCGATTCATTTTCGAATTTAAAGTTTTTGAGTAGTTCACACACATTATTATTAATAAATGTGTTAATTATTGATCAATTTTGATTAATAAAATGGCAGTGATTTGTAAATGTATTATCATTTATATGGCTTAAGTTTTAAACATGTGTCTGTGTTAGTTTGCTTGATAAAAAAAATGTTGAAAAATTGTGAAAATTATTTTGAAAAAACCTATGTTCTGAACATATTTGGGACAATGTAGATTAGTGCTTGATGCTGCTTTGAATCCAAATTGTGATTTTTGAGTAGCTGTGACTGTCTTCTTTTTGGAAATGTATATGGTATATGTACATCGCAAAACATTGCAAAGTATCTTTTTCTTTTAGAATCACACTTTTTCGTTCCCCGTAAGGAATTTTTTGAAGTTTGAAATACACCTAAACGAAGCTAAGGACCTTTATTTACGACTATACAGTTGGTATCCTTTGCCTCTAAGTAGGTATTCATAAAATTTTATGCCAATATGTAGACGTCATTAAACAGCTTATCGTCCCCATAGGACAACAATCATTCCATTGATAAATTCATTTCGGGAAAAACCATTACAAAATATCAAATCAATGCCTTCTGAAATCTTACAATTTTCAATTGAACCTGAAACAGATACCATACGTCAAGAACTACCAACAGTTACAGAAAATTACTTATTTACATATGTAAGTGATGAAAGTCACAAATCAGAAACCGAATACCTATTCCACCTCGGATTATTTTTTGTAGTTAACGATAATACACAGCAACTGTTTTGAGAAAACTCATCCGTCTTTAATTTAAATACTTTTAATTTTAGTTTAAAAATACGTACCTTAATAAAGT
The DNA here is from genome assembly GCA_949320155.1 of Melangyna quadrimaculata. NCBI lineage: Eukaryota > Metazoa > Arthropoda > Insecta > Diptera > Syrphidae > Melangyna > Melangyna quadrimaculata. The sequence continues at coordinate 403,002,630 of OX439483.1, forward strand.
TTCTCATAATTTATGACACCAAACTTTTTTAATTTATTTTTTTTCTGAATTTTAACTATGTAAAACGCAAAGAATATTAGTCTTTTTTTATTATTTTTTCCAAACGGTCAATATTTAAGTGTGGCAATTGTTTATTAAAGTTGTTTGTTATTAATATTATATTATTGGTAATCTTTATTGTTATAAAAAAAGAAGTCTTATATTTTGTTTTTTAAATCGAAAAAAGTGTTGATTTAAACATTTTATTCTATTTAGCTTCAAATAAAGTTATTCCGAGCAAAGTTGGATGGGTCAGTTAGTAATATAAATATTTTTAACATTTTTCTATTTGTTTTGAATTTCTTGAGTGAAAGAAACACTTAAAATTGAGATTCGAATTTTTCACTTCTAAGTGTATGGAGTCGGCCCACTGTGCGACCTTGCGGTACAAAGCTATAGCGTGGTATACACTATTTGTTACAAGTCTTTTAATAAAATGCAGGTTCAAGGTTAGACCGCACCTGACAAAACTGCACTTCAGCGGAAGAATATACACTTCACAATTATTCATATGATATTGTATAAAGTTCTGTTGCCGCTCAGTGCGATATAGATCACACAATTACATACAAATAATGTTAAACCGTGTCGCGCTAAAGTCGAGTGCGGTTCTACCTTGAATTTCATTCACCTACTTTTTGCTAAAAGTACAAAAGTTAGAAAATGAATTTATTTTGTTGGCTTAAGTAAGGACACGAACGAAAAATAATGACACAATTTTCACAAAAAAAATGTGATAATCCGGATTTTTCCGTTATGTTCCTGACTACATTTTTATGAAAAAATGAACCTCAAATGGACGCAGTTCTATAGCAATAACTTAAGACATTACAGATTAAGTTTAATCAAAATCTTAAAAACCGCTTCTGAGAAAATTAAAAAAAAAAAACAACATAATCGGGTGGCAGCTACCCGATACGTTCTAAAAAGAAAAAATTTCCAATCTCCTATAAGTGATAATGTATCTACATAAAAATGCTTTGTACCAAATTTGAAGTTGATGACATTTTGTATACCTGCATCGAGTTGAACTTTACTGGAGATGAATCGAAATATGACATTTTTTAAGATTTGATATTTCTCATACAACAACTTGAACAATTTTTTTGTCGTAATCGCCGTGTTTAATTAAACAAGAAAGCAATATGTATATTCAAAAGGGTTTAAATTAAGCAATTTGATTGAATAATTGAAAATAAATCAAACAAAATTGTACGTTAATAAGGAAATATTTTTTTTTTTTAGATTCCTGTCAATTGACAAAATTTGCTTAAGTTAAAAGTTACGTTAGGTACGTATTATCTTTATTAATATTCACGAAATCGATAAATTGTAAGGTATTTCATACAAACTATTTTTACTAAATATTTCCAGTTGTTGAAAAATTATTGAACTCAGCATATAGACTTTCTAAAATGAAAACAACCTTTGTTTGCGTTTAATTTTAAGTACCTAACATGTCTATGGAAACTGTGTATTTTTTAAGGCTAAGAATTGAAGATCAAGGAGGCTCGGGTTAAAATTAAGAAACAGACTTCAAACTTTAGGTTTATATTTTGTATTTATCTGGGGAGCAACAAAACTAAAAAATGGGCACGACTGGATCGCACAAACTTGCTCTCGTAGCTGACAACTTGAACGTAGTTTAAAATTGACAATGTACATGTTCATATATCAATCAATTTAAAATATAAATTATTTTTTTTTAATAGCTAAAACAGATAGAACTCAAAAAAAAGTATGCTATATGATTTTTTTGATAAATTTGAATTTATGAAAAAAAACTTTCCAAAATCGTTAGAGCGGTTTTCTTAAAAATTATATTTTTATATATGAAAATTGTTGAAAATTTTTAAAAATTAAATTTTGTAAGCCAACTTTTAGAATTAAATAAAATACAATATTATACAACATTAAAAAAATATTTATTGACCCGTTTTCAAGATATTTAATTTTCAAAAAAAAAATTCAATATTTTTTTAAAAATCCAAAAAATATTTTTTCGAAAAATTTTATATGCCAAATTGTTTAAATTGTAAAGGACCAAAGGACCTCTTACATACAAAATTTGGTTGAAATCGGTGTAGCCGTTAACGAGAAATTTAAAAACCAAAATATCAATTTTATGACATGACAAATTTTTTATTTTTTTCTACCAAAATATTAATTGTAGTAATTCTAGTAGCTCGTAATTTTTTTTTTAAATCGTTAGAGCCGTTTTGGAAATAAATCAATTTTTGTATATTAGTTGTATGGGAGGTACCGTTATTTTTTGAGCTCAAAAAAAAATTCAATTTACCCTCTAGGGAATCACCAAAGGACCTTAAGTCCAAAGTTTGAAGAAAATCGCTTCAGCCGTTTAGGCTGCAGGTCGAGGTACAGACAGACAGACGGACAGACAGACAGAATTGCGAGACTCACTTTTTTCGCGTTCTCTATCATCGTAATGTTAGGGAAAATTATTATCTCGATTTTTTTTTGCACGAATCCTAAACTTGCCCTATACTACGTATATCACAAGAAAAAAATATGGAACAACCTAATGTAAGTTAAAATCAAGCTTCTGACGATGGAAGCCTAGCTTCCGAATTGTACATGGCAATTCGTCTGTCGATAGGAAACACTGGGCACGACTGAATCGCACAAGTTTGCTCTCGTAGTTAACAACTTTAACGAACATAGTTTGAAATTTACGGAAAATATTACATTACAGTGTACATTAAACTGAAGATAATTTCTTTACAATCATTGCATCTTTAACTGTATTAGCAAAATTGGGCTTAATGATGAATTATGAATATTACAACTAAATAATTAATTTTTTTCTCCGGTTGTTTTCCGACTTCTTCAGGGGTTAAAGTTGATTAAGTTTATTTCATTGATTCGTTTCAATTTATTGCAGCTGTATTAAAATTTGATTAAAATGTTAAATTCAATAACGCACCCTTATGTACATACATAATGTTTATATTTGCGTATACTTCTTAATAATTAGCAGAACAAATAACTTTTTTTGTTAATTATATTTTACCACTTTTTTATTAACTTAATTTTGATCTGTTAACGAATTGTTAATTGTTGGATAAAACTTTTATTTGTATGCATGCATACTAATCACATGTCCAATTTAATTCGTGACATATCCAATTTTGTCTGCTTAATTTACCTTACTCTGGTGTGTGTGTATACTTAATTGCATATTAAACTGCTTAAAATGAAAAAGATAAAAACAATATTGTGTCACAGTGTCATCACTTATATGTATAATTGTATACACCTTTAAAACGTGTAGCGATTTTTTTTTTAGCTTCGAAAACTTTTCTCTCGTATGCATTTCATATTCATCATCTCATACAAAATGTATTAAATAACGGTATTTGAAGGGTGGCAACAACAAAACAAAACTTAGGGGTGAAATTTAAAAAGGGTTTTAACACCTTTCACTTATTCATTTGAGTGAGGGCTACGTTAGTAAACAGAAAAGTTATTTTGCTCTAAATTACATATGTTGGTTTCGTTTTGAAAGTTAAGATAGAGGTGATCATATTTGAAATGTTGATTGAATTTATGCTTTCATTACATAAAGAGTCTATTTGGATGTGCAAAAAAAAAAAAAAGGAACTATTGGTACTCCTGAATTTTTAATTCAGTGCAACCAAAAATTAAAAAAACTTTTTTTCGCGACTTATTTTGAGTCTTAAAGTACTTAAGTTATTTTTGATAAGACTGTGAGTAATTATACCATTACAATCCACCATTGTTTAAGCTTCACCGGGTTTTCTGAAACAGCCGCATCGACGTTACATATGAAGCGGCCAGCGGCGGGTGTGTTTAAGTTGTTTACCGGATTACGCGGTACATCGCACCATCTTAAGAAAAGTATAAGAGTGCGAAATTTAGTGTTCTGATTATTTTAATAATAATCATGCATTAGGGTGTCCGTTTATTTCCCAAACTCATTTTTTTGGATAGCACACCCCGTCGTCGGTGCCGTGAAATAAAGTAGAAGGAAATAAGGTCGAATCGACTTTATTTCAATTTAGATTGGAAATAATTGCGAATTCAACTTTTTTCATGGTCGACTTTATTTCCAAAAACAAAATAAAAAAATGGAAATAATGTCGATCACTTCAATAGCATCATTTTCATCGTCGACTTTATTTCCCAATATAAAACCCATTCACAATTAAATTTAAAACAAAATTCGATTTTATTTAAAAACAAATTATTCGTTTTGCCGAAGGCCTGATCTAACAGTACATCTAGAAATTTGAAAAATTACCTCGCTTAGCCAGCTTTGTAGAAAGTATGCTGTTGAATCTATCTATATAGAATAACTTAATAAAGTAAGGTTTTCAGAATAATCTAATAAGAAATGGGTGGCCCGGGCGGCACGGTGCGGTTGTCGTGGGGGGCACGGGCAGCGCAGGACTTACGTTTTTCGTTCGGAAAAAGAAAACAAAAAATAGAATTTTAAATCTTTATTTAAATGTCTTACTTTTTTCACCGGTTCTTAAGAACTAAATTAATTAATAAACATAAATGTACTTTGAAGCTATTTTATTGTTTTGTGTGAAGAATCAAATGTCATTCATTTTCTCATGACAAAATTAAATGTAAGCAATTCTGTTTTTGCAGAATCGAATAACATATATTTTCTCATGACAAAATTAAATGTAAGCAATTCTGTTTTGGTAAAATCAAATGATATACATTTTCTCATAGCGAGAATTAGCAGTTATTTATGTGGAGTCAACAAAAGTGAATGGTTCAGTTTAATAATATAGTTACAAACATTTTGTTATGATTATTTAACAGAAATGTAAGTTACTTGATCATACTGGACAATGAACTTATGTTCTCCAATTAACAATTTGAGGAGTCGGCGGAAGTGCCAACGTAACCCAGGCGACGCGGCGCGGCGATGCACTAAAAGAAAAAATGTTTAATAATTCCCTAAACCCTTAATCTGACCTGAGAAAATATCGTGCTATAACACCTTACACAGGACTACGAGCTCTTTAGAAGGATTCGACAGCATACGTTCTACCCTACGAAGCTGGCCAAGCGAGGTATTTTTTTCAAATTTCTAGATGTTGAATATAAGTTCGACTTTATTACCTATCTATTTCGATTGAATTTTTTTTCTTTTCTGCAATTTTTTAACTTTCGACATAAATTCCCTTTTTTCGACCTTATTACTATTTTGCTATGGAAATAAAGTTGACCGTGAAAAAAAGTTGAATTCGACATTATTTCCAATCTAAATGGAAATAAAGTCGATTCGACCTTATTTCCTTCTAGTTTATTTCACGGGACCCACCCCGTCAATCGAAAATTTATTATGAAAAATTTGATCCGAGGTCATTAACCCGTGCCTCTAAGGTTATACTTTTCCCATACAAATTTGTATGGGAATTTTACACTTTTAAAACTTTATTTTTGTTCTCTCGAACTATGACAGTTATTCTAAATTTGTTTGTGAATTCTGATTGATTTATTTGTCCTTTAAAAAATGCATTTAAGAATGTATTTAAAAATTTTAAATTATAATTTATTTCGAGTTTTAAGTTATTATAAATAAATACAAAAAATTGGGTGGCGCAACCGCTCGGGAATAACCAGGGCCTAGTGACTAACAACTCGCAACCATTCATGTGTGTGCGTGTCGACAGGAATGGAAAGGGACCTAAAATTTTATGCCAAATTCGAATGGCTAGACGAGAAGTACTTCATGACAAGTGATACTCTTGGAGGATCGCAAGAGGCAGTAGACCTGAAAAAAAACTTTTTTAGTTTTTAGGTGGATGAGGCTGGGAAGTGAACCCAGACCTCCAGCGTGACAGTCCAACGCACTAACCATTACGCTACGGGCTACTACTTTTTAAATACTTTAATATTTTAACCTTTCTCTATCTTATTTTGTCTCCCTCGATCTTCAGCAGTTTTTTTATTGATTATCATTAAGTAATAAGTTTTTTTAAAAATATGCATTACAAAAATTAAGAAAAACAAATTAGAAATTATTTGTTTTGATTTTTCAAAATATAAAATATTTTTGTTTTTTAATTACTTAATTTTTTTTTTTTTTTTTTTTATCAAATAAATTTTTTTTTTAATATTTTTTTAATGATTTTTTTTTTAAACAAGCTTCTGTCTCATTCAATCACTAACTTTTTATATTATGAGATTTAAGAAAAATTTCTATTCAATTTCTTAAAAAAATTCTTTTATACAAACCTTAATTGACAATTACAAACACAACTAGAAAAAGAATTATCCAATTAAGTGCAGTCGTTCGGAAGTTATACGCGTTCATACATTTCGGCTATGCATTTTTATTTATATAGATAGATAGATTAAATTGGATTGTCTCTTCCTCATCCAAGGAAATAATTTATTCATCCAGGATTATCTCTCCTCGCTGGTTATGGTTTTCACAAGCACATTGACTTGATAACTAAGGTTGCTCATCAGTCTTTTTGCAGCATTTATCATGTATTTGTCCAGGGGTGTTATTTTGGATTCTTCGTAGAGTCACCTGTTGTTAAAATGTTTTCGGCGACACCGCCGCCCGGTGGTCAACGTTTAGTTCCGTGCAGATCCGCAAGATTTTCTTTCAAACATATTTAAGGCTTTCTCATGCTGGCTTCGAAAATAGTAAAGCATGGAGAAAAGTCGTATGGAATGATCTAAAATTTAATTCATGATAAAAGTTTACGATAGTTTATTATAGAAGGATAAACATTTTGAAAAACAAAAATAAATAAAAGAACAACAGAATAAAATGGAAAATTGTTTAAATTCTAGCAACTTTAGTTTAAGAATTGTATATTACATAAAGCAAATAGTTTTCGTAGATATATGTAGGTCTATTCATATTATTCAATATGGCCGATTTTGTTCAGTTTCCCGAAAACCTGGGGCCGAATCGCGACCTACGTGAACGGATGAACGATCGAGGAAATGAAAATTACGTCACTCGTCAATCGAGTGAACGTATTGGGATAGTGACCTACGTTAGCTGACGGAACATAATCTATAAAATGAAAAATATGAGTGTAACATTAATGTTGAAAATTGTAACAAATCAAGTTCTGCACGCACCCATATTATGTCATTTAAATAGTTTTGATTTGATTTTTAAAGTTCGGATGAAAGTATTAATGAATTAAATTAAAAAATCGTTCGTAAACAACTAAGTTTTTGCAACCTTCAATGATGTCGATTTTCTTTGTTTTGATCACAATCGCTAATTCACAGGTATCTTCAAACAGACAACGAAGTGAATCTTCAACAGAAAATTCTGCAGTTTAGTTCTCCGAGATTGAAGTAAATTTGATTTGCGGCTTCTCTGGCGTTGACGTTTTATTTGGAACATCGTTAATTTAGAAATTTCCAAACGATTTCACATCTGCGAGACCTTCAACTGCTGCTTTCAGTCCAGTAGCTTCAACTATAAGTAACTCTTCTTCTGTAAGTTGCTTTTCCTCGTAAGGACCACCTGCAGTCTTGGTTTTTGGATTTTGTTAAAAGAAAGCTTCTTTTTCGCTTCAAAGTTTTGATCAGCAAAAGCCTAAAAATAAGATTTTATATTAATCAAATTAACACAAATTCTATTTTGTAACCTTTTTCCAAAGTTAAAGTTCTTTTTTTTTTACTTAAGATCTCCCACATTTTAATGGCAGTGACTTTACTTTGACATGTATTTGTCAGAAGATTTTTGGCCAAATTTGGATGCTCTGCTCCCTCATTTTCTCCGCCAAAATAGATTTTTGGGTCAGATTTATTTTGTTGTAATTTGTCCAACAATAATTATTATTATGTAAATTTATTTGTCAAATTCCAAAATGAATTAATATTTACAACAAAATTGAATTTTTTTTCTCACATTCCTTAAAAATAAATTCAACTTAAATACAATTCCGTTAACTCCAGACTTGACTGGTGACAAATCCAGTGAACGTACACGATCGCGCACTCGTTCACGTGGGACATAATGCCAAATTTCGTTTGCCTTACGTTTATAAACATACGTTTACGTAAGTCGCGATCCCAAACTACCACATTCCGTGAACGAGCTACTCGTTCGCGGAGGACGCGATTCGGCCCCTGGATTTAAACTTTTCTAATAGCCCCCTTTCAGATACACACAAATCAGCTTACTTTTAAATATTTCTCTTCATGGGAAAGTCTATACCGGTTCGCAGACAGGTGAGAGAAACGGCTATTTTGGCTCCAATGTAATATGGCCCAAACATACATTGAAAAATGGCTCCAAAAATTTGTATGGGAAACAACAAAAATAAAAAAAGTTTAAAATTCGTAAATTGGGGTAATTTTTCTTGGCTTTGGGTTTTTTTTCATTTTTAGTTTTGGGGTGAAATTTCATTATGACTGAGCATACCCTAAGCGGAATGACGGAGTCACGTGATGAGCGGGATAGAAGGACCCAAAAAGGGAGTTAAAATCTTTGAGCCTGAGCGGGCCAGGCAAGGCACTTTTAAGTCTCTCCCAAACCTACGCAAAGCATTTTTTTGTACGATTGTAATTTTTCTGCTGTTGTTGCTTCTTATATTAATTTTGGGGCAATTTTTAATTTTTTGTTTGCGGCCATTTTTCCATTTCGAAAAAGGGACCGTTTTTCATTACGAAAAAAAGCTCCAAATTTGGGGCTATGTTTTGTTTTTAGCCATTTTTCGTTGGGTCCAAATTTAATGTTGCCGAGAGAAACTAGTAGGATTTGTGTCATAGTGTTGTTTCTGCGAATGTTAGTGTGACTATATTAACTATCTTTGCGATTTCTAAGCTTGTACCTATTATATTTAAAAAATTGATAGAGAAAAACAAATATATTATAGAAATTATAGAAACAAATAGCAGGATAACTAGCAGACAAATCGCAGGGCGTCTCGTGTTCTAATACACTAACTACTTACCCCATCGTAGATGCTACTAGCAGCGCTACCGAAAGTGGCACTTTAGTGCCAAATTTTCACTTTCAAATGAGTTTGGCACTTTGGCACCCATTGGCACTCAAAAGTGCACCCATTGGCACTCAAAATTTAAAATTTGGCACTCCTTTTTTAAATGAAAATTTAAAAAAAAAATCATTAAAAAATATTAAAAATTATTAATTCCTACACTTGTTGCTCTTTTTGTAAGCCCCACCAAAATCTACTACAGTGAACATTGTGTTGGATGCCTAGAATACCTAGCGAAAGATTTTTGTATGCCACTGTTACTGTTGGATGCCTAAAAAATTAATGAAAGACTTGTGTATGCCATTGTCATTGTCACTACTTCTATTAAATTCCATCCATCAACTTTGAATGCTGCATGATGCATCAAGTAGAACAGAAACTTAAAATGAAAACAGAATTGAATTGAATTTCAAAATGAAATGAGTAAAAGACGTATACATAATTTTGAGGTCCTTCGATAAACTACTTAAAATATTTAATTATTTAACATTAACAAACTTAGAACTTGGCGAACTTTAGACCTCACTACTTTTTACGGCTGACTTGATACGCAAAGATTTTTGTGTACCTACCTTAGAACTAACTCGGCTTCTTTTTTAACATTTATGTTTTTGGTGTAATTTCACTTCTTTTTGCAACGATTTTTATTATCAGGAAAAGTGGGTGGAATGAAAGGCCAACGAAAGCCTCATAAGAAAAATTAAGTATTTCATGTGAAGATGCCACGCCCCTGCATGAAAAATTTCATAATTTCAATTTTTTTCTTTGTATACTTACACAACCAACCGCTCTATAAAATTTCATAATTCTGCACCAAGCAGAAGTGCTCTCTATTTTATTAATTCTTCGAAAATAGAAAATAAAACGCCATAAATAAATAAAAAAATAAATCGGGTGGCACAACGCCTCATGAAGAACCAGGGCCTAGTGACTAACACTCGCAACCATTCCTGTGTGCGCCTCTCGACAGGAATGAAAGGGACCTACAATTTTATGCCGAATCCGAATGGCTAGACGAGAAGCACTTATTCGTGACATGTGATACTCTTGGAGGATTTGTCAATTCCTCGCAAGAGGCAGTAGCCCTGAAAAAAAAAACTTTTTAGTTTTTAGGTGGACGAGGCTGGGAAGCGATCCCAAAGCCAACTGAATGTAAAATCTCAAATTTTTTATTTTCCCCTTTCTTGCATGTCAAGTCGTTTCGCTCTACCAATTTTCATCATTTTACGACGCGACGGTCAAAAGTGCTCCACATAATTGACTCTCCTCAATGGCTAATTTCAAATTTTCCAATATCTCCTTTGTATTGATCACATGATCTACCAGTCTACCAAATTTTATCAGTGTACGACAGTCAGAGTTGCTCCATATTAATGATATCAATTCTGTGAAAATGGGCGGGCACCACACCCCCATGAAAAATCTTAAATTTTCGATTTGTTCCTTTGTATGCACCACAAGGCCTACCGTTGTTTGAATTTAAATAATTCTACGATTTTGGGAAGTGTTCTAAAATTTTGATGTAGTAGCCCGTAGCGTAATGGTTAGTGCGTTCGACTGTCACGCTGGAGGTCTGGGATCGCTTCCCAGCCTCGTCCACCTAAAAACTAAAAAGTTTTTTTTCAGGGCTACTGCCTCTTGCGAGGAATTGACAAATCCTCCAAGAGTATCACTTGTCACGAATAAGTGCTTCTCGTCTAGCCGTTCGGATTCGGCATAAAATTGTAGGTCCCTTCCATTCCTGTCGAAAGGCGCACACAGGAATGGTTGCGAGTATTAGTCACTAGGCCCTGGTTCTTCATGAGCCGTTGTGCTACCCGATTTATTTTTTATTTTTTTTTTGTATCCATAATTTTGATGGGCAGTCAGTGAGTCCAGTCAGTCAGTTACGGTTTTTGCAGTCTTATATCTCAGGAACCACTTATGCTAAAAAATTTAAACTTGGTGAGTTGCATGAACCTGATAAGCTTAGCAAGTACTGCGAATTTTAAGTTTCTGACTTTATTGGTACATAAGTCATAAATCGCCTGATTTTGATCCTGTAAAAAGGGTGTAGTGCAGAACTTGCCTGGGCACTACCGTGCCCTTTGATACCTATCATATGATATCATATATATCTTATATAAAATATGCAAATGAATTTTGCTATTGTTTTTTTTTTTTTTTTATTTTATAATATTATTTTGTTAATAGTAAAATATGTAAACAAAAAATATTTATTGTTTTTTGTTTAAATATGCGATTTTTTTTACTTTGGCACTCTGTGGCACTTTTTGGCACTCAAAAAAATAATTGGTGGCACTAAGATTTTTTTTTTCACCGGCAGCGCTGGCTACTAGTTCTACTCAATTTTCGACGCCCTAAAAAAAATAAATAAATTGGTATTTTTTTTTTCTCAAAACCTAGCCTCCCGCCACAACGGGTGTGAATAGACCCTTCATACATATTTTTTTATTGTTCTCACCCAAGGAGTGATAGTGGGTGGACTTTAATTAAGCTACGTATAAATAGCTTTAACGGTAGTAGAAACAAACTAAAACAAAATTTCATCGTAATCGGACCAAAGGTGTTTCAATTAACAATAACTAACCAATTTTATTCAAATGTTGCCGAGACTAACACTAAAATGGTCCATTCTGTAGCTCTAATTTTCGACCAACAGTATTTCATTAATAACAAGATTTATATTAGCTGCCCAAGCTTCAAGCGTTTCAAGTTTATCGACGTAAACATTTCATACATATTCCCATAGACAATAATCCAATTTTTTTAGACCACAAGATCTTAGTGGCCAATTGACATGATCATTTTATGTGATGATGTTTTCATCGAACGTGTTCTTCAATTAAGCTATTGATTGTTAGCTGTGTTGCATGTCTTGCCATCCTCCTGATACCACAAGTGAGTTACATCAATGTCGCGCTTCTTCCGTAGTTAAAAAGGTAAACACCACGATGATGCCGCCTGCCAGCCCATAAACCGCACCAAACAGTGCACTTTTGGGGTTGCATTGGGGCGCTACGCCTTCAAGTGTAGTGTTCAATAATAGGTTTAATGAACCAATTGGTTCATGGTTTCACGAAAAGTGCGTTCAGTTGGACGATTATAACACCAAAATGAACTTTATAACAATTTTTAACTGAGCACTCTGATTTTGGAAATAAGTTTCCACAACTAGTAAGCAATTGTTCAGGCGTAAGTCTATTAATGATGAAATGACAACGAATACTGAACAAAGCCGTCATAAAGACAAAAAGACAAGCCAGTTGACAAATAAGAATTGTCAAAACAACCCTCTTGTGATTGAAAAGTAGGTACATTCTATTGGATGATGCTTTATTTATTTAAGTCCCCTTTCACACAAGGAAACTAAGTTGTCAACAATTTTTAGTTTTTAGGTGAGAAGTGCGTAAGTCGAAGGAAAAAAGTCTCCCATCACACCTTTGTCGCTTACAAACTTGCTAGTTTCTGGCAACTCGGTTTCCTTGTGTGAAAGCGGCCTAAATCATGCAAGCAATTTTGTATTTTGTATTAAATATTACCTTGTTTTTCACATTTCCTCGTTAACGATATCTAGCTATTTATATAATACAAACAAAATATACGTACATACATGCGTATGACATACATATACATAACATATGCATAGAGATGTACAGTTTTATCATTTTGATTGTTTTTTTTAATCAATCTTGTATATAAATATGTGAACTTTGGTACCATAAATTCTAAAGAAATTTTATTTCCCAACAATTCAGATGCCCTTCTCCTCAAATGTCCCATCTATCAATTGCACTTTCAAAAAATTGTTGGATTTCGCCCCTCAGCCGATCTTATGACAGAAAGAAACATCCTCTACGCAGCCGATCCAGCTAACCCCTTTGATCTCATCAATCCAATTTGCTGGGATCTTTGTAAACATGATGAAAACTGCCTGTCCTACATCCTCGTCCTAGACACAAACCAATGTTTTCGATTTTCAATTTTCGACTTATCAAACCTATACCAACAAATTGGTCAAGATCTTGAGCTAATAGCTGACACCAATGCCATCTATTTTGAAAAGACATGCTTAAGAGGTGAGACAGTGAATACCCCCGCTTATCTCCTCATGTCAAATTAAAATATTTTCTCTATTTCAGTTCCTGAAAATTGCAAAACAAAAATGTGGGCTTTAACAAAAATGCCAGGAAGCAGCTTAGTTTATGGGGGCAAGAGGACCATCCCCAGCCTTGTAACCAAGCGCGAGTGTGCTGAACGATGCTTATTCGAAAATGAATTCCCCTGCCTTTCGGCTTCATTTGCCCCCTCCTACAAGAACAATCAAGCTCGGTGAGTAAGTTCTAAACGAAAACAAAAATAAAATAAGCAAAAAAACTAAATAGAATATACTATTCGTATACCTATCGAAATGTGACCTCACCTGATGTGAGCCTCATACATATGCATGGAAAATGTAATGTATCCGAAAGATACATTCTTCATGACTACGATCATCATCACTTCATACAATGACAATGATATCACACTCTGACTTCATTTCCAGCTTAAGCGAGCAGATGCCACAAATCGAAAAGTTGGGTCGTTGCATACTCAGCGATAAGGATAAAGTCCTACAGCCTGATGCCTTTCGAGCAGCCCCTTTTGAAGAGGAATACATCGAGAACCAGTGCCAAGAGCGGCCAATCGAGAGGGAAAACTGCTCCTACGAGCTCTATTCAAATAGTACGTTCATCTATGCGGAAGCAAGGCATAATGGACTAACCCAAAAAGAGGTGAGTACTTGGGTGGGTTGGGTCTGTGATGGCTTGGGGGTGCAGAGCCCACCAGTACATCAGTACAACAATCTGTCAAACAAAAACGTGAGTTTTGATATATGGGTTCTGTGTTCTGGTGGGTTCTTCAAATCAAAATTCATCTGAACGACAACGAGATACTTTGATTTACATTTGATTCTCTTTGTTGCCTGCTCTGCTCTGCTCGGTGCGTTGCTTTTCGCTTTGCGGGAACAATACAATACAACACAACTCAGTGCCAGGCCAGCTGTTCTAGCGAAACGAAATTCTATTGCCAAGGTGTTTCGTATTTTTTGGATCAACTGACTGCACACTCAGAGTGCTATTTACATTCGGAAGATATCATCTCGATGGGACCGAGGAGCTTGAAATTCAAACTGATGTCCGTGTATATGCGAAGGGTGAAATGCTTAGATGGTATGTATTGATTTAACGAATGGATATCTTAAGCGATTGCTTGTACCTTTACAAAATGATGATTGAATGTTGATGATAGAAACGTGGATTGAAAAAGGTGCGTGTGCTAGGTCACGAATTACTACATCGGATTATAGTTTATTTCTTTTAATGTTCTGGTAATGTTTCTCTGTACATTCGATTGAATCAAGAGCTGTATAGATAAATATCATATATTTTAGTTAAGACTTTGAAAAATTACTTGATAAGTCCAAAAGATTAATAAAAGTCATAATTTTTAAAGCACCTTTACGGAGGAACACGGTGGCGAATACTTACTTTTTTTTTAACTTGTGAAACTCATCTTGGCAAGATTTTTTAACTAATAAACGCTAACATTGAACATTTTAAATGAAACAACAACAACTTAAGTGTTCTACCACCAACTTATTTGTTGGCATAAGTTTTAGCTATTTCACGAGTGCCAACCCGATCATCAGACTTCTTTGTGTGGTGCTGAGTCTTAATATGTTCTTTTTTATTTGAAAACATTTGCCCGTCATAGGGATTGAACTTAAGAGATCAACTATGACTGGAATTCGGAAACCGACGTAGCAAGGCTTACCCATCGCACTACCAAAAAGCCACTACCAAAGCCACATGCCAAGCTCCAAGTGCGGGTTTTAACTAAATCTTTGATTTTGTCATAACTCAATTCGGGATTTTGCATTTGTGATAACCATAGAAATTTATGAAGCTATTTTTGTTGTTCCTATGAAATGAACAATATGATCAGACGTTAAACGGGTATGCTAGATGCCGGCTTGGTTCTATAGACTTGTTGTGTCTATAGACATCAAACTTGTAAGTTAATTGACGGACTATAAATATCATACCCGAATGGAGAATGCTTTAGCCGGCACTATTTTAGAGTTGGATCGGGAGTTTTACACTTTTTAAGAATGAACATTACACTGCCTTGTCTATGGTGCAACGTGCGTGTTTGATCTTCATCCTGCACAAACGAGCGAGTTGGGAGCTCTAAAATATTTTCAGAATTTACTATTTTTTGTGAAAATATTCAAGTCTGAGGCCCCACAAGAGCAGTTTCAGACCGGGAATCATATAAAGAAGCCCAAAAATCATATAAAAAAGAATTGAAGGAATCTAAACGCGTTTCTTGGAGGCCCTTCTGTGGTAGAGTAGAAGAAACCTCCGAAGCATTAAGACTTAGAAAAATCCTCCCAACTAGTCCAGTAATGTTAAGCTGTTTGAAAAGCTGTTTGAGCTGACGGCTCTTGGACCAATACTTGCAAAGAATCGCTCAATCTGCTATTAGATACTCGTTTCCCCGGGTAGCCCCGAAACTGTAAACAGTATACTGATCAAATTAGATCTAATAATAACCTAACTTTTCCACGAGGTTTGATAACAAGGGAAAAATTGCTTTGGCCTATCAACAGTTTCAAACCTTACAAGTCGCCAGGACCAGACAGCATAATACCAGCCGAACTTGAATTGAACTCATGTATAATGCTGCCTTTTTTAGAAATAATCTTTAATAGCTGCTTGAACTTGGCTCATATTCCAAGTTCATGAAGAGGGTAAAAGTTGTTTTTATACCCAAAGCAGGTAAATGCTCCCATGTTAATGCCAAAGATCTCAGACTTATTAGTCTATCATCATTCCTTCTCAAAACTTTTGAACGACTGATTGATATCCATTTACGTGTTAGTATTGATACGAGACTCTTGTCTCAGGCTCAACACGCGTACTGCAAAGGGAAAGCGATGGAAACAGCACTACATACTTTGGTACGAACCATATTCCCTCCACCATATAGAATATACAATGGTTGCTTTCCTAGATATAGAAGGCGCTTTTAACAATGTCGAAACAAGTGCAATCGCATCTGCACTGTCATGTCTGAAGGTAGACGGTTTGGTTGGTGAACTAATCAATCAAATGCTGACAAACAGTATTATCAATTCAAAATTAGGCGCATTATCTGCAATAAGATCGGTCAGTAGAGGTACGTCGCAAGGCGGTGTTCTATCTCCCCTTCTCTGGAACTTGGTAGTAAATGAACTGCTAAACAAGGCTGGAAGCGAAGAGCTACAGAGTGATTGCCTATGCGGACGATGTTTCTATCACCGTATCAGATAAGCATCCTATTGTCTTAAAGGATCTCTTACAACGGTGTGGACTGGGTGTCAACCCCCACAAAACTGAACTTGTCCTCTTCTCCAGGAAATATAAAATTTCACACATATGTAGATCCTCACACAATTAAAGGAATTCCAGTTACATTCTCCGACAAATCTAAATATCTGGGTCTTATTTTAGATAAGAAGTTAAGTTGGAAACCAAATATACAAGAAAGAGTCAAGAAGGCCACAGTAGCACTCTTCTCTTGCAAGAAAGCCATCGGTAGTAAATGGTGACTCCAACCCCGTATTACTCGCTGGCTATACATGTAGGTAATTAAACCTATTCTAACATACGGGGTGGCAGTATGATGGTGGACAGCTCTAGATAAAACGGTTAACCGCGATAAACTTAGTTCAGTGCAAAGATCAGCTTGCAAGTGTATAAGTGGAGCACTTTGTTCTACTCCCTCCACGGCACTGGACACTCTTCTTCATCTGACACCCGATATATTTAGTAAACAAACGGCAGCAAGTACGGCAATCCGTCTTAAAGCCTTTTTACAATGGACGAATAATGCAATATGCCACTCAGCTATTCTGAACTCATACGGATCACTTCCAAACTTTCAAGCTGCCATACCTTCCAGTCGACATTCGAATTCGAATCGATTCATTTCTATACTGACGGTTCAAAAACCGATGATGGGGTTGGTGGAGGCGTGTACTCAGATAGAGTAAATTGAAATCTCTCATTTCGTCTTCCAGACCATTGAAGCGTGTTCCAGGCGAAACTTTTGGCGATAAAGGAAGTTTTATCTTGGCCCAAGGAAAACATGATATCGACTTCTGATATCCGCATCTTTTCAGATAGCCAAGCTGCCATAAAATCTCTCGACTGTGTCTCTACAAACTCTATAAACTGTCGATCATCTCTTATAGAGTTATAAAGTTTTTTTAATGAAATGAAGTGGAGCATTTTCATTTTTACGTTGAAACAATCTTAATTTGAATTACGACGTAATTATAAGAGATTCAACCTAGTTTCAAAGTAAAACGTGTTTATTTATACATCGAAATCAACTTTTGTGCATATACATTTCGTTCAACGTTGTTGTAAAGTGCAACGTTATCATTTTTAAATTGATATCCACATTTAAAGTGCGCTCAACCTTGTTTCAAAGTGATAAGTGAAACGTATTCATTTTTACATTTAAATCCACATTTTACTTTGTGATCCACTTTTATGGCATTTAAAGTGCCATCAACGTAGTTTCAAAGTGTTGCATAGTTAAGTAAACCTTAATTTGTTTGTATTTGTAAGCTTAATATAAAGAATTTCGAGAGCGCGTTATTGTTTTTCGAAGTAGCGCCCTTACATTTGTGAACAAATTAAACGGGCACTCAAAATTCACTTTCATATTATAGAAAAAAAATATTTAATTACTTTTCCTATATTTATTACTATGAAATACTCATAGCATCAAACGATTCACTAAGTCGTCACAAATAGTTTTTTTTGCTTTGACTTTACGTTGTTTTTTTCTCTGTGTTGGGACATTCCGGGTATTTGTAAAGCTGATGAACTCGCCAAATGTGGAACAAGACTACCTATTTTACCTGAAAAGGTAAATATCGGTATCTCTATAACTACATACAAATTTTTGCTGAAGCAAGATGCTTTAAGGAGAACAAACTTTAGGTGAAACAACGTAACCACTTGCCTGGCGACAAAACAGATCTGGGCCTACGATAGATGTGAGGCGCTCTTAGTGTTTGATATCTTTGAACAAATTGCATATCAGCTCCATAATTGGTGTCATAACCGGGCACTGTCTAATAGGCAAGCACGCAAAGCGGCTTGGAGTTTTCGCAAACGAATTTTGTAGGAGCTGTATGGATGAAGAGGAGAAAGAATCTGTTTCTCATCTTCACTGCACATGCCCTGCCCTATCACAAAGACCAAGGCTCCATCTCGCAGACTTCTTCTTCCATGCTCTTAGTGATCTGACAAACATAGACATAAGCAGTCTGGCACGCTTCATAAGAAGCTCTAACTGGTTTTAACGAGTGGGGAGAAAATCTTTCTAGATTCACATCCCAACTAACAATTCAGCTTCTTTTAGCTTACAAATATTGATGTGTCGCAGGTTTCACTTTATATAAAGCTTCGGTACGGCCTTCGGCGGAGTTAAATTTCTTATACATGTAACGAGCTGGATATCTACTTCGTTAAAGCCGAATAGAAATAAGAAAAAGAAGACTTACCGAGTTTCCGAGCTGTCACTCGAATAGGCTTCTAAAATTGATATTACAGAAGATGATCGAAGATGTCACTTTAAAAAGGCTGCATAAAATTTTTATATAAGTTGCTGCCTTTAAAAGTTTTCTGTAACCATTTTCAATAAGCTTTATTGAATACTTCGATACGGCTTGTTAAGTTTTACTAAAGAATCATAAAAGAATGGCCACGTTCGGGTGGAAGGCAGACATATGGTATCTACTTTAGCATCTGATCCGTTTTCGAACCACCAAAACCGTGTATGTAACCAAACCAAACGAAAACCAAGAAAACAAACAGGTGAGATATCAGCTGTTAGTATGAAGTATCTCTCCCAAACCAACGTGAAAGCGGCGCGGAAAATTCGCCGACAGCAGATTTGTTTTGTTGTTTAGCATTATTTATTTGTCATTTATTTTGTATGATTGTGAATGATTCGCCCTGCAAAGCGAATGTTCCGGGTTGGTTTGGGAGAGCCTTAATCCAAACAGATCCGAACATTTTTGGGATAGCCTTAGATTTCTCTTTGATATCAGCTGTTTGGTTCATCGGCTGGTTTTTTCTTTAGGCATTACAACAACACGAACAAATCTAGATACCATTGGCGACGTACCCGAACGCGGCCAATATGTCAATTTATAATAAAGAAGTTCGAATTTGTATAATTCATTTTAAAGAAGCTTTTTAAAAAAACTCTTTTCACAATTATAATTATATATGTATATTGAATAAATTGAACATGTGGAGAGAAAGATAATTCATTTTACTTGATTTGTCTTTCTGAGCATTCGGAAAGCTACTTTTCGTTGGTTTAAGACATAAGCTTCAATGCACGATAAACATGAACGAGGTTAATGGTCACCAAATTAACATAACATTCGGCATTTTCGTATATCTGGGTATTTATGTGACGTCACGGTCAGCTATTATGTTTTTGTTCTATTTAAAGTGAAGACCATAATTTATTTAAGTTTTTAAATAAATTGTTTTAAAATTCTTAATGAGCAGTTTAAAAATAGAAAAAATTATAATAACAATCAAATAAAGTTAATTATTTTTCTTTTCTCCGAACATAAGCAGATGATTGTAACGTCACACCCCTAATGAGCATACCTTGTTTCTGTTAATCGTGCTTAAGTGGCCGTGTTTTTTTCGGATTCAAATTATCAAAACAATGCATTATTACTTAGTTTATTTTAAAGACTATTTATATTAATTGATGAAATTAATGAAAATTATTAATGAAAAGAAATTGATGATTAATGAAAATGGAGCAAGGGGACTGGACAAATCGTTTAGGTACATTTGTTTCATCACGCGAAACGTATAAGAGAGTTAAAGAAATCTTGTTCATGTGTGAACATTTTTATATAAGCTCGGATTTATTTAAGGAAAATTTTAAAAAAGGAAAAGGCTGAATAAGATTTTGCATCTTCCAAATTATATCTAAGATGGCTGAGTGGTTAGAGTGATGGACTGTCACGTAGGAGTTCCCGAGTTCGATCCCTAGTGAGGTAAAAATATAGTTTATGTTTTATAATTGTTTCCATTACTATAATTAATAAATAATTGAATTTGATACTTGATTTCAGATAAAATGCAGTAAAAATCACATTAAAAAATAAAAATAAAAATGTGTCTTTCTTTGTTTTTATTTATTTTTGTTCACCTTCTATAAGACTTGTATTTCACTTTTATACAACCATGTCCGAAGCTATCTGTCAAGTTGAAGTGTCATTCAAATTTCCAATATCGCTCGTTAAAACTTCGTATCGGCTTCTTTAGGCTTTTATACAATCTGCTACTTTTAAAAGATCTGCGAATAAGTTTATAAGAAGATTTTCCGAAATCACGTATACAAGCTATATTAGATTGTATAACATTCTCCTTTTTATGCTTAAGTAAATTTTACAAATGTCTTATGGAACTTCTAAAGCCTATTCTATTAAGCCGAACCGAAGCTGAAATGTTAGTTGGGATGGTATCACAATGGAGAACGGACCAACTTATGGTCTAAGTGTGTCAGTTCTTTTCTGGCAGCCACTTCAACCTAACCTTACTGATATGGAACTTACAAGTCATAGATATGATTAGGGCTGGCCACGAGACGAGAAAAGACTCGGTCTCGATTTCGGTCTCGCATGACGAAACCGAGACAGACGAGACTGCCTTTCAAGCAACCAAGACGAGACTGTATATTTGGACCGAAATTTACAGAGAGTCTAATAAATTAAAAAATCCAATTTCAGTTAAATATTTATTTTCTTCTTCACATATTCAAACGATAATCGAAAATATTTCGTTCCAATAATCAACAGTTTGTCCGGAAATCGTATTTTTTGGAGACGAGACCGAGGCGATACTTAATTATACGAGACCGAGACGAGACTGAAAATCTCCGATTTTAACGAGACCGAGACGAGACTTGCAAAAGTCTCGCAGGGTCTTGTCTCGTGGCCAGCCCTAGATATGATCCTAACACTATACCTACAGGGTGTATCCCACATTCACAGGCCCAGGCGAAAACTTTGGGTTCCTCAGGTCATTTTATGTCGAAAAAAGTTAGGAGTTAATTTTCACAATTTCGACTTATAATTGTTTTTACGATTTTTCGTTTCGTTTCTTTTAACGTTTCTCAGATGGAAACCATGGTTTCCGTCTGAGCCGCTGAATGTATGACACCCTGTATAGAGGAGTGAGGTCAGCTGCTTTCTTGACTATTTTTCCATTTGACGTTTATTATATTGCAAATGCAAAAGCAATGTACATTGGTTAAACCAAGTGAAGCCATTTCTGTTTGTCTACAACTAAAAATTTGTAATTAAATTTGAGGATATATTAAGTCACGCCTGGCTCTTTACATTTATATACTATATTACATTTATAAAGAAAAAAATCACCACAAATATTAACACGTCACAATATTTCCATGGTATTATTTCGCACTTCTGCAGTTCTTAGTTTCATATACCTATGTATGTACGTTTATACAACCATTCAGTTTCACAGGCATTATTATGGATAGCTCAGTTTAATAAATGCATGATTCATTTTAAATCTTCTTCCACATAATGTATGAAAGTATGAGTATGTAAATTTATTTGCACATAATATGAAAACTTCTTTACGAGTTGTTAAGTTTTTCCCCAGTAAACTAAAACTTTTGCAACAGAACACCACATTATTTATTACAATCAAGTAAAAAGGTACCTACATACTTCACAATCACAAAATCCATTTCCTCTTTTACAAAACGAAAACGTCTTTGCCTTTGGGCCTACTATATAATATACTCGTACTATACCAAAAGCAACCATCACATGTATACAAAACAATACCCTACTTTTGAAATATTTAAAAATAGTTTTGAAAGAACAAAACTAAACTAAAACTTGCTTTCGGCAACAAAAAGAGTTGCGAGATACTATAGGTACTTCCTGTTGAAGGTGCTATATGTTTACTAGAAAATGGAAAATTTTACTTTAAAATTAAATAATTAAAATATTTTCATGGTTATACGGGTCTGTATAGGTAACAAACTATATGTGCTCGTATGTCTTAGGTTAGAGGTTGCTGGGAGAAAATTATGTATTCTTAAAAAAGATATCTAAAGAGTAGTAGTAGTAGTAGGTAAGGTAGTTAACCCAAGTGTAAACAATATCAAGTGAGTTTGAACTCAGTGCATCTTTGAAAGGTCATGATTTTTGTTTTTTCATATTAGGATTGTTCAGTGAGGTTTTTGCAGATTAGAACAGAACAGAACAGAACAGAGTAGAACAGAAATGTCAGACAGGATAGAACAGGCAGTTGTCTGACATATGTAATTGTCAAAAAAAAAAAAAATTCGAGTTTGGTGGATCAGCAAGAAATACTTTTTATTAAAAACAGTTAGAAATAGTATTTATTTAACTAAACAATTTAATGTAATTTAATTTATGTTGTTTTTCAAATATTTATTTGTTTATTTCTAAAGTAAAAGCACAAAGAGCCACGAAATTTGTTAAAAAATATGAACTTTCAAGTGACAGCAGCTGATTTTGACAGTTGTCACAAACCTGTTCTAAGTTGTTCTACCTAAAAAGTAAGAACAGAAAATCCTGTTCTATTCTGTTCCAAACTGTTCGGAACAGCCTCACTGAACAGCAAATCAGAACAGTTTAGAACAAAAAATTCTCATTGAACAGCAAAAACTTGTACTTTTCTGTTCTAAACTGTTCCAAACTGTTCGGAACAGCCTCACTGAACAGCAAATCAGAACATTTTAGAACAGAAAATTCTCATTGAACAGCAAAAACTTGTACTTTTCTGTTCTAAACTGTTCCAAACTGTTCGGAACAACGTCACTGAACAAAGCTATAGTTTACATAATTATTGTTTGTATCCATTTTTGAATGTTCTACCACCAATTTATTTGTTCGCCGAAGTTATAGACTTCTTTGTGTGGTGCTGATAATCTTATTATTTATTCATTTTTATTTTAAAAGCTTATTGTCCTTCACAAGTTCATACGAAAATCTTCCTTCGTTACACATGCTCTTATCTTGATCAATAATTTCTTCTTGAAATGTCTTATTTTCATATTATTTTATTTATAGTATCAGTTATATGCAGTAAAGAAGAAATGGTTGTGAAATATTCACCAAATGACTGGTTTCGTGGAAAAATCTATGTCCGTTCACATTCTGAAGACTGCATGACTATGGGAAATGGAACAAGGTTATAATTATAAATAATATTAATAATAATAATTAAAATTGAGAGGACAGTTAATTAGAACCTTTTTGTTTTTAGATCAACTTTACTGCGTTTGGCTATTGGCAATGAAATTCAAGAAAAACGATGTGGAATTCTTCGTGCATATGAAGTTACAAAAAATAACCAAAGGCAAGTTATGTTTTCATCATCAATCTATTTGTGGAATATCGAATATATATTTTTTTTTAATTCATTTTTTTTTTAATTTTTTTAACGATAGTACATTAGCTGTACACGCCCAACAAAAACAAAATTCCTTATAATATTTTTTCTTTTTTTATTTTTGCGTGTAAAAAAATAACTAAGTTGCTATGTACAGGAAAATTAGCAAGAAAATAATCGTTTTATGGAACGAAATATAGGACGGCTGAATTTTGTATACCTGAAAGAGCGCTATTGGAAAGCAATAGAAAGCCCAGTTTTTCGGCACGCCATCCCTCTGGGGAAATCCGCAATTCTGGAAAACGCGAATTCATCTACATATATCGCCGAAACTATCGATTTGAAGTAAAAGTTGTCATAATCAAATTCGATGGAAATAAAATTATCTCTTATTTGTTATTAAAACTTTTTTCCGCGTGAACAATATTTTTGATGTTATGTCTTTTTTTTTTACTTTTTTTACTTTTTCACATTTTTCTCATTTCGTAAGAAACTTGTGTAAATTGCTCTGGTGATATTAATGTAGACCACAAAGTTAAACAAATTTTCAAATATTTTTGAAGATAGTGCGATATCCCAGTCCTAAGTTAGAGCTTTTGGAAAATTAGCTGCTAAATCAATTGAGCCGATAAAGTACAAAAAAGATAGACTCTTGTAACTTTTGACTGGGGTATCGCATTATCTCCAAAAATATATCAAAATGTTGGAAATTTAGTGTTCTAAAATTCTCATTTAGAAATTAATTCACGTTAGCTTATTCGAGAATGGCAAAAATGTGTAAATGTGAAAAAAAACAAATCATAAGACGACATAACCTTGAAAATATCGGCCGCACCGAAAAAAAAAATGTATCAGTGATAATTTAACTGCCTACAAGCTTGGCCTTACAATTTTTCATCTAAGATCAATATCTTCGGAGATATAGATCACTTCACGTTTTCCAAAATGTCGGATTTCCCCAGGGGGATGGCATGGCGACCCGAAAAACTGGACATAAGCTTTTCTAATAGCCCTCTTTCAGCTATAAAAAATTCAGCCGTCCTATATTTCGTTATACAAATAAATCGGGTGGCACAACGGCTCATGAAGAACCAGGGCCTAGTGACTAACAACTCGCAACCATTCCTGTGTGCGCCTTTCGACAGGAATGAAAGGGACCTACAATTTTATGCCGAATCGGAACGGCTAGACGAGAAGCACTTATTCGTGACAAGTGATACTCTTGGAGGATTTGTCAATTCCTCGCAAGAGGCAGTAGCTCTGAAAAAAAAACTTTTTTAGTTTTTAGGTGGACGAGGCTGGGAAGCGATCCCAGACGTCCAGCGTGACAGTCGAATGCACTAACCATTACGCTACGGGCTACTACCCTGTGCTATACACGCTCTCAAGAAACAGTGCTAATTTTGTTCGGTTTCGCGTGTAAGAATTGAGAACACTGACTTGCAAGAAGTGGAAAAATGGTTGTATGGGAGGTTCTAAAAATACATACTTTTGGTAAAATAGGTGGGTTGTGTACGATTAGCCGATTTTTAAAATATCGATTTAAAAAAATCGACCGTCATAATGTCGACTTTCGAAAAGTCGATTGGTAAAAATACCGACTGATTAAAATGTCGACTTCTGAAAAGATCGATTCGTAAAAGGTCAACCGTGGCAAAGTGAATGCAAATTTCTTTCAAATGCATGCGGCGCCCCGCATCATTCATTTTTGACAAAATCAAAATGTTGGCCTTCACCCAATAATTTTTCCCAAAGACTGCACTGCTATTTAAATCATTCAATGCGCTCCATACCTTATACCGCATATTATCAATTAATTTCAGAGTTTTGAGGTGAGGGTGAAGTTCAAATTTTGACTGGATCCCAATTATTCTTCTTTCAAAACTTTCCGGTTTTACAAAATTCTGCAATTAATAAGAAAAAAGTTTTCTTTTGTTATTTGCAGGATTGTATGAAACCGAATTTTGTTGAACATTATTTCTTCACTCTTTTCTTCAACCATTATTTCTGCAATAGTTTAGTCATTTATGATGCTGGATTTAAATCTTAGATTGAAATGTTTATTTTAAATACATTTTCACAATGTAATATCCTGAATTTTGCGCAAATGACACTAATCCATGATTTATCTGGCTTTTACTTTCGTCTTGACTCCCAAACGCCAAACAAAATTTATTAACAAAACGCCTTTCTTCCACGATAGTGTTGGAACATCTATCAGGCGTCCATTTTCTAATGTTGCCATCTCTCGTTTTGGAATTGTAGCTGGGAAAAGCAGGCAAAATCCACATTGCCCGGTGGGTGGTCAATTCCGCCCCTGGGCTATATGGATTTTCTTCAAACTGAACTATAGTGTTTTTGGGTAATATGCCCACACTGGCATTTTTCTCATAAACGGTTCCAACGATTTTGTTTTTTTTTTTTTTATTTATGCGCGAATAAAGGCTTTGTAGATCAAATCAGCCAGATCAAAAGGAGAGATAAATTGCTTGCATCTGCGGGGAAAACCTAAACCCTAAGCAGCGTTTCTGGCTATGTCAAATAGTATGTGGTCATTCCACAAAAAGTGGTCTGTGACACACATACCGAGAACTGAAAGCTGATTAGTTTAATCTTTGCAAGTTCTGTACCCCAAATACTTGCCATACTACATGAACATGAGTCACTGAGTCACAACTGTTGTCGAAATAACTCAGCTTTTGAAATAGGAATTCATCGTTGACAGTAATTTCACGTTACACTAAATGTGACGCAACGATTCAGGGGGACACAGTTAAAAAGCCTTACTTCCAGAATGCATCTCAGTAAGCCAAAGCTGAGTAATGCATTTTGGAAGTAGGGGAATGTCACCAACAGTGAGACACGTCCAACAGTGAGACATTCCGAATAACTCCGAAGAAATATGTACGAAAACGTCGCGCTTGTCGTCGTATAGGTGATGCAACAGATATTCGAAGAAGCATTCATTCTTCGGCATAATTCCTGACCTTAAAATCAACGTTTACATGACTGTTTGATGGTGAAGAAGAAACACACAGGACAGGCCATGGACAAATGATGTTTTCTATCCACTCGCAAATAGACCATTAGAGTAGGACAGATAGAATAGCTAACGCAATAGTTTTACCAGAGTTGAAGATCATCTCTTCAAAACAATGGAAGATATACTATCCGGGTCAGCTGATTTGTGTAAGTCAAGATTTTTCAGGACTCTAGCAACTGCATAAGTGCGAACTCTTTCTAGCAGCGTCAAACTAACAGCAAACTGTGCTGCAGCCAATTGGCTTTATGATCTAGGGAGCTGACAGAAGGAGTATTGCTAAAGACGAGCGTTGGAACCGAGAACGAGGCAGCATTTCGTATGTTTTTTTACAAACGACCAGAAATATTTGGTCATGCACAAATTTGGACCTTCAAATATCAGTTCCTCAGTTGGGTTGGTTTTGTAACTACGGAAATTTACTTCTCTAACACTAACTCTGGATTAATTCAACAAATGGTTTTGAAATCTTACCTTCCTTGTTTTTTAAAACTTTTCTGCATACTGCATTTATTTAGACAGAGAAGCTCCTAAAAAAATACGTCAGTCTAGCTATATTACTAACTATAAGAGAAAGTTCGTGCGATCCAGTCATGCATTTTACGTTTATTAAATTCTTCTAGGCATAACTTATTCTCTATACCTAATTCATACTTTTTTTTTGTTGTTCCAGAACTTTTATATCAGCTATGATTGTAGTACAAAATAACCTCAATGTTCAAACTCAAGGTGATCGTTTATTGAAAGTCGGCTGCATTATAAGTAATACAACTGTTACAGAAGCTCAAATACCAAGTGCTGTTCCGCTGGAATCATCTCTTGCCTTTACACAAAAGTTCGTACTTGCATACCCACCATTTTAGTTAATAATTTCTCAAGATCAAAAATAAAATCTGTCTTCTTTTTTTAATCCACAACCCAAACAGTGAACTGCCAAGCGAAGGATTTATACATTTCAATCAAACAAACTTAGATCATTTAGACCTTCCCAAAATATCAATGAAAGTTATAGATCTAAATCAGCACTATCAAACCAACGACGTTCAAATTGGTCAGAGTCTTGAGTTGCAGATCATTGCCCAACCACCTGATACTCCGTTCGACTTTGATGCTATTTCCCTCGTAGCCAAGTCAAACAACAACACAAGCTTAATTGTCCTCATTGACGAAAAGGGCTGTCCCACTGACGTCACTGTATTTCCGGCTTTAACCAAAGTCACAACAAATGACAGGAAAATGCTTTATGCACGATTCTATGCTTTTAAATTTGCGGGAAATTCTCTCGTGAGTTTTGATGTAAAAATTAATTTCTGTCCTGCAAGATGTCCGCCAATTATGTGCCAACGATCTATGAAGAGAAGCCGGAGAGTTGCCGATGGGGTTCAGTTGTATGGTGATACGGTGCAAGTAAAAAGTCCAATTTATGTATCAACAGTTATGGAGCAAGCTGTGAGTAGAAATCTAACAAATGACTATAAACCTCCAGATTCGTATCTCAATGGACCAGCGGTATTGGGGAGAGCGTATAATCTAGAACTTCCTTTAAATTATGACATAAATGTGCGTGGTCCAAATATTGTCGATACAAAAGGTTTGATCTACGGTGAGAGAGGAATTGTTCTTGTTGCAGGAGTTGGTAAGATATGAAAAGCTGTGTGTAATTTATCTATGTCCATCATATTTTGTAATCTTTGTGCTTTTTTTAGACGAATCCTCGATGGAGCACATTTGCATTAATCAAAGTCTTTTGATTGCGATGCTTATATTCTGGCTGATATTCCAGGTTGCACTCATGTTCAGCTGCTGTTATTTGATACAAAAGTATAAACGTTTGGCTTCGTTAGATGAGGAGCGGAGAAAAATTCAGGATAGTATAGATTATTATGAAGGACGTCGAGTTCATTGGGCCGATCAAGGTGGCTACACGTTATAGTTTTATATTGTTTTAAATTTAAACGCGCGTTGTTATTTAATTAGATACTAGATAGTGTTACTTAAAATAAATAAAACAAAAAATATGTATTAAGGTACGTTTTTGAATTCTTTAATTTTTATTTTATGCTCCAAGGCTATTAGATTTATCAAAGGGCATGGTAGTGCAAAGACAAGTTTAAGCACTACACCCTTTTGTATTGATCTAACTCAGGCTATTTTCGATTCCCCTCTAACTTCTGTACCAATAAATTCAGAAACTTAAAACTCGCGGCATTTACTTAACTCACCAAGTTCAGGCAACTCACGAAATTTCAATTCTTTAGCGTTATGTATGCGGGTGGCAATGGCACAGTGGATATAGTATTTGAGGTGCTAACCTGGACGTGTGGGTTCGAACCCCAGTCTAGGTTGCATTCTTTTCTATATTCCCCAGTTTCAACTAGATGCCACCCGTGGAATTTCATGAGATAATTAACATCTAAATCTCAATCCACTGTGCCAAAGAAATCTTTCCTTTCCTTCTATTCCTTCTAACTAGTGCCTTGCATTGCATTTAAAAGACCTGAGGTCTTACAGGCATATAGTTAAAATTATTACAATTAAATTATTATTATGTAAGTGGTTATTAACCCTAACTGGCTGACGATCTTGAAACATTGTCTAATCTTGTAACAACGGTAGGCTTTGTAGTTCAAAAAATTGAAAATTTCAGATTTGCCATCACGGGGCGTGGCATCTGCCCATTTTTATTTGGAGTTTTTCTGATATTCGTAGAATTATGGAATTTTTAAGTGATCTATGGCTTGAAGTGCAAGCAAAGGAAAAACAATTAAATTTGAGACTCTGTTTTCAGGGGCTTGGCATCCACTTCACAGAATTGATATTAATTATATGGAGCACTTATCCGATTGCTGCTTCTTCTTTTAACCGGTGATTGTCATGATCTCGAGGGGGAGCTCAACTCTCCCACTCAACTGCTTCACCTAAGGTTGTTCGCCGCTTCACTTGTGGGGTCCGCCGGGTTGACCTCAGAAAACGTCGACAGGCATCCCGGTTTTGGATTGTTCCATGTATGAGGCCAACTAAATGCAGGTGTCGTTCCATTTGTTTCATTCAAGAGTTTTTTGTGCCTGCCTTTCTTCCACGATAGTGTTGGAACGTCTTGTCTCTTGTGCTATTGCCTTTTAAACTGGGTTCTCATGGCATCTTCTTTGTACATGACAATACCAGCTATGTAAGTTGGTCATGCTGTATTTTGTCCAAGATGGTATTTATGACGTGAAGGCTTCCTCGGATTCTTTTGCTTCTTATTCGATCACGCTTTATCACTCCTGCTGTCATGCGAAGCATCTTCATTTTACCTGCCGTCAATTTACTCTCATACTTCTTGTATATTTTCCAACACTGTGAACCGTATGTAAGCGCTGGACGAACAACTGCCGTGTAGAGCAAGAGCTTGTATTTTAGCTTAGGGGGCATTTTTCTATCACAGAATATGGCAGAGTTTTCCCGCCACTTCATCCACCCTACGCTTATGCGATGTTTTATGTTGCCATCATAAGATCCTTCGCTATTGATCATTGATCCAAGATATTTAAACTTTTCGCACTTGGGAAGCAGTGTTCAATTCAAATAGATGTCCGGAATAGGCCTCTGTGGATCAGAAAATAGACTGCATAGGTATTCGGTCTTTTTCGCGCTAATGCGGTATCCATTTCCCTCTAGAACAT
This sequence comes from Melangyna quadrimaculata, assembly GCA_949320155.1. Lineage (NCBI taxonomy): Eukaryota > Metazoa > Arthropoda > Insecta > Diptera > Syrphidae > Melangyna > Melangyna quadrimaculata. Next base: position 403,032,895 of record OX439483.1, read on the forward strand.
CCACCCATACATCAAGTGCTCGGTGCAAGGACACAGGATCTTCACTTATGATGGCCCCATCGTCAGCAAAGTATAACTGATTCACTTTGGGGTCCGTCACCTTATCCTCAAGCAGAAAGTCAAGGACAGTAATAAAGAGGAAAGGACTCAAGACGCATTCCTGGTGCACACCTACTCTAATTGGGAACTCTTCGGTGATTCCTGCGGGGCATCTTACAATTCTTTTAACTTGCTCGTACATGTCCATGACCACCCGCACGTTGACTTCCGGAACTCCTCGTTGCCTAAGTACAACCCATATCAGATCTCGTGGTCGTCTGTCGAATGCTTTTTCAAAATCAACCAATACAATATGCAAATCTCTCGAGGAATCTCGAGATTTTTCCATTCTGATTCTTATACTTTAGTAGCATTAGTGGTTGATTTACCCAAACAAAACCGCATTGATCATTAGATAGCGGTTTTATTTTTCGTAGGCGGCCATCCAATATCCGCTCAACGATCTTCAAGGTGTGTGACATCAGCTTCATCGAACGGTAGCTGTCGCAATTTCGTGTATCACCCTTCCCCTTGTAGATTGGAAGAAGGTAACTTGCCCTCCACTGATTAGGCATTTGGTCGCCGCAGATAAGTTTGGAGATGAGAATCATGAGCCATCTAGACCCGATGTCTCCTATCTTTTTCCAGAACCCAGAGGGTATCTCGTCTTGCCCAATCGCTTTTCCCTTTTTGGAGTTTTTCACCGCATCACTAACTTCTTCGACTGTGATGTCGGCGAATTTTTCATTGTTATCCTATTGCTGCAAAATTATGAAATTTTCTAGACCGGTAGGTCTTCAGGTACCTATACATAAGAAAAAATAATTATGAGATTTTCCATAAAGGGGGCGTGGCATATCCCCAGTGCTGAATCCAGAGGGGGGATATAGAAACTAAAGTCCCCCTACAACCGATTCCAAAAATGAACTGAACGATAGAAATCAATACATTGCAAAACGTAAGAGTTTTACAGTCGTCTAAAATATTTTTTTTCTTCCGAAAAGAATTTATTGGATAAGCAATTCAGCAATATCAGCTTCAGCAGATTTTTAAACATGGGCAAAAATCGGATACCTTCACGTCATAGAGATAGAATATTTTTATTTAAAAGGTTTCAGTCCAACCATCATAAAAGCGGAACTGAATTCTACTCGGGGGAAATCTGCCCCATATATTGAATTTAATAGAGGCGTACGAGCTGGCAAGATCAACATCGAATTGGTCGGACAAGTAAGGTGAGTACTTCGGAAATGGTTGAAAAAACCCACAAAAAAGTATTGAATGATTTCGAAACGCACTATACACCGCATGTTACCCGGCAATTTGGAGATGAAAAACCTGTGCACAAGATTGATGCCGCGTTTACTCACAATGTTTCAACGCAGTGTTTGGCTAAGTTTAACAGAAAAAGAGCAGAGTACTCGCACCGCTTTATAACCATGAATGAAACATGGTTCAATCTTTACACGCACATGAGCTGAAACTGCAGTCAAAACAGCGGACTGAAAGAGGATAATCGGCTTGAAAGAAGGCAAACACTGTTTTATCGGCAGGCAAGTAGGTTATGGGATCAGTTTTTTGGGATGCCCATGGGATAATTTTCACAATAAACAATAAAGAGCGAATAACAATTGACTACTGAATAAAGAAATAAAGAAAAACGGCCCCATTTGACTAAAAAAAATAGTTTGGATAAGATAAAAATTTTAATAAAAAAGTCTTATTTTCTCCAAGTCAACCCTGTTCACACTTGCGTTTTGGCTAAGGCAAAAATCAATGAATTAACATTTGATTTGCTTCCATATCCACCGTATTCACCAAATTGCACTCTCAAACTATTTTCTCCCACAATGAAGATGTTGAGTCTGCACTTGATAGCTATTTTAAGGAGTTGGACCCTTCTAACAATAAAGAGGTTATCGAAGACATTGCACATCGATGCGGAAAATGTATTGAGCTGAAAGCGGGGACTATGTAGAAAAATAAAAAAGTATTTTTCAAAAATTTGAGCATTTTCTTTTTTTAGGTCGGGTACTTCTGGGACAGCCCTCGTACATATTACATAACATAAAATTAAAGAACGTTTCTACGAGTAGAAAAGTGGTTTAAAACATTGTCCTCTACGATTTTTAAACAAGGAATGATTTTCTACCCAGATATTTGATTTGCCAATTTAAGTGGTGAAATCACCTTAAAATATTAATTTGAGATGGCGGCTCCGCGAAATTAGGCCCCAGGCAATAAGGCCCCAAAAGAAAAAATGAAATTTTTACATAATGAAATTACGCCCCAATTAAATAATGCCCCACTGAAATGAAAAAATGGCCCAAAAATAAATGAAATAAAGCCCCAACTTCTTTTGATTTTTTTTGGAAAAATTGAATAAAACCACAATTTTTCTTTTTCATATTGAACTTTATTTTAGAAAATGAAATAACACCCCAAAATGTTAAACAAATACTTGAATTGTATCGCGTGATTTTTTGCAGCTATTTTGGCCTTTTTGCATTATTCATAATTTACATGAAAACGCTAAAATAACATTGTTTTTCACAAAAAAATATGTGAAGATCCGCTTATCGGGGACCCATAGCTGTTAAAGTACCGCAAGCAGTTAAACAAAAATGTGCCCAATTTTGTTCAGCTATTTTGCTACTTACTAATGCTTTTTAATGTAAAGACCGTGCTGCAAACCATCAGGGAGTAACAAATTAGCAGCAACAAAATCGCGCGATTTTTTGCTGCTAGTCTGTTACCTGATTGTTTGCAGCACGATATTTACATTTCAAAGCATTATTAAGTAACAGAATAGCTGCAAAAAATCGCCCGATACAATCCAAGTATTTGATGTTTAACAGATTGCGGTATCTTACCAGCTCTGGGTCCCCGATAAGCGGATTTTCACTAATTTTTTTGTGAAAGACAATGTTATTTAGCAATTTCATGTAAATTATGAAAAATGAAATAAGGCCCCAAATTGTTTTTTAAAATAAAATGAAATTAAGCCCCAAAACTAGTGTTGGGGTCTTATTTCAAAAAAAATGAAACAGGGCCACAAAAAATGAAATAGCACGCCAAAATATTAGAAATTTCGTTGTTTTTGTTTTGTGTACTTTTTTTTGGGTTCTTATTTCATTTTTTTTTTTTTTTTTTGGGGCCTAATTTCGTGGAGTCTGAGATGGCGACCACATAGTATCCAAATCTGGGGCAAGAGCTTAGGAGAAGTGCTTCAATTCCTTTTATTTTCCATTCAAATTTGTCTGATAAAATTAAAATCGATTTGAAATATAGACCGTACACTACCGAACTGACTGATGATACCTCTGCTCTAACACCATTGTTACACAAAAATTTTTGATATTGCAATTAATAACTAAAGAAAAAGAACGTGATTATAATTTTAACTCGAAGTTTAGATGTGCATTGTGGCGTATGAGTGATATTTTTTGTATATAACTTTTAAAGGCCAAAATAAATTCAATTTTTATTTAGGTTGAGTGTCGCATTTGGCTTGATGCTGAGATCCTTAATGGGGGCAGGTTCTACAGCTTGCAGAGAAAAGTACTGAACCCATTTATTTTAAATTTGCTGTTCTGGCCTGCTAAACAGTTGTCACAAGATATGTGACCCGACATAAAAAATTTAAAATCCAGCCAGTGTTAAGTTAGTAAACTCGATATTCTGTTTTTCTTAAGCAACCAATGAAATAACTTTGGCATACATACATACATTAAGAAAAGGTAATTGGAAACGCTACCTACGGTTACCGATATTAAAAAAGGTAATTGGAAAAGGTACGGTTACCGACATTAATGCACTTTTATAAATCAAATAGATTACCCTTTTAATTATTATTATAAGTTTATTAACAATAAATTAAACTACACATTATCAATAATTCGCCGGCCGAATACTTAAGTGCCCCCACAGACCACTTTTTCGCGAGACTACATAAGTTAAAGATGCAGGTACAGGATTTAACGGATATAAGAAACACTCGTATAAGAAAAACTCGCTTATAAGAAATGCAATCGAAAACACCATGTCTTTGTCTTTAAATTCCTTTTAAAATTGATCGTATAAAAAAAAACGCATATAAGAAAAACCCGCCTATAAGAAATCATTTTTTGAACAAATATTAATTTCAAGAACAAAAAAGTACGCATATAAGAAATTTACTTCATCATTTTTACCTTTTTTACCTAAACCAAAGCTAGTTTTGGCCCATAAATATGGTTTCATGGTTCATGACAAATTTTAATTTTCATATAGAAATGCAGAAAAAGCTTACAAAAGTGCTAGAATACTCAGTAAATATGTGTTATTGCCTGGTTTTGTGTCTCTTTAGTGTCTGTTTTATGTCTGTATAAGAAATTTCTTTTCTTATATCCGTGTTTCTCACATAAGAAATAGTCTTTCTTATATCCGTTGTTTACATATAAGAAAAACTCGGATTTAAGAAAGAAATTTCTTGGATTATCAGAGTTTCTTATATCCGTGTTGCACTATACTGATTGGAATATTTTCTATCGTTTGGCGCTACCCCCGTTGCTCTATCTAAATTATTAATGAAAGTTACAGAAAGCACTTTTTCTCTATAAACCACAAATTTTTACTATTTTCAAAAACATGCGTACTAGGTGGGGCAGTTTTTGTAGGAAATTTTGAAAAACAAACACTTATTGCTTAACTGTCTTATAACCGCAGGAGATGGGATATAAACCATTTAAGTACTCACAATATATTAGAAAAGTGAGATTTTTGGTGCTTATGTGCTCTATATCCATGGAAAAAAGTGCATCAGTCAGCTGGAAAAGTATAAATAGAAATAACATTTTCGCTGAATAAAAAAATAATATTAAATCTTTAATAAAAAACACAAAAATGCTTCCTTTGTTTTAATTCAATATTTATTGATTATTTGCCGACGTTTCAATTCTGGTTTGGATTTTTTTGCAGGGCTGAATAAGTAATATCGACTTTTTTTTAAATATTGTGAAAAAAAATAAAAAAACGAACTAGAAATAAGGAAACAAAATTATTTCAAATAAAGCTGTCTATTTATACATATATCTTCAGGTTGACAAACTAAATAACTGATAGTCTAAGAGCTGACGGCAAATTTTTGGTTTGGAGGTATAACAACATTTGCCAACATGTATGTTGAGGTACTAAGGCCACGATTTCAAATTCAACCGTCTGGCAGGATTATTTTGTCGCCGGGGCTGGAGGCGAGCGGTTGAAAACCGCGATTTTTCAGATTTTGGTTTAGAGTATTTATAACTACTTAAATATATATGTAAACTAAAGAGAACTACGCTCTCCCGACCCAGACAGACGCCCTCCAAGGCCCATAGGGGCGAAAAAAAACTTTCGTCTGGGACCTATATATTTGTAATGAGGCGATTTTTGCTGATTTTCTGATATATCATTTATTTGGTTATATCTTCCAAATCAGCCGTCTGGCTGGGTATGGCGACACTTTAACCGTCTGGGACATTCATATTTGTAATAAGGGGCTTTTGGCTAATTTTTCGAATTATAATTTATATGGTTATACCTTCGAAATCAAAAGTTGTATTTCGCCCCTATGGGCCTTGGAGGGCGTCTGGGTAGGGTGTGGCGGCACTTTAACCGTCTGGAACATATATATTTGTAATGAACAGGTTTTTTCCTGATTTTTCGATATATAATTTATATGGTTATACCTTCAAAATAGAAAGATTGTTTTCGCCCCTATGGGCCTTGGAGGGCGTCTGTCTGGGTCGGGTGACACTCAAATCGTCTGTGACCCCGAAATTCTTGATGAGAGCGTAGTTCTCTTTAGTTTACATATATATTTAAGTGGTTATATAATCTAAACCAAAATCTGAAAAAATCGCGGTTTTCAACTTCCCGCCTCCAGTCCCGGCGACAAAATAATCCTGCCAGACGGTTGAATTTGAAATCGTGGCCTTAGTACCTCAACATAGACGGCTTTCACACAAGGAAACTGAGTTGCCAGAAACTGGCTAGTTTGTAGGCGAGAAGGGTGTGAGGGGAAATTTGTTGTCTTCCTTTTACGCCCTTCTCGCCTAGAAACTAAAAATCGCCGGCAACTCAGTTTCCTTGTGTGAAAGGGGTCATACATGTTTGCAAATTTTGGTTATACCTCCAAACCAAAAATTTGCTGTCAGACCTCGGTCTATGCGTTTAATGTATTCTAAATGAAGTCTTTATCGATGATAAATAATATTTGTTTTTTACTAAAATGGATAAAAAGAAAAAAGGTAGCTAAGTGTTAAAATACTTTATCATTTGCATACGTTTCTTATCGACTTAAAAATAATCCAATCTGGTATAGAGGAAAGCATAGCCACCAAATTAATATTACTTTTTGTTTTATGTTTTTATCACTTAAGCCTATTACTCAGTTCAATTGAAAATGAAATTTCTATATAAAAGTGACATTTATTTCACAACGATGAAATTCATAACAAGAGCTGAGTACCCAAAATGTGAAGCCTAGTACTCAGCTCGAGTGTAAATGAAATTTCTATATAAAAGTGACACGAATTTCACTGCGAGATGTGAGTACCCAAATTTGAAAATGAAATGTGAACCGGTTCAAAATCAAATTCATTTCTTAATTTTCATTTCCCAATGTACGACCACTAGGAAAAACAAATAAAAGTGTGGAAAAGATTGAAATTAGTTTATTAATTTATATTGCTGATAATGAAATTATTTTAGATACCGACAGGCCAAAATAAACAAACTGTAAGGTCAAAACAGTTTTCGTTATTTGTTTGTTGATTTGACAATCATAAAAATCAAATTTTTTTTTTCATTCAAAGTGAGTATCAAATATTAGAAAACTGAGGACTGAAAATTTAAGTTGAGAATCAATTATGGTTTCATAATGAATATTCACGTGAATTTGAACCGCATTTATTTTTCGTTTCACAAAGAGGTGAGACTAGGCTTGAGAGCGAAATATGAACCGGTTCAAAATTAATTTCATTTCATAATTTTCATTTCCTAACGTACGACCACTAGGAAAAAATAATTGAAGTGTGGGAAAGTGTGACAGTTGGCAATAAATTAAAATAAAAGTTGTAATTATTAAAATAAAATAAATAAAAAATAATAAAAAAATAAAATAAATAATTAAAATTAAAATAAAAGTTGTAATAATTGAATAAAAAATCCTAAAGAATTATTTCGGATCTTATGATCGTTTATTTTTGAATATTAAGTGTAACCGACAAGCCAAAAACCAAACTATGCAATTAAAATAGTCTTCTCAAGCATTTCAAGATTCTGTTAAGCTGTCAGACAAATCAAATAATTTTTTTTTCATTCAAAGTACTAAAAATTTTCAAACTGAGGACTGAAATTTCACGTGGATAATTAATTATGGTTTCACAATGCTTATTCACGTGAATTTCAAACCGCTTTTATTTTTCATTTCACTCAGAGGTGAATACTAGGCTTTATAATAAAATTATAAAAATTAATAATGCTAGAAATTTTGAATTTTTTTTTACTATTTTTGCTTTTGTTGATTTCCGAATGTCCAGTGCATAAAAGTCCTATATTCTTAGGAAATTTGAAGTTTGGTTTTTTAAAGATTTCGCATTCGTAGGGAAGAGGGTTCTTTATCTATTTCGGACTTTTTTACAAATCTTTATTTTTTTTAATTAACCGTTACATTTTTCAAAATACTTCAAAATACTTCAAATACTTCAAAATACAAAAAAGGAATTTTCGATTAATATATTTAAAAATTCAAAAGTCGTAATTATCAATTAAAAAATAACGGAATTATTTTGCAAACCTTAAAATTTGTTTGCTGAGGAATAATTTTTGTTTGTTCAATAAGTATTCAGTCGGCGAATTGTAAAAATACAGCTATAGCTGCTACGGCTTTCAGCTAGTTGAACAAAAAATTATGAATGTTGTACCCTTTTTAACTTTCATTCTTCTAAGAATTTACTGCATTAAATTCGTGTAACTTTCCATTTAAACCTCATTTCTACTTAATTTCATCTTGAATTAAAACTGCATGAGGAAACCACATTAAATAAATAAACCAATCTAAATAAAACTAATCACCCTTATTCTTCAAGGCGTTTTAATAAATTACTAGTAAAACGCTATGGCTCGCGAAACGCTTTTTGGGTAGCCTCATCTCTTTACCCTTCTCTCCATTAGTTATAAAGTAGTTTTTCTGGAACGCCAATTGTTGTTTCTAGTGCCATGCCGTTATACTAGCGTTTTAGAAAAACGCCTTGCGATTTTTGGGTAGCCTCCTCTCTTCACCCTTCTCTCCATTAGTAATAAAGTATTTTTCTGGAACGCCAATTGTTGTTTCTAGTGCCATGCCGTTATACTGTCGTTTTAGAAAAACGCCTTGCGGTATTTTACTGGGTACATTTTTATCTAATTTGAAGATATCTTGTGAGCGCCACAATAGAATCTGCAATATAATGAACTTTTAGGAAGAAAACTGAAAATGACAACATTTCAAAAACGCACTGATAATCATTTTTATTAAATTATGTTATTATTACAAAATATATATGAGTAACGGAAAATCAAAAGTTCTCCCCCCCCCCCCCATTTAATTGCATGGTATCACAAACTCAATACAAAATAAAAAGTCATCTCAACCCATACACAGTGCAACTGGATTCTAATGTTGGAAGCTTATTCGACTCGAGGTATCTTTTAATTTTCCGTCTAACTTGACTTTACTCTTTCTGATTGATCGTAAGCATAATGTTAACTGAAAACGAGGTAAACAAAACAATTAATTTTTAAGAAAATATCGATTTATTGCTATCGCCACTCAAATGCGTGCTTAAACGACCTTAGGAGTAAAATAACTATAAGCAAACTTTACTTCCGAGCATTATAGCTCTCCCATTTGCGATGGTTGAGCTTATTGAAATCACAACAGTTGTCGGCAATGTCCTTTAAATACTTGGCCAGCTTCACGAGCTCCTTGTCGGTCTGACGATTGAAATGCGCCTGCCGAAACGGGCGAATCTTAAGTCCACACTTGGGATTCATAATGAAGTTCCTCCGGATATCATCGAACATAATGGTATTCTTGGAACTGTATTGCGGAAAGTTGCCCCAGATGACACCCAGGGGCTTCACATCAATTACACCCCTCTCGGAGGTGTGGACTGTAATCATGGCATTCAAGTCCAAATAGAACATGATTTTGTAGCTCAAATGCGAACTGACACCGAGGAGTTTCATCTTTTCCTCTATCCAGCGCATGCCGGTGGCAGACCAGATGACAATGTCGTAATCCTCGTAGGCCGATGTGAGGAACTCGTGCAAATACGGGCGCATGAGTTCGGCTCCTGTTTCGGCGGAAGAACGATGATCGAAGAGAGTGTAGTCGATGTCCAGGACGAGCAAGCGTTTGCCATCGCGCGGTGGATTGAAAACTGTGATTTTGTAGTCTTTGATGCGTTTGGCGATTTTGGCTAAGAAAACTGCTGAATTCTCCACGGAGACCTCCTTCTCTTCTGGATCATCAAAATCGTCGATCACTTCGGCCATACCCTCGGGACGATTGCAAGCATCCTCGATGTCGGCTTCCGTCGAGCCGACCATCATCAGTTTAAAATTGGGTTTCAATTCCAGGCTGTTGATTTTAATATTATCTGCTGCAAGTTTTCCTATCAAAAATTATGCCTATGACTCAGTGACCTTGATTGGATAAAATTATATGTGATGCTTACCTTTAAATTTGAGATTTAATAATTTTTGTCGTTCGGGACGAACTTGTGTTTTCTTGAAGATTTCATGTTTCAAAACAGCAACTGTGTCCTGATCTGTTAGATCGGTAATTGGAAATTCTTTGCCACTCCATTTAACAATTATAGTTGCATCTTTTATTTCGGTCATTATTTAAATTTTCTTTGTGTAATTTTTACTTATTTTAATGGAATTTCTTTTTTGGAGAAATGCAATGAACTCAACTTTTTGTTGACAAAACAGAAACCATACGTAATTTTTTGCATTCAGAAATGCAGCTGACGTTTAGTAATAAGTGCTGCCAAGGCTCTTCGGTTTAAGCAAATTCCAGATATTAATGCAAGAATACATTTTACCGATTCAAAATAGGGTTTTAACCTTTGACAGCCTTATTTATTAACTCGGTTTAGCGGCAGCGTAAAGTTACTCCGACTTTACAACGCCTCTAAACCTGGAAAGCTTATTTAAAAAAAAAATATACCAGGAATAGAGGCGGAGTAAGCTAAAACTGGTTCATAGGAGGTTTAAAGCCGGAGTAAAGCCGTTTTAGTATCTAAATGTCATTTTGACATGCCATCGTCTGAAATTTACAAAGAGGAGTGCAAACAATTTTTTTCATTTTGGTTACTACGAAAGAGTGGATATTTATTTTATATTAATACATCATTTAAATTCTTTAAACGGTTTAACATTACTGGAAGAAGGAGAAGGCCAAAGCAGTACAAAACTCGTTTAGATCCCATGACACTGAGGGATGATTAGTTGTCGGAGAAATATCTATGAACATAAACAAAAATAATTATTTTTATCTGTTGTAATCTGGAAATTATATACATAACTACATATATTTACAAATTTAAATATACCTTTTTTCAACTATCCCATTTTTTCAGAACGTTTTGTTTTATTTTTATCGTCTATTAGTTAATTTTGTTTACCAAAATATTGCTACAACAATAACTCTACCAATAGCAAAACAACTTAAACGAATAATAATGGAAATCAGCTGAGGTTTGTTTACGTTTATTATAACCAGAGTTTTAGATTGGTGATTTTTTTGATAGAATATTTGACATAAGGTCCCGGTCTACATTGAACGATTTTTCCAGTGCCGACAAAAAATTGTTGTTGTAATCGTGTGCGTTTGAGAAGTACAGCCGACAAGTTCCTTCCAGTTTCGGCCGATTTTTCCATTCAGCACTGGAAAAATCGTTCAATGTAGACCGGGACAAGGCAGGCGTAACTAAAACGGATGAGAAAATATTTTATAAATATGGATTAGTTTGACGTGGCGTAAACCCGGAGTAAGTGCTTCGACACGGTTTAACTATTCCGAGGTTGAACCGAGTATTAGTGAAATCTAATAAATACGGCTGTGAGTATATATATAATATGGAGTGCTCGCTTACATTCCAAAAACGTAACCATCAGGGCGGGGCGCGGTAATCTATGCAGTAATTCAATTTTCAATATAGAGAAGTTTTTTACAACAACACCGTCATAGCTGCAGCTGTCAAAATACCCTCTCTACATTGAAATCACGCCCCCTATCACAGGCTCAAGTACTACAATGCATTAGGGATAGGAACGGGCACTCCATATTATATATACTCAAAGGTTTTAACATGGGATTTATTTATGTCGATTACAAAATATGCAAAACTTGATCTGCAGAAGGGTATTCATTCCAGCAAAATATAACGTGGGAAATAATCAATTTAATAAGCCCTATTCTGCAGTTGTGAGGCTCACAGGTCTTAATTTTTTGTGTGTTTCTTTTTGTATAAGGCGGTCACAATTTCGTATTAAGTCTCCCCCAAACCAACGCGAAAGCGGCGCGGAACATTGGCCGATGGCAGTTTTTGTTGTTGTTTAGCATTGTTTATTTGTCATTTTTTTTATCATTGTGAATGATTCGACCTGTATAGTGAATGTTCCGCGTTGGGTGGGCAGAGCCTTTATGTTGAAGCCCTCATAAGGAACCTCACAAGAACAATGTGAGTTGTGATTTGCCAAGGAGCAGATCATAATTTTTAAGTTTTTATGAGGCGAGTTCAAAACGAGTTATGAGATTATTGTGACTTGTAAGGCATCAGTGAAGTTGCCAGAATAAAGGCAACAGAAATCGCTGGCAATTTTTTTTCTTCGCGTGAAAGGTACAAAGGATTTTAAAGAAAATGTTTGTAATCGTATGAGACATGTGACATTTTGGGCATGCATCTCAATCTCAATTAATTATATAAAAAAAATCGCACTGGTTATACTCTAGTTTATCAGTATGCAATATGTCTTCATGTTCTACCAATATTTAAAATAAGAATCTATTACAAGAAAACCCACGGATTTGAAGCTCTCCCAAAACAACGCGAAGCATTCAGCATGGCTGAGAAATGTTCGTCGTGGGTGTGGGCACTATCATTTATATCACCATGTAAATAAATTTTGACAGGCAAATGTTTCTCCGCCGCCGTGGTGTGGGCTCTCGCATTTATAACCATGTAAATAAATTCTGACTGGCGAATGTTTCTTTGCCGCGCCGAATGTTTCGAGTTGCTTTCGGAGAGCCTTTAAGGCTGTGAAATTTTATGAAGTTCATTCCACTTGGTGCGATAGAGCTCCTACAATTTCATCATGCTGATTGCAGAATCCGCAAACCTCGATTTGCAGTGATTCACAATGCAGTCTTCTCTTTCCTACTTAAGATACATGAGTAGATGGGAAAGTAAGCACTACACTGCGGATCGAGTTTTGCGGATTCTGTAATCGGCATGAATGTGTTGCCGCGTCATGAAGTGCAGTTCATCTGAAGCTTAGTGCGCTCTTACTTTTAAGGCACTTGTTCCTTGCTCATCTATCTCCTTAGACAGCTTTCACACAAGGAAACTGAGTTGCCAGAAACTGGCTAGTTTGTTTGCGAGAAGGGTGTGAGGGGAGATTTTTTGTCTTCGTTTTACGCCCTTCTTGCCTACAAACTAAAAATCACCGGCAACTCAGTTTCCTTGTGTGAAAGGGGTCTTACTTAAGCTGGCTTTAGACTTTCGTTCTTCATTCGGTGTCCGTTGTTCGGTGTTCGTTCTTCTCTCAACAACGAAGAAAGTATTTACATTAGAAAGTTAAACTCTATTTACAAAATTGTGTATTTATATAACTAGGCTTCTTTTGCCATTCAGTAATTTAAAAAACTTCGAAAATGTCCCTACAAGTTGCCCGACACTCCAAAACAATGTTCATTTTAACAGTTTTCGCATTTAAACACAAGTTGTTAGGGTAAGTCCCGGTCTACATTGAACGATTTTTCCCGTGCTGAATGGAAAAATCGGCCGAAACTGGAAGGAACTTGTCGGTTGTACCTCTCAATCACACACGATTACAACAACAATTTTTTGTCGGCACTGGAAAAATCGTTCAATGTAGACCGGGACTAACAACGAACAACGAACACCGAAATTTCTGACCATTTGAATTTGCACGTTCTTCATTCGTTTTTAGTTCCTTGTTCGGTTTTATCATTTAAATTGTCGTTGTTCCGCGTACGAACAACAACGAACAACGTACACCGATGATAACACCGAAAGTCTAAAGCCAGCCTTAAACCGAATGAATTGACAAGAATTGTCATTTTAGCCAAACTTCAAAACCGGGTTTTCTTCTTTCATAATTTCATAATTTGAAATTTGGGTTGTGTTTGTGTGTTGTGTTACTCGTTTTGTGCTGCAAAAACATTTTTTTTTATTTTTTTCACTAAAATTATTATAATTTTATGCACTTTTACATTCGCTTTAAATAAATTACTTTTAAATATGTCTGAAAAACCAACAGTTCTAATACTCGGAGGTAAATATCCCTTGCAAATCCTAGTCAAAAATAATCTGCATGCTTGATAAAAAAGTTATAACTTATCTTTGTTTGATTGTTTTGTTCCTTTATTTATTTGAATGGACGAAAGGGTGTGGATTCATCGCACGTAACTTGGTTCACTATTTAGTTAAACACGATTTTGCACAGGAAATCCGAGTTGTCGATAAGACACCACCACAAATGGGTTGGCTGAATTCCGACCACACATCCGCCTATGAGAATCCAATTGTTGAGTTCTTAAGTGCTAATCTTATCAATGCTGGTACTTGATTTATTACACATTTACTTAATACTTATTGAATCTTATATTGGTCTTGTTTTATATAGCCTCGTGTAAGAATGCATTTAGTCCGTCGAAAAACGGTCGTAATTGGGATATTGTGATTAACTGTGCGGCAGAGACACGTCCCAATCAAACTGATGCCGTTTACAAGGAGGGAGTCTATAAACTGAGCATCAATTGTGCCACAGAAGCAGCCAACATCAATGTCAAGAGATTCATTGAACTTGGTTCGGGAAGTATAAATTCCAGCGAGAAGACAGCTCTGAAGGAAGACTGCAAGTCAGATCCTTGGACGGCTGTTGCTAAGATGAAATTAAAAGTGGAAAAGGAACTGAAGACAATGGATAACTTAAACTACAGTGTGTTGAGGTTACCGATTGTCTATGGAGTCGGCGATAAGAGATATTTAAGTGAGTATATTTTATTTGTTGAATTTCATAGATTTTAAGATTTCATTCATTAATCTGTACTGTATTTTGAAAAGGTAAAAGGCAAAATTTCGCATGCTATGTGGAAACATTAAGAACTAAATTGCTATCCTATAGAATTTACTTGTTTCATTAAAAAACACTTTGGGTAAACATAAATCATGGAGAGCAAGTATAATGTTTCACGTTTATAGCATGTTATGTCTATTATTTATAGCTAAGAACTGACAGTAAATTTTGGGAGTGGATGTTAATAACAAATAATATCGACCAATTGCACTTACGTCCTTCTTTCCAAGGTCATGTAAACTCTGATTAATTTCTAGCTCAAGAAATATCTCAAGGAACGAAAGCTTCTTAACGACCGTCAGTACGGATTTCGTAGCAATAGGTCCACTGGTGTTTTGATGGTATATCTCACCGAACAGTGGAACAAATCTTTACATCGTTTTGGAGAACGTAAGATTATTGCACTTGATATTTCAAAAGCGTTTGATAGAGTTTGGCATCAAGCTCTTTTATCGAAAATGCGCGAAAATGGTTTGGATGAATCTCTTCTTCATTGGATTAGAAATTACCTTTCGGACCGTTCAATACAAGTTGTATTGGACGGTTTTAAGTCTGAAATCCACAAAATAAATAACACCAGGTGCCGCAGGGCACCGTTTTGTCTCCGACTCCCTTGCTTATATTTATAAATTATCTTTTGTTTTAAACTTCTAATCCATTAAACTGTTTCGCTTGGGGGAATGGGGAATCAAAATTTAATGCTTCAAAAACTCTCAATGCTGTCTCCTGTCGTCAAAGAGAAGACCACCATCAATGCCGCTATCCATGGACGGCACTTGCATCGAGGAAACCGAACAGCTCTCAGTTCTCAGTATGTGTCAAAGACTACCTTTTGGTGGAATGACCACATATTTGGTGTCGCCAAAAACACTGCTAAGTGTTTATGTTTTCTACGTATATGCAAGAAATTTTTCTGCCCTTCTGATCTGGCTATGATCTACAAAGCATTTATTCGTGCAAAACTTGAGTAAAATTATCATGTTTGGGCAGGAGCTCCAAAAACTCACTTGAGTTTATTGGATAGAAAATAGAGCTTTAAAAATGATAGGTGAAAGATCTTTAACGGAAACAATTACATCTCTTGAACACCGCCGTAATGTTTCATGTCTTTCTCTATTTTACCGCTATTTTTATAATCAGTGATCTAGTCAAATAGCCCTTAAACAGTTCAACCGCAATACTCGCGCTCCTAGGAATGCCCATCAGTTTACCCTCGAGACCAACTTCGGACGTACTGTTAAGTACAGAGATTATTTCATCAGTGGAAGATTATTACGAATGTGGAATGCTTTACCCGGCCCAACTTTCGCCTCCCATTTTTTTATGCAAAAATTCGAAACCAATGTCCATCGGTATCTCCTTATCCTACTTACCTAATCCCTCGTGCTGTGCGGGCGAAATATATGTAAAAAAAAGAGCGCGTGTAACTCAGTTCTCGTGGCAGAAGTAAAACTTCTTTGGCTATCTAAAAATCTCGAAACGCAGCTATGTGTTCTATATCAAAATGATCGATGTGTTCGGGTTGTAAACTTGAAAATTAAATAATAATAGTGAAAATTTAAAGTAAAAAAAAGTGAAAATTTAAAAGACATAAATCAGATTATTTGAGTAGGTTTTCCGACTATATTTCCAAAAATTCCTACACTCCAAATCTCTGCAAAATCAAAAATTTGTATATGACAACTTTAGTTTGGTTTTATGTATTTTGCACCGTATATAATTCAAATTTGTAGCGGACTCTCCTGATTAAATTCAATTTTTTTAAATTAGCCTATTTTGAGAACAAAATTTTAAAATAATTTATATCTCCATACGAGTAGAAGATAGATACAAATTTTAAATTAGTAAGATTCTTAGAATTTCATTATCTATCCACCAAAAAAATTTCAAAACTCTTGCATTCTTATTAACGAAATTAGAAAAAAGACATAAAAGGACATTTTCCTTTTTATCTGCTACAATAATATAGATTATCAAAAAATCTAAACTTATTGCACTATAAAATATATTAGCCTATCAATAAAAATTTTTACTTTTACTCTACCTCTACCACTTAGCTAATCAATGATCTCAGCGTTGCACATGTGGCGATACATTTTTTCGTTTCACAAAAATTCAACCTTGAAATTTCACTCTCAACGCGCCCAATGAAGTTTCACTTCAAAAATGTGTTCTTCTTTTTTAGAATAGGAAAGTTGCAAGTCTGCTGTACCTATCAGATATCGAAAAATTACTTCCCAGTAAGTTTTTCCTGGATTCCAGGTGGAAATCTCTTCTGTCTTCTCTTTTCAATTTTGACTGCGACGGTATATTTTTACTTAGTTTTTGCTAAGACTTATTCGATCTATCAGTTAACTTACATGTTTTTCTTGATCTACCATTCGCTTTGTCTCTTCAACCGAAGACGCAATGCTCTTGACTTGGAATTGCTTTATTGAATTTGAGTTCAGTTGGTGCTTTAGTTCAAAATGAATATCCAGGATCAGAAAAACATCTACATTAGTTTCGAGTATCAAATTCATGGATTGAAAGTGGATGCATCCATGTGCGCTACTGAAATGAAAATTTGTGGAACGAGAATTTATATGTAGGAAATGAACATAGGCTAGCCGGCAGCAAATTTTGGCAGTGCATGGAGAACCAAAATCTGAGTAAGAGGTTTTATAGGTTTATATTTAGTGATAACGAAATCAAAAGTCTGGCAAGTTTTTTTTATCAAAAAAAAAAATAATGATGCTCTGTCATTTTTCCTAAGTCCAAAAACCTTAACCTTGATGATCCGACTAATAAAATTCAAGAAATAAACTTTTTAAGCGAACCTTACGATTTTTCTTTCGCTTACATTTTGAGTTCTATTAGTCGGATCATCAAGATTAAGGTGCCTGGACTTGGAAAAATGTCAGAGCATCATGATTTTTATTTGAAAAATATATTGAAGTGATGATAATACTTCTGATAAAAATTTTATAAAATCTCTATGTTCAACCCCCACCCCAGCCAAAAGTGTGTAATTGATCAGTTAAGTTGCTCTCGCTTTTTGTACTAGCGGTATAATTTTACGATATCAAAAATTATTTTTCATTGAGATTTGGGGATTGTGAGGCAGGAGAGTGGCCTGGCACAAACGGCAGCGCACAGTGCGGCAAACGTGGGAAAAATGCAATTTTTCAAAAGTGTCAATTATTATGATTCAATATTCGTTTCTTATAGTCAATTAGTTGTAAAATCAAGAAGATTTAACTGGAAGATGGAGAAGGCCAAATCAGTATAAAATTTAGATCCCATGACACTGAGGGATGATTAGTTGTCGGAGAACCAGCTATTATTTTGACAAGGGCTTGCTTTCATTAATTTATTTCAGTAGAGAAAGAAATTTATTGTGAAAATATAAGGACTAAAAAGTAACAATTGAATTAGTATGGAAGCAGTTTGAAATGAGTCGATTGAATAGAACGTATCCATCATCATTAATTACAACCTTGTTATCGTCTATTCATAATTTAAAAATTGAAATTCCATGAAATGAAAAACAAACTTGAATGTATAGAAACTATTGACTAATTTGTTTGTATTCGTCAGTCGATACCATTATAGATTCACAGACACAAAAATACACCAATACCATAACAAAAGAAAAACCGGTTCAAATATCATTCCATTCGTCACAAAAAAAATCAAATTCCGCATCAAATTCTTAATTTTCCAATGGAAACCCCCATACGTTTTTCGATTTAAAATCACCGATGAGACCCATGGTTTTCGTCTGAGCCGATAACTGCGTGACACGAGAAATAAAAGCCTTATGAGGAGAATGGGCAAAAATATATGGGAGCTAGTCTACCTAGTGCCCATAATCGAGACCTATGAAAATGATTACGTACTATGGAGTGCACCAACGTGCGAGTTTATTTTTTTTCCTAAAGAATGGGAGTTGGCTAAAACAAGCGACCAAAAAAATAAGAAAAACACTTTGCAAATTCGAATAAACATATATATATTTTTTAATATATTGCCTTAATCCCATGGTTTACAGTTGTGTGTCCATATTCAAAAATGATGCTCTTGAACTAAGCTTTCTAACGTTTTTTACCTCAATTGTGGACACTAAACGCACAATTAATCCCATTCATTAAATTCGCCAAATCGAATAAAAAAAAGTAGAAATTTCATCCTGTTAAGCGAATTACTCGCCTATCATGATATTATGTATTCGATATTTTTTCCCATTGGTATAAAAGTTCCTTTATTTTTTGTTCTACTCAGTTCATCGAAAGTGACCAATACTGTCATTTCAATGGAACACTATTGCAATTAATTTTAGCTCTAATTGCAATCTTTGTTGCCATATACTGCCGAAGCCCCATGGTTTACAGCTTTGGTCCATACAATAAAATGATCTACTAGGGCTAAGCTTTCCAACGATATATATATTTCATTCGTGGGCAATAGGTAGACCAAAATGCCCATTCTCCTTTATTACTTTTCTTCAAAAAAAGCTAAGAGTTAACAAAAGTTAGTTACAAGTCACACTGCAACTACACATGTCATAATTTCTCTGCGACTTCGAGTCCGAACATTTTAACTTTTTAATTTCCTTTCCAATTCTCGCAATCTTCCTAGTTTCATTTTGCACAACTTCTTGAATTTCACATTTATTGTATTTTCGAATCCATTAAATCGATTCAAATTAAAGATTTTGACTTCGATACCAGAGGTTATACTTCAACTAGCATATTTGTTTGCATACGAACTTGAAGATTGTCGATCCCATGGAGCATGTCGATATCTTTTTCTAGTGATAGGCACCTCTCTTATTTATTATTTATTTTTTATGAATGAATAAAATACAGTTGTTTCTTGAATTTTCCAAATACATAACTTTAATTTTGTTTATAATTTATATTCCAGTGCCCCGTATTATAATTGCTGCACTTTACAAATACCTCAATGAAACGATGAAACTCCTTTGGAATGAATCAATGAAACTGAACACAGTTCATGTTCTTGATGTTGTGAGTGCCATTTGGGAAGTGGCACAAAATCCTAAGGCCAACAGAGAGATTTACCATGTAGTTGATGATTCACAAAGTACTCAGGGTTCGATAAGTGATATTTTGGCTGATATTTTCGCCATAAATGTCGATTACTGGGGAATTGTTATGTCAAATCTAACTAAGGTTTCTATTTAATAATACTAAAGAATATGTTTATAATAAATTAAAACTTTGATCTCTCCAGTTGAGTATGTCGGATACAATTAGTGAAATAAATGACAAGCACATGGGCCCATGGGCAGAACTCTGCCAAAAAGATGATATTACCAATACTCCCCTTACGCCATATATGGATGAAGAGCAACTCTACCACAAGCACATGCATTTGGATAATACAAAACTCAAGGATCTCGGCTATCAATTCAAGATGCCTAAAATAACACGTGATAGTGTTAAAGAGATCGTCGATGATTATGTTAAACAAAATCTATTTCCAAGATCCCTTCTAATGTAATGTGAGTTGCTGGAGTTGTAAGTACAGAACTCATCCAGATGATATTATTTTAAGTCTTATTAATAAAAACGATATTTTAATTAAGTTTATTCAAAAATTTAACATATATTTGTTTCTTACATGAATTGTGTAGTACTTAATCGATTTATGTATTATTTTTGGCAAGATTATTTTGTCTTTTACTTTTCTTATAATTTATAAATATTGGTTGAATTTATGTGCTTCCCAATTTATTTTGATACATTTTATAAACATAAAATAAAAAAAAAAACTTAATGTGAAACACAGTGCTCTTAATAAGCAAAAAAAGACAATACGTGCCTAAAATATTTAAAACTAAAATATTTTACATTATTTGTCAATCCATAATTTTTGTCTAGTGCTTGAAATAAAAGAAACATCACTTTATTGGTGAAAAAAAAAAGAAATATTTGGGTTTTTAAAATGTAAATTTACATAAGACAAGGATTTAAACTATGTAAGTATGGGCTCTAACATTTTTTTATTTTTCTGGTTTATGAACGTCTTGATGGTCAGCGGAGTAGAGGATGCTATAACTAGCTTAGGTTGCGTAAGTGGCACGTGCTTTTTAGAGACAAAAATATAACTTAAAATATATTTTTTTATCCCAATTCCTGGTATAATTGACTTAGAGCTAGTAACAATTTTTTGACCTCATCGGTACATATGGATGAAACTGGTCACGGAAAAATGTATGGCTATTAAATACAAAAACAAGAGTCTTACACTACGCTTGCTTTTTTATTTCATGACTACAAATATTTTTATGACCAAAATTCATCACTGTGATATAACTTAATCCCTTGCTAGCTTATGGCGTAGTTAGAAAGCTAGCAACCAACCTACATTTATACCATTTCATACAAGTTTTGAAACTTTGATCCTAGATAGATTTATGGCCATCAAATACAAAAACTTATTATGAATGTTTTGATTCAAACAATAACCACTTGGGTGGGCTACCACCATTGCATTTGGCTGGAATTATTGCAATTTCATGTCCTTTAGTTGTAGGTACTCTTTCTGTTCAGTTTTTAATTTTATAAATTAATGCCGTCAACTGGAATTAAACCTAGACCATCCACCTCTGAGACCTATGCACTACGCATTGCGCCACCGAGTTCACCTGATCATGCCCATTCAATGTTAGGGTTTTGTCTTTTATAAATTGCATTTTCCAGTTGACGGAACTAATTTATAAAATTAGAAATTGAACATAAAGACTAGCACCACTAGAATTTGCATTCCAATGGGCAAATAAATCGGTTTATTTTTTAATTTAGAATCAATTTTGCACATCTAAATTTTTCGGCAGATTTACCCCTCCATACACTTACACCAATGAAAATTGTGTTCCAAATATAAAGAAAAACATTTCTGATATAAAATTGAAGAAATTAAAAATTGGTTGGTAAATTCATGATTCTCTTTTTTCTCTTCTGAAAGTGGATCAAGACATGACGAGTTTTTGAAGTCATGAAATAGACATAAAATTACAAGAATACAATGACAAAAATAAATCAGTTTGAAATGGCGTTCTATTCTCCAAGAAATCAGTCAATTTTTAGATTGAAATCTAAATTTACCAACCCACTCATCTTCGAATAAAAGTTACCTTGGTTGAAGGAAATTTTTTAACAGCTGGCCAATCAGACTAGAAATTGGTTTACTTGCAAGTCATCTAAAAGTACCCATTTTAATTTTAATTTATGTACTAAAAACTAATAATTGGCGTATACAGGAAAACAAGATATCGGAGATTATGCTCCACCAAAAGTTAGCAAGCGAATCAAAAAAAAAAAAAAACAATTGGATTCGCTTGCTCAGCTTTCGATGGAGCAAAATCTCCGATATCTATTCTTCCTGAACGCACCTGATGATAGAAATACATTTTTTATTGTCATTTTCTTTTCATTTAAAATATACACTGTATATTTTGAAATGTGCCTGATCAAAATAGTTATCAATCATCAAAAAGTTCACTCAATGGTTGGTATACTGTGGCGTATGCGTACTTTTTTATATCTTAATTTGATTATAATCCATATACAGTGGTGGCGGCTAACGATATTTTTATAAAATTTTAAAATGCATTACTTTTGTTTGGGAAATCTTTTGAGGTTAGGCTGAGAAGTACGTCAAATTTCTTGTTCTGAGGATTTCTTATTTTGTAGGTCAGAAAGTAAATTTGATGTTAGAAGCCCTTAGAACAGGAAATTGAATCAAAAATACACTCTTAAGACGGTACAGAGTACAGGATAAAACTTAATTTAATTTGGGGTGCATTGACTTGGCATAGTATGGTCGATAAGTTAGAAAAAAATGCTCGAATTGACCATAAAGTTTATAAAGATATTGATGAACATGTTATGGAGTCTTATTCATTTGAAAGCCCATAAAATTTGTTTTTAAGTTCGATTATGATCCAAAAAGTCCTCAACGAATTGCTAAGAAGTGTTTGCGTATTCAAGAAGTCATTTTTTAGATTAGACCGTCCATAGCTCTGGCCTAAATTCTATCGAGAACTTGTGGGGAGACATCAAGGGATGGTTAAAGTAAAAAAAAGGCTATTAATAAAACCACTTCTCAACCTCAACAGATTTCCCAAACAAAAGTTATGTATTTTAAAATTTTATAAAAATATCGTTCTTAATAAGGCCGCCACCACTGTATATATAATGTAC
The DNA here is from genome assembly GCA_949320155.1 of Melangyna quadrimaculata. NCBI lineage: Eukaryota > Metazoa > Arthropoda > Insecta > Diptera > Syrphidae > Melangyna > Melangyna quadrimaculata. The sequence goes on from OX439483.1 coordinate 403,055,544, forward strand.
ATACCAGTCATTATTATGTATATTTGCTTTACCGTTTTTTGAACGTTTCCTTTTGATAAAAATGTCGATCGGTAAATTCAGGTGATATTTTGTTTCCTATCAAACCGTTATTAACGGTTTCACCGACACACCAACTTGATTTTTTGTCTGTGCACATCTTTTTAAGATTACCTTTCATTTGATTTATAGAGCTGATGCAGAGGAAAGGGATACAAAAAACGAATTTAAAAATGGTATTGAATACCATAGCTGAACAGCTACTCCAGTTAGAGATGGGGATGGTTGGCAAAATGTTTGAATCGGTTATTCCATTAATGTACACAAATTCGTCATGTTTGCTTTTATTACGTTTGGGCCGACTTTAAATTTAAAGTGAAAAAGAAAATGATCCACAATTCAAAGGAAATAAATGCGACTGGGAGAGGCCTAAACCAGTTGCAAATTTTATCTCAACTGGAAGAGACTGTAGCAAATTTGCTAAATTACAAAAAGTGATTGAATCAAAGTGGAGATCTAATTTATATATCCCAGTCCAATTTCAAACCCCCTGCCATTTAAATCCGGGCCTGCATCAACACAAATTCAGGCAGATTCAGACACCACCAGTATTTAGAAACAATCGCTTTAAGTACGGAAGATAGTTTTGCCGAGGGTGAAGTTTTGGAAAACAACACCGTTTAATTGACTACTTTAAGTTGAGTATTTAAGGATAAAAACTAATGTTCAGTTGACGTTGCTTATAGCGACTGCCAAGGGACCAGCAAAATCTTGCCGTAATAGCCGTCGGTCGTTATATCCGACTTACCAATAAGTGATTTAAAAAAAACCAGCGCGTTTAACTCAGTACTCGTGGCAGAAGCGAAACTTCTTTAGCGATCTGAAAAACTCGATTTGGATAGGGATATTAAGTTTATATGTGTAAGACTCAGCTATGTGTTCTATATCAAAATGATCGATGGGATGGGGTTGTCTATTTGGGTTGACTATTTCCAAAAATTCATTCATTCAAAATCTCTGCAAAATCTAAAATTTGTATATGACAACTTAAATTTGGTTTTATTTATAATTCAAATTTTTAGCGGACTCTCCTGATTTAATTCAATTTTTTGAAATTAACCTATTTTGAGATAAAATGTTTAAAATAATTTATATCTACATACCAATAAGAGATAGATAAAAAACTTAAACCAGTAACATTCTTAGAATTTTGTTATCTATTCACCAATTAAATTTCAAAACTATGGCATTCTAATTAACGGAATTAGAAAATAGACATAAAAGGACATTTTCCTTTTTATCTGCTAATTTTTTTTTTTATTTTAGCGTATGGCAAAAAATATAGGTACATTTAACATTAACATTTACTAAGAACACAAATGTATTACAAAATAATTTGATTATTATGATAATATTTATATTGCACAATGAAGATTCTATAATTGAATGTCAAGATTTTTCAGCCAATCGGTAAGCTGGAGATGCTTTAATGAAATCAGCCGGGTCGCCCCTGTACATTCTAAGTGCACACTCAGTGGTTACGTGCTTAATGTTCTGCACATAGTTTCCACAGTCACAGAATGGCGTTTCGGCTGCTCCCCACTTATAGAGCGTTGCGGCACACCTTGCGTTATTTGTTCGCACTCGGTTCAAGCTAACCCATGTTTTCCTTGTGAGATCGTGGCCAGCTGGCATAGTTGTAGGGTCTTCGATGCGGAACAAGTCGTTACGAGAACTTGAATGCCACTCGTTCTTCCAGTACGCCATTGAGCTGGTTTAAGAGGAGGAGATTTAAGCCGGGATAGAGCGCTTTTCTCAATATCTTCGTGAATGGGGAGAAGGTTGTTGGCGTTGATTTTACCATATTCTCGTAGGAGGGCATTTTGGCGTCTCAACTTTAATGGCTGTATATTGCTTAATACTGGCAGAAATCTTGTTGGAGTTGAGCTGATTGTTCCTGAGATTATACGCATTGATGTATTGAGTTGGCAATCTACTTTATTTGTGTGAGCACTATTTAGCCAGACCGGGGAAAAATATTCAGCAGCGGAGAAAACCAATCCCAGACTGGAGGATCGGAGTGTTTTTGCAGGTGCTCCCCATGTTGTAGTTGCTAGCTTTTGAATAATGTTGTTGCGAGTTTTCAGTTTTGCTGCAGTATAAGTGAGATGCTCCCTAAATGACAGCGTTCGGTCCAGAGTGACTCCCAGGTATTTTGGTGTAGGGTTGTGTGTTAGATATAGGTTGTTTAATCTGACTGAGTTTTGTTTTTGCCAGTTTGTTGTTTAGGTGGAAACAGGTAACCTCTGTTTTGCTCATGCTAGGGCATAATCTCCATTTTTTGAAGTACTTGTTCAGTTTTGAGAGGTCTTCTTCGAAGATTTTTTTCAGTCTGGGATATGCTTTGGTGTTGGGTGGCAATAGCGAGGTCGTCAGCATACGCGAATTTCTTTGAGATCGTGCCTGGAAGATCATAGGTGTAGAGGTTGAAAAGTAGTAGTGCTAAGACTGATCCTTGGGGTAGACCGTTGTTTGTTATTTTTCTGGGCCGGCTCTGTGCATCATGGAGGAAGACTCGACTATCACTGAGCATGTTGTTTAGAACTGTTGATCTTCTTTTACAGGGTATGATCTGAAGTAGTTTGAACATGAGGCCGTATCTCCAGACTGTGTCGTATGCAGCTGTGAGGTCGATAAATGCCACAGATGATTTGAGTTTGGCTTGATATCCTGCTTCTATGTGTGTGGTTAGAGCCAAAACTTGGTCACAGCAGCTGCGGCCAGATCTTTAACCTGCCTGTTCCACGGGTACCAGAGCGTTAAAAGCAGGTTCGATTCTGTTGTAAATCAGTCTTTCAAAAAGCTTGTATACTACACTAAGCAGTGCAATCGGCAGGTAACTTTCTGGTTTGTCCTTAGGTTGTTTCCCAGGCTTAAGCAAGGCGATAAATTTTGACTTTTTCAGATCGTTTGGGAAAATTCCAGTTTCCAGAATGTCTGAATAAAATCGTGCGAGCCAACTTTTGAAATGCGGTCCACTATTCAGGAAGAACTCGGGAAAAATTCCGTCGAGACCAGCAGACTTTCCAGGCTTAAGCTTGAGAAGTGCAGCTTCAACTTCCTCTGAGGTGAATGGTCTTGAAAACTCGGGCACTTGTTGAGTTTTTTTTTTTGTAGCTTAAGACTCTGCTGGATCCTTTTGCTTTTTCAGCGGGGGTCTTGGAAAGCTTCACAATTCTGTCCGCTATTGCGGCTCTTGGTGTGGCTATTGAAGTGCTGCTACCCAGTTTTCGAAGGAGGCTCCAGGCCTCCCAAAATTTGCTGTCGGCTCTTGTACTAATAGCAAGTAATACAAAAAACGACATGGATTAATTTAGTTTTCTAGTTTTTATTTTATTAGTTCTTCTTCATCTTTCATTATAAACATCATCATCGTTGACTCATCTGTGCCGCTTATGTTAGTTCATCAAAGGACACTCTTTCGAAGTTCCACTGTTTTTAATCGTTTTGTTCGGTCACCGAATTCTTTGCTTGGGCGACCTTTACACCTTCCGGCAAGTATGCCAATAGGTAGTCTTATTTCTTCGCTAAGCCACTCTTAATTCTTATTCAAAAAGTGCCTTTCTGTGCAATTGCACAGTTGCCATCTATAATTTGGTTGGAAAGCCCTGCTAATTTTTTGAAGTCCATCTTTGTTCTCTAGGGGACACTTTCTTATATCCATAAGATTTGTATCCAAATCTTCAAGTTTTCCTTTAAGGAGTCTTTGTGAGCTTCCTCTTACCAACTCATTGAGCTGTTTTCTGTTCATAGACAAGGTGGAATTAGAGTCATCTGTACAAATATTAAAATGTTTTAGTTATAGGGTCGCTTAAAAGGAGTTTTTTTCAAAGGCTTTGTTTTTTCTTAGGTGCAAACTTATGCATGGTTCTGAAATGCAGGATTGTTCTAAATATCCAGGAGTTTAATAAAATATATGACAAACTTTGTTGCGGGGTGTTGCCAATATTCAAAAACACTAATGTTTGGTAAAAAAAAAACGAAAAAAGTGCAAATTTTGTAAGTACATTCTGTAACTCATCGATATAAAGAAATTAAAGCCTACTACGCTGCTGATGCGAAACGAAATTTTCCTGCGGTCTCCAAAAAGACAAAGAAATGCTTACGAAAAAACAGCGGCAAAATATATTAATGGAGAGTTTAAATAAATTGGAAATAAATAAATCGAAATTTAACGAAAAAATCAAACAAAAACAGTGCTGTAATGAAAGAAACAACAAATAAAAACACGAACAAACCCAAATGTCATTTTCCGCACAAAATTAATGGTCTGGGCAATTAATTCATTACGAAAAGAGAGTGGAGACTTGTCAAAACAATCTGGTATAATCATCAATTTCGCTGGTCGAACAGCGTACCACAGAACGAAAAGCACAACGAAATTTTTCGTTTATGATTTCGTCATGTCATTTTTGTATGGGATTTTTCGTTTCGCACTAGGCTTAAGTTGAACATATAAAACTTTTTTTGCTTAAAATATTGCACATACCTTGATTTACGATATCCATATGAAATTTTTTTCACAAAAATCACTTTTAAGATAAAAAAAAAACACACACAGAAAATACACTTTTTTTTTTAAATCGCAAACAAACTCGTGCTCATACAACAAGTGCAAGTTGCAACTGATGGTGTCGCGAACGGCGGTGAAGAATTTATAGATCGACTTCACTAAAGAGTAGCCTGGTTATAAACCTGTTATGGGACACAGGCTTAATGTGCGTTGGTTAGTTGGACGAAGTCATGGAGTGCTGATTGCATGTGTTCAAAGGGGGTTCCTTAGCCCATAGTTTAATTCCCTTATAGTAAAGTCAATTTGTATCCTATCGGAATCTATGGTTTAACAATATTGCAACCTGGAAATTTGTCTATTTTTCAAGCATTTTTCCTGTGCTCCTTTTGGTCAGTGAGATAAATTAATTTTGAACAATTTATATTTAATTCGAAAATAGACTTGATAACTTTATTTAGGATTTTCAAAGAAAAAAAAGCTTAAAATGCAACCACAAACATTTCTTAAATTTAGAAGTGAAAATATTTTTTGTATGTTTTGATTGTTTTTTTTTTATTTTTATTTATTTAGTAAAATGCATTTTAATTTTTACAATCTATAGAAGAAATAACAGCAACAAACAGAAAATAGAAATAAAAATCACTTTTAAATTAATGAGAAAAAATAAAAAGGAATACACGTTTTATGAATAGAATGTTTTATCTTGACTAAGAGTTTTGCGAAGGCCGCTAGTTTGATGAAGATAAAGAAAAAAATGTTTGAAACTTAATTAGTTATATAGAGACACCGCGTGCTGAAGCTGCTCGACTCAACTTCTGTATTTTTATTTTTATTTTTATTCGTTTGGTCGATTGTGTGTGAATTTGTTTGTTTTTTTTTTTTTTTGATCGGTTATCTTTTATTTAGTTATGGCAGGAGTTGGAGATGAATTATATTTTTAAAAACACAAATTCCGTTTTTTTTTTGTTTAAGTTTTTTTTAGACATTCACCCCCTAAAATAGTTATTAATAGGAAAACTACACCATGGAATAAGAATTTTGTGGACTCAAATTAAAGGCAATTTCTTACTGCTCCATTTGAGTCCGGAACATTCTTATTCCATGGTGTAGTTTTCCTAAACACGGGAGCTGAAATAACTATTTTTTCTTTATAAATAAGGGGGTCAGTTTATAGCTTATTCAATATCCTTCATCGATGCAACGTCTCCATTCCTGTTGCTAGCGCTTTTCTTTTAAAACTATTCATAGGCTGTTGTTTGTTTTATTTTTTTATTAGTTTTTAACCTGCTTAGAAAGCTAAACCAGCATCGCGGTAAGTGGTGAAGATCTTTTCAATCGAATTAACATAGGCAGCTGTCCTCAAGTCCAGACCCAAGTTATATCGCATAGCTGTTTTCATGATGGCGCGTGCCGAACGTTCCATGGTATAATCTAAACCAGAGTGTACAATGTCCTTTTCAGAGGCACCAGAGATGCGTTTTTGGAAAGATTCTGATGGTGTAACTGGGATACGGCCACCAACACGTCCGAAACGACGTTCGAGAGATTCTTGGACAGATTCTATATTGAATAAAAAAATAGATAAATAAAAAAAAGATTATTTTTTTTTTTTTAAGTTTTGAATTTCGCAAACATCCAAAAGCCACAAAAAGTTAGTAATGCTTGATTTGAAGAATGGTATTTAGAAACAAAATTATATAAATATAAACAATAAAAACTAAAACAATTGAAAAAAAAACATGCAGCTAAATAATTCAAAAGCATGTTGTGCGCACTTATAAGCAAATGAATTAAAAACAAAATAAATTATTAATAAATTTATTAATAAAGATTTGTTGTTTTAGTTATAACATGATGAAGGTGTGATTTGTTTGTGCACACCAGTTTTCAAACCAAATTTTCACATGTTGCCATAGGTACAGTTTCGATCACAACGGACTTCGTTTCGATCGCAACTGTGTCGTATTACCGGTGGGAGCTTTTCATGGTAAACAAATACTTGTTTCTTTTTTTTATTGTTATTTATGGATAAATCGGTCATTTTAATAGGTCAGTTGTAGAGACAATCACCAATATCCAATAATTGCAGTTGGCTCTAGAAATGAAAATCAGCGTAAAAATAAAACTTCTTTATTCACCCTCCTCGCCATTGATGATTCTTTTTTTTTTTAACCATCAATATTCACTTCTAGACCCAATAGCACTTAGACCTTTCGTATAGGTCATGAAGTGTTACAACCATGGGAATCAAACCCTACGAAAATGCCCATTTTCATTTCAGATTTGAAATTGTCCTTTACCATTATACGGAGAAGGTTGATTTTTGGTACTTAGGTATCTTTTTAGACCATGAATTACTATAAAACGTCAACAATCCAATTTATTTATAGCTGGGCAATAACAGACAAGAACTTCCCTTACTTATCTGAATGTAACCAATCTCAGTTGCCTGAACATGATTCCTCAGCAACAATTTTGGATTTGCTTGTTCATCTTTTAAAATCTCTGAGACCACATTTTCCTGAACACAAAAAGACGTAAGAAATGTATAAAAGTATTTAAATGAATAAAAGTATCATATAGCCCCATTGCATACTGTTAAGCCCTTTGCAAAGTCCAATGGCTATCAATTCGCATCGAATTAACTTGCTATCGATTTTCAACTTATTTCTGTGCCATCAAGATACCTTCTCTAATGGCACATATACATATATACCATAGCAAATTAAAAAGTACAAGTGACCTCAACTCCAGAAATAATTGTTTTTCGCCCAAGGTATAAAAGTGGGCTCTTCAGTCAGTCTGTTATACCCTACTAACACACAAATTTTGGGTCGATGTTTACCGGACTCTTATAAAAATCACAGCAAAAAGATACTGTGAATTTTATTATTCTAGGGGAATTTGTTTAAATTCGTGCACCCAGAAATAAATACCCGTGGTCGGGTTTTTTATAATAAGATGAAGAAATTTAAATATTAAAATATTGAAATTACAAAATACCATGGGTATGGTATAGCAGGTATGCATAGCATACCAAGGCTTCATTGCCGCCATTTAATCGTCGCTGCCCTATATTTATATTGGATAAATACAAAATTGCTATGAGGATTACAGTTGAATTCTTCGAAGAACAAATAAACAAACTGAACTACAATGTCAAACCCTCGGATGTAATCCCACGGATCTTGGTTATTGCTGCTAGTGTCGGCACTTTCTTCCTTGTGTCCATGAGTATCTAAGGCATGGGCCTGGTACCAACTATTGGACTCTCTACATTTGTGGCAGCTGTGGTGACGCTGCAGTTTTTTAGTTGGTGATGGTGCTTAGCACTTACAGGGACTTGGTCCTTCACTTGTGTTTAAGATGTCGTATCGACAACATCTCTTCGATTCATTTGACTCGAAGTCAAGGAGAACTTATAAATACAAAACTTTGATATTAAATCAACTTGTGTTCGGTATTGTGGCCTCTATTATTTTTGAAACAGTTCCCTTGGTCGGAAGATATTTCCCGAACATTTTGTGCCTCCTGTGAGAAATTTAGGACCTCGTCGCGTTTTTATGTGCATGTCGTGCTATCTTCGATATATGTTGTGAGTGCGTGATACGCTCTAATTCTTACGCGCAGAAGCCGCCTTTTGCGGGAACTCACTATAGATCTTTGATGACCAAAGTAAACCTGGAGCAGCAGTCATTGGAACAGACCGCTCACGAGGTTTCGCTGACTAAGATCAACGACTCGGAGGATTCGGACACTGCGACTCATGATGCCCTGTTGTCAACATTATCGAGATTCAGTATAACAAGGCTTCAGAAGTCTTGAGGTGTCACCACGCTCAAGTTCAACCCCAATTGAAAGATGCCCCTCCAATTCTCATAACATGGAATACCCTTAAGGAGCACTTCGACAACCCAAGGCTCCTTGTGGAAGGCCACGTGACCCGTCTTCTGGGTATTCCGCCAGTATTTGAAAATAGCCCTCGCGAGCTGCTGATGCACATTCGAGATGCAGTCGACGAATCCTTACGTGCGCTGCGGTTTATCAGCCAATCTGTCGATGCATGGAACACGTTGACGATGCACATGAAATTCTGAGCTGAACATTTGCAGATCGTAGGACTTAAAAAATTGCCGTTTTACCGTTTCAGTTGAATTAAAATTACACTCAACTTCAATTAATTTCCTGTTCGTGTTTTGTTTACCCTTTCCCCAAGTTTGGTATCAGCTAGTTTTTATTTTGTAGCTTGTTTCTGAAACTGGAATTATCCGAGATACATTTCTTATATCTGAGGAAATATATTATGTTCCGTTCCTTTACTCTGAGTTTATATGAACTAAAATTAAAATTACATATACAAAAATTAAATTTCAGAACTTTGAACTAAAAGGCACAAAAAAACACTGATGATGATTCCACAGCTAAATGTTTCAATTTTATTGTCCAATACGGAGGAAAAGGTATTTTGGATTCACTTTCTCACTTTTGACCGTTCCCTAACATGCCTCCTAGTTCCTGACTAAAAGCCTCACTTTGTCTGGCAAAAATTGCGAACTACAGCTGATATCTTTCATTTGGGACGGTAAACCATAGGCATAGGACGTTTCCTTCTGTGGTTTTTAGTCCAAAGCCCTACCCGCAATTTTCTGCCAAAGTCTTCGGAAAGAAAATTACAGCCCAGCCAAAAGTCATTTTGAAAGTAAAAAATGAAAATCAAACATCGTGTCGTGTCTGGCACATTAGATAATATGGAACTTGTGCGAATTTACTTTTCTGGAATTTAAGCAGTTTTCAAATTTTTGAGAAAATTTGCTAATGCTGATGGATGGATAATATAAGAACTTTTCAGTCTACAACTTGATAGTAATAGACATCCCAGCAGAGGTATATATAACCTTAAGTGATACTATTAATAACGGTTTTTAAAAATAGTAAACTAAACACATAAGCCCTTACCCATACGTACGTCTTCTCTGTTGTCGTAATGTTAGCTTTCAATAATATCTTGATTTCAATTTGTATTTGCGAATGTGTATTTGCGAAAATCTTGACCTTTGTATAATGTAGTAGCTAATATATTTTAACATCAGAGGTAAAAGTACATTAAATGATCCTAATCTTCACCAAATGATTCAAAAATATATATACATGCTTTAAAAGTGCAAAAAAATCTAAAAAAATCCAAATGACTAGATTGCACTAAATCTATAAACTCTATGCTATAAAATAATTATACAAAAAAAAATATAAAAAAATCATAATGCAAAAGAAACCAACATAAAAATGATAAAAAGCTGGAAATTTTTTTTGGAGTTGGAGAGGAAAATTTACGAATAAAAGAATTAAAAGAAAAACAGAAAAAAAATAAGGTTTAACAAGGAACAAATTGAAGAACTGTACCGTCAAGAATAAATCTTTCGATAGACTGTTGGACTGAAGCTAAATATTGGTAGAAGAAAATAAAAAAAATGTATTTTTATTAACTAAATAAGAACTTAAAAAATTTGGTTGGTTTTAGCACTAATATAATACAAAATAAAACAAATTTAGCTATAAGCAAAATAAAGATAAAAATTAATGATTTTTAAATAAATGAGAACCAAAGTATAGCCGCATTATACAGGTATATAGTTGTGTGAATGAGCACTGTAAATAATGTTGGTTTATTAAAATAAAAAACAAAACAAAAATAATAAAATAAGAAATTTAATAAAATAGAAAATGAAAATTGGCATAGCGAAAATGAATTTTCTGTTTTAATATTATTATTTTTTTAAGTCAAAGTGTAAATTTGAAATTATATAAGCAAATTTTGAAACCCAAAATGAATGAAAAGAAACTATTTAAAACAAGAAAAAAACCATCTGGTTCACTTACCCAGAAGATGGTAGTTGGACTCGCGTTCGTATTTGAATGTAAGACGTCCATATGAGACATGATTAAGATTTTTCAGCCATTCAAAGAATGATACTGTAACACCACCAGCATTAATGTACAAATCTGGGATAACCAAAATATTTCTATCGATCAGAATCTTATCGGCAGCTGGAGTTGTTGGTCCGTTGGCAGCTTCAGCAATAATCTAGGGAATTAGTAATAAGTAGAGTGTAAAAATATCTATTCGCAAAAAAGTATTGATTTTTGTTTACCTTAGCTTGAATTTTGTGAGCGTTTTCACTGGTAATGACTTTCTCGACTGCAGCTGGAATAAATATGTCACATGGCTCGAACATGAGGTTTTCTCCTTGATATGGCTTGGCATCTGGGAAACCAACAATGGTGCCAGTTTCATTTTTGTAGTCTTCCAATTTCTAAATAAAAATTTCAAATAATTTATTTATTATTTATTAAAGGTTTGATAAGGGCTTAAACTACAAAAGAAACCTCCTACCACTTCCCTAACGTGATAAATAATTGTCGTCTGATATTAACGAAGAAACTTTTCGAGGGGGCGCATCACAATTGACATCTCTTTTTCAAAAAGCTGAACAAGACTTTTAAAATAGCAGTGAGCTCAAAACAAAATATGCCATTTGAATAAGTATTCCTTTTTGAAAACAAAATTCAATAACCGTTAGTGCGGCTTAAGGATTCCTTGCAAATAAATGATGACATCATTTATCGTGGATTTAAGAAAAGGCTTACTTTGATTTACCCTGACTCATGTTAACAAAAATTGCTCTGTTAATACTAATGATAGAAACTTTGTTTAGGCTTTTATTTTTTAGAAGAAATACTAGCCTTTGTAACTGCGTTTAAATAAATTGGATAGCTTGTTTAAGTCTTCAGATTTCATGTTTATAGACTGTTCCATTTTTGTCGCACATGCTAATTTTTTTACTTTTAGGTGAATTTTCTCCAGAAAAAACTTCATAAACATAACCTTTTTCCATTTTGTTTTTGAGAACGTAACGTACCTATACGATACTAAATATTGGAACTATTTTGTGACCTCTTTAATGTTTTATGTTAAAGAGTGTTTTAGTAGACTCCAGGTCCTGGAGCCTACAAAACAATCTCTATTCGTATACGATACTTAGTATAATTGTACTGGAGATAATCGTGGGAGTCGTTTTGGAGTTACATAACATTTTTCATGACGGTTGTATGCCAGGTACCGTTATTTTTGGAGCTAAAAAAAAAATTCGATTTCTCCTCTAAGGAATTACATAAAAATGCTATGTACCAAATTTCAAAGAAATTCATTAACTTCTTATTGATCTAGCTAGTTGTATACCTGTGTGCACTGACGGACAAATAGACCGATGGACTTCATGACGAAGACTATTTTCTTAGAATTCTCCATTATCGTAATGTTTGGTAAAATGCTTGCTTTTTTACACGAATTTACTGTAACTTTTAGATAACGCATCTTTTGTAACTGTTACCATTGTCTCAGTTATATTTCGGTAATGCAGAAGAGTTAGAAGAACGTTGTCCATTCATTACTATCAGCACATATTAAAGTATTCCGATAATGTGATACTTTGAGTTTGTCAGCCATCTTCTCAACCTAAGCCTTTCAAAAAGCGAAACCCTCACTGATCGTCCGAAAGATGTTGAGTAAATGAACTGTTAATGAAAGAAGTAAATCGCTAACGACTAAAGTGTCATTGATAACGTTCGGGTGATAGAAAGATAGAGTATCTGAGATACCAAAACAAAGAAAGATACGCAACTTTATTAACATAATAGACAGATGATATGTCAGCTGTTCGGATCTCCAATAATATCTCAAAGTGTTTGGTATATTTGGAGATTTATTGTTAATATCACTTGTTTCGTTCATCAGCTTTTATTTTCCTTAAGCATTACAACAGTATAAACCAATCTAGATTGCTTTGGCGACGCACCCGAACGCACCCAAATAGAAGTGCTCCACTTTGGAAAGTCTTCGTGTCCTTACTCAAGGTAAGGCGCAATAGAGAAGAAATAAACTAGAAAAACTAACCGATTTATCTGGAATAGTATTGTTGGTTGAGATTAATATCAGGCTATAGAGCCACCTTAAAGGTAAGCCATGTACTTAACAAAGGACACAGTCGCAATAACAAAAAGTTTTTTATGTAAAAAAGTTATTCGTTTTTTTTTGTACGATCGCATTGCTGCGTTATACAGTCATTCAGTCAGTGAGTCAATGATGAGCGTAAATTTATATTTTAAAATAAAATTACGTTCTAATTGCATTGACATGACAAATTTCAAAAAGAAGAACTCGTTACCTCGTTACCTCATTTTTGCATACGTTCAACAAAAATCAATGTGTCATCTACATCTATGTCTAAAACTATATCTAAAGTCGGCAGACGGTATTCGTGCACGTGGTGCTTATAATAAGTCTTATCCAATTTAAATTATCACAACAATTTCCTGACATTTTCAACCCCTTAAATACAAAGTTACCACACTCTACAGGAAAAGAAATCGATTGAAGTATTTTCAAACAAATTTAAATCACATGTGGTCGAGTATTACGAAAATAGATTTAAAATTTTGGCAAGACATACAAATTTGATAAACATCTGGTCCAAGGCCAGCCATTACCAAAGTCCTTTGAATTTCGATTTCAGTTTCTGCACTACTACATAATATTCATTTTTTTTTTGTTTAAATTCACCTTGGGGTCAATGCCGTCTGGGTTATAGATTGATCCATCGTGTTCAATAATTCCAACACAAGTAGCACCAGCACGGACTAGATAACGGCATGTGTGAAGACCTACATTACCGAAACCTTGAACGATAAATGTCTTGCCACCCCATCCGGGTGTGGTACCTGCAGAAAAAACAACACAAAATATAAATCCGAAATCCATTTATAAGCATGCGGTTGAATTGCATAAGCATAAATACATAGCATCATTGAATGCAGTAAGTTATGCAATTTACAATAAAAGTGTGACTGATTGCACTTACCAATAATACTCATGTAATTGGCTTCGTTGATGAAGTTTTCCAAACCATGGAAGACGCCACGACCTGTAGCTGACACACGACCATGAATACCACCTTGGTTAATTGGCTTTCCTGTCACACAGGCATGTGCATTGATATCTAAATGACCAATTGTCTTTGCATATGTGTCGGCAATCCAGGACATTTCACGTTCTCCGGTACCCATATCGGGGGCGGGTACATCAACGCCGGGTCCAATGAAGCCCTTCTTGGCCAATTCAAGAGTGAATCGACGAGTGATTTTCTCGAGCTCATGTTCAGAATATGTCTTGGGATCAATTCTTAGACCAGCCTTAGCTCCGCCAAATGGTACATCGACACAGGCACACTTGAAGGTCATCAAAGCTGACAAGGCTTTTACTTCATCCCGACATACATCCAACGAGAAACGAATACCTGAAAAGATAAATTAATTTTTAAGTCGGGTTTGAGATTGATAATTATTTTTTTTAATTTTAAAGATGATTTATTGACCGGTTGTCAAGTAAATAGCAACAAAATAAAACTTGTTTATAAGCTATTAAAATTTTTACATTAAACCTAACCGTTAAGAATCTTTTTTTATGTTTCTTTAATCAAATTTCAATTGAAAATTTTGAAGGAAACAAAAACTTAAGGCGGGGGCGGGGTATTGAAAATAGAGATTTTCTAAATTTCTTTTTAAGGGTTTTATCACTTCAATTATTTTTTTTTTAAACACCTCATGATGCTCTGTCATTTTCCCTAAGTACAAGGACCTTAATCTTGTTGATCCGATTAATAGAACTCAAGATTTAAGCATTTAAAGCGAACCTTAATCGTCTATCTTCGAGACTTTGTTTTGTTGATTTTTTGCGTTTCATAAATCTCCAAGAAAAAACGGATGAGGTTCGATTAAAAACCTTATATCTTGAGTTCTATTGGTCGGATCACAAAAATTAAGGTCTTTGGACTTGGGGAAAATGACAGAGCATCATAATGTATTTTTGAAAAAATAATTGAAAGGATAATACCCCCGATCAGAAATTTGTTATATCTCTATTTTCAACATCCCGCCCCGCTTAAGGCTGAGAAAAAAACCTGCCAGACTTTTGTTTTCGATATCACAAAATATACCCCTTTAAACCCTCATACTCAGATTTTGGTTATACATCCACTCCAAAAATTTGCTGTCGGCTCTTAGACTACAACTTTGACTCGAAATCCTAGCGTTCTTATAATTTCTAGTTAATTGTTTTTATTTTTATTCATAAAAATTCTGCTTTTCAGCTTAGTATCAATCTTATAAAATATTCTTACGTAGCTATTGTTTAATTTTGCAACAATGGGTAGGTTCATAGGACTTAGGGGACTTGCAAGTAAGGTAAATTTCTAGACTGTAAATTGTTTCAAATAAAGGGAATTTTCGACAATCACAGTCTATAATTTTGCCTTAGTTGCAAGTCCCCAAGTCATCTGAACGTACCCAATGAAAAAACATAAAATGTACGGGTGTACAATTGATGTATCTTTTATACATTGACACACCCCCTTTGCAATTAAACTGATTACTTGCAGTAAGCAACAATATCAACAGGACTAGTTTCTTAAAATAACTGCAATATAATTCAAATAAGATAAGATTAAATCAGGTGAATTTGTTACTAAGTAGTAGAACCAACGTGATGACGAAGCGGCGACGTTGACACCAATTCTAGAAAAAAAACCTGCAATCTGATAATGATAATTTCGAAAGCAAATAATAATAATCTTAACTCGAATCGGAAAAATAACGAGTTGTTTTGTTTTTCCTTTAAAGTTGTAATAAAATGTTCTCCAAAACCTCACCGAAAATCACGTGTATTAGAGTGGTTGTGTTAATTACTAGATTAATAAATGCAATAAATGATTGACATTGTTGTAATATTCGAACTTGGGCTAGTTTGATTGAATTTGCTTAAATAGTTATTTTTAAACTCAAAACTACTAACACATGGGTGTTTATTTCTTCAATAAATAAACAAAAAAATGAAACATAAACACAATGCGGCCAATTTGCATGTAAATAAAAGACTGTACTTCATACCTCTAAAAAGATGAATCAAACCAAGTGTATGGAAACAAAGTTCAATATCCCTCATGTATGATCTTTGAGTACTACAGTCCCCTTAACCCCATATTGATGGAGGCCAAATAAAATGCATTTTGTTTATCGATGTACAATCTTTGAAGTAGGTACATCATGTGATAAAGTAGTTTTTTTCAAGTGGCATTTGAATTAATCTGGATTATCAGTTTGTTTACATACAAATATTGCAAGGCATTTGGCTTTTGACTGATTGACTGGGTTTATGTAAGAAATGATGCAAAAATTACATCACCAAATGGATTAGTGCAATTAATGCACTATGATTTTTATATTTACAGATTATATTTATTTTTCAATGTTATCCTTTTTTCTGAGTTTGTATAAAACTAACTAAATCATGAAAATGGGTAATTATTACTGATACAATATTTCTTGCACCAGCTTAATAACTTGGTTGTTTTAAATGATTGCTGATTTGAATAAGGGTAGTTGATTGATTTTTTGTTTCTTATTAATATAACCAAGCTTAACTCTGGACTGAGTAGCTTAACTAGATACGCTTAATGTTATCATACATTTCTTGTAGGGTTTTCGGGGTTCTACCGACTTGCTCTTATTTTTTTGTTTAACTTTATGCCTGTAACGTAAGACTTTAGGTCTTTTAAATGCAACCAGGACTACACGACACTAGTTGGAAGGAATAAGGGATAAGCAAGAATTTGGTTGGATCAGTGGATTTTATCTAAATAATCCTAAGGGTGGCTTTCAGTTGATATGAATGTATATAGAACTCGAACACACCCTTCTAAATTAGCAGCCAATTACTACAACCACTACAGCACCATTATAGAAATGTATGGCGCATAAGTGTAATGTCACCCTTCTACTTCTGATTAACCTTATTCTGTCGCAAATAATACACATATTTATAATTAAAACTGCAGGACCTAACTGTCATCAATTCTTTTTGTCAATTATTATTATTTTCATACAAATTATCCATTTAATGAGAATTTGAGAGACACAACATCCAGCAATAATGTGATGACCTAAATTATTAATAAGCTAACTCTTTTTTTTTATTATTTTTTGACAACCAAGTGGTTGAACCATCAAATTAATTAAATTCTCAAAGTTATTTTTAAAAATACAAAAAAATGACGGAAGATAACAGAATTTACTCATAATAAATTAAAATCATGTTTTATCTAGTATGAGTAAATGTCACAATATCCTACCATAAACTGCTACGTGTATGATAGCGATCATTTGAGTATCACGCGCTTTTCATATGATAAATATAAATTATTGTGCAAAAATTAAAACAGACCCATACAGTTAAAAAAATAGTAGCTTCTTTAAAAAGCAAACCAGTTCAAGAAAAAAAAATCTGAATAAAAAATATTTAAATTTATATTTACATTCATTTCTTGTTTGCCTCTTATAAGATTTTATTGAAAAAAAAAAAATACTACATCTAAACAACCCTTTCAATGACCGGTTACTCCAAAGAAGCAAACGTAAAGCAAAGTCACGTATACCAGAGATTAAATTGTAACTTACAGTTACTGTTGTACAGCACATTTTTGAAGCGAACATATTTTTGATACATTTTCCACACTTCTTACATAATGTACATACATACAGCTGCGGTAAAAAAAATAGCACCATGCTAAGATAGATTTTTTGTTTTAATCAGATAAAACTAATGCCGTTTTCTTTTGAACGTCCGGAAGCGTCCAGAAGCGTCCGGAAGTCTTCTGAAACCATTCCATTGGCACAAAAAATACGCTTCTGCTGATTCTGAGAAGAGAAACTCGATTCTTGGCTTTAAATCAGAATCCACTCAAGAAGCACTAATACATTTAAAATCAAGTGTCAAAAAAAATGCACTCAAACGTTTTGACAGCTAATTGTGAGAGATGAACAAAAATTGTTAAAATGTTCATCGATGTTGGCAAAACATAAGTAGATGTTAGACGAAAAAACATCGATATTTCAACTTCGATGTTGGATGAAAAATTTTTTTTAGCTTTCAATGATTTTGAAGTATTAAAATCATTGATGTTCAGAAAGCTAAGGCACCAATTACACATGATTTTTTGTATAAACTACTTCTTAGAGGTTCACTAATGCTAAATAAATTAATATTGATGTGCAAACATTAAAGTCATCGATGTTCAGAAAGCTAAGGCACCGTTTACAATGGTTTTTTTTTACATACGACTTGTTAGATGTTCATTCGTGCTAAATAATTTAAGATCGATTTTCAAACATTAAAATCAGCGAAATAGAAGAAATCATGGCAACTTGTTCGATCTATTTTTTATAGAAAATTTGGCCTGTATCTTAATATTTTGAACTCATCGATGTTATGGAAGAAAATAACGTTCAAGAACAAAGTTATAATTTTCAAAACAATAAAGGTATTTTGAATTTGTAATGTATTGCATTTTTATGTTGAAAAAATGTATTAAAAACATCGATGTTAAAAAAAAATCGGTGATTCTGGTTCGATAATTTTTGACATCGATATTGGTTCTTCAAAGTTGACTTATCGATGTTAACATCGATGATTTTTCAATATCGCTACCACTATATCTTTTGACGATTCACCAATACAAATATAAAACGTCAGAATTGAGCAGAAGCATTACAAATTGTTCCATTGGATTTCAGAATGAGTGGAACCTTGATTGGAACCAATGGAAAACGGCATAAATAAATCCGTAGCAGCAATTTTTAATATATCAATAAATAAAGTTAACTCTTCATTTGCTTCAGAAAAAAATTTTCAATATTTATTCATTTATTTGGAAATTATTCAAGATGTTTCACTTTAACTTAGGAAAATACGCGGTAAAAAAAAGAGCACCACAATTTTATATTTCATTTAAAAATTAAAAAACAGGAAAAATAAAAGATTTCATTTATAATTATGATTAATAATTTGACAGTAGTATAATGTACTAAAATTAATAAAATTAATTAATTATCAGTTGTGAACCGAAATGAATTCTATAAACTAAGAAATATATGCTTTCTTTGTAATGTAAATTGATTTTTCTTATTTACGAATTTTGTGGTCTATAAGGAATCTAATTTCAAACGTTAACTAAAATTAATATTTCGTCGCATATCCTTTGTTAGCAATAACGGCTTAACAACGTCTTGGCATAGAGTTAATCAAATCCTGGCACCTCTTGACTGGAATTTCATTCCAAGAGGCCTCCACTGCAGCCCAAAGTGTTTCATTGGTGGTCGGTTTTATAATAGAACCAGCTTTTTTGAACATCAGCCCAGAGGTTCTCAATTGGATTGAGGTCGGGCGACTGTGCTGGCCATTCCATGACGTTTACCGAATAATTCCCAAACCATTTTCTTGCTTTCTTGCTGGTGTGTGTTTGGGTCATTGTCCTGCTGGAATACCCATAATAACGGCATTTGTTCTTCTGCATAAGGCATCATCACTTTTTCAAGAATATCAACATAGACGTCCTGATCCATGATTGTTTTAATCCAATGTATAGGGCCAATCCCATAGTACGAAAAACAAGCCCATACCATTATGCTTGAACCTCCGTGTTTAACCATTTTATTCGTGAATTTTGGGTTATATTCTGCATTCGGAAGTCTCCTAACGTAAGAACGAGAACCTTTGCCGCCAAACAATACGATCTTACTCTCGTCTGTCCATAAAATATTTCTCCATCTTTCTACTGACCAGTTCAAATGTCGTTTTGCGAAATTAATACGCCTTGTTGCATGCTTAGAAGTTAAAAGAGTGACTTTTATAGGGCTACAAGCTTTAAAATTGTGTTCCTCAAGTCGGCTGCGAACAGTTTCAACACTTGCAGCAATATTCAGTTCCTTTCTTAGCTCTGTTGCAGGCTTAAACGGGTCCTTCTTAATTTGCCGGATTAAACGTTGGACGAGTAATGGCAACATGGCGTGTTTTCGTCCACGAGTTTAAATTTTTGGAAAAAAATATTATTGCATTACGAACCATTTCGTTAGAGCAGCCAACTAATCGCCTAACTTCTGCATAAGTTTTGACCTCTGTAACCATTCTTTTAATAATATCACGTTATATTATTTTTTTTGTCGCGAAAATCACTTCAACAAAAACAAACTATAATTTTTTAATGTTTTCTTTTGCAAAATTAAACATAAAGACTTTGTTCTAACAGAAAAGTAAGAGCAGTGCTATTATTCTAACCGTACAAAATGGCAATTCTCTCTCAAAATTCCTTTACAAAAAAGAACCGTTATCATTTTAATGCCATTGATCTTACTTTTAGAAAGTGGCCACTCAAGCAATAGTGAATAACAGTAGAAGCGAAGAAAATTCTCTCCAGTTGGTGTTTTTTTTTTTATAATAGTTAAACTTTTTAGTGGCGGTGCTATTTTTTTTACCGACACTGTATGTACATATGTACCTACACACATATTTATAAATTATAATTATTCTTGTTCTTGTTTGTTTGCCAAAAAAAACTGACTTTACATACAAAAAAGTAGGTGAATTTTAGAATAACAAAAATAAAAGTTAATTTGTTTTCGAGACGCTACATTTTATTTTTAAAGTTTATATAAATCCAAAATTTGTCAGAGCCGGATTTCCGTAGCTAGTAGGAAAACAAAAAGTATTGTTTTAAATTTCGTTGATCTTTTTTAAATTTGTCTATGGAAACTACTTCAATAAAATAAAATTTAAATGTATTATTAAGTAACACATAAATAAATTCACTCCGAATAGGTAAATAATTGCTATGTCAAATGTGTATTTGAGAACCGCTATAGTCTCACAAAGTAAAATTAAGTAGACTTGAGTTTCCGTCCATTTTTATTGAGAGGTTAAATATTTGAAAATATTAATATTTTAGGTTTCAACACTTTTAGTATTCAAAAAATAATAATATTTTAAAGGTATTTAGTTGAACGGGATTTATTTAAACAGCTTTTACTTTATTTTTTAAATTACATGATTATTTTTTAAATGACATGAAAAAAACCCTTACAAAAAAGGAGTTAAAATATTTTTTAAGTTGCCACGAGTATATTAGCTAAAATAAGAGCTGATTTGTATGTGTCCCCAGTAATATCATGATTTCCAAGCCAACTATGAAAAATTAAAAAAAAACCGTATCGTTTTAAACCGTACCAGTTTTGTCATTATAAAAATTACTTTAAAAGTATAGGAAGCACTATGTACTTTAAAATCTGATCTGAACATCGATAAAGGTTTAAAGGAAAATTTATATGTGCTCTTTGAAGGCTTAATAAGGACTTCAAAAATATGTAATCGTTACATCGATAAACCATGTGCATTTTCTTACCAAAGCAAACTGAAAAACTTTTCCTACTAGTGGTTTTGTTTTCATTTGACTAAAGTTATCAGTTGGTTTTCTCTTTTTCAACAGCCGTGATGCAAAAGCTAATCATAAGCTCATTTCCCGCTCTATTATTTCCAAACACAAAACAAATAAATACAAATTAAATAGTAAGAAAATAATAATAATAGTCGTATTTGGTGTTCGTTCTGTTCTTCAGTCATCGTAGTTTATCATTCAAAATAACAAACCTCATTACTAAATTCGCTTTACAAAAATATCAATTTGTGTTCTTTTCGGAACACCTTTTGATAATGATGTTATTAAGTTTAAATACTAGCATCATCTTAATTTGTATATACTCAAAAGCTTAGCACCAAAAAAGATGACATGTTAAAATTAAGAATACCACGAAACCAACATACGACTTTATCACACGATTTTTTGTAATTGGGGTGACTATTCCACGCAACAATACTTATTATTCGTTCAAATCGTTTGCAAACTAAATTAAAGTAATCAAAGTCCGAAAATCTGTTTGGAAGGGAGCCCTTTAGAAAAGTTTGCTCGCTAATAATTCATGACGTTGATATAATCCTGCCAAATAATATATGTAATTTTAGAATTTGCGCGCGCCCAAGAAACATGCAAAGAGATGTGTTTTTATTTTCGTATTGTTGTGGGAATTTGTAGAAATTAGGTACACACATGATCAGATCATTGATGTTGAGTTCTAAATTAAAACAGATGGTTCCTTTAAAAAATATTTGTATTGGCTACAAATAGGTTTTTGAAAGTAAACACCCGAAAGATTTGAAAACCAATATTATGTATTTGTTTTTGTTGCTATTTTTAATAATGCTTTAGTACATTTTTGTTTGCTGATATATTTTGAGTCAATTAAGTATATTTTGTTTTAGAAGAAAAAAACTGATAATTTCACCCTGAACTTTTGTTTTTTGTCTTCAATAGAAACAATTAAATCAACGAAAATTCTGTTTAGTTAGATAATTGTTTATACGTATATAACATACATATATATATGGTTAATTGAAGTTTATCTTTCATTTTAATTGTACAAATGCTCGTTTATATAATATATATGTATGTAAAACACATAAATATACATATAAACATATCTGACAAAAACAAAGCAAAGAATTGAATAAGGTTCAGAAAACAAATAAAACATTTTTGTTTATAACTTATTGCTGACAAACTGTAAGAAAATACGATATACATTATGTATGTACTTTTGATTGTGTTTATAGCCCATTGAACAACACATTTACTTATGCAGCTGAATATTTCATTAATATATTGTTCTGGTTTTTGAATACTTTGAGTCATGTGAACAATGTGTCATGTGAAGATCAGATAAAAAAATAAAATAAAAAAATAATCAACAAAAAAAAAGACTTAATTTAATCTACATATGTACAATAGTAAATAGATGTATGTATATGTACAAAGTAAAAATTAAATAAATGCCCCCAATAACTCGTGGAGAGCCGGGGGCTATTGACATTATACCCTCAACCATTCTAGTGTGAAATAAAGGTGACCTACAATTTTTTGCCGAATCCGAATAGCTAGCATGAGATGCACACACGATCATGGCAAGATAAAGTACATCTATTATGTTCTTTGAGGATTTTTTATTTAGTGGATTTGTCACTTCCTTTCTGATTTGTCGTTAAGAAGACAAGAATGACTTCTGAAAAATAACAATACCAATTAAATAGTACTATTCAGATAGACCCACTTTATATTTTGTTTGCATCTTATTTTAATATTTAATAATTGTATAACTCTTAAGGTGTTTGCGTGGTTTAATTATTTTACTATAGTAATTACCATCACCTCATATATTATAGTTTATAAGTTTATCCAAGTCCATACATATAACCTGTAGTCATACAAAACATTTTTCTTCCCATATTTCTTTGACCTGTTGTTGATTACGAAGTGCAATACATTCATGCATACATTTATAATCTGTGCAAAAAGAGGCTTGTCATTGACGTCATTAAATCTGCCTTCAAATCTCTAATACGTAGACATATACATATTTATATATATATGTACATTTGTGTAGTAAAATTAAATCACATCACATGGTTTGTTTGGCTTGTGATCAGATAAATCATTTTGGCGGTCGTTGTAACGAACATAATGACCTCCGATTTAAGTTGAATTTTGTGATTGTAATTTTGTTTTTCTAATCAACTTGTTATATTTAAGTCTATCCTACATACATATGTATTCATGTATGTACATACATATGTACAAGGCAATTTAAATAAATACAAATTTTCCTTCATAAACAAACTCTCGCTGCAAGACATACGGAATTTTAAAATGGTTCTAAGGGATCGTATTTTTTTAAAGTAACTAGCTAATAGTCAAAATTCTAAATAACTTTAACAACCGAGATTTAATATCTAAATATTAATACGTAGTATATTTTAAGCACACTTAAACAAATCAAATCATAGTAAAACCTATATCAATGGAAAAGCAATTTCGAGTAGATGTGCCGAATATAAGTTTTAACTTTGAACATTGCATTTAACGCAAGTAAAACGCAGTTTTAATTTATGTAGAAATCGTTGCATTAACACAAATGGCAGATTGCCATTTTTCTGCCAGTATACTGTCAATAAAACGAGCAAATTTATTCTTTGGTAGTATAATGGCAGAAATACTGACAATTTTCCAATAGTTTAAATGGGGCATTAAGGCTAACCTTCCTTCGCCTACCTTTTCCAAAAACTGTGAAATTAACATGAGTGATGAAGAAACCTTGCAACAAAACAAACGAAAATTGTTCTGACAGATAATTTTAGTCGCCATATAAGGTTAGGTTAGGTTTAATATAGGTAAATGGTCAAATTTCGACCACTGGGCGATACTAGTCAGAATAAAAGCACAGTTTATATATGGTAGACGACAGCCTAACAGAATTGTTAACGCAGGACTGACGAGTCTTTATGTTTGCAACTGGATGACACTAACCTGGGACCTACTACGTAACTTTATTCTACTTTTGAACCTATTCGAAATTTGTTTTCCAAGCTTATTTAACGTGGTACTGTGCATTTAGGTAAAATCAACTTTTAGTATATCCAACTTTTAGCCATATAATCTCCAATAAACGCTGTTTTATTTAAGTTGTAAAGTACATGCTATAGAATTAGCCAGTTGAGATTTTGTGAATTCGAAAATTAGGTAGGTTGGGTTATGGTAGAGGTTGAGAGACTTGTTGATGTAGAACAGGACATGGCCGGACACCAATTACAGCGCCGATGATAATGACAAATATAAGTATTTTGCCTTGAATAAATAAGGAAAAGGGATGCTTGCAACCTTTAACCTTCGATTATTGTTTTTTTTTTTGTTATGAAATAAGAATAATCGCACTCAAAATATGAAAATAAATACTTTAATAGATAATTGCTTTCGTATGAATAAAGTAAACAATTTTAAAATTAATAATATTTTAATTACTGATAAAGGCAGATTATATTGATTGAGAAATCACTGGACATCGAAATCAATAAAGTTATAAGTACTTATGTGTTTTATATCAATTCACGAGACTAGGTATTATCCAATAATTTATTTATTTTTCTCAAGTACCTTTGAGTTTTAAAAATAAAACAAATATTTTAATATTCTAATCATTGAATGTAATCTTGACTCTATCGTAGCGATTAAATTTATTAAATGTTTACAATATTTTTCACCTAACAACAATGTCACTAAATTGAAGAAATTGTTTTCTTCTAATTATAGATCAAAGTGTTCAAGTACCTGCAAACATAACATTATCTATATTAATAACACCGTATCGTATATTAATAACAATTAAATTCTGTAAGTACAGCATACAATAATCATCGGAAAAATTAAAGAAATTTGGCTTGTGGACTTATTATATGATTCGTCGCATTACCAGTTATGAATGTTTTTTCATTCACATACATGAAATTAAAACTGAACAGCGTATAGAAACAATTCTTTTTAATTTCTAAAAACAACCAGACCGTATGACTCGTTTTAAATAAAATATATATAGATACTCGCAGATATACATAAATGTATACATAAATATGTATGTATGGATCTGGCAAAAAGGGGGTAAACACACATTTAAAATAAATATCTATTTTAAATATTCTAAACATTTGGAATAAGTCCAATAGAAATCAATTTAGCAAACAGAGGGTGTTAGACGGAAGAATTTTGTTTTAATTTGAAAAAAAAAAAAAAAAAAATTGTTCAGTTGTTATGACATAAAAGATGAGAATATTGCATCTTCTCACCACACATTTATTCAAGATCTGTCGTCAAGATATTCAACATTATAAAATAAGGATGATTCATGATTCATTAAAAAGTTTATTGGCGTAAAATTTTAGTTGATTTCGTACGATGTTAAAAAGATTTCAGTATGATTAAGCTAAAAAGACGATTTTGCATCTAATACACATAATGTACATAATAGAGTTGTATATCTTAACATTTTATTAAAGTTTAAATCATCAAATACATATTTTATCTTTTTATTATCGAAATAACTCCGTTTTGTTTAACTTATAGTCTAAGCGTAAGGGCCGGTTAGTATTTAGGTACAGGCGTGAAGGGGGAGGGGGCGGCTAGTTTTAAGGTCGAAACCCCAAGGGCCACTTGACAAACAAAAATTATTTAAAAATAAATTTGTCTGGTTTTATAAAGCCATACCAACGCTACCACATGCACTTAATACTGCACAACAAGCTATAACAAAAGTAGAAACAAATTTTGCATAACCCATTAAGATAAATTTCACTCCAAATTTAATTAAAAAAAAAAACTACTTAACTAACACAACATTTGATATAGTTCAAAAATGAAACTCACTAATTCAAAAATAATGATACAAATAGGTGGAATTGATAAAGCATATTTCCTCGCCTTGAGGTCATATGAGCCAGTACTGGTACTGGCTTACAAGTTACAATACAGTCAAATTTTGTTACAAACACACATAAGCTTGAGCAACTTGCTCGTCAACTGGCTTTTCATTTTCCAAACAAGTTGTGAAGCCAGAAGCCAGTAGAGAAACAAATGTCCTTGTTCAGACCAGAGTTGTAAATAATACATTTGTAATACAATTACATTTTAATACATTTGCAATGGGTAGTTTAATATTTTTTAAATACATATTACAAATGTAATAGGTATAAGATGGTATCTAATAAAATATTAAAAATTAATGGGTTATTAGATTTAATTTATCGGCTAATTAAGTATTATGCAACGGTGGTTCAGACCTGTACTATATAAAGCGATCTTTTCAATATTCTTTCTCCTACTAGGGGGTGGAGGGAGCAAACAATTTAAAAATTTATAAAATAAGCAACTGTCAAATTGGATTGAAGGATGAATATGATTATGGAAATTAAAAAATATTTTAAAATACGAATTTTTTGAGATTAAATTTTTTGGTAGGGAAAAGGAGAATTGAATTGAATTGAATTTTTTATTGAGACTTTTAATATATGTTACAGAGTACAATTCAAAGATTATTGTTTAGGAAAGCTATGATACTGCGGCTATTTAGTATTGCCTGCTTTATCTGATTACAATATAAATAATTATAAGGTTGCCTCATGGCTGACAATTGAAAACTAAATTGCTCATGCTCAGAAGCAGTTGGTACATTAGATTGACGTTTGGTCATGATATGAATACAATATATAACTTAAAACTATATGAACAAGAGAGAAAGCATACACAGTGGTGTTTATTTTAATTATTCTTTTGGATTAACAAATAAACATGATATTAAAATAGTTTTCGAAGTTTAGAATAGTTGTACGAATACAATTATATGAAAATTGAAATTAGAGTAAATTCACATCGGGATGATTTAATTTTACAAAAGAGATTTTGTGATTGATGTTTAATGATTTATATTTTAATGATTTTATTTATATAATAAATATATACACATTATAGAACAAGAGCCGACAGCAAATTTTGGGGGTGGATGTATAACCAAAATCTAAGTATGAGGGTTCAAAGGAGCATGTTTTGTGATATCGAAATCAAAAGTCTGGTAGATTTTTGTCTCATCATATTGAAAATAGAGATTTTCTAAATTTCTTTTCAACGCTTTTACCACTTTTTTTTAGAACACATCATGATGCTTTGTCATTTTCCCTAAGTGCAAAAACCTTAATCTTGGTGATCCGATTAATAGAACTCAAGATGTAAGCATTTAAAGCGAGTCTTAATCGTCTTTTTTTGGAGACTTTGTTTTGTTGATTTTTTGCGTTTCATAAATCTCCAAGAAAAAACGGATGAGGTTCGATTAAAAACCTTATATCTTGAGTTCTATTGGTCGGATCACAAAGATTAAGGTCTTTGGAGGGAAAATGACAGAGCATCATAATGTATTTTTAAAAAAACAATTGAAAGGATAAATACCCCCGATCAGAAATTTGTAAAATCTCTATTTTTAACATCCCGCCCCCGCTAAAGGCGGAGCAAAAAAACTGCCAGACTTTTGATTTCGATATCACAAAATATACCCCTTTAAACTTTCATACTCAGATTTTGGTTATACATCCACACCCAAAATTTGCTGTCGGCTTTTAGACTATTACAGATTGAGATTGTTGTCATTTGATGTTTTGGTTTAAATTTTATAGATATATTTACAACAGTTGTAAATAAAAAGATATTAGTTAATTTAGGAGCCATTAGTTATGATTATATAAAGATATTTAATCTAGTCGGTTATGGTAATAAATCATATGTAAGAAAATTAACTAAAAAATACAACATTGTTAGTAGAGTTAATGAAGTAAATAAAAGAAGGGGCAAGTTCTGCCCGAACAAGTATAAAACTATCGATAAATGATGTGCAAGAAATAGATAATACAAGAGAGTGCATCATGGATTGCTTGCAGATGTGTGGCGGTATGAATTAAGATAGATACTTAGCCGCGGTTTTGACCAGGAAGGGTCTTACAATAAAAAGGTAAGGGTAAATCTTCAGAGGTCGAATCAAGAACCAAAAAAGAGATGTCAACCGCTGTTAAATATCTCTCCGTGCTCCCAAGGGTACCCGACTGATTAGAAATAGTTTCTCTAATGAGATCATTATTCGAGAAACCAAGTTTAGAGATAGTGTTTTTCAATAAATACAAAGAGTATCTCATTATCGGAATGGTGTAGTGAAAAGGAGATTTTGGGGATTTCGTGTGTCATTCGGAACAAAATATTTTGTTACCGATTTGTCAAGCCATAGACTGTCAAATTAAAATGAAGGATTGCTACGAAGATGATGTATTGGAAAAAGTTTAAGTAATCTGAATTTTTGGAGATTAAAAGTTTTGCTCGGGAAAAGGTGATTTTAAGGCTTTTGTGTGGCATTTGGAACGAAATATTCTAAGTTGATCAATGTTCAGTTGGTGACCTATCTGTTAAGGTATAAGCTACCAAATTTAATAAAAGGGTGGCTGTGGTAATAATTGATTGAAAAACCTCTAAATAATTTTTTGAAATATTTTTTTTTGAAATATTTAAAAAAAAAATGAAATTTTTGTTTAGATAAAGTGACGTGACAGAAAAGTCTGTCTACGCGGCCCTCAATGCGTTGACAGTATTCTGCGTTGACGATCACAGGACTTGACAGAGATCTAAGAGGGCCTCAGAAACTCAGTTGCCTGAACAGTATTTTTCGGCAAAAAATATCAGTTTGATGGCAAAATATTGCGGAAAACAAATTTTGGATTCGCTTGCTCAGATCAGTAGTAGCCCGTAGCGTAATGGTTAGTGCGTTCGACTGTCACGCTGGAGGTCTGGGATCGCTCCTTAGCCTCTTCCACCTAAAAACTAAAAAGTTTTTTTTCAGGGCTACTGCCTCTTGCGAGGAATTGACAAATCCTCCAAGAGTATCACTTGCCACGAACAAGTGCTTCTCGTCTAGCCGTTCGGATTCGGCATAAAATTGTAGGTCCCTTCCATTCCTGTCGAAAGGCGCACACAGGAATGGTTGCGAGTTGTTAGTCACTAGGCCTTGTTCTTCATGAGCTGTTGTGCCACCCGATTTTTTTTTTTTTGCTCAGATTTGATGGAGAAAAATCTCCGTTATCTTGTTTTCCTGAACACACCGACTTTGATGTCAGTTTAAGTCAACGCGTTGAACATTTGCGTTGACGTAGAAACAAGAGATAGCGATTTTCTGTTTTTATTTTCATTTTCGTCATCGAAGCCTAAAGTTTTAGGCAAAAATGTGTTTTGAGAATCCTAGAAGGGCTTTCCTAGTAAAAGCTGAACCTGGCCAGGCGAGAAAATAGTACAAAAAATCCCCCTCTCTTTTGATTTTTCATTCTTATGGTACATAAATGTAACGTTTTCCACAACTTTCATGAGGGTAGTAATTTTTTCGTTTCCTATTTTACCTGTACTATTTGCCATTTTTTAGAATTTAATAAAAATACAATTAAATAAAATAAAATTTAAAAAAAAATACGTTTACGTTTTCAAAGTATTGAATTTTCAAAAACAAAAATATATTCAAAAATAATTTTTTCGAAAATTTGTATTTGCAAAATTGTTAAAAATGTTGATTGAAATCGGTGTAGCTGTTGAAGAAAAATCTATAAATCGGTATTGGTGTATAATGTTTTTATACAAAAATATTAAACATACTCTTAATAGTAATTTGCAATTTTGTTATAAAAATCTTTAGAGATTTTTTCGAGATAAACTGCTTTTTATAATGGTTGTATGGCATGTACCGTTATTTTTTGAGATAAAAGAAATTCAATTTCCCTTATATGGAATCACCTAAGAAACTTAAGTGCAATTTCTGAAGAACATCGCTTCGGGAGTTTAAGCTGATGGTCAAGGTACAGACAGACACACAGAAAAAATTGCGGGACCCACATTATTTTTTGCATTCTCTATAATCGTAATGCTAGGAAAAAATATTATCTTTAGTTCGATTTTTTACGAATCCAATATTGTACGTATTATATCGCAAGTAAAAACTGAGAATCTTGAATAACATTATCCATAATGCCTAAAATACCGCATGCCAAAATATCGAAGTCCAAAATTTTCGAAATCAAAATGTCGAAAATTCTGTATTCGTTTCGAATTTCAATACTTTTCTTTCAGAATTTCAATACTTTACTTTCAGATAAGCTATAGGAGAATATTGTATGTGTAACCATTGTTTTTCAATAGCATTGTTACCACTTATTGTCATTTTTTTTTAGAAAATTGCCCCTCCCATCTCAACGGTGGTATATATAGAGCCCCCCTTCCGGTGTGATTGTCCTATTATTTTGGCCCAACCTACACGCTCCAGTGCTTTGAAGCATTTATGTCAACCATTCTTTATTTTCCATTATAATGTTTGATAACACTACTTGTTATATTAATTTTTTTTATCGCTAAATTTTGAAGTGCTGTATTTTCGTCACCATTCCGTCTAAAGAAATCGTAGAACAATGTTTTTATTTAAAATTACTTCTTTAGGACTAAAATCGCCAATAACTGAAAAAAGCGCTTTTTTATTTTTGGCCATGAAGCGGCCGCCGCTCGAGGTCGAAAACTTAGGTTGTTTACTAGGCCAATATCCTGAACAACTCATCAACAAAATCAGAAAACCTACCAGATTTGCCGCAAACGGTGCCTTCCATACAAACGACAAGGTTACTGGAATATTAGTTTTTAATAATATTTTTTTTTACACAATCCATGCATGCTCGTACTAATAGCATGATTGTTTCATGAAAACGTTTTAAAAAATTAGAATCTAGGTATAACAACAAACTTTTGTAACGCATTTCTAAAGTCATAATTATTAAAATTATAAGTTAAGCAAAGCCAATAAACAAAATTTAGCATTAAAATTCGTCTTTACTTCATTACATTATACTAGTTCGGAACACAAAAGTACAACATTTTGCTATTCAATTAAAGTCTTTACCAAACAGCTTAGAACAGGATTGGCTATACCTACTTACTTTTTAGGTGGAACAACTTAGAACAATTTTCACAAATCTTCTGAATTTTTTTTACTAAACAAAAAGCCAGTTGAACAAAAAATATGTTTTCCATCGGCGTTTTTGGTCACAGTAACTTAAGTGTGTTGTAATGAAATAAAATCTGTTACTTGTACTTTTCCCTACGTTTTGTTTGATAATGGTTCAAAAAGGTAATGGCGCACTAATGAGATTGTTTTTACCCCAGAAGGAAACACTTCTGAGAGCTAAAGATTTTGATTAGCCTAAACTGTAAACAAAAAAGTGTAGACAATAGTTAAAGAACTATAGGATTGCAATACGTTTAAGAAAACAAAAAAAAAACGGTTTACTGAGTTGTTTAAAACATTTCCAAAACTTCATTTTTGATTTAAAAATGAATTAACGCCCACTTTAAGTTTGATGCAAACATCGATACAGATTTCTGTGTTGAGAGAGTGTGAATAAGAAAATCTAGAAAACTACCTATCTAATTTCACCAAATAGTATACATACATACAATATGCTTGACATTTGAAATTAAATTCTAGATAATTTTAAGTTCAAAGATTTCAATGGTATTTGTGACATAATTAAACTTGCAAATATGAAATTATAGCTTATGAATACTTTTAAGAGGTTAGAAGTTTCTTGCTGGACTACCAATCGCTTAAGGCAATTATTTTGCAGGAAAATAAATGCAAAAAGCAGGAAGGGAATTTAAAAAAAAAAATTACTTTCTCTAATCAAAATTTCTTTATTGGATTAATAAAAACTCAATGGTATCACTTGTTGAAATGTGTTTCGGTTTGCACATTACAAGGGAAATAGAAGGGATGGGTTTCTTTTGTTATACAAAATCATTCTTCTTCGTTTTTTTTGTTGGATATTAAAGTACGTACAATTACATAACTTAACGACAAAAGACAGGGAACGAAGAATCAAGGAGGAGGAACAAGAAATTCAACACACACAATGTGCAGCATTGCGGAATACCTAAAAGCTGACCTGACACGTATCGATTTATTCAAAACTTACGAGATAAAATAATTGTTAAAGGAAACTTTTATTAAAAAAAAATGATGATAGTTCTATGAATGAGGGACTCACCTCCTTTTGTTGGAATACGATGAGTACTGTGCTGGGCGCGATAGCCTGTTATCATTTCGTAGTCTCCAGAATCACGACGCAGGGGGAATGCAATCTCGATGATATGGTCACATGGTTGCATAAGCATCAGAATGCCTTTGACCTTCTTGCGCTTTTCTTCGTCAGAGATTTTGCCTTTCATTTCGTCAATTAGACGATTCTCAGCAATCTGACATCCGCGATGGAAGAAATACTCAACCATATCGAAAAAACGGGGATCCTTGTCGGTGGGCACATTCTTAAGACGCTCGGGAATCTGGTGCTCGGCATAGCCACGCGATTGGAGGAGTGCAGTGGGCATAGCCTTGACGAGGGTGGAAACATCCTGCTTGACAGCAGTGTGCCGAGCTAGATTCTTTAAGTGGTACATTTTTTTTTTGATTGAGTGTTCTTTTTGTTAGGTAGTTCACAAAAATGAAATTCACAAAATATATAGTATAATACAGAAAATAAGAAACTATTGTTCTTTGCACAACCGTTCACTGACCGACCCCGCAACGAACTGATCGAATGGTGTATGCTGGCTAGAATTTATTTTATTGAGATGTCGATTCTGTAAAATAATAGAACTTTAATTTTCTTTTGCTTTCGTATTTCGTATTTTGAAGAGTGAAAAAGCGCCTGCCTGCTATAGTCAGCTTCTCTTCTGGTGAATCAGTTAGATGGTATGAGTGAGGAAGAATTCAAAATGTGTGAATTGTGCTGAGAACCAGCAGCAGCAGCACCAGCAGTGCTCATAAAAATTTAATCAGGTTTTTCGTTTATAAAAATTTGGCTGTATTTAATCTTTGTGCAAATTTTTAAAGGCGCAAGACAGAAACACCTTTGTTTGAGTAAACAGCTTGAGCTTACGGTTCTGTATCAACTTCACCATAGTCATGTCAGAAAACGTGGTGAAAATTTGCTACAACAAAAATGATGTTGACGGGGGAGCTGTCATGCGGCTGCCATGAAACCAGTTATGCCCTTTTATTGGAACCTAGCTATTTTTTTTTATTCAAATAGTACTATTTGTCATCTCAAAATTCAATAACCGTTTTTTGATATCCAAAATAGGAAACCTCATACAGTTTTTTCTGGTGGATTTCGTTAGCCTTTTTTGAAATGGTGTTTCGATTGTCGTCATAATAATCTACGCTGTTAATACTGACGCAGTAGTGGCTCTAGTGGCATTATTTAATGCAATAAATAACCTTTACCTTTTACCGACAGATGAAAGGCAATAATTATTGCTTTCCATCATGAGGACAATACATTGTTAAGCTTTTTGTCATTTTGGCAATGAAATTAAGGAAAGCCTTAAAATATTTTAATGAATTAAGACTTTCCCAAACTTAGGCTTATCGCCTACATGCAATTTTTAGTCTAATCGTGCACCTGTAACTTTCAGTCACGAAACAGTTTGGTTGCTAAAATGAATCCCATGCTCTTATATGAGAGTCCGCGCACATGCAGAAACTATTCATTCACCGATTGAAGCAACTAAACAGTTTGTGTTTGGACACAAACTAAACGGTCACCCCAAATTAGTTGCATGTGGGCGCTTAGGCTTACGCAAAAAATTCACTGATTGCAGTTTTTTGTTGTTTTTCAGTGTGTATTCTTCATTTTATTTGGAAAATTCTTTAATATTTAAATTATTAAAACAGCAATGAAGTGCCCACGCAATAAACTGCGATTGGCTTTTGCCTCAAATTTACCCAGCGTTAGCTGTAGATGTCATTTTTTTACACAATTCTATCTGAACTTATAAAAAACAAACATGGCACATGTTAATCTTTTTGTAAACAGATAATTTGTACATGTTTTACTCAGCTCACATTTTTTTGTCCTTCTTTATGTTCTCTCTTATTAAATTGTATGAGTTAAAAAGTAGGAACATGTGACAAATAGCGAACATTTGTAATATAATTTGAGTTACCAAGCATACCAACACAGCAAACTAGCTTGCTAGTGCGGTGTCAGTAGTTGCTGTAGGCATAAGACCACATAGTTCAAATGGGAACTCTGTTCAAAATTTACTCACAAGTTTACCCATCTGACTCTTCAATAAATTGTCTGTCATTTTTGTGGATCCGTGACGTTTGCTGTCTTCCATGTGAAGAACAAAATTTAATTTTCCAATTAAATCATGAATAAAAGTATTTTCTAAATTAAATACAACCACAAATTTTGTATATAGAGTTAAATGAATTGAATAATTTAATTCAATATTATAAAATCGAAATTTAATCTGTCAACTGTTCCGACCATCTACAGAAAAAAGACTGCACATGCCAGTTGCACGTGCCCTTAATTGAAAATTGCACTTTTTTCAATTGATTTCCTTCGATTACATTTACACAGTGTTTTTTTTTAATTAAACAAGAATGTCTTTTTAAGCAAAACATAAAATCAATAAAATTAAGCTGCAAAAAATGGCAAAATGCAAAAGTGTTGTTTATCTTGGCTTCGAGGACGAAGAGGTCACAGAGAAGCACAGGAATCTCATGAACAGTACTGTCAATAAAATCGGAGGATGTCCTGTAAGTATAAATATAAAATCCTATTGCATAACACAGCTAATGGTTAATTATATCTTTCAAAGGACTGGCCAGTTGCTGATATAAAAGTGCCAAACTGTCCAATATGTAGTTCTGTTCGTCCATTACTTGTGCAATTATATGCTCCACTTGATAATTCCCAATTTCATCGTACTCTGTACGTATTTGCTTGTTTGCATCCAAGTTGTTCCAGCTCCAGCAAAGGGTGGCTCTGTGTGCGAACCCAAAATCTGGATACATCCAACCGTGAGATTGAATCCGCTGCAGGCATTAAGAACAAGAAATCCTCTTCTACGCGAAAGATGTCTTGGTGCGGTGGAGTAGACGATTGGGGGGACGACTCTGAAGACCTCTATCAAAATAATGAGGAAAACGGAAATGTGATAAAAATGGACAATACCAGGTTGTCTGATGACGAGGATGAAAGTAACTCTATGGAGAACGATCTCATATGTGCTCTGGACAATTTGGATGTTGATGACAAGAATGCAAATTGTGGAGCACACGGTGGTGGTGGTGTAGGCGGGGCAGGAGTTGTTGGCGCGTTCGGCACAGTCAATATCCAGACAGTATGTGCTGAAATTGAAGGTGGAGAATCTGATGTTGTTTTTGTCGAAACACCTCAACTTCCAGAACGCAATCTAATGATTTTGCTCAAAGAAAGTGGCACTGATCCGTGTAAGATCACTGATCCAACTCTAAGGAGTTTCTTTTTGGCCGTGGATGAAGAACGTAATGTTTCATCGCCAACAAATTATTTTGGATTGAGCGATCATGTTCGAGATTTGTATCAGGAATACAAAAAGTTGGAAGATTCTGTTGGTAGTGGAAGTCCTTTGACTCCGCCCACTGGATCGGGTATCAGCGGCATTGGAGGGAATGATGGCGATGGCGGCGAGATGTACGAAAAAGCCATTCCCGTACATGGTGATGTTATGTTTCATAATTTCTTGTCCAGTATACAGTGTAATCCGGGCCAGTTAATAAGGTAAGTTTTTTTTTGTAATTAATTTCTTAAAGAAAAACAAATAGATACTTAAGATTATGTATGTAGCACCAATCAAAAACACTTCGGAAAAATATTTTTAAACCAATAATTTCATTTTGACGCTTGAAACTAAGATGACATGGGTTATCCCAACGAGAGTAGTCAACAATCAGACGAATAGATTTGAATCGGTCATGACATCCTTTCTAATGGTTGTAAATTATTCAATGTGGGTCATTTCAATCGCGTTTTTTTTTTGTGTTCAAGTCGGTTTTTCAAACAACCGCTCTATCGTTCAAATGGCAGCGTGCCTTCCGTTCAAATATCAATATCGCTCCCCGCGGTCAAGTGCCGATGCGATATCGAATTTTTACATGGGTTAATGCCTTGCACAGTACTGTAAATGTGTCCATGATAAGTGGGAATCAGAGAACCGTCTCTATCCTAGAAAAAATGGAGAATATACGAACTGCATTTTAACAATTTTCTTGACCTTAACTTGATAAACAGGCGATTGCCTTGAATCGTTAAAGAACATCTTCATTATTTTGAAGTCTTTAATTACAATGCGACTTATTAAAATAAAAAAGAGGCTGGGTGTGAGTGTGACCCACACTGTGTGATGTACCTTGGGTTCTAAGGGTGAGGTATACTCGTCGAATTCCAGGTTACAACTAAAGAAGTTACGCTAAGGCCCAGGTTTTTGGTGGTGTTTTAAACCAGAGTTAGTTAAATCTGCAAATAGATTTGTCTATAGTTACGTCAAAAAGCAGTTTAAATGGGTAGAATGAATGCAGAAAGGCTTAAAAAGTACGAAAGATTAAATTTCAAAATCATTTGTTGATATAATCAAGACTTAACTAACCAAAATTGGTAAGTTAATTTGGTTTTAACTTTAACCCCGCACTGAGAAACTGTTGTGATAACTTCTAAGAGTAAATGGTCTGTCGTTCAATTGTTTCCGCTGTTTCGCTGCAATAGGGCTTAGTCTTCTCTTTAAACTCTGAGAGTCCGGTCTCGCTTTTCGATACTTCGGGGCTTATGATTAATGATCTTACGTTAACGTTCGTCAATTTCTGGGACTTCAGGTAATGTTTCCATCTCAGTCTTATTTGGCTTATTAATTTACAAAGCCTTACCGTTTTGAGAGTAATAATTGGGACCCACTCTTAGAAAAAAGGTGACAAAAAGTTAAAAAAAAAAAAAAAAAAAATATCCTACAACCAGCTTATAGTCATAAAGTATATTACAAAATTTGTTTCACGTAAATCAGTTAAATACTTTATTAGTAATGCGCGGACGTACAAAATAATTGTTTCGTCTTTTTTTTCTGTTAATGCTTAAGCCTAGTACGCTGCTGATGTGAAACGAAAAATCCCATACAAAAATGACATGACAAAATTATAAACGAAAAATTTCGTTGTGCTTTTCGTTCTGTGGTACGCTGTTCGATCAACGGAATTGATGATTATACCAGATCGCTTTAACAAGTCTTCACTCTGTTTTCGCACAGAATTGACCGGACAATTAATAGTGCGCGGAAAAATGATATTTGGGTTTGTTCGTGTTTTATTAGTTGTTATTTTCATTACAGCATGGCTGTTGTTTGATTTGTTCGTTTTATTTATTTGCGATTTGTGAAACTCTCTACGAATATTTATCCGCTGTGTTTTCGTAAGCGTTTCGTTGTCGGTGGAGACCACAGGAAAGTTTCGTTTTGCATCAGCAGCGTACTAGGCTTTAAGCGCTGGCCGAGACAGTAGGTAATACCACCCTCTTAAATCCATTTGCGCCTTCAGATTTTGAGATTTCGACAACTGTCAATTTATATGGGAAACATGCCATATTAATACGACCCACAAGTAGTATTAAGTGTGACGGACATAGTGACAGGTTCACAAGTTTTCCATATTTGTATGATAAATGAAATACCACATTTGGTTGCATAGTTATTACAGTGTGCACGTGCACTTATTGCAAAGCATTAATGTGATCTAAAAAAAAGGCTAACTACCTCCGATGCAGCCGCTGTGTAAACTTAAAACATTTGCGCGTGTTAACGTCAAACATGCGCCATATAAACCAATCAGTTAATTGTGAATGCACCATGATAAAATTTCAATTTTCTGAACATCTAATTTTGCCAATGTTCGATTTCCCCTTTTTTGTCATTTCATTTCTCCTCATTTTTGTACCAAGTTTTATAATGCACCCTAAATAAAGAAGTTTCACGTCAAAAACCAATGTACATAATCATTAGCGTTTTCATTTTTGTTCAGTTCTGCGCATGTTATCAAAATCAATAGCAAATTTAATTTCAAACACATTTCTCTTTTTGTTTACTTATAAATCACACACCATAAATACGGAACTATCCCAAATCCACTACCTCTGATGGCACAAACAAAGCCTTATTCCTGGCTTTGACCGACAAATACAAATCCCTTGGTTGGAACCTTCTTTTTACTGACGCCTCTAAAACAGATAGGCACATATCGTTTGCAGTAGTCGACGAAAATGGATCAGTCTTATCAAAAGGTCTGTTATCAACTTTTTCATCGATATTCACTGCCGAAGCGTTTGCTATACAACACTTAAAGCAGTGAAGTGCTCAAACAAAAAAAGGACTATCATATTTTCTGATAGCCTATCTACAATATCTGCCGTGAAAAATATATCGAACTCCATCGAAATCGTTGGAACAATACGCAATCACATTATTTCCAACAGCAAAACAATAAATTTCGTTTGGATTCCCGGCCACACTGGAATCACCGGCAATGAGGCTGCTGATGAAGCAGAGAATCAGCAAAAAATTAACCCCTACAAATGTTCTACCAATACAATACAAAAAAGACATAAAAAACTTCCTTCTCGAAAACTGGAAATACAAGAGGAAAATTGATTGGGATAACTACAACCACATTTACAAAAACCATAACCCCAACGGTGTTAAAACAATCTACCCTAACAATATCTCGCAAAAAAAGTTAAAGATATACATCAGAACTAGGCTTGGCCACTCCTACACAACACATAAACACCTATTCAACAAGGAATACCAGCTTTATGCCATGTTTGTGATGCGAAACCTGTTCTTACCATGGCCCATCTTCTCTCCAACAAACTTTCCAAACACAATCTCTTTCACCTCCTATCCAATGTCAATACCGTTGTTGCGAAAAGTAGCTACGCCAAAACGGAAGCTGAAAAAAAGTAGTAACTCCAATCTGAATTTACCATAGTCAACTACGCCAACACTGGCGAACTAGACTGGAAGTTGAAATCGAATTCCATAATATTCCAGAAGAAATATAACGGACCTCAGCGGAAGACAATTTCTGTTGAGAAGTAAAATTAAAACGAAGAAGAATAGAACTAAAATTTTTTGAGTTTCTTTCAAAAACTAATTTCTTGTCTTTATTTGATAATTAATAAAGTATCTTTGTATTAGTCACTTCAAAAGTTTAGTGTTTTTTTACTTCTCTGAGATAAATTTTCAACATTCTCAAAAAATTTTAATTTATAAATTTAAATAATGTCTACGTCGACCAAAACAGTGGTGGGACAAAAGTGTCCTGTCTGCAATGCAGACTACACTGAGGACAGAATGGTGGAGTGCACAATGTGCAAAAAGTGGATCCACTATCAATGTGCTGAGGTTGGTGATGAAGTTGCCGCGATCGATGATTGGAAATGCGCTGTTTGCCTGCACCCGCAAACCGAACAACAACCACAGAGGCGAACATCAATCATAGCATCAGCCCATTCCAAAACACGATCTGAAAGGATCAGGATCAAGATGCGAATGCTGGAGGCGGAAGAGCTTCTTCTACAGAAACAACAAGAGTTGCTTGCAAGGCGCCACGCTCTTTTGGACGAGATGTCAGACGACGATTTGGAAAGGACTACCCAACAGGAAAATATTCAACCGTGCGGTAAGTCAAAATTTAATGTTTTTCATAATAACGTCGTCGAAAAGAACTTGGGCAAATTGCCAATAAAGAATAAGGAAGAGCAGCACTTCAACAAAATATATGAGCCCTCTGCATCTTGCGAAGCTGTTTGTTTATCATCGCATCAAATCGCTTCAAGACATGTTGTCGCTAAGGATCTACCTATTTTTTCTGGGAAACCAGGTGAATGGCCTGTGTTCATCAGCAGTTTCCAACAAACTACTGAAGCGTGTGGTTTCACAAAAAATGAAAATTTGATGCGTCTGCAACGCTGCGTGCAAGGAAAAGCGAGAGATGTCGTCGAAGCTTTATTGACATCAGCTGGCTGTGTTCCTGAGATCATCGATACACTCAGACAATATTTTGGTAGGCCAGAGATTATAATGAAGCACTACATGGAAAAAATTCAAAGAATGACGTCACCTAAAATCGAACGCATGGAAACGATTATTGAATATGCGGTTGCTGTGAGAAATCTGTGTGCTACAATGGAACAAGCAGGGCTTCAGAACTATATGCAAAATCCAAATCTGATGACTGAGCTTGTCGACAAGTTGCCGCCTACACTACAACTGAATTGGGCTACTCATAAGCGATCCGAAATTGATATAGACAACATATGTGTACTTGGTGACTGGCTTAAAGATGTAGCTGCTGATATATGCAATGCGAAGCCATCAATGTCATGGTTTAGTACCAAAGAGCATCAACATAAGAACAGGAATAAAAAAGAAGAGCTTTACGTGCACGCTGACACAACAAGAAAATCGAATAAACGGCCACCGAATGTTGGCCTTAAGAAATGTCCAGTGTGCCACGAAGACTGTCATGCTGTTTCAGTCTGCAAACAATTTCTTGGATGCGATATTGCCAACAGGTGGGACTTACTACGAAAAAATAATCTCTGTAGACAGTGTCTGAAAAGGCATCCGCTCAAATGCTGGGCACCAATTGCATGCACAGAGATTGATTGTGACAAAAAACATCATCCTTTGTTGCATAATCCCAACCAACCGGCTGGCAGCAATAAAAACAACAGTGAATTAAGTATGATTCATTCTGTATTTACTTCGATACATTTTAGAATTATACCCGTGCTCCTGTCTCACAATAGCATTCAAATTAACACCTATGCATTCCTAGATGAAGGATCCTCTAGTACCTTATTGAATGAGGAGATTGCTAACCAGCTAGGATTGGAAGGAGAAAATTCACCACTGTGTTTAAAATGGAGTGGCACTATTTCAAGGCAGGAACAACATTCGAGAGTGGTCGATGTGAATATATCTGGAATTGACGAAAATGCTCAGAGGTACAGAATGGAAAACGTACGAACCGTCAAGAAACTCAACTTACCAACGCAGTCATTGGATTATAGGTACTTAGCTAAGAGATATTCTCATCTGAAGAATTTGCCAGTGACCTCTTACGTAAATGCGAATCCTGGTATATTGATTGGGCTTCGAAACTGGCATGTTGCGGTACCTACAAAAATATTAGAGGCCTCTGAAGTTGATCCAATAGCAGCGAAGTGTCGACTAGGTTGGACGATATTCTCGATGTTCGACAAGGAAGAAATTAAAGAAGCAAATAACTTCGACAATAGTCATCAAATCTGTGAATGTCAAAAAGCCGCAGACATGAAGCTTCACGAAATGGTTAAAGAGTTCATCTCAGTAGACAACTTGGGAATAGTAGAGCCTTGTGACTTCAAAAATATACAAGAACAAGATCGAGCCAGATGTATCCTGGGCAAAACTACGACCCATTTAGAGAACCGATACGAAACTGGACTCTTGTGGCGATATGAAAAGTTTAAATTGCCAGATAGCAAACCGATGGCGTTGCGACGGATGAGATGTCTTGAAAAACGTTTGGATGGTGACCAGCAGCTAAAAACAAATGTGAAACAACAAATAAAAGATTATGAACAGAAAAAATACATTCGAGTAAGCAGCGGAACCCAAATTGAATGCACACTTTTAGGAGCAAAAACGAAGGTTGCCCCTATAAAACTGCGATCGATTCCGAGGCTAGAACTGGATGCAGCCGTCATGGGTTGCCGATTCGCCCGAAAACTTTCTGATGAATTGTCAACAAGCATAAGTAAAATATATTTCTGGACTGATTCTAAGACGGTGTTGGGTTGGATAATGGGAAATCCTCATCGATACAACAAGTTCGTGGCATTCAGAGTAGCAGAAATACAAGACACTGATAAAGGCGGGAATTGGCGATATATACCATCAAAATTAAATGTTGCTGATGACGCCACTAAATGGACAAGACCACCTAAGCTTGAGTTCGAGAACCGATGGTTTAGTGGTCCAAATTTCTTATTACATGAGGAGGACGAGTGGCCAGAGGATGTTTCACCAAAGAAAGAAGTAGCTGAAGAACTCTTGTGTGTGCATCAATCGTCACAACCATTCATTGACTTTAAAAGATTCTCACAATGGAACAGA
Organism: Melangyna quadrimaculata; assembly: GCA_949320155.1. Classification (NCBI taxonomy): domain Eukaryota; kingdom Metazoa; phylum Arthropoda; class Insecta; order Diptera; family Syrphidae; genus Melangyna; species Melangyna quadrimaculata. Next base: position 403,097,580 of record OX439483.1, read on the forward strand.
CTGCTTAGAACCATAGCATACGTGTATAGATTCCTAAACATAAAACTAAAGCTACAGCCTAATTTTTCAACTACTGGAATTTTATCATGTGAAGAATTAAAAGAAGCTGAGATAATATTATTCAGAACAGCTCAAATGGACGTGTATAATGAAGAACTAATAAGTCTCAAGCAATCAAATAAAAACTCAAATAATTTACCACCGCGAGTTAATGCCTCAAGTTCTATAAGAAGACTTTCACCATACTTGGACGAACATCAACTTCTACGAGTGAACGGAAGACTGGATGCAGCTGTTTTTATTAACATTGACACAAAGCGGCCAATTATACTTCCTAGAAATCACATCATAACTCATCTTTTAGTTCAGAAAAGCCACGAAGACTTTCAACACGCTAATAACGAGAGTGTGGTCAATCAACTAAGGCAAAGGTATGTTATTCCAAAATTAAGATGCATGTTGAAACTTGTTTGTAAAAATTGTCAATGGTGTAAGGTATATAAAACAAAACCAAAGATACCAGAAATGGCACCGCTTCCTCGTGCAAGGATGTCACCATATTGTAATCCATTCACGTTTACTGGGGTGGATTATTTTGGTCCATTGTCAGTTGCAGTAGGACGTCGTCAGGAGAAAAGATGGGGAGTATTGTTCACATGTCTTACTACAAGGGCTGTACATGTAGAAGTGGCCTACAAGCTTGATTCGGACTCCTTCATTTTATGCTTCCAAGACTTTATTCAACGAAGAGGTGCACCAAGGGAAATCTTCTGTGACCGAGGAACCAATTTTGTTGGTGCAGAAAGGCTATTGCGTCAACAACTTCAGACAGTGGATCCTGTTCACATTGCGAAACATTTTGTGAGTCCGTTGGTGAAGTGGATCTTTAACCCACCAGCATCACCACATATGGGAGGAGCGTGGGAACGCTTAGTCCGTTCATTCAAGACTGCGTTATACAATTCCTTGCCAACAAGAACTCCGACCGACCCACTATTGAGAAGTTGTTTAGTGGCTGCTGAAAACATGATAAATTCAAGGCCACTCACATATATGCCTTTGAATGACGACCTTGCAGAAGCCCTCACTCCAAACCATTTTTTGAGGCTTTCTTCTGGAGGTGCGCAACCTATTGGACAAATAAACGATAGTGCTAAGATCCTGAAATACACATTCCAATATAGAGAACAATTCGCAAACAAGTGTTGGGAACGATTTATAGTCGAATATGCACCAGAGCTTACTTTACGCTCAAAGTGGTTTGACCCAGTGCAACCGCTGAAAATTGGAGACGTTGTTATCATCGTGGATAAAGACCTTCCTAGAAACAATTATCCGAAAGGAAGGGTGATTGCCGTGAAGACGTCAACTGATGGACAAGTTCGCAGCGCTACAGTTCAGACCAACATTGGAGTTTTGGAGCGGCCTGCAGTTAAATTGGCGAAGCTAGAAGTTTATAAAGAAGATGGTGGTACAAGAACAACCCTACCGGGAATTCTCGTACCGGGGGGAACTGTTGCGAAAAGTAGCAACGCCAAAACGGAAGCTGAAAAAAAGTAGTAACTCCAATCTGAATTTACCATAGTCAACTACGCCAACACTGGCGAACTAGACTGGAAGTTGAAATCGAATTCCATAATATTCCAGAAGAAATATAACGGACCTCAGCGGAAGACAATTTCTGTTGAGAAGTAAAATTAAAACGAAGAAGAATAGAACTAAAATTTTTTGAGTTTCTTTCAAAAACTAATTTCTTGTCTTTATTTGATAATTAATAAAGTATCTTTGTATTAGTCACTTCAAAAGTTTAGTGTTTTTTTACTTCTCTGAGATAAATTTTCAACAACCGTAAATATTAACCTAGTATACTCTATCTTTTCTGATCTAAATCTTGAAAACTCTATATAAAAATTATGTAACTCTACCACTTATAACTTAAATTTATCTTTCTTCTTTTTTTTTGTATTCTAGTTAAAAGCCCTGGCAGCTAGCTCTAGTTTTAAGAAATTATTAATTTTTTAATTTACTTACATTTTAATAAAATTATAAAAATAATAATAATAATAAATCGCAAAGGCAGTCACTTTTAAATTTCTGACAATCATGCGCAGTATAATACCTTGTTATGTTTAGTGTGATTTAAATCCATTTTTGAGTTTGTTTATATTAAATAATTGAATAAATCGGGGTCAAAAAACTCAAGTACCCATTATAGTATACATTATATATCTTTTTTTTTTTAGATACTCACGTGATGGCCATCCATTATTAATAGCACCAATATGTGAACCAATTCCAAAATGTCCAAATTGTGGTGGTGAAACAGTTTGTGAAATTCAAATTCTTTCAACGCTCATTCCCAAACTACGAATGCAACAAAACGAAGATGCCGCTCCAATTGAGTACGGAAATGTCCTGGTATTTACATGCCTCAACAGTTGCTGGGATACACCCGACAAGATGCGTTACGAGAATATAATTGTTCAAAAGGAAACCTAAACGTCAACGTTTTAAATTTACATTTCCAAACTAAAAACCAGTACCTAGAAAGCTTTTAGGTAAACTTATCTAGTCATTTCTTTTGCATTTCTCTGTGTCTGTTTTTTGAGCGGGTCCTTTTGTTTGCTAGTTAAATTGCAACAGCACATTTTTTAAACAATATAAAACTGCACACTTAAAAGTGCTTTGTCAATTAACTACATAACTAAAATAGAAGACAAAAATAAATGAAATATTTTATGCAGAGACTAAAATTTTACAACATATCGTTTTTATATACATATGTATGTATTTTCTTTTTTCAACTAAACAGAAACGAAAGGTAGTGAAATAGAAAAGTAAGAAAACAGCAATGGGCTAAATGAGTGTGATGTTCATTTAAGATAACGATGCAACGATTGAGATTGCATGTGAAAGTGATTTTTGAAAGTTTAAAAAAACCCTATATTTACAGAATTGTACTGTTGAACACAAACGAAATACAAACTAAACAAGAAAAAAAGAATACCCCGTGTCAAAGTTTAAGCATTGATGCTAAATAATTATATATTTCTTCCACTATGTAGAATTCTATTTACACCACAAACAAAAAACTCACTATTATAAAATGTCAACAGTTGAACAGGAATATAAAAATAAATATGCTCAGTTATTTTGAATGCAAGAGAGCAAAACAGGTTTATCCTTTTAATTAACTAACTACATTGATATGTAAACGGTGATAAAATATATTTATTTGAAAAATAAAGTAATTTATATTGTTATTATAAATAATAATTATAAGAAAAATATTTGTAGTTTCGTAGTGTTTTCAAACAAATTATTTAAATAGAAAACAAGACATTATAATAAACAATTGAACATAATCTACTCATAGACAACTACTTTATTAAGAAAGTACTTTTTCCCGCAAATAAATTATTATGAGTCAGTTATAGATCTACAAAAACATATAAATTATTGTTGTTTGTTTTTTTTTACATGTGAAAGAGGAGGCGATCCATTTCAATCCCTGTGAATTTAATTTACCTGTTAAGGATATATAAGTATAACAATGATTATCTGGAAGTGCAGTGTGTAGCGAGATAACATGAAGAAGGGCTATATACTGACCAGACGTTCCGGGTGGCAATGGCACAGTGGATATAGTGTTTGGATGCTAACCTGGAAGTGTGGGTTCGATCCCCAGTCTAGGTAGCATTCTTTTCTATATTCATAGTTTCAACTGGATGTACCCGTGGAATTTCATGAGATAATTAACATGTAATTCTCAATCTACTGTGCCAACAAAAATCTTTCCTTTTCCTCTATTCCTTCTAACTAGTTCCGTGCATTGCATTTAAAAGACATGAGGCCTTACAGACATAAAGTTAAAATTATTATAAAGTGTTTACCTTTATTACGAACCTTATTATGAAAAATGAATATAAATGAAACCGTTATAAATTTTAAATGCTTTAAAATTCTGTTGATAAATTACTTCGAAAGTAATAAAGTGTAATTTCAAAAAACGCATCACTTTCTAAAAAATATTCATAAATTGCATCATTTTTGGTATAAGTGTTTATGGCTCTATTTAGATTGTAACTTTTCACTTCGATACAAAAATTGATGTCGGTTTGATGCATTTTATGAATGGTTTGACGAAACTGATTAAGCATCATATCCAAAATACACAAATGCATCATACACAAAAATTATCAAGCAGAACAAATTTGTTATAATACAATATTATCATATGACACATGGTTTTAGGGTGCTTTTTAACGCTTGTTCTAAAGAGACCTAAACTGAAAAGATACATGTATCCTGTAGAAAGTTAAAGTCCTTTTTATGGAATGATGACTTTTTTTTTTAAGTACAACAAGTAAAATATTACCCAAAACCATTTTAAAATAATGGGATATTAATTAAATTAGGTATAAATGTTTAATTTGGCATGTTTACCAAGAATCAAAAGAGTCCCCAAAAATATCTGTGGTTAAAGGTTGTTTTTTTGACGGAGAGATGCAACTGAGTGATTATTACCATAACATCCATGAACAAACAAAAAATATTAAATTTAAATTGGCACCCAAGGATCAAAAGAGACCATACGAATAAAGGTCCAAGGGTGTTTTTTGGGGTTGTAATGTTTAACCTGGTTAACGGAAATTTCATTAAAATCCAATTATTTTAAAATGGTTTTAGGTAATATTTTACTTGTTGTACATCATTCATTTCATAAAAAGGGCTTTAACTTTCTACAGGATACATGTATATTTTCAGTTTTGGTCTCTTTAGAATCAGCGCTGAAAAGCACTCTAAAAACATGTGTCATATGATTAGATTGTATTATAACATATTTTTCAACTTGATAAACTCCCGCCTCCCCCTCTCCACCTCTTTAAATGCGCCTGTACAAAAAGCCAATGCGGGGATTTTGGGGGACTTTTGATATGTTGTTGAGGATAAAATTCTGCATCGATACCAGCAATAAAATTTCATGAATTAATTTGTTCCCGGTCAGATCCTATATTTCTTAGACTAATAGGGTGAAATGGAGTTAGCAAACAAAAGTGGTATCAGATTTCAAAAATTCTTGTTGTGTTTGATAGTTATAATTAGAACATTCATATGTACTTTAAGGATCACTTCTAAGATCGATATTTTTCAAAATTAAGCTAACAAATAGGATGACATAGGGTACAAAATAAAAAGAAACATTTAGGAGGAACTTTGGAGGTAGATTTAGAAATAGAAATTATTTATCAAAATTGAAAAGCTTTAGATGGCGTAAAACTGATTGGCTCGCCTGTTTCAAGAAGCTTAAGGTGAGAGAGACACAAAATCAAGTTACGCAATAGCGATTTAGAAATCAGTCGATGGTGATGATCGTTGAAAGTACAATCGCTGCTCGACAACCGCCATAATGTTCATTACCAAAAAGTAACTTTCCAATATAGTATCTATTTGTTAATCAAAAATAAAAAAAAAAATTTTAGTGCCTACATAAATACAATTAAAAAAAAGGAGACTTTTTTCTTAAGTTTGGGATCATTTTTATCTGGACCTAATTTCATATAACAAACCCTAGCGTTATAGCGAAAAAAATGTTCGTGGGAATGTTTCCCTTTAAAAATTAAGAATTTGATTGATGCTCGACAGTTTTTCGTGGGACTTTCATTTCATGGGAGTTTTTGTTCAGGGAAAGTTTATTCCCCCGCAAAATTCACGACAGCAAAACTAATTAATTTTGAGGGAGTAAAATATTCCTATAGGGCCCTGTATTTTGAGAGCTAGAAATACTTGTTTTGATTTGGCGGGAGTCATCACACATCTCCATTAGAGAAACTGCATTCAATAGTAAAATTGAGTACTATGTATCATTCACCATAGTAGTTTATTGGCCGCTTATTATGGATAGATATTTAATGTCGTATTAGTTTTGTTAGCAGGTACAGGTTTTCATTCTTCTCAAGTCGAAAGCAAATTCAATGTTTCGCGCCGATTCTGTGCTAAGAGTACTAAACTTAAAATTTCATTCCAGCGAATGAATACTTGGCTGCTTCGAAACGAGTCACGGACTACATATCGAAAACGAAACCGAACGCCGGCCGGCGCCGCACCGTTTCGTGATCCCAGTTTCTCTCATCTATTGCCACACCGACTTTATTTGTTATTCACGAATCACCCGTAAAAACCATGTTCAAAGACAAGAGGAAACGCAAACCAATTTTTGCCACTTAAAATCCATTTATTTTCTTATCTATATGAATTAAATTCACAATTCCACTTTTAAGCTTAATGGTTTACATTCACTTTTTTAAACTTAGTTACCTTTTAATATAATTTAATTTATTTAGGTAGTTATATAAAAACAAAAATTCTATAAGCAAAATTGGCTGCCACTTACTGCAATGGTGCTTCAGCATCCAAATGATAGCTCCTTACACAGGAAAATCTTAATGGTGGATACTTAGAAGGAGTAAGCTCAAAATCACTTGAAACCTCCCGTTTGTTGCGTACCAATATAATGGAATAGTTCTTCCATTGCAACTGGCAAAATCGCTTTTTAGGTGTACTTGCAATATTGAATTCGATATAATAAGTAGTGAAGTTAGCGTCGATGTCATTTGCGGGGGCAACACTGCCTCTACGCTTACCGCCTCCGCCATAATAATGATCGCCCTTTGGGAGTCTTTGATTCTTCTTGAGCATCAGTGTCACTGTATCGCCATGCAAACGATAATGTCCACGCAAAACTTCAGAACGCAACTGGTTCAGGTTTTTCAAGCGTGTAACTCCCTGTGCCGGCTCATCTGAAGATGTCATCATTAAGACTGTCCCATCGGGCAAGAAACGTATATAGCGGTAGTATTCTACCAATTGAACCGGTCGATAGAACTGATCTTGAAAACTATTCTCTCCCAAACGGAGATAAGTTGTCTTGCTTATATAGCAACCATTGAAGTGAATGCGTTCCCGTTCAATGAACATATGTCGCCAGCTATCATACGGTGTGCCTGTGATGCATCCAAGATTAACACCCCACACTCTGGAAAATAGAAAATTATGAGTAGCATTAGATCTTTAAATTAAAATTTGAAACTTACTTCAAACATGCCTGCCTCCAGATTTCATCATCTCTAGCACAAAGATAGATTCCCTTGCACACAGCAGCACATTGTTCCAAGGATTTCATGTCCAACTGCGTCGATACAACCCAACGAAGAATATACAGCAGTATCTCTGTTGGCAAATCTGAAATGTGCATCTCAGTTCCGATGACACCTGCATCACGATTACTCATGATTAACCTGCCTTGCTTAGCTATGTCATTTTGAAATCGAATAAACAAATCCCCTTCTAGCGGCTCCTCGACTTCATCATCTGGTTGCACATCAATCTTTCCCATAGAAGCCATTACATTATTATTATTATTCGATTCGTTTTCAACTTGCTGGGGGATTTTGCTTGCTTCGTAAGCCTTAAATTCAATGTCAGGATCAAGCTGAACAGCTCGCCGATAGAATTGCAAGGCGTCATACACTTTGCCACGTTGTTCAAGTTCGACAGCATGTTTGAAGAGAGTTTCAGCTTGTAGTTCGGGGCTTGTTTTATTATCCAGCGAGAGCGATTGGTTAAGCAAAGCATTTTTGTTGTTTGGTGTTGATTTTTCATCCGGTTTCAGCTCTTTTTGCCAATTTTCTCGAAACTCGTCTAAAACTGAACGAAAATCATTTGCCATGTTATCCATTCTGTTAGCTGTGGTGGTGTCGGACGACGAGGAGGATGAAGAGTCGGCTTCAGCTTCATCATCTCCATCTGATTTGCTTCCACTTTGCTGCAATTATTATTAAACAATATTAATGACTTTTTCAAAACAACTACCTACAATAGAATGTTAAGCTTTGTTAAAGCCATAATTAATTGTATTTTTAATTCAAATCAAATTCTTAAAAAAGTTATGGGCAGGACAATTATTGTCGTCTACCAGATTGGCAAAAACAACTACATTGGGAATGTAGTTTTTGCTATTAGCATTCGATTAAAGTTCAACAATTGTTAATAGCAAGTCAAAATAATAACACCTTTATTACAGTGAACTTTTGAACAAGTGCATTGACTTGGCATAGTATAGTCGATAAGTTAGAAAAAAATTCTTGAATTGAGCAAAAAGTTTATAAAGACATTGAGGAACATGTTATGGAGTCTTATGCATTTGAAATCATGCCCATAAAACTTGTTTTTAAGGACGATAATGATCCAAAAAGTCCTCAGCGGATTGCAAAGAAGATGTTTGCGTATTCAAGAAGTCATTTTTAAGATTAGACCGTCCAAAGCTCGGGCCTAAATTCTATAGAGAACTTGTGGGGAGACATAAAGGGATGGTTAAAGTAAAAAACAAAAAAAAACATTTTGATCAGAATGTTCTAAATATTAAGGAAATCTGATAGAGTACACCACTATCAAGATTCCATGCCTTACGCGAAAAAATGCAAGAATTTTGTCCGAAATTTAAGGTTTTTCTACAATAAATTCACATTTAGGCCGCTCCCTGACTTGTCGGTACGGTATCGGTACGGTAAAATCTGACGTACCGCTTGTGTACCGATTACATGTATTTCAAAGGGTGCATGCTGATTAGGCGGAATCGGTACGGTATACATGCGGTATACCGAGCCGCCGTATGAATGGGCAGTAAGCAATCGGTAAATACCGCGTGTATTGTGTAAAATATCATCGTCAGATATGGACTTCCACGTTAAAATTGTATTGGAAGTGGAAAAATACGAGTTTTTATACAATTACAAATTACAAGAATATTCAAGAAAAGATCTTACGGACAAGGCATGGATTGAAATTGCCAACAAAATAAAAATATCAGGTATGTATTCTTTGTAATAATTCTTTTTTATTATTAAATGCAACGGTTATATTGCCATGGAAGTGATGCTCTAGGCAAAATAAAATAATTTGTCAAATGTTTTCGAACTGTTGGTCCAGATGATCTGGAATTTACATCAACAATATCTTGTGCGAAATTAAATGAACGAGTCTGTGAAACCTCAAACTCTGATGCAGAATATGGTGCTCCATCTCGTTTCCTTATGAAATTGTGTAAAACACAAACCGATTTAATAATATTATTAACTGTATGGAAGTTTAAGCAACGAATAGGGGTTAAAAGGACTTGAAACTTTTGTGTCATCATTCCAAACGCACACTCTATTGTCTTTCGTGCTCGAGAGTGTCTTTAATTGTAGATCCTTTTGATATGGAGCAACGAGAACGAGAAGCTCGTTATAGGTATTCTTTTTCATTTTATACATGGATTGGAACCTTTCATCATCTTGTGAAACTTCTTTGGCCGCAACAAACAGTCGACAAAACAAATTTTTTTCAATATATGGATGTCGCCAGTATTTTTTTCTTTTTATACGCAAACGCGTATAAATATAACATGCAATTGCATCTTCTTCTGAGGACAAATTTTTTTTCCGGATTCTGAGTTTTTAGATTAAAAACCGAAAGTATACCGACAAGTGAAGAGACAGAAGCGGTATCGGTATGCTTTCGGTACGGTAAGAAAACCCGCTTACCGATACCGTACCGACAAGTCAGGGAGTGGCCTTAAATTGATGTTTTTTTTTTCCCACCAATATTCGTATGCTTATATTTTTTAAACATTACTCAAAGTGTACCGTAGTTCATGGGCTATTATTAAAACCACTACACAACCTCAACAGATTTCCCAAACAAAAGTTATGCATTTTAAAATTTTATAAAAATATCGTTCTTAATTAGGCCGCCACGACTGTATGTATATGAATTTATGAAAAAAAAAATTCAAAAATCGTTAGAGCGGTTTTCTTAAAAATTAATTTCTTATGTAATATAAAAATTCTTGAACGAATTCTGCGGCGACCAAATGCCTAATCAGTGGAAGGAAAGTTACCTTCTTCCAATCTACAAGGGGAAGGGTGATACCTGAAATTGCTACAGCTACCGTTTGATCAAGCTGATGTCACACACCATGAAGATCGTTGAGCGTATATTGGATGGCCGCCTACGAAAAATAATACGGCTATCTGACGACCAATGCGGGTTTGTTTCGGGTAAATCAGCCGCAGATTCTATTCAGAGTATAAGAATCAGAATGAAAAAAAATCTGAATTCCTCGAGAGATTTGCATATTGTATTGTTTAATTTTGAAACAGCATTCGACAGGCAACCACGAGATCTGATATGGGTTGCACTTAGGCAACGAAGAGTTCCGGAAGTCTACGTGCGGATGGTCATGGACATGTACGAGCAAGTTAAAAGAAATGTAAGATGCCCCGCAGGAATCACCGAAGAGTTCCCAATTAGAGTAGGTGTGCACCAGGAATGCGTCTTGAGTCCTTTCCTCTTTATTACTGTACTTGACTGTCTGCTTGAGGATAAGGTGACGGACCCCAAAGTGAAAAAAAAATGAATTTGCAAATATATCTTCTTATCTTCCTTCTTAGCATTATCATTTTAAATCACACTTATTTGGTTCATTTAAATGTTTTATTTTATGACTAATAGCAACAATATCGAATAAATATACAAAAAATTTATTCTTTTGGCACAAAATATTAATAAAGAAGTTTCACATCAAAAAATTCTTCGACGGCCAAATACAACTGCCATTTTTTGTTGGAAAAATTGAGAAGTGGAAGTAAAAATGGATTTTTTTTTAGGAAAAATTGAGAGAGTGGAAGTAAAAATGGAAGTGGGCCGGAAATATTTGACATTAAAATAAGAATACTGGAAGGATAGCTTTCTTACACTTTCGTTTTTAAGAATAACCTAAAGCGAAGACGGTCGAAATTGAAATATCGCTTTCAATGCAATCCGCCGCGCTTTCCGGAATCGGCCCATTGTGTCCTTGCAACGAGCGCTTGATGTATGGGTAGATGTTCTGGAGGGAAATGGATACCGCATTAGCGCGAAAAAGACCGAATACCTATGCTGTCTATCACAGGACTATTCTATTCTATCTATATATCTATTTGAATGGAACAGTGCTTCCCAAGTGCGAATCTTGGATCAATTATCAAAAGCCAGGGATCTTGTAATGACGACATCAGACGCGTAAGCGTAGGGTGAATGAAGTTGCGGGAAAACTCTGCCATCTTCGGTGATAGTAAAATGCCCCCTAAGCTGAAAGGAGAGCTCTACACAGCAGTTGTTCGTCCAGCGCTTACATACGGTTCACAGTGTTGGAAAATGTACAAGAAGTATGAGAGTAAATTGACGGCAGGTGAAATGAAGATGCTTCGCATGACACCAGGAGTGACAGCGTGATAGAATAAGAAGCAAGAGAATCCGAGGAAGCCTACACGTCAAAAATACCATCTTGAACAAAATACAGCATGACCAACTACCAACCCAGTTCAAAAGGCAATTGCACAAGAAATTCCAACACTATCGCGGAAGAAAGGCAGGCGCAAAAACTCCTGGATGAAATAAATGCAACGACACCTGCATTTAGTTGGCCTCAGACATGGAACAATCCAAAACCGGGAGGCCTGTCGACGTTTTCTGAGGTCAACCCGGCGAACCCCACAAGTGGAACCTTAGGTGAAGCAGTTGAGTGGGATAGTTCTGGTCCCCCTCGAGATCATGACAATCGCCGATTAAATGAATAAGAAGATAAAAATTAATTTCAACATTTTTAATAACAAAATTTGGTATGCCAACTTTTAGTATTTAATTAAATACAATTTTGCACAAAATTAAAAAAAAAAACTCAGTTATCCGTTTTCAAGATATCAATATTGATTTTAAAAAAATCAATATTGATTGAAATCGGTGTAGCCGTTAACGAGAAATTTGAAAACCGAAAAATCGGTTCTATTACAGGTGCCCTTAACAACCGTTATTGGTAAACATTTTTTTTGCCACAATATAGACCATACAATTTAAAGTAACTCGTAATTTTTAGAGTCATTTTTAAAATAAATACATTTTGGTATATTGGTTTTAGGGCGGGTTATTTCTTGAGCTAAAAAAAAATAAAATTTCCCTCTAGGGAATCACCAAATAATCTTAAGTCCAAAGTTTGAAGAAAATCGCTTCAGTGGCTTAGGCTGTAGGTCGAGGTACAGGCAGACTGATAGACAGATAGAATTTCGGGACCGACTTTTTTCGCATTCATCGTAATGTTAGGGACAATTGAAGCGCTTAGAAGATGAAGGACGTAAGCGACATTTTTATACATTTGAGTTATCAGCATTTAAAGTTTATTGCCTATAACTTTTCTTATGAAAATAATAAAAATACTGTATGGATAATTTAAAGTTAATAAAACTTAGGTGAATTTAATTTTAGTAATCTTTTTTATTTAACGCAAATAGTTTTTGAGTTATTTACACTTTTGTGCATTTAACACCTTTATCTAGGAACCTTTTTGTATTTAATTTAATGTTTTTTTTTATAAAGGTGTTAAGTGAATTTTCAATATGTTGAAATTTACTTATTTTTTGTTTGTTTTTTCTCTTTAAATTCTCCAGGACCTGCTGATGCATTTATATAAAACCATTGATGTTCAACACGAACGAATTTCATCTGTTCTTTTAAATTTTTAATTTTTTCTGCAGAATGTTGGGCATAAAATCTTGAATATAATCAGGACGTTTGTTACTTTTGGCTATAGTAACCTTACTAAAAGGAACATATTCATCATAGCATTCTTTGTTAAGGTAAGAACCATACTCCCTGCGAATCCATTTTATTATATATATATAAAGCAATAAAGTTAAAATAAAATTAGTTTGCTGGGGTATTCGTGAGGGAAGTTTCGTCTGTTTTTTTGTAGTAAGGCTTGTAAAAGTATGTTCAAAGGAATGGTATTCAACGAAATCTTACACAAGTCACTTCCGGTTAGGTTTTGAAGCAGAAACGTTACACCAAGAACTAGATTTCATTCAAAAATTTCGAATTGTCAACATTTTAAGGAAGTCTGTCAGGGCGCTAGTGAAGAGATTTCGGTCAGCCTTTTTGCCGTGACACTTGCAAAGGGTCGTGTAACGATTGGCATCTTAACTAGTGTTTTGGGATTTTTCTTCAACTTTAAATGAATGAATCAATTCGGGGTATGATGCACTGCGACCTTAGATCTATTGTGCCCCCATCTAGAGCTGAATGAGACTGCTCACTTAAAGCTCATCCTCCAAAATTAGTTCTTTGATAAACTTAAGTATTTGGAGTATTTTCAGTGAGGGTAGGTCCCTCTGCTCTATCTGGTGACTTCTCAGATATCTATGTCTATGATGCACAAGTGCATGGCATTTGCCTAATATGTGGTCAGGTGTTTCCTCCTGGATATTGCAGAATCTACAGGTTGCACTGCTCATTAAGCCGAGAATACTGAGATGTCCCTTTAGTTTGCAGTGACCAGTCAGTAAACCCGTTGTTATACTTAGGCTGTTCCTGCTGATATTTATGCAGGCTTTGTAGCGTTTTTAATTGTAGTTCCCAAGTAGTAGTTTGGCTTGCCTAAGTTTTTTGGGGTTCTTTCCAAATTTTGGATCTTTTTGCCTCCTTTTCTGATTTGATCTTATTTTTGATCACATTTGCTTTTGTTTTGTTGCTCCTATTTTGGCTAAGGAGGTAACCCGGTACCCAATCGAGTTAGACATTGTTATTATTGCCGAGTTTATTTAACCTTCGCAAGCATTCCCATACCAGTTTTGAGCTAATGGCGTAGGAGCTTAACGCTTTAAGCGCGGCTTGGCTATCTGACATGATGGCAATGTGCCGATTTCGGTAGTTTTTTTCTTAAGTTCTGCACATTTACCTATGGCGTTTACTTCCGCCTGGAAATGTCCCATCGGTACAGACAGTTTGGTTCCTGGCCCATATATACCCGCCCCAGTCACTTCGGACGTTCTCGATCCATCAGTATACTATTTGACTACAAAAGTTTTCTGCTGGGGTGTTCGTCACGGAATTTCGGTCTGCGCTTTTGAACTTAAGCCTGTGAGAGTGTCCTGAAGCAAATAGAATTCGAGCAAATCTTAAGCAAATCACTTGACTTTTGTCATTTCGTCACACCTTTAGGGTCAATTTAACACCCATTCGTCAAGGGTATCGGCTATATATTGGCATGGAGTACAACATTACACAAATGACTTGACTTTTAATGTCGTTGGCACTTAGTCATGCTTTCAAATTGTGTGTAAGACTATTCAAAATTAAGCCATCATGTTAAGCCACCTGCGTCGGTATATTCAAATGTGAAGCCTTTTGTAAAGGCATTCGCTGACGAAAGTGTTTTTTTTTATTAAGCATTGTGTAGCTGTTTGCGTCCGATTTCGCCTTCGATTGTATGAGCCGTAAATATGTATATAACAACTGTATATAAGCAACTAAGCATATGGCAGACAAAATATATAGAAGCTGCGAGCAGGGTGTCGACGCGAGCATAGTGTCGTTTTCAAGCGGATAGGTAGCTATAAATTAGCAGGGCGTCGCGTTTACAAAATTCGTTTTCTCCTCTCTTATCGAAGTAAAATTTCATGAAGAAAACTTATAGAACAATTAATGGCATATTTGAACAAACATTTATTGATATTGGTTTTGAATTAGGGCTTTGGAAGAGTTGCATCACAAAATTGTACTTTTTCCCAAAGTCTATTATAGGTATGTACTTCTCTGTTCATATATAGGTGTCCAGACATTTTCCAAGTCCGCTTGCAAGACGCTGTAATTTCATATTTGCATATTAAATTATAATTTTTTTTTTTTTTTGAATTTTGTATCTACTAATTCTTAGGGCATTTAGGAAAAAGAAAAAAATTATTGTCAAAAAAGTGTCTGCGTAGCTTTATGTTATAATTATAAACGCCTGTGAACACATACCAAATGACATCTGATGCAACAACAGCTCAAGGTCAAGGTATCTTAAATTTTGGATCCACGTTCGGTATAAGTCGTTTAATGAAAGACAGTCTCAATAGGGTCTAAGTCCCGCAATACCGCATTCGTATTTCTGCAACTGAACCGTGCAACTAGTGCCGTGCATTGCATTTAAAAGACCTGAGGTCTTGCAGGCCTAAAATGCTTGAGCGATTTTCTTAAGCTTGGACTGAAGGTTCAATCCCTACGGGATATCTAAATTATGTTTAGCTTTAAAAACATCAGTACACTTTTTTTTCCATATAACCACTATAAGAAGGCTTGTCTTTATTTTATGGTGTTATCATTGGTAAAATAAATTAATTTATTTTTGATTTAAATCTGTCAAAACGAAGATTTTACATTCCAATGGACAAATAAATTGATTTATTTTTTGATTTAAAATCAAATTTGCAGATCTAGATTTTTCGGCAGATTTACCCATCTTACACTAATACCAATACAATTTTAAGTTGTCACTTTACAAATTTGTTTGTATTATTTGAATTTATTTCGGTTAATGAATTTTGTGTTCTAAATATAAAGGGAAGAGTTTCTAATATAAAATGGAAGCTGTTAAAAATTAATTGTAAATTCATGAAGCTCATTGTTTTCTTCTGAAAGTGCATCAAGTGATGACGAGTTTTGTGATGTTATGAAACATAAATAAAATTACACGAATGCAATTACAAAAATAAATCAATTTGAATTTGCGTTCGATTCGCCACGAAATAAATCATTTTTTAGCTTGAAATCTGAATTTACCAATCGAAAACACCATTAGTAAAGAAAATCAGCTATATATAGGCGCAGACAGACAGAATTGCGTGACCCAATTTATTAGTGTTTTCTACTCGTAAATGGTAGATATTAAAATCTGGAGTTCGTTCTTTTTGACTCCTATATCGCAGTGAAAAAATGGGTGCAATGAAGATTTTCACATCAAAGCATGATATGTATAGGTACGGAAAACAATAATATACATATACCTACATATATATGTTTATACATATATTATGCACATCATAGTTTATTTCTGAAACGCAAAAGCCCTGTCTAGGCACACGTCCCTTTTTTTTAATTGGGAGGGTATGGTATTTTAGTCGTAATATTTATTAATTAATTTGACAGCATGAGTAATTCTTGGTTCAGATCTGGGTAGGTACCTATAGCTAAAAACGTACATAGATATTAACATTATCTGAAAACAACATTGAATCTTGTTTGTTTATATTTTTAGCCTTACGGCCGCCGGTCTTACCATATTTTCAATGAGAAGAATTATGTTTTACTTCCTTTTTGTCTCTTTACCAACTGCTGCAGGGAGGCTCAGCGATAAATAGCTCACGGTCACTGTACCTTATGATGAATGGGCGATTGTTAACTTCTTGATATTGTAATTTTACTGAGACTGTAAGTTGGAAACCCTTGGCCATATTATTATATCGAGACAAACCGATTGGAATCTCTCACGCAATCTTCCGACAAAACTTTACTTTGTTCGAAAAATCAAGATTGAGTGCTGTTTTATATTGTTGGGTCGAAGGATATTTTGATTTTGATAATAGGCTATCTCGTTTGGAACTATCCAATCAAATGTTTTTCTTATTGATTTTGTTATTATATTATTTAACTTCGTGAAATGTTCTTGTACTTAAGTTTTCTTTTTTCTTTCTTTAAAATATTTGTGTTGCGTATGGGCCCGGCCTTATACGACACAACACTTAGTAGTGATGTTAAACTGTTTTTCTTCTAATTGCGCACTTGAATCATTCCGAATAAAATCCTTAGTGGGGGACATTCTATGATATAGGGCAGATAAATATTTATTTTATGCAAATTGAACCATACACAGCAGAATTATTTTTGTTATCATTCCGAAATTGGTGAATATAAGGATTCGCATGGACACTTCGTCGAATCAAAATTACAGGATTTACAAACACAAACGCAAACTCTTGTAGCAAAACATCCTTTTTCCAGTTTTTTATATACTCGTGGTGAAATGCAACTGTCATTTTTTTTACGATTTTGTTGCATCATCAGCTGATTGGGCACATTCGAAGTCTCAATGAATTGGTGCATTCAGCAAGTATTGGACGCGTTCGATAATTTTACCAAAGCATTGGCCACTTAGACCAACTACTAATTTTCTTTCAACTACAGTCAAAACAAACTTATTTAAAGCTTTTATCTTACCGATTATATCATATGGCTGCGAGCTATTTACCAACATGGATAACGAATGCGGTAGACAACTAAATGTCGCTTTTAATAGCTGTGCCAGATATGCTTTTAACTTAAAACGTTGTGAACATATTTCAGGCTATGTTAAGGAAATTATTGGATGTTCTTTGAACGCATAGTTAAACTTCCGAAAAGTTCTCACCTTGCAAAAAATCGCTGTAGATGAAACTCCGTATTACATATTCAACCTGATTAAACCCGCGAGATCTGAAAGAACTTTACAATTTATTTTACCCAGATATAAATATTTAATAAGTTTTCGGCATTTTTTTATATATGCGATTTATCTGTGGAATCTACTCCCTCAAGACAATTTACTTAACCAATTTAAAAACATACTTTTTAACCACTTTTCGGAAACCTACTTATGGTGTTTATGCAAATTTTAATTAAAATAAATATAATTATTTACCTACTTTTTTGTTTTCTTCTTAAAGACTATTGTGTAAGTGCTAATCACTTTTTTCTTTAATGTATATGTTTCTTTTTCTTCTGTAAAATTATTCTTTTTATCATGTAAAACAAACAAATGTAAATTTTTTCCTGTACTTATTATAAGTTTAACTTTCATGTACAGTTGATAACTAAATAAATTCAAATTCATGTTGCGCAGGTGCCTGTCCACATTGGATTTTTAATGCTGGGTGTTAATATGTTCGTTGTGTTCATGCGATGAAGAGTAAATCCTCTCAGTTCAAACTACCCGTCCCGCAAGTCAACGATAAAAGCCCAATGATGCTATCTTCCACCCTTGAAATCCATCTATCTCTCACTCACAATACAAAAAACTTCCATGTTGAATCCGAGAATATTGTTTGAAAGTGGCGAATCGGTGCATTATGGGTGAAATCTATTCATCTCTTTTTCACTCACATAAAATCTACCTGTCGCACTGCATGCAGCTAGCATTAAAAATCCAATGTGGACAGCCACTATCTCGTATACTCGAGTATCCCTACACCCCATTTAAGACTCTCCCAAACCAATGCGGAACATTCGTTACGTCGAAAAATCATTCGCATGTCAAAATTTATTTACATGGTGATATATGAGAGTGATGCCCACACACCATACGTGGCGGAGAAACATATGAATTAATTTTGACTGACGAATGTTTCTTCACCGCAACGAATGTTTCGCATTGGTTTGGGAGAGCCTTTAATACTACGTTTCCACCAACCACTAAACCGAGATTTCGGTAATAAGATTTGTTTGGTGTTTCCACTGCACAAAATGAAGATTATCGCAAAACATTCAAATGGTATTTCATTTTGTTGATATGAAATGGAAGTGAGATAGATAGTTTTTGTTTAAATTTCCATCTGTCAATAAACGAACTAATGTTTCCAAGTAGATTTGAATGAGTTTTATTTGAAATCTTCATTTGAGGAGATTAAAATTTGTATGGTAAATCTTGTAGATATCAAAGAGATTTGTGATAATCTTGCTAAATCTCGGTTTAGTGTCTGGTGGAAACGTAGTATTAAGCCTTAAGCCTGATCCACATCTGTGTCGTGTGTTGTGTTGTGGAGTCGTGTGTCGCTATCGCTACAATGTATTTCATATGCGCGTAGAACCATATTTGTCTCGTGTGTTTGTGTTGCAGTGTGGCGCATAAAATATATGGAAGGACAGCGACACACGACTCCACAACACAACACACGACACAGATGTGGATCAGGCTTTAACTACATAGACCTACTTTTGTACAAAAGTACAAAAGTGGGAAATTAAAATGTTCGCTAAAGAAACATACTTACAAAAAAACATACCAAAATTGTTCTGAAACAGAAATTAAACCACCATGCACAATTTTCCATTGTTTTTTTTGTTGCAAGCAGGTGCCTTCAGAATAGATATTTATTTTTCACTTTTGTACTTTTGTACAAAAGTAGGCCTATGTAGTTAAGCCTTTATGGTGGATTTACATGTATCTCCATCTGCACAATGCAGAAAGTAGAGCAGGACAGATATGTTTATGGCCTAAACCGGATAGGTTAACTTATGTCGATTTCGATTCAACAAAAAAAATCGATTTTTTGATCTTTTTCAGATTTCAATTTCTATTCAACAAAAAAAAAGATCGAATTTTTTGGTGGTCTGATTTATTTAGATCAATTTTGCAAATCTTGATTTCAGGCAAAAATCTACATAGATTTCACACGCACACCAAACTAAAGTGACATTTTTATCCAAATCAATAGAAAATGGCACAATTGCAAACATAAGTACATCAAATCACGTTTTGAGTTTTTTTACCTGGATTGATCTAGTCTGACCACCAAATCCAAAATTTTTGAATCGAAATCGACATTAGCTTTAAGTCAGCTGTTCTTGACATTTCTCTACAGATAGCTGAGTATACGAGAATTTTTGAGATAGATTGAGATGATTCAGTCAGCTCAGTCAGTGGAATATTGTTTCAATTGTTTTTTTTTTTTGCAAGCACGTATCTTCAGCATTGATATTCATGCCGATTACTGAATCCGAAAAACTCGATCCGCAGTGATTCACAATGCAGTCGCATATCTTCTCTTTATTTTTCATGTTACATGAGTAGATGGGAAAGTAAGCACTGCACTAACGGATCGAGTTTTGCGGATTCTGTAATCGGCATGATTTATTTCTCACTTTTGTACTTTTTGGCAAAAGTAGGTCATTATAGTTTAGCCATTAAGGGTATTCATGCAAGGTCGGAAACTTTCCGACGTCGTAAAATCGTAAAGTTTCCGACACACGTTTCATGAACGCCCCTTTATTTAACTGCATTATGATGTGGTGAACAAATTCGGCGGACTTAATTTATTTTGTTTAAGCGTTTGAAAATAATAATTAAAAATGCTCTGTGTTACTGAAATATTTGTTCTTGTTAAATGTTGCATGAAAACCCTTATTAAGGGTACTCATGCAACGTCGGAAAACTATCGTAAACGTCGTAAGCTTCGGAAAGTTTACGACGTCGTAAACGAACTGTCACAATTTGTATGAAAACGTCGTAAATGAAAGTATAGTAAACGTGGAAAACTTTTTATAAAAGTATTATGACATTTTATGTATCAAAATTTGACAATAACAAATATTTCAGTACCACAGAGCATTTTTAATTATTTTTTTCAAACGCTTAAACAAAATAAATTAAATCCGCCGAATTTGTTCACCGCATCATAAAGGCTTAACTACATAGGCCTACTTTTGTACAAAAGTGAGAAATAAATATCTATTCTGAAGAAACCTACTTGCAAATAAACAATGGAAATTGTGCGGTTTAATTTATGTGTCAGAACAATTTTCGTATGTTTTTTTGCAAGAATGTTTCGATAGCGAGCATTTTAATTTCTCACTTTTGTACAAAAGTAGGTCTATGTAGTTATGGCTTAATGCAATTAGATAAAGGGGCGTTCATGAAACGTGTGTCGGAAACCTAACGATTTTACGACGTCGGAAAGTTTCCGACGTTGCATGAATACCCTTATTATATTTTCTGTGTGCATCGACATTAAAAAAAAAAACAAATGCAACCAATTCACTTATCTCTATAATACACTGGATAGTGGATTCCCTATACGTATAACAGTTTTTTGTGAAGCAAATTGAATCTGAAAATTGTATCCTTGCACACTTTTGTCTCTTTTTTTTACCGAAGGAAATAAAGAGATAGTTTTTTATCATCACAAAAAATCGTGCATTGATATCAGCTGTTTGTTTGACAGCACTGGTTTGGTTTGTTTGTAGTACAAACGCAAACGAAAACAAAACATAAATAAAATTGTTTAATTTGCTATCGTTTTCCATTAATTTTAATAAGTGTTCATTAAAAATTGTAATATTTCTCTTAAACTTAAATACATGTTGAAGAATTGTTTAAGAATTGTTTCTGCGTATTTAACAGATAAAATATATACCGAGCGCTCGTTTTCCGTAGTACGCGTCTTATAAAATGTTATAAAATTAAAATTGTTAATTAAATTAAAAGTATCTCGAAATATTGTATGCGTGTGTTTACAAACTGAAACTATCTTAGCCAGTCTTGTTCATGAAAGATGGATTGTGCTCTAAATTGGAGGCTGAAGAACTGCACCAACAAGATTTTCCAAAACTTGTTGAAGGTGTTAAGCGTTTGGCAAAAAAAAACGGATCCTATGGTACAATGTATCATTGAAGAATCTGCAGAACACATCATTGTTGGGATGGTCTCTCAGAAGATATTGACAAGGGTGATTTGATTTCAAAGGACGATTTCAAGATTCATTAATTCTGTTTCAAGACTCGAGTGGCAAGCGATCTTGGCGTCGCGATATCTTTATTTAAACTAAAATTATGAATTTCAAAAACCACAGTGTATTAGTGTATTAGTGTATTATAGAGATCAGTGAACCAATTCCCGATTACTATTTTTTGACATTTTTATTTAGATGCTAGTGTAATACGAGCCTTAAGAATTTGAATTGAGAACATGTTGCTAAAAACTAATTTCACCACAGTTCACTGAACGCACACCAATTACAAAAAAAAACTGTCAACATTTTTAGATTTTTTTTCTTTACTTTTTTCCTTTTTGTGTCCTTTTCACAAACAAAATTTATTTTATTCTATTTTTTTTAATAAATTCGATAAAATTGCAATATAAATATGGAAAATTCTGTGGATGTAAATATAGAAACTGACGTAGTAACTGGTGAAACAGTCGCACACATTGTTAATTCAATTCTAGAATTTCTATTGTACCAACGAAATCAAATCCCCTTTGTTTGCAAAACATTTAAATATTTAATTTCTAAATGGAAAAGCACCGAAAACAACGATGATGCACCAAGCAATTTCCAGCTTGACCGACAAAAAGATTTGGCCAGACAGACAATAGATTGTATCAAACAGATGGAAGAGGTAAACAAAATAGCACTACAGCAACTTTAAACTATAGCCTTTAACAAATCATTGTTCATACAGGTTATAGAAAGAGGATTCCAACAAAGCAACATATCACGAGTGCGATTTCTATTCGGTTCTACAGCTACATTTCCCAAGGAAGCCTACACCATTGTCGTTCCATCAATTTCCAGAATTCACTCATACGAGCACCACAAACTCGAGACTCCAGTTCTCAACAAAGCCTTGATGTACGTCGTATCCTGAACAACTCCAATTAATACCATATCTCAAATATATCTTTCTTTTCTAGTTCACTATTAACGTCTAACTGTCTTTACAACACATTCTCCACGAATCTTTCCTCGACTAATGTATTTCTGGAATTGGAAATGCCCGACCAAGATGTAGATGGATGGGATCAAGTGTTCTCTACAGATTTGTGTGAATTGCCAGCTAGTTGCAAAAACATCCATATCAACTTAGTGCATGTAATGCCGTCGGACTACATTAAGACCAAATGCTGCAAGGAGTTGATGATATTTGAAGATTTCGCTAACTTATCGGTAGAAAATCAAAGTTCGGAGATGTTAGATAGTAAGACTGAAAACACGACACAAGTTGGATGGTGGGAGGCGTCGACTATTGTTAGAGGATTTAAGCAAACAGCAGTCAAAGGCAACAACATTTGGCAATAGTAAATCGGGTTTTATTTCCTCAAGTAATATACATACATATTTTAAGATGAATCAAATAGACTTTAAATGTTAAATAGCAAGCGGATAGCAATGGCACAGATATAGTGCTAAGAGGAGTGGGTTCGAGTCACATTACCGGATGCATTCTTTTCTAGCTCTATTTTTAACTGGGGGCCATCCTTGGAATTTTACGACATCATTAACACCTTATTCTTGTGAGGGACTAAGGGAAGGTTGACAGGAATTTATCTTGGGAAACCAAGATTCGATTACCCTGTGGAGTTTTTCGGCATGCTGGCGTTTTAGCTCGGCTATAACTCGTCGGAAGGGTTTTTTTTCCGATGTCCGTTCGTCCACAAATTTAGTAAAATCATGCCGTGTCAGGAACTTGGGGAAGGAAGCAAAGGGGAAGTTCATCCTTTATTAGGAAATTGTAAAACTGTATTCACTGGTGTAACTGCCGAAAGCATACCGGTATTGGGAAATATGCAGGAAACCTGGGTCCTTATTACGTTAAACGATCAAACGATTTCGTTTTTGCAGTACCTGTCCCTTTCTTTGTCCACTCATATCATAGGGACAGATATTGCCAAAACGATATCGTTTGATCGTTATCGTTTTACGTAATAAAGCCCCTGCAAGATTATAGGAAGTGGAAGAGGAAAGACGAGACAAGAGATACAAAAAAAACATGGGTCGGTGTTGTTGATCCTGGCTGTACCCACCCTACACCACTGACTCGTAAGTGTCAGGGCTCCATGGCCGTCAAAAGCCGGAATTTTTATAGACGGCCCTAAACGCTTTTATATTGTATCCCCCTTTTTACATTCACTAACTTACATCGACCAAAGAATGGAAACTGGTTACCACATTAGGTAATCAAGAAAAGACTCCGGATTCAAATCAAACATTTTACTGTTTATTTCAAAAATGTATAAAAAAAGATTTTCTTTTGAAAAAAGTTAAATACAATTCAATCAACAAAAAAAAAAAAGTCGTTCCGTTGGATGAAATACAGTTCATTTCGTTCTTATCTAAACATATTTTTCAAACAAAATTAATGTGTATACATTGAAAAAAAAAAGGAATGAATAAAATACAGTTCATTTCGTTCTTATCTATATATGTTTTTCAAAAAAATTTCACAAAAAAAGGTAATGGGAATGACCTTTAATCAAAAATAAAAAAAGAAGTGACAAAGCCGATCGATGCACGCTACTAATTAATAAAAAAAACGAGTGTAGAAGAAAAAAAGTGATTTATCCGTACAATGGTATACATATATATATGAAAGTATGGATTTTTCTGTTTTTTTTTTTTTTTGTTAAATATATAACACTGTCAATTGAAGAGTCTAAGTGAGAACGCGGGGACGAAACGCCAATTTTTATGGACTAGAGGCCGTTAAAATCTATATTGCATCAATAATAAATTTAATCATTTAAAAATTTGACATAAATGTAACCAAAGTAACATACAGTTTGACTTCTGTTTTTTTTTTTCTTTCAGGAACCGTGAGATCCGTGCGGCTGTTGCCATTTAATTATTAGCTTTTATGTTATTTCTTTAATTCTGGGTACTCCCAGATCATTTCCAATATATATGCAATTAGATGCTTGGAAACAAATATTGTTACGTTTTTTTTATCAGTATTTTCGTTGGACCTTTTCTTATGTCGTATTTTTTCAGGTGGGTGTGGGTAAAGGTAAGAAGGATTTCTTTCTGTTTTTTCACAAACCCGGTTTATCACGTGTAAACATTAATTTAAAAGGAATCAAACTATTAACGTTCGGCTTCGAACTTATACAAAGGATAAAGAAAGTATTAATGACCAAATATGTATGTACATTCATGAGAAACACGTTTAGAAAAAAAAAAAAACAATTATGACGGTGGACTGACTGTTCAGATGGCTGAAGAGGATGTTGGCGGTGGGTTTATCTATTGCGATGTGGCGGGCCGCGTGGTCAATGAAGATGGTGGCACAGGGATTGCCTTGATGTGGGGAACGGGGTGGGCCAAAAACTAGTGCCGACAAAATTCGTTGGAGCCCTAAGGCGGATAAACCCCTTTTGGGTAGTTAGATGGCGATCTGATTAGGATCTTGTGTATGCACAGACAACTTGCTTCTTGAGTGGAATGCCAGGAGCAAAAAAACACCACTCAATGTCCGCCGATGGTTCTTGTGTGGATAAGGGCCTCCAGCGAAGTGCTCTCGTAAGATGTGGGTGCTTCTGACGCTGACGAACGTCCCGCCAGACGGCGCACATCCAAGTGATGTACTCGGAGCAAATCCGCTAAAGCCAATTCACTGCAAGACGGGGCAATCCTGCGATGCTGATGCACTCCGCAGACCAGAAGAAAACAAATCTGTGGGAAATAGATTTTTTCTTTTACAAAGAGAATTTTCCACGAGAAAACAATTTTTCTTCTACTCTACAATTCTTTCTTTAATACCTACCTCGGCGATTTGGAATATTCCCTCGATAATTTTTCATTTACTTTAAACTTTGTATTAAATGCTGACTATGAAGGTAAGTAGCTGGACAATGCTGGGCAGTGGACGGTCGAAATGGAAAAGAATGTTCATTTTCCTTTTTCGATATATCTCTTTGCGAACCTGTCAAACTCAAAAGAAACAGCCAGCACTTTGTGGGGAATGTCAAACAAAAGGAAATTGAAAAAAAAAAACAAAAGCTTGATATTAAATTTTAATGAAGTTCTGCGTTGATAAAAGAAAAGTGATAGAGTGGATAAATTTAAATAAATAATTTTAAAGAAATATCTTAAGATTTCACAAGATTTAAAATTTTTTTTTGATTTTATTGAAATAATTTTACAATTTTTTTTTCTTTGTTATGATATTCCCACAAAGTAAAATGAGACAGCCATATATTGCCATTTGGTAAAGAGCTCTATTCAACTTGATGAGCTTCGTTCATGTATGTACGTTGACCTTAGACTCCTTACACACAAGGAAACTGGGTTGCCGGCAACTGTGAGTTTGTTAGCGAGAAGGGCATAAGAGGAAAAAAACAAATCTCCCCTCTCATCCTTCTCTCCTAAAAAACTAGCTAGTTTCTGGCAACTCAGTTTACTTGTGTGAAAGCCGTCTTAGAAAAAGAAATAGAGGAAGAGGTATTTGTAACATATACAGTGTACGTGAGTGAAGCAATTTTTGAGAACCAGAAGTGTCAAATCGTTAGCGTGTGATTAGAAAAAACAAAAAAAAAAAATTGGTACAAGTTAAAACCAAAATTACTTTGAAAAAAAAAAAACAAATAATTTAAAGTGCATTAATTAGACATTGTGGCGATGTTCTTATAAATTCAAAAAAAAAAAACATGAAGTGCATTGTTCAGGGATGTGGAAATCAACAAAACAAGGGGATAAAAGCTTTTCCTTTCACAGGTGAATTTTAGTATATTTTTCTCAAAAAAAGTGCTGTAAAGTTTTTGTCTTTTGGTTGATGAACTATTAAACAATATATTTAGAATGGGTTCCACTTTAAATTAAGTCAATAATATTATAATTTAGTTGAAAGTGTGCACATAATTTTTTTGTTAGAATTTAAGAACCAGAAATGTCAAACTGAAATTTTTGTTCACAGGGGTGCATGAGATTATATTGGACGTTGAAAGGCGCAACTATCTATTAATCGCCCTTCTTATGAGAAAATTATTTTTTGTTAATAAATCGATTTTTTACGTTTTAAGTTAGTAATAAAATATCTAATTGTTCCGTCGCCAACTTATTAGTTCATGTTTCAATAGGGGTATTCACGATCTGGTGCAACGAGCCTAGTAAAAGTGCGAAATTTTATTTTTTTAAGTGGATCGTGAACGCACTTTTCTTATCTTCTTGCAACACTAAAGAAAATGTCAAAATTAGTTTGACATTTGTTATTTGTTTTTGTTTCGAATATATCTGAAAATTCCAATTTGATTTAATTTAAATTTTGTTCATAAAAAGATGCCAAAAAAACGGAAAAAGAAAAAATTACCAAATCTTAATTATCATCCGAATTTTAAATGGAAAATAGTAGTAAAAGATGATGACGACGTCACATCAATACAATCAAGATAGCAAATTGGATGTATCCAATGAACATACCTTTGTTTCTGTCAAAAACACAATTTACAAATTTTACAATGTTGTATTTTTCTGTTGCAATAGGTTTCGGGTATTGCAAAAGTGCGAAACTGTTGTAAGATTGCACCTTGTATATTTTGTTGTTGTAGTGTTGTAAGATTTTACACTTTTGCACTTTTACAATGATACTAGGCCAGTTGCATCAGATCGTGAATACCCCTAATGTTAATTTGTCTGTTCAGTAAGGTGTCTATCAGTTCATATTTGGTTGTTCATGGTTCGTGTTTAAAGTTTAATCCATTATAAATAATATGTTCTTCGATAGTTAATTAATCTACATAAATACAAAAAGTTAACAGCACTTGCATTGAGAAAAAATATAATAAAACTCACTTGTGAGAAGAAATGCTCCGTTTTTTTTTTTGTTGATTGCTAAATAACTACAATGTCTATTTTATTCACTTGAAAAGGTTTGTCTTTTCAAAGTTTTTTTTTATATATATATGCGTCTTAATTTGTAACACTTTTTTACTGTTCTTTTTTAAAATCTCAATAGCGATTTGACATTTCAGATTGACAAATTGCTTCACGCACGTACTCTTTCTTTTTTTTAGAACATTCCACTAAAACAATTTCGGAAAATAACTAAAATAACTATAAAATGACTACTCTGATGGCGCCCTAGTGAGTTGCCTTAAAGAGCACTCCGTCCCTTCTGTAATGCATTTGTGTTTGCGAAACCTCACACCATTTTAAAAACTGCTTCACTTTTTTCCAACAAGGGCAGTTCCTCTATTTCTTCTTTTAAGGTTGGTACTTTCGTTTGGTGCATTGCCAGATGCTAATTTGCATTCATGGTACGGAATTCCGTGCGGCCTGTTTAGAAGTGAGCCGCAATTATAATTGCAGTTGCTCAATATGGCACCGCCGATAAGCAGAACTGAGGTTGAATACCCGCATCAGTTAGTGAGCATTACGTTACTGAATTGTCTGTATTTGGGATTCCTTCCTAAGATATCGAGTAAAGTAACGAGTATAGAACTCGATTTTTGGCATTTCCTCGTCAGTGAACGAGTGTTTTTTTCATACGATAGATGCTAGGTAGACTAGTTAGCAGTAAAATGGCAGAGAAATAAAATTATTCTCGGGTGGAATCGGCTAAGGTGTTAGTAGATAAATCAATTGTGGTGATCGGGTTGAACCCCCAAAACCCCCCTGCGTTCGCGCCAGCTTCGTATAACATCATACCAATGTGATTACTCGATAGTTCGATAACGTGTAAAAGTTCCTCACTAATTCATTGAAGATGTAATTCGGCCCCTGACTTTTGGTTGCTTATGATTGACTTTTCGTTGGTTTTTGTCATCAGGTTCGGTGACCGTCCCAAAAATCGCGTTGTATCTCCAGCAATTGGTTTCCCTGTGTGACACGGGACTTACGGCCAGTGTGAGAGGGATCGTGATAAAAATCTCTTCAAACGTTGACCGGGAGATTTTTTCCTTCCTCCTACTTCTTGCCCTTCTCGCAGTTTCTGGCAACTCAGTTTCCTTGTGTAAAAGAGGACTAGCTTGTGTTTCTGGAATAAAGTAGGGAGAGGCGAATACACCATTTAAATAAAATAAACAGAACTACAGCTTGAGAAACTGTGCAATTAGTGCCGTAATTTTTGTTTGACATCTAAAATTCGCGGGTTTTATTTTATTTGAATTGTCTGTTGTTTTCGTCACAGATAAGCAATACCTAGATAGGAATCTTTCGTTCGTATCACCCCCCAAAACCCATTTGTTTACATTGTTGTTTTTGTAATTTGATTTCGTGTCGATGAATAGATGTGAACTGCAACAACAACTTAACGCGGTGAATTTGATTTGTTTGACAGTTCATTTTTTTTTTTTTTCATAAATTTGCTGTGCGAAGATTTTTATTCCGGTGTTTGTGATTTTCATTAAAAAATAAATTAACAAAAAAATAATTGTTTCACCAAGCACAATGCCCGCATGGCAAGCGGAACTTAAACGAGTCCTTGAATTTCAATGAAAAATCTTTTGGTGCTTTCATGTTTCTTTCTTCCAATTCGCCAAAAAGCTACTTGGGCAGACGATGCGCGATGAGAACTTTTTGTAGAACTCTGTCGCCTCCGAAGGGGCCCTGTTTGAGCAGAGTATATCAAAGGGCAAAAGACCTAATTATGTTTATGAAATTTAAAAACATAATTTCAATTTTTTTCAGTTCTACAGCACAATAATTATAAAAAAAATCTCGCCAACCAATAATAAGGTTCGAGAAATCAACAAAAATTAAATTCACCATGGCAAATTTGACAGCTACTATATTCTTAGTTTTAGGGTACAGACACACTTAATATATGAAATTATTTTAATTTATACGTAAGGGGTTGGATTGCATCATGGTCAAATTCCGACGTAATTTTTTAGAAATTAATTTAAGGTCCCCCAAACCGATGCGTGGACAACATTTTTGTCAGTCATCGGGTTCATATGGAAAATCGCACCGCTTTCATTGTGGGTACCTACTCACAATTATTTTCATGTAACTTAAGGTTAGACCGCCTTAGGCGGAACTGCACTGCAGCGGAACTGCGATTCAAAATAATTTGTATGAAATTGTATGAAGTTCAGTTGCCGCTTAGTGCGATATAGCTCATACAATTTCATACAAATAATGTTTTGCCGCGTCGTGAAGTGTACTTCCACTGTAGTTGTGTGCGGTCTAACCTTTAATTTTAAAAAGTGAATGTTTTGTTGTCGTGAGTGTTTCGCTCCGATTTAAGGCTCACCCAAACCAATGCCAAACATTCGTTGCGGCGAAGAAACATTCGTCAGTCAAAATAAATTCATATGTTTCTCCGCCGCGTTGGTGTGGGCACTCTCATTTATCACCATGTAAATAAATTTTGACATGCGAATGTTTCTTCGCCGCAACGAATGTTTCGCATTGGTTTGGAAGAGCCTTTAACGTTGATTTGAAAGATCCTTTACACAATTTAAATTGTGTTGCAACAAAAATGGTCTCCTAAGCCGATGTGAAACATTAGGAATACCAACAAAACCTTCATCTGCCAGAACTAATTTGTATGGGATAAAAGAAAGCACCCACAATGGTGTGAATCTCATCTGTTCTTAATTGCAAAAACTGCAATAAAGTCAATTCTGATTGAGGAAAAAACACAATAGGTTTTATCACAAAAGCCATCCATAGTACAGTACGATTTTACAGGCATTACAAATACAACATCGCTAGTAGCTCTACAGCCAATAAGAAGTTATACTACGTTTTCTGTCAAAACAATTTTTGTATGTTTTCTTGCAAGAAGGTTTCTTTAGCGAACATTTTAAATTCTCACTTTTGTACTTTTTTGCAAAAGTAGGTATATGTAGTTAAACTTAAATGTAACTTTCATTTCAACAAAAAAATCAAATCTGTGATAGCAAAATTTGATTTGTTTAGAAAAAAAGATCAAAAATCAAATCTTTCATATAGAAAATTTACACCGGCTACACGATTTTTTTTTGCGACTTCCTTACAACAAAAAAAATTAATCTGCAATCGTCGAAAGGAAATCGGCATACAAGAACCTAGCACATTTAAACAAACCCTTGGATTCTTAAATTATCCGCCATTTTGTTCACGAACCGAGGTGAAACTCGGATTTTTTTTTCACGTACACTAGTGCAAAAATCCGATTTTCACCACCGTCGTCTGCACGTACACTAGTGCAAAAATCCGATGTTCACCACGGCCATTTGACGTTTGAGCTTGTAGGCAAACCGAATTGACAGCCGTAGATTCCCATCTAGGTATTGCTTATCTGTGGTTTTCGTCTTGTAATTTTTGTCGTTGCCTCCGAAATTCGAATTTAATTTTTGTTTATAAAAAATGTATAGAAACAAAAGATATAATAAAGCCGCAAAATCCAAAGCGCCTTTAAATCCAATTGGCGAAGATACAACAATTAAAATACCGGTAAGTTTTGGATTAAGAAAATCATTTTACAGAATAAGAAATGTTCATTGTTGATACAAAAATCAGCGACTAGATAATCCTCCAACGGATAAAGAAAACGCATCAAATGACCAGAATTATGACAAAGAACTTTTTAGTCAAGAAGCTCTCGAAACAATACCCGCGTCCCAGGAACCAACCCAAAGGTATCTCTCGCAAAGAAGCACTCTCTGTCGAACACAGTCGCGAAGCACTCAACGACCGCCAACCACATATTTCGAATTGGTTTTAATAAAATCCGGCGTTAATTTGGATGCTCTCGATAATTTTGTGATTTGTATGTTTCTTAGCTTTATACAGGTTTCATTTTATGATGAGCACTAATTACTGTGTTTCAGCTTGTGACCATGTCTCGTTTGTTTATAAATTTCGAGAGATCTTCGTTAAATGCCAGAACTATCCGTCCAATGTGGAAACTTTCAAAACTGGCCTTCAAAATGCATTGAATGACAAGAAAATGGCAATGAAGTTGCTCAGTGGATGTACTATTAATATGCCAGGAGAAGGGATCCCCTATCAATCCCAAGACAGTATGATTATCAATTTCCTGATGATTGATTTTCTTCAAGAAGTTGTTATTAATATTATTCTGGACAAAGTGGAGGAAATTTCTAGATCGTAAGTTCCTCCTTTTTGCAATGGGCCAGTTATGCAGTTTTAGTTTCCATGTTCATGCACAGAGAAACCTCAGGCAGTTCTGATGTTCCGATTCTTCCGTTGATGTTATCCCAGTTACGATACGTCACACAATCGCACGAGGATTTAATTTACACTCGAATCGTTGATATTTTCGAAAAAGCAGTACAATCTGTACAATGGTACATAATCGCAAATGCTGAGATGGTTCTTAAATCATCTAAACATGATGCATTTGCTGAGATGCTTCTGTAAGTTTGAGGAAAGAGTCTTAAAAAAAAATTAAAGTTTATTTTTTATTTTAGCAACAACTTTGCCCACAACAAGGATGTTTTCCATTCAACAACCATAAAAACATTCACAAACTTGTGTCTTTCGACAAAAATGCAAGTTAAGTTAAGACGGAAAGCAGTTGGCTTCATCAAGAATGAATGTCCGCCAAAAGTAATATATGTGAAGCTCCCTTATGCATTGTGGAACTTTTATTTTTAACATTTTTATCTTAGACTCTACCGCTGTTGATGAAACTTTTGTTAAAAATATTAAATGAAGACAATGACGATGTCATACGTGAGGTAAACAAATATTCAGTTTCTTTGAATTGTCTCACTCATGCTTTTTAATTTATTTTATAGCTTGTAGAAGACTTAAGAGGTATACTAATGGGAGAGTTTGATTGCAGTAAGCCAGATGTGGAACAATCGCTCATTGATGTTTTCAACTACATAACCCAAGGATTGACCAGGTCGAAAAAATTTTTCGATATTTGGCAGAAAATTATTCAAAATCTAGCACCCGCTAATTTCAGGTATGATTAAAAATACAACTCGGTGAAAGATAACATGAATAACACTTAACCGAAACGAATTAAACTTGCATCCTTTTATAAATCACTTTTTTTTTAAAGAAAAATATGACCACTATGCTTCCTCGATAATTGTATAGATTCTAGTTCAAAAATAATGCATTTTATTCAGTGAAGTGTAAAAAATTGTATCACTATCACCAATTTTTGGTCAACTTAAATATAAATAAGCTTCTAAGACCCAAAGAGAATTGTTATACGAGTACTACAACTGTAGGTTGAGATTGAAACCGCTTAACATTCGGTGTTACAAAGCCAACTTTACTGACGAAAAATGTCAAATGTAAAATGCAATTTAAATCGAAATAAAACAAAACTAAATCACCCAAGACTAAATTATATTCCATCGCCCAATATTTTGTGGTGCCTCCAACGCTGATTTTGACTTGCTATATTTGAATTCGTACTTGTAAGGTTTTAATTTTCTGTGCATTTGTGTGATTTTTAGTCCAATTTTTGACAGAAGAGAACGATAAAGATAGAGTTATAAATTTCACCTACCTGTGATTTTCTGTCCGAGAAAATTAAATCACAGTTGGCTAAATGTCATTTTTTTGAGTAAAAAATGGAAGCCAAACATCGTGCGGTGCTTGTCTGGCACATAAGGTAATACGGAATTTACCGTTAAGATGGTAGGGGCAATTATCTAAAAAAAAAAAACTTAAGGTAGAAACAACTCTATTGAAAAACATTGGTAACATCCACAATATCTTAAGCCCAGAAACCCATTCTTGAATTTTATTTTTAAATTAAGTTACTTCAATCGATAGTTTTTGAAAAATTAATTTCTAATCTCAAAACTTTGAGAACGACTCATTCATAGTACATATTTTTTTTACATATACAAATTGATAACAAAATTATCTTCATTTTCTTCAAACAAAGTTTTTTTGAAAGATTTATATTTTCAGAGTAAAAGCGCAAAAAGTACACTGACCGTCATAAAGAAGCAGGCATTTATGAAAAGTTAATCTGAAATATCTCCTGTTGTATGCGAAACAAATAAAAATTTGGTATGACACAAGAGAGACTGTTAATGTACCAATGAACAACTTATGTTTGAGCTCCGAGAAAAAAAAGTTAACGGCAGATAAGAGAATAAATGTTAGCCGAGTCACTTTTTTTAAGTAATTTTATCGTTTCATAAAGTTATAAGCACATACAAAAAATGACGAAAAACGATGGTTTTAATTTTTTTTTTTTTAATTTTCTTAGTCTAATTTGTATGCTTGTAATGTGGGCTGCTGGCAGCTTTCAAAATAAATTCAAAAATTCGATCTTTAAGAGAGTTATACAGTGATTTCAAATAGTAGTCATCGTATTGTTTCCCTTCTTCGTACAATTTTCATGTGAGACATCCCCTAACATTTAATGTTATCTTCAAGTCCGATGCATTGGGGGGTTAAGGAGCAATAGAGCATTTTGGTTTATTTTTGATGATTTTAACACTCCAGCTGCATGAATAGGGGCGCTGTTTGTATGAAAATCCGTGAAATTCGTCTAAAAAGATCTTTGGTTTGCGGAAATAGTACTTCTTACAACGCTTTGTAGTACCACGATGACTGGAAACCGTTCATCATGGTACTTTCAACAACCAAATTTATCATGTAATAGGATATTGCTCCCGAATCATTACGCCTTCTTCTTCATTTTTTGTATGTTCTGCCCAGTTTATTAGCTTGTTTAAGGAATACTGTAAGAGATACTTTATGACAGTAGGATGCTTAGGTACCTGATACGGTGATAGAAACATCGGCCCCATAGGCAATCACTAAAAAAAAATTATTCAGTTTTCGAAAAAATATTTTCAAACTCAAAATTTTGTAAAAAAAAAAAAATAATAAATAATTTAACTTAATTGAATATTTATTTTTGAATACTTTTATTAGGGCCAGTTTGTTAACAGTGGGTTAAATTTAGTATGTGACTTTCATAGGCTTTAATTAACTAACGCTAATCAACCATTAAATTGGCTGATTAGTGAAATCCATGATTAGCAACTCATACTTTGAAATTTTTAAACAAAATTTGATCAACAAAACCTTTGAGGATTTCCCAGCTCCACTAATCATGGATTAAAGATAATAAGCTGTGAACAAACTGGCCCTGATAAGGTGTTAAAAATTAGATGGTTGTAAGCCTTTATAGACTAAGAGCCCGCAGCAATTTTTGGCTGTGTCCATCAAAAATTCCTTCTGTTTTAAGATAAATCCATACTATTTATATGCAAATATAAAAGTCTTGCATGTCGGGGGGCCTTTTAAAATACAGTACATTGACATTTGTATATGATACGTCACTATAAATTACAGTCTGAGATAGCAGACGTCTCTAACTAACTACTTTAAAACCTGGGCTTCCCCTGTCAATTCTGGAAACCCTGGAAACCTAGTCTTTGTCAAAGTTGGAGCTCTACCATGTACTCTAGATTGGATGAATCTCTCGTTTCTGTTGTTCGTTTACGCTCCCTTATAGAGATTTGCGAAGAAACTGGTTGTGAGTTTTAAAGTTTACAGACAATATCTCATAAGGATTGTTCAGTGAGGTTTTTTTCAGATCAGAACAGAATAGAACAGAACAGGATAGAACAGAAATGTCAGACAAGATAGAACAGGCAGCTGCTTGACAGTTGTCAAAAACCTGTTCTAAGTTGTTCTACCTAAAAAGTAAGAACAGAAAATCCTGTTCTATTCTGTTCCAAACTGTTCGGAACAGACTCACTGAACAGCAAATCAGAAGAGTTTGGAACAGAAAATTCTCATTGAACAGCAAATATTTGTACTTTTCTGTTCTAAACTGTTCCAAACTGTTCGGAACAACGTCACTGAACAAAGATATAATAAAATCCCACCATAGTACTTAACCAGTGATGGTTTGTGTGAGTATACATAGTACAGGGATGTGGCAAATGGAAAAGGGTATTTGTTTGGAATTTATACCAAATAATGAACTCTGACTATAGAGTCAATTTAACGGTCAGGATTGCTTGAGTTCAATTAAATAAACCGCGGTGATTCTGGATTGCTTGAATGCAATTTTATAACGGGAGGTACTGGTAGTTCAGGATTGCTTGAATGCAATAAAATAACAGGCCCTAATTCTGGATTGCTTGAATGCAATTAAATAACATGTAATTCCGGATTGCTTTTTCCTTGTACAGGTAAAAGCATACAATGGGTCACCAATTGTGTAATCTCCTCCTTCGGCGTCCTATGCCATGCGAGAAATTTGGAGGCTTATTGGCATATTTTTAGTTACTAGGACATATAAGTTCGTTCAAAGTTAAAATGCAATAAATCTATATAGTAAAGAAAGGTAAAAAATTACTTTGACACAATCTATTCATATGGCTCATAATTTCAGGGTACTTTTTACCGGTTAATCTATAGTCACTAAAACTAATGTGGATTTCCTTTCAACAAAAAAATCAAATCTGTGAAGGGGAAATTTGATTTGATTAGAAGAACAGATCAAATTTTCTAAACAAATCAAATCTTTAATTTTAGAAAGATTTACACCGACTTGCACACACACTAGGAAGATTTGACATTTCCCTGGCTATTGTTTACGTTTGGCTATTCAGTCAATTTGTTCAATTAAATTATTTCCGTGGTGTAAAAGTATAAAGTTCAAGTTCTTCAGTAAATAAAATAAAATAAATTAAATAAAATTTACTATATGTAGATAGAATTACAATTTTCCATTTTCAAAAAAAAATTTAAGAATTGTGCGTTCGGGTCTGTCAAATTGCACACACATACAATCACAGAAAAAAAATTATTTTGTTTGCGAGTTCCTTACAACAAAAAAAAAAGATTTGATCTCCAATAGTTGAAAAGAAATCAACATAAGATGATACCCTTGAAACCCTTGAACTAATGGTCTGTTGATCAATCTTGGAATAAATGTTCTTCTTCTCATGAAAACCAAGAATAAGAAGCATATCTCCCATGAAAGAGAGGGGAAAGTATGGTGGGACTATACTAAATTAAATGAGGGTTAGAGCAAAGGGATAATAATAAAATAATAATAAAAACTGTTTTAAATTTTTGTTTAACGATATATTAATATTATTTAACCAATAACATACATCTTCAATTTCTAGCTGGCAAGTTCGAGCGATCCAGTGGTGCAGTTTATTTGTTCCCGTCTTTTTTCAAAATATCTCTCTAAAGTACCTATCGGTCGAACAAAAATTGTTATTCACTTTTTTAGTAATTTAATTTTATCTTATTTTTGAGAACAAAAGACTAAGGCTGGTATTCACCGAGCGCTCGTAAACTGCTCTTAACTTTATGAGCTTCTTAACTTGAAAACTATTTGTGCTATTCACCAACCACTCATAAGTACTTCGATGTCCGAGTAAGAGAGAGGTTCTCTCTCTATCAGGCATGCCCGAACTGTGAAATCGAACTGTTTGTTTGAGGACGGTTTGTTTCTTGTGTTCGTGTTTAATGGTGTTCAGATTTTAAGTAGGAATGCAACTTTTTTTCCCTAAAACATTGTACATTTCCAAGAAACATTGCAGCGGTTTCGAAGATATGCTTTCGTGATATTTATATCGCCTATCATTTTCATAGCTTTTCTTTGAATTCTATCCAATAGCTTCAAATGGTTTACAGATATATCTTTCCAAATGTGGAATTTCACTAGAGTTTTGGACGATTTATAGATTACAGCCAGATCATAAGAGGACAAATATTCTTGCACCGCCGAAGAATATCTAAGCTGTCTGTGATACGCATACCGAAAACTGAAAGCTTTTCGGTTTCCTCAATGCAAATGTCGATCATGGATAGCAGCAAAGAAGCATTCAATTCCACATGGTTATTGATTCTCCATTGGATAATGCTGTCGACATACGCTGCCGTTGAAGTTCCACATCCGAATGTGAATCTAGAAACGAATATAAAAAGCTGAAAGTACTGTCGTCAGCAAAGCAGTTTAATGGGTAAGAAGTTACAGACAGGAGATTGTTAAAGAATACAAGGAGATAGTCAGATAAAACAGAGCCCTGGGGCACGCCAGCATTTATTTGTTTGAATTTCGGACTTAATAATTCCGGACTTAGTAATTTCTAACCCAACGAAGAACAGATTCATCAATACCAAATGTGTGTATTTTCGATAAGAAAGCTATTTGTCAAACTCTATTTTGAAATAATAACAAGCCCAATAATTTTAGCATGATAGAGTCCTTTGAATTAATTTTTTTTTATTACTCCTAAAGGTTCATACATTTGAAACTAAAGTCAAACAATGCCTCCAATGACATATCCCCATTCCCCTTGCAAATAATCGTTTCTTTTATATTTATTTTGGTTTTCAAAAACTATGTATAGTTAAATTATTTTAATTTAAACGTTTTAGGCCCATTGACTTTGTCATCTTATTGAAAATGATGTCGATAAAAGAAGAACGCAGTCATTACATTGAAAATATTGTAAGTACAAGTTTAAATGTTCTATAAACTTTTATAACATTTTCTTTCTAGATACGACGTCGAATAAAACTAGAACACATCAACGTCGACATTCTAATTGACATCAAAACTAAATATGCACCAATTCTAACACAGCTAATCAATGTGTTCCTTCAAATTTTACCTGATTTTCTAAAAGATAAAAATAAACTTATGTCTGAATTTGGAAGCAATTCTTACAAGTAAATTAAAAATAAATATTTATTAAACTAAAATAAATAATATAAATACAAATTTCTTTTAAGTATAATCTTTGGCGTAGGTGAAACAACTCAAAAAGACATCCTACGAAAACTTGTTCAATTAACATGCGATAAATCAGCATCGAGTAAGACGACAGAAGCATTGGAATTAATCAAAGAATTAAAAGTGAAATATCCATCAAATGTACACAATTGGGGTATGGTTTTAATGGTATGTCTTTATCAATGTAATAGGATTTTTTGTTAAGATATTTTGTTTTAAACCATGTTGGTATCCCAGCCTCTTTTAGATCGAATCAGTGAAATGAATTTACCACAAACACGTCTGGTTATGGAATTACTTTGTTCAATTGCATTTCCTGCTCCACCACTAGACGAATGTCCAGCATTGCAAGATCAAATCGATATGGTGATCAAAAAACAAATTATCAATCGATTGCCTAAGTAAGTTTTAAGGTTCTCTCAAACCGACGCGAAACATTCGCTGACGACATTTTTTTGTAGTTGGTTAGCATTGCTTATCTATCGTTGCGAATGTTTCTCTCCGCTTTGGCGTGGGTTTGGGACTTACGGGAGCCTTTATTATTGTCATCTATTTTTATTTTATTTGATTTTTTATTGTTTTTTTTTTTTAATAGGGTTAAGAAACAAGGAATAATAGGAGCTGTTCAGATGATAGATAATGTTGCTAGAATCGACGAAGTAGAAACAGACGCGATGTATGATTTTAATCAGTCATACAATACAGTTGAAGAATTGCCAGAGGGTAGAGGCAAAATTGCAGCAAATTACATTTGTAAGTTTGTATAAATGTAAATTGTATACAAATGTTAACGATCTTGTAACAAACCTATTTTGCGAAACCGGCTAACATAATTGCTTTTGTTTTTCAGCTCGAGTTCATTCATCAACATTATATTGCCCTGAGTCGCTTGCCTTATTTTATGATGAGCTAGCAACCGTATGTTCTACAAACCATCAGCGAAAAGATAACACTCTATGTTTAGATCGACCTTTCCTAATTTGGCTATGTGAGCTTATAACATATTATTTTCAAAACAGTTTCGTCATAGAAGATAATCCTAAAGAAACTTTGTAAGTATATTACAGAAAAAAATGTACATCCTTAACTTAATTAAATATTCGTAAGCAGAGGGATCGAACTTTCATATCAAAAATGTATCAACACTCCAGAAGACACAAACACGCCAACTGAAAGCGAATTAGTTCCAATAGCTGTAAATATATCTCAACTGGTTTTGAGCCCTTCCGTTGAGTACGATTTTCTTAATGCCTTCTAATTCCTTCCTCCCAATCATTTTTGGTTTGTTTTTAGAGCTTCTTCGTCAATTCTTGTCCTGGCTCCTTTGTTTAACCTCATGCGAGTTCTTCACTTTGCTCGATACGATGGTAGTCTCGAGATGATAAATGCACTTCTGGGATGTGGTATTATTTTGCCTAAGGTCTTTGAAAATATTGACAGCGTTGACATATTTTACGAATATGATGAAATACAAAGTAAACACATTTTGGATATATTCTTTCATACAGTCAATTGGATTCGTGAGACAATAAGTTCGTTTTCTTGTCAAAATGATCCGATGATTCGAGGAAAGGTTTGTTCAGATCTTTATATTTAATTTTCAAAAACAGTAACTAAATAAGAACAATTTTCAAGGTTCTTATTCGTTTCGTGGATTTAATAAAAATTGAGGAATGTGTTCGAAAACTATTGGCCAAAGCTCCGGCTGATTATTTTCCACCAGTTTGTCAATTTATGACGATGCCCGCAGTTGCTGGGCAGTTGAAAAAAACCACTGGTAATTTAATGCCTTAAGTGATTTTTTTTTGTTTGCTTTAATGTGAAGGTTTTTATTTAGGAGGGCGAAAGAAACCAACAGGAAAAGTGGGAGAGAAAAAGAAAAATCTAAATGTATCATCAGAGCCTACGGAAACAGAAGCAACAATGGCCAACATGACTGTGGCGAGCACTGCACGGATAAGTAGTTCTAAAATGACAAAAACTTATTTGGGAAAGTTTGAAACAACATATGGGCCAAAGGAAATTTACAGGTAGGTAAATTAAATAAAGAATAATCTTTTACCTTCAAA
The DNA here is from genome assembly GCA_949320155.1 of Melangyna quadrimaculata. Taxonomy (NCBI): domain Eukaryota; kingdom Metazoa; phylum Arthropoda; class Insecta; order Diptera; family Syrphidae; genus Melangyna; species Melangyna quadrimaculata. Next base: position 403,137,713 of record OX439483.1, read on the forward strand.
TATGGAAATTTAAGGTTTGATGGTTTTTATATATGTTTGTAAAATTTCAAATTTTCAATGATGATTATAATTGGGCTCTTTTGATCGTTATGTTATGTATGCGAATTAAATTAAAAGAATTTCATATTTTCACTCTATGTTTTGTTGAAATTTCTCAACTCCTAAGAGAACCGTTTGGCAGTACGAGAAAGCCAACTGGGACGGTCTCAATGTTTTCTTCAGGAACTTTAACTGGTCACTATGCTTCCTCGATAGTGACGTAGGTTCCAGCGCAGAAATTGCGACAGTGCGAGCTTTAGGAAAATAGGGAAGGATTTAAGAGGAGGAACCGATGCACATTGGTTTTGAAGTTCTGAATATTAAAATGGGAGGGAAAGATAGAGTCGGGTAAAGCATTCCACATTCGCGTGGTGCGGGAAAAGAAAGAATCCCTGAACTTGACAGTACGTCCGAAGTTGGGCTCAAGGGTAAACTGATGGGCATTCCTAGCAGCGCGAGTATTACGGTTGAATTGTTTAAGGGGAGGAATGCAACTGGCTATTTCGCTAGAGCACTGTTTATGAAAATAACGATAAAATAATGAAATACAAGAAACATTGCGGCGGTGTTCTAGAGAAGCAAATGTATCAGTTATATTTCTTTCACCTATCATTTTCATAGCTCTTCTTTGAATTCTATTAAAATAATAATTATCGCACAAGATTTAAATTTAAAATTTTAACACGTCCGTTCATCTCAAAAGCTTTCTTTCTATTTATTATTGGTTTCTATCTATTGTACCAACACAAATATTTCAGTTTGAGGAACGCTTGAACACGTTCCTCTTCTTTCCACCCCTTTAAAAATGTCGTCACAAAAAGTCAAAGCTGGGGATTCGAAGTACCCAATAAACAAATATATATGAGTGATTTGACCAAGTTGGATTTAAATATTTTTTGATGGATAAGATGTTTATTCTTCCTTCGGCTTTTTTGGTCACTATTTGTGGCAATGAAACAAAGTTACAGTGATTTGTTCCCAACGTTTCGACAGGGATTTCTGTCCTCTTCAGGGGATCTTTATTAACACAGTACAAAATAACAAAATAACAATTTGAAGAACATGGTGTATGCACAAATAAATACGAAAACAATGGTTATGATTAACAACTTACGTTAAAATAAATCAAAATAAAATTTATAAATGTTTTTTCATTGTGAAACAAAAATACAAAAATATATAAATAAATATTTATATAAAAAAGAACAAAAGCTGTTCTATTGACGAAGAAGTATTGTCAAATAAATTTGTTATTTGGCGTTTTTGGAGGAAGCGAGAGAGCAGTACACGGCTGACATGTTTTGAGTGTCTTGTTTCCTGTTCATAGTGTTGGCGCAGTTTAAAATGTGGAGGGTTTCCAGGGTGTAACGCTTTGAGATATGGCTTTCCTTTTGTAGAATTTTAACTCCATCGAAATCTGGTCTGTGGCCCTTCTCAATGCTATGTGTAGCAAGTTCTGTTTTTCCGAGCTTGCACAATTTAAATCAGATTTATGATTGGCCATTCTTTGCTTAAGGAACTGTTTTGTAGTCCCTACATAACACAAGTCACACGTCTCATCTTTGTTTCCCAGGCAGTTAATTTTATAAACAACATCAGTAGATTTTTATTTATCTGGTTTGACCTTGAGTTGACTAAAAAGAGGTGCGAGGGTGTTATGTGATTTGTAAGCCATATGTATATCTTTAGTTTTGGATGAAACGATCTCTTTGAAGCTTTTCGGCAAGTTTGGGAACATAAACCATACTTTTAGCTAACTTTGGGCCTGTAAAACGAAAAATCTTACTGGGCAGCGTTTTCGAGATTTGGCTATTTAAAAGCGCCAGAATCCCGTTTTTCGAAATATACGTTACTTTCGAGAATAGCTAATATATTTAAAGTTCTTTAAGAAAGAGATCATCACTCAAACTTGCCCCAGAAATGTTTCATTAATGGTTCTAACTTCATTGAAAAGAGTGTTAATCCTAATTTTTTTATTTTCAGACAAATGAGCTCAGATATAATGCTAATTTTAAAAGCTAACTTTGATATCAAATACCCCCGCTCAGTTGAAGAAATTCCAAAATCGATTGGACTTTTGGAGTTCAAGTAAATTAAATCAAAATTTAATTAAATATATTGGTATCACTCTCATCAATTGTTTATATTTACTTAGATTCATTACAACTGATATTGTGAATAAACTAGAATCAATAACAGGAGTTAAGAAATTCACCACCGATCAACAACTACAATATATTAGTTATCCAAATTATTTCCTAACTGATATTGTTAATCAATTTCTTGATCCAATTATGAGTAATTTCCATGAGGTTGTTATAAATTTTGTTGCATAAGATAAAATTTTAACTTTCATCGTTGGTTCATTTATTTAGATTTCAACAGCAATTTTGAGGACAGTTCAACGAGTAGATGGTGCGCTTGGCAATGCTGATCTTTTCACCGATGAACTAAACTATCTTAAAATTTGTTTCGGCTTGTGTTTGCGTTTGCTAGCAGCTTTATTTTCTTGGTCTGGATTCGGCGATGCCTGCAATAAAAAAATACTTAAAGGTTTCATTGGTTTGGACTTTTTTTAAGTGGATTTTAATTATAAAATGTTAATTTATTAAGGAGCCTTATTGGGAGTCTTGGGCAAATCAGTTCGTCAAGAATTTATCAATAAAGATGTTTCAACATTAGCTGTTGAGGCATTTAACAAATGTCGAGCAACTGAAGCAAGTGCAATTGACATTAAATCAGCTGTTCATCTATATCACTTGATACAATCTATAAAGAAATTTGCTTCTAAAAAAGACCTGGATCAAGATACAAGTGAGTGTTGTTGATGAAGTTTTTAATTAAATATTTTATGGAATCATTTCTTTCAAGGAAATCTTTGCAAAATTTTGCTCTGCCGAAAATGGTTTAATTATGATGGAACAATGGAACGAGGCACGTTGTGTAATATCTATTTAGACGAACTTGTCAAAGGATATTTAAGAAAATCAGACTTCCGCCGCCAGAAGACTATATTGACAGCTATTCTGGAAGAAACCAAATTTTTAAAGTCTAAAGAAAATTCATTACGATCTTTTCCCAATTTCAATAAGTAAGTTCGATTCAAAAACTAAGTCTAATTGACAATAATTAATAATAAAAAACTATTTGTTAAAGGGCAAATTTTCCAATGCTATTTAGAGGACTCTGTGAAACTCTTATTAGCACACTTAGTGCTGCCGTTAGTGAATCTAAACAAGCTGGAACAGACCAACTGAGAGTTTGGGAGAAGAGTTGTGAAATATTAAATACCCTTTTGGACATAATACAATCCTTGGATGTGCCAAGAAATTTTTCACTTTTTTTGAAAGTATATCATCAATATATTTCTCCTATGCAAATCAGTATTTTGATTTGTTGTTTTTCACTTTTTCAGCACGCTCATTTTTATTTGAAAATAGTTCTTCAGCACGGATTGCCTGTGTATGAGAATTATCTAAGAGAAAATCCAGAAAGAGTGAATGAGTTGTTGAAGAACCTACAAGTGACGACAAGATTTTTACACAATCTTTGCTGTCACTCCAAAGTATGAACTAATTTTTGTTTGTATATGTGTATTCTGACATAATTTTATTTTCTAATAATCAGGCCCTCAAAAATACATCAATTTTAAGTCTAATTCCACCACTGCGTGAGACTGTAGAGAATTTAGTTTTTCGTGTAAAAGCACTGCTGGCAGCCAACAAATGTGCGTCAGTCTTCTGGATGGGTAATTTAAAAAACAAAGATCTACATGGTGATGAAATTTTGTCACAGGTAAAAAATAATAACAATTTTTTATAATGATTGGTATTAATTAACGATTGGTATTATTTATTGCATTTCAAGACCGCATCATGGAGTTCTGCAAATGATGCAAATAGTGATGATGAAATTCCCGAAGATGATGCTAGCATTGAAGAAACTATACTTGGTGATAATGATAGTAATTCTACGGGGATTAATTCGATACCGGATGCATCAAGAAGTACGTGTATTTAAAATGGAAATATAATCACAATCAGATGTAATAATTTGTTATTCAATAAGATTTTTGATTTCTTTGTTGAGATTGTTTATAGATTTATTTTGAAAAAGGAATGTGAAACTAAGAATTCCAAAAACGACAAATAGTGTTAAAAACAAAATCAAAGAAAATAACTAAATAAGGAAGACTTGTATTGGGTAAGTTTAATAAGTTCCCACAAATTGTAAAATTAATTTTAAAAATTATTTTGGGAAATAACGGACATCGTACTCCCCACAACCCCTATACCCTACACCCTTTAGAAGTAACCCACAGGACAAAATAAATTACATACCATGTCGTTACCTTTGTATTTTCTCTAAAACTGATTATAAGCAAGTAGTACACTCTTTTTTTTAATTTAATACACCTACATTTTTGTCTGTGCACTAGACTGATTAAAAATAAATGAGTCTGGGGTCGACCCACACCAGTAACTTCCCATTGGTGCACTTGAAAACCATATACAATGCACATATTTACTTAAGTGGTGGGTGGTAGAGTATGTATTATATAACTTTATATTTTATAGTGTAATAAATTTGGGTTTTTGGAAAATCAGTACCTATATAGGTAGCTATAGATATAGAGATAAAGGGCAAAATGTGACATTACCTATATTTTGTACTTCAGCTATTTACAATAGTAACATTTTTTTATTATATTTATTTTGTAAATAGCTTACAAAATTCTAAGAATTTTACTTATAAACCTTTTTTCCTAACTATTCTCGGTATAAAATAAATAAATAAATCGGGCGGCACAACGGCTCATGAACAACCAGGGCCTAGTGCCCAACAACTTGCAACCATTCCTGTGTGCGCCTTTCGACAGAAATGGAAGGGACCTACAATTGTATGCCGAATCCGAACGGCTATACGAGAAGCACTTATTCGTGACAAGTGATACTCTTCGAGGATTTGTCAATTCCTCGCAAGAGGCAGTAGCCCTGAAAAAAAAACTTTAGTTTATAGGTGGATGAGGCTGGGAAGCGATCCCAGACCTCCAGCGTCGAACGCACTAACCATTACGCTACGGGCTACTACACTATTCTCGGTATGGAGGTATTAATTATTGAAGCCAATTATTTCAAAACAGACTATTAGATAAAAAAAATACCAAAAATCAGGGGAGTGTACTTAAAAAAAAAAAACATGGTTTCAAAAAATATAAAAAGGCAAATCAAGTGTCATATCCAAAATTTTGATTTTGAAGCGATTTTGAGTGTAAGAATTTTTCGAATTAAAACATTTTTGAAAAGTTTTTTCTTGCAACATTTTGATTTTTAGCTTTTTAAAGTGTGGTTTTAAAAATCTCAAAATTACACAACATTTAGATGGTATAGGTATACATTTTTAGAAGGAATTTGAAATCGATATCATTGTTTTTTTTAATATTTGAGTTAAAAATCATTTGTTAAGAATTTAAAAAAAAATTTTTTTCAGTTTATTGATTTTTTTTTTTTTAATTACCAGTTGTTGACAACGTCATTATTATGTAAAAACATGGTTGCCACTCTGGAAAGTCAGGGAACGAAAATTTGGTCGGAAAGTCAGGGAATTTTGAAAGCGGTCAGGCAAAATTTTGTTCAGCACTGAATTTTTCAGATTAAGATAATTAAATCTTTCGTTGAACTCTGCTCACATTTTCGCGCCAAAAGAATGTGTATTCAATGAGATACAGTTCAAACTGATTTTCTATAAAATATTTTTTGGCAAAACATCATTTCTAGAACTGAAAAATTAAAGGCTATAGAGCATCTTTTGTCGTTATACAGGGTGTGCCTTAATTGGTCAAGAACATTTTAGGGTATGATTCTGGGGTATATTCTAAGAAAAAATTGTTCTACTGTCAGGACCTACCTCCAATTTTGATATCATTTATCGGGAATTTAAGAAGTCTTATTTTGGGGTACCCTGATCCATGTTACCGGTAATTGCGCCGTAAGTACTTACGACATAAACTTTGTTTAGGCCTTTATTTTTAGAAGGAATACCAGCGTTTGTAATTGCGTTCAAATCAATTTCATACCTTGTCTCAGTCTTAAGATATCCAGTTTTTAGCCTGTTTCATTTTTCTTGCCCATGCTAATTTTTTGACTTTGGGGTCAATTTTCTCAAAAAATGCGTAATCAACATGATGTTTTATTAATATTTTTGAATGTACGTAACAATACTAAAAATAAAAGTCAGAAACAAGTTTGCCGAAAAAGCCATAGATTTTATGATAATTTGGAAAAACAGCGGCAGGTAAAATTTTAAAAAAAATGTTATTTTAGCTTTAAGCTCGAAAAGCTATAAATAAAAAATGATATGTGTGGTTATAACAGTTATAACAGGTGTTCAAATGAGTCCTCTTTGATTTTGTATGCATGCTAGAGCCCGTTTTCGTATTTCAATGATATTGATATTAATGATCCTTGCTACTGCCTCACTTCTGAGGACGCTTTGAGCATGCGCTCTTCTAATTCACTTTAAGGGCCCTATTATGACTCGCGAGTCGAACGTCCGACTCAAGTCGAACGTTTTTAAAATCCCATATGTCGTGGTTTTAAGAATAGCGAACTGCGACGTTCGTATAGAGCAACATCTCAGTTCAACACATTTTTGGCTTTTTAGCCGAATATAGTTAGGTGAGCCATAAACGGTAGTGCTAAAAGTCAGATTCGCCTAATATTTCTTGCGACTCGCGATTCATAATAGGGGTGTAAGTTACTGTTTTTATTGAATAAATGATTTCATGGTGTCCCTTAGACTGGGAAGTCAGGGAACAAAAATTGGTCAGGGAAAGTCAGGGAATTCGGGAAGCGGTCAGGGAACTCCTTTTTCACTTTCTCTCATAAGAAACTTTTTTCTGATCGAATATTTCGTTTTGATTACATCTCTGTTTAAAATTATTCATTAAGTATCTTTTGCCATACCTGTGAATATGTCAAAAAAAAAAAAAAAATTAGTGAAACGCAACTAACTGCACTTTGTGTTGGTGAAATGTCAAAAAGAACCAATCTGTTCGGAAACCTCTATGGATACGAAACTATCTTAAGATCGATTTACAATGCGACAAAAAAAAAAAAAAAAATAGTTATTTCAGCTCCCGTGTTTAGGAAAACTACACCATGGAATAAGAATTTTGTGGACGCAAATTAAAGGCAATTTCTTACTGCTCCATTTGAGTACGGAACATTCTAATTCCATGGTGTAGTTTTCCTAAACCCGGAAGCTTAAATAACTATTTTTTCTTTATAAATAAGGGGGCCAGTTTATAATATTTAAATTATAATTACATAATATTTAAATAATAAAAGTGATTTCAGTTTGATTTGTTCATTATTTTGAACGCACACTGCTCAGCAAGAATAAAAAGAATAAATAATTTAACGCTAACAAGAATCCCGTCGCATTGTGAATTGGGAAACGATTTTATAACTAGAAAAAAATGACAGCGAATCAAGGCACGCTCTCGTCGCGTTTAATCGTTCCATTGTGAATCGACCCTTAGATATGCTATCGCATTGGTTTCCCATCGCGGCCAATAAGAGGAAAAAAATAAAAAACTAACTGTTAAAGGACAATGGGCAAAGATGTATGGAGCGTGGGCCCAGCACCAATAAGAACGGCCTTCATATCGTATATAGGTACATGTTTATGCATTCATTATCCGTTAACCGTTTTTCCGAATTCGCTGTGCGTTATTTAATTTTGAATAAAATGAGTTTTAGGGTCACAATTATTTTTGTCTATAGTTTTTTTTAATATTTTGTGTATTTTTGGCTCGATTTATGCAAAAAGCATTTTTTGGAGTATTTAATTTGTAAAAAATACAAATATTGGCTTTTGAATAAAAGTTTTTATGTCAAAATCATCTCTGGAAAACAACAAACAAACATAAAATTGTATTTCATTTAACGTAATAAAAATGGGTATTATTTTCAAGGTTTTAAATTGCAATTCGTAAAAATTGGACAAAACAAACCACAAAACCACCCACAAACCACTCCTATATATATTATTAGGGGTTCATTTTTGTTTAACTTATTCCTTATTTAGTAACGAAGAAAATGGTTGTACATTTTTTACGAAATGATTCCTAAATAGATCAAACAAAAAAATATTAATAAAAAATAGAATATTTTTTTTTCCTTTTTATGGTACTAAAATATTTTTATCTCAGTCAGTTTTTTACCGATTTTAAGTGTCTTTGTGGTTTTTCATAAAAGAATAACATTTCAGAAAAAGAAAATTTTTTGCTCAAGCTACAAAATCAAGTACAAGTTTAACAGTTTAACTAAAATAACGATAATGAAATAGAAGATTTAGTTCAAACATGTTTTTTTTTGTCTACTCGTTCAAAAACGACGACCTGGCTTTGATTTTGGACTATTAAGTGATTTTTGTGTAAAACAAGGACCTGGATTTGTGATTTTTGTATATGATAAAAAAGAAACTAACTTAAAAGTAACTTTAAATAGGTAAGAAACTGCTTGAGTTAAAAATCTTTTAGTAGGTACCAAACGAACAAAATATTAAATTTTTTGTTTATAATTTTTTTTTAATATTTTGTGGCCGTCAGCCCGTTATAAATGTAATATCAATTTTTTCTTTACTAAATAATGAATAAGGTAAAACTATTTGAACCCCTTATAATAATATATAATGGTGGTTTTGAGGGTCGTTTTGTAAGTTGTTTTGTCTTACTTTTACGAATTGCAAAAGATTAAAAACAATACCTATTTTTATTCTGATAAATGAGATAAAAATTGAAAATTTTTGATTTTTTCCAGCGATGGTTTAGACACCAAAAATATTATTTAAAAACTAATATTTGTTTTTTTTTTTTACAAATTAAGTGCTCCAAAACTGCTTTTGGCATAAAATTGATGCTTGCGACCCCTAAACACAACTTTAAAAATTCAGGTATTCTATCATGGGTTCAAAGAACTTAATTCCAAAAATGGCTTAAATCAAGCGAAAAATACACAAAATATTAAAGAAAAACTAAGGAAAAAAGGATTTGTTTACCCTAAAACTCATTTTAATCAAAATTAAATAACTTTTGTCACACAGCGAATTTGGACAAACGGTTAACGGATAAGGAATGCATATACAAATACCTATATATGATATGAAGGCCGTTCTTATTTGTGCTGGGGCCAATTTGTCCATTGTCCTTTGACTGTGAGGTTCAACCAACGTGTTCAAGTTTATATTTCAAGTACGATTATTACTTTTTACTTATTTCTTCAAACTGTTTCTGCATACCTGAATTAATACATTTTGATTTATTTAAAAAAAAATAAATTATTAAATTTAAACATCGCAAAGATATATACATATGATTTAAAAGCATTTTATTTAAATGGTTTTTTTTTGATTTTTTAGTCAGGGAAAATTTTGCAATTGGTCAGGGAAAGTCAGGGAAATTTATTTTGAAAAATAGTGGACACCATGGTTTTATTTCATTCTTCCCCATTCAAAATCATCCAATATTGTAGGGTCGGTGAGCTTGCAGGCCATTGAACTGATCTAACTTTTTCCTATCCAACGATTACCGCTTACTCTTCATCTTGTCAATTTTAAACCTCTCGAGCAAAGTGGGCGGAAGCACCATCAAGTTATGAATAAGATGCAGCTAGTTGAACCTATGGAATGTTCTTCAATAGTTCTGATAAATCATTTTGCAACAACTGCAGATAGTTTGTAGAATTCAACTTAAGTGGCTACTAAAATGAGCATTTTTTCTAACCAAGGAATGTCAAAGTGCACCCGTTATAACGTTTTTAGTAAAACAAATACTAAACAAATTATCTAAAATCACACAAATAATTTTTATTCATAGCTTTTCGAGCTTAAAGCTAAAAAAAAACATTTTTTTTTTATTTTACCTGCCGCTGTTTTTCCAAATTATCATAAAATCTATGGGTTTTTCGGCAAACTTATTGCTGAATTTTATTTTTATTATTGTTAAATACATTAAAAAAAATTATTAAAACATCATGTTGATTACGCATTTTTTGGAGAAAATTGACAAGTCAAAAAATTAGCATGGGCAGGAAAAATGGATCAGGCTAAAAACTGAATATCCTAAGACTTAGAAAAGATGTCAAATTTATTTAAACGAAATTACATAGACTGGTATTTCTTCTAAAAATAAAGGCCTAAACGAAGTTTATGTCGTAAGTACTTACGGCGCAATTACCGATAACATGGATCAGGGTACCCCAAAAAAAGACTTTTCTTAAATTCCCGATTGATGATATCAAAATTGGAGATAGACCCTTACTGTAAAAAATTTTTTTCTTAGAATATACCCAGAATCATACCCTAAAATACTCTTGACGAATTAAGGGACACCCTGTATACACTGTTACTTTTAAATATTTTTTAGTGGAAATACTGTGTTTTTTTTTGTCATTTACGAAGGGACCTTTGAAGTGAAAACAGTCCAATAAATATTATAAGAGTGTCATATTTTGCGATAAAACTTTAATTAATAGCTCTACCAAGAAAAAAGTAGATACAAATTAAGATGATTATGAAATACAGCCATGCAAACTTTAAATTGCGATTTTTGAAGTTTGAAGTTTTTTGAGTTATGTCGTTGATCTTTTTAATGAACGATATACATATGTATGTACAGATTATTTTTATAAAATGTTTAAACATACATACGAATATTGTTTCCACATACATAAAGTGCTCTTGCAAAGATTAAGTTTATTTCATAATACAAGTCAAGTATCGCCCACTGGGCGAAATTCGTCCACCCAAAACTCACATTCACAGACTCTAGTGAGTCAAACTATTTGTTTGAAAATTAAATCTTACAAAATATTTTTTTCAGTTTTAAATTTTTTTTAATACGCACAGTGTTCGGCAGTGCAAAACCAAAAATGGCCCAGAGTGTGTTCATGTGTATCTCAAATATATTCTACACATCTCCGCACCTATGGCTTTCCAATACAATTTATCGAAATCGGTTGGATACTTTTTGAGCAAATGGTACCACAAACTTTTTTGTAAGGCTATCTATGTATACAAATAAGCTATCCCGGAGTGAAGATTTCATAAAGATGTAGAGCATAAGATAATTATTGCTTTTTTTTTTAATAGAAATCGTATAGACATTTGCCAGCAATCATAAAAATTGGGATTGTGAAACTTGTTCAAAATTTCAACTAACCGACAGGAATATTGTAGGGTAAATCAACAAAATTGTTAAATGTGCTTGTACATTACGTTGAACATTGTGGAGGTTTCATAATGTGCAAAGGATAGATGGCATTATGTGTTTTTTTTTTTATTGTTTTTCTTTGATTTTAAGTACAAATTATGCATGTGGATAACTTTGTAGATGCACTAGTCTTTTGAGTGTAGGAATTTTTGAAAATAGTCGGAAAACCTACTCTCATAAACTGATTTATATCTTTTTTATGTAGATATATTTTAAACAAATATACAAATAACTATTTATCTCAAATTGTAACTACTTTTTAAGTGCATTACATTTCTTTTTACTTGCGATATACGTAGTATAGGGCAAGTTTAGAGTTTGTGCAGAAAAAAAATTCGAGATAATAATTTTCCCTAACATTACGATGATAGAGAACGCGAAAAAAGTGGGTCTCGCAACTCTGTCTGTCTGTCCGTCTGCCTGTACCTCGACCTGCAGTCTAAACGGCTGAAGCGATTTTTTTTCAAACTTTGGAGGTTCTTATGTGATTTCCTAGAGGGGAAATTGAATTTTTTTGTTTTAGCTCAAAAAATAACGGTACCTGTCATGCAACCAATATAGAAAAATTGATTTATTTCAAAAACGGCTCTAACGATTTTCAAAAAAAGGTACTAAAACTACAAAAATAAATATTTTGGTAGAAAAAAAAATTTTATAACTGTTATTGCGGCGGGTCATACAACCCATTTTTTGGTTTTCAAATTTCGGCTGGACCGATTTTATCTAAATTTTTTATGTAAGAAGTCCTTTTTACAATTTTGCAGAGGGGAAAAAATAACGGTACCCACCATACAACCAATATACAAAATTTGATTTATTTCAAAAACAGCTCTTAACGATTTCGAAAAAAAAAATTACGAGCTACTTTAATTACAACAGTTAATATTTTGGTGCTAATATTTTTTTTATAACGGTTTGTAACGGTACCTGTCATACAACCGATTTTTTTGTTTTCAAAAATATGAACAATTTTGCATATACAATTTTTCAAAAAAATTTTTGGATTTTTAAAAAAATATTGAAATTTTTATTTTGAAAATTCGATATCTTGAAAACGCTTCGATGAATATTTTTTTAATTTTGTATAAATTGTATTTTATTTAATTCTAAAAGTTGGCATAACAAATTTTATTTTAAAAATTTTCAAGAATTTTTATATATAAAAAACTAATTTTTAAGAAAACGATTTTTGATTTTTTTTTTTTCAAAAATTCATTTTTATCAAACAAATCAGATGGCATACTTTGTTTTAGCTCTATCTGTTATAGCTATTAAAATAACACATTTATAATAACTTATAGTAATTAAAAGTAATTTATAGTAGTAAATTTATATTTTAACTTGTTTTTTTACTACTTTTTTATAAATTAATAATAAATTTTATAATTTTATGTAACCAATACATATGTACACTGTCAACTTCAAGCTACGTCTCGTAGCTAGCAACTTAGCTACGAGAGCAAGTTTGTGCGATCCAGTCGCACCCATTTTTTGATACAGCTTCCAACTAAGAACTACAGATCACTTTTGACAAGCTAATAATTTGTCATTCGAGTAATAAATAAGAAGATTTTGTTCTCTCTTAAGTTTAACCAACTGAACAATTTCAAAAAACATTTTTTATTTGGTTAGGGAAAACATAAAAATTGGTCAGGGAAATTTATTTTGAAAAATAGTGGCAACTATGAAAAAAAAGTAGACTGGGTTCGGAATCATTTTTTGTTCTTGAAATATTTGAGACGAAAATTATTTTTCAACTGTTTTTCTTAGTTTAAAAAAAAAAGTGTTTGTTGATTTTTTTTTTAATTTTTACCCATTTGATTTTGTGTAATTATGTGTAAAATAAAATTAGTTTGAAGTGAATATCTTATTCCGTTCTCCAGATATTCCAGATAAATGACATTTTACAGCTCCTTTTTAAATTGCTGTTGTAAAAAAAACGGTTTATTGAATTTGTTAGAAAACCTTTTCAGCACGTTATGACAATATTATCTGTAAAATAAAATTTATACGAGGTCGATATCTTTATGCGTTCTAGAGATTTGGTGGACGAAAAAAGTAACCCGAACGTACGTGCATACACACGTACATACATCTTGCTTAAAACCACGGATTCTGATTCTAGAGACCTGGTATTCGAAATCGGAGACTTTTTTTATTTTTGAATCAGCCTCCTGTGCACGTTAAGTTCGTTTAATTCGTTTAAAACCAAAAAATTGACCGAAAGAAAACGCTGTGGCCAATTAAGAACCAGCTCCATAAAGATTTCTATCATGCTCAGTTTGTGAGGTACAAGCCGGCCATGCAAAGGTAAAACCTATTGTATATACAATTATATGCCTAGTATAGAAGAAAGCGCTTGGTTAGATGCGGTTTTACTTTCAGAGAAAGACTTAAGCAAAGATTCAGCGAAAGATTGATTACGATCCGTATCAAGGAAAAATTCCACAGTGTAATCCTTGTCTGGGCCTAAAGAGTGGAAAGATGTTGGTGCCAAGAAAAGTTTCTACGAACACCTCAAGAAAACTTATGAACAATGCCGTAAATATGACGTTTAAATACTTCCGGAACATTTAAATTAAATGCCCAAATTGGAAAAAAGACGTCTTTGGAAGGACAATCGGAAAACACAGCCTCATCGTCCCACCAGCTTTATGTTGAACGGCAAAAGGATGAAAATCGCTTGTCCAGGAAAAAACATCACGGCCCTTATTATGAAATACGAAACGAACTACAGAAAAAACGAAACCCAGAAACACCATAGTCATGGCGTAGAGCGATTATGAGAAATGAAAATGGAATCAAGAAAATGTTGCCAGACAAAATTGAAAAACTGTGTTTTTTTAAAACGCAATTAACTTTACACCTATTTACAAATGTCAAAATACGAATGTTGGAAAAGTTTCAAGTATAAATTTGATTTGCATTAGTTCGGTAAAATGTTTTTTTCTTTCATAAAGATTTATCCTACAAAACAAACAAATAATGTGTACGTAAAAAAGTAAAAGTTAGAACTTGTTGAAAGCCAGGAAGTAATGTGAATAACAAGAGGACTCTTAAGAGACTCATAAAATCCAATGAGCCTTTCAATTTCCAAGTAAGTAAATGGAAATCCCTTTGTTCATGTTGTAGTCAAGAAAATACCGAAAATATTTTCAAGAACTAAGCAACTTTCGTCTGAACAAGGATGCTTTAAAATTTGTATTGGAAGAGACTGGTCCTCATATTCCAAGTCTTAATTCTACAACCAAAATAGCTACATTGAAATAAGCTGTAACTTCGGTGACTGGCAGAGGATGAGTACCAAAGAGAAACCGGATAGGATTTCTTAATATGGCACAACCAACATTTTCGATGGGCGACCTGCATCGTGCCTGATCGGGAAACTATTGATTGCTCAGAACTTGGTCTGGGCCAGTAGCGCAACTATCAGTCACGATGAAGTGCTTGTTTTACCTCCTCGTGGTGGTCCCGGGCAACTATTTGTGTATCCCAATATACATAAATAGGCCAAAATTACAAGTGCGAAAAGGCCTAGCTTTCTAGGATAGGTTACGGAGGTTAGCATTCTACGTAACTGAAATCAACCCGTTACCGAAACCAACACTACGCCTCGGATAATTAATGATAACTCGTTGACGACTTTTGGCTATTGTACCCGGACAAAGATTGGTTTCTGGAATGTGAAGACGCTTCTTGACGATGGAAAAGAAGGTCCTCAGAATGCCAGATTAATGCAACTAGAGAAGGAATTCATGCGGTATAGGATGGACATCTTAGGGATAAGTGAAGTAAGATGGCTGGGCTCGGGGAAGTTTAAGTCACCAACCCGTAACACTGTACTATTCTATTCCGGAAAAACACCTGAAAGCGCTCGGGAATCTGGCGTTGGATTGCTGCTTTCCAAAACAGCTCTCAAAAGCTTAATTTCCTGGGAGCCTTTAGGTGACAGGATCCTGAAAGCCAGGTTCCGGACTAGAGTACGTCGCGTCACCATCATACAGTGTTACGCCCCAACTTTGCTCTCTTCTGACGAGGAGAAGGAGGCCTTTTATAACCGGCTGAGTGCTGCTTATGATAGTGTTCCACGAGGTAATATAATTATGGTGATGGGAGACATAAATGCCAAGGTTGGCAATGACAACACTGGGCTAAGGCATGTCATGGGAAAACATGGTGTTGGTAACCGAAACGTCAATGGCGAACGATTTGTCGATTTCTGCAACGCCAACGGCCTTGTTATTGGAGGGACCATGTTCGAGCATAAGACGTGCCACAAAGTCAGTTGGGTGTCGACTGACAGACAAGTAACTTCCAACCAAATTGACCACTTCGCGATCAGCTGGCGTTTTAGAAGCAGTCTCCAGGACGTCCGTAACAGAAGAGGTGCTGACATGGGAATGGCCCGGGATCACCATCTGATGGTTGCTACCGTAAGATTCCGTATGTTATGCATAAGCATGATAATAAATTTAATTTTATATTAGTCTGCACATACTTCGTTTTGAATGTTTATTCTTCATCCTAGAGTTCTCTGTTCAAATCAAAGTAACATAATACTCTTCAAGTGTTGTTTCAACTTTGTTTATATTTCAAGTGAGGACCGAAACGTCTCATCATTAAATTCACAGTAATCAAAGACAGAATGTTTATGCATAGCACATCATTTTTTTATCTTGCTTGAGCATCCAATATGAATCTCATATTTGATGCATTTTGTTTATCTATATATATATGTATGTAAGTATAAGAATAAATCTGTGGTTGATATTTCCACATTCAATTTTTGTAAGTTAGTCTTAAGTAAAACTCGAACCAATAAAGATACCTTCTTTATTTAATATAAAACTAGAACGCAAACAATCTTTTATTTCGCGGCATAACACGTACAGCTGCAGTTCGGAGATCCCAAAGAAACACTCGAATGCCCAAGTTTAATACAGATAGACTAAAGGATCCCGCAGTGGGCCAACAACTAGGGGACACCTTTCACAAGGATTGAACGCAATCAGCAGCACGGAAAACACATCCATCGAAAATCATTGGTGTGCTGTTAAAAATGTGTTCATATCCGGTGCTGAAAGTATAGTCGGCCGGGCGCAAGGGAGAAATAGTGCTTGGCTTTCCGACGAAACTTGGGCAAGGATCGAAGAAAGGAAACACCTTAAAGCTCGCATCGCAGCTACCCCAGCAGCAGGGAGAAACGAGCTTGAGTCTACGTACCGCATGAAGATGAGGGAAGTTCACCGTAGTGTGCGACGTGATAAGCGTAACTACATCAACGCATTGGCTACAGAAGCAACAATTTCCCGAATACGCACCGTACCCCCCAGTAAAGAAGAAATTATCACCGCCATCTCTTTCTCGGATGCTTAAAAGGCAGTCTCGTGGTCAGCCCTAGGCAAGACGAAGTATATATGCCTTCATCAACTAGAGTTGGTTCTCAGCATAGACTTGGTCAAAATGTGACTATTGATAGGCATAACTTCAAGGAAGTTAAGCAATTTGTCTACCTGGGTACTGCTGTAAGCTCGTCAATTAATATTCACACGGTGGTTCTTTATTAATTACACTTACTAACCGCTGTTTCTTTGGGTAAAGAAGGCAATTGAGGATGAAAAAACGATTGATGTTTTCGAAGAAAAAGTCCTGCGTATGATTTATTGTCCTGTTTGTGTAAACCATCAAGGCAACTGAGTTTATTGCAACGAAGAACCAAACGTGCTGTACAGCGATGTGAGTATACTCTAAAAACTACTTTAATAACGTCTAAGGTGGCTTAGTCATGCAGATCAAATGAACACCGACGCTTCAGCAAGTAAAATCTTCTACGCCATACGAAAGGGATCGAGAGGCCATGGCAAACTTTATTTCCGATAATGTGACCAAGTGGAAGGTCTTCAGCGACGAGAGATCAAGCCGTAAAGCAGGTCAAACATTACACCCTTGGGACGTAAGATATTTTACGGACTCTTGATCCTTGACTGCCAACATAAATTTTATATTTTAAACAAATTTCCGGAGTGTCTGAATTTGTCATAATGACGCACTTGCACCTGCCACTCAAAAAAACATCCTTTCACCACAGATAATCTTGGGGGCTCTTTTGATTCTTGGTAAACGTGCCAAATGAAACATTTGGCCCCAACGAGGTATCAATAGGAACGGAAAATTCTCCGATTTCCTATAAATCGGAGGTTTTTCGCTTTCAGTTATTCTTCCGGAACCTTAGGCAAAAGGAGGAACCCGATATACCACGAAACTACACCAAAAGATCAACCGAAGATGTTGCTGCATTTGTGGATGAAGTAACCGACCAACTCAACAAATTAGAACCACCAAGAGATGCTGATGGTTGGAAAAAGGTGTTCAGGCAGAAGAAATTAAACTATCCATGTGTTATATTTGTGTATATATTTTTTTAAAAGTTATACCATCCATACTTTCGTGTTTTTCTTTTTTGTACGATATATCGATATATATATATACAGGGTGTCCAGTAAATAACGGATAACCTTGGAATGCCTCATAGTAGACTTTATGACCGTCCTGAAAACTAATTAATCCCAACCACAAGAAAAGGTATGCGCATTTTTTTATTCAGTTCATTATTTTTTGCGTTACTTTATGTTTTTGAATACCACGACTACAAGTGAATGAATTCCACCGTTTTTTTTGCGTAGCAATATTTAACACTGTTTGTACCAAAACATAAGACAAAAATTATAATAACTGTTGGAATTCTTAGAGACAAAAATTATTTAACTTAGATTTTCGATGCCAAAATGTGAAAGAAAAATGCATGAGTACCTAAGTTACCAATTTTAAAAATATGCGCGTTAAATTCGGATTTCAAAATGGTATAATTTATTATTGCATCTTGAACCACTTGGAAGTTATTGGTAAAAATCAGAGAGTCAATTTAGCAAAAACAAATGTTTTAAAAATTAGCTAATTAAACGTGAAAAGAATATCATGCGTTCAACATGGTACATTTTTGATTGATTGCCTGTTTTTATGATGTTATCTTTGTGATAAATTCAAGCTTTTAACTTCTAGGGCTCGCGACCCAGCTCTGCCGTCACCCATTCAAATTCCGTCCGCTGAACCTCTTATTTGGACGAAATTCTTTTTTAAGAGGGGTCCTCCTAGGTTTTTTGTCCGTCAGGAGCATGAGCATTTACGAGTTTTTTTGTCTATGATTTGTGTAGTTTGAGATAGTTAATAATTGTATCACCTATTATTTGCCCAAATATCCACAATTAAACACAAATAACAAAAGAACACACAAAATATCAATTTTATTGACAACAAATTTGAATTTAGGCACCTATTATGAATCGCGAGTCGCAAGAAATATTAGGCGAATCTGACTTTTGGCACTACCGTTTATGGCTCACCTAACTATATTCGGCTAAAAAGCCAAAAATGTGTTGAATTGAGATGTTGTTCTATACGAACGTCGCAGTTTGCTATTCTTAAAACCACGACATGTGATTTTAAAAACGTTCGACTTGAGTCGAACGTTCGACTCGCGAGTCATAATAGGGCCCTTAATTTTGAAAATGTCAGTTTTTGTTTTATTTTTTACAAATATCCCAGGGATATTTTGCAAACTGGCAGTTGATCAACTTTAGACTTTTATCTGGGGAGTTGAGAAAACAATTTGTGAATAAAAAGAAATTTGAACTTGCGATTCAACTCTCGAATTGAGGCCAACTCTAAAGTTGATCAACTTGAGAGTTTGCCTCAAGTTAAGAAATACTGAAGAAAATGGCTCTTAGTTTATTTGTTATTTTCTTCAAACAAATAGTCTTTTAAGTTTTGAGCCAACTTTCAATCACTTGATCACTTAGGGGCCAGTTATAGCTATCATTGAAAACCATCATTGAAAATATTAATTGTCAATTTTGAGAGATTTTGAAGAAAAAATAAATGATTATTTTGACGGCAAAGTAAAGCCAATTGGCTTAATAATTATTTCTAGGTAAAATAAAATTAAATTTTGCACAACTTTTCTCATAAAATTACTTTACCCATTACTTTTATGGGGAAGATATGGGTCAAATTGAATTTTTTTTTTGGAGGAGAAATTATTTTGAAGTCGTTAGCTATATTTCTACATTAAAATATTCAATGATTAAACTTTTAAAGGGTCTCAAAATCAACAGCTAACTTATTCAATGATGGTTTTCAATGATAGCTATAACTGGCCCCTTAGTTAGAAAATAAAAACAAAAATACATAGATATATTATTTTGTTTAATCTAAAGCAAATGCTCAAACTGTTTTCCACCCATTCTAATACAGGTTCTGCACCTCCGAATAAATGAAAATCTTATAAGAATCTTGTTAAGTTTTGCTCAGAATCTTGTAATGCAGCTGCCTCCACAAGATTTCTTAGCTCCTCTAAGGACCTGACAGGCTTGCTGTACACGATTTTCTTAATGCAGCAACAATAAAAAAATCAAGTTGATTTAGGTGAACGGGGTGGCCATAGAATCGGTCCCAGACCTCATATCCATTTGCATGTTTGTATATCTGGCATATTTTTAATGCAGCTGCTTGCACAAGATTCTATACCTCGTCTGAGAAAATGATCGGCTTGCTGTATTCGATTTATTTAATGCACCTTTTATAAGAAAATTAATTTGGTAATAACCACTACCAAAATATTTGATGGTTTTGTAAAATATTGGCCTTTTTTTTGATATAATTTTTTTTTTGGTATAATTCAATAATTCAAGCTCGAAAATGTAGCCGTGTTTTTGCATTTTGTTAACATTTTTGGTAATGCCGCTTTTGGCCCTAGAAGTTAAGAGCTTGGATTTATCATTAGGACAACATTACAAAAACAGGCAATCAATCAAAAATCTACCATATTCAACGCATGGTATTATTTTCATGTTTACTGTACTAATTTTGAAAACTTTTGTTTTTGCTAAATTGGCTCTAGTATTGCAGACTTTTACAAATAACTTGGTATTGGTTCTAGATACAATAATAAATTATACCATTTTGAAATCCGCATTCAACACGCATATTTTAAAAATAGTTGGCCACTTAGGTATTCATGCATTTTTCCATAACAGACATGATTTAACTTTTTAAAAAAATATTTTCTTTTACATTTTGCATCGAAAATCAAAGTTAAATAATTTTTTTTCTCTAAGAACTCCAACAGTTATTAACATTTATGTATTCTTATGTTTTGGCACAAACAATGTTAAATATTGCTACCTATCTATCTATCTATCTATCTATTGCTACGAAAAAAAAACGGTGGAATTCATTCACTTGTAGTTGTGGTATTCAAAAACGTAAAAGTAACGCAAAAAATAATACACTAAACAAAAAAATGCACATATCTTTTCGTGTGATTGGGAAAGAACTTATTTTTAATTAGTTTTCAGGACGGTCATAAAGAAGTCTACTATGAGGCATTCCAAGGTTATCCATTTTTTACTGGACACCCTGTATATATATATAAATCTCTATTAGAATATAAAATCTGTCGCATCTCGCATGTCAAATCAATGCTTCGCGTTTTGTATTCTACCTTTCCGAATCGGACACCTCGAATGCAATTTGAATTTCCGCTTTACTTTACTTTACTCATTACTTTATAAGGGTTTTGACTAATATTTCTCTTGTTTTAGGGGCCAGTTATAGCGATCAGTAAAAACCATCAGTAAAAGTTGAACCAGGTGAAAACTGGAATTTTTTAAGTACAGCCGGTTATAGCAATCATTAAAATTCGACCAGTAATTAAATATCAAACCTCCAGCAACAACCTTTTATTATTTTTAATGATGTAAATTGCTTCAGTATTTTTACTGATGAAGTGGAACAGTAAAAAAACAGAAAACTGAAACGAAATTTTCCATTTTTTGTGAGTTGGCAATCAGCTGTTCAGTAAAACGAATTTCCATCAGTAAAATAAATAAATTCTTTTTCTCCAAAAATTATTCTTCCTTGCGATTATTTTTTGCCAGAAAAAAATATTTTAATTGATTTGCCATCGATTCGTACGTAAGTTTCAAATCTTTTTATAACACATGAAATTATCCAAAAGAAAATTTTTACTGATGGTTTTTACTGATCGCTATAACTAGCCCCTTACTTAAAAAAAAGTTATCATTCACTTTCACTTTCTATAGGATAGTTGTATCTTTTTAGTTTTAGTCTCTTTAGATCCAGCGTTAAAAACTACCATAAAATCATGTGGCATTTGCTTAGATTGTACCAAATCAAAAATTTGAGCATTTTTAACTCCCACCACCCATCCCCCGTCTGTCAATGCTTCTATTCAAATGGGACTTCTTATAGTGACTCAAACGGAAATTACTTATACATTCGTCTCTGCATAGGGTTGTGCAGTGACAGGCTTCTGTCTTATAAAAGGTGAAAGGCTTACCATAATTGAAGACTGATATTTTTCCAGCTTATTTCCCGTCGCACCTCCCCATTATTGTTATGTTTGAATTTAATAAATATTTTATGAGCCCCCAACAAACCGATAACGATACTAAAAAAAGCCATTAAAAGACATCCGCGACGCTTGCTAGAAAATAGCCCCACCGAATTTCGTAGCTCAATAAATTTAATACTTTTTGGATTCGTAGTAAATTATGAATTGTATAACATAAGGACATTTCATAGTGCTATTTGTTGCTTCCATAGTTCTCCAACCTAAGACATCACACCAAGTAAACAATTCAAAAAAAATAACAAAAATCAAATATTTTTCGTTTAAAACACAATTTTTATTCAATATAAGCACATGTAATGTTATTCGTGCGATTTAAAAAATATATGTTGATCGTTTAATATACACATATACATACATAAATATATGTAGGTACAATAATGCTTAAAATTTAATGTAAGACTATTAAAATAGATATTTATTTATGTGGTAATTTTTCTTACAATTTATATAACTTTTTTGTATGATTTTAATTTTTGTAGTTTTTGTAGTTTTTTTTTTTTTTGATATTTTATATTTTTTTTTCTGTTATGTTTTATACATTTTTCCCACAAATTTAATAATATATATGTATATTATTATAAAGATATTTATAGAGTAGGTATGTCTACTTTAATTTTCTAAACACAAACATGAAACAATTTGAATCTTTAATTTTAAATGTTAAGTATATTACATTACTCAAATAACATTCACTTACACTACACAATACGACACGATATAACGAGTTGAATTTTAATTCTACATAAATCACTATAAAGCTTTAATCTCAACTAATGGACTATTTCTATTTCTACTATTTTTTGATTCTTAAAATTCTCTACTCTTGGTTGGTTTGAGAAATTTATATTGAAATTTAAATTAAGTCAAATTTGCGGTGCAGGGCCTTTTTGAGCTTGCGATGTTGTTTCTCGAGAAGTTTCATTTTGTTCTTGAACTCTTCGTTCCGTCGCTCTTCATACTCTTCTTCGGCCACCAGGATCAATTGTTTTTCCTTGTTCTTTTGGCGTGATTGGCGACTGGCTTCGTTGTTTTTGCAACGATCTTCGATGCGTTTACGTTCGCTTTCGGGCAAGGTACGAAGGGTCTCAGGATCGGGCATATCACTGTGTTGCTTTGGCGGACGGCCCCTTGGTTTACGGGTGGAGCCATTATTGCTTCCGTATTGTGAGATAGCTGGTGAATTGGGGTTTGTTGAGTAGAGAGTGGAGCTGCTGCTATTGCTGGGCGATGGAGTCGCAAATAATGGATCTTCGTAGATATATGAGGAGGCAATGCTAGGAGGATTTTCATATTTCGGCTCGATGAGGGTAAATGAATCTGTAAAGAAGTCTGGTGGAAATGGCGTAGGCGAAGAGCTGAGTGAGTTTATGCTAGCATCATCGTACTCTCTTAACAAACTATCGACCATGTCACAGACTTCTGGTGTATCTGGAACATTGGTGGAGGTCAATATGTCTTCGCAAGTGGCGTTCGTCACGAGCCTAGGCATAGGTATCCTAGATTTTTTGGTGACTTTTGTTTGGATAGCTCCGAAATGATCACTGCTCCTCTTTAGATTTGCGTTGTTCTGTTGTTGTTGTTTATGTTGTTGTTGTTGTTCAGCTGGAAAGAACTGATTGATAATCTGTTCGAGGTCTAGTGCAACCTCATCGGCGCTGCTGCTATTGCTTTGAGAAACTGGACTTAATTGTGGTTCTGATGCTGTTACTTCCATGGATTGTGATGGTGAAAATTCAATATCATGGTCTAATTCGTCGTCTTGAATGCTGTTGCTGCTTTGAAATTTGTCACTCATGTATTTATTATTATTGTGCAGTTTGGAAGGTTTTATACAGTCACTTTCTGTAGGCAATGGCGAACCAGGTGGAATTTCAATATACCATGAAGTGGAATTATTATCCAATGAATCTGTTCCTATATCGATGTATTGTGTGTTAAAAAGTGATTCAGATTCTAGTGATGTTGTTTCATGTCCGATGGATAATGGTTGTGTTAATGTAACCAGCTCTTCGCTGTATGGCATACGAAGAATATTGTAATAATTTTCTTCACCTGGTATTTCTTTCAATAATTGTTCTTGTTCTTGTCCGTTCTCTGGTAGCTGCTGCAGTTGATTGCCTCCATAATTTACATTCATCTGGTTAATGGTCATTTCGTTGTGTTCCTGAAGCCTGTACGTTCCTTTAGTTATATCAAAATCGTTGATGTTATTTGTTCCGATAAAGTAATCTATGGAGAAAAAAAAAAATAATGTTAAATAAATTCAATTTGAAGAAAAAATATTAGAAAAATAAATTATTTGTAAAGCCCTGTGATAGAAATTTTCCCATTTTACGAGTTAATCTAAACTATTGATCTATTGGTCAAGTTTCAAAATGAAGATATCAATCAATAAAGATTTCAAGAAATTTATAGCTGCACTAATATTTTTGTTTGATTCCATCAGAAATTAAACAATTAAGAGCTAAGCCTATTAAATAATTTGTAGGGCATCAGATATCCTTGGTAGGAGTTGTGTTCCTTCAGTTCATATCAAAAGTACGTTATTAGCGTTGCATTTAAAAGCCCTTACGTTTTACAGGCATATGGTTAATATTATTATTATTTTTTTTTAATTGATAAATCAATTGAAATAATTTAATTTTTTTTATACAAATGTAATTAGCTGCAAATAATTATAAAAAAAAAAACAAAAAAGTTAATAAACGAAATAATTTATACTAATTTCCAAAAAGATATTGTATTTTTTAAATTATTAATTTCTTGAAAATAAGAATATTCTTTTTTATTTGTATTTTTACTATTTCTTTTTTAAATTGATAAATCAATGGAGATAATTTATTTTATTTTTAAACCATTGTAATTAACTGCAAATAATTACAAATAAAAAAATTTAGTAAACGAAATAATTTATACTAATTATCTAAAACAAAAATATATTTTTTAAATTATTAATTTCTCGACAAGAAGTTTTTTTTAATTTGTATTTCTGTTTTAAATTAATAAATCAATTGAAATAATTTATTTATTTCTTAAACAAATGAAACTAACTGCAAATAATTAAAAATAAAAAAAAGTTATTAAACGAAATAATTTATGGGATCATGACGTTATCTAGATTGACAAAAATCTCAAATGGCAAAAACCTCGAGAAACACAAAAAAAAATCTCGAATATACAGACATCTAGAGCGTACAAAAATCACAAAAGACCATACCTAGAAACAAAAATCTCGAAAAAAATTCTTTCAAAATTTACAGAGTCTTAGTTGGTGACACTTAAGTGCCCAACGTTGGGGACTTCTGCCGAATCACTGTGTGCAACTCATGCTTAATGGTTTTTTGAACTTATCCTCATCATTTATTTTGATGGAAAAACAAAATCGGGAAGCCATTGAAAATTTGTATTTTTTCAAAAAAAAATTATAACCCTACCTATTAACAATTAGGGACACGAGTAGCTGGCGCAAAATAATAACGGATTCTTGTAGAGGGACTAAATAAAAAAAACTTCATCTTGTAGGTAGGGGTCTATCTCCTTCCTTATAGGTTGGAGGGAAACTTTTTAAAAAAATACTTAAAAATGAAAATAAATCATTTAAAAAATTATTTAAAAAGAACGGCAAAACTTATAATAAAGAATGATACATTTTCTGAAAGCTAGAAGTCTGTTCTTTTTTTTGAGTTCCTGAATCAAGTTTTTTCTGATTATAGTTTTCAAACAAAATATTTTCAAACTCAAACTTGAAAAAATATGAACTGATTTTTTCTCTCAAAAATGTGGTATTAAATTTGAAATAGCTTAAATTCCTTAGTGAATAAGTGCTTTTATTAATTCTTCAATTATCAACCATTGAAAACCAGATGACTTTATATCTTCTATTTTGTTAGTAAATCTAAAATCACGAAAAATACTAATTGTATTCAATCATTTTGTTTATAAAAATGACCGTCCTGCCTATAATGAAAGAGATAGAAATGGTGAAAAATACTTGTTTTTTGTCCCTCTACAAGAATCCGTTATTTTTTTTGTCGCCAAATATTCCCACCCCAGATTCATAATATATAATTTTTTGTGAAAAACTGCACATTTTAAATGGCTGCAACGATTTTGTTTTTCCCAAGGCCGGCCCAAAATAAATGATGAGGATAAGTTTAGACAACCATTAAGCATATATTATGAGTTGCACACAGTGATTTGGCAAAAAATGCTGAAAACGATCCACCTTAATGTGCAGTGTACTGAAAAATCGATACTACCGACCACTGTTAGTACTGTACCTACATAATGTACGTATGTAAATATTTCAAACCACAATATTATTTTTTTTTTCGAAATATTTTTCACACTAAAAACTCGAAGATAAATTTTCTGATATCTGTAATTTTCTATTATCAAGAGCACTAAGTCTCATTCACAATATCCTTTTATTGCGCCATAAGCGAAGCCATTTTAATACCTATTCGCCATTTTGTAATGCACCTGAGACCTAAGTCAATAATGGTCACAATTTTTTTTAAACCAGTTGTTGGATGTACTAAAAAAAAGAACAAGATTGTAAACGAATTAGTTTTAAATAATTTTAAAACGTTTATAAATATCGCTCAAACCCTAATATATTCCCATCCCAATAAAGATAATTTTTTTCTTTGAAAAATAATTAAGCTAACAAAAAATTAAAAAAAAATTTCTGAAAATCTGATATCAAAAGCATTGGCCACGTTCGGGTGGTAAGCAGATACTCTGAGATACGTTAGAATCTGATATGTTTTCGAACGACCAAAACCGGATACGTAACCAAACCAAACAAAACCAAGAAAATGAACAGATGAGATGTCAGCTGTTAGTATAATCCAAACAAATCCGAAAATGTTTGGGATAGCATTAGATTTCTTTTTGACATCAGCTGTTTGGTTCGTCAGCTGGTTTTGCCTTAGGCATTACAACAACACGAACAAATCCAGATACCTTTGGTTACGTATCCGAACGCGGCCATTAAGTCTCATTCCCAATATAATTATACTGCGCCATAGGCGAAGTCATTTTATTATCTATTCACCATTTTGTAATGCACCGAAGACCGAAGTAACTTCTAAGTCCATAATGTTCACAATTTCGTAAATCCATTGTAAATAAGAAAAAACGAAAGCATTCGATGTCATTATGTAGATCAATAAATGTCATTATGTAGATCAATAAACTTGTAATTCACTCTTACACGAATTAGTTTTAAATAATAATAATAATTATTTTAACTTTATGCCTGTAAGACCTAAGGTATTTTAAATGTTAATTAGAAGGAAAGAAAAGAATTTTAAAATGTTTATAATTGTAACTCATAACATAATATAATCCCATTCCAAAAAGATTTTTTTTTCAATAATTAAACTAACAAAAATTAAAAAATAAAATGTTTTCTCTGATAATCTATCTACATATCTATCAATCTAAATTTTCTGAAAGTCTATTACCAAAAGCATTAAGTCTCATTCACAATATAATTTTTTATCTATTCGCCATTTTGTAATGCAACTAAAACCTAAGTCAATAATGTTCGCAACTTCTTAAAATCATCGTATTAAAAATAAGAAAAAAAAGCGTTGTTAGGTAAACACGTTTGTACTTCACTTTTACACGAACTAAAAAATTCTAAAACATTTATAATTATTGCTTTAAAAAAACATATTCCAATATAATTATTTTTTTTTTTTTTTAAATAAATAAATTACCAACAAATCAACTTATGGTCTAAGTGTGTCAGTTCTGTACTGACAACCACTTCAACCAACCAACAAATTGAAGATACTTATTCTGAAAATCGACTACCAAAAGCATTAAAATTCATTCACAATTTATTTTAATATCTATTCGCCATATTGTTGAGGCAATCATCCTAGCAACTTCTTAAAAACCATTTTCAACAAGTAAATAAAAAAAAACACGGTGAAACTAAATATTTGATGTTTTAGAAAATGTTGCACATTTTTTTTTTCATTGAAGTAAGAACCAAAAATAATTCAGTTTTTAAAATGTTGTTATAAGTATTTTGTTTTAAATTCAATAAGATTCTATTTGTAAAAGCTGCATTTTTTCATGTAGACGGTTAAGTGTTTTTTTTTTTTTTTTTTTTAAACAAGAACACAAATTTAAACCAGGAACAAAATAAATATTCATGGAGTTCGATAAATTTGGAGACAATAATGTCATTTAACTTTTAAATACTAATCATACATTTTCTTAAGTATCTATATTTATTCTCTTTAATTATTTGTATACCTTTGTATATGTAAATGGAATTTTATTCCGTTATAAATTTGAAATTTTTATAATAATTAAATAATTAAAATAATTTCGAATTTGTTAAAGATACAAAATAAAATTGTACCACACTCATTAACTAACTAACCACGTCTAAACTAAATCATCGAAATGAAGGTATCTTTACTGCCTGTATATCTGTCAAATATTTGTTTCTTTGTGTAAGCATGTGTCTTTTACCATTATCAGTAAAATCAGAAATTATAAGCCGGGCCAATTCAATTGAACAAAAGAGCAGAAATAATTTGATCGTAGATGTAAAATATTTTAAAAAGAGAGTGTGAAATGTGAAAGTGGATGGTAAAAATGAATAATTTACTACTACTATTATACCATCGTTCCCTTATCTAAGTTTACTGTATGTAAGCTTTCTCTTATTTTTTTTTTTTTAATTTCTCCCACACTGTTTATCCATTTGGTGTGTGAGTGGAAGTTCATCCATTTGCTTGTTTATATTGTATTTTAACTGTATATGTGCCAAAGAAGAGCCGGCAAACGCTACAGGTGTTGAACAAGCTTGAACATGTTTCATTTCACAATAAATGAATTGTTTTGGTTTGAAAGTTTTCATTAGAATGAAGGGGTGAATTTTGTGTGTTTTTTTTTTTTTATGTTTTGGATATTTGAAGTCAAGTATAATTCAATTTGGGGAAGGTAAGTTGAAAATTGTTTTTATGTCGTTTTCTATTAGATTTCGGAACATTACCTACTAGGTACTTCTTTTTGATTCCAATCAAATTATTTTCTGTCGTTCCGAGACTAATTTGTGCAATGTTTATGTGTGTGAGTAAACTGTCTGATATTTATGTAGGTAGGTATATTTTGCACGTTCAGTCGAATAAAATTAATTTGACAAATTATCCGATAAAAGGGTTTATATGTATATGGGTGTAGCGGATCTACTGTCTACTCCTTTATAAAATCCGGAACAGAAGAACACTCCGAAAACTTTACTCGGAACAGCTAATCGAATTATTTTGGAGTAAGTGGAGTTAAAAAGGAGTAACTGCGAACCTCCAACCGAAAACGACATTAGATTCGTTTAAAATTGAAATTGATTTTATCTATGTAAGTCCCCTTCCATAGAGGGAAACCGAAACTTTTAGTTTTATGACGAGGAGGGTGTAAGGGGAGATTTTGTCCCCCCCCTTACGCCCTTTTCGCCAACAAACTAAAAGTTTATGGCAATTCAGTTTCAGAGGACTAATTCCTTGAAATACACTATACAAAAAACAATTACATATACGAGTACTAAAATCGAAACAATACAGAGATGATTAGCATATAGTTGTAATTTTTTTGTTTTTGATTTTCCATTTTAAAACATATTTACAATCTAACCTATCCATACATACCTATTCCGGTAATTGAAATAATTAACAAAATAATAAACAGTCATACAAAGTACATATTTATCTATAAAATGATTTCAATGCCGTTTTCCATTGGTTTCATTCAAGGTTTCACTCTGAAATCCAATGGAACAGTCCGAATATTAAATAAAAATTATTAAATAAATACAAATTATTTGAAATGTAAAACACGAGTGTATCAACTCAGAACTTCCAAATAATATTTTTTGTTTAATTTTTTCTTAATTTGTTTATTAAAATTTACCCAAAACTTTGATTTTGAACGCAAATTAAATTAAACTTTAAAGTTAAAAAAAAAACATGAAGTACATTGCAGTTTGTTGTGACGTTTAAGTTTGAATGGATTAGTGCTTCTTGAGTGGATTCTGATTTGAAATCCAGAATCGAATTTCTCTTCTCAGAATCGTAAGTATTTTCTTTTTTTTTCGCCTGAACAACTATACATTCCTATTCAGTTATGTCTCAAGATGTGTTCTTCTTCGGTTTCCGGTTAAAACTCTAAATCTGTAAATCTATTTGGAATCTTACAACCAAATTATATACCTATGTAAATAAAAAAAACATAACAAAAATGTTCACAGCAAACATCATCCGTATCAAAGATGTCTATGTATCTATTTATGGAATTTTGTTGGCCGTCAATAACATTCTCACAAAATCTTAAGCGTAAATATTATGGTAATATTCAAGCGAATGTTTTTTCATTCAAACAAATAAGTTAAATTGAAATTGTTAAATATTGTTATAGGTATATTACCTGTTGGATCTTCTTGTAATAGGCGCTGAATATAAACTAATGTATGGAAGAGCTCAGAGAACCCTATTATATCCAAATCCAGTTAAGTAGATGAACCGGTGGCGAATGGCAATTATTGGCAAAGGCCAGAGACCAGGCACCAGAAATGAATAGTAAATGAATTCGATTCGTTTTTCATTCATACAATGTTAATGTATGTATTTGTGTATTAAGAGTGAATGCAAAAGCACGCACTACTTCTCTGGCACACTGGCACATCATTGCATGAAAAAGTGTGTCAGATTCCATCAGGAAAAAGTCTTGTTAAACCAAAACATAACATTGAACTTGAATATAAACTCATGAAAGAAATGCATACTGGATAAGTTATCGGAAGAAAAGGGGTGGAATGAATAAAGAGACATAGAGGTTTGTTCTCTTATTCACCAAATACAACACATTCACAGTAAATGAGTGAATTTTGTATTGTAGAATAATCACTTGCTACTTGCTATAAATGTAGCTACCCCAACTTTTTTTTGTATGAAAAAGCTTGAAGAGAAAATAACTTGTAGCTGTGTTAGTTTAAATTATGAGATTTTAAAATGACTTATTGCCTGAATATTGGAGCCGAGCCGATGAACACAATCCACTCGCTTAAATGTATTAAAATAACTGAAAAATGATTACTCATTTTTTGGCAATATATTTTTTTTTCGATATTTTTGTGCGTTCTTTTTTTTGGAGAGGGCATGAAGGTACATACACTTTCGTATTTTTTAGTTATTTTGAAGTTTATACCTGTTCACCATTTTTGTTTTAAAACAGTTTGAAACAAAATTGTTGTGGTTTTATTGAATGTCTTTTTCTCGAGAAATAGGTAAAGATTTTGTAGTGTAAGTAGATTTAAACAAAAATACAGTTTGATTAAAGTCTTTTTCCTTTAAATCGAAAAATATCAATTTTTATGGCTGTTTTTGCTTTTCTTTCACTTAGAAAATCGATTTGCTTTTGGTTTGATATCTAAAAGTAATTTCAAGGTTGATTTACACAGACTTGCATACATACTTTTACACACACCAAAGTGACATTTTTTAAAGTAAAGTACCTTTTAGTTTTAATTGTGCATTTTGGTTTGTTATGGTTAATTTTATAGGAAAATAGTAGTTGGTCTTCAGTTTGAAAAATTATTTTAGAGAAAATTGCACAACAAATCGACTTTTGGTTGCATTTGCCACGAAATCTGAAATCTCGAATATCAAAATCGCTATTGATAAAATGAAATCAACATAATATTTTTCGGAAAATTAGAAAAAGCGGAATTCTGTACAAATAAAATTTATTAATGTAGAATAAAATTAATTGGAGCACTGTGGAGTATACGCACTTTTTTGTTTAAAATTTGAAAATGAAGCATTTGCTAAGTTGTTTTGATTTTGTTTTTAAATTGATTTATTTATCGCAATATTTTCTTGTTTTGTTTTCCAATTATCAATGAATGATGCTTTA
Source organism: Melangyna quadrimaculata (assembly GCA_949320155.1). Classification (NCBI taxonomy): domain Eukaryota; kingdom Metazoa; phylum Arthropoda; class Insecta; order Diptera; family Syrphidae; genus Melangyna; species Melangyna quadrimaculata. The sequence goes on from OX439483.1 coordinate 403,169,455, forward strand.
AAAAATTATCATTCATCTCAATATAATTTTGGCATGCAAGAATGTCTGCATTGCATTTCATTTTTTACATGGGAACTTCAAACCTTTTTAATAGTAAAATATCTGAGATCTCAGGAATTTTGAACTTGGTTAAAAAATAATAATGTACATACATACATATGCATGTAGATAAAATTAGATTTGTGATTGAGAATAGGCGCTTTCAGAGCGGGAACATCACCTGAACAGGATTTCTCAGCAAAAAATCTCAGATTCCTATCAAAACGTTGAGGAAACAAAATGTTGGATTCGCTTGCTTAGCTTTTGATGGAGCATAGTTTTTTTTTTCATGGATATCTAGTTTTCCTGAACACGCAAATTAAGTGTGCTGTCAAAACTGACAGATCACCTACTGATACTATTTTTGACTCCTCTGACATTTATCTCACTTCCACTTCATGTTAGAAAGGGAGAAAAGTAGTAAATTTTTTAAAAAATTTAAAAATTTGTTGATTTTTTTTTTGACGTTCTCTTTTGTAAATTCGGAGGAGTCAGTTAATGTGAACACCGTCTATGCCCTCATAATCTTAAAACGGTGTTTTCATTGAACTGACTCCTCCGAATTTATAAAAGACAACGTAAAAAAAAATCACAAATTTTTAAGTTTTTTTTTAAATTTACTACTTTTCTCCCCTTCTAACTGTGAAGTGGGAGTGAGATAAATTTCAGAGAAGTCCAATGTGAACACCGTCTTAAAGGTCAAAATTAATCGAAACTTTGGCACAGTGACGTTTAAGTGACAGCCATTTGTTATTTGTTTTGGAGGCAGAAAATAATATTTTGTGAGATTGTTTTGCAGATAAATCGTTTAAAAACTATAATTAAAAAAACTAAATATATCATTTAACCTCAGTGTATGATAAATAAATTAGAAACGAAGATCTCTTTATTATAAATTTCTACCCTGTCACAAAGAAATAAGTTTCAGTGCGCGCATAAAAATTGGTGGAATTCCGAAATTTAATTAAAATTGGAAAAATAAAACTTACAATAGTTAAGTTACATACATATTTGAAGTTGAGTCTCTTATTGATGATCTTTTTAAGATCTTGATTCAAAGTATAATCAAAGTGGAGCGGATCCATTTTTACCATTTTTATTGTATTTTAAAATCACAAAATTCGTAATAAAAGTACCTATTCAATGTTTTTATGGTTTTTATAGTTAAATATTGTAAATTGATTTATGCAAAACAAAGTCAGATAATTCCACTTTGAACTGTAAGTCATCAAACTTTTGTATATATTTTTGATGTGTAAACATCTTAGCGCTAGGTATTAAGAAAAAAACAAACTCTCGGTATGGGTAAACTTGAAAGAGGAAAGACAAAATTACGGATACGCCACCATCTTGTTTATTTAGATTTTTAACAAATGGATGCGAATGGTTCGTGCATTGAATAGAGTAAATTGAGATAATGTGGTAAATGTCGGTAATGTGGTTGGGTATAGTAATACACCAACGACACCAACCAAGCCAACGGTTTGTGCATTAAATAGTGTCGGGAAAATTATCATCATCATATAATTGTGGAAAATGCAGTTTTTTAAGGCATAGTGCAACTGTTATGATTTTAGTTGCCACATTCTCTAAACGTACCTTTTTTGAAAGTGGAGGTTGTCATTTTTCATACAAAATAATAGATTCTGGGTAGCGGGAACATCGGAAAATCGCTTCCTGAAGGAGAACGGAAAATGGGAAAATTATGGGCGATATACTAAAAGATAGGCCTTGAATAGGGGAACATTGGGGTAAAATGTCAGGGTTGCCACTTTCCTAGAAGTATGTTTTTTTTGATGTTGAAGTGTGAGGTTGTCATTTTTCATACAAAATAATAGATTCTGGGTAGCGGGAACATCGGAAAATCGCTTCCTAAAGTAGAACGGAAAATGGGAAAATTATGGGCGATGTACTAAAAGATAGGTCTTGAATAGGGGAACATTGGGGTCAAATGTCACTTTCCTAGAAGTAGGTTTTTTTTTATGTTGAAGTGTGAGGTTGTCATTTTTCATACAAAATAATAGATTCTGGGTAGCGGGAACATCGGAAAATCGCTTCCTGAAGGAGAACGGAAAATGGGAAAATGATGGTCGATGTACTTAAAGATAGGTCTTGAATAGGGGAACATTGGGGTAAAATGTCAGGGTCGCCACTTTCCTAGAAGTAGTTTTTTTTTTGATGTTGAAGTGTGAGGTTGTCATTTTTCATACAAAATAATAGATTCTGGGTAGCGGGAACATCGGAAAATCGCTTCCTGAAGGAGAACGGAAAATGGGAAAATTATGGGCGATATACTAAAAGATAGGTCTTAAATAGGGGAACATTGGGGTAAAATGTCAGGGTTGCCACTTTACTAGAAGTAGATTTTGATGTGTAAACATCTTAGCGCTAGGTATTAAGAAAAAAAAAAAAAAACTCTTAAAATCATACCCAATTTAGACCTTAAAATCATAACAGTTGCACCATGCCTTAAAAAACTGCATTTTCCACAATTATATGATGATGATAATTTTCCCGACAATATTTAATGCACAAACCATTGGCTTGGTTGGTGTCGTTGGTGTATTAATATACCCAACCACATTACCGACATTTACCACATTATCTCAATGTACTCTATTCAATGCACGAACCATTCGCATCCATTAGTTAAAAATCTAAATAAACAAGATGGTGGCATATCCGTTATTTTGTCTTTCCTCTTTCAAGTTTACCCATACCGAGAGTTTGTTTTTGATGTGTAAACATCTTACCGCTAGGTATTTAGAAAAAAACAAACTCTCGGTATGGGCAAACTTGAAAGAGGAAAGACAAAATTATGGATACGCCATTGAGATAATGTGGTAAATTTCGGTAATGTGGTTGGGTACTGTTATGATTTTAAGGTCTAAATTGGGTATGATTTTAAGAGTTGCCACATTCTCTAAAAGTACCTTTTTTGAAAGTGGAGGGTGAGGTTAGAAACAAAATTAAATACATATTTACGTTCAGCCCTGAATCACATGAAATAACATAACATGTTCGACGGGCGCCTTTGGTAACCTCATCAGTTTACTATATACTGTAAGCTATATTATAAACTATATACTACACTGATGTTTACTCATCATCCCCTTGAGTCCCGGTACTCACACATTTTTTTTGTTTTGCTTTTCTTGTGATATTTGTCACTGTGCCAAAGTGTTGGCTGTCAGTTTTGAGTTTGACCTGTTGGTGAATATCCATATTTGACAAGAAGTACTCATAAGTAAGTGAAAGTATTCAAATAAAGACAAAAAACAATTTTATTGACGGGCGCCATTCAGTTTTATTAATTCTGTTATTTCAGTTGTGCGATGTTATTCTAATAATTTTGCCGTTCCTATTTTCGTTTAGTTAATCTTAAAACAAGTATTGTTTATTTGATATTTGGTGTTTTATTAAAGTTAACCGAAACACTAACCCCCTTATTTATAAAGAAAAAAAAATAGTGATTTCAGTTCCCGTGTTTAGGAAAACTACACCATGGAATAAAAATGTTCCGGACTCAAATGTAACACTAAGCAAATGCCTATAGTTTGAGCCCACAAAAATCGTATTCCATGGTGTAGTTTTCCTAAACACGGGAAACACGGGAGCTGAAATAACTATTTTTTCTTCATAAATAAGGGGGTAAATAATTATTTTGTTTACAGTTTATCTTCCTTTAATTCCCCACACGGTCTAACGCGCTTTGGGAACCATTTAAAAAATATTAATACAACCTACATATTTGCAGAATGGGAATTATTAACGCCCAGTTTCACAGTGGTAGTTTAAACTCGACTTTTAGTTTAAACTCCAGATCACCAGTATAAATGAACTCAGTTCAAGGTTTTAACGAAACTGTGAAACTGGGCGTAAATAAGTGTAAATATTCAATTTGGCATTCGACAAATGAAACATTTTTATAAAATTTCATCCCATTCATGGGATAGGTGTTATGATTAAAATTTCATACCTTCTCTTTCCCTTAAGAAAAACATCCTTTCGTCATAGATATTTGTATGTAGGTACTCTTTTGATCCTTTATTCTCATGCCAAATTGAATATTCATACAAATTTTCATCAATGTACCATTCTTTTCAAGGTATTTTTTAATAGTTTACCAGTTCTACTGAAAAACAGTCATCTCTGTATAAAATGGACCATAACTTTTTTTAGGATTATTGTATCGCCTTAATTTTGATGCCATTAGATTCAGAATTGAAAAATACCCTAAAATCATGTATCATATGTCCAAATTGTATCAACATAATTTTTTAATTTCCATAAGTCATACCTCCCCCTTCCCCCTCCAAAAAGCACCCGCGGGATACAGATATTTTTATGGACTCTTTTGATTCTTTATTCTTTTGGTTAATCCGACATTTTCACCAAGTTTCAAAAATGTAAGAATTTTTTCCGCATGTTTGTCCTATTTTAACTGGTTGCTGAAGTAATAATTTAGCCGGATTTGTCTTATTTTTATAAAAAAGCTGGTTCATTTACTTTTTAATATCTTGAAAAGTAAAAGTCCTAGAACCATCCGGTTTTCAGTTTTTGACTACAAATTGATAAGGGCATTGAATTTTGGAAACAAAAATAGTACTTAACTACGTGAAATTTTGCGAACAAAACATTTAAATTTTTTTTTTTTTTTTTTCAAAATTTTGAGTTCAAACATTAATATTTCAAAAACTATATTTCTGTTTTAAGTCAATTTTTTAGAAAATTGCCCCTCCCACCTTACAGCAGCCACCAGGGACTGCTAGACTTGCATTTCTTTTATCAGCCTTAATACACCTTTCGACTCATATAATTTTTTTTTGATTCATTTTCGTACGCCAAATCTGCTGTGGGCTCTTGGTCTATATGATGTAGTTGCCAAATGTGCAGTGTTTCAAAAAGTTCGATTTAACGGTGTGTCAGAAGTTTTTGCAATCTGATGGTAAAAAGTCTCTGACCTTCTGAAAATGTAATTTCCATACCACAATTTTTCAGATGATTATGCCTATTTTAGTTATCGCAACTATGAGGTTGGAGTGAGATAAATAAAGTATATCAAAGTCAAAATGGGTCACGTGAAGAAAGGCCAATGGGTACGTTCAAAGGGGACTTGCAATGAAAGTTTTATTGAAAAGTGACTGGAAAGTTAGTAAAGAAATATCTGCCTGAATTTCAAATCAAGCGTGTTCTTGTCAAAATTGTAAGCTGTTTAGAAATTAGAAATCAATTTAAAGCTGGTTTTAGACTTTCGTTCTTCATTCGGTGAACGTTCTTCGTTCTTCGTTCTTCTCTCAACAACGAACAACGAAGAAAGCATTTACATTAGAAAAATAAAACCTATTAACAAAATTGTTTATTTATATACCTAGGCTTCTTGTGCCATTTAGTGATAAAAAAAACTTCGTAAATGTCCTACATGTTGCACATCACCCCAAAACAATGTTCATTAAAACAGTTTTCGCACTTAAACACACGTTGTTCGGGTAACAACAAACACCGAAATTTCTAACCTGATTTGAATTTGCACGTTCTTCATTCGTTCTTAGTTCGTTGTTCGGTTTTATCATTAAAACTTTCGTTGTTCCGCGTACAAAGAACAACGTACACCGATGATAACACCGAAAGTCTAAAATCATCTTAAGTTGAAGTATATTGCATTTTTCGTAAAACGGCATTTCATGAGAAATCTTCCACCGTGTATCAAATAGCAAGGTATTTTCTTAACAACTATTTGAAGTAAAGTTGAAAATTTTACAAAGTGACATTTGAAAAAAAAAGTTAGTTATCTTAAGTTAAATGTATGCGTTCAATGGATGTAGTTGATTGCATATGAAGTCTCATGTCTCCTGACGTACCCTTACCCAATGTGAACATCGTCTTTAACTGCCAATTATGTCACCTGTCACTGTCATCTTGTCAACTCAAAATTTGACAAGCTAGTGTAACAAATTTGTAGAATTGTCACCTGTCAATTTTTATGAGACAATGTGAAAATTAAACAAAAATTGTGTCTTATGGAAAACTCTAAACCTATTGATATAATATGGCACAAAATTAACCCAGAGTTGCCGCCATCTTAATATGAACACATTACAGGCGTTTTTGTTTCGAATTAAGTTTTTGGCCTCGGCTGTAAGCTGTTATCTTTGCAAATTGTTACCAGCTCTTGGAAATGAAACCTAAATGCTTTTGTATCCTAACCTTATCTAACAAATTATTTGCGAGAAAACTAAAAAAACTAAGTGCAGGGCTTTACATGTTATTTATGTAAGCTAATACATACAGATACAAATAAATAAAACTTACCGTCTAGACATCCTAGCTTCATTAACTCTTCAGCTTCGGCAATTTGCAGTGTTCCACTCAAATCCTGGGACTCGTCTCCAGAATATTGATTGTCCATCATATTGGTAGATGGCGTTGTTGTTGTTGTCTTTGTTAAATTCAAATTGGTAGGCGTCTCGCTTAAACTTTCTACCGTTGTCGTCGTATTCAATATATTGCTGCTGCTGCTCTGTGGCTGCTGCTGATTTAATAAATTCAAATGCGCTAAAATATTCTCTTGTTCCGGGCAGAGTAGAATTCTCTGGCCGTTTTTCCCGTTTGCGTTCACTATAATTTGCTTTAGTTTTACTAAACCGTTCGTTTTCGATTCCCCTTGTTTCATTAATGTCGTAGGTACAAAGGACCTCGTCAAAAAGGGTACACTTATTATTTGATAAATTGGAGCTTGCGATTCCAATATCGTCTCCTGAAGATTGTTTTCTTGCTCTAATAACGTTTTCTGTTGCTGAATTTGCAATTCTCTTAATTGATTCGCTTGTAACATTTGCTTTACCCTTTGTTGGGTTTGATTCCTTAAAAACTCTGTCCGTGCCCGGTTCAGATTGGGTTGAGTCGTCGTACAATTTAATAATTGTTGGGTTTGATTCCTTAAAAACTCTGTCCGTGCCCGGTTCAGATTGGGTTGAGTCGTCGTACAATTTAATAATTGTTGGGTTTGATTCCTTAAAAACTCTGTCCGTGCCAGGTTCAGATTGGGTTGAGTCGTCGTACAATTCAATTGGGTTTGATTCACAGTGTAATTCTGAGAAGTTGATGCTTGATTCTGTAACTGATGAGTTCGATTCAATAAATGATTCTGATTCAACGTGAGCGCCGATTGATTCGACAGTTGGATTGGATTCACTTGTAATTGTTTCGATTGTTGTTGTTGGTTCGTTACTTGGCTTTGATTCAATAGCTGTGCATAAGATTCCTGGTTCAATATCTCGTAGTTCCTCAAAGAGATAGGTCTTTGATGATTCTCGAGTTTTTGCGATTGGGATTGTTGCGCCGATTGTTGATGACGTTTTACCAAAATCGGTCTTCCTCTTCTCGGTAAATTCGGCGATCTTAGTTGTATCGATTGCTGGGTTGTCGATTGAGGAATTTGTTGCTGATTGGTCGGTCTTGTTGTTGTTGGGGTTGTTACTTGAGTCCGTTGGATTTGCGTTGGTTGGATTCTTGTTTGAGTTGGAGTTGTTGTGTTTGTGCGTGTTCGCTGGCCGTGACGGGCGGGATGAAGTGTTGTTTTGGGCAGCCATTTTGAAGACTAAAAAAGACAAGAAAATACGAATATTAAAATAGTTAATATAATATGATTTTTCTATTTCTTTGGCGGACTGATTACAATTCTCGGAATTATAATAGGAACAACATCAATTTGAATTAAAGCAAGATTTATTCGAAAATAATATTTTGATTTCACTTCATTTGCACATGAATAAAGAACACGAAAAGGTTTTTCATTTACCACATTTAACATCTTGTCTAGATATAAGAATAAAATGTATGCCAAAGTATGTGTTCTTTAATTAGTTGCAGACCGACAGGATAAAAAAAAAAGAATTAAAAATTTTGAAACGATTGAGAGTAGGTAGTATATAAAATTCTATTTTTTTCTTTTCTGTGAATAAAAAGCAAACTTTGTGATTAAAAATAACTGAACATAGATATTTCATTTTATTTGTCGAAAAAGATTTGCAAATGATTTTCATTTTAAAATTCTTCAGACATACTTGCACAAACAAAATATGTGGTATAGTTTTATAATGATTTTTTGCAAATCTCGATCGATCGATCCTTTTCAGACCGTGATATGATACTTTTTGATCTCTTTGTACTTACATAATAATTTCCTTTAGTTTCTGGCAAAGGAATTGTAAGATTAACTCTTAACTAGCTCTTAAAAGAGTCTCACGCGCTTTTGTTTTCCTCAAACTGTAAAGAATAAAATAAAAAAAAATAAATTAATTTTTGTATGGATATTGTTAAAATAATAAGACAAATATTTAAATATTCTGTATCATAACGGCTATTTAATATTTTTAAAATACAAGTTCAAAATTAGATCTGTTCCCTTACTCTGATTATCTGGATTTTCTGTGCATTTAAATTTAAATAGACAGAACTTTGGACTTAAATCCACAGAAATTCAGAGTAAAGGAACAGACCTATTGTGTTGTAAGAACATTTCTTTAAATTCGATTAGATATGACTATATGACTATTTTTCGTTGACTTTATGATTTTGTTAGTAATATGTCTATTGTGAATAATGTTCACAATGGGGATTTTTACCGAATTGTCAAACTCAAAACTGACAGCCAAAATGTTGGGTTAATGACATTTGTGCGTTCTTTTTTTTCTAACTAGTTCACCTTCATCGTTCTTTTAATAAGAAAAAGTTACTTTGAGTTTTCATTTTGGGGTTAGATTGTGTTTGCTTTTCGTCTTCCCATTTGGAATTGTTTTCAATTTTATAATAATTAATTATAAATTTAATTGTTTTATTATTGAATTTGATATTGGGAATTGTTTTCTGAATAGTTCACTTTTCATTGAAATTTTATTCATCCGCGGGTCAATTTTTTAATAAAGAAATGTGTGGCTCATAAAAAATTAACAAAAAAAGCTAAAACAAATTAGAAATGTTTTGTATTGCTATTCAATTTCATGCAAAAATGAAGTTGATAGTTATTTAATTTGTAGGAACCATGCATTTTTGGTAGTGAATTATTTATCAATAAATTTAACGCAATCAAAATTTTATCTTTTGTTTATTATTTCTTATTTTTTCAATTTTTTTTCAACCCCTTCCCATTTTATTAACTTTGATCGTTCTTAAAAAAAAAAGTTACTTTTTTAATTTTGACATTGCCACTTTTGTTTTTGACCATAGTTACAAAAAAGAACGCGCCACTAATCCAATTGACGCCAAGCACTCAAACGTCATTAACCCAAAATTTTTATTTGACGTTTAGAAGCTATGAGACAGAGATATATTGCTTTTTTTCTAAAAAGAAAACAGAGAAAAAAATGTTCATGCAGAATCCTTTTCATGTTTTTTTGACTGTGGACACTAACTTTAAGTATTGGTTTATAATTTATAAACTGTGTTTGTAACATTTTTTTTTTTCTCTTTTTAATTTTTTTTTATTTATGACCAAATGTCGGGAAAGAAAAAACTTCTGATGGATTAACCAATTGAATAAGTGAAATCGAAATACCTATACTGAATAAAAAACAATAAACATAGCCGTTGCCGTAGATGCTAACAAAAATACCATTTTAAGTCACAACGCTGGATTCAGAGAAATCTGGCGCTTCGTTTAATGCGAATAAAATGTAGGCAGTGGCGATTTGTAAGTCGCATAGAGCTAGGAATGCCGTTGCGATTTCGATCGTAAAAGTTTAAATGACTTAAAATGGGAGTAAACGCGCATCAACCAAAAAATTCATTGAATTATCCGTTTCATCGCAGCGTTTTCAGCCTAATATTGTGTCTCATTTGTCGTGTGACTTTAAAACTACAAGTGCATAGAAGCCTGATATTCTTGTGTCAACTTCAATTTTTATTTTGGGATTAATTTAAATTGCAAGTGTGACCATAAAATTGTTTGTTTAATTCATTTTAATTTGTGACAACGCATCGTCAAAAGAAAATGAGACATATTTTTAGGTATTTAATCTTTGCGATTTTTGGTATTACGTGCGCTTATTTCCATTGAAATTCAAGTGGTCCAAATAGTCAAGCGATAGAAAACGGTATTACGTGCGCTCATTGCGCGTGGTCCACACAGTCGAGCAGTAGCGGATCCAGGGGGGTGGCTATAGGGGCTAAAGCCCCCCCCACAGGCGGTTCTTAAAATTGATAGAAGTATAGAAATTAATGCATTACAACGTGAAGAAATTTGCATTCGTCTAAAATATTGTTAAGCAGTGAAGTTGGGAGTCAGACACAATAACGTGGCCGGGGCAACGCAATTTATATTCTACGTATTTTTTTCTAAGCCCCAAATTAATTAAGTTGGGGCTGAAGACTGAAGCGGATTGTACAAAATATCAAGTTCGGGGCTACAAGGACAGGAAATTGGGACGAAAAAAACAGCTCGCGATTTGGGCTGACAAGAATTGGACAAAAAAACGTGGTCGGGGCTAACTTATTCCAGAAAGTTTTTGGGATTGACTCTAGGGACTGTCAAGTCCAAGTTGGGGCTAAAACTTGAAGAGATAATTGAAAGAACGAGGTTAACAGTTAAAATGCCAAATAAAACAAAAATTTACACTAAGAATTGGGGCCAAAACCCGAGGACAAATTTAATGACAGATTTTTTCGTCTTGTGATTCAAAGCTTGACGTGGCTGAAAATTGAAGGTATATAATATGTTAAGATTATATTGTCTATAAATACAGCTAAGCCTTAATTTTTTTTTCTATCTCCACTTAAAAATATTTTAAATGTTAAATACTACAGATGTAATTGTATTTAATATTAAAAACATTTTAAACTGGGGATAGAAGCTGATATAAATGCACAAATAACACGGTTATTGTAAAAGGAAAAGTTGGAATGCCAAAATTCAATTATTTATATAACCTTGTATATTTTCACAAAAAACCTTAAAATAAATAAACTAAAACTTTTTTATATTTGTTATAAATCATAAAATTAATTTGTATGGATAAACCAATTGTATTACTTATGGCCAGTTTTACAGTGAAAGTTTAAACTTAAGTTTAACTGGTCTTGAACTTAAGTTTAAATTTAAAGGTCAAATAATTGATTTTCACAGTTTAAAATAAAGCTCAGTTCCATAGAGCGAAGTTTAATATGACTGCATGAATGCAACTTTCAAACAAATCATCATCGTCACATAGTTAAAATCATTTGTTTTTCAAGGGAAGCGTTTTTATCTTTTCACTCTCACAACGAATGTTAAATTTTCCTCGTCACTCAAAAACATTAAACAAAAAAGTTCAAATAGAAAGGAATATAATAATTTATTATTATTAATTAATGGCAGTTGTCAATTAAGATTTGAGAATGATTATAACGATCAAGTGTTCTGAACGTTAAACTGAAGCTTAAATGGCAGAATACCTACATTCGTTTAACTAGAATCAAGTGCTGAACTTAAGTTTAAGGGGCTTATTGCGAGAGTCTATTCAAAAGTCAAATAGAGAAAATAGTTATTTCAGCTCCCATGTTTAGGAAACTACATCATGGAATAAAAATGTTCCGGACTCAAATGGAGCTCTAATTAAAGGCTTTGGTTTGAGTCCAGAAACTTCTTATTCCATGGTGTAAAAGTCTATTCCATGGGGGTTAAAGTCTGTTATTTATTTTTCTGTCAGATTGCTACGAAATTGTATGAATTTTTCTATTTGATAGAAAACTAAATTCGATCAAAGAATTTCTGATCGACTTAGGGCCAGTTTCACAGTGAACACTTACCAAAAAAAATTTTGCACTTAAGTTTAGCACATTTGTACTTTCTAGTAATGTTGGCAGCCTGGGTTAGTTACACTTAAGTGCCCAACACGGGAGACTTAAGTGCAACTTATTAAGGTTAGTTTACACTGCGAAAATTGTCATTTTGTACCCAAGATTTCGCACTAAAGTGCCACTCCTATGACTATGAAACTGATCCTTAAGTCGACTAGATTTATTCGGAGTAGACTCTCGCAATAAGCCCCTAAACTTAAATTGTAGTTTAAACTTGCACTGTGAAACTGGCCATTAATGTCTCAAATTGGACCTACCAGCCAAGCCCCCCCCCCACAGCCAAATCCTAGATCCGCTACTGCAGTCGAGCGAACGAAAACGCTAGAAGTTCTATCCTACCGTAAGTTGTTGTTTAATATCCGTTTTTTTTGCAGGTCCAGATAAAATTGCACGAAAAAAAAACTATATCTGGACGAATATCCACATAAATACAACAACAACTGAAGTCCATATGAACTTAGCTAATACTTCGTTTTCATTGGAGCCGAAATGAGGTAATTTCGAAATTAGCTCATTTGAAACGTCGTTTCCTATACAAATTTGACGTTCCAAATGAGCTAATTTTGAAATAACATCATTTCCGCTCCAATGAAAACGTAGTATAAGTCTGCTATAACACCATACATCTAGACGTTTGCAAATTTTCGAACAATGTAAGTGCAAAAGAGAAAACAAATCCGAAAAGATGAGACGGAAGAAAATCTGCCTGTGGTGCGTTTTAATAACCATAGTTAACTGTTTGTTAACCATAGTTAACTATGGTTAACTATAGTTAACAATGGTTGTTCCTATATTACAGAATAGTTATGATTTGTAACTATATGACGTCATCACATCATTCCTAAATTCAGTTTACTAGTGTCAAATAGTTACAGTTCGTAACTACCTTCAACTCATCTCCATTATATGAGTTGAAAGTGTTGATCTGTCAAAGCACATATAAGAGAAGGTTTGTTTACAAAAGATAAAAATTTAAGAATCAAAACAAAACTTTTGGTGAAGTGAAATGAATTAAAATTGATTTTTCTACAATTTTTAATGAAAAAGGAAAGTATACTGTAGAAAAAAACATGATTTTATGGTAATTACCGATGAAATAAAGTGCTCTTTTTTCATGGTGTAATAGCACACTAAGTTTAGATAATTTTCGGTTCTTAGGTTAAGTTTCGATAGAAAAAGTATTACCAGCTCGAATTACTACTTTGTTATCGATAATTTGTATGGGAATGTCAAAATATCTAGGCCACCAAATTTAAATATTTTTTATAAAAAAAGAAATAGACGTCCATTGGTTTGTAAAATGTTCTTTTTTCTGATTATTTTTTGTTTCGTTAATGAACGGAATGATTTGCTATACGAGATGAATGTATAGTGATGGCGTTTTCTGAATTTCGTGACAGTGCTGGACTTTTTTGCTTCTGGGATGTTAAGAACAAACAAGTTATAACTTTTATGTATTGTTCGATGAAAGATTTTATATTCCAGGAACCACACCTGTTTCGTCTGGTGGAACCACACCTGTCTCGTGTGGTGCTATCGCTACAATGTATTTATAATATCCGGAGAACCACAGTTATCTTGTGTGTTGTGTTGCTATGTGGCGTATAAAATACATGGACTGACAGCCTTACACGGCTCCACAACAACACACAATTGAATGAAAAATAGAACACAAGCAACAAATGAAGCTTAGCCTAGATGGAAAAAGGCTCACCCCTTATAGGTCTAACAACAGTACACATAATTATCTAAGGTATTATCAGGCGCAGCTTGTCAAATTTCAAGATGGCTGCCGCTTTTGTAAGTACACAGTAAACAACAACAAATTATGGCTGCCCCTTGTGTAAGTACACAGTAAACAAAATCAAATGTTTGAAATTCAATTTTTTTAGTATTGATTTTGACACCATGCAAACAAAAATGAAAACGCTAGTGATATTACCTGTAATATATGTATCTATCCGTCTAACCACAAAAGACTTGGTAGGTTAATATTAAAAATATTTGTACAGGCTCAGTTTTTGTTGTTTTTATTATATAAAATGAATTGATTTGTGTAGGCCTGTATAGATAAGACTCAAAACTTTAGCAGCCGTATTAATAAAAAAATACTTATTCCACCTTTATTCCATGAGTTTACAAAACCATGGAATAAGAGTTAAGTCCATGGAATAAAATTTCCTATTAATAAAAACAAAACGAAAATCTACTTCCATAAGTAGATCACGTTACCGAACACACCTTATAATTCTGCCAAAGTTATAATCATTTGTTTGACACGTCTGATTTGTATTCCTTCGCTAAACCACCATGTTCGGTGGTTAAACGTCACTTAGACGAAATTTTGTTTTTTTAAATAACGTTTTATATTTAGTCCATGGAAAAAGGTTAACCCTTCCCTATTCAACGTTTATAAATTTGGCTGTAGGTACTTAGAATCACAATCGTGTTAAATGGTTTCGTTGCAACCTTGCTAAAAAAAAATTATTATCGACCAGCACAAAGGAGATTCTAAAGAATAACTCATAGTAGGTAATTTCTGGAACTCTATTCTCTACTCTTAAATAGAACATAGTTCAATGTTTTATTGTCACTTTTGTAAGATTAAACTTTTTTCTATTAAAAAAGCATTAAATAAAACTACTAGGGCTGCCAGTGTCATACACAGTTTCAAAGAGTGTCACTTTTTTTTCCATTTGTATACATACATAAAGCTAATCTTCAATTTTTCGTCACATTTTTTACCTAAGCCAGTTTAATTACAAAACTGATTAGATTAGGAACTAAATCGATTTTTTTTATTAAATGTTTTTTTTTTAATTTTCAAAGATTTTTAACATCTTACCAGTTTTTTTTTTGGCTTTTAAACCCATCACACCACCAAAATATAAAAACAATTATTATTCCGTACAATTTTATAATTAATTTGACTCTTCAACTTTGATCTTTAACCAGATGGTCGAAAAAATAAACCAAAAGTGACTATCACTGAAAAAAGTTGTATGTTCTTTCAGTTAGCGACACAAAGTTTTTTTTATATCTCGTCCCTAAATTATATGTAATCAATTCCTTATCTATAAACTTTTTGTTAGCATTGGCGGTATATAAAACTAATATACTTTTGTCTTAATATCACGGCCCTGGTAATGTCACATCCCTGCTATATACAATATCGATTGTAATCATGCCAAATGTATGCTTGATTCACAATGTGACAAGAAAACGAAACGAGATTTGTTGGTCAACCATTTTGTTAAATGGAAACGTGTTTGGGTTTGGTACTTGATAAAAAAGTTAAATGACCCGAAGGTTAAGAACTTTTAAGATTAGATGAAATGAAATTTGATTTGCTTAATTATTATTGATAAAGTAGCCAAGAACCATCGGATAACGCTCATACAAAATCTAAAAATACTTAACGAAAAGTAGAAATAATGATTTCGAATTCCCTGAAAATTTGATCAAAGAAAAATTTATTTTGTTTGTTTTTTTCTTCCACTTTTCTCATAACTGTCATATTTTTATTTGTGTGCTGTATTTACAAGAACTGGGAAATTAGCAGTCTATTTATGTCATTAAACTGAGAATCTTTTTCGAATCTTTTGCCAGAATACTAACAGAAACAGTCTGCCATTAAAGTGTGTTTGCGTGCAAAATTGCCAGATTCTGCCATTTTAGTAGAGTCTGGCAGTTTCGGACTAGTACGCCAACATACCTGTCCGTCGTGTAAATGCACTATTAATTACCATGCTCATATTTAGTGACACAAAATACGTACACAAGAAGGGTATTTATGCCAAGGCGTAAAACCCAGAAAATCGTGAAAAAAACCAGATGATTTAACATGCAGAATATTATTCCCATACAAATTCAGTTCATTTCTGCAACTGTCAAAATTTGTGTGGGAAAAATATTCTGCAAAATACATAATTTAATCTCACGAATTTAATGCGAAAAACTCAACAATAAATCAGATCAAATTGGATAAGTCATTTGTGACGTTTAATTTGTTTATTTCCCGCGTTAACTCAAGTATTTTAATGGGGGTGTTCATGGAAACGTTTTCCGCAAAGTTATATTTTTCTGCAAAGTAGAAAATTATCTCGTTGCATGAATACCGCTATTTGCAATAATAAAAGACTTTTGATACTCATGTAAATGCAGCATAAAAATCTATTCACAATAGAAAAAATTCATGTTTCGTTAAGTAGAATAGTTTAAGGCCCTTGGCACACTTTTTCCATAATGTTTTTAAATCTTAAATGATAAATTCAAATTAATATTTAAGACGCCTACCCGTTACAAGTTTATTGCAACATTAAAATCTAAATGATTTTTTTTTTTAATAACAAAGAAGCGATTTTTTTGACATGAAAACATTAACATAAATCATCAAGTTCAACCTTTTTAAAGTTTTCAAATTTCCAAGTTCTTTAAGTTTTTTGTATTAAACTTTATTCAACAAATAAATTGAAGCTAAAGCTTTTTTGTGTGTTTTTCTAAGCTTTTAAGTGATATTATTGCAATGATTTGATGATATCTCTATCGCTCTTAAAAAATATATTTGTGTTTCACAAATACATTCATACCAGGAACATGCCTTTCTACAAAAAAAGCAATTCATTTTTTTAGTAGAAAAATAATATATAGCTAACAAAAGATAAAAATAAACTTTTTTATTCAACTTTGCAATCGTACGAGTCGAGTACATAAAAACTTACTTTATCGTATTTGACAATCGTTAATGGGCCTAATTTATACTCTATAGTGTGTGCTGACTGCTGATGGAATAGCCCGATTATTTTATTTATGATGGAAATTGCGACTTTGAAAATGTTTTGCACGACATGGCATGGCAACAACTACGAAATTTTATAGAAAATAGTTTATTAAATCGTATAGCGAGTGAAGAATTATTTGATTGAGAAAAAAAGTCATGCAATTACATTAATTATATGTTGGTAATTGCCGTAAAGTTTAAACGTGGCATGCCGCAAGGCTAACATATAGGCAGTCATACATTTTTAATTTGAATGTTTCGTCGTCGATAAAACAAAAATATAAAAAAGACAGGTTCATTGTTCATAGCAGGTATAGACATTCATAGAAGAACAAGCATAATGTAGAATGGGAAAAACAACCTCTTCATTTTTGTCTATCTCTTTCTAGCAACCAAAAAACTTGTATTTCTTTCACGAATTGTGTGTGGATGATGACGTACGCGATCCATACATGATTTAGATAAAATCATCGAGTCAGAAAAAATAAAAAATGAAGAAAATGTCTAAATTTAGAAAGTCACGAATATTTGAGTTAAAGTCTACAAGATTTTTTTTCATTCTTCCTAAAATTTACTTAGTCTTTTTTTTAATTTAAATTTTTTAACTTATATAATATGGATTTTTTGTTTTTTACTTACACTGAAGATTAAAATTCTTATCCACGAAATGGGAAAGGGGTTCTCAAATAGAACAAAGATTAAACTGGCAACAAGCTAGAAATGCGTTTCTAGCTTGAAGATTTTTAACACTCACACTATAAGAACTTGAAGATTTCAAGTCCGTTTAGGATAGTTTTTATATTTTTTTCTTAGTGTTTTTTTTTAAACACTAATTCACTAAAGGAGTTTGTTTTTCCGGAATTCCGGGAAGGAATTAAAATATATATATATTTTCAATCACACACCTCTGTGTATGCTAACAGAACGCGGTAAAATAAAAACCGTGCGGCATTGAAATACGCTAACGAATTACTGTTCGTTGTGAAATTCGAATTCAGTTCAGACAGGTTTCTTGTAATGAATTCAATAAAATGTGATAAAGCTGGTATTTGTTAGAGTATTGGTTGCATAAAGGGGAAATGGGTCTAAATGGGAGTGTGTGTGTGTTTGTTAAGATAGACCTGAGTTGAACGAAATTCTTGTTTTTGTTAAACGAAATTTCCCACTATTTTTGTTGTTGTAATTGTTGAGCGCATTCGCTCTGAATCATTCGGCAAAATGAAGTCTTTTGGTTTGAGAATTTGAATCAATGTTTATTTTAAATTTCCTCTTTATTTCATGTTTTTTACTTTTAAGTATGGTTCCTATTTTTTCGTATAGAACAAAGATATTCCAAGAGCATCAGAGGCATCATACAAAACAAACGGCTCCTCGGATTTACCACCGAGTCTGTTGGACCGAAAGACGAAATCGGAATAAAATGAGAAAGGGTAATAAATAGCACACTAAAGGAAACACCGAGAGAAATTAACCACCCAAAGCAATTTTGCCTACCCCGCCACATAGATTTGTTCTCTCTTTCTCGAGATGAAAAGTCGGAAGCAAAAATTGCTTTGTATAAAAGCGGTAAATCAAGTTTATAATTCAAAATTCCTGGTGTAGGTTTAAGTAGGTTTAATATGCTTCATGTATGTACATGTACATACATTTGATGCAACAAAGATATTGCCATTTCAAACGCATACATACCAACTCTATGGGGGAATTACTTTGGATAATACCAAGTGTAAGTATGTACCTAAATGTTTTTCTTTTTTGCAAGAAAAAAATGATGCGTCATAGTTGTTTTGATGTTTTGAATGTTTTTGTCCTCATTCTATTGTGGGTTGTATTTTAGATAAAAAAAATATATTTTTGCATTTAACCTTTTCAAAAATAATATAACATGTTAGTACATAATTTTGAAGTATATATTTAAACAAAATATACCTAAGCCTTAGTTCATGTTTATACCGGCTTTTTTATTTGCAAGTTCGTAGTTGCTATTTATGGATTTTTCTTCAGAAATGTCTTCAGCTTGATATGACGTAGATGAATAGATAGTAGGTATATCGTGTGATATGACCTTTATCCATTTATGTCGAATGTACGTGTAGGTATATATTAAAGCCAACGCGACGTACTTCTACTATGATTCCGTTTTGGGATGTTACTATCATCTTTTCAGAGAGAATTCGGCTCATATGTATTTTTAATTTTTAATACATTTTTCTATCTTTACATATTTTGTTAATTTAGAAAGATAAAAAGGGCCTTTATTTTCTCAAAATATTTACCGAGCTTTGAAAACCTAAAATAAAAATTTATTTAAATTATTTCTAGATTAATAATAGATAAATAATAGAAACTGAATAACTTCTTTTTCTCATACAAATATAGCTTTATTTAAAACTAAATTTTTGCTTAATAAGGTACGTTCCTTTACTTTAAATGTCTATAGTTTTCTGTGCATTTGTGTGATTTTCAGTCTAAAAGCGTTCCCGTACTCTTAAATTTCACAGTTTTTGACATATATAGAGAACGCTCACAAGAGAATACAAAATTTCCTCTACATACTTGCGATTTTCCGTCGAAGTCAATTCTTTGCACTGAAAATCACAGCTCGGCAAAATGTCATTTTGAGAGTAAAAGAATTTAAACCCAAACATCGGGCCTGGACCATACCTTTTTGTCTTGCACATAAGTTAATACGGAATTTTTTGTGCACAAAGTCAAGTATCGGACTTTTAATATTTGTTAACGTGGATCAACTTTGCAGTTGTCAAATCAGACACGCCAAAACCCAAACGTCAAAAAGACGAAATAAAAAACCTGGGTAAAAAAAGATCCGTTGGTGGTTGCAGTTTCCACTGCACAAAAAGATCAAAAAGGGGATTATGGCAAAATATTCAAATGGTGTTTCATTTTAAAGATATGAAGTGGAAGTGAGATAGATAGTTTGTTTACATTTCGATCTGTCAATAAACGATAATGGTGTTTAAATGGGTCGGTTCCATAATTATTCTCCGAAAAAAAAGTTTGTTTGATTTGACAAACTAATGTTTCTAAGTAGATTTGAATGAGTAATCATCTTCATTTGAGGAGATTAAAATTTGAATGGTCAATCTTCGAGATTTTAAGGAGATTTGTGTAAATCTTGCTAAATCTCGGTGTCGGTGGAAACCTAGTATTAGTATTATTTTGATTCGAGGTCTTATCAACTACAAGTACCTAACATTACGATGATGGAGCATTCAAAATAAGTGCTTTCCATCATAAGCCAAATTGCCGACGTGACTCGCGCCGCGCGCCTTGCCGCGCCGCCGTCTTGCGTCGGTCTATGCGTCCGTGCGTATTTTTGTGTACGAAGAACATCGAAATGTATCTACACACATATCGTTTTTATGTGATTTCGTAGTAAAAGTAAGATCCTGTCAAAGACAGTCTACGTTTTTTTATGTAGTGATTGACTGCTGACCTGGAGGTGTTGACTCGTACCCTACCCCACTCTAGGCAGCATTCTTTTCTATATTCTCCAGCTTCAACTGGATGTCACCCGAGGAACTAAATGAGATAATAACCATATTCTCATCCTCCTTCTAATAAGTGTTTATTTTTCACAAAACTTACAAAAAAATTAATTTGTATCTTAAAACAAACGCTTATCTGTCTCGAAAGTAGTAGGTCTTCAGCGTCAAATAAATGGCCGATTTGTAAATCAAGTTCTCAATGTTAAAATACTGAGGAACCACAATTTTGAATTCGCTTGTTCACGACCAACAGATAGAAGCTAAAAAATTAGAGATCTCATTTTCCACGCACTCCAGGATAAGGAATTTTATTTTGAATTCTTCACTGTAACTGAACTTTAAGAAAAGTACTGAATAACTAATAGATTATTTTAAATGTATAGACAAATTTAACAAAGCCATTTAACAAAAAAAAAAAAAAACAATAAATGATATTCCTTACCATATTTAATATTTTATATTTAAAAATAAAGTAAACACAAGCCCAGTCAAATTCGCAAAGCGCGACGTAATCCTGCACTTTTGATATGTTGTTGGGGCATGTTAGAGTAGTCTACAGCCAAGTTTGCAACTTCGAAAAACCTGTGCTCGCTGCAGGAAAAATACAACAGTGAAAAAAACGCGATTTTAAAAGTTCCGAAAATTGTTCACTTGGCATTTAAATATGTAATTTCGTGAACATTTTCGAAACTTTTAAAATTCACTATCAAAGTTGCTTAACAAAAGATGTAAATATTATAACTACGTATACAAAAATCAGTGCAAATTAAAGTGTCCTACTTAGACCACAGCAATGATGCAAACAATGCTTGTTGCACTTAGTTAACATCATGTTTCTTGCCAAAACAATTTGACTTATTTGGATCAAATTTCGTCTTGTAATACTCTAGTCTATTTGATTTCAAATTTTGAGCAGAATTTAACAGATTTTGACCTATTTTTTGAGTGGTTCAAAATTACTTAGTTTTTTAGATTTTTTTTTAAATTCCTGGTTATAGACTAAGAGCCCAGGGCCGCCAGACATACGTCATTTTATCAAAGCTGAGATTTTTTCTGCGAACAGATACTATGGTAGCTAAGAACAAATGGATACTAAGAATCTTCAATCCGGGTGCAATTAAGAGGCAGTGAGTGTTAAAGTTGCATACAAATGTTGCAACATTGCTTTATTTTATCAAAGCTGAATTTTAGTTATGTGTTAGGGGATGGTGTCATTTAATTTATTTGACACTTGCCAGACATCTACAGTGGGACCTAACGTGAGCCAGACACTTAAAATCTGTCAAACTAATCGTGCCATTTATACATAACAGAATCAAATCAAAATTTTATGTTTTCTTTGGACAAATATTCTACAATATTTTCTTATCAGCAAGACACCTTCAGCGGGGCCCTACATCACCGTAAAACTGTCAAAATAATAATTCTTTTTTTACTAAAACGTGATTTTAGCTGTTTTTAAATTTCTGGCTGATGAATACGCCCCACTGTAGATGTATAGCTGATGGGGAATTATTTCTAAACAGTTGCCCATAAAACATATAAATATAAGCTTTAAAACTACAACGTAAATGGCACGATTAGTTTGACATATTTTAAGTGTCTGGCTCACGTTAGGCCCCCCCGTTAGTTGATTGGCAAGTGCCCAATAAAGTAAATGACACCATCCCCTAACACATATCGAAAATTCAGCTTTGATAAAATAACGCAATGTTGCATCATTTGTATGCCAACTTTAACACTCGCTACCTCTTAATTGCACCCGGATTGAAGATTCTTAGTATCCATTTGTTCTTATCTACCATGGTATCTGTTCGCAGAAAAAATCTTAGCTTTGAAAAAATCTTAGCTTTGATAAAATGATGTATGTCTGGCGGCCCTGGGCTCTTACTTTATTAGATATGAACACACTTTTTACTTTTTATTTAGACTTTTTATTTGTATCAACACAAATATAATATGCATGAATTTAAAACTTATGTGGTCTTGTAGAAAATTTTTTATCAAACAAGTTTATAGTGGATGTTTTTTTCCTAAGTTGCATATTTCCAAAGTTATAAAGGACAATGTCGGACAAAATGGGGTGATTTTAGCGTTTTTTTCACTGTTGCATTTTTCCTGAAGGCAGCACAGGTTTTTCGAAGTTGCAAACTAAGCTACAGGCTACTCTAACATGCCCCAACAACATATCAAAAATGTAGAACTACATCGCGCTTTGCGAATTTATTGTCGAATTTGACAGGGCTAAATACACAAACAGAATTAAAAATTAAAATCATTTGACGTTTATCATGTGAAAACTGTTGGCAGAATGGATTTATGAAGCGAAGGAAGGTCGCTATCGATAATATCCAATACCGTGACAAGTGAAATTCGCTAAGGCATTCGACTTTACTCAAATTGGTTGCCAGATCTCGGTCTATATGTTGCCATATTAAAATTCAATTTTATTTTGAGTAGTACGCCAAAAACTTTCTTATCAATCATAAATTGTAGAAAAGATGGCGTATCTGCTAACCTAAAAAATAATCTGGTTATATTTTAATCTTATTTACGTAAGAATTAAGATATTCGACGATATTATTAAAAAAAAAGTACAAAAAGTAAGGGACTAAGATTTCAGCCTTATCGTACTCCGCAATGTATTCTTGTATTCTAAGATCTGTCAGTTTTCTGATATACCTAAATAGTTTCTCCAAGACTCTTCCAAGATGACAAACCAATGTTATCGTCAAAATATGGCTTCTCAATCAATCTTGTCGATGGGTGCTTTAAATTTAACGAATAAGACTTTGAGTTTTTGTATTTATTTTAAACAAATTTACTATATTGTGGCAAAAATCCTACACGCGTTGCCCGAGCTACCACCTAACCTACAAGTTGTCCTCGCCCGATGAATTATAAAAAAAACCGCCCGAATTAAAAAACAAATTAACAAATAAAACGAATTAACAAAACAAACAAAAATTTATTTAACTAATTAAACAGATAATGTTTTCTGGAGATGCGATGTGCTGCAATTTTGGAAGTGAAATGAATGGCACTTGACTTCAATCATACAACTTGAAAATAATTAGGTTCTACAATCCACATAGAAACTGAACATAACTGACTGAACGGTAAAAAGGGATCATAATTCTGAACAATATAACTGGTCCACTGAACTCCAAAAGACTGGAAATTTAACGCTGATGACGGATAAAATACCAGCAAGACATTTTGATGAGTCCCAAAACAAATTGATTTTCGAAGTCAAACTATTGGAGCGAAACGTCAAACTTCCAGGAGATTAACAATGGAAGATGGGAAATAGTTCCATAATTGCAACAGTGGAGACTGGAAAACGCTGCAAACCATTCAATGCCCTATAAAAAGCCGCTGCAACGTTGCAAAGGGGCAGTTCGCATCCTTATTATCCAGAAGATTAAAAAAGTTAAATTAAAAATTAAAATCTGAATAAAACTAAGAACAACAAAAAAAAAATACTTAAACCCTCTCGGGAACCACTCATTTCAAATTATTCGACTTTTTTTTTATTATAATCTTTCCTCTAGGTCGTTTTTGTTACAATATTCATTTTTAAATACCCAAAGTGGTAGGTATCCTCCCAACTTTCGATGTCGAATTAAATTACTTACAAAGTCCTCAACTCGAAAATAATATTGAAAAAATGGTCAGTTAGACCGCTTTTACACAAGGCAACTGAGTTGCCAGCAATTTTTAGTTTCTGGACGAGAAGGGCGTAAGGGGAAGGAAAAAAATCTCTCCTCACACCCTTCTCGTCTACAAAGTATATAGTTTCTGGCAACTCAGTTACTTTGTGTGAAAGCGGTCTTAGTGTTAAGAAGATGGCAAAGAAATTAAGTGCCAATTAAGGAAATGTCCAAATCATCATCTGAAATAAACTTGATTTTAATGCTTCTGTTTAATTTTGTAGCAAGGAAAAAATACCTTGACTGAGTTTGACTGGGAGATTTTGTCTGAAATCCCTTGCCAAAGATGAAAAAGGAAGATGTATATGGAAGGAATATTATGTAGGAAAATGTTGTATCAATAATTTAGAATAAATACATACACCAATTTATCTTAAATGTGCGCTTATTATTTGCCCCAAAAGCAAAGCTAAATTCGAATGTCAAAATTCAAATTCAAGGCCGCTAGTAAAAGCGATGACCTTGAATATTGCATTTGCTTTGCTAAAAGGCAAATCTTTCACATGATTTTTTTTTCAAACCAAACCCAATCTATGTACTGTACATACATACGTCAATAGGCTAACGGAAACTGAACTTTAAGATTAGATTGCGTGTCTCTAATGTTTATGGAGCAAAAATATAATTCCAGGAATTTATTAACAGCTATGTACCTAAGTAGGTAGTAAATGACGTAAATAAAATAGGTATAATAATATACATTTATGTAGGTACCTATGGATATTATGTTACTGTTCCTACATAAGAAATATTTTTTTTTGCAAACTCATTTAAAGCCAACAAAAATAACAAACCACTTAATTTAAAATTGATACCTTCATACATATTTGTTCTTTTTATCTTTAAAAATAATTAGGCAGGTACCTCATGCCCCTACATTACTATTATTAAAATTCCCCTTTTTTGAAAAGGTAGGTAGTAAAGAAGTTAATTAGTTTCAATAACTCGAGTACCAATCCAACCAACAGTTGAAATAAAGGAGAAAAACATGGGGAAATTTGTTTGCAAATAAAAACGCAGAAAAACTTTGTACCTACAGATACAAAAATAAATAATAATAAAAAAAAAATTAACTTTGCGTTATCGATGGTTGGTTGGGCCACGACTTGTGAAATTCATGAAACACAAAAGCTCGTGCCCCACTCAATGAATACAATTGTTTTTTTTTTTTGTTCGGTTCTGGGAACCACCATCACCGCCATTGTATCATAAAATATTTAAATATACATTTAAGTATGTATATATAAGCACTATACCCTTAACCGCCTTCTACAAACATCACAACCATACCATGGATGAATCATAATATGGATAATAGAAAGTCATGTGAGACACGAGACACCTCACCATCAATGGGTTTATAAATATTTGAGCTTTTATTTTTTGCAAGTCACACGGTTGTGTGGCCAGGGGCCCTACTCTGTATTTCGTTCCGAAATTGAAAATTTCCGAAAACGAATATTTTGTACTCTCTATTTTGAAAGCGGAATGAAATCTACTACTCTCGGAATGACAATTCCGAAAGAGAAATTTTCGTACCTGGGAACACGGTTTCGAACGTCAAGTGTACTAATACGGAAAATCTGTTTCTACAACTTATGTGCTAACGGAATTGAGAAGGAAAGTCTTAGAAAGTAAGTTTTTTTTTTTAAATCTTAGTTTTTGTAACAATTTAAGCAAATAAATTTAATTACAAGGAAAAAAAGAGCATACAAAACACAAACAATTCGAGATGTTTGTGAAGTTCATGTGTGCTCATCCCGATTTGTACAAGACTAAAATAATAAACAATAGTTAAATAGTGAAAAGATTTTTTGCCACCAATAAAACTTTACCTTTAATTCCTCATAATTTTCTGCGTCCATCCAAAGTGCAACTGATTTGTTTAATTCTTTCTTAAAAAACCATATTTTGCTTACCCGCCTTGTTTGTTATTTGTTTTGATTTCTTGATCTGACAGATCTCATGAGAAATAATTCGAGACTCGAAAAAAAACTAATCCGTTAGATGGAAAAGTATTAAGTACTATTTTTTCCGTTTCGGATGTTTTACAGAGTACAAAATCAAAAGCGGAACGAAAAGCACTTTCGAATAGGATTGATTTTCGGAACGAAATACAGAGTAGGCCCCCAGACTAGCTATAAAGAGAGATTTTTCCGATTACAAGCTATGTTATTTATGTAAATATAGATAAGTTTGAAAACCTGTTTCTGATTTAATACCATCTACAGAGTTTAACATGGAGTAAACATTCTATTAGTTCAAGTTCAAGTATCTTTCTAGTCCTAATCGTTGAAAGTACACAAACATTTCATCAAATCGTATGTATGTTTTTAGTTGGAGCGGTTGCTATGAAAATACGCGTTTAGTTGTTAAGTTATTTTTCCCCTAAACGTGTAATTCGGTTAGTTAAAAGTCACATGCTGTTATACATTTATTTATGCAAATTATAAGTAAAAACACATGAAAGTGTTTTTTTTGTCCACACAACATGTCCAAACATGTCAATGAACGCGTCCAGACTTTAAAAATTATTGTTCTTTTGACTAAACATAGTTTACTTTTTTTCTACCCATTTAAATCGGGTTACGTTCGGGTCAACAAAATCTAATCGACTCTGTTGACATACAACACGTCCGCGTCGTCGTCCGCATTAATTCACGCTGTGTTCTTATCGGCAATATTTGACGCAATGGCAATAGCATTGGCGATGGCAATATTAATTCACTAATTTTCCTTTCCTTTCAAAATAACGGAAAAACTATTCAAAATATGGTATTAAACATTTTGAAAAAAGCGAACCGTCAAAATTTACTGGCTCACTGATGGAAAGCAATAATTATTGCTTTTTACCTGCCGAGCAGTATTGCCACTGCCAAACCGTCTCAAGGCAATGGCAATGAGCGAGGCAATTTATTTAATATTTCAATGGAGCCGCTTGGTCAACAGCACTGTTGATATACATAAATGAACATAATGTGGACACTGCTTTATGCCTTAATGAATAGGGCTGTTAAAGATAACTTTGCCTAAATCTTCACGTTAAAAGGAAATACAGCCTTTTCATGAACGATTCAACTCCCACTGAACCGAAATCCATTAAAACTCCATATAAACTGCATGCAGGAATTATACAGAGTGATCGAATTTAAGTTCAAATTCGCTTCAACGTTTCAATCAAAAGTCTATATTTTAGGTCACAATAATATTCGTTCAAAATCAGTGGAGGTGAAGCATCTCATAATGCCCTGAACTTTGTCGTCAACGCCTTAAGGATGTGCGCGCACATTATCAAAAAAAAAAAAAAAAATGCCCTGAATGTTGGCTTGCACTATTACACTTTCTTCCTTATCATAATTGCCTTCAAAACCAACCTTACCAAAGAAATTTCGTTTAAAAAAAATTTGTTAAAAAAAAAACAGCAAATAACTTTTATAAATTGTTTATTCATAGAACCTGTCCACATTGGATTTTTAATGCTGGTGGTATTTATGTTCGTCGTGTCCGTACGATGAAAAGAAAATCCTCTAAATTCAATCAACCCATCCCTATCTCAAACCCTTGAAGTCCATCTATCTTTCACTCACAGGACAAATCCGAGAATATTGGTTGAAAGTGGCGCATCGTTGTATTTTGGGTGGAGTCTACTCATCCTTTTTTACGCACATATATAACATACATAAATATATTTTCATAAGTCAATTAATTACCCGTGTCTCTAAAATACAAATTTGTATGAGAATTTGGGCTTCACGAAATTTGGCCCCAATGAAATATGGCCCCAAATTTAAAATGCAAAATGGCCCCAAAAATGTATATGTGAAACAAAAAAAAGTTTAAAATTTGTAAATTGGGGACATTTTTTATTGTTTTGGGGCCTTTTTTCATTTTTAATTTTGGGGTGAAATTTCATTATGAAAAATGGCCCCAAACTTTTATTCTTAAACCAAAATACTTTTTAAACAAAAACTTTGATAGCAGACCGACTGACAACATAGGCGCCTGCCAAACGACTAAGCATACCCTAAGCGGAGCGGCGGAGTCGCGTGAGCGGGACAGAGGACCCGAAAAGGGAGTTAAAATCCTTGAACCCGCGAAGCGGACCGGGGAAGGTACTTTTTATGGTCTCCCAAGCCGACGTAAAACATTTTTTGTGCGATTGTAATTTTTCTCTTGTTGTTGCTTCTTATATTCATTTTCGGGCAATTTTTCATTTTGTGTCTGTGGCCATTTTTCATAAGTTTGGGGCCATTTTTCACTTTCGAAAATGGGGACATTTTTCATTATGAAAAAAAGCCCCACATTTGGGGCCATTTTTTCGTTTGGGCCATTTTTTCTGATTGATTTATCGGTCCTTTAAAAAACTGTATTAAAAAAAATTAAATTATAATTTATTTCTATTTTTTAAGTTAATAAATACGTTAATATTATATATTTTTCGCTTATTTTTCTCTCTCGATCTTCAGCAGTTTTTGTTGTTTTTTTTTTTTATTGATAATCAATAAGTAATAAGTTTTTTAAGAAACTGCATTAAAAAAAATAGTAAAAACAAATTAGAAATATTTTATTTCAATTTTTCAAAATATTAATTATTTTTATTTTTTTAAGTATTTAATATTTTTTTCTTATCAAATAAAGTTTTTTTTATTAATTTTTGAATGTGGTTTTTAAACAAGATATTGGTTAAAACAAATCATTAAAAACACCTTTTTTGATAAAAAAAAAAATAAAAATATTTAATATTTTGAAAAATCGAAACAAAATATTCCTGGCTGGCCACGAGACGAGACTGGCTTTTAAGCAACCGAGACGAGACTGTAAAATTAAACAGAAATTTACAGAGTCTAATGAATTAAAAATCCAATTTCAGTTAAATATTTATTTTCTTCTGCACGTATTCAAACTATAATCAAAAATACAAATTTGTATGGGAAAAGTATGACCTTAGAGGCACGGGTTAATGACCTCGGAAAAAATTAGTTTTGGTCAATAATTTTTTCTTTCGGCATAAACTTTCGATTGACGGGTTATGCTATCCAAAAAAATGAATTTGGGAAATAACGGACACCCTAATATGTATTTACATATTGGTTTCACGTCAAAAAAAAAAATCGAAAGTTTTGATAATGCGTCTGTCTGCTCGCTCACTACTATAGAGCCTAAACGTGTGGACCGATTTTCTTCAAATTTAATATTTCACATTTGTATGACGTCCTTATAAGATAAATTCAAATTTCTGTTCCAGCACATCTTGAAGGGAATATCTACTTATTCTATGTATGTAGATGAGATAACCCAAAAATTCTATACAGAAATTTCGCATGGAATATAATAATTATTTTCCATAAGTCATCGACTATTAACCTTATGTAAGTTCATATGTATGTAAGTATTTATGTACCTACCTATGAATACACACAAATTAAAATTATATACCTTACCTTATAACTCACTTTAAATTAATCTACCTGACAGTACTAACTTACAACTAATTTATATTGACAACACTCGACGGTGTGCACAATGGCCCCACTGCGCGTGACTCATTTTGACGTTTCTACATTTTATTTTCCCCAACCTCAGTGAGAATGAGATAACCAAGCGAGGCAAGAAATTTTAAAAGCTTTCAAAAATCCTAGCTCACGTGATTATCTCATTCTAACAATGAGGTTGGAGTGAGATGAAAATACAAAGACGTCAAAATAAGTCGGATGAAGTGAGGACAATCTGAACACCGCACCGCCTTAAATATTCGAACATACCCCGCATCATAACTCCGTATTCCTTTGCGTTTGTCACAAAATGATTCCACTTCTTTGACAACAATTCAGCTCGCAATGACAAGTTGTGACAGTAACAAATATTATTTTGACAATGCCAATGACAGTATATATATATATTGTTAATAAATCGAACAATAATAGACTTTTGTTGCATTTGATTAACTCTTCTGCAGGAGTTCGACATCAAAATGCCTCTATTACTTGAAAAATCACCACAAAAACCGAACTTCCCGAACTTTGTCTTCTTAATTTTTAACTTAAACTTTTGTAGCACTAATTTATTTAAAATCTCGATCATCAATAAGATAATAATGTTCAAAAGAGTCAAAATAATGTTGAAGCTGCGGTTAACGACCCCGCCGACACCGACAATGGTAACAATTATTGATTGTGTATTTAACTGCAGCATGTAATTATTTTCAGCAGATTTCATATTAGTTATCTGCAAATGCAGTTCCGCCTTAGATTTCGTCTTCTACACTTTTTTTTTTAATTCAAAACTTTCGACTTTAACACAATTTTTATTTAAATTTTTTATTTTATTCAAGAAATCAATTGAATGAATTTCATAATTCCACGAAATTACTTTTACACTTAATGATGCAATACTTTGCTGAATGAAGGCAATGAAAATAAAAACCAGTTAAGTTTTATGCTAAATTAGAAGAAATATCCCTTAGTCGATACGACCACGATTCCATGAATACGATATTCGTAATTTTACAAAAATAAAATAAGTAAATGTAACAAGAAAATAATAATTATTCTTGCAATTTGTGTTTTTTTTTTATTTATAAGTTGATTGCACTCTTTTTATTTTGAGACCGACGGACGAGGGGGGTTTTGTTTAATAACATAAAATAGGGAGGTAATTTTATTTTTTTCTAGTGACGGTAGTTTTCATTAAACAATGTTTTTTGTTGTAAACATTTAAATTGAACTCTCGTAGACGAAACGTTTTTTTCGCGATATGCAAGCAAGAAGTACGAAATATTTTACACGATGAAGTACGATACGAAACTAAACTGGGGATAACCACAATGCTTAAAGGCATAGGAGAATAGCAGAATGACAGAATGTCTTTTGCTTGAGGTAAAGCTTTTTTGTTGTTGAACTTTACTTCTCGGTTATGCTTTTAGGTTATCTGTGCACTGTGCTTATTTACAAATGGAAAGGTTAAACGCAAAAAGCATTACCTAATTATATGTATTTGTGTCCACTTTCGAAAGTGTTGATAGTTAAAGTCAATTAAGAAAGCTGGTATTTATTGTTAAAAAAAGAACTCACAGTATCTTTTTGACGTTTGTAGATTTTGGTGAATATGGGGGTTCACACACTTTGACAAGTTGATCAGCCTGAGTCGTTTAGCTAGCCTACACATTCAACGACCGCTTTATGTGTACATACATTTTAGGAAAGTAAACTTGGCACTTGCACCAATTTCTGGGAAGGAAATTCAATTTCCTTCTTTTTCAACCCATTCTCCATAAATCTCAAATAAAAAAATTAAAAAAAAAAAACACTAAAATCGATCAAATGGTGTTTACATTAGATATAGCAGTCGTTCGACCGAGTAAAATATCAAAAAATTTGAAAAACTTCCGACAATCCTTCAACACGTGTTACAAGTTATGTGATGTTTTGACACGAGTTGAATTGACGAGTAAGTTTTGTTGGAAATTAGACGAACGAACCAAGATCTGACCTAAAAACAAAATCGCAAAACGCCAGAATTGAGAAAATAAATAATCATTGTACAATTTTTTTTATACATTTACATACATATGTACAAACTGTAGGTATACTGATAGAAAACGAACAAAAAAAAAAACGCGCGCCAGAAAGTAGGTTTTTAGTTTTCGCCTCATGATTCCTTAACAGAAGTTAATATACAAAAAAAATAACAAGTTTGTATAAAATCTGGTTGTTAGACCAACACTAATGAAATTGGTATCAAATGAAACGTGATGTTGAGCTTCTTAGGGGCCAGTTATAGCTATCATTGAAAACCATCATTGAAAAAGTAAGCTGTTGAATTTGAGACCCTTCGAAAGTGTAATGATTGAATATTTGAATGCAGAAATACAGCTTACGAATTCAAAATTATTTTTCCTCAAAAAAAAAATTCATTTCGACCCATATCTTCCCCATAATGTAACTTTTAATTTTGTCAATGATCATTGGTAAGGTAGTTCATCACTGGAAAAATAAAATTCATTTTATGAGAAAAGTTGTACCAAATTGAATTTTGTTTTACCTAGAAATAATTATAAAGTCAATTAGCTTAACTTCGGCATCAAAATAATCATTTATTTTTTCTCCAAAATCTCTCAAAATTGACAATTAATATTTTCAATGATGGTTTTCAATGATAGCTATAACTGGCCCCTTACATAAGTGCAATATTTTCAAAATTGTATATTGGAAATTCGAGATATTTGAGCTTGAAGTTGGCGATTATAAACACCATATATCAGTTTTCTTTTTCGATATAACTGTTTATAACTTTTCATATAAAAGACGTAAGGAAATGAATTTTAAGTAAAATAAAAGCAAAGTTAATAAGCTACGTTCAATACACTTTGAGATATTAAGTTTTAAAGTATTGGCCCCGATTGAGAGTTTCGATTGCCAATCGAATCGACAATTTTCGATTGGATATCATGTTTCTTATTGTGAAACATAATCGAATGAATAACCAAAACATTTGTAGGGTTTGAATTTGATGAACACAATTATTGGTTTTTGTGTTGTAAATTAATTTTTTTTTGATGAAAATCCATCATGTGTTATAAATATGTAGGTATTCGAAGTTAATATTTTTATCATTTTAAACTAAACTAAAAAAAAAATAGTAAAAAAAAAGTTGGGTACCAACAGGATTCGAACCCGAAAGAAATTGGGTCCATCCTAGCGCATCGATCAGAAAATTATAATCGAAATTAAATTCGACAAATTTCGATCAAAAATCTCAATGACAATTATATAAAAACCAGAAATTGACCATCGTTAGCTAATTAAAAACAAAAATCGTTCTTCGATCAGCAAACCGACATCGGGTCCAAAATTTCCATCGACTTTTGATTTGTTATTGCGTTTGACCCGCATAAAATAAATATTTGAATTTTATATTCCCTAAAATAAATAATTTATTGGAAAAAAATTACATTTTGTACACTAGAAAAAACTTCTGGACGTCAGCTTTCGTTCGCGTCGATTAGAAAATAACAATCGAAAACAGACGACCGTCCAATCGAAAGGTTTCGATCAAAATCGAAACTCACAATATGAAATAGAGTAATTGACAATCGATTATAGAAAAAAGTTGATCATCGATTAGAAAATCGAATCTCGCAATCGGAGCCATTGAATACAATTTTTTTTTAGCACTGTCTTTGCACACCAATATCTTAAAAAAATCAGTGGTGACGTATACTTTTTTTAGCACCAGCGAGAAGCTATTTTAACAATCTTTAATTGAATATATCCCTAAAGTGTAATTAATGTAATAAATACCTGCTTTTATCAAAAATTGCTTTAAAAGATACCTTATTATGCTTATAAACCGATAAAATTAGATTCTAAGTAGAAAACAAAAAAAAATTATAGCCTTGGACTGGTATCGACAGGGCCGTGCCATGAAAGGCGCCGCTTCGGCCGTGCCGTGAAAGACGCTGTGCCATAAATGGTGCTGGCTGTAAGAACCTATATAGGACGCAATAATGACGAAACAGTAACTCGATCCTGGCTCATTTACTCGAAAGAGCAAAATAGTACATATTGTTTTTGCTGTCTTCTATTTGCAAAACCGACCCCTTCACTGTGGCCTACGAACGGTTCCTCTGATTGGAAACATATATCGCGAGATATTGAGTTCCATGAAAAATCCGTGAAATATTTTACGGATTTCAAAAGTTGGAGAGAAGTTTACCATGGATTACGATAGGAAAATACAATAGATAAAGAACATGAGCGCGTACTTAATAGGGAAATCGAGTACTGGCGTAGTATTCTTCAACGTATAGTCAGTATAGTACAGTATCTAGCAACACAATCTCTCGCATTGCTTGGGTGGCTCCTACGAATTGTACGAGTATAATAACGGCAACTTCCTGAAACTCATTTAACTATTTGCAAAATCCGATAATGACAGAGCATGTATCACGTATCAGAAACGAAGAGACACGATGTCATTACTTGAGCAACAGATTTCAAAATTAAATTATTAATGGCGAACAAAATTCGTGATGCTTTATTAAAAATGATACCAAAAGCAAAGTGCTTTTAGGCGTGTTTTTTAGTGCCCTCTATGTTTGCTTACAAAAAAATTCCATGTAAAATACAACTACAAATATGCTTAGTTCGCGGCGATAAACATCTCTGCTTAATAATTAAGCTTAAATAAAAACAGTGCTTCCATACACTATTATCTAAGTTCATCCGATGTGTTCTCAACAAATGTCAAAAATTCATCCAAAAATTCATTAATTTGGCAGATGGATCTTGAAGCAAGGGTCGAATGATCGAGTAAAAGATGACAGAAGAAAAGGTAAAAACGAAAAATTGTTTTATTTGTTAAAATATAATTATTAATTTAAAATAAATGTTACTTTCCAATAAATAAAAGAAAGGCCTGGTCCAGGGAGGAGACGTTTCTTTTAACTTATCAAAATTTTAACGAAATTTAGCTTACATGTTTTTTTGTTGACAAACATTTGACAGCCAAAATGTCAGAAAATATCATTGTTATATCAGTGCTGCCAAACTCTTTTCTGAAGCAATTACGAGCGTTTTTTTGTGCCACTATTTCTTAAGATAACATAATACGCCTATTCTATTTTATTAGAATGCACGCCCGTCAAAAGTCGTATTGAATAGATGCCCTTCATTAACAGACTTGTAAGTCCCGGTCTACATTGAACGATTTTTCCAGTGCCGATCTTTTGTTCGTAGGTGAAGGGAGTGAAAAGTGAGGGGTAGGGATCAAATCGTTTGTACCACAAAACTCGAACGATTTTTCCAGTCTGTTTATGTTCTCTTTCGCCCTCTTTCCAGTTTTTTGTGTGTGTTCGGTGTCAGTGTGCCATTGGGTTGATGGTGTGAGTGAATATCAATGTAAAATGAAGAGCACAGAAATAAAAAATGAAGAAGACAAGGAAAAAATCTCATGGAAAAAATCGTTCTGTGTGTACATTTCACACGATTTCTGGAAAAATCTTCGTGGAAATATCGGGCAATGTAGATCGGGACTAACATATGATCATAAATCAAAGGAATTTGAAATAAGTGCCCGATTACACTATTCGTTTTTTCGGTTGTTTCGTCTTTCGTCTTTTTGACAGCTTGGGTGAGGGGAGTAGAAATGTAGAGGGAAGGAAGTATCGAAAGCAGGAATGAAAATTTCAAGACTTTTTCTGGTTGAAATTTGACGTTTCTGATTTGGCAACCACAATTCTCCTCGATGTTAGCAAAAAACGATTTGAACAAAAATTATTGAATTGAAAAATAGTTTTTCGTAATTGGATACACCTAATATGCGTTTGTATTTGCGAAATAAGTGATTAAAAAATATTTTTATTTATCACTACTGATTATTTTCTTACAAAACATCCCCCAATTCCATGAACGTCAAAATAACGAATGGAAGTACGTACGTATTTTCGCGAACCATGTAATCATGAACGTTCTTGCCTGTCAAAAAACACGAAAGACGAAACGAACGGGAAAACAAACCGTATAATCAGGCTCTAAGAGAACATTTTCTTGGATTTCTTCCTATTTCTGACACCACAGGAGCTAAGCTACAGAAACTGGGCATATTTCTTTCCGATATGCGTGGTCTAGGCTATAACAGTATGGGGCAAATATGAAAGGTTAACATTCTGGGGTTCAACATAGAATTCTGCAAATGAACCGTCGTAGTTTTTTTGTACCTTGCTCTGCTCATACTCTTAGGCTGGTATTCACCAAGCACTCATAATTTAAGAGCCTCATAAACCTATTCACCAAGCAATATTAGTGAACATTTACGAGCGCTCGCAAAAGTTATGAGTGGTCTCGACCACTCATAAGTTACGAGCGCTCTCTTCGAAAAGTCGTCCGAAAACGTTCGCAATAAAACGTCCCTTCTCCCCAAGATAAACAGAAATAGGTATGGTCATTTGATACACACAATATGCCATCGTGGTATTACTGGGTGTTTATATGACGTCACAGCTCACAATCATCTTTTGTTATTTTTTCTGTTTAAAGTGAAATCATATTTTAAGCATTCAAAATAATTATTTTTAGATGATAATAGAAAAAAACATAATATTGTAATATTAAAAACTACTACATATTATTTTTTTCAGAGATTATACCTATTTATAAACAAAAATATTCTTTTAGCGTTGGATAGGTATCCAGCTGTTTTTACAGTTTGGGAATGTTAGGTTGGCTCTCTTTTTCGAACATTCACTCTCATATTCAAACATTGGCTCTCTATTTCGAAAATGTAAAAATGCTTTTGAGTGGTTGGTGAATAGCACAAATAATTTCCAAGTTAAGAAGCTCATAAAGTTAACAGCAGTTTATGAGCGATCGGTGAATACCAGCCTTAATCTCGTTGTTGGCGATGCTGCTTCTGCTACTGGACAAACTATTGGTTTTTTCGATCTTATTCAGAAGCTATACTATTTTTTTTTTTCTAGTTCCACTAGTAGATGGGATGTACTTAAAAAATATATCCCATTTCTGACCCTTACAGCTGTCAGTGATACGCGTTGGGAAAGCAGGATTGACGCCATCAAACCCATACGCTACCAGCTTGGAGAAATCTACGACGCACTCGTGGACATTTCGCTTTATGAAAAAAGAGATAATCTATCGAAACATGGAGCTTGGTGCTTAGCCGAACCTATCTAATTTGAGATTCATTTGTAGCATTATAATTTTCACGAATACTGAATGAAGCAACAAATTTAGCATCTGAGGTAGAGATAGATCCGATATTTCCCCCTTACAAGACGGTCCAAGTTCGACGCAAGAAGTGTAATTCCGATTACGGGGCTCGAGATGAACGTTTAACAGATGCAAATTTAGAACGGATTTTTTTTTCTGTATACAGCAGTGGTTTCAATTGAAAAAAGATTTCAACAACTACAAGCGCACAGCAATATCTTCAATTTTCTATATGCTATTCATGCTTTCAGATCTTCAACGAAATCTGAAGAGGTGCAAAGATTTGGACTTAATATTAAAAGGTGGACAGAGATTGGTTACTGATTATGATGGCATTGATCTGTATGACGAAGTATTAAGTCTGCGATCTTACCTGCTAATCAGTCCCCCACTTCAAGCTTTGAATGTTGTTGCTAAAAATGATATGCTGTCACTTTTACCTAACTTGGGTATTGCCTTGTAGATATGATTAGCATTTCCTGTTTCAGTGGCGTCAGGAGAGTGAAGTTTCTCGAAACTAGAGATTTTAAAAAAATTATCTGTGATCGACAATGAGCCATCGGGAACTTTTGGTAGGATTGGAAACAATATCCATAGAGAGTGAATTATGCGATCAAATTGACAATACAAAATAATTTCAGACTTTGCTTCAGTTAAAGCAAGGAAAATAACTTCTTTATAAAATATTTGTATCAACTGA
Source organism: Melangyna quadrimaculata (assembly GCA_949320155.1). Classification (NCBI taxonomy): domain Eukaryota; kingdom Metazoa; phylum Arthropoda; class Insecta; order Diptera; family Syrphidae; genus Melangyna; species Melangyna quadrimaculata. The sequence goes on from OX439483.1 coordinate 403,206,756, forward strand.
CATGTGTTGGTCTTGATAGGTTTTTGTTTTCAGTAAAAATAATTGACTATCAGTTTTATTTTTTAATTTGGTTTGATTTTTATAAGTGGTTTGGAGTCAAAAATTACGGTGGAAGTGATGAGCCACTGGGCCCACGATTTTTTTTTTGATTTTTCTGTTTTGTATGAAATAATATTTGGAGACTAAGATGGCCCAAGCTGATGGTCTAACAGCTATGGAAAAGTATCAAAACTTTAAAATATTATTTTAAAATAAAAAGACAAATCATTCGTCGATCTTTCATAGATTGTTACTGATTTACCAGTGTTTTTCTTTGCGAGTCCAATACTACTTGGTTCGGTTCTACCTAATAGTGCTATTTTGAAATTTTTTTCTAAGCTTGCCCCAGGTGCTCTAAGGGCTAGGAACGGCGCTGGGTATCGATGTATAATTTCACTTTACATTTTAATCTACCTAATTAATTTAAATTAATTAAATACACATACACTCTAGTTCGGCCGATTAAGTCAATGTTTATTATTTAAAAATCTAAAAAAACATCTACCAAACCGTTTCATGTTTGATGACCATAAATATTTCTGCTACCAAAGAAGGTACGTTCGTACTAAAGGTCCTAATTAGTTGAACAACCCCCATACTAATAAACGGAGCTAGCGGCAAGTTATCATTAACTCGTGGACTAGGAGTAAGATTTCTGCCACTTACGAGCTAAACCAACAAAAAAGGTGGTTTAGCGAAGGTTTAAATAAGAAAAGTAAATATACGTTTTAATTCACGAGTTATCTCTCAATCCATGCTTACACTAGAGCTCGAAAGTTGCAGGTAAGTTAAGCGCTGTTTTTATTAATATGGCTGCAAGTATTTTTTTATTATATAAGTATATTTCAATCAAATTATAACTTGAAGGGCTACATTTTTGACTATTCACTTGGGATTCTATTATAAAACTCATATTAAATAAATACATCGTTGTTTCATAGTGCGATTCAGCTTACAATTTACTCCTAAAAAGGACTGGTTTAACTTTGTTTTTGATTTGTTCTTACTCTCACAAAGTTTCACTAAAGTGAACACTTTATTTCTTTATTTTATATTTTATCGGGTGAAACAAACCTTCAACGGCTATTTGCAATCAATAATTCTTAAATAAATAATAACAACACCTTAAAGCTCGCATCGCAGCTACCCCAGCAGCAGGGAGAAACGAGCTTGAGTCTACGTACCGCATGAAGATGAGGGAAGTTCACCGTAGTGTGCGACGTGATAAGCGTAACTACATCAACGCACTGGCTACAGAAGCAGAAGAAGCCGCTAGTAGGTGTGACAGTAGGACCGTCTACAGAATTACCAAAGAGCTCACTGGTGTCCAGAGCTCTAAACAACACCTGGTTAAAGACACAAACGGATCCCTGCTAATTTCGGATGAGGACCAGCTCATAAGGTGGAGGGAACACTTTTCTGCGGTTTTAAACCGCGTTTTCGCAAGTGAAGTGAACCCTATTCCCACTGAGCTACCCGAAGTAACAATTTCCCGAATACGCACCGTACCCCCCAGTAAAGAAGAAATTATCACCGCCATCAAAGCACTGAAGAACAACAAAGCGGTTGGACTTGACGGTATTCCTGCAGAGCTCTTAGGAGCAGCCTCAACGACATCGAGCGAGCTACTGCACCCACTTATTAAGAGAGCTTGGGAAGCAGAGAGCTTTCCTGAAGAGTGGAAAAAAGGAATGATTGTCAAGCTCCCAAAGAAAGGAGATCTCACACAGTGCGAAAACTGGAGAGGAATATGCGTTCTGCCTGCAGTAGCCAAGATAATAGCAAGGATAATATTGGACCGAATTAAAGACCACCTCGAAGACACACTCGACGCCGAACAAGCAGGTTTCCGCACTGGATCTTCCTGTGTTGATCACATCAACACCTTGAGGATCATCATCGAACAGTGCGTTGAATATCGATCACCACTTCACCTGCTGTTCATCGATTTTGAAAAGGCGTTCGACAGTGTCAATAGAGAATTTATTTGGCTTGCTTTGCACAGGAGGGGCATCCCAGATAAATTGATTGCTATTATCAAGGCTACATATGATGGATCCAGGTGTCACGTTTTGCACAAAGGTAGGCTGTCAGAGGAGTTTGAAATCCAAAGTGGAGTTAGGCAAGGCTGTATACTGTCACCAATACTGTTCCTGTTGGTGATAAGTGACGTACTGCACGCAGCTTTGTCAAATGGAAATGGAGGAATTCAGTGGACTCTGCAATCTCACCTCAAACATCTGGACTACGCGGACGACGTATGCTTACTCTCTCATAGGATCATGGATCTCCATCAAATGACAACAAGGGTGGAGAGAGAAGCAGAAATCGTAGGGCTTAAGATCAACTCGGCAAAAACTAAAAGGATCAGCCTTGGAACTTCCTCATCAATCCAAGTAAATATTTCTGGACAACCGGTAGAGATGGTAGAGGATTTCCAATATCTTGGGAGTGGCGGAACTGAACTGGACGTAAACAGCCAAATCAGAAAAGCAAAGGCTGCGTTCGGAATGCTGTCCAAAATATGGAGAAACAACTCTTTTAGCTTAAAGACCAAGCTACGACTGTTCCGCTCCAATGTTGAATCCGTTCTGCTTTACGGCTGCAGCACTTGGAAAGTCACTGAAATTGTCACTAGAAAGCTGCAAACCTTCGTTAATAGATGTCTACGAAACATCTTGAGGATTTTCTGGCCCAACCGTATCTCCAATGCCGAACTTCATGCGAGAACGGGTCAGGAGCCCATAGACTCCATTATACGAAGAAGAAAGTGGCAGTGGATTGGCCATACGCTTCGAAAAGGCGATCGGTGCATTGCATCTCAAGCAATGCAGTGGAACCCGCTCACACAGGAGGGAAGACAAGTGGGCCGGCCTAGAAGTACATGGCGAAGAACGGTCGAACAGGAATCGGCACGACTGGGGAAAAGTTGGAGAGAGCTGAAATATATTTCAAGAAATCGTACACGATGGCGCGTAGGTGTAGTGGAGGCCCTATGTCCCGTAAGGGAAACATCACGGACGTAATAGGTCCGAGGACCTAAGTAAGTATATGCTTTTGGGTAAACGATTAAATGACATTTGTGACCATACGTCTACCAAGTAAATCATAAGTCAGTTTTAAGTTTTGTTATTTTCAAAATTCAACTGACCTAAATCCCACTAGGGGGAAATCTTATTTAGTAATCAAAATAATCGTCTGACCCCATATTAATAAACGAAGCTAGCGGCGAGTTATCTTTAACTCGCAGATTAGGAGTAACATTTCTGCCACTTACGAGCTACCTAAATCACCAAGGAAGGTAGTTTAGCGAAGGATTTACTAGGACAAATAAATATACCTTCCTTGGTGGTTTAGCTAGCTCGTAAGTGGCAGAAATCTTACTCCTAATCCACGAGTTTAAGATAGCTTCGTTTATTTATATGGAGGCTAATGATTACAAATTTACAGGTTTCCCATAGGCTTTAATGATCGTAGTAAATTGGATTAAACAAAAATGGATTAAGAATAAACTTATTCATCTCTGCTAACCCTTCGTTATATATAAATTTGGAATAATGCTTTTCAACGATAGCTACCTAGCTTTATTTATTTCATTCAAAGTTTGCTTTCAAAAATCAATTTTTTGATTTCGCCCAGCTTGTTGCAAAGTTGAGCGGTCTTATGAAGAAATAGTATCTCTAAGATTTTTCGCAGGTAGCACATCTGGTTTTAATTTTCTCTTGTTTTTAACATTTTGCAATGTCATCCCAGCTATATACACAAAGCAAAAGAAGGGTTAATCTTTGGCTGCTTTCACACAAGGAAACTGAGTTCACAGAAACTAGTTAGTTTCTAGGCGAGAAAGGTGTGAGTGGAGATTTTTTTCCTTCCCCTTACGCCCTTCTCTCCTAAAAACTCCTTGTCTGAAAGCGGGCTTTGACATGCATGGGTATTCATCTGAATGAAAAAGATTATGCAAAAACATTTTTGTACTTCAGGCCAGTTGCCTGTTTAGAAGCGAAGAGCTTTCTGTATCATCGGAATTCTTTATTGTATTTAGTGATGTAAGAATTTCAAGTAATTTCATAAGAGAAAGCTCTTCCTTCTTTTCTGTTACTATATTTGAATTTGAACTTCAAGTTAAGCTTTGGTTTGTTTATGTTTATAATAAAGGTATACCATATGGTATACTTTCTAGCGTTGTTGGAACTAAAGAACTAAAGGTAGGAGTCTTTGGAGAAAATGCTAAACCTTCAAATTCTGACACTTTTCTGTATCCTTTTATAAATGAATTCAAAGAAATAATAGAGCCTGGGATTGTATTTGAAAGCATAAAATACCGTGTTAAAGCGCGAGCATTTATTTGTGATGCCCCTGCAAGGTCATTTAATTAAAGATCAAAGGGCACACAGTTTTAACAGTTGCACGAAATGTACACAGAATGGAAAGTACACGCATAATCGTCTTGTTTTTCCTCCAGAAGAATCTTCTCTTCGAACTGGGTCCACATTTCGATTAAGATCTCATCCAGAGCATCACCACCAAAAACAACCAATCGCCCTGGAGTTAGTTAATGTAGATAGACTGTGCGAAGCAGTTTCCGTTAGATAACATGCACGCAGTGTGTTTGGGGGTAGTGAAAACTTTGTTGTGTGCGTTGATAAAAGCCAGAAATGAAAAGTATTCATTGCCCAAATTGGCAATTAAATCACTGTCAGGAAAACTCAACAATTTAAAAAAAAACAAATACCTTTCGAATTCTGTAGGGATCCTCGGGAATTAAATGAAATAGACAGGTGGAAAGCTACAGAATTCCGTCAATTTTTATTGTACACGGGTCCATATACTCTTAAAAACATACTGAACGCTGACTATTATACTCACTTCTTAAAGTTGAGCATAGCAATGCGTATACTTTTAAGTGACGGTGATTGTTTGCAAAACAATGAATGTACCCAAGAGTTGTTGGACAGCTTTATGATTCAAATTCCTACTCTTTACGATGAAAAAATGTTGACATATAATTTTCATTGCCTGATGGGGCATTTACCATCTAAATCTCTTGTCTATGGATCCTTAGAAAACATTAATGCTTTTAAATACGAAAATACGAATCATACAGTAATATTCTATTTTTGAACTAAAAGACTGCTTTAATTAGAGTCGGTTTTATTGCGGTTTAAAATGTTAACTATTTAAAATTTTGAGCCAAATTTGTCGCGCTAGCAAACATTTTCATTCTGAAATCAATCATAAATGAATCAGAAAAAAGAATTCACTTTTGATGCAAATTGACTCGTTTTACCTGGGCTCTTAGATACCGAATTGAATCACTTTATTGACTCATTTATAATCTGAATATCCTTCATTTAAATGAACGTATATAGGAGTTCTATATATTCATTTCAATGATTAATGCCTGAACCTTTTTTAAATCATTAAAATGATTCCAATAAAATTCATTTATTTGAAGGATTTCTATATATATGTATGTATACCTTTACATTAATGAATCGTAAAAGAATAATTTTTACGATTCAGAAACGGTTCATGAAATAATCGCTTAAATGAATAAATAGAACGTCTCATTTAAATGAAGGATTTTCAGATCATAAATAAGTCAATAAAATGATTCAATTCGGTGTCTCAGAGCCCAGGTAAAAAGGGGTCAATTTGCATCATAAGTGAATTCTTTTTCGGTGGTTTCTTCACTTTTATGAATTAATTATCGTTCATTTCTGAATGAAAATGTTTGCTGAGATGGAACTTAATGTATCTTTTTTGTATTCGTTTCTTGCAGTTGAAAAAATAAAATATAATTTTAATGAATAAACAACTTGTCCTCCGGACGGTGAGTCATTTGGTTTCACAACTATACCTACTCGGTTGTCAAGATAAAAAATAAAGTTTGTTTTGTTAAAACATACTTAGTATTTACAATTTGCATTATCAATTTAAAATTAAGTTTTAAACCAAAATATGTGTCATGAAAAATGAAGAGGCAGATGATTCAAAAACTGCAAGTCATTGCATATGGACCAAGAGCCCTCAGAAAATTTAGGGGTGTGAAAGTGAACCGAAAAAAAAGTATATGAGTCGAAAGGTGTGGTAATGCTTATCAAAGAAATGCAAGTCCTGCAGTCCCTGGAGGCGGCTTAAGATGCGTTATAGTAATTTGAAAACCTAAAAAATCAACTTTGAGGATGATTGTAAGAACCAAAAAAAATGTGTATCTATCCTTAGGTATTGAGCCCCTGAGTACAGCTCCATATGTCCAAGACCGATTGGAGGCGGCATTTACCCTGCCAGACCGTTTGAAAAACCCTAAAAATCGATGATTGTATGAACCAAAAATTTTTTTACCCATTCCTAGGTATTGAGCTCCTGATAACAGATCCGTATGTCCAAGAGCGATTGGAGGCGGCATTTACGCTGCCAGACCGTTTATAGAACCCGAAAATTTAAAAGAAATGGGTTAGGTACTATTTTTTCTTTCAAAATTCAATGCTCTTATCAAATGCTAAAAAAAATCATAGTCAAATACTGAAAACCGGATGATTCTAGGATGTTTACTTTTCAAGATATTAAAAAAACTTTCTCATAAAATTAAGAAGCGTTCGGATAAATGATCATTTTAACAACCTTGATTATCATCAAATTCGTTTTTTTTCATCTTTTTACTAAGAAGTTGGTTTTTACTTTGTAATATCTTGGAAAGTAAAAGTCCTAGAACCATCCGGTTTTCAGTATTTGACTATGATTTTTTTTAGCATTGAGTTTTGAAAGAAAAAATGTACCTCATTAAGTGAAATTTAAAAAAAAAAGGATTTTGAACATTTATTTTTAAATTTTTTTCAAAATTTTGAGTTTGAAAATTAATAATTCAAAAACTGTTCACTAAAAGAATTTTATTTAAAAAGGAAATGATAGAAGAGACTTCTGACTTTACATACAAAATTAAAGGGCATTTTAGTTTTAACCGTTGTTTTTTAATAATTGTTTTACCAGGGTAAATGCCACCTCCAATCGGTCTTGGACATACGGAGCTGTACTCAGGGGCTCAATACCTAGGGATGGATACACATTTTTTTTTGGTTCATACAATCATCCTCAAAGTTTGATTTTTTTAGGTTTTCAAATTGCTATAACGCATCTTAGGCCGCCTCTAGGGACTGCAAGACTTGCATTTCTTTCATAAGCATTACCACACCTTTCGACTCATATATGTACTTTTTTTTGGGTTCACTTTAACACCCCGAAAATTAGCTGATGGCTCTTAGACTAAAAGTACAGTAAGGTCAAATAGACCTTTTATATAATAGATAATAGAAATTTTATTTAAAGTTCCTAACACTATTTTTGTTTGGTAGGAAAGTTTTGATTAGTGATAGAATGACAATTCCTCTTCTGAAACGAATAGAAAGTCTTTGAACCTTAACATGAAAATACCATATAGTCCAGTCGAATCGTCATTTGACCTTGCGTTGATTGGCACCGTCTGTTTTTTTTCCATGAATCGAGAACGGCTTACAAGAAAAGCTTTACCCTAGATTTGCACCACCTGACAACTTTTTTTACCAAAGTTATTCGTTTTTTTGCAAATATCTTAGTACATTGCACAGTAAAAAAATTAAATACTTATTGTTTGTTATACAATTATCTAGCATTTAATGTTAAGTTTTTTTTGTTTAAACAAATAAAGAAAAAGTTACCGTTAGTTTAAGTAATTTTCTTTTGGTTTTCAGACGGTTTTTCATTATTATTTCGAAAAAAGCTTATGTTTTGGTTATTTTTTGTTTTTGTCTAGCTCTTACTATTGAGCTCTTAACTCCAAACGGGAGCCGAGAAATCTATGAATGAGCACAGACAAGTCAGAGCCCCCCAAAAAAGAAACTTTCTGGTTTTGTATATCGGAAAGTCAAAAATGAAAAAAAAAAAAATATTACTCATTAGAATATTAGCTATTGTTTAAATAAATAAACATATAAATATAATAAATAATTTAAAGTTAACAGTTACTTTTAGTCAGATTTTATTCAATTGTTATGTTGGACAAATACTTTTGAGTTATAATTTTGATAAAGGCTTCTGAACCGGCTGAATTAATAATAAATTTTAGTCCTTTTAATTTCTTAAATAAAAAAAAAAAAAAAAATAGCTCCCAACGACAAACTAGAGCTGAGCAATGAATGAATAAGGGCAAGTCATACAAAAAAAACCTTTTCTGTATGATAAACAAATAGTACAGTATAACTATATACACTCCAATTCACTCGTTTAAATACAGATTTTTTTTAATACATTTTTATCGATTTCTCTATAACCTTTTATAATTATGACAAATCTAAATGAAGAATTTATTAAGTGTAATATGAGGATTAAGATTCAGGAAGAATTTTAAATCCTGCTTAAAAATTGTTAGTCTTAGGTGCCAGTTATAGCTATCATTGAAAACCATCATTGAAAAAGTTAATTGTTGATTTTGAGACCATTCGAAAGTATAATCATTGAAAATTTTAATGCAGAAAGATAGCTTATGACTTCAAATTATTTCTCCTCCAAAAAAGAATTAATTTTGACCCATATCTTCCCCACAACGTAACTTTTAATTTTTTCAATTATCATTGGTAAGGTAGTTGATCATTGAAAAATTAAAAGTCATTTTATGAGAAAAGTTGAGCCAAATTGAATTTTTTTTTACCTAGAAATAATTATTAAGTCAATTAGCCTTACTTTTGCATCAAAATAATCATTTATTTTTTCTTCAAAATCTCTCAAAATTGACAATTAATATTTTCAATGATAGCTATAACTGGGCCCTTATGGCTTTTTGAAAACTTTTAGTCACAAAATCGACCTTTTTTTGTGTCATTCGTTTAAATAAACCTTGAAAAACAACCAAGTGCTCAGAAAATCGTTAAAAATAGTATGCAAAAAATCAAATAATCAACAGTTAAAGACATTTTATCATGAATTTAACAATTTTGCCAAAAGGAAGTGTTCTAACCGAAGAAAAAAATGCACAAATTCGAGACTATCAGGATAATGGTCATAGCAGTCGATGTGAAGGTATCAACATTGGATTTAGTATACAGCTACCTTCGATATAGGGAAAACGATGAAAAAACAACAAACCACCAGCGAACATGGCTACATCACCTCAAGAAAGACAACCCATACTCCAAAAAGTCTCAAATTCAACATTATCAGTTAGCAAAATCAATGGTAAAACCGTAGTTAAACCACCAAAAATGATTTTTATCAGATTGTCCGGGAAGCCACACATTAAAACCATCTGAAAACTTAAAAAGATCCACCGAAATTAGGCTGGAATAGATCTGTTTCGGGAGCTTTTAAAGTTGAGTTTATTGAAAAAAATCTGTATTTAAACTAGTGAATTGGAGTGTTCATTCATGTTTGCGTCAAATCTGGTATTTCTGATTTTTGCTGAGTTGTTCAGGATATTGGCCTAGTAAATAACCTAAGTTTTCGACCTCGAGCGGCGGCGCGGCGCGGTGACCGCTTCATGGTCAAAAATCAGAAAACACACAATTTTTTCAGTTATTGGTGATTTTAGTCCTAAATAATTAGTTTTAAATAAAAGAATTGTTCCACGATTTTAAAGTCTCTTAATTTGCTTCAACTTGAGACCAAAACCACTTCTGTAGACTCAATGGTTTCTAAAACACAACAATTAAAAATTTAGCAATAAGAAAATTAATATAAAAAGTAGTGTTATCAAACAGTTTAATGGCCAATACGGCATATTTGACATAAATGCATAGAAGCACTGGAGCGTGTAGAATGAGCCAAAGTAATAGGACAATCATACTGGAAGGCGGTCTATATACCCCCGTTAAGATGGGAGGGGCAATTCTCTAAAAAAATGACTTAAGTAAGAAACAACACTATTGAAAAACAATGGTAACACCCACAATATTTTTCAATAGCTTATCTTGAACCTGGAAACACATTCTTGAATTTTCTTTTTAAATAAATTTATTTTAATCGATAGTTTTTGACATAACTTTAAAATTATTGCCCGCACCGAAAAAAAATGTATTTATGAACGAAAGATGGTTTAATTGCCTACTATAAAACTGTAAGACATAAAATGCGTAGAATCAAATTTCCTATTTTTGATGTTAAACAATTTTTCGTTTTCGTTAATATTTAAAAAGTCAAGTATTTTCATAAATTTAGGCCATTTTTAATTAAAAATTTGAAAAACTTTCTACAACAAGTTTGTTGGGCACAATATCGAACAATTTTATATAAATATTTTTTCTATTAAAAAAAAATGTTTTATGCCAGAACTCATTTATTTTTTAAATCTGATATCTTTGCTGAAAATCTTGATTTGGGCTCGCTATAGTTAACAAATTAATTTCCAGGTATATAATTTTGTTTTGGAATCTGTTATATTTTACTGCACAATTAAATAAAGTTCAAGGCGCAATTCAGTGAAGTTTTCTTACCTGATCAATTTTTTTCTGCTGATTTTCCGGTACATATTAGGCATAAGTGTTCATAGCCGAATCATTTCATTTCATTTATTTATTAATTTAACCTTAATCCAGAATTATAGTCCAATGGCTCTTCCAGTTCCAACGATGGCGATGGTTCTGGTGACAACGTGGGCCTGTCAGTCGCACTTCCCGACAAAGCCGAAACACGACGTAAGTCACCATATTCTTTCCAGCATGCTTCATGCATATCTATGCCTTTTTTTAACATTGTAGCAATCTTGCCAAATTCTAACGGTTCATAGCAAAAGAAACACGTAGTTTTAGATCGTGGAATCTATTATTAAAAAAATATACATTTGTTTGCTCTCTTTTAGAGAATGCAATCACTTTTAACTAAAACGCAAGTTTTTATTTTTATTTCAACTGAAAATATTTATTTGAAGCTTCAGATCCCTTACCGTTGGTCGGGGGAAATCTTTAGCTTAAACGAAGAACTGAAACTGACTAAAACCTAATTTCGGAAAGAAAGCCTTTTTATATAATTTTCTTAGTCAGCAATTTCATAATTTAAGAAATAATTGTTCGTCTGAACATTAGCCTTGAATTGAATTACCCAATATTCTATGCAAAAAAGTTCCTAAATGATGCATTGATGATACACACTTTGTGTCAACCAATGAAGTTGGCACTGCGATTGATCATTTCTTGGATGAGATAGCATTTTATATGAAAGATTCTTTTTATCTTCTGTTGTTTATAAAGACTTTGGCGCCAAATTTTAAGCCTTGCTCGTTTAAGAAATTAAAACCGGGTCTAGTTCACGTAGTCATAATTTTAAACACGTTAAACAACTCTTCTAACTAAAGTGGATTACGCAACGTAACGTAAGCAAATAAGATTGAACAGTCACAAATTTGACAGACGAAGAGGAGGAACACCGCTATAGAACAACAAGAAATTTGAAAATAAACAAAGAACTTCAGATGTGTGAGTCATGTTTAGTGTATATTGATTATGATTGTTTTTTTGTTAAAATTGTACTGTTCTTTATTTAGTGAAAAGAATTAGCGTTGCCACAGGCCTTCACGAAAGTGTAACAAATTTTTAGAAAAAAACGTTACAAAGGCAGAAAAATTGTAAAAAATTAAAAAAATTGTTAACAAATATTTTTCATGATTTTCTTGGAGTTTTAAAATTTGGCAGCAGAATTGGTTTTCTTATGTGCTAAACACATGTGCAGCGTTTTTCATGCAGCGAAATAAATTAACACAGGTTCTTATGGGAGCTGAACACAATGAAGACGTAGCTGCAATGAAAATCGATGCTGCAGTGGTGTCAACCCAGACCAACTGCAGTATTTGTCAAAATATTTAATACACACAAATTCAATGTTGCGAAAACAATGCGACGAAAGCTGATATCGCATCATCGCACCGCATCGCACAAGTTGGTCAACTTTTAACTTTTGATGCCTGCTTTCACATTCTCAATAGTAAAAAAAAAACAAACTACTGGCGAGGAAAAAAAAATTTCTGTTTTCAGCGTTTTTGTTATATAAATAGTGAATGAATGTGAAACAATTATTTAGCAATACATAAGAGGCATATATTTTGGAATTTATCAACAAAAATGATCAAGCTGTACTGCTGCATTGGGGGCACATAGAAAATAGAAGGAACGATATTTTTTGACAACACTGTTCTACTTGCAACTGCAGCTCTTGTTGCGGCACTCTATTGTGTTGAGCCAGTCAATTAAAGTCTGCATGCAGCGCATCGCTGCACGATATCTCTATTTCTGAATTTGCTGCGCAGCATCATCGCAGCCACAAAAGTAAAGAAAAAAATCTTAAATAATTGGTATTTGGCATTACTCACATTGACATCACCTGTCATTTTTATCGACTTCTTAAAAAAAAAAAACATTCTGAGTAAGCGGATATTATGCAGATTATGCTAAGAAATCATCAGCTTGCATTTGAATCAATTTTTTAGTTGTTTTTGGATAGTTCATTACTCTCAACTTACTGAAACTGAATTAGAACTTAATCATCTGCAATAGACAAATGCAGTAAATCTTTTAAAAAGAAACGCGATTCCCAAAACAAAAAACTGTGTAAGCTAAAGAACAAATTATAAATAAAGAATCAACTTCAATAGGCAATAAAAAACCCAAACCATTGGATGATTTGGAAGTTCAGAAGTTTTTTCACAACAGCAACTTGATGTTTTGAATAAAGATTAAACTTCACACCGAAACCTTAACATATGCCCATCATTGAATCGATCGTTGATTTAGAGACCTGCATAAAATACAAGTCACCGCAAATTAAGGACGAAATAAGAGATTTTGCCAAACCGATCATCAGAGGTACCAAATCAAAGTTTAAATGTGATGCGAAATCTGAAGGCTGACAAAGGAAACAAACGGGTTATTATGAAAAAATAGGATTACAATACAAGAGTTCAAAATCCATTGCTTGCATATAACATAAAACTATTATCAAAAACACTTTTACCAAGGATGTTTCGCGACTCAAAAGAAGTTATTAAAAGTATAAATACAATTTTTGGAGTGCCAAATTAGAAATTAAATATTTCAAGTCCAGACGTCCCAAAATTATATGCTCTGCCAAAAGTACACAAACCTGGCCATAAAATGCGACACATTGTTAAAATAATAAGAATACTTGTTTTTGTTATCACCTTAGATATTTAAATTATGTTAGCCTTGATAAAAGCTTTTAGCATATTTTATTTTTTATTAAATTATTCCTTCTCAAATCCTGCCGTAATAAACACGTTTATATAAAATATATTTCTTGTGTTCCCATTTAATCTCAAGAGGTTATGAGCCCAGGCGTAATTTAACAAGAAAATAAATAAAACGTGTTGGCTTTAAAATATTAGTTGTTTTTATCCAATAAATTGCAGGATTTTGAATTGTTGCTGGATTATTTACATTCCTTGTAAAAATGGCTGCGAACGACAATTTTGGAATCGGAATGGCAAAATTGCGTGGTAGTGAAAACTATCATACTTGGAAATTTGCTATGCAAAATATTCTGGAACTCAAATATCTTCATAGTTGCATAATAACTCCAAATACAGAAGAGGATGAAGTAAAGCTCAGGAAGGCAAAGGATCAAATTGTTCTCAGTATTAACGAATCGTTATTCGTTCATTTTCAGAAAGAAGTATCTGCATCTGCAATATGGAAGAAACTTGAAACGCTTTATGAAGCAATGGACCGTCAAGAAAAGTTGCACTACTAAGAAAACTTATATCTATTCGTCTAGAAAATTGTGATTCAATGACCGAATACGTAAATGAAATCATAGGCACATCTAACAAACTAAGAAGCATTAAAATTCCTATTCCTGGGAGAACGGTTTGGAGCCATACTGCTTGCCGGTCTAACTGAAGATTTCAAACCTTGCATAATGGGTATTGAAAGCAGTGGAAACGACATAACTGGTCAAGACATTAAAGCAAAATTATTGATTATCAGAAAAATAAATCAGAAAATGAATTTTTCGGAGCTAAGAAGAAAGATTACAAGAAAAACAACTCAAAATCAAAGGACAATGGGCACTATTGTATGGAGTGCGTCCTATGGATGTAAAACGTTGTGACCTATATCACTTTAAAGGTCTCGATGAGTACTATCTTTTATTGTATGGTCAAAAGTTTGTATCGCGTGCAGGGAAGGTGTTATGGACGTTATTCTAATCGTTAATGCTCTTTTATTTATCGTGTAACTTCGAAACGACCGACGTGACCAATTGAAGTCATATTCACAGAATATGTTAAATGTTGTTAGATAACAGTTTCGAATTATGAACGGATCCGGTAGGTGGCGCTGTTGTCAAGTTATTGACAAACATTCTCTATTTATTAAGCAAAATCGCTCATATTCCAAATAGGCCAAAATGCCCACTGTCCTTTTCGATGCTATGAATGTAACAAAAAGGGACATTTAGCCAAAAACTGCTATAAGAAAAATTCGTCCGAAACCAAGTTATCTGAGGCCAAAAATGCTTTTAGTGCGTCTAATGCATCATGCAACTTGGCCCAAAGTTCGAACGTTTAGTATATTGACAGCGGGGCTTCACGACACATGACTTCCAACCAGAACTTATTATCTAATGTTGAAAAATCGTCAATTGAAGAGATAGTTTCGGCTAATAATGAAAAACTGAAAGTAGCAGCAACTGGCAATCTTACTTTGGAAATTAATGGCAAGGAGTTCGTAGTAAGAAAGGTTTTACTTGTGCCAGAACTAGCAACGAATCTTTTGTCCGTGTCTCAAATTGTCGAAAATAAGAACGAAGTAATTTTCAACATCGATGGCTGCAAGGTTTTCAACAATGAAAAAGAACTTCTAGTCAAGGCAACGATGTCAGGTGGAGTTTATAAACTTCAAGATGAAACTCCATCATGCATGGTTGCAAATGGATCAACCGATCTCATGACATGGCATCGAAGGTTGGGTCATATCAATTACGTTGACCTTTGCAAAATGAAGAATGGGATAGTCGAAGGTATCGCTTTTAATGAAGATGTCGATGTTTTAAGAAAATGCAAAGCATGTTTTGAAGGTAAACAAACTCGACTACCTTTCAAACACATTGGGACCCGTGCGGAGAATCTGTTGGATCTTGTTCATTCGGACTTGTGCGATCCAATGGAAACTAAGTCAATAGGTGGAGCGAGATATTTCTTAACTTTCATTGATGATTTTTCCCGCAAGACTTTCGTTTATTTCTTGAAATCGAAATCGGAAGTATTCGAGCTATTCAAAGAATTTAAACAGCTTGTGGAAAACCAATTAGAACGAAAAATCAAGATTATAAGAACTGATAACGCAAGTGAATAAATTTGTCAAAATTCTGAATCATTCTGCAAAAAATCTGGTATCATACATCAAACTACAAACGTTTATACCCCCCAACAAAATGGTTTAGCCGAGAGAAAAAACGGAACTATAGTTGAAAAAGCAGGGGCGTATACAGCTTTAGTTCTTGGGGGGGGGTCATGCAAAAAAAAATAAAACAAACTAATATTTGTTAAAAGTCAAGTGCCTTATATTTTTTTTTTCATATTTTACTGTGCGTAGCTATATAAAATAAAAGCGAAAAAATCATAATTAACTATACTAAAGGGTTTTCCAATAGGGACGGGTTGATTTTGGCAGCTCGTGGCGGCCATATTGATTCTTTTACTTTCGGTCAAAATATCGTCTTTTAATCATTCACTACAGACAAATCATCATGGTGAGTTACAGCGTCGAGCAACTTTTTCTTGTGGGGCTTTTTTAAGTCGCAGTCTATGCGAATAAGTTGCAAACCACCTCGACCCTCAAAGACAACATAATCGATGCCATCGGTCAAATTCAGCCTGATTTATGGGCCAAAGTCATCGAAAACTACATTTTCACTACGCCAATTTAGGCAATTTCGTTGAAAATATATATTTCGAACTGCCAAAGCCTATTCAAAATGAAATGAGCTACCTACCTATACAAAAAAATTAACAAATTTAAGACGAAAACACTTTTTTGGTATTTGCAAAATTACCTCATTTTCGGTTCCAAAGAAAATTAAAATAAACAACTGAGTCGAAAGAACCTTCATTAGCTGGATCAGTGAACACGCTATTCATTTTTATTCCTGACTGTTACATTTTTTATTTCGGAGGGCCTCAGCAACAGCATACAGCAATCTCCAGTTGCCTGACCAAAGACAATCAGTTAAGCTAGCTGTGAAAATACTGAGGAAAAAATTTTGTTGGATTCGCTTGATCATTTGTTTTGAATTTTATTCAGAATTTATTTTAATCCTATCAAAGTTTTTATTTCAGCGAATTGAAGTTGCAGGAAAAATTTGTAAAATATCAAAGGTTCTGTGCACTGTTTTCTGTTTCTTAATTTTAGTAAATATATATAAATATTCACTACTGAAAATGAAAACAATTGCTCTGATTTTCAAAAATGACCACTTGTGTAAATTGCTCTTTTTACAATAGTGGAAAAACTAAAATACATTACTTACTTACTTTACTTTTGATGGCGCTCACAGCCCAGTATGGGCTTCGGCCTGTTTAACAGGTTTTGGCTGTCATCTCAAAACGGAAACTAGCCTATGCATATATTTTAAGATTTGAATGTATTGTCATATGAGAAGTTTGTTGTTGTGTTAAATTTCTTATTGAATTGAAGTTACCAACATTCAAATTCTCTATTGAATTCTAAATTAACAATCAAAAATCCTACTAGCTTTCTAAGTAACCAACTTTCATTTTTTTTTTCTATGTGGTTACTAAATAATTATTTCAGATCAACAAAATAATCTTGAGTTCTCGGGGGGGGGGGGGGGACATGACATAACGCAAGCGTAACGCATCCAATACGCATCCGTTACGCATGCGTTACGCTTCTGTTACGCATGCGTTACGCATCCGTTACGCATGCGTTACGCATGCGTAACGGATGCGCAACGCACGCGTAATGGATGAGTAACGCAGGCGTAACGGATGCGTAACGCATGCGTAACGGACGCGTAACGCTACGTAACG
Organism: Melangyna quadrimaculata; assembly: GCA_949320155.1. Lineage (NCBI taxonomy): Eukaryota > Metazoa > Arthropoda > Insecta > Diptera > Syrphidae > Melangyna > Melangyna quadrimaculata. The sequence continues at coordinate 403,223,821 of OX439483.1, forward strand.
GATGCGTAACGCACGCGTAACCGATGCGTAACCGATGCGTAACGCATGCATGCGTAACGCACGCGTAACGCGTGCTTTAGGCGACAGTGGCGCCAGCATAAGTAAGTAAGTAAGGAGGTGCCACCTATCCATAGATGTAATAGTAGAGCCCAGGTAGACAAAGTCCTTGACAACTTCGAAGTTATATCTGTCCATCGTGATATTTTGCCCGAGTCGACGATGTTGAGATTCCTCTCTCGATGACAGCATATGCTTCGCCTTGTCCTCATTAACCGCCAATCCCATTCTAGCCGCCTCCGATTCAATGCTCGCAAATGCCCCTGCCACAGCTCGCTTCGTTCTGCCGACAATGTCTATGTCATTCGCATATGCAAGCATTTGAACGGACTTTTGATAGATTGTACCGCTGGTGTTGACATGTGCGTTGCGTACAATGGCTTCAAGAACGATGTTGAATAGGTTGCATGATAACGCGTCGTCTTGCCTCAATCCTTTCTCAACATCAAAGGAATCGGTGGTCTTCTTACCAATTTTGACGGAGCAGCGAGATTTCTCCATCGTCATCCTGCACAGGCGGACGAGTTTGGCAGGGATGCTGAGACTCGACATGGTTTTGTATAATTCGTTCCTTTTCACGCTATCATACGCGACTTTAAAATCGATAAAAAGGTGGTGTGTATCGATCTGGAATTCCCGGGATTTTTCTAAAATCTGTCGGAGTGTGAACATTTGATCGACGGTTGACTTGCCTGGCCTAAAACCGCACTGATAGGGGCCGATCAGATCGTTGACAAAAGGTGCAAACAAAAATAAGTGCAAACAAAATCCTTTCGTAATAGGTTTTCATCATAGTTTTATATATTTATGTCTTTTGTCGTTAACATTAATATTTTTTGGTTAGAATAACTATAAATCAAAAGTTATCACTTTTTTGCTTTTAAAAATAATTTGTCATACAGAATTCAAACAAAACAATTTCTGTATGTGTTCTATAATGTGTTTAAAGATTTTATTTTCAGAAAAAAAAAATGTTCTTTTTTTGAAAATCCTATTAGTTTTTACTTTACTGAGTGAAAATTTGGTAACAACTCCGCACTTTGATTTCTGTTTGGTTTAAAAGGTTTTGGCTGTCATCTCAAAACGGAAACTAGCCTATGCATATATTTTAAGATTTGAATGTATTATCATATGAGAAGTTTGTTGTTGTGTTAAATTTCTTATTGAATTGAAGTTACCAACATTCAAATTCTCTATTGAATTCTAAACTAACAATCAAAAATCCTACAAGCTTTCTAAGTAACCAACTTTCATTTTTTTTTCTATGTGGTTACTAAATAATTATTTCAGATCAACAAAATAATCTTGAGTTCTCGGGGGGGGGACATGACCCCGTGACCCCCCCCTGTATACGCCGTTGTGAAAAAGCAAGATGTATGATAATTGATGCAAAGCTGGACAAATCTTTTTGGGCAGAAGCTGTAAATACCGCTGTTTATATTATCAATCGATCTGCCAGCTCCGTAATTCAGAACCAAATTCCGGAAAAAATGTGGACCCGTACAAAGGTTGATTTAAGTTACATGCGTATTTTTGGAACATCTTGCATGGTACATGTGCCAAAACAAAATAGAAAAAAGTGGGACTCCAAGTCACTTAAAATGCTATTTGTGGGATATAGTGAACAGACGAAAGGGTACAGGTGTTTTGATCCCAAACGAAGAAAATTGGTAACTAGCCGTGATGTAGTTTTTATGGAAAGTGAATCAAAAATATCCGACCACATTCTAATTGATATTGGTATTGATTCAGTTGAAGAAAATGTGGATAGCTCATTAAGTTTACGTTCAATCTGCTGAAAATGAAGAGGAGACTGAAGAAATCAACAATGATAGTTTTGTGGATGCAAATAATTCATTTTATATTCCAGAAGAACTCACATCACAACATCAAGTGCCAAGACGAACAGAAAGAAGACCAGCACCTCTTCACTTTGATGATTATGTTACATATTCAATGACAACTAGCAACTTAAATGACGACCCCTCAACTGTTGCAGACGCAGTGGAACGTGAAGACTGTGATGAATGGAAAAGTGCTATAAAGGATGAACTAAATTCACTTGCCGAAAATAAAACTTGGATGCTCGTTGATTTGCCATCTGGACGAAAAGCAATTAAGTCGAAATGGGTTTTCAAGACGAAGCTTGACAATGATGGTAATGTTATCCGATATAAGGCAAGATTGGTGGCAAAAGGTTGTTCCCAAAAGTATGGCATCGATTACAATTAAACATATTCACCTGTAGTTCGATACACTTCAATTCGATTTTTGATTGCGTTGGCTGTTAAGAAAGGGATGCAAATTGACCAGATGGACGCTATCACAGCATTTTTACAAGGCGATCTTTCCAAAGATATTTACATGGAGCAGCAGTCTGAAGGATGTGATGATGGAAGCGGTCGTGTATGTAAATTAAAAAAGTCAATTAACGGTCTCAAGCAAAGCAGTCGTCAATGGAATATGGAACTAGATGCTGCTTTGAAGAAATTTGGGCTCATTCAATCAAAAGTCGATCCATGTGTCTATTACAGTCAAGATAAAGAAATAATCGTTGGTGTTTATGTTGATGACTTACTCATTTTTTGGAACAATAATGAAATGAGAGATCAATTGACATCTCTAAGCTACGATTTCAAAATAAGAGGCCATTGGTAAGGCCAAAAGCTGTATTGGATTCAACATAACATATCATGATGACAATAAAACTATTTGTATTGATCAGTCTAAATATACCAAAGAGATTCTGGCAAGATTTGGTATGGAAAATTGCAAACCTGTTTTAACACCAAGCGATCCCAATCAGATCAATATGATTAAAGAAAATGAAGAAAATATGGAAAGTGTTCCTTATCAAGAAGCAGTGGGAAGCTTACTCTCTGGCGCAGGGAACACGGCCGGACATTGCTTTTGCCGTTAACGATGTTAGTCGGTTCAATAATAAATATGGAAGTGCTCATTGGACCGAAAAAGTTAAACGAATTTTCCGGTATCTTAAAGGTACTATAAATTACCAAATAATGTTTAATGGTACTGAAAATTTAACTGGTTTCTGTGATGCGGACTGGGCTTCGGATGTTGACAAACGTCGTTCTTGCACAGGATACACGTACATGATGTGTAATGGTGCAATATCTTGGTGCAGTAAGCGACAACCAACAGTTGCTCTATCCAGCACCGCAGCCGAATACATGGCTTTGTCTTCAGCTGTGCAAGAAGCCATCTGGCTGAAACAATTCCAACAAGAACTCGAAAAAAGAATGAACTCTATTACAATCAGATGTGATAATTAAAGTGCTATTAAGTTAGCAGAATCAGACGCTTATAAATCAAGATCTAAACATATAGAAGTACGCCATCATTTCATAAGAGATCGAATCAATGATGGTTCCATAATAGTCAACTTTATACCTACAGAAAATATGGTAGCAGACAATTGGACAAAAGCCATTCCAGGAAACAAACATCTTTTTTGTACAAAGGGAATGGGTATTAATATTTTAAATTAATTAAAATTATTCAAATATTTAATTAAGTGGGGGTGTTAAAATAATAAGAATTCTTGTTATTGTTATCACCTTAGATATTTAAATTATGTTAGCTTTGATAAAAGCTTTTAGTATATTTTATTTTTCATTTAATTATTCCTTCTCAAATCCTGCTGTAATAAACACGTTTATATATAAAATATATTTCTTGTGTTTCCATTTAATCTCAAGACACACAGTGTCAAACATTAATTCACCCGCAGTGAAGATAGCAAAATGGTTAGTCGAAGATCTAAAGAAATACCCAATTAAAAGCCTTTCCGTCAAAAACTCTGTCGATTTCGTTGAAATATCAAAAGATATCCACATAGACGACGACGAGATCATGATTTCATTTGATGTTGAAGCTTTGTTCCCCAGCATTCCAATCCCAGATGCGATAATTGTTCAAGAATTCTACAGAATTCGAAAATGTCCTGGGAACAATAAACTCTCAATTTGAAAATATTAACTTCACATTTGAAAGAGAATCAAACTACATGTTGCCGTTTTTAGATTAAATGATAACACGAAAAAACAATAAAATCGAATTTTATATCTATAGAAAACCAACAACAACAAATCGCTTCATCACGAGCGATTCATTTTGTCCGGTTCAACATAAACTAGCTGACTTGCATTCGATGGTCCATCGACTTTGTAAACTTCCCTTGTCAATCGCCAATTATTTACAAGAATACAAACATCTTAAACACATCGCAATCACCAACGGCTACAATGAATATATAGTTGAAAAACTAATAAATAAACACACCAACAAAAATTAAAAAAATCAAATTTATCAACTTTGATCCCTTTCACACAAGGAAACTGAGTTGCCGGCAACTGGGAGTTTGTAGACGAGAAGGGCATAAAAGGAAGACAAAAAATCTCCCCTCACACCCTCTCGCCAACAAACTAGCCAGTTTCTGGCAACTCAGTTTCCTTGTGTGAAAGCCGTCTTTATTTACACAAAACAAACGACTAGACAACAACAACAACAACTTAGAACGAGCAAGCATGCCTTAATTTCCATTATTAACAGACAGGTTAAAATCTAAATTAAAAAAGAAAAAAATTGAATGCGTCTTTTCTAATAATAGTCCAGTGCAATTATAATCTGCCCAGCAGTTTGTACCACCCCCGATTTTTTTTTCTTTATTCAATAGAGAGTGGAGAGATGGATGATAAATCTCAGTTTTCGCATTCGTAACATTTACCGCTTTGCCGCCATCTTTGATTTTACGTTTTACTTAATATCTCGGTTCATATTAGTCCTACTAAAGAAATTGTAAGACATAAAATGCGTAGAATAAAATTTCCTATTTCATGTGTTTAACAATTTTTTGTTATTGATAATATTTAAAAAGTTACAGGCCAACAAAAAACAAAATTCAGTATTTTCCAAAATTTGGGTAATTTTCAATCAAAAATTTTGAAAAACTTCCTGCGGCAAGTTTGTTGGGCTTCAAATTTCAAACAGTTTTGTTGTACAATTTTGTCTGCATTTCAATAAATAAAAAAGTTATAAATATTTTACTTTAAAAAAAAAAAAAAATGTTTTATACCAGAACAAATTTTTTTTAGTCTGAGATCTTGGCTGAAAATCTTGATTTGGGCTCGCTTTAGTTAGATTTTCCCTAGCTATTTGGCATTACTCATATTGACATCACCTGCCATTCTTTCAAAACATTTGTTTGTGTTGGTGATTTTTGTTTAAGAATCCATGAAGCCGGCGTTGCCACCCTACCATCGTCCAACGAAGAAAATCTCATTCCAACACTATTGTGTGACATCGGCAACGCTGTGCTTTCATGTATTTGTTTGACATAAATATGCATCATGAATGTCAGAAACTATGCATATGTGTTTCGTGTGCAGCTCTGCATGCAGAGATGCGTGCAGACTCGCTGCACATCTGTTTTAGCCATAGACTCGAAATGCATCCAATTTAAATACAAAATTAAAATTAAAAGACTAATAACGTTTTTTGTGCTGTTTTTTTTTTGTTCACATGATTAAATGGCGTAGCGACATAACGCGCAATGACATATCGCCCAAATCGCAAAATGACAGAACGCCCAAAAACCTATCGAAGAAATTATTGTTGTAACATTTTATTTTAAATTTGGGTGTTTTGTCATTAAATTTGGGCGTTATGTCATTTTTATTTGGGCGGTGAGTCATAAAAGTATTACCCAAAAAAAAAATATATTTTTGGGTTTTGTGTCATTTTCTTTAATTTGTGTAAAATATGAAAACTGTAAATTTGTATGCAAAATTTACAGGTCGAATAAATTTAGCATTGCTTGAGATTTATAAAAAATAGTAAGTATAGTCTGCAATCGTTGAGAGTGAACTTGGCGTGCGACCGACCATTAAGCGTTATGTCGCTAGAATGGTCGATAAGTTAGAAAAAACTGGTCGAATTGAACAGAAAGTTTAAAAAGACATTAAGGAACATGTTATGGAGTCTTATTCATTTGAAACCATGCCCATAAAATTTGTTTTTAAGGACGATAATGATCCAAAAAGTCCTCAACGGATTGCTAAGAAGGTGTTTGCGTATTCAAATGTCATTTTTTAGATTAGACCGTCAAAAGCTCTATCAAGAACTTGTGGAGAGGGATGGTTAAAGGGATAGTTAAAGTAAAAAAAAATAAAAACATTTAGATCATAATGTTCCAAATATTGAGGAAATCTGATAGAGTACACACCACTATCAAGATTCCATGCCTTTCGCGAAAATATGCAAGGAATTTTGTCTGAAATTATAAAGAATTAAGATTTTTCTACAATATATTCACATTAACATATTGAAATTTAAAAGATTTTTAATTTTATGACAACCTTTTTTTTCTGTTCTTAATTATATTGCCAGACGAAATAAGAGTTAAATTAATGTTTATTTTTTTCCTACCAATATTCTCGTGCTTATATTTTTTAAACATTACCGTAGTTCATGGGCTATTAATAAAACCACTTCTCAACCTCAACAGATTTCCCAAACAAAAGTTATGCATTTTTATGCATAATTTTAATTTTATAAAAATATCGTTCTCAATTAGGCCGCCACCACTGTACGTCTATGTTGGTATATATTTTTTTTGTTGAGAACCGCAGCTGACAAGTAACGCTCCAGTTCAATTCCAGTTTTAGATTAATCTTTGCTACTTTCGTTTTATTGTTCAATTGAATATACAAACTTTCTTATATAAAGTGTGAACAATGCTGTGCGAAGTTTTTCATTAAAAAATATTTGCGTGCATCGAAATTATGTAAAATTTGAAAAAGTTTCTTTTGTCATACCACACAGCATTAAGCAAAAAGTATTTCAGAAAAATTTCGGATAGTCTTTGATTTTTTTTTTGTGGGTAAAATAGCCAGTACCTACACCATGTAGGTAAAGCTATAATCTTAAAATGTACTAGTTTTATTGGAATAGAATTTATTGCAATCCTTTTTTTCCACAGTTCGAAAGGAGAATTGGCAGTTTTGGGCGTTCTCGGCGTTCTCGATATTAGTATCAAATGAAAGGTCAGCTAAATAGGAATACCTTTAACGATGGGCACGTTACATTGAATTTATGTGCAAATCATGTTGGAAATGCTTTTTTGACGGAGACGGTATTTTAAAATACGAAATATACGTTATTCTTACTTCAAAATGTCTCGTGACAGGGCAAGATACTCCGAAAAGTTGTTATACTGATCTGCTAGTACTAATTCGGGAGTCAATCGTTAGATAAACAGCCCTATTCTGCCGTTGTGAGGCTCACAGGTCACAATTTTTTGTGAGTTTGTTTTTGTATAAGGGGGGCACAATTTCGGATTCTGTGGAAGCCCTCATAATAAACCTCACAAGAACAACGTGAGTTGTGATCTACCAAGGAGCAGATCATAATTTTTAAGTTTTTATGAGGCGAGTTCACCACGAGTTATGAGGTTATTGTGACTTGTGAGACATCAGTGAGGTTGCCAGAATAAGGCAAAAGGATTACCTTTCTGATTGCGGATGTTGAATAAGAATATGCTGACCTGTAGCCATATTATAAAGTGACCAGGGGTGGAATCGGCTAAGGTGATAAATGTGATAACTGATAAGTGATAGTCATCATTGACAAATTCCGTCTGAGTAAGGTGATTGTCACAAGTGATAATCATATTTTGGTGACTATTTTCTGTAATAGCTATTAGGTATCACAGAAAATAGTCACAAAAATATGATTGTCAATTGTTATGCAGACGGAATTTGTTGATAATGACTATCACTTATCACATATCACCTTAGCCGATTTCACCCCTGATTTATTTGAAGCAAAAGTGGGACACATTTTGAAAACTTCGCAGGGAGTAGAAATTATGATTTTTTTTAAATAATTTTTTTTTTTTTAATAAAAAAAAAGAACAGACTTCAAAACAATTGTTTGTTTTGGTAAAAAAAGAGATCAGTAAAAGTGTAAATTAATCTTTTATCATTTTTTTTTAACAAAATCTTACAAAAATCAGGCTCTATATTGTTAACGCAGGCATTTAGACAAAGTGAAAGTAATAATAAATAGTTTTCTAGATATAAAATTAAAAAAATTGTCTCAAATAGGTACCTAAATATAAATGATTTAATTACAAATTTAAAATTAATTTTCTGTTTGGATGCAGAATAATGGATATTTTTTTGTTTAATCTTCAAGAATGTACACACCCTCTTGCATTTTTTGTTTGCGTTGTTTGTTTGAGTTGTTTTTTATTTACCTATCTAAAACTACCAGTCCAATCTCCAATAAACTTCAGTTCACAGCAAACTGTTTTGTTTTCGATTTAAAAATGACAGACTTCAAGATAAACTGACAATATGTTTGTTCCCAAGATTTTTGGGCAGAAATTGTTGGTCTTTCAAATTTTAAAGAGTGGGGATGAAATTCTCTCATAGAGGGAAAAACTGCCGAAAAAGTTTGGAACGGTTTCTGGACAAAAATTCTACCACACAATTTAACACAAATATTCTTTTAATTTTTTGTATACTTATTTATTCCAACGGGAAGCAAACAGAACCGATTACTCGACAACAGTACATTTTTATACAACGTTCCTCAACCTGACATTTGACAGACCAACAATTTCTGGCAAAGAAATTTCTTGGGCAGAATTTGTCAGGACGAGAAATTGTTTTACTCTCTCGTGAGCGCTCTCTCTGCCCAAAACTACCAAATTTGTGAGGTTTTGAACAGGATTTTGGCAACAATTGTTGACAATTAGCAGTTATGGTCAAGGTTGGGAACAGACCTAATTATTCATTTAACATGGAATAAACATGGGCTCATTTTCTTCTTTTAACAGCTCTAACGTTTGTTTAATATGCGCCAATTTGTATGCTCATGCTCAGGGATGTTAAATAGAATTTATATATGTACATAATTACTTTGTTTTGAGAATTGTAGATTTTTGTAGAATTGTAAATTTTTACAAACGTCATAGGAATAGCGGGATATTTAGCGGGATAGCTATGGCCGCGGACAGAGACCTCAAAAACGGGACCGTCCTGCTGAAAACGGGACGTATGGTCACTATACCTTATTACAAACATTATAACAAAACCGCTGGATGGACACGGGCAAGTTTTTTCCAAGTTACTTCAGTTAGAAAATTACATTTTTTCGGTTGATTTTTTTTTTTTTTGAATGAGGTATCAAATGAAAGCTAGAGACTTTAACTAGTTGTTGACGCGAATAAAACTACAAATCTTTCTTTATCACTGAATTTGTTAATTATGTATTTTCAGGATCCACAAAATAAAAAAAAAAAACTATTTTAAAATGGCTCTTGTACTTTTTCCTCCACTGTTTCACTCGAATTAGCTTTAAAAATACTATATCTATCCCTTCAGATCAAAAGGCTTTTTTATCAAATAAATCTGAAATCATTTTACTTTAACTTCGATTCATTTTAATTTTTGAAGGTTTTGAATGAACAACAATCACTTGTGTTGGCTACCACCAAGTATTACTATTTATAAGCTGGAATTATTGCAATTTCATGGCTGCCACACCAATCATCAGATTCCTTTTTAGTGGTGCTTAGTCTATAGTTCCAATTTTAATTTATAAATTGTTTGGCCGTCAGCTGGATTTGAACCTAGACCAAGCTACCTCAGAGGCCGTTGCACTACGCATTGCATCACCGAGGTCACCTGATCGTACCCATCCAAATGAAGGTTTTTCTAATTTACAATTGCATTTGGACAACTAGCATTTTTACTAGCCACACACAAGTTAGATGCTGTTCATTTGGGTTATTTCTTTTTCTCCTCTCCGTTATCACCGCAACAATTCGTTGCATATGTGTAAGGAGGGAAATTGTATGAAATATTTGACACTGGTGAAGATTTGACACTTGCCTAACTGCAAGTGTTATCATGAGAAAACACCTTTGAATGCATTTTAATTTTTATTAATTTTGTCTAAGGGAGTTTCTGTATTCCTTTTTTTTTGGTCGGCTTAATTTTTTTAATTTTTTTTTTCGAAAATAATATGTTTTGAGAGCTTTGGATTGTTTCATTCCCAAATTGAATTTATTCATGATTTATTATAATGATGATCTTTTGCAGTACCTAATAGTTCACACCGCTGACCGGTTTGATGAATTCGAACGATTTTTTTGCACAGCACTGTATCTAAAAGTTACATTCACTTTTATTTACTTATGCCACAGCCACAGGCTACATGAAATACAATGAGAGATTACCCCCATCAAATGTCCATTCGAACATTCGAAGTTATCTTTGACGAGAGGAAAAAAAATAACAGAGATTCGGTCTCTGGTTTGGGCAGTTCAGTTGCAATCAGTTTCGGTTTGTCTACATTAGTCAGAGAATAGCGTGCGATTGAGCTGTGTATCTTTTCAAATAAATACATAACAAGTGCGCCAACATGGCATCGAATCAGACCATCATACTCTGTTTCCTTTCCATTTTACTTGCCGGAATTTATGAAGTTGCATCTGTGAAGAATGTGCTTCTACTTGTGGCTGATGATGCCGGCTTCGAAATGGGTGCATACCTCAATAAGTACTGCCAAACACCCAATCTAGATGCCCTAGCAAAAGATGGGTTATTGTTTAATAACGCTTTCACTTCGGTAAGTAGTTGTTCGCCGAGTCGAGCGCAGATACTCACCGGTCAGGCTAGTCATCAAAATGGAATGTACGGTCTACATCAGGGAGTTCATAATTTCAATGTTTTCAAAACCGTGACTTCATTGCCAAATATACTGCGGGCAGATGGAGGAAATGTTTTAACTGGAATAATTGGTAAGAAGCATGTGGGTGCTGGAGAAAATTTCAAATTCGATTACGAACAAACCGAGGAGAATCATTCGATAAACCAGATTGGACGGAATATCACGAATATAAGGCGCTATGTGAGGGATTTCCTCAATAAAACCAAGGACGAAAGTAAGCCTTTCTTTTTGGTGGTAGCATTCCACGACCCTCATCGGTGTGGTCATATAACCCCACAGTACGGAGAATTCTGTGAACGATGGGGTTCTGGTGAAGAAGGAATGGGTGTGATACCGGATTGGCGCCCGATCTACTATGACTGGAGGAACTTAAAAATTCCCGACTGGATGCCTCAAACGGAAACCGTTCAAAAGGAACTGGCGGCACAATACATGACGATTTCAAGGCTTGATCAAGGAGTTGGTGCAGTGCTGAAAGAGCTTCGAAATATTGGACTTGATAGAGACACTTTGGTGATGTACACTTCAGACAATGGTCCACCATTCCCGAGTGGAAGGACAAATCTCTACGATCGTGGTGTCCGTGAGCCGATGATACTTTCCTCTCCCGATTCGGGTAAACGGAGAAATCAAGTGACTTCGGCAATGACAAGCTTACTGGATATCTTTCCGACTGTTCTGGATGTGTTTGGTATCACAGCAAATGTCAGTTTGACAGGAAAATCACTTCTTCCACTTCTCGACAATGAACCTCAACCAAATAAAAACGAAACCATATTCGGCAGTCAGAATTTCCATGAAATCACTATGAACTATCCAATGAGGATGATACGCACTCGTCGCTATAAACTGATTCATAATCTTAACTTCTGGAGTTATTTCCCAATTGATCAAGATCTGTACACATCTCCAACTTTTCAGGAAATTCTGAATGCAACCAGAATGAAACAGAAGCTACCTTGGGTTAAGACATTGCCGGATTATTACAAGAGACCAGAATGGGAGTTATATGATTTAAAAATGGATTCGTTGGAACGATGGAATTTGGCTGGAAAGGCGAAGTTTAAAGACTTACTAAAGAGTTTAAAAGAACGTTTGTTTGGGTGGCAAGTTGTAACTGATGATCCGTGGAGATGTTCACCGCATGCAGTGCTGCAGGAGCAGGGTGTGTATAAAAAGAATCCAGTTTGTCTGACATTGGGTCATGAAGATTTATAAAGTTTTATATAATTAACTCGAACATAATTATAATGTTTAATTTAGTTTAAGAACACAATAAATATTATATTTACAATTTAAACAATTACCTTGAAATATGGTGTTATTTCTTTTTTGTCTTATTCTTTATTAAATTGTCTGTTATGTTGAAGGTTTTTTTTTTAACAAATTGGTTTGTTTCTTATCAATGGTTTCTGTATAAGAACTGCGGGATCCATAAAACAGGCTTTGTCGAAAGTGGATCGTCGGAAATGCAATATATTGTTACCTATTGTTGCATCAGATGTTATGAACGCTATGTATGTTCTTGGAAGAGATAACAACCCTATAGTGCTATCTTGATAACTTTCGGAACCGTCAAACTTTTTGATGTGATCGACCTTAGCCGCATCGAACGTTGAATGATACTCTCAAGAAGGCCCAATGTCTTTTATAGCATATTCTGTCAATTGGCAACTGACAATTTTGTTTTAAAATTAATGACAATTTGTCCCAGGAAAAATGTACAAACAAATTAACGAAAGTGAAGATTCTTAAACGCAATTGTCTTTATTTTGGCATAGGCCAGGAAAAATGTACAAAAAAATTAATGAAAGTGAAGATTCTTAAACGCAATTGAAATGGAAGAATGCTGCTAGCAGCAAAAGTCCATTGCCAAACCGCGTGCGCGTCAACAGTTATTCAAGGATAAATGTCGAAAATATCAGTGTTTAGCATAACTGCGAACGGTAAATGCTATGGAAAAGTTTTGTGTGCAAAACTTCTAGATCGTGCCGTTCAGAAAATATCGACATTTCCAAAAACGAAAAATATCAAAAATGCTCGTTTTCCACGCATAACTCCTAAACTGTTAACATTTTTAAAAACATCAAGAAAATATTATTTTTTTTTTGAAAACAACTATTTTAAAGATTTAAAATTTGTTTAAGTTTTTTTTGTTGCTCTTTAGGCCGTGTGTCAATTGCGTTAAAAAAGCGTTAAATTTGATCCCATGGCTAAATTTTGATATTGCTGAGATAAATACAGACGTCAAAATTTAACCTGCTCAGGAGCTCGTTTAAATTTTAACTAGTGGATAAATTATGACGTTTGTGTTAAGCTTCTTGCACATTACTTACACCATCGACCTAACTGCCACTGGCAAAATGCAATTTCCGCGATCAAGATCGTATCCAAAGCGATTTGGATAAATTTGTGTTGTAATTCCTTCTGTAAAAAGCTATTGCAACAACAAATCAAGATATCTGAACATTTTTGGATACATGGACCTAGTATACCTGGACTGCTAGTCGATCGTGATTCTCATACAAAATTTGCATTGACGATGGTTTCACCGATTAAAAGCGACAACAGTGCCTATTGGGCCGCGCCGAATGTTTCGCATTGGTTTGGGAGAGCCTTTAAGGTAATCATCCGCTAGTCTAAATTTATTTATAATTATAATTATATTATAAGCTTTCAGTCCTCGGTATGTGTGTCACAGTACACCTTTTATTGAACGACCACATATTCGACATCGCCAAAAATGCTGCTAAGTGTTTAGGTATTCTCCGTCGGTCGATGCAAGAAATTTGACTCCCTTTCTGATCTGGCTTTGATCTACAAAGCCTTTATTTGTCCAAAACTTGAGTATAACTTCGATATTCGGTCAGATGCTCCAATAACCCACTTGAATTTATTGGCTAGAATTGAAAAGAGAGCTCTTAAAATGATAGATGAAAGAACTATAACGGAAACATTCTCATCTATGGAGCACCTATTTCCCCTCACATTGTGATCTACAGACATTCAAAACCAATTTGCATCGGTATCTCCTTTAAAATCCCCTCCAATCTACCTAATCGCTCGTGCTATGTATATCATCTTAAGGGTAGTCACAAGTCCTATTGCACGCGGTAAATACAAAAATTGTATGGATATGAATGAGAGTGCCCAAGCCACACCGAAAGTTTGGCGTTGGTTTATAAGAGCCTTAAGCGGGGTACACATTATCAAACCTGTTAGACAAATCTTTTCACGTTTGATAGTGTGTACTCTCTCTTTGACAAACACGTTCTTTGTTCACAAATTTGTTTGATACTGTTGAGTATTTGACATCAAACAGATTTGATAATGTGTACCCTACTTTAATCCATGATTATTGAAATCTGGAAATCGTCGAGTGTGTTTATTGTTGATCAAATTGTTTTCGAAAAATCCAAAGTATGGATATCGCTAATAAGCCAATTTTGGTGTGTATTAATGCATGTCAAATTGAAAGTGGGGAAGAATTCCACGCGACTGCCAAATTTGTGGGAAAAAAATGACTTTTCATATTTTGCTCCCACACTTACTTGTATTAATACATTACCTTAACCAAAAAAAAAAATGTGATAGAATGTGGGATAGAATAAGAACCATTCCTAAAATTCGTCATGTATTAAGCCATGTCAAATCGTGTGGGATAGAATGTCGGGTTGTGTAGGCTGGGCTGTCAAATTTTGTTTCCACTCTATTCTACATGATTTGTTTCCCACTTTTTTGACATGTTTTAATATATAGTGGGCTAGTGTAGTGTGGAATGCCTTTAAGCGTTAGTTAATTAAAGGCCTTCCACACTAGCCCACATGTATAATAATACATGCCAAAAAAGTGGGAAACAAATTAATAGGCTTAACTATATAGACCTACTTTTGCCAAAAAGTACAAAAATGATAAATTAAAACATTCGCTAAGGAAACCCGCTTGCAAAAAAAAATATAATAAAATTGTTCCGACAGATAAATTAAGCCACCGTACAAAATTTTCAATTTTTTTTTGCGCAAGCAGTTGTCTTCAGCATAGATTTTAATTTCTGATAAGGCTTTATGTAGAATAGTGTGGAAAAAAAATATGACATCCTATAAAAACCGACATTCTATCCCACACGATTTGACATGTGTTAATACATGCAGAATTTTTGGAATGATAATAATTCCTTCCCACATTCTATCACACTTTTTTTAGGTTAGGGTAATAAATTAATTTTTGGAAGCAAAATATGAAAAGTCATTTATTTCCCACAAATTTGGCAGTCGCGTGGAATTCTTTCCCACTTTCAATTTGACATGTATTAATACACAGTATGCTAGTGTGGATGGGTTATTAGAGCGTGTTAAAGTCACATACTAAATTTAACTCACTGTGAACAAACTAAGTCGTTTTCAAATTGCCGCAGTGTATCGCTTTTTTTTTTAATAAAGGGAACCATCGTGATGTTGGCTCCTAGCAGGATAGGTTCCTTCATCGCAAGGAACGTCAATTGGAAATGTATGTTTTAAAATATTCCATTTATTGCAATTGACACGGCAAAACACTTCAATTTTATTCACTCCTATAAAAACGGATCAAATTTAACTGGGAACAAATTTAACCAACATTTTAACGCAATTGACACACGGCCTTAAACTATTACAGCTAAGCAATTAAAAAGTACAAATGACCTCAACTCCAGAAATGAATGTGTTTCGCCCAGATATGACGGTGGGCTCTTCAGTTAGTCTGTCATACTTACTTACTTAGATCCTTGACCCCTCTAAGGGGCACAGGGCGTCAACTACCGCTACACGCCATCTCGTTCGGTTTCTGGAAATGTATTTTAGCTCTCCCCAACTTTTACCGAGCTTTTGTGATTCCTTGTCGACTGTTCTGCGCCAAGATTTTCTCTGGCCTCCAGGTCTTCTGCCATCTTGGATGAGTGGATCCCACTCCATTGCATGTCTTGCAATAGAGTCTGCACCACGACGTAGGGTGTGACCAATCCACTGCCACTTTCTTTTCCTAATAACGATGTCAATAGGACTTTGGCCCGTTCTCCGAAGGAGTTCTTGGTTGGAGATGGTGTTCGGCCAAAAAATCCTTAGGATGTTTCGGAGACATCTATTTTCGAAAGTTTGTAGCTTTCTTGTGACAGAGGCGGTCACTTTCCATGTACTACACCCATATAGTAGTACTGACTCTACGTTCGACCGGAACAGTCGCAGCTTGGTCTTCGTACTGTAGACGTTGCTCCTCCAAACTTTAGACAGCATGCCGAAAGCAGCTTTAGCTTTGCCGATTCGACAGTTAACATCTTCATCCGTACCACCGCCGTCTTTTGAGACAACACTACCGAGGTACAGGAAGTTGTCCACCGCTTCAACCTGCTGTCCCGCAACGACAACTTGAGAAGAAGATTCAGAAATGTTGAGGATTTTTGTTTTCCCGGTGTTGATCCTCAAACCGACTTTGTTTGCCTCGCATTCCAGATTAGTCACCATATGATGAAGATCCAATGTTGTGCGAGAGCAAACAAATATCGTCAGAGTAATCAAGATGTTGCAGGAACGAAAACATCGTCCATCGAATTCCACGCGCTTGCTCGGCTAGAGCTGCATGAAGGACATCCCCTATAACCACCAGGAAAAGTAGTGGAGATAGCAAACATCCTTGACGAACTCCTCTATGGATATCGAAGTCCTCTGACACCTTTCCGTTGTGTAAGACTTGACACGATGCACCCTCGTAGGTAGCCTTTATAATGGCGATAATCTTCTCGGGTACTCCTATCCTACGTAAAGCTGACCAAATGAAATCTCGATTCAAACTATCGAAAGCCTTTTCGAAGTCGATGAAGAGCAAATGAAGAGGGGAGCGGAACTCCACGCATTGTTCTATTATGATCCTCAAGGTGTTGATCTGTCATATCCTTCTATTAAACAAATGTTGGTCAGTGTTTACTAACTCTTATAAAAATCACGGCAAGAAGAAACTGTGAGTGTGAGTTCCATTATTCTAGGAGAATTATTTTCTTTTCATTTTATATTATTTACCCGTGGTTAGGTATTTTATAATAATGAAGATGAAGCAATTTGAATATTAAAATTACTTCAGTTTTAAGTAGATGGAATGAATAAATAAATAATTAAATCGGGTAGCACAACGGCTCATGAAGAACCAGGGCCTAGTGACTAACAACTCGCAACCATTCCTGTGTGCGCCCATCGACAGGAATGGAAGGGACCTACAATTTTATGCCGAATCCGAACGGCTAGACGAGAAGCACTTATTCGTGACAAGTGATACTCTTGGAGGATTTGTCAATTCCTCGCAAGAGGCAGTAGCCCTGAAAAAAAACTTTTTAGTTTTTAGGTGGATGAGGCTGGGAAGCGATACCAGACCTCCAGCGTGACAGTCGAATGCACTAACCATTACGCTACGGGCTACTACTATGGAATGAATATAATTTATTTAAAAAGTTCAAGTGATCTCTAGACTTGCTCTTTTTAACTTTATTATATTCATTCATTCCACTTGCAACAGAACTAATGTTAATATTTAACTGTCTTCATGATCATTGTTAATTTCATGCTTTTGAAAATTTTTGTCACATCAGTTTTTAAATAGTACTGGAAGAGATAAAATTTTTGAAACTAACATCAGCCACTTGAACATATAAGAGCGAACATCGGTCTTAAATTTGATTTATATTAGGTAATCAAAAAAAAATACTATATCGTTACTGGAACATGTTTTTGACATTTTCTCGTGAACAACATAAAAACTTTACCAGACAATTAATATACACTGTCAATGTCTAGCTACATTCTAGATTTTAACTGCAAAAGCAAGTTCCAGAGATCTAGTTGTGCTTTTTACTTTACCTTTTTTCTTTTATTGTTTTTTCTACATTATATTTTTAAGATTAATAAAAAGAACACAAGTGTGTGTAAACTTTGAACGACCTTGAACCTTTGAAAAAAATTAATTCATAAAAATGTTGCGAAGCCAACGAAAGTAAGTACTCTTGTTTTCTTTTTGCTTCCATCCTGAACAAAAAATCCCCGTAGATTCGCCACTAGGGCTGACCACGAGACGAGACTCTGCGGGACTTTTGCAAGCCTCGTCTCGGTCTTGTATAATAAAGTCTCGTCTCGTCTCCGAAAAATACGATTTCGGATAACCTGTGGATTTTGGAAAGAAATATTTTTGATAATAATTTGATTACGTGCAAAAGAAAATCAATATTTAACTGAAAATGGATTTTTCTTAATTTATTAGACTCTCTGTAAGTTTCGGTCCAAATATACAGTGTCGTCTCGGTCTCGTCTCGGTTGCTTAAAAGCTAGTCTCGTCTCGTCGCGGTCTCGTCATGCGAGACCGAGATCGAGATCGAGACCGAGACTTTTCTCGTCTCGTGGCCAGCCCTATTTGCCACTGAGAGAGATAAAATTAAATCTTTATCAGCCATGTTTACTTCAAGTTATTAAAATGATACAAAACACTCAATATAATATTTATGTTCCTATTATTACAGTCTAGTGTGCAAAAATAAATAATGCAACTTATAATGTATTGTAAGAGATAAGATAATTTAACATGTTATTTTAAATGGTAAGATAAGGTTATAAAGTACTAAGATATATTATATTCGATAGTAGAATTGGTAAAATGTTTTACCTTCCAGTTGAGCGTTTCAAAATGCTTGTAGAGAATTTAAGAACAAACTATAATTTATACGACAACATTTTTCTAAAATTTTCTAAATTTTAATTACTTTTTTACTGCTTTTTATTTCCTTATGACGGTCGTTCAAAAAATTAACAAACATACCTCATATTGACATTTATAAACGTCAAAGTGTTATATATGGATTTAGTAATATGCTTAATAGATAAAATAGCCCTTTTGGTGATTTTAACTTTAGTAGATTGTCGTTTAAAATTAGCAAAATGTAATTTTTAACCAAAATATAATTTTTAAGACGAAAATCACAGTTTATTTTTTTGTTATTTTTCCCTTATAACTTTTTAAATATAAAATTTTATGAAAAAAAAAATACTGACGCAAAATTATCGATTTAAAATCGTACTAAACCGAGTCTTACTTACATTGCTTTAGATAGCGCTCACATCCCAGGATGGGCTACCGCCTCAACTAACAAGCCCCTCCAGCCAGCTCAGTCCCTAGCTAGCCGCTTCCAGTTGCGCACACCGAGTTGGTTGAGGTCGGTCGCCACTTGTGCGCACCACCTGTTTTGGGTTCTTCCTCTGCTGCGTACACCATCGGGGTTGGATTCGAAGACTCGTCGGGCTGGTGCGTTGCTGTCCATATGCTCGTCGTGCCCCAGCCATCTCAGCCGCTGTATTTTCAGCTTTTTGACCAGGTCAACGTCGCTGTATAGCCCGCATAGCTCGTCGATGAATCTCTCCTCCACACTCCTTCGATACACACCGGACAGAAAATCACACGAAGTATCATCGCTTTCACACAAGGAAACTGAGTTGCCAGCAATTTTTAGTTTGTAGGTGAGAAGAACGTTAGGGGAGTGAAACAAATTTCCCCTCACACCCTTCTCGCCTACAAAAAACTAGCTAGTTTATGGCAACTCAGTTTCCTTGTGTGAAAGCGGTCTATCTTCCACTCAAAGCACCCTAGCAGACTCTCATCCGATTTTTTCAATGTCCATGCTTCTGCCCTATAGAGCAGGACTGGGATGATTAGGGTCTTGTATAAAGTCTCCTTAGTTTTCTGAGAGAGGGCCTTATAGTTCTTAAATGCCTTCTTAGCCCGAAGAAACAGCGGTTGGCAAGAGTAATTCTTCGTTTGATATCTGCATTGATATAATTTTGCGAGGTAATAGTCGAGCCCAGGTAGGCAAAGTCCTTCACAATTTCGAAGTTATATCTGCCCATCGTGATATTTTGCTCGAGTTGTTGACTTCGTCTTGGCCTCATTAACCGCCAATCCCATTTTAGCCGCCTCCGATTCATTGCTCGCAAATGAGTCTGCCACAGTCTGCATACGCAAGCAATTGAACGGACTCTTTGATAAATTGTAACGCTGGTGTTGAATGTTAAATAAGTTGCATGATAACGCGTCGCCTTGCCTCAATCTTTTCTCAACATCAAAGGATTTGGTGGTGTTCTTACCGATTTTGACGGAGCAGTGAGATTTCTCCATCGTCATCGTGCACAAACGGAATTTTGTGGGGATGTCAAGATATGGCAAGGCTCTGTATAATTCGTTCCTTTTCACACAAGAGGTGGTGTGTATCGATCTGGAATTCGTGGGTTTTTCTGCCGGGGTCTTAACATTTGATCGATGGTTGACTTGCCTGGCCTAAAACCACACTGATAGGGGCCGATCAGATCGATGACAAAAGGTTTAAGGCGGTCACACAGGATAGCCGACAGAATTTTATAAGCGACGTTTAGGAGACTAATGCGTCTGTAGTTGGTGTATTTCAGAAAATCTCTCTTTTTATGGATGGGGCACGCTATACCGAGGTTCCATTCATAGGGCGATCTTTCATCCGACCAAATTCTGCAGATGAGCTGGTGTATGCTCCTAACCAATTCATCTCCCGCTGATTTAAATTAAATATTTCGGCTGGTAAGCCATCCGCACCAGCAGCCTTGTTCGACTTAAGTTTGGATATCGCCAACCGCACTTGGGTTAGGTCGGGTTGGCGGAACTGTTATGGCCATCATCGTCCAAGTCGGATGGACTGACTAAACCACGTCAGTAATAATCACTCACTTGCATTTTTTTTTTTTTTATAATCTTTCCCTCAACCAAACCAAACCTCCCAAAACCACCATTTTACCAAAGATATTTTTGGGGACCCTCTTGATTCTTGGCAAACATACCAAATGAAACTTTGTATGTAAGATGAAATTCTGCGTCGATACAAGCAATTAAATTTCATGAATTAATTTGTTCCCGGTCTGACCCTATCTTTATTAGACTATACAACATATACATATGTAGATTATGAAATTAAAAAAAAAAAAACTAACTGATTTATTATGATTTTATTTATTATTGAAAGACCCTTTTTGGTATTAATTGCTGATTAGCTGAAACATCTGGTAATTTTTTTTGCCGACAAACAAATTTATTATGTAGGTTTATAAAACAAATTAAAGCGTGTTTTTTTTCCCAGGTCTAGATTAAATTCCACTAATAAAAAAAACGACAACTGAACTAAGCGATTTCCACGTAAATACAACAACAACTGAAGTCCGTATGAACTTAGCTAAGTCCAGATAATATTCGGTTCTTAACTTAAGTTCAGATGGAAAAAGTATTGCCATCTCGAATTACTATTTTGCTATCGATAGTTTGAATGAAACGTCAAAATATCTGAGCCAACGAATGAAAATATTTTATATAAAAAAAAAATGGACGACCATTGTTTTGTAAATAATTTTTTTTTTTTTTTTTTCTGAATAGTGATCTAAAAATTTTTTTTTTTTTTCACATATTTTTGTTTTATTAATAAACGGAACAATATTCTTTACGAGGTTTCTTTTGGTTGAATGTATTTAGTTTTTACTTTGCATGCTTGTCCAAAAGCTGAAAGGTTAGTGATGACGTTTTCTGAATTCTATGATAGTACTGGACTTTTTTTGCTTCGATGACTTTGCTAAGTTCGGCTGTCGTTTTTTTCAACAATTTTATCTGAACCTGCAAATAAAAAACACGGCTTATATTCTTTATACAATAATCAAGTAAAAGACAAAGCACTCTATAGCTGGACACTGTGGCGTATACGTTATATATTTATTTTATTTTAGTTTTAAGAGTTTTTTGCCCAACAAACGTCTTAAAGGCTTAAAGATAAATTGAAATTAATTTATTGGACACTGTGTTGTTTGTGTATACGTATTTTGTATTATACAATATATATTATATATAACGATACGTAACAACGATTAATTGTTGCAACAAAGATTGATGCTTAATCCAATATTACTCCTAGACGCCACGAGAGGACAGGAAAAACCTACTGCTCCAAAAAGGGATTCACTACTCGCATAAAGCCATTGAAGTGGAAGACGAGCTTCGGATTGAAGGACTGACAGTGGCGAAGGTCACACCTTTTCAAGCTAAGAAGGGACCAGGCAAAGTATATAACAACTTCGTTGTAGAGCTTGGAAAATCCTGTGACGTTAGTGAAGTCTACACGAAGACCTTAATCATGAAACAGAGAGTGCACTGGGAACGATTAAAGTCTAATGACCTAGTGCAATTGCCGAAACTGTCAGCGAATTGGACACGTTGCCACCAACTGTGGACGCCAATACGTATGCGTGAAGTGCAAGGAGGAGCACGACCCTGGAAAGTGCCAGCACAAGGAAAATACTGGATCGGACGTATGGTGTGCCAACTGCCAAAAAGAAGGTCATCCAGCAAGCTTTAAGGGTTGCCCAACTCTTAAAGCAAAACACCGAAAAGAACAAGGTCCTGGCCGAGAAAAAAATCTCAAAAGGAGTTTGTTGTCTAATCCGCCTGCACCGTAACCCGCCCAGCAGTTAGTTACGCAAACGTGGTCAAAGGCGGCACATCACCCAAACCAGCAACTTCCAAGGACCAGCAGCAGAAACAGCCACAACCAACAAGGACCCCATCCAAAACCATTTCGGCAAGTCCAGCACCAGCAAAGATACCCAGACCAACATTCGCTTGGTCAGCGGTGAACCTCAGCTCTGAAGTTCAACGTATTTTCGGATCCAACCTAATGTCCGTGATGGAAAAAGCCAGGAGTGCTGTACCACATAACTATGGTCAGCAAAGCGAGGGGGAAAAGTCCGTGGCGCTGGCCACCTTCATATTCCAGTTATGCAACTAAAGAAACTCCGAACACTGACGTATAACGGTATAACGCTAACTCGTTAAACAGCCTGGAAAGAAGGATGTCATTCAACTTGTTTATAAAGAACAACAATCCGGACATAGCGCTCATCAGCGAGACCAACGTAACAAAATGCAACAACATTGACATCATCGGTTACAAAACCTTCCGGAAGGATAAGAAGCAGGACCGGAAAGGCAAAGCTATATACGTGCGGAAGAACCTGTCGCCCAACACCAACGAAGTCACCATTTCTGGTCTGAAGACTAGTGAAGCCACCGCCGTCACCATACAAATAGGAAGAGCTGAGACCCTCACCATCATCGGCGTGTATTTCAAATGCCATTCCAGCATGAGAAATATACAAAGCGACTTACACGTCTTCAACAGCGTACTTCAAAGGAGCACATATGGACTAATCGGTGGAGACTTCAATGCAAGGCATCATTTTTGGCTGGATACCACAGTTTCACCCGAAGGAAAAGCGATTGCAGACTGGTTGGACGCTAACCAGAACCA
The DNA here is from genome assembly GCA_949320155.1 of Melangyna quadrimaculata. Classification (NCBI taxonomy): domain Eukaryota; kingdom Metazoa; phylum Arthropoda; class Insecta; order Diptera; family Syrphidae; genus Melangyna; species Melangyna quadrimaculata. The sequence goes on from OX439483.1 coordinate 403,247,012, forward strand.
GCATTCATTGGTGGTTGTTTCGTAACCAAAACCAACTTTTCCCCGAACACCATCTACATTACATAACTTCTAATTTTGTTTATTTACTTCCATATATCTGCAACTACACCTGTTAACTTGTGACCAGCGACTCGGATCATGAAGCTGTTTAGCTAAGCATCAAGCTCCACCAACCCATCTGCCTAGCAACAGAGCCAACAGAGATCTTCATTAGTTATAGACGACTAGATGCTGAACGACTCCAACGGGACATTGGAGAAAATATTACGCATCCCCCTTTAAACCGGAACCTGCTAGACAGTGAAATAGACGCTGCTATAGATGGTCTGGAGCAAGCTGTCTGTGATGCATTGGAAGTCCAAAAGCGGCCTAGGACGTCAAGAGATAGGTACCCACATCTCCCCGTGTACATACAGAACCTGTACGCACACAGACAGCGACTGAGGAAACGACTCCAAAGGATTCATCAGAGAGAGCTGAACAACACCAACAGCAACTACCGGACGGTTTGGAGCGAGTTGCAATATGTCAACGTCATGTTTCGAAACTCTGTGCAGCATCATAACAACATCCAGTTTCAGAAGAGGCTACAAACGATCAAGCCAGGACCAGAAGCATTCAAGAACATTAATAAAATCGTTGGAAAACAGGCCCCAATTCCGGAAATCCTAATTCACAACAATATAGAAGTATCATCAACACAGGACAAAGTGGAAATGTTCGCCAAATACTTCGAGGGAAACTTCACACCAAACCCACCTGATGATCCAGCATTTCTAAACGAAGTCGAGGCATCCATTCAGCAAACCCTGCAGCCAAATCCGGAAAGAGTCGTTTTTAGTGACACCAACCTAGCAAGTGACCCAATCGATAGTACAGATCTCTGCAATCTGGAGGAGGTAGCAGATATCATTGGAAAATCAAAGTCGAAAAAGTCAACCACCAGACGGAGTTTCAAACTACACTCTGAAAAGGCTGCCACATGCAGTAATGATTCTTTTAACGATCACCATGAACAACTGCATCAATAACTGCTACTTTCCACAAAGGTGGAAAACAGCTAAGATCGTAGCCATCCCCAAGAAAGGCACTAACAATTTTGTGTCCAATTACAGGCCAATTTCGCTTCTGAACAACATAAGTAAAATACTGGAAGAATTTATAACTTCGGAGACTAAAGAGGTTTTGTAGCGTAAACGCCATCATCCCGGACATGCAGTTTGGCTTTAGGGAAAAGCACTCCATTTTGCACCCGCTCCTTAAGTTCCAGCATGATATCACCATAGCGCTCAATAATCATCGTGTCACCGTTGGATGCTTTCTGGATGTCAAGAAAGCATTCGACAGCGTATGGATTGAATCCCTTATCCATAAGCTTATTACATTTACCCCCGTCACTAATAAAAAATCTTTTTTCTTTTCTTTCTTCCAGAAAATTCTACGTACAAATGGACAACTGCAAATCAGAAGTGAAGAACATCAAAGCCGGAGTTGCCCAAGGCTCGAAGCTCGGTCCCTTCCTCTACATCTGGATGCGAAAATCTCCTGCAAGCTGATGACTCCGTTACGTATGCCACCTCGATTCTGACCAGCCTGTTCCATCTGGATGCGAAAATCTCCTGCAAGCTGATGACTCCGTTACGTATGCCACCTCGATGTCTCCTCTGGTAGCTTTACGTAAAGTTGAGCACCACATCAACAGACTCTACGCCTTCTACAGGAAATGGGGCATCCGTATAAACACCTCCAAATCAGAGCTTGTGTGCTTCAGGAGACCCAGTAGGGGTAGTTGCAGCGCAGCCAACTGCAGAAGTCTGGTTCTGAAACTTCTGGACGGATCTACAATAGCAGCCAAAAAGAACGTGAAGTAAACCTAGGCATCCACTTCAACGAGTTATTAAGGTTCAACCCACACTCACGAAACGTGCTCAAAAAAGCCAACTGGGCCTTCCACCGACTCCACCCATTGATGAGACGCAGAAACGGACTAAGCCAGAAGACGAAGCTTTTTATGAACAAGCAGCTCTTGCGGCCCGGAATCAGCTATTCCTTCCCAGTCTGGTTCTCCATCTCAAAGACGGCCATGAAGGAACTTCAAATGTTCGGAAGAAAACTACTAAGGATTTGTACGGGACTACATTTCGACCGGCAGCGAATGAGACATCACAGCAACGAGCGTCTTTACACAGATGCGAGCATCATCCCCCTGGACAGGTACCTACTGCTTCAAGCAAAGAAGCTAGTAGGACTAGGGATGCAAACATCGTACAAAAAAACATCGATGTCAAAAACATCGACCTCAAAAACATCGATGTTTCGAAACATCGATGTTTTTTGAAAAGCCCAAAAAGTAAAGCTAAGGACTTCTCATTTCTCTTTTCTTTAATTTTTAGCGAGTTATCTAAAAAGTACCTATAAAGTGCCTAGGTTCTACCCAAAAGACAAGAGATAATCAGTCATTTAGAAATAAGGAAATAAGTATTACTTTATTTATTCAAAACAGAATTTAAAAATAACAACTTGGTCAACCTTTTTCCTGTTTCCTTGTTGGGTAATAGTTGCCACAGCCTTAGAAAAAGTCGTTCACTTGGAGCCGACGTAACCAATATGGGCAAATATTTGGTAGCCTGTTTATAAAGTCCCGGAAACATATTTTTCATATTATTCCACATTTCTACCAGATTTTGAGTTATAGTTGCTAGAGCTGACCCCCGATAAATCTGCAGTCCGTTGTTGTGAAGATGGAGGAAGAGGACTGTTTGGACTTGATGTTTAATTGCACCAAATTTTTGTGTTATATCCAAATATCAAAAAGCCTTTCTTCTTTTTCGGACTCTTCGGAAGAATCTGAAATATTGGCCACATTATTTTATGATCCTTTCAATGGAGTAATTTGAATCTTGGATCTAATAAAGTTGCTAGTGCCAGAATCAAATTCAATTCAATTTTTTGAAGTCCTTTGTTCATATTCATTGGTTCTTTATTCTTTTGTTTCCGCTTTCTATGACATTGTCAGCTGTCACTGTCAACTATCTTGGGGAAGAATTAATGGGAGCGTTCAATGCAAAAACGCGTTTTTGCTGTGATCACAAGCCAAGCAACACAAACACAAATTCCGCGTGCAAAAGCAGGCAGTTTTAAAAGTTCTGTGTGACAAGAAAATGAAAAAAACATCGATGTTTAAAACATCGTTCCAAATAACATCGATGTTTTCGGATTCGAAACATCGATGGCAAACATTGATGTTTTTAGACAAAAACATCGATGTTTCAAAAACATCGATGTATCGTTTGCATCCTTAAGTAGGACTCACCAACAGTCACCCAAATCAACTGATGAGAAGAATGACCATTCAGCAACGACACCCTGAGCCGAGATATCTTAGTACGATGGACATCCTGGACGACAACGAGCAAACAGTTTCGTTCTACGCTGACACAGGGTCAGCATATCACCGAAGCTAAATGCCAACCAATCTTCCACCTAAACCACAACTTGACAACCGGGACGGAACACCCCGAGGACAATAAAGTCAACCGACTTTTTGAATAAATTTGTTTGACATGTATTTTATATTTTATAATCATTTAAAACTAAGACAAAGTATAAGATTAGGCCCCCTATGTGCCAATAAATGTATAATATCTCGTATCTTACTAGTTATAAGTCAAATTGTTAATATTATTTTGTTCAATAAATATATATATATATATAAGATTGATGCTTATATAAGAAAGGTTTCAGAAATTAATAGATTGCCTTAATTTATAAAGTTTCAAATTAAGGCAGACAGCAACATTTGCTATGCGATTATTCCTTACGACGGATGGTTTACTCCAAGGTTTCGAAGAAATTTCTCTCTTCGTGGTCAAGGGATACAATTACATAATGCTTACTATTCTTAGCGGTTTTATAGTCCTGAATAATAAGAGCATTTTCGTGTGATAAAGTCGTGTATATGATTTTAAACGAAGTCAATATTAGGTGCCTCTAAATCAAAGACCGATAATTGTTAAATTAAGCAAAAATTTGTTTTAAATAAATAAAAAAAAGAATGTCTGTATTCATTGATGAAAAGCTTTGTTATGCTTTCTATGAAAAAGCTCCTTTTTTTCTTTACAACAATTGTGCTTTCTGCTTCGCCTTGAACTATGCTTTGAAAATTCTACTCTTTGTCAGTTAGCTGGTTTGGTTTGAATACAAAATTATCAGTTAAAATTGAAAGAAAAAAGAAGAATTTTAATAATCATTTCAATAATTTTGTATTTAATTGTTTCACAGTGTTTTTGTTGAGAAAAATATACAAGGATTCCCATAGTTTAAACTGAAATAGATGAAAGGCCAGATTCTAATAGGAATCAGAATTTGGTAACTTGCCACTACAGAATCATAACGGTTTTCGAGTAACTGTTTTTTTTTTTTGAAATTTGAAAAAAAATTAACTTTGAACCAGTTTTTTATTCACCACGTACATAATGTACATAATTGATTTTTGTTTCTTACATTTTGTGCGAAAAGGAATTAGTTAATAGTTGTACCAATTTTATTGAATAAAATATTTTTCATTGGCATCACCACATTTGCCTACAAATTAATAGTTAATCTTGAATTTTGAGCAAACTTAATTTTTGACATCAATCTATTGACACTTTAAAAAAAATTCATATAACTCAATACCAATTTCATCTTCTTAAAATGTTCTATTTTGTTGTAGTTTCAAAAAAATTCAAAGCTATGCTTAGATGGAAAGTTATAACTATTTGAACCGAATCAAGCATGGTTTAAAATCAGACAAAAATAACTCCGGCAAAACTGATGTTTTTAGGATTTCTTAAGAAATACTATAAATTTAAACAAGGCCCTCGATTTTGTGGGGTGAACAAGGAAAATACAGTTTTTTTTTTTAATTCATCGAAAATCAACAGTTTTGTTAAAAAAGTAAGCTGAAAAAATTGCCCTTTTACAGTTCACATATTTGTGAAAGATGTTTTGACATTTAAAACTTCGGTTGTTGGAACGGTTATTAGGTGTTGAACGACACCCTAAAGCTGGCCATACACGAGCGAGAGGAACGGCTCGCAACCAATTTGGTTCATGGTATTCCGACTGGTTGACAAGGTTCGGTGCTGAACTAACTCTAGGCGTGTGTATTTTTTTTTTTTTTTGTATATTTAGCAAAAGGGGTGGTGACTACCCTTAAGATATACACAGCACGAGCGATTAGGTAGATTGGAGGGGATTTAAAAGGAGATACCGATGGACATTGGTTTTGAACGTCTGTAGATCACAATGGGAGGGGAAAATTGAGCTGGGTAGAGCATTCCACATTCGAGTAGTGCGACTAAAGAAAGAATCTCTGTACTTTACAGTACGTCCGAAATTGGGCTCAAGGGTAAACTGATGGGCATTCCTAGAAGCGCGAGTATTACGGTTGAATTGTTTAAGGGGAGGAATGCAACTGGCTATTTCACTAGAGCATTTTTTATGGAAATAACGGTAAAATAACGAAAGACATGAAACATTTCGACGGTGCTCAAGAGATGAGAATGTTTCCGTTAGAGTTCTTTCACCTATCATTTTAAGAGCTCTCTTTTCAATTCTATCCAATAAACTCAAGTGGGTTAAACTCAAGTGGTTTATTGGAGCCCCTGCCCAAATGTGTGTGTATGGATTGATTTAATCACCAACGAATGAACGAACAAATGTGATTAAAAACACTTATACACATAAATTCTGCACAAAATCCAGAAAAAAATGGTAGACATCCAATTTATACTAACGTTCTGGTGATTATACTAACGCGTTGGGTTTCTTGGGGCCCTATATACGCAGTAACTATTAACATAAAGTATTTACTGTTCCAAAGGGATCTTGGGAGGTCGGTACAGCTCTATTGGAAACCTTAGAATATTAAGCCCGATGATCCTAGACAAAATTTTATTTAATGTCAAAGTTAGATGAAGTATGAAATTTGTCGATGCAGGTAGGTTGAAAAGATGGAGTAGAAAATAAATTCCAGCTTTTAAACCAAAATTTGCTTAGAAGTCCCGGAATTTTGAATTTGTGTTTTGTCGATTTGCAGGCGTATTTTACATTTCTCGTACGACGAATAAATGACGACCGTGAACACGCTCAATAGAGAGGGGTGGCGCAAGCGACTCAATACGCTTCCACACGACCGTATAGGTAGAGTTTTCGGTGGTTTTTGTTTACCTTGGTTTCCCAGTAGACCTAACCAGAGACAAATATTTGTATTCAATGTTTATTTTGACTTTTCAGCAATCTCAATCATTTTGGTGGACTTTTAACTTCAGTATTGACTGCAGATTGCCTTTCTCTCTGAGTTTTGGTCTTGCGCATAGAAATCGTCTACAGTTTCATCGCTGTTATCCTCGTGGATTTGGACAAATTTGGCAAACAAGTAAAATAAACCAACAAAATCAATTTTTTGCATTTTTTTGCAATTTTGTTTTTTTTATTTTAGCACATAAAAAGTGTATCTAAAATTTTTTGAATAGACTTATTCGATAATAAATTGTATTCTTTACATTAAAGGTTAATGGCATTTTTTCGAAATTTAGCTTGGTTTTCGAGTTATATCCAAAAAACGAAAAGGGTTGCATTTACCCCCCCCACCCTCAAAATTGCACCCTATCAATTAATAGCACTCCGCGGTTTTCTCATAGACAATAACCCATACAATGATTTTTACAATAAAAACCCCGTAACGTCTTAGTTCCTTTCTATAAATGACATAATCAATAGCCTATAAGTGTGGCTCGATAGCTCAAGGTTGTGTGTGCATTTAACGCAAAGTGTCAGACAAAGCGTTTTGTAACTATTATGTTGAAATCCGGCATTCATGTTCAAATGCTTAAGAGAGGTTTCCAAATTGATAAAAACTCTGAAAAAATTTACCGTGCCATAAGCCGCCTGTACCTGTACTCAAATCACATTTCAGGCCCAAATTCTCATTAAGGTTTCATTATGCTCGTAATAAAAATTCATTTGTTTCTTTCCTTTAGGCTTTTAATTAGATTGTCTAACAAATAATAAAATAACTATGCAAACGACTTTTGTCCAAGAAAAACTATCGCCGGCAGTGCATGTAGGTATTTTTGTTTTACTTATCAAACCGCTTTGTCATCAAAGGCAGTGTTATATTCAAATCAACTTCCATATTTGTCATTCATATGTATGCAAATATATAAGACCCCAAAGCCAAATTTCAAGTTTTCTAACAGCAAACGTTAAGTGAACAATCTTAAGTTTCAACTCAAAACTAAATTAGTGTTTGGATTTATTTAGACAAAACCAAAAAAAAGTAGATACCTCCCGTCGCGTCCGCGTCCGAAAACCGACAACTCACGCCTGAGGTTATAAATCCCAGGTGAGGTGATCAACTACAGTCTATTCCATACAGGTAATGAAATGTGAATTCGAGTCACCTCAGGAGAGAATTCCTTTGAACGGTTCGTGTTGATTTGATAAACCCCAAGCGCAGTCATTAATTACTTTGACACAACATGGCACAACCAACCAACCGGTCTGTCACTTATACCAACTACGAGCAGTTGGAATGCTTCCATTCTTGGCACTTACGCGACAGTATATTATTTGGAACGAATTATTGACGACACATGGAACATCGCTCGATAAAGAGGAAGACTCCCCTGGAAGATGGCATCGGCATGGTGTGTGCTGAAGAGTGGGTCAGGTGTAAATTGGAAGATTTGTCTCTTTAATCGAAGCGAATTAAGTAACTGATTTATAAGTAAGGTATTTGCATGCAGGTTTAATTACGATGAAGATGAGTTATTTTCATTCTTCGGTTAAAAGATATTCTTTTTTGAATAGCTATCAGACTTACTCGTATATATAGCAATTTAGAACAATTAAATCTTCTAAAACAGTGACAGTTGACAGTGCAAGATGCTATTTTTTAACAATTGGAATTTACTGTTTTTCCTTTTATAGATGAAGAGATTTTATTGTTAGACTTCACTTGGTACATTTTTGAAAATGTCTATGTGTATTTAAACACTTGTATTAGCAGGCAACTTTGCGCTAAGGTTGGAAGTTTAAGTAAACTCCTTACTTTTCTGATGGTTTTGATGTCCTGAGTGGATTTGGCCAGGCTATTGGTATGAGATAGCTGTCTACTGCTTGCTCGGGGTAAATGTCGTTATGCGACGTTGGATATATCATATAATCGTACTGATTCTTTAGATCTTCACTGATAGCTAAACTCTTCTAACTATGCCAATTGAAAATAGTAATCTCCTCCTAAAGGATTAATTTTAATCTTCTCTTAGTCTCAGTTTTGCGTTGCGATATCATGCAGGTTTTGAGGTTATACCCGAGTATAATCCTGAAATAAAATTTTGTGACCCAGTTGAACAAACGCGGTTTAGCCTTTGTTTCAAGAGCTTCATAATAAATTTTGTTGAATTAAGGCTCAGTTTGTTCATGACTTTTGCAAGTGGTAAATCATTAAATGTGTTTAATTGAGATTATATTTTTTTTTTTCAAAAAATTCAAATTTTGATTTGTCTATCATGGAAATCGCTTATCACCCGATTCGAAGCTCTATATTTTATTAGCACCTGTGAAAGTCACATCACAAATTTAACTCATATGTGAACAATTTGGCCCTAAATGGAGTTCAACTAGGTTGCGACGTACAAGTGTGTCATGATAATCAGTTCGATACTTGAACCATGGTTGGAGCTCAGTTAATCCATAAACAAGTGTCATTCAGCCAATTTAACTTCGAGCTCAGGACCCAGTTATAGCTATCATTGGAAACCATCATTGAAAAAGTAAGCTGTTTATTTTGAGACTCTTGGAAAGTTTAATCATTGAATTTTTTAATGCAGAAATATAGCTTACGACTTAAAAATTATTTCTGCTCATTTTGACCCATATCTTCCCCATAACGTAACTTTCAATTTTTTCAGTGATCATTGGTAAGGTAGTTCGTCATTGAAAAATTAAGTCATTTTATGAGAAAAGTTGTGCAAAATTGAATTTTATTTTACCTAGAAATAAATATTAAGTCAATTAGCTTTACTTTGGCATCAAAATAATCATATATATTTTTTCTTCAAAATCTCTCAAAATCGAAAACTAATATTTTCAATGATGGTTTCCAATGATGGCTATAACTGTGCCCTTACTCAACAGATTTCGTGAGGTAACTCTTCGATTAACCTAAAAGATATTTCTGGTAGATGTGTGTCGATGTCACTTCAACGATAAACGGCTGTCGAGTTCACTCGGTTAAATTCATATGCAGGATAAATATCTAGTTGTACAAATGCGATTCAATATTATATTCACTTAATCATAGTTTTGCGTTTAGGTATTTGCTTATACCTAAGTTAACCTGCTGAAATCGACGAGATAAAATCGTTGATCCACACCACAGTTAAACTGGCCCGAATAAATATTTATTTGAATTTGACAATTTTTGCTTAAAAGCTCTTAAAAGCAACGAAACTTTTACTTGTTAACATAAATTGACTTGGAGAAAAGCGAAAGCAACCAGGCTAACGCAATGTAACTTTCCGCATTAAACCCGCAGACCAATAAAAGGCTCCACAAACCAATTAATATTTCGGTGCGAAAACGAAACTTTCGCTTGTCAAAAAAAAAAATAACTTAGCGATAATGAAGAGCACCCACATTGACGTGATACAACGTGCCGTATTAAGCCCAACGACCGACCAAAGGATTGCCCACTCTAACATGAAATTTGGCGCGACAACGAAACTTCCGTTTGTCAAAATTACTTGGCGATAAGCGAGAGCACCGACACTGACATGGTACAATGCACCGAATAAACCAACGACCGAAAGCCTTCTCTAAACCAACATAAATTCGGTGCAAAAACGAAACTTTCACTTATTAAAATAATATGACTTGGCGATAAACGAAAGCACCCAGACGGACACTCCATATTAAACCCAACGACCGAAGAAAGACTTCCCCCAAACCAACGTGAAATTTGGTGCGACAACGAAATGTTCGCTTGTCAAAATAAATAGACTTGCCGATCATCGAGGAACGAGACGACATTGACAACTAATCGCGTCTTATTAAACCCAACGACCTATGAAAGGTTCCACCAAACCAATGCGAAATTCGGGGCGACAATGAAAATTTCGCTTCTCAAAATAAATTTACATGTCGGTAAAAGAGAGCACCCACACTGACGTGATGCAAAACGCCATATTAAGCCTTACGACCGATGAAAAGCTCTCCAAACCAATGAGAAATTCGGTGCGACAACGCAATTTTTCAAAATAAATTTACATGGTGGTAAAAGAGAGAATTCACACTAATGGGTTACGACATGCCGCCTCCCCGCCGCGTGCTGTGCCGTATTAAACCTAATGACCAACGAAAGTTTCGTTGTCACGCTGAATATATCGTGTTGATTTGCTAGACCCTTAATTGGTTTTTTTTAAAACTAAAGTGTGTATAGTGTCAGGTGGAAAACATAGCAACTTAATAATGCCCAGTTTTTTTTTAGTGACGAGATTAAAATTTAACTCGAGTGAACTCACTTAGGACCAAATTATTCACAGCCCATTAAAAACTGGACTGTATCGTTTTAATTAATATAGCTTTAATTTAAGAATGTTATTTAGAAGACTTCATTAACTTTTTGATCTATTCACTCACCTTAAGTTGACCGGCTCGCTTTAAAATGCTTCTTTAAACTTAAATTGTTTAAAAAAAATCATTTGGTTTGCTTCGTAGCTGTAGTCGTAGTCGTAGTCGTAGTCGTAGTCGTAAATCTTCCAACAAATTTAGTCGATTATATGCTTTAAAAAATTAAACATGCAGGTGATTAAACACAAAACAAAAGTCCAATGTGAAATGAGCAAATGATAGAATCCCATTATAGGAAGATTAGGCATAATGAAGTATTTCAACAAATTCTTCAAACATTTGTTTTATTACCACCCATAGGTATGCTTAATGTCTAAAGCCTCGCTGCACTTTTCAGCCTTTCAATCTCTCTACAAGTAAAAAAAAATCTTTAAAGTAATATTGTAAGTGGACTGTATATTGTATATTACTTACCTCTTTAACAAGTCAAAACGAACAAATAAGCTGCTTTTGATCTATCAGTAATAAATCTTAATCGTCCAGTGCAGTCTTCTCTTAAAATTAAACAATGGCCTACCCCTTCCGTATTGTATTTTTGCGTGACAGGAGAATTGAATTTAACCACCAATGTAAGTACAGAGAGATATACTCCAAAACTAATTTAAAGATAAAAGATTTAAGGTCTTTAGGCTGGCATAAAAGCGAACGTTGATTCAGAAACAGAATTGCTGTGAAACAATACATACATTGCCATAATAAACTAGCATAGATAATTATTTTAAGTAGTTCAAAGCCAAATAATATGAATTTTATTTTCAACTGCATTTTAATTGGGCAATTAAGAGCAAAACCAGACAGAGTCATAAAGGATAAAATGAACAAAGCTGAGATATTTGCACAACCAAATCTTAGTTGTAGGAAGCGTATTGTAAAGCATATAATAAGACATTAATTGATGTTTGCCATTTTTAAGATTTAAGACAAAGACCGTTTGCACCACGCACCAAGCGCCAATCACTAATGGTGTTTTCCATTGGCAAAATAAATCAATTTATTTTTGATTTGAATCTTTCAAAACGCAGATTTTGCATTCCATTGGGCAAGTAAATCGATTTTATTTTAATTTTAATTTAAAATCAAATTTGATTTACCCCTCCGTGATGCACTGAAAACAATACAATTTTAAATTGTCACTTAACAATTTTGTTGTTATTGTTTAAATTTATTTCGAATTTATTTGACAATTATTGTGTTCCAAAATTATTTGGTAAATTCATGAAGTTAATTTTTCTCTTCTAAAAGTACATCAAGTGATGACGATTTTTTTTGAGGTTACGAACCATACATCAAATTACACAAGTACAATGACAAAAATAAATCAATTCGAAATGGTGTTCCACTCACCACGAAAATAATCAATTCTTAGATTTAAATCTGAATTTATCAATCGAAATTCGAAAACACCATCAAATCCAAATGTTATCTTGATACTTATCTATCTGAGTAAATTTTGTTTGTTCATTATGAATATTCGGAATAAGCATTTGCGTTTTTCATTCAATGATACCTATATTCCGTAGTATCCGCTCTGTTGTTTCTTTATACTTTATAAAAAATAGAGATTTTTCGTTCTCCATTTTGCCAGCATAATGTACGGGAAAATGTTGGTGAAGCTTTGATAGTTTTGTGCTGGACATTTAACGCAATTGTGGTTTCAAACGTCAAACGTTCACAACACATTCACATGCGTATGTACCAGCGAAAAATTTCAAATGTTCACTTTCTCCAAAGACGATTTTTCGAGGAAGTATGTACCTTAAAGGCTTTTGGAATAAATAATTACCCGACAAAAAATAATGCTTTGATATATCACCGAACAACTGGACTGAATAAAGTTGTTTTTTTTTTTTTTTTTTTCAACAAAAGAACTGCTATTCTAAATATGAACATTTCTGTTTTTCATTTTTCAAATTGAAAACCACTATCATATTGACAACCAAAATCATCGTATTGACAACCGGTATTATAATATTGATCAGCGCCGTTGTCATATAAAAACCGCGATTGTCAATAAAATGATCAAAAAGCTGATAGCAGTTGTCAATACGATTATAGTTATTCTTAATAGGGGGTCACGTCTGTCAATATGGTTCTCAATACGACAACGGCAACTGTCAGAACGATGATCGTGGTTGTCAATATCATGACAGCAGTTTTCAATTTCAAAATTGACGATCGGAAATGTTCATATTGAGAATCACGGTTGTGGGTTAAAAATAACAACATTCTTCATGAATTTGATTAACAAAATTATCAATAAGACAACCGTCTTTGGTTAACTGTCCTTAGCAAGTCGTCCGCAGCAGCAGCCTTAAGGACTGTTCACATGACAGTAGCGTTGCCAGATTTTTCTTACAGCTAGCCGGGACAAATGGCTTAAGTAATGAGAAATCCCGGGATTTCAACAAAATAAAAAATCAAAATTGCATATATATTAAAATATATAAATTCTTTCAATAATAGCTAAACAAATACATTTTTTGAACATTACGTTGCATAGATACGAGTATTTTGATTATAAAATAAAATTCATTGATGAAACTTAAAAAGAAAAACTTCCACTTCAAAATGAATACATTATTATAGTTTAAATTATATAATGTAATTTAATTTTACATAAACGATCAGTTTTTTTTATAATTACATAAAATATTTATACATATAAAAACCTTAAGTTGCACAAAATTACTTACAAATTATTAGTATTATTTGTTTACATAATTGTTCAATTCTGAACAGGTAAGGTCAAAGTTAAAGGTTGTAAGTAATTGACCTCTAATCAATTCAGGGGATCATATATTTCTTGCGTCCGTCCATTTAAGAATTTCGAACCATTTGTGAAAATACTCTTTTAGCAAAACAATTGCGAAACACAATTTGCAAATACCTATTTATCTTCAAATAATATTTTCTCAATTTAATTGCCAGCTGTTTGGTTGTAAAAATATATTCTTCGTTAACCCTTAAATGCATTATTTTGTATTTAAAAAAAAAAAAAAAAATATTTTTGGGTGTGAATATGTTTATAAATGATGAAAAAAATATTTTAAAAATCCTATGCATGAAATAACGGTTTTATTTAAAAAAAATTGGTTGTATCATTTTTGATACACCATGCATTTAAGACTTTATTGGGACCTGGATTTTGTGAAATGAAAAATAATGTGAAAATTTATGATTATTTCATTTATTAAGAAAAATTATGAATGAAATTTATTAAAACAATCAACATTTTTTTTGAACTTAAGTAAACTTTGCATTTTTCACACATAACGCTACTAAGGAGTTTACATACATCGCATACGGTTGCTCTTTCGTTTTTGCTTATGATCAGTGCCGTCATTTCTAACATCTATTGCCGGAAGAACCTGCAAAACAATACTCCACTTTGGGGCTGGTTCCTCTGAAAAACTACTACTTCTGCTAGTTTGACCTCATTGTGGCTGATTGTGTGCTTAATATTTACAAAGCGTATCAGCCAATTCGCTTCTAAAATCAACTAGGTTCATGATTTCTTTCGATTATTTTCCCTTTTTACCCAAAACTTGCTTATATAGATAACACCCATGAGTTTATCACCATTAAGTCCATGAGGTGATAGAAAAGTCTCAAGTACCATTTTCCTGCTTTTAATCCGGATACGGTACCGTCCCAAGTACGAATCCATCAAATCCACCCCGCCTGTATGGGCATTTGTGTTCATTGACGCTTACCGAAACATGTAAAACAAGTTTTTACTAGACAGGGCCTAACGAGTTTCCCTCGTCTAAATTTTTGGTACCGAAATCCAGCAAAGGGTTGCCAAGTATATGACAAGTTTTCCCTTTCTAGATTTACCCTACTGAAAACTTACTGGGGCCTTGCCCAAACTAAACAGAAACTTTTCAATTTTCCAGTCGGGTCATCACCGTCCTCTGACAAATACCCATTTTGCAATTGCATTATATAATTTACGATATCCCTATCACTATCCGAAATTATTCTTCTTGCCATTCTATAAAAAAAAAAAACAAAAAATTCACACCTGGCGCCCCAAATAAATCTAGCATTCATTTTTGATACAGACAGAAACGCGCTTGTTTTTCATATAAAAAGTTAAAATAAAACTACCATGTATTTACATTATCAAAATACTAACCTTTATTGATTTTATTTTTTGAATTAATTCTTTCCACACAATCAATTAATAACAAAATAAGAAATCTTTGGATTTAACTCTTGTGCCAAATTGCCGCCTACGAAACAACGATATCGCACAAGCCACTTATAACGGATCGATCATGATTTTTTTTTTGTTTTGGTCAAGAAATAGTTGTTCTATCATATAAAAAATCCGTTTGTTGCTGATCAAAACAAAAACACTTTTAGAGCGAGTAAAAGTTATTGTATCATTTTTGATACAAGATGCATTTAAGGGTTAAGTTTTACTACTTTTTCACTAGGCCAAATGACTTTATTTCGTTGCAAATTTTCAAATCAGATCCGAAATAACCTCATTTCCCATACAAATTCTCGTTCTCAAATGAGCTAATTACAACCAAATTTGCACGAAATGAGGTTCGAATTGAGGTAAATCCATCATCAGCAGTCGACTCCAAAAGCTTTAAAAAGCTCTTGTAGGTAAAAATGTCAAAACGCAAAGAGGAAACAACAAAAACAAACGTTTTACTGCCATCCCAAATTCAAGATGACAAAATGAAATACTTTTTTGAAAAATTCCGAAATTACCATATTTTGGCTCTAATGAAAACGTAGTAGGTATTAGGTTTTGTTTGATTGAAATTTTAAAATCAATTTCTTAAGGTTAAATCACAATGTAGCGATTGTTCTGTATTAATGAAAGACATTTATATTGGTCATTTTTTTTTTTGGGAGTTTGAGTCATAACCCGGGAAAAAAACTGTCCCGGCGGGACAGTTGCATTTATGCCTGAAATCCGGGACGTCCCGGGTAAACCGGGACGTCTGGCAACGCTACATGACAACGACCAATGACAGACGGATGAACGAATTTAAAAGGTTTATAAACTCAAATTCCTTACAAAATCCACACAAAATAGTAGACAAAAATACTAATTTGATTTATGTTCAGATACTAAAATTTTGTGTTTCAATTGCTAAAATAAGAGAAATTTGAGAAAATAAATTGGTCGTAACGAATTGAAATTATTTGTTGCGAACTGTCAAAATCTATTTGCATTCCACATACCATCCATACTTCAACCAATGATTTGTTCACGCGCGTCTTACCTTAAAATCACTCTCGTTTTTGTTTTCTTCTTCATTCGCGAAGAATAATAATGAAATGCCATTTGAACGCAATGTCAAAGTGAGAAAATGTTGGTCGCTTTTATGTGATAAACAGTCCTTTACCTTTACTTTCTGAATACAATTAAAATGGAGTTTCAATTACAACTGCAGCCGGAATAGTTGTCATGTTACAATCTTGCACCCTGAGTTGCACGATTTGCTTAATTTTAAACTTTTGTGTACAACTATTTATTATTTTTTCGAGAAGATTGTTTTTTGAGCAGGTTCTCCTTTGTATTCATACTATTCAATGCCCCTTGTACATATCCCCTGAAGCTATTAAAAGTGTCTTGACGCCCATAATTATGATTTTGTTTTAACAAGATTTTCAAAAAGATTACAATCAAACTTTCAAGCAATTTTACCCCTATCAATAGATTTTTTTTTACAACATTCACAAAACTATATTCTTAAACTTGAAGCCAATAAAAAGTAAAAGTGCGATATAAAGGTGCCCACAAAAAAAGGTATATTCGAAGTCATAAACAATGACATTATCTCACAAATTAAGATTATAGTTTAACCTGCAACTTTTGGTCTGCAAAAGGAAAGGGAAACAAACAATTAAACTCATTTGAGTTCAAAAGACCACAAATAAAGTTCATACAAACCGGTAGGTCCCCCCAAAATGTAGATCAATTTATTTAAAGACTTTTTTAGCAGTTTTTTCTTTGTTTTGGTTGTAATGAGAAAGCTGATTAAGCAAACAATCCAAAATCATGCAGAAAAAAAAAAAAAATCTCGAATTCGAGCCAGTGAAATGACATGCAAAATACACACCATTACTTTCTCCGTTCCGATAAATGCCTTGTCTTACCTATACCTACATTTGCTCATGTTCTCTTTTGGCATGTTTATTTATTATTATTTTTTTTTTGTTTTTTTTTTTTTGACAAAATTGCTTTGTTAAATTGTTTTGCTTTTAAACTGAAAACGTAAATAACCTTTTACAAATAACATCATTATTTTTAATTGAAAAACCTAAGTAAGAATTTATTCACGAAAATCCAATTGACAGTATTGTTGTTAATCGTTAATTTTGTTTTGGTTTACCTACTTAAATATTTTGCATCATACCGCCTGGGAGAAAAAATATATACAAAATTAAAGGGCTATTATATTAATCGTTCAAGAAGCTTTTATTGTTAGGTAAAAGCCCATCAATGTTTGGAATAATAAAAAAAGATTTAAAAGTAACCATTTACTATATAAATGAAATGAATTTGAAATCAATTGTCTTGGCCTACAACTTATTCATTTACAATTCTAAATTTGACAGTGAGATCTTTGAAATTTCATTCTCCTTCCAATTCAACCCATTTTACTGTTTACATTTAGGTACCCATGAGGGACAGACAATTGGGTTAAATGTAAATATTTAATAACCTTTTTAAGATTTGTAAATACATACATATGTACATATTAATAAATTGGTACTTGCTTTGATAGTTAGATATTTTTGATTAAATAAAATGTTGTGGCACATTTGTTTATAAATCTATAGTACTATCATGAACTAAATCGACGCACGGTGGTGACGCCTGGTGCGTCCACAACTAACTTTGCTAGCTGTGGAATACAATCAAAAAGAACACTAGTGCCGCACTAGCGCCACCAAAGTATCCACATGACGTAATGAAAAGAATATTTTGTTTTCGTTTTGAAGGCTTTACTACATTATACGAGTCCCTCAGTTGTGTAAAAACTACAAAAGTATGAAATAAACATGTATTCTACAGAAAACTTCTTGCCAAAAAAACATACGAAAATTGTTCTGACAGATAAATTTAACCACTATATACACAATTTTCGATTGTTGTTTTAAAAGCTGTTATCTTCAGCATAGATTTTTATTTCTTACTTTTGTACTTTTTGCAAAAAGTATTGGTCTATTTAGTTAAGCCGTAAGTCATTTTTTTTTTTTGAAAAGCTGGGAGATAGGAAATGCTCGTGTTAAACCGTTTTATAAGAATCCCTTACTATTTTTCTGCCACCTAAGTAATCGTACTTTTCCTTGTCAATCCTCCTCAAAACAGTAAAATAAGCCGTACTAAATTTTTCCCGATTAAATCGAAAAGTATCAACCTTTATTATTTATTTCGTTTTTGTGCAATGTTTTCTTCATAGATCTAAGAATAATGTTAGCTTAAGGTTATATGAAATAAAGTTATATCTAAAAAAATACCAAGGTTGTAGAAAGTTAATTTTAAAGTGCTTTTTGTCAAAAAATGAAAATAGGTGAGTTATTTAACAAAAATAAATTCATGATGGCAGCCACACGGTTAAAGTGCTAGGCTAGGCGGTCGAAAATCGCACCAAAGAATCCCTTTGAACCCCTCTATCCATTAAAACAAAAAATACTACTATCTAATGTTTTGCATTTCAGATGTACATTCCCACTGGGCTATTTAGTAGGTATACTAAGTGCAAGACATTGAGTGGTGAGTTAAACCAAATTTAGCTAAGTCTTGACATGAAAAATCTTTCCTTTCCTTCTATTCCTTCTAACTATTGCTGTACCTTGCATTTAAAAGACCTGAGGTCTTACAGGCATATAGTTAAAATTGCCTACAGTTAACTCAAGAAGTAGCTTTCTTGTGGAGGAAGCATGCAGTTTGCAGAAAAACTTAACAAACTCAGATGATAAATAGATTGTATGGTGGCTTGCACTTAACTAATTATACAATATCAATAAGCTTAGGAAGGTTCAGAGAACTGCTAGCGTTGGTTGGCACCACATTGGACTACTGCACCCCTACTATGAGTATCAGTAAGGATTAAGTTAATTTTGCATCCAAAAAGGATTGGAATGAAAACGCCACCGGCCGCGCTGCCGTGACGAAAGACTTCAACACAACTGACTTTACTGACGGCTCAAAGATGGAGTGTGGTGTTGGTGCAGGAATGTCTGTTGGACCTTTCGGTTAACCGACTTTGCTAGTGTATTTCAATCTGAATTACTGGCAATCAGGGTAGCATATGCAAGTTGCTAAAACAAGATTCAAAAACCAGAACCGTAATGCTAATGTTCGGCTACATAATCATCCAAATTAGTCCAGCAATGCCGGGATCAGCTTGCAAGTCTGAACATTAACATCGGTTTCACTCTTAGGCTAAGCGCATATTGAGACGCGTCAGGCACATGTGACATGACGAGTGTCGCACGACACGATTATAGAAAAAAAGTCTCCGCAGATTGACTCGCGTATCTCGTGTCAAAATACATATTAATTGAAGCAAAAATCGTCTGTGTCTGTTCCTTTACTCTAAATATCTGTGATTTGCTGTGTATTTTGGTTCCAAGTTCTGTCGATTTATTTTTTATATGAACTTGCCAGGACTTCGGACTCAAAATGAAACTCAAAGTAAAGGCACAGACCTATTGATAATTGAAATATGTATACTTAAAAAAAAAAACAATTAATTTTTAAAAAAGGAAACGATTTATTATTTTCAAAAACAACGACAATTCGTTATTTTATTTTTTGATAGAAAAAAAAATCAAACAACCATATTGATAGAGCTGCACGACATGACCTGACACGAGTTTTACGAAAATCGCACATCTAGTTACGTCGGATTCCTATGATCGCAAGCTAGCGGGGGTTCATTGTGCACATATAGTTGGGCATATGTGGATGCTTTGGATGCAGGTGCTGGTCTGGTTGAATGAGGGATCCCCTTCCCGATGATTGTGCTTTCATACCACAAATTTTAAAATCTCAATCCTATTCTAAATTCAAATCAAACAATCTCCAATTTCAATTCCATCCATAGGTTCTAACGAGTCATGGTATCAAAACTGGCTGGGCTGCCCCGACGACCAACACAAATCCGCTGGCCCGGATAGTATCCCTCCCATTGTTATGAAGAGGTGTTCTTCAACGCTGGCAAGACCACTGCGTAAGCTTTTCCATCTGTCCTATTCTACTGGTCTCTTTCCGAGTGGATGTAAAACAGCATTTGTCCAGCCTGTCCCTAAAAAAGGCGTATCTTCTTCACCCTCAAACTATCGACCAATTGCATTAACGTCCCTCCTTTCCAAGGTCATGGAAACGCTGATCAATTTTCAGCTCAAGAAATATCTTGAAGAACGAAAGCTTCTAACTGATCGGCAGTACGGCTTTTGTAGCAATAGGTCCACTGGTGATCTGATGGTATATCTCACCGAACAGTGGAACAAATCTTTACATCGTTTTGGAGAAAGACAGATTATTGCGCTTGATGTTTCTAAAGCATTTGATAGAGTTTGGAACCAAGCTCTCTTATCGAAAATGTGCGCATTTGGTATTGATGAATCTCTCCTTCGTTGGATTAGAAACTACCTTTCGGACTGATCAATACAAGTTGTATTGGACGGTTTCAAGTCTGAAATTCACAAAATAAATGCTGGTGTGCCCAGGGCTCCGTTTTGTCTCCGACTCTCTTCCTTATATTCATAAATGATCTTTTGTCTGTAACTTCTAATCCATTAAACTGTTTCGCTGATGACAGCACCCTCAGCTTCTCATATTCGTTTTCAGACTCACACCCATGTCCTTCGGATGTGGAACTAGAACGGCAGAGTATGATTAGCTCATTAAATTCTGATCTCGACAGCATTGTCCAATGGGGAATCAAAAACCGCGTAGAATTTAATACTTCAAAAACTCAGTGCTGTCTACTGTCGTCAAAACGACACACCCCCCATGCCGCTATCCATGAGCGGTACTTGTATTGAGGAAACCGAAAAGCTTTCAGTCCTCGGTATGGTTATCACAGACCACATTCTGTGGAATGAACACATATTCGACGTCGCCAAAAATGCTGCTAAGTGCTTAGGTTTTCTTCGGCGATGCAAGAAATTTGTCTCCCCTTCTGATCTGGCTGTAATCTATTAAGCATTTATCCGTCCGAAACTTGAGTACAATTCTCATATTTGGGCAGGTGCCCCAATAACCTACTTGAGTCTGTTAGATAGGATTCAAAAAAGAGCTTTGAAAATGATAGGTGACAGAAATATAACAGAAACATTTGCATCCCTCGACCACCGCCGCAATTCATGTCTAAAATTATTTTACCGTTACTTTTATAAACATTGTTCTAGCGAAATAGCCAGCTGCATTCCTCCCACAATTCAACCGTAATACTCGTACTTCTAGGAATGCACATCAGTTTACCCTCGAGCCAAACTTCGGACGCACTGTCAAGTATAGAGATTCTATTTTTAGCCGCACTACTCGAATGTGGAATGCTTTACCCGGCTCTATCTTTCCCGACCATTTTAATATTCAGAGGTTCAAAACCAATGTGCATCGGTATCTTCTCTTAAATCCTACCCTATTTTCCCAACGGTCGCATTGTGTTTAAACATTTTAAGGGCAGCCAAAATCTTTTTGTTGCGCGCTCAACTAAAAAAAACGAGTGTTCTTTTGAGAGAGCATGACGTGTAATCCATAACGGAGAAAACTGTCAATACGTTGACGGCTACATTGTGACAATCGCACGAATATAAGAGTCAACGCATTGATTGGCGGTGCTGACATTCGACTGGACTTCACAAAAAAAAAAAAAAAAAAAACCCATGAAAATTCTTTTTTTTAATAAGCCTGATTATACGGTTCGTAGTATGCCCGTAGCGTAATGGTTATTGCGTTCGACTATCAAGCTGGAGGTCTGGGTTCGCTTCCCAGCCTCGTCCACCTAAAAACTAAAATTTTTTTTTTTCAGGGCTACTGCCTCTTGCGAGGAATTGACAAATCCTCCAAGTGTATCACTTGTCACAAATAAGTGCTTCTTGTCTAGCCGTTCGGATTCGGCATAAAATTGTAGGTCCCTTTCATTCCTGCCAGGCGCACACAGGAATGGTTGCGAGTTGTTAGTCACTAGGTCCTGGTTCTTCATGAGCCCTTGTGCCACCCAATTTATTTATTTATTTGATTATACGGTTCGTTATATTTCGTTCTTTTCGTCTCTTTGACAGGCACATGCGTTCATAATTACATGGTTCGCGAAAATACGAACGTACTTCCATTCGTTATTTTGACGTTCATGGAATTTGGGGTTTTTTTGTAAGAAAATAATCAGTAGTAATAAATAAAAATATTTTGTAATCACTTATTTCTCGAATACAACCGTATATTAATTAAGTGTATCCAGTTACGACAAACAATTTTTTAATTCAATAACTTTTGTTCAAATCGTTTTTTGCTAATATCGAAGAGCATTGTGGTTGCCAAATCAGAAACGTCAAGTTCAACCAGAAAAAGTATTGAAAATTCCATTCCTGCTTTCGTTACTTCCTTCCCTCTACATTTCTACTACCCTCACCCAATCTGTCAAAAAGACGAAACAACCGAAAAAAAATGAATCGTGTAATCGGGCACAATTGGTGGATTTTTTGACGTTTTCTTTTGTAAAGTCAAAAAAATCAAAAAAATCGTGGTCGTCAGTCATTATTTTCGTTGACCGTGTTATTATCTTGCCAATTTAAGGTTACTTAAAAACAGTGTTACACAGGGCGTTGATATTCTTCACAGCAGAATTTTCTCACGCTTCAACATATGTACATAAGATGTGTCAGAAACTTATCTGTGAAGAGGTTTTTGAGAACTATCGATAGCCATCATTCAATGGAATTTGGCATTTTGTAGCGTGACCGATAGACAACAAAATATAATATGATGCATAAAGAATATTATTTCATTCCAAACAAAAAAAATTACACCTATGTACATATATTGGCCGTGAAAAGTACACAGTATATCTTATGTCAACGTCACGTGATCTTCAACGTTAACAAATTATTGCTCGTGTATTGCGTGTCAATGCGTTGGCACTAAATGGCATAAATCGCGTTGACATAGATAACACGTCAATGCATTTTGGAACAACATTGACCGACTAGCGTCATTATTGTGATCGTCAACGTTTTATGCATTTGACATAGTCCACGTTGACAGCTTAGACATTTATTGACTATTTTTTTGGTGCGTCAATACAGGTGTGGATCGCACCATTGCTTAATGTCAACTGGTTCTCTTTACTCTATCTAGCTTCAACAGAAATGTCAAAGCACAATGACATTTGATGGCATTTGCAAAAAATATGACACATAACACATTCACGTTATGACATTACTTTTGCCCCACCATACAAAGCAATGTTTTTTTTTATTGCAAGTTCATTTCTTTAAGCCTTCATTATACATATTAATATTTACAGTGACATTTTCTATATCTCCTGATAACAAAATAAAAGAAAATTTAAGTACTTTCCTGGGAACTACTAAAGAACAAATTAAGGTCGGACTCTTCCTTATGCTTGTGCTGCTGGGCTACTGGTTAATAATATCAGGAAATTTCCAGAAAATTATATCATTCCAGCAAGTGGTGCATAACCAATTTAAGAGCCTCTTGGTTTACTGTGTAAGTGAACACTAGATAACGTGTCCGTAAATAAATTGCATCTTTGATATTTTCAAATATTTTTTTTTCTAACTCGCCTGATAATCCTCAAAGCTGTTTGGCTGCCAATGCACCAAATGACTGCCATTTGAATGTCGTTATATTGACTAAGATGCGAAGTGGAGTAGTTATAGTTAGCCTGACTATACGAGGAGCACTTTCTTGGTAGCCGAACCAAACTATAAGATCAAACATCCTCCGGAATGTACTGATACATTCTTTGGACAAACTTTGTTTGACCATGCGCAATGCGCGATGAATTCAACGTTTTTTTTTTTTTTGTTGTTTTTCTATGAGGCTTCTTCTATGTCTCCTTAGTATCTAACGAGAGATCCCGTCCAATGAGTGTCACGGAAAAATGTACATTAGACGGAGTACATTGCCGTCGAATGTTGCTATACGCGCATTTTACTTAAGAAGTTGAAATCTAAAAAAAAAAACAAGAAAAAGTACAAATCACTTATTCTTTTTTTTATTAATTTTTTTTTCTTTTATTTCCTCTACCACCATCATGGGCCATGGGATGGGGTTCGTTGGAGCAGAGGTTCTATTGCGCTGGATGATGATGATGATGATGGTACTCCATATAAAGAATTATCACGATGCAAACTTTAAGTCATTTAAATTCAATCCGGCCTGTCGAGAAGATCAGTTTTTAGTTGTTAAGAGAGTTGTTCTTGTTTGTTTTTAAATATAAATACAAATATTTGTGTACTTACATTAATTTGTGTTTTAATAATTTATTCATATTTTTTTATTTTTATTAAACAAAATATTGACATTCAAAGGAGATTTTTCGGGGTTTTGACTCTTTGTGCTTATAAAGTATGTACCAATATTTAATTTGTTTTTAACTTGTGTTTTGTGAATTTATTATTGAAATTTGTATATTTAGCCTTTTCTAGTTTTATAGTAAAACAAAGTTCAAATATCTTTAGAGTTAAGGGTAAAATGTTAAAAAATAAAAATCTATCTTACGTTAACACCATAATATTCTGGAACCTCAATTTCGTTAAGTTTTCTCTTTCTCCGTTTTGTTTATTTCCGGAATCTGGATTTTATTTGTTATTTTTCTGATAATAATCTTAAAATTAATTTTGTTCTCTTTGAACAAGTTTCAGTCTGCTTGTGTGAATTTGATAATATTGTGCCAAGTTTGTTACAAGATGGAAATCTTTAGTTTTTTTTCGGACGTAATTTATTTTTCGAGGACATAAGGTAATATGATTCTTTGTGAAAATGTCGGATAAGTTCGTGTTTGTTTTTGATGATTTTTTCATTCTAGCATGAATTTCTGTGATTTTTGTTGTCTTTTGCTCTTTTGTTTGTAGTCGAACAAATTTCGCATGCATACTTTTCCGCTGTGTTTTTTTGGTCGAAAATTTTAAATTTGATTTGAGAAGCCAGAAAATCGTTTTCGATAGGTAATCAGTAGGTTCATAATGACATTCTTTTCCTGAAAAGCAAGTACTTCTGAATTTGATTTTAGATTTAACTATTGAAAACAGAAGCATTTGCTCGTATTAAAGAATTCTTTCGGATTACCGATCGAATGCGCCATAAAAGTTAAGTGAGTGTATAGAAATATGTTTTGTAACCTACCTTCTCGAGGAAAACATTGCATTTCTGTAAATCTATTAATTTTCTGTAATTTAGTAAGACATTTTTTTTTCATATTTTAAGAAGCATAGGTAATCGCCAATCGGTATATATGTACATAAGTTGTGTGTTCATGATTCCTCATCAAAAATTTTCAGTTTGGCTGTTAAAATATAAATAAATCGGTGACATCGATTGAGTAAAACAAAGATATGCGCACTCTTATCAAGTTCCTGAAGCTTCAGCTGTGATATAAATATCATTTATTGTCTAATTTGATAGTTTTCTTTTTGTTTTATTTCGTTATTATATTATTTTTTATTTATTTTCAATTTGTGTCAGTGCCCTGCGTCTTCGCGAGGATGTAATACTGGGAGTTTTTAATAAGTATGATATGATTTAATACAAAAATTATATAAATAAAAGAGCCCCTGATGGAGTAAGGAAACGTTGGTTAAAGAGTGGAATAAAATCTATTTATTCGCACTCCAAATTCAAATAGACCAAAAGAGCCTTATTTAACCGTACAAAATTTTAATATTTTTTTAAAAATTCAAAATATAATTTTGAAAATTCTTGCGTATGCAAAATCGTTCAAACTAAGATAGGCCTCATGTATTTAATTTAGTTGAAATCGGTTGGATAGTTGACGAGAAATTTAAAAATCTAAAAATCGTTTCTATGACAGGTACCGTTAATAACCGTTATTGAAGATTTTATTTTCTACCAAAACATTACCCTAAATAGTAACTACTATTTTTGTTGTCAAAATCGTTAGAGCCGTTTTCGATTCAAACAAATGTTTGTATATTGGTTGTATGAAGGGTACATTTATTTTTAAAACTTTACAAATTTCAATTTTTTTTTTAGGGAATCCCCTAAAAATCTTAAGTTCAATCTTAAGGCTGCAGGTCAAGGTACAGACAGACAGACCGTCCAGACAGACAGAGATCCACTTTTCTTGCGTTTTCTACCATTGTAATGTTAGGGGAAATCAATATGTCGAGTTTTTTTTTACGAATCCAAAACTCTTCCATCGCAAGTAAAAAATAATTAAAATATAAAAAAAGGTCAATTTAGCTTTTTTGTAACGGTAAGAACTTTAATTTATAATCCTTATGGCCGAGGTAAATAATTAAAGGGGTGATTTCAATAATCAGTTTGTATTGAAAAATGTTGAAAAATCATGCTAAAAATGTGATTGAGTGAAAAGTCAATTTGATTTCTGGGCCCGCTAAATTAAAAAGTTGATGATATTTTTAAAAAAATTAAAAAAAAAAACAAATCCCATCTGCTTATTTAT
Organism: Melangyna quadrimaculata; assembly: GCA_949320155.1. Lineage (NCBI taxonomy): Eukaryota > Metazoa > Arthropoda > Insecta > Diptera > Syrphidae > Melangyna > Melangyna quadrimaculata. The sequence goes on from OX439483.1 coordinate 403,273,348, forward strand.
TTTGATCTGATACAGTAGATACAGGATATAAGAAACACTCATATACGAAAAACTCGCTTATAAGGAATGCAGGCCAAAACACAGTTTCTTTTTATTAAAATTCCCCTTGAAGTTTATCTTATAAAAGAAACTCGAAACTCGAAAAGTACGCATTTCTTATATAATCGCTACCAAAGTTGCTTACAAAAAGATATAAATATTATAACTATATTTTATCATAGTTCATGGTTCAAAGAACGTGTACAAAAATCAATGCCAACTTAAGTGTCCTACTTTGACCACAGAAATGATTCAAACATTGCTTTTTCCACTTAGTTAACATCATGTTTCTTGTCAAAACGATTTGACCGATTTCGATCGAATTTTCAAATTTTGTCTTATAATACTCTAGTCTATTTGATTGCAAATTTTGAGCACAGTTGGACAATTTTTGACCTATTTTTTTGAGCGCTTTGAAATGACTAAGTTTTTCAGATTTGTTGTTTTTACTCGTGGTTAGATAGCAACTCAAATACAACATACATGAATTTTAAACTAATTCGGTCTTGCAGAAAACTTTATAACAAACAAGAACATAGTGGAAGGTTTTTTCATAAGTTGCATATTTCCAAAGTTATAAAGGAAAACGTACGAACAAAATGGGGTGATTTTAGCGTTTTTTTTCACTGTTGCATTTTTCCTGCAGCGAGCACAGGTTTTTCGAAGTTGCAAACAGTTGCTACAGATTACTCTAACATGCCCCAACAACATATCAAAAATGCAGAACTACATCGCACTTTGCGAATTTATTGTAAAAATAGACTGGGCTTGTAAAGGCGAACGATATTTTAGTTCAAGACTTTTTAATTTTTTTTTGTTAATTAATCATCACCAGGGCAAGTTTTTCTATTTTGAAACATATTTTTTTTTTATAAACAAAGAAGAAAACAATTAAACTAGTTTTTCGAATCAGAAAATTTCTTTAAAAATGGCATTCAATCGTTAGAGCATATTTTTGCATATTTTTGATATAAATACATAAAAATGCATTGTTTGGTTTATTGGACATATTTTTAAAACAAATGCATATTTTTATTGAATATTTTCGAAATATTCGAAAGATTTAAAAATTTAAATAATTATATATTTACTTTCGCCAAGTTTTCGATTTCAACTTTAATTAAAAAAAAAAATAGAATTTTTATAAGTTCCAACTATGGATTTCTTAATGAAAATATAACTGAACTGCAGCATAGACAAAATTATTTCAGTCGAAGGTTCAATGGGCAGAGTTATTTTGAAGAAAATTGAAAATGTTTTATATAAAAACGAAATGTACTCAAAAATAAAAAAATCTCAAAAATATTAACGCAGGATAGTAAGAAAGAAGAGAACATCGGGCACTATTCAATAAGTAAAATTCTTTCATTCAAGAATGCTCCTGTTACATCTTTTGACGTTAAGAAATCTTTTTCAATGTAAAAAAGTTTTTTGTTTAAAAAAAAACTTTATGGTATCTACAAATGTGTGAACAAGACATATTCAAAGAATCTGGACAACTAGTACCTTTGAAATTGGAATAGAATTTTTTAAATTTATTTTATGTTTTTGTTGACAAATAAAAGACTGATTTTTTAAAATTTTTCAGTATCTTACAACTTTTTCAGAGCATATTTTTACTTTTTAAGAGCATATTTTCTCATTTTACGTGCATATTTAAAGCGCATATTTTGTGTTTTTTAGCGCATAAAAAAAACTTGCCCTGATCATCACATTGGACCATCACACACAGGCTGAATTTTGATAGTTTGTAAGCAAGGGAGGTGAAGTGCGAGGAAAGAAACGACTGAAATTTTCATCCTTGTTTCGAGCGCTCTAACAAAGTTTAATTACTAATACATACACAGTTGTTCGTTTCTAGGCAAAATAAACAAATCCGTTGTCATTCTAAACTGGGCTCTCATCGCGTAATTTTGAAGTCGATCGTTGTTTCAAAGATTATTGGCACATGGAGTCACGGCACCTAGCAGCCAGCGCGTGAAACTATCAAACGAGATAGATTTCTTTTCTATTTGACGTTCAATGCATTTCCCATAAGAGAAAAACAAAAACAGCTCGAAGAAACATTATTTTAACAAATTAATTTTATATGAACAGTTGTTTGTGTTATAATTGCAATAGAATAATTAAACATGCTTGTTTGCAAATCAAACGTAAAATGCTTTCGTAAAAATAGAATTATAACAGTCAAAAGCGCTCACTTAAGTAAATGTAATAATCCAACGAAAATTAGTTTTCCAAATTATCAAAAGGAGTCACCTATAATGCACTTAAGTGATATAAATCTTCATTTTATTTTTTTGTATTAGGTACGCGCAGGTTAATATAAAGTTAATATAAATTATAGGGGCATCATTTGATTTCTCTGTGTTCGTTTGTTTTATCCTACCTCGTAAGTTTCTTTCTAAGAATAATTTTTTAACGTAATTTCGGGCAAAAAAAAACTTTTATCCTCCATTTAAAAAAAGGTTAGCACTCTTTTAAAGTAAACTCTTCTTAAAAATAGAACTAATTAAGAGTGATCGAGCTTGACCTTCATTCACACCTTGCCTCTTTTGTAAACCTAGAAACAAATGTGTAAATAGCCAATTGAAAAATATTTTTTTTAACAATTTTTTCACAAGAAGATTTTTATTCAATTACGAACAAACATATTTTTTTAATAATCGTGACTACGCCTCTGCCTTTCTCAATTTCTAATCGAGTACTTTTGTTATTGTTTCTGGTTGTAAAGGTGGTTTGTTTACATTTTTAATTTACAAAGCAAAGCATTTTAGCTATCTATTTTAATATATTTTCGGGTTGATTTATAAGCTTACACATTTTTTGGTTCTATTTCAATCATAATTTGGATACCCGTTGATATAAAATAATTTGGTATAACTAATTTTCATCGAGCGCTTTTTTCGTTTTCTCTTATGGGAAATACATTGAACGTCAAATCGAAAATAATTCTATCGCCTTTTGAAGCTTAAGCGCTTGAGATGCAGGTGGCGTGGAAAGCAACTTACCAGGTGTCAATAGTGAACGACGTCGTCAAAAGTTTGCTTCGTATAAAATCACAGTCGTATCGTTCAATCGTGTCGTTCATCGTTTCGATTGTTTACAGTTTGAGAATAACTAAAACATCTAAAAATATACTTAATTAAATTTGTGATGTAAGAAATTAAAACTGTTGTCATTTAAATTTGATATTTCGTATTCAATTTTTGTTAATACTAGGCAAAAATAATAGGCAAATTCGGCTAAAGTGCGTCGCGTCGTATAATAAGTTCTAAATGCAGAAACACTCTTACGCGAAAGCACCAAACGTTAAAAAGTGTAATTCGTTAAATAAATGTGTTTAAAATGTTATTTATTATGAACAAAGGTATTTAGGGACGGAAATGCGTAGCGGTAATGACGGGTGTTAGCTAATCAAAAAACAACGTTAAGAAGAGTATACATACGGATAATTGTATATCTACTTGCAATCTATAACATTATCCGCATTGGGATTCCAAATTGTTTACCCAAAGTCTCCTTCGCTTAGAAACTCCCTGTTAAAAGAAAATACTAAAACTAAGTTGGGATAAGATGTGCTCTTCGGAATCCAATATTCACGCGATTTCTCCCTAGTAAGTATAGCTGCTAATTTAAGAAATATACACCAAAATGTATGGGACGATTGTAAAATAATAAACAATCGCCAAAACGTCGTCGTCAGACGACCATCGTCTTACGTGATTAAAGCCCTGAAAATTTTAAAGGAAATTATTTTTTTTTTTTTTTTCGATTCTCAAACTGAGAGTACTAATACAATTAAAGCCGGTTTTTGTACACAGAATTTTCAGCCAGCTTTGCGGTGTGATTGAAGGAAAAGTAAGTCTGGCTTTAGTTCAGCATAAAATTGAGCCAGTGTGTGATGGCCCATTAACCATTAAATGTAATATGATGAAATATTTTTTGAACAGTATGTATTTTGAAATAATATGCTTTGAAAAATTCATACCTCTGTGTGTATACTAAGTGGAGTAAGACAAAAATGTTAAATTTGTAAAAACTAAAATCTCTATCAGAAGATAAGCTAGGATTTTTTCAATAAAAAAATAAACCTCTAAATCTCCTTAAGTATCAAATCTTGAAAAAAATCTCCTAAATGGTCTTTCAACTGGCGTGGATAGATTTTGGTAGCCTGAGGCGGCCATCTTGTTTTGGTGACATCATCTGTCAAATTTGTTGTTTATTATTCAGTAACTGATGCCAAATCACCATGGCAGGTTAAATGATTGAACAGCACGTCAAAATGAAGAGACTTTATTATGTCGTTAGTGCAATCGTTGCGCCATTTTACGGTTGCGCCTTCACAGTCGAATCATCAACGTTTGGTCGCCAAATTTAGACGACCGGTTTGGAAATCAATCAGCAACCATCCGTATGTCAAATGAACGCAAAATCGGGCGAGAACGTCGCTGCTTCAGGAGCTCAAAGTTGATGACTAGAGACAACGCCGCTTGATCGCTGACTGGCGTTTTGAGCGATTGGAAGAGGATCCCAAATTTTGACGAAAAATCGTCTTTAGCGGAATTTTGTGATGAATGGCTTCATTGGTACATACTTTTTCAAAAAAGCGACGTTGGTGATGAGTTCATCGTTAATGGCGAGCGCTTCTACAGAACGATGATAACCAATTTCTCTTGGCACAAATTGGACCATATGGACCTAGACGGTATGTGCAGGAAGGCGCTATACGTGCCACATAACGGGATTGACGTGAATTGGCCACATTTGTAGGTCATGCGACATTCTAACTAACAGAATTAGAAAATAAGGTCTTCAAGGCGACTTTTTTTCTATTTTTTTTTATAATTCCCTAAAATAACAACAAAAATCAGGAAAAAAAAATCAATTTCAACAAAAAATTTTCTATCCCAATAACAAAACATTGATTTTATATATAGAATTAAAAAAAAATGGTAAAGAGTGTTCAAAATATATGTTTTGAATTTGCTAGTATCAAGACTTGAACGGTTAATAAAAAAAAAAGAATAAAAATAGCTTTATGTTATGCCAAACTTATCGTCTTCTCAACGTTATATGGCCTGGGTCTCTGATAGGTTATTTAATTTCACTTTTTTTCACATAAAAGGCTTAACTCCAAAGCCACAATGTATAATATCTTTATCTCAATGTGAACTCCATATATAGAGAAATTCCTATTTTGTAATCGCACACCGCAGTGCAAAAAACACCATTGAAACCTACTGACTGACTGACTGACTCAATACTATCGTATACCTAGCTGGCGATGGTGCATTGAAAAATAATGCCATTGAACCTGAACCTGAACCTCCATTGCACCTATTAATGGTCAAGGTATTGCAAGTTTGCAGCGCGATAAATAACGTTATGTGTGGCGCGAGATACAAAAATTCTTGTGTGCTCTTCCAGTTGCGTGGAACAACAACCTTGCGGAAAGTTGGTGTCCATGACGACAACAACCACGACGACAAACAACGAACGATCATAGTGAATTCCATGAGCTGAGGAAGTCGATCCTTTGGTGTCTATTTATAGTCATAGACACAGGAAAACGTTATTGGAAAATTAGTTTGTCGCTTGTCCGCCTTTGAATTGAGGAGGCCCGGTGGCGTCCATCGTCGCCATCGCTATCGTCGACGTCGCGTCTTCGTAGTCTTTTTCGTCGGTGTTCAAATAAAAGCAAGGTGAATTTTCCCACCGAGCGTAAAGCGCACGTCAACAAACAGTGGGGTAGACTATATGGCATAGTTGGATTAAATTCAAAACAAATTTGTTAACCAAAAAATGCACAGCTAAGTGTCAATCATCTTGTTGTTCAGGGATAATATGTAGCAAAGTATTATAGGCAAGTGTAGTCATTTACGGGGTATACGGAAATAACCTAAAAACTAAGCAATTTTCTTAAAAACCGTCAACACCCTATTTCCGTTAGAAGATTGTTTTTGCAAAAAATCTGAAATGCAATTTTAACTAAAAGAAAAATGCAAAACAAGAACCCATCCTTGTTATCTTTAAAGAGAAACAAAATAACTGACCAACAACTGTCAATCATAAATAATTGGTTATCATTCGTCAAATTTTCCAAATATGAAAAAGTAACCACGGTTCGCAGAACGATAAAATTAATTTCGACTTCTCGCCAACAATTTAAAAGCGGATTTAATTTTGGGTTGGATGATTCGGAATTTAATTTTTTGGTTCCTTTTAAATAAAACGAACGAATCAAATCTATTGCGGGCTCTGGAAATTTTATTTTAATAAATTCAAATATATTTATTTTACCCTTTTCAACAGAAAATATTTGTCAAAATAAGACATTCCAAAACTAAAGGAAAATGGATCCTTTATAAAGAATAATTCGTTGTCCAGTCTTTTCGGTTCCTTTTCGAGCGAACCATATTCTTTAATATTTCAGGTCGCTCACGCACTCACGACAAAAAACAAAAAAATAGTTTTTTCGTGATCGAACCATACATTTTTATGGATCACAAATTATCTGGTTCGCGAACTATATGATCGGTATTTTATGATTCCCGAGTGATATTTTACGAACCCTGAATATGGCATATTTTAAAAATTGTGGAGCACAATGTTCTTCATTAAGCAAATATTTCAGTTGATATTTACAAAAAAAAGCGAAATTAATTTAAAATTTTAAATAGTGTGGGTCAAAAATTTGAATTAAAGCACTGTTTTCAAAGTAGGAACATATGCAAATATTCGCAACAAAATTAGTTCATACGCATTGAATGGCCGTTATACGGAGTGATTCACCTGTGACAAAAAGTTAGAGCGTGGTAAATTGGGTCACGACAATACAAAAATGGTATCGGAGGGATTATCTTTCCCCTCGTTTAGACAGGAGGAGTTTTTTTTTTGTTTAAATTGACTTAAAACAAAAAAAAAAAAAAAACAATCGTAACACTAAAAATTCCATGTTATTCCTTTCTGTAAGGCTAGAAATCCATTCTTTTCAAATCCACGTTTTGAAAAATTTATTTTCGAACTCCAAATTTTGAAAAAAAAAATTCAAACTTTTTTTTTAGAAAATTTAACGTATTTAAGTACTATTTTTGTATTTTTAAATTCAATGCTCTTATCAATTATTAGTCAAAAAATTAATACAAGATGGTTCTAGAACGTCTACTTTGCTGAAATGATCATTTAGCCGGATTGTTCTTACGTTTAGCGTACACTGAAACCGAATTATCAGCCGATTTCGATTCGGAACTATTCGGACGAATGTCTCGGACGTTCGTCTGCATACACTCCTGCCGATTTTGAATGATGCAACTCGGAGTCAAGAAAATCAATAAAATCGATGCCAACTTTGATATAATTATTTAACAAATGTATCTATTGTTGTAACTTTTTGAAAATTTGTCAAATTATTAACACAATTAATAATTTTATTTTGTATCTTTTCTGGCAAGAAATTACCGACAATTTGACGTAAAATCCAGACAAGTTCGGATTTGTCGATTGATCGTGCAAACTTTATTTAAACATAAAATAAAAGAAGGGATTTCCAGCTTTCGATAAGACGTCATCCAAAAAAGTTTGTTCAAGATAAATGCCGACGAGTCATCTAAACACGCCTTGAGATTCAAAAAAAAAAATCTACTTTAATTTTTATACTTAACTAAATAAAATTATATAAACACAAAAAGTTCACTGTGGCGTATGAGTGATTTTTTTTTTTACTTACAACATAATAGAAAGGCAGACTATGAAACAAAAAATATTGTTATGTTATTTTTAAGAACTTAACACTTAAGAACTTGATTAAAAAAAAAAGTATTTAAAATACACCTAACAAAAAAAATATTATTTGCTTCTAGAACTATCGAATCGTCTTCATTTATTTTGTATTGGATTCAGCATTAAAAAATTAAAAATAACCTTAAAATTAAAATCATGTGACATTTCCTTATTCAAAATAGCTGACTGACTCTTACCTCCCCCCCCTAACAACTCACCCTTGTTCATGATATTTGAATTTTTAAATCAATAATCTTGACCCGTTCCCTAAATTGATTAATCAAAGAACTTAAGCTTATAGGATCTTTTCCTTGAAAACAGTTAAATAGGTATAAATTGTCTGCGCTCAGCAGCAGGTGGTGTATCCAAATATGAGTAAAATATTTTTATTTAGTCTTTCCAAAAATATAAAAGTCATTACAATCAATAATTATTCTGATGTATCGCAATTTTTACTTGCGATATACGTAGTTTATACGGAAAGTTTAGGATTCGTGCAAAAGAACACCCGAGATAATAATTTTCCCTAACATTACGATGATAGAGAACGTGAAAAAAGTTGGTCTCGCAATTATGTCTGTCTGTCTGTGCGTCCGTCCGTCTGTCTGTCTGTACCTCGGCCTGCAGCCTAAACGCCTGAAGCGATTTTCTTCAAACTTTGGACTTAAGGTTTTTAGGGGATTTCCTAGAGGGGAAATTGAAATTTTTTTTGCTCTGCAACGGTACCTGCCATAAAACCAATATACAAAAATTGATTTATTTCGAGAACGGCTCTAACGACTTGAAAAAAAATTACGAGCTACTATAATTAATGTTTGTTTTAATGAAAATCAGTCGGAAATCCGATCCTTCTGTCAGTGAAGTGGAATAGAAAATCGATTAATTTTTATCTTATCCTGTACTGGCTAACCAGTGGCACATATTCTCACCAACACACACAAACTTGAGCAACTTTTTCGAATCCAGTTTTGAATCCAGTAGAGAAGCTTTTAGCTCGGAACCACTCATGTCTCGTGTAGTGTGTTGTGGAGTCGTGTGTTGCGAGACAAATATGGCTCTATAATAATTCTAAAAAAATCGGGTTTTTAAAGGTTTTTTTAATCCATCATCATGGTAGCCACCCTTCAATGGAATTTGACAGTTAATACCTTGACAAATAGGTAATAAACTAAATTGTGGCGTACACAGAACAGTTCGTTCCAAATGTCACATAAAAGCCCTAAGAACCTTCGAGCAAAAAATTTAATCTAAAAAAATCAGATTTCTTAAAGTTTTTCCAATAATTCATCTTTGCAAAAATTCTTCAATTTAATTTGGCATTCTATTGGTGGATGTACATGTATTTTCGTCTGACTTTTCCAAAAAAAGGGCATACAAAATATAAAATTTACTTTTGTTGGTTAGAGAGAGAAGAAAAAATGAAGGCGAAAATGTCCATTTTCATGATGGATCTCTTTCACACGCTCGGTTTTTTGACATACTTCTGTCCCTCTCTACTTTTCTTTATATTTGCGGATGAAGATACATGTAAATCCAGCATATGGCTTGACAAATCGGTAACAGAATCTTTTGTTCCAAATAATGTCACCGAAAGCCCCAAAATCACATATTTCCCGAGCGAAAATTTAAATCCCAAAAAATTTGGGTTTTTTAATCCATCATAATCATAGCCGTCATTCAAACATATTTGAAAGTTGTTGCCTACAACTGGCTTCGAAAAAAGCAAGGCAGTTATATCGGATTAACACGAGTGGCACATTGTCATTATTTAATAATTAAACACAAAAATTACAATTATGTTGTTCTTAGTTTTATATTCTTTATTTATAGAATTGCACGTTAGTCTTTAGAGCAAGCACCACCGCCCCCCCCCCCGAAACGAAATGCTGGCTACGGGGCTGTATCAAACCCACAAAAAACCATTTCGCTATCTCTAATCTTCAGAAAATGGCGAAACCAGAGTTCATCAAGGCTGCAGAAATGCTGTAAGGAGATGGTCAACAAAAATCGGACTCAGACAGTAAAATTTCTTCACCAATTACCAGTAGCGGATCCAGGATTTAACTGTGGGGGGGGGGGGCTTGGAGTTTGGAGATCTAGTTTGTACATATGAAGTTTTATGCATAACAGAAAACGAATTTTGACATTATCACTTTCCTTCTTTAATAATAGCCGTGTTTTTGTGCCTTTATATCCGCTCCTATAAATATCCGCGCCTTAAAATATTTTCAATATAAAGAAGAACAAGTTTTTGGAATTGATATGTGTTAAACATGGGAATTATTTTTAAGCAGAGCTAGAAGCCAATATAAAGGCTCAGTAAAACATGGCAGTATAACTAATTTTATAACTCACATTCTTAGACAAATTCGTTTATTTATATTGCTTAGTAATAATTGATTAGGTAGTAGGTAGCTACATTATGTGTTTGTTTAAATTAGCTGAAGGTTGCTTTTAACTTCACATTTTTGATTAAATTTCAAAACTGTTTGTAATTGGGTAGTTCAGAAAAATTATATTTAAGTATGGTCTTACTGGCAAAAGCTCATAGTGCTCTGACAGTGCCATCACTCCTCTGAGATCTTATTTTCCTGTACTAGCCAAACAACGAGTAGAGTACCTACTTGTTTTGTTCAAACTGCCAATGGAAAGCACAGAAAATAATATTTTCCGGATCGAAAAATTAATATTAAAACTTCAAGTCTTTTATTCTGGCGTAAGAAACAGCTGCTCTAAAAAATAACCTTCACGGCCCAATTCTGCAAGTGTGAATGAATTTTTGTGTACGCTGCAAACCTATAGTTTTTATTCCTGCTCAATAAATGTGTCGATAAATTTGCACGTCACTCTAGAGTCTATAGGGATGGTAAATATTCATGTCCATTGTCCACCTGCAAGATTTTTCTGAGTTCACAGAGTTTCTCACGCTTTTTGAAACAGGCTCCTTGACTACAGAGTTGCTTAGTCCAAAAATATTTTGTATGTACAATTGCCTTGGACCTTTGAAATTTTGAAAACTAAGTCCCAAAATTATCTAACCCCAGCCAAAGCCGTAAGAAGCAATTTCTGTTATATTTAACATTTACACTAAGCTCTACACCCCGTTGCTCTCCAATTGTTTTAGCCTCAATTGCGTTTCTTTCGTTTTAAGTGTAAAAAGTTGTTGAATTTCACATGTTAATGTTAAGCCCCAACCAAGTTTTTTATAAATTATATCTTCAAGCCTTAGTCCTAACTTCGTTCTGACAGTCTCTCGACTTAAGCCCTCTGGAATAAGGTTAGTTTTAAGGGAGTTATTTGCTTAACCCTGACTACGTTTTTTTGTACAATATTCTCAGACCATATTAACCACAAACTGTCATTGCATGAAACATGTGCATTATTCATAGACCCCCACTTGCTTTTTGTCAAATTCGCTTCAGGCGTTGGCTCAGGGCTTAAGGCTTAGGAACAAATTACAACATGTAAATTGTTCAGCCCCAACTACGTTATTTTGTCCATCAAATTTCACACCTTAACAATATTTTAGACGAAAATAAAACTACACACGTTGTAAAACTTTGCTTTCCTTGTTTCAAATAATTTTAATAATCGGCTGTGGATCCGCCACTGCCAATTACGTATTACACTCCCATTGGAATCATAACTAAATATACTCGAATACCAGCATTCTTTTGTTTTTTTTTTTTATTGAATTTCTACGCTATTTTGTTCCACTGTATGGCAGCGTAAATTTGCAGCTCCTCGACGACGATATACGAAAAGATTTCACCGCATTTCTTAATTAGCCAGTTTGCATGGTGTATCTTTCTATAAATTATAAAACGAGGCGACGATGGATGTTTGTTGATAAATAGATAGTTAAGTTGTGTACGGATGTAGATATAATGGCAGTTCGGAGGCCGATCCTGTTAGCAAATTGTAAGTTATCGTTCGTTTATATCGACCGCAATATAGTGGGTTGATCGGTATGTCAAAACAATTTAGCAACGATTAGTTTATGAATTATATAAGAAGCTTATGTATATCCCATCAACATGAAAATTGTGATTTATATTTTGTCGATAATTTGTTGAGAAGATGATTAAGAAATACTCTTAAGTTAAGGATTAACATGGTTGCAAGCAGATCTTAAAATGATAGGTTTGCATAGAAAAATAATCAAGATATCAAGAAATTGCTTGTGGTAAAGATGATGGCAGGGGCACATCATGAAGATTGTGCAACGGGAATATGATATGGTCATTAATTTAACCATCGATGTAGACTTAGACTTGTCGTGGGTAACAACCTATAAGAAGTAGAAAAAGCAGTGATTCCAGAAGTGAGAAAGCGACCTAACTTGATATTAATCCAAATTTATTTCACAAATTTTAATTTGCACTTATAAATTTACATTCGGTCTTACATAGTGAGATATCCGTAGGAACGAACAATTTTCCGATTTCTCACGATTCGGAGGATTTTTTCAGCGATCGGGTTGTCGGAAGAATACCTCGAAGCAAAAATATTTCTTTTTCGAACAGACGCGTACTTCTATGTCCGCTTTTTTTTGTGCCGAAAAGGTTGTTTCCTAATTTTTACTTTAAGACTTAAACACAATTGCGAAAATCTAATACATTAAGTTATTTTTTTTTTCAGGTGACTCCAGTATTTAAACATGAAATCTACGGTCCTGCTGTTGTTTGTGGCCCTCTTACTAAAATCCACGTTTTGTGTAAGTCTAAATCCATCAAAACCCCTCTCTGGTCTCCACACTCAAGCTCAATATGTCCACGACAAAGAAGATCCCCTCAAATCTGAGCAAACATCCGAGGAAGAACAACAGGATCCTTATCAACTACTCAACGAAAGAATTCCTCCGCACTTTAATAGTTGGAATCCGTATCAGAATCAACCTGCCGCCATGTCATCAGCACAAAACAATAAATTCCTTCCATTTATGGGTTATCCGCAACCGATCTTCATACCATATCCACTGATACTTTCTCCCGAGATGTTTTACCCGCTCAATGGACAAAATGATATAGAAGATACAATGGCTCGTGCTGGCAATCGCCGAACGGCATCATACCGTAATTCACCAATCTACTATGTACGGCTTCCTCCGACACCTTACATGTTTATTCCCGGCTTGGGGTACACATCTCATCCTGGAACTTTTACTCCGAATTTCTCACCAATTCTACCATACAATTCATATCCACCTGTTTCGCTAAGTTCGATCTTCAATTTACCAGTGAACTTTTTAGCTAATGGTAAACCAAATGGAATTTATCAATTGGAATCACCGAATGATTTGCAAAGCCAGATGCCAAGTATGACACCGCAAAGGCAGCATCCACCACCACCACCATCTTATCGTCCAACTTATTTACCTCAGCAATCGTTTATGTCGCCACCAACTGATACCAAAATGACAAACTTAAAGAGACCGTTCGTCTTCAATGGGCGACCGGAAGACATCTTCATATTACCAAACAATTTCAATCCAATGTACCAGGATTCTTTATCGGGATATTATTAAGCTTTAATAAAGACTGACAAGTTAGACCATTAATCATAGTTATAATATTATAAAATCTAATTGAATAAAAAAATAAATTATTAAATAAGTTGTGAATAAAAATAGTACTCACTTTTCAGTTATTAATACAAATTCAACAGCAATTCGAATATTATAGACCAAGAGCCGGCAGCAAATTTTGGGAGTGGAGTGATTACCAAAATGTATATACAGTGCTGCCAAAATCATTCCGGATTTTTCCTCAGTATAATGTTTTTCTTAATATCAAGTAGAAAACTTATGACTTTCCATAGGTTTTCCATAATTTGTAAAGGGTATGAGACAATTTAATAATATCCTTAAAAATATAATGCTACGATGACAAGAACAATAAAAAAAAATATTTTATAAAGTTATTCAATAACATGCCTGTGCAAAACTAACCGGATTGCAGGGCGATTGCGAGTCTCGATGTTAAAATAGCGGTTTTTTCGAGTCTTGACTCATGCCGTAGATTAAACAGACCTTACAAGTTGAGAGATGTGTTAGTTGAAATTATATAGTGCAGAAAATGGCTAAAACACGTTATAGCAACGCGATTCGATACAAGGTAATAGAAAAGTTCCAAGCCAGTACAAAACAAAATTTAATATCTGAAATATTGCAAATTCCAACGTCAACGGCTTATGACATCATTACAAAATTTAGAAGCGGGAAATCAGTAGAAGCAGATCATTTTGGTGGACGCCCTCGCAAAATAACTGTTCAAACTGATAGGCGAATAAAGAATTTTGTGCTTAAATACCCTTTTGCAACTTCAAAGATAATTTTTGATGAACTAAATCTACCTATAGGGCCAAGTACGGTAAGGAAGTGTTTAAGAGCTTTCGGTCTCTTTTTTTTTTTTTTTTTTTTTTTTTATTTGTGCGCGCACTAAAGGGGTTGTGACTACCTTTAATATGTTGAACACAGTGCGAGCTTTAGGAAAATAGGGAAGGATTTAAGAGGAGGAACCGATGCACATTGGTTTTGAAGTTCTGAATATTAAAATGGGAGGGAAAGATAGAGTCGGGTAAAGCATTCCACATTCGCGTGGTGCGGGAAAAGAAAGAATCCCTGAACTTGACAGTACGTCCGAAGTTGGGCTCAAGGGTAAACTGATGGGCATTCCTAGCAGCGCGAGTATTACGGTTGAATTGTTTAAGGGGAGGAATGCAACTGGCTATTTCGCTAGAGCACTGTTTATGAAAATAACGATAAAATAATGAAATACAAGAAACATTGCGGCGGTGTTCTAGAGAAGCAAATGTATCAGTTATATTTCTTTCACCTATCATTTTCATAGCTCTTCTTTGAATTCTATCCAATAGGCTTAAATGGGTTATTGGAAAACCTAAGCACTTAGCAGCATTTTTGGCGACGTCGAATATGTGGTCATTCCACAGAAGGTGGTCTGTTATACACATACCGAGGACTGAAAGCTTTTCGGTTTCCTCAATGCAAGTGCCACTCATGGATAGTGGCATGGGGGGTGGGTTTCTCTTAGACGACAGTAGACAGCATTGGGTTTTTGAAGCATTAAATTCCACTCGGTTTTTAATTCCCCATTGGACAATGCTGTCAAGATCGCAATTTAATGAGCTAATCATACGCTGCCGTTCAAGTTCCACATCCGAAGGACATGGATGTGAATCTGAAAACGAATATGAGAAGCTGAGGGTGCTGTCATCAGCGAATCAGTTTAATGGATTAGACGTTTCAGACAGAAGATCATTTATGAATATAGGGAAGAGAGTCGGAGACAAAACGGAGCCCTGGGCACACCAGCATTTATTTTGTGAATTTCAGACTTGAAACCGTCCAATACAACTTGTATTGAGCGGTCCGAAAGGTAATTTCTAATCCAACGAAGAAGAGATTCATCGATACCAAATGCGCGTATTTTCGATAAGAGAGCTTGATGCCAAACTCTATCAAACGCTTTAGAAATATCAAGGGTAATAATCTTACTTTCTCCAAAACGATGTAAAGATTTGTTCCACTGTTCGGTGAGATATACCATCAGATCACCAGTGGACCTATTGCTACGAAAGCCGTACTGCCGGTCATTAAGAAGCTTTCGTTCCTCTAGATATTTCTTGAGCTGGAAATTAATCAGCGTTTCCATGAACTTGGAAAGAAAGGACGTAAGTGCAATTGGTCGATAGTTTGAGGGTGAGGAAGATACGCCTTTTTTAGGGACAGGCTGGACAAATGCTGTTTTCCATCCACTCGGAAAGAGACCAGTAGAATAGGACAGATGGAAAAGCTTACGCAGTGGTTTTGCCAGCGTTGAAGAACACCTCTTCAGAACAATGGGAGGGATACTATCCGGGCCAGCGGATTTGTGAACGTCGAGATCTTTTAGAACTCTAGCAACTGCACGAGTGCGAAAGAAGATTTGTCCCATGAAATCATTTACGCTCTCAATTACAGGAGGAGTCATAACACTTTCTGGCAGCGTCGAATTAACAGCAAACTGTGCTGCAAGCAAATTGGCTTTATCTATCGAGCTGACAAAAGGTGTATCGTTGGAGACGAGCGTTGGAACCGACGACGAAGTAGCATTTCGTATATTCTTTGCAAATGACTAAAAATTTGCATTTCGACCAGCGAAGAAACCTCTTCTTACTGCTAAACATCGTAGAAAAAGGTAAGCCATGAAAGGTGTTTGGAAAAGACTTCCTAATCAAAATATTTAACTCAGGGTTGAATTTGCAAAAAATCATCTTAACTGGTCTTTAAGCAAATGGAGGAGCGTGCTTTTCAGTGATGAAAGCAAATTCAAATTGTTTTACTCCGATGGTGCAAGGACAGTAAGGCGCTCAAAAGGTACGCGATTAAAGCCTGCAAATGTACTCCCTACAGTTAAGCACGGTGGAGCCTCGGTGATAGTTTGGGTCTGTTTTTCAGGCGCAGGCTGCGGTCCAATACACTAAATCACAGGAATTATGGACTGTTTTCAATATAAGGACATTTTGGAGGCAGTAATGCTTCCATATGCAGAGAAAGAAATGCCTTTGCGTTGGGTTTTTCAGCAGGGTAATGACCCCAAACATTCTTCAAAGCTGCTAAAAGAGTGGTTTGCGACTAAAAATATTCGTATTTTAGAATGGCCGTCTCAATCACCCGATCTAAACACAATTGAAAACTTGTGGGCCATTTTAAAAAGGCGGGTTGGGAAAAAAAAACACACGTCAACAACTTTTCTTTTTGCAGCCTTGAAAAATGATTGGGAGGATATTCCTGCTTCTATTTTCGAAAATTTAATTCAGTCAATGCCTCGTCGATGTCGAGCTGTGATAAAAAATAGGGGTTACTGGACAAAGTATTAAATACAAAATAATAATTAATTGTACAAGATAAAATCCGGTTAGTTTGTCACATTAAAATTCTGAATCAACTTTAATTTTTGACTATTGTTTTTTGTTTTAATGGATAATTTACAATGTTTTTTGTTTAAAATGATACAATTGTTTAATAAACATGGCGAAAAATTACAAATATTTGATTTGTTCATTTTTATCTCACAAACCAACACTAAATGCAGTTGACCGAAAAAATCCGGAATGATTTTGACACCACTGTACATGTATGTGTAGATATACGCAGTATTATGCTAAATTCGACCGTCTGGCAAGCTTCTTTTTCAGCCGGTGACGGGGTTGGGCGTTCGAAAACGGCATTTTTTGCGATTTTGGGGTCGAAGTGATAACCACTTTAATTAATATATAAACCATAGAGGATGGTGTACTGATGTCAAAAAAGTCGGTCGAAGACGTTTTACTTTTAGCCTTCCCCTTGCCAGATGCCCACAGAAATGCGCGAAAATCAACTATTGGTTTGGAGGTGATAACCACAAAAATGCTACACCAAAACAACAGAAATATCCCCCTGGTTATAAAAATGTGTGTTCAAGACGTTTTGGTTTCAGCCTTGTGCTTGCCAGACGCACTTTAACTTTTATCAAATGCATTTTTGAACTTAAAACCTTAATTTTTTCCTATGAGGTATAACCAAAAGAATGGTACGCCAAAATATCAGAAACACTCTCCTGATTATAAAAATGGGTTATAACTCATAGGAAAAAAAGTTATTAAGGTTTTAAGTTCAAAAATGCATTTGATAAAAGTTAAAGTGCGTTTGGCAAGCACAAGGCTGACACCAAAACGTCTTGGGCATACATTTTTATTTTCAGGGGGATATTTCTGTTGTTTTGGTGTAGCATTTTTGTGGTTATCACCTGCACCCCAAAAGTTGATTTTAGGGCATTTTTGTGGGCGTCTGGCAAGGGGAAGGCTGAAAGTAAAACGTCTTCGACCGACTTTTTTGACATCAGTACACCATCCTCTATAGTTTATATATTAATTGAAGTGGTTATCACTTCGACCCCAAAATCGGAAAAATTACCGTTTTCGAACGCCCACCCCAGCGCCCGGCTGAAAAAGAAAGTTGCCAGACGGTCGAATTTAGCATAATACTGCGTACATATATCTACAACATATACATGCCGGCATACATTAATGCCGGCTCTTAGATAAGTTGAGTTTGATTTAATTTAATTTAATTTTCCAATGCCCTAAGCTGTATGGCCAACGATTTACGATTAACTTTACGAAAAAAAAAGACTTAAAAAGAAAATCATGAAAAAACAACGGTAACACTTAAAATATTATGGTTTACAACAGTGTTTTCCAAACTTTTTCAGTACGCGACACCTTTGTTAGTTTGTTTGAATTCTTATGTGCGCATCGGAATTGTCATTCAATTTGTGTCAAGTGAGAATACTTATACTAGGGGTTTATCTTTTTAGCTCCGAGGTCAGAGCATAGCACTGAGCTGTCAAAAAAAGATCTGTGTTTCTTTTTATTTTAGCTCAGCCAATTTCACTCTCATTTTTTTTTTTTTTTTCAAAACATTTCAAAACGTTAAACACATCAAATTTCACGTCAGATTTTTTAATTTTTCGAGTTTTTGGTTGACATGCGAAAAAAGGATGTAGACTTCCACAAATAATCTGCTACAATTATCGATTTCGCTCATTGAACGGCGGCGTCCCCCGATTTTGACAGATAAAGCTGCCGGGGACAAGCAACTTAAAGTTGTCTTGTGAGCGATCTTCCATATAACCTAATGGTTAGGTAAACAACTGCCCAAGAAACAAATTTAGCTGTTCAAATGCTCTAACAGCACTTCCAGAGCAAGTCTTAAGGCTCGTCACTTCGAGAATTCTAGTTGCGCATTTAGAGTAATTTTAGAGCTCTCATACAGGGAATTCTTTGACATTTAGAGCAAATTTCTGTTCGTAATCAGCTCGTTATCAGGGACTTAGTAGATTTTAAGCTCTTAAATTTTGCATTTTGCATCCACTAAGGAGCACCTTCGACAGCTTTTTGTTGGTATAAGTGTGCATAATACAATCGAAGAATAGTATATAATAGTTGCAGAACATATTTTATGTTTGTGTGATGGATTATTTTATTTGAAGTATTTATAAGTATTGTAAAACTTCATTAAGTGCGTAATGTCAGCAAGATAAGTTATTTTTTATATTCGAACAGAATAAGGGAATTATTATATTTTTCGGTAAAATAATTGTGAATTTTAAGAGCGCGTTTTGTTTTATCACAAATGTATTGAAGGTACTTTGCGAAATTACAAGGCGCTTCCGGAATTATAAATATTACGCTGAGATTTTGAAAATTTTTAATCTGAACAAAACAAAAAAATCTTGAGAACTATTGTCAATTATTAATAAAATATTTTGTTTAAAAATTAAAAAATGTGTTTTGTTTTTTAACCGAAAAAGGAGACATTTTCTTTTTCAAATTTGAAAAAAAAAATTGGTTATTCGAATCATTTTTCTTTTCATCGCCATATTTTTAGTAGGGTAATAGTGTCTTTTCCATAGAGCTGTAATAGCGCTTCAGAGCTGTAATAGCGTTATTTCAGAGCTAGTAGCCAGAAGATGACAGATTTTCTTTAAGTGCTTTATATAAAATAGGGTGTTTTAGAAAATAAAAGAATGAGTGAATATTCTGCACAGCGAGTATCTAGTATATTTTTATTTAAAGGATACGTGTCCCTGAGATGCACTTTAAACTTAACGAGCAAGTTTTTTTTTTGTGATTCAGCTTTAGTTATATTTCGATAAGTTTAAAGCTTTCTTAGGCTTGTTTCACACACATTCGGTTTCATTCGGCTCGGTCTCTATTCGGTTTGTATTCAGCTGTGCCTGATATGTGTGAAACGATAAAACGACAAAAATAAAAACCTAATAGAAACCGTAGAGCACCGTTTTATCGTTTCACACATATCAGGCACAGCCGAATACAAACCGAATAGAGATCGAACCGAATGAAACCGAATGTGTGTGAAACGAGCCTTAGGGTATAGAAAAAAATAATAAATAATTATAATTAATACAACTTCCTTCTCTAAAACCCTTTTATAGGGAAATAAATTTAAGTCGTGTTGTTTGAAGGAGTGAATAGCAACTCAGCAAAATGTTTACACGCAAAATATAATAACAAAACAAATTATTATAGAGAATTTTATTTGTGTTTTCCGTGTAAAACTTTTACTGAGTTGCTAGTCACTATCTCAAAAAAACACGGCTTTATTTATTTTCGACTCATGGTTATTTTTTGTTGAATAATTTTTTTTGAATTTATATAAGTTTGTAACACCCTACAAAATCAGTGGTGGTTTTACAATAGCTCTGTAAATGGTTTTTTTTTTTAACACTTTACAATGCGCATGAGTAATATTTTTATTAGGTACCATTTGTGTGAAAGTATTAGTATTCAGCTCTATACGCACTATTTGTGTGGTTCTATTAGAGCTATGTTTCGACGTTTTGGTAGGCGCATGCGTTAATATTTTGTCCATGTGTTGTTGAAAGCTCTATAATAACTCGTTGAGCGCTGATATTTAGACAGTGAATGTTATAAACTCCAGTAAGGAGCATATTTTTAAACTTGAGACGTTATTAGTTGCCAGAGCTGAAACCATTCCAGAACCTCTGTTATAGAGCAAAATTTTTAAAAGAAATAAAGAGAGCTTTATTATAAACTCTTACGGAGCGATAGCCTTAGATTACACTATATTCGAGCTGTAGAAGAGCAGTTTTGCTTCAACTAGCTCCAAAAATGTTACTTGGGTGTAGACTAAGTAAAAAGTTTTTGAATGATTAGTTTCCAAACTTGAAATTTTTTGTAAAGAAAAATGATTCATTTTTCTTAGGTTAGATTTTTTAAATATGTGGTGTTTTCTTCGCACAAAACATAAAAATGAGGTTTAACTTTGACAGCAGCTTTCAAAATGAAAATGGTGTTTCATATTTTGTTATGAGCTGGAAGTGAAATAGATATTTTCATTTGTGTTAAGCGATGTGTGATTGTGATATGTAAAGCGCGATGTGGAAATCGGCCAGTTTTAATCGTGAAACTATTTGTTCTATAAAGATTTAACAAGAATTATTTTAAATCTACAAGATTTTTAAAATAAATGTACGTGTAATCTTTTTAAATCTCTGTTAAGTGGTCGGTCGAAACTTAGAATTAAGTACTCTTTTGGATCTGATTTTTTAACTTCTCTTATTAATTCTAACACTGAAAAAACAGGATTTTTCTAAGACTTTTACTTTTCAAAACATTAGAATTAAAAGAAAGAAAACTTTGCATTTAATTTATCATACAAATAAGAAGGAACTGGCTAAATGATCATTTCAGCAACTGGTGGACTGTCATCAATTTAGTTTTGTTAAAAGGTTTCATTAGGGAGTTTTCATTTTGTATCTCATCCTATTTGAATCACAATTTATATGTATATGTAGGGTGTGTATTCAAATGTATAGTCCTAACGGGACTATAAATAAGCAGATTTACACAATTTTAACACGAGTAGGTTAAAGACATACAAAAGCAAATACTTACTTTACTTTACTTTTGATGGCGCTCACAGCCCACGATGGGCTTCGGCCTCAACTAACAAGCCCCTCCAGCCAGCTCTGTCCCTAGCTAGCCGCTTCCAGTTGCGCACACCGAGTGCTTTGATGTCGTCATTCACTTGATTGCGCCACCTGTTACGGGTTCTTCCTCTGCTGCGTACCCCATCGGGGTTGGATTCGAAGACTCGTCGGGCAGGTGCGTTGCTGTCCATACGCTCCACGTGCCCCAGCCATCTAAGCCGCTGTATTTTCAGCTTTTTGACCAGGTCAACGTCGCTGTATAGCCCGTATAGCTCGTCGTTGAATCTTCTCCTCCATACTCCTTCGATACACACCGGACCGAAAATCACACGAAGAATCTTCCTCTCAAAGCACCCTAGCAGATTTTTATCCGAATCTTTCAGTGTCCATGCTTCTGACCCATAAAGCAGGACCGGGATGATTAGGGTTTTGTATAAAGTCTCCTTGGTTCTCTGAGAGAGGGCCTTACTACTTAAATGCCTTCTTAGACCGAAGAAACAGCGGTTGGCAAGAGTA
This sequence comes from Melangyna quadrimaculata, assembly GCA_949320155.1. NCBI lineage: Eukaryota > Metazoa > Arthropoda > Insecta > Diptera > Syrphidae > Melangyna > Melangyna quadrimaculata. The sequence continues at coordinate 403,295,202 of OX439483.1, forward strand.
ATTCTTCGCTTGATCTCTGCACTGATGTCATTCTGCGATGTAATAGTGGAGCCCAGGTAGACAAAGTCCTTGACAACTTCGAAGTTCTGTCCATCGTGATATTTTGCCCGAGTCGACGATGTTGAGATTCCTCTCTCGATGACAGCATATACTTCGTCTTGTCCTCATTAACCGCCAATCCCATTCTAGCCGCCTCCGATTCAATGCTCGCAAATGCCCCTGCCACAGCTCGCTTCGTTCTGCCGACAATGTCTATGTCATCCGCATATGCAAGCAATTGAACGGACTTTTGATAGATTGTACCGCTGGTGTTGACATGTGCGTTGCGTACAATGGCTTCAAGAACGATGTTGAATAGGTTGCATGATAACGCGTCGCCTTGCCTCAATCCTTTCTCAACATCAAAGGAATCGGTGGTGTTCTTACCAATTTTGACGGAGCAGCGAGATTTCTCCATCGTCATCCTGCACAAGCGGACGAGTTTGGCAGGGATGCCGAGACTCGACATGGCTCTGTATAATTCGTCCCTTTTCACGCTATCATACGCGACTTTAAAATCGATAAAAAGGTGGTGTGTATCGATCTGGAATTCCCGGGATTTTTCTAAAATCTGTCGGAGTGTGAACATTTGATCGACGGTTGACTTGCCTGGCCTAAAACCGCACTGATAAGGGCCGATCAGATCGTTGCCAAAAGGTTTTAAGCGGTCACACAGGATGGCCGACAAGATTTTATAAGCGACGTTTAGGAGACTAATTCCTCTGTAGTTGGTACATTTCAGAACATCTCCCTTTTTATGGATGGGGCACACTATACCGAGGTTCCATTCATCGGGCATACTTTCCTCCGACCAAATTTTGCAGATGAGCTGGTGTATGCTCCTAGCCAATTCATCTCCCGCTGATTTAAATAGTTCGGCTTGTAAGCCATCCGCACCTGCAGCCTTGTACGACTTAAGTTTGGATATCGCCAGCCGAACTTCGGTTAGGTCGGGTGGACGGAAATCTTGGCCATCATCGTCCAAGTTGAATGGAGCGTTCTGCCTATTAGCGGCATCTTGGCTGTCTTCGCCATTAAGCAGTCTAGAGAAGTGTTCTTTCCAGATCCTCAGCACTGACTGTGTGTCTACTACCATATTCCCACTCTCATCTCGGCAGGCTTCCGTTCTAGCCTTGAATCCTTGGGTGGATCGCTTCACCATCTGATAAAATTTTCGAACATCTCCCCTACCGCTACAACCCTCAATAGACTCTACCGCCCGCTTCTCGTACTCTCTCTTTTTCCTCCTGAGAAGTCGGCGTTCCTCTTTTCGTTTCAGCCCGTAGAGCTCCCGGGCCACTCTCTCAGCAGCTCTTGTTCGAGTCTGCAGCATTGCCTGGTAGGCCTCGTCCTTAGCTGCATGCGCTAGCCGGCACTCCTCATCGAACCAGGGGTTTCGTTGTATTCGCCTAGTGAAACCCAGCACATCAGAGGCGGCACTTCTAATGGCTTGTTGACAGTGTTCCCACTGGTCCTCTGCACTTGATGCTGGTAGCGGACCTCCTGAGAGATTAAGAGTTACGTGGTCTGCAAAAGTTCTGGCAGTCTCTTGCGATTTAAGCTTCTCGACATCGAATCTTTTCACAGCATCTGCTCTGCGTTGTCGCGTCATGGATATCCGCATACGTAGTCTAGCTACCACCAGGTAGTGATCCGAGTCAATGTTGGCCCCTCGGAACGTTCGGACGTCTAAGATACTGGAAGCATGTCTCGCGTCTATCGTAACGTGGTCGATTTGGTTGACGGTTACTTGATCACGCGACCGCCAAGTCCCCTTGTGTATATTGAGGTGTGGGAAGTAGGTGCTTGAGATGATGACATTTCGCCCCGCCGCAAAGTCTGCCAGCCTGTGTCCGTTGCCGGAAGTTTCGTCGTGTAGGCTGTGTCCTCCGACTATCGAACCAAAGATGCCCTCCTTTCCGAATCTTGCGTTGAAGTCACCAAGAATGATCTTCACGTCGTACTTCGGGCACATATCATACGTTGTCTCCAAGAGATCGTAGAATGCTTCTTTGGTTGAGTCTTCTCTCCTTTCATGGGGGGCGTGAACACAAATCAGCGAAATGTTCTTAAATTTGCCTTTGATGCGGATTGTGACCAGGCGCTCGCTTACACTTCGGAAGCCCAGACTTCTTGCCTAAGTCTTCCCCTTATCACAAAACCACAACCCAAGAGGCGCTGACCCTGTTCCTTCAAGCACCCGCCGTGGTAGATGTCACACGTTTTCAGTCTCCGTACGCCCTCTCCATCCCATCGCACTTCCTGGATGGCTGTTACGTCAGCCTTTAGCCTGTCCAGGTTCTCCACTAATTGTTCGGCTGCACGTGTTCTGTATAAGGACAGGACGTTCCACGTGCAGATCCGAAATTCATTGTCCTTGTTTCGTTTGCTGGGGTCGTCAACTTTAAAATCATCCATATCCGAGGCTTGTTGTTGTTTCGGAACAACTTTTTTTTACGTGGTAGGGAAGTTACCCCGACGCACAACCCCCGACCCGGAGGACCAGACCCTTCGTATAACTCCAAGGGTAGGGAGCCGGATAAACCGCTCCTTATAGGCCTGAGCTACAAATATGTCGTAGTAGCCCATATAAGGTGTTCACTAAGTAGTTCAACCTAACTGGAACTGTAGACGCCACCGTTGATTCCATCTAGAGAATTCGTCCGCTGCCGCCTCGATGAAAGGAGAAGTGCCTTAGTGGGAACACTCCTCCCCCCCCTCTCTCGTTGGCTGTCCCCAACAGCTTTCCACGGGGATTTAAACCCCGTCTCCAGCTGAGGTACTAGACACCCGATGTTCACCACGTGGAGGTGAGAGTAGGAGTTGGTAGACAGAGGTGGATTTTGAGAAAAACCTGTGGACGCTTGTGTCCTCTTGAATGCACATAACTACCCTTTTGAACATCCAAAAGCAAATATGTACGAATTATTATAAAGCTAGTTTTCCGAGGTACGTCGTACATACTCGTAGTTTGAAAAATTCAATTTTCCAAGTTTTTCTAGCCAAATTTGTTGTCTTATACGAAGTAACAGTTTTGAGTGAAGTTTAATAAATCATCACTATTTATCGGCCCTAGCGATGTACGGAAAATTCTCCGATTTCATACAAATGGTTTTTGCTCCGATCCGATCGGCTTGTTGGAGAATAGCTGGAAGAATACTTCATTTGTTATTTCGATTAAAGAATCCGCAATACAAGTGCCCTATTTTGTAAGATGATTATCGTTGAAGTTACCTAGTTATCGTTAAAATGCAAAAACGTTGGTATACATAATGTATGTATTACGAACAGTAGCGGATCTAGGATTTGGCTGTGGGGGGGGGGGCTTGGCGTATCCAGTTTGAGACATTCATCCATATTCTGCAAGTCGTACTCTATATTTGTTTTGAAAGTGCATTTCAATGGTCTAAGCTAGCGGCGGTATCGCTCTTAAGCTGATTAAACAAATAGAAGCAATATTGAAAAAGTTACCTACATGCATAATAACACGTTTTTGTCCATTTGTATCGAAAAAAAATACATCACATGTAAAGCGTCGTTTTTTTGTCTGACCCGGGGCTTAGACAAGCGAGTAGAACTAGTAGCGTATATGTGTGTTAGTGTATCTGAACACGAGAGAGTCGACTAGCAGGGCAAATAGTATAATATTTTTGCCTGCGAGTAGCCTGCCAGTTATCCTGCTAGTGTAGTGTATTATTTTCATTTATTTGTTTTGTTTCCATAGTTTTCATAATTTGTATATTTTTTTGTATGAAATATTTTTAAAAAATCATACTAGTTGACAAAACGCGCAGAGAGCTACTAGTCACACATACATGCATAAAACTAATACTATGTTACAAATGCTACTAGTTCTACTCGCTTGTCTAAACCCCATGTGACTCCCATCAAACATAACTGCTCAATGCTCAGCTATATTTTTTTGACGATCATAACATTTTCATGTTGTAATGTATTCATTTCCATATTTCAATCAATTTTAAGAATCGGCTGCGGATGGGCTTTAGCCCCTACAACTACCCCCTGGATCGGCCACTGATAACGAGAATAGTTAAGTTTAACCAGAACCAGTATCAGTAAAGGGACTTGTACTTCAGTCATTTGATATTGGTATGTACTTATAAATGCCAAGTACCAGTATTTTACAAGTACCTACTTCGTCGCAAACACCAATCAAGTGCGTTCTTTTTCTTTCTAAAGTTAACTATAATTAACTCCCGTCGTTCCTTTATTAACTTTGAGTAGCTTTTTGACGTCTTAGAGTTGTTTCTAAACTCAAAGTTGAAATGTCAAAAAGTAACTTTTTCCGACTCATCTCGTTGATATGAGTTGAAAAGTTAATCTGTCAAACACAGCTCAAATTGGAATGTTTACATTTTGTGGTTAGCTTGTGTTTGTTTTTCGTCTTTTAATTTGGAATTGTTTTCAGTTTTTTAGTTATTTATTTGCAATTTTATTGTTTTTTTTTTATCGATTTTGATCTTTGGAATTGTTTTCTGAATAATTTACTTTTTTTTTGGAAATTGTATTTTTCCGATTTGGTAAAATGTTTAATAAAGAAATGTGTGTCGATAAAGAATGAAAGAAAAAATACCAAAAACAAATTGCAAATATTTTTTTAAATGATTTCATTTCGTGCAAAAATGAAGTTAATAGTGATTTAATTTGTAAAATAGAGGCATTTTTAAAATGCTAATACAAATTTTTTTAAATAAATTTAATGCAATTACAATTTTTTTTGATTATTATTTCTCATTATTTTGGATTTTTTTTTTTCAACCCCAACTATATTTTTAACTTTGATCGTTCCTAAATGAAAAGTAACTTTTTTTAACTATGACATTGCAACTCTTGTTTTTGACACATTAACTAAAGTTAACTATAGTAACAAAAAAGAACGCACCACAGGTAAAATGGATATAATGGTAATAAACCCCGGTATGTTGCTACAAACTTTGTACCCAAAAGAGAAGGCGAATTCCAAAATACTGTGATAAACATACTTGATAGCCTGCTACTGTATGCTCCCTGAATACAATCTGCTTCAACGATGACAAATTCACCACCGTCCGTCCGTCTGTCCACTGAAAGGCTTTGTACTTCGATTTCTTTGCTCTACAACCTGCGTCAATTCACCGTCTGTCCGCCTGTCTACTGGAAGGTTATGTACCTCGACAGGTCACAAAAAAACAAACTGATGTCTGTTCTTTTGCCCAGCCACGATCACTAGGGTTCTCATTTTTAGCACCAACACAAAATGCTCCACAACGAGAGGAGTCTGCTGGAAGCTTCCTATGCCAAGTCTGTTAGGGTAGAGGCGATTGAAGTTGTTGCTGCAACGATGAGATCACTGCGCTGTTGCGCCAAATCCCATAGTAGACCCAGTCAATGGCTTCAATATCACTTCTAAAACCCAAGAGAGGTTGCACACACTTGTTTTCATGATTTGCACGTTGTCAATTGAAAAAGCATGCCCGTCAGACTGACATATGGAATATGCATGACGTTGAGACAGCTGTTCTGTTTCTGATGAAATGGCTAAGTTCAGGAAATCAGGTGCTCTTTGCAACAAATTAATTAATCATTGAAATAAAATAATTGCAGATGTAATTAAATAAAGTTTGGTGTTAGACAGAATATCCACTTATTATACACCAATCGCCTGGAAATTTTGCGGACATTACGAATAAAATAAATTTAAATCGACACAAAGTGATGGTGAAAATGTTATACATGGCCTAATTGCACAAAAATGGCGATAAAATGGCAGCCAAGGGGAAAATTCCAGCAAGATGACAGTGGAGACTGGAAAATATCTGCAAAACTAAACAAAAAAATAAACAAACCCTCTCGGGAACCAGAATTTGAAACTGATTCGCTTTTTGTTCTTATTTTCTTCTTCCTCTAGCGTTCGCCAAATCTTCGCCAAGTCTTCAATTGTGTAACAATACTTTGAGGAAACTTGGTTGTCAAACTCAATTCGTGAGAACTGTTTGGGTCTGAAGTACCTCTCTTATTTTTTTCTTGAAATTTAAGTTTCCTCCTCATCAAAATCATCGCTTCCATTTACAACGATCACTGCAAATCATCTGCGGATGGATTCATGACATGATTATATTTTACCATTCACTGCATTCTAAACAACTCTTACAGATTTGAGTCCAGCCCCTAAAATTTATTATGCAATTAATGAAAAAACTAATTCATCTTTTGGTTTACCTTTTTTTATTTATTAAATAAAAATGTTTGTTTTGAACTTGAAAATTTCAGGTTTTATAGTAGTTTTTCAAAATGGACCAATATTTTAACAAAATAATTTAAATTAACATCAAACAGTAATTGAACAGCAGACATTAAAACTAGTATCACTTTGAATCGCAGCTTAGGTTATGGCCAAAATTATAAAAAACAAAAGCTACCTTACAATATTATGCTACAGTTTTTATAAAGCCACAAATCCATTTTTTTATTTTAAATCAAGTGTTTTCAGTGAATAGTTTGTGAAATAAAATTTCAAACTTAATTTTTCGAATATTAATAGTACATATTCTATACATATCGCTCCTTAAAAATAACAACGTCATAACTCAACAACGTCATAACTCAAAAAACGTCAGACTTCAGAAATCGCAATTTAAAGTTTGCATTGCTGTTTTTCATAACCATCTTCATTTGTATCTTATTTTTTTTATTGTTTCTTGGCAGAGCTTCTAATTAAAATTGTATCGCAAAATATGACACTTTTAAAATATTTATTGGACTGTTTTCACTTCAAAGGTCCCTGCGTAAATGAAAAAAATACAGTATTACCACAAAAAAAAATATTCAAAAAAATATAAGGACAAATGATGCTCTATAGCCACCAATTTTTCAGTAATAGAAATGAAATTTTGCCAAAAAATAGTTTATAGAAAATGAGTTTGAACTGTATCATTAGGTCAAAATTGATAAATTTTGACTTATGACGTTGTTCTTTTTAATGAGCGATATATTTTGTTCGCTTATTGCAGTTATAAGACTTTTTATAAATTTATCACAGCGCGCCTAGCTCGAACAAAATATTCCAACTTAAAGTGCACGAAACAAAAAATCTATTAAATATTGGTAAAAATTGAATAATATATGAAAAGTGCGTATCGCACCCTCAGAATGAAAGTGACCTAACTCAAAATTCCTGTTAATGCAGATTTCGCAATAAACTGACCTTAAAAAGGGATCTCTAAGATCCTATGTTGAAAAGGATACAGAATGATCAGTAAGAAAGGGACAGTCTTTACATCGGTCACTTTAGTTGATGAAGCAAGAAAGAGACCAAATCGGTTTTGCGTTAGAGGTGCTCGCGAGTGGATGTGTGCTAAATCGAGGGATCGCGAATTGTGGTAGTTAATTGCATATACTGTGAAGGCTTTTTGATAAAAGTCTGTTCTTTACAAAATATTTATAAGATTTTATTGACCGTTTTTAGATTGAGTCTCAGGAGTTGTGGCATCTTGCGTCTTAAACAGGCTGAACTCGTAAAAAGTTCCAGAAATTCGGAAATATTTTTGCAATAGAGTGACTTAATTTGAAACGGTTTTCTATTTTATCTCAAAAAATATATTAAAAAAATATTTAAATTGAATTATATGTTATCGATTAGTGCATAAGCGATTAGTAAATTATTCCGCAAAGAGTCAATAATTTCCAATGAAATATGTTAGAGATACATTCAAACTTACTCAAAAATTGCTTTTTTGAAAACTTTAATGCTCATTTCCCACAAATTGCAATTTTTGAATTAGGTCACTTTCATTCTGGGGGTGCGGTATACGCTCAAATGTACCATTATTTTATATTCGTTTTATATACAGTAAAAGAACGGAATGTTTACGATTGTGATTTTTTTTTTGTTCATCTAGGTTAGGTGAATCCGTTAATTCCTTAATGAATAATAAAACAAAACGAGAACAAAATATACCATACCGTTCTCCAATGTTTCAAAGTTCGTTCCTTTCCGCTAAGTCTAATAAAAATACGGCTAGAAAAATAAAAATGCAATAACTTCTTACAAAATAATACTTAATTAGGCACTTCATCTACGACCCACCTCTATTTATTTTGAGGTAAAGTACCTTGACTTTAGAAAATAGATACAAAAAAAAACCTCTAATGATTCACAGCGCTTTATCTATTTATTGAAAGCTACCAAGGAAATTGATATTAGTGGCAATGTTTAGGCAGTTTATACAAATTTGAAGTATGTACTACTACGTTTTCACTGGGCCAAATGAGGTAATTTCGTTGCAAATTTCCAAATGAGATTCGAAAGTACCGTATTCGGCATACAAACTCTCGTTTCCAAATGAGCTAATTGTAACCAAATTTTCACGAAATTAGATTGGAAATTAGGTGAATGCTTGCAGCGGGAATGAAGTTCAAAAGCTCTGAAAAGCTTGTGTATGAAATTATCAATACACTATACCTACTCAACAACATAAAACAGAAGAGAAAACAACAAAAATAATCGTTTAACAGCCGTTACAATTTCAAAATGAAATGAGATTTCAATCAAAATTAGCAAATTTGATATAGAAAACACTTTTTTGGTAATTTTCGAAATTACCTCATTTCAGCTCTAATGATAACGTATACAAGTAGCACAAAATTCCAAAATACACCAAAATATTTGGGGTATATTTTGCACTTTCGTGATATACATTTTGAATATAAAAAATACACCACTTTTTGGTGCAACTATCGAACATTTAATTTCGATTCAGTGTAAATTATACCGCGTTCTCGTTTAAAATTTACGCCGGCTGTACACAAATTAAACCGTTTTTTTGGTATTTAAATTGTGCTAGTGGTATTACAAATTGTTCTGGTTACTAGAATAAATTAAACTCCAGAGGTGTATATTATGTTCTGAAACTGAGCTCAAATCACACACCTCAATGGTTATCAATTTACACCACTTTTTGGTGGAAAATCATTCCCAAGAGTGTGAAAAATACACATGATTGATAGATAAAATATACCATTAGTGTACAAAAATCCAGAACTCAGAAAATATTTTGAAACAAAATTTACACCGAAGTTTATTTCTTTAATCGGTAATTAGTTTGATTAATTAAAATGTACGCCATTGTTTATTTCCTGATAGAATCTGTATGTGAAAGAATTCTGATCTTTCTATGACGCTAATACATAATACGCACGCAATAAAATCATGAATTACTATGAATTTGAGTGTAAAATTTCAAAACGAAGTACATTCTGTCGACTGATTTTTGGTCCTACCCCATCTATAAATCGAGCGCCTTAATAATTTAAATTAATTAAAGATTTCTAAATCGGTCCGTGAAAATTCATTCTTCAAAATTCATAGTTTTTTGGTTGTTCTTATTTTTTTTTTTTAAATACGTACTGTTAAAAAAGGATCAGAAATACAAAAACAAAAATATAATACAATAATTAATCATTGTCTTCATTTTAAAAATGGCGGTCAGTGGAATCTCATTTTTACCTAAATATTCCTTGAAAATATGACTGCCGTCCAATAAATACACTAATTCCTGAATCTAGAACAAAAAATGCACCAATGTAGAAAAACAATAAAAAATACAACATTTGACACAATTTTATGCAATACTCTATTTTCGGTACATTTATTTTGCTGAAAACTGTGCAAACTATTCACGGATGTGCATCAATTCGAGAAATTGATATAAAAAATGCACCAAAGTCAAATGAGCAATGAAAAAAATGCACTATTGTGGAAAATGTATCCAAGAATATTTTTCGGTGTGTTTAATTTACTCTAAATGGTGTATGAAATGTCTAAAAGTTTATTCAAAACAAAAACAAAATTGGTTCATACGAAGTAAAAAAAATATTTATTAATATTTACATAATGTAGATACAATTGAAAAGTACAAGTGAATTTTATTCATTCACTCCACTTAAAACAGAAGTAATTTCAATATTTTAATATTTAAATTTCTTCATCTTCTTATAATGTAGATACATTTATATTTTGTTTTTAATTTCTTAAATTCTTATATCTTCTTGCGCGTCAATATTTCAATTACACCCATTCTATGTTTGGTGTATTCAATGGTGCATATTTCACCAACATAGAGTATTAATTGCGCCTTTTCTCTGAGTGGTGTATTCAATGGTGCAAAACTGCAAATTCTACCAAAATAGTGTATTTATTAGACCAATTCTCTGTGTAGTGTATTCAATTGAGCATATTTCAACAAAACATAGTATTATTTACACCTGTTCTTTGTGTGGTGTATTCAATGGTGCAAATTCTACTAAAATAGTGTAACTATACATTACACACATTCATTCTCTGTGTGTATTCAATGGTGCATATTTCACCAAAATAGAGTATTAAGCCTTAACTACATTCAACACACTTTTGTACAAAAGTGAAAAAAATGTTTTGTCTTTTTCCAACATGCTAATCAATCCTATCTCTTATCTCAAATTTTACAAAAGTAAAAATTAGAGCCTTCTTAACTTTTACTTTTGTACAAAAGTAAAACACCAATACAATCATAAGAAACAGTTTTGAAAACGACTAATAGATGTCACTGGCTGTATAAATTTTAGGGGAACAAACCACGAACACACCTTACAGCTGATAGCTGACGTTTTATTTGTTCAAGAAAAAAATTGAATTCAATGCAAACAAAAGTGTATATAAATAAATATGTATTTTATTTAAACAAATTTTAAATTGATGTTGGAGCTGGCACCACGGATTCAACTATGTTCTTCAGCAAAATGATCTCTTTTTATTATGAAAAGTATCATTTTGTAAAAATATTATGCGCCTTGGATCACATCGAACGTTTGACGATCATCTTAATTTGCAGAGCTTGCAGCTGGAACCCCAAACACACTAGACAGAGTACCTACACCTAAACAAAATAAGTTATGTACACTCCAGAATTGTTCAGGTAGATTAGAACGATTTTATTTTAAAGAAAGACTAATAAAAATAGATATTTTGGATAATAAAAATCGAATACCTTGCGTAACAAACTGTTTTCAAGTTTTTTTTTTGATAAATGTCAAAAACTCTAAGCCTTAAACACAATTTTCGTTTAATTTTTCGCAAGCAGATGACGCTGGAGTATTTGTGTATTTTTTCACTTTTGTACTTTTGTACAAAAGTAGGTCTATGTAGTTAAGCCTTTATTATACACCTATTCTCTGATTGGTGTATTCAATAGCGCAAATTCGAAAATAGTGTATTTACTAGACCCATTCTCTTTGTGATGTATTCAATGGTGCATATTTCACCAAAAAGAATTATTAATTACACCTATGCTCTGTGTAGTGTATTCAATGGTTTCCAAGTTTTATTTATTTTTTTTTTAAAGTTTTTTTTTCTACTATAACACTTCAAATAATTATCAAATTTAGAGCTACTCATTTTTTTGTTTATATTTGTTGTTTATTCAATGGCGACTAAATAAGTTTAATAATGTTTTCTTGGTTATTTTTCACACTATGTAGTTTAGTGTATGTTATTTCTACGGGGTTTAAATCTTACACCAAAATAAAGTTGCCCACTTCAGAAAGTGTATTTTATCTACACAATATACTGTTAAACATATATACTTTGATTGGTTTCAGAATCGAATAATTTTATGCACCATTAATGGTGTATTATAAAAACAGCTAAAAATCGATTTATTTTGTACACCGAATTTAAAAAAAATATAAAATTTTGCACAGAAAATACAATGGTGTATTTTTATTACCAGTGTATTTTGAAAAATACACCAAAATATTAAACGCATCTTCAATTTTCTCAATTTTGCACCAACATTCATGAATTTATACCAAAATATACACCAGTGTGCTACTTGAGAGTGTCTCAAAAAAATAACAAATTCATGAACATGCTTCAAGACCCTGCTATGCATTTAAAATTTATTTGCAAAGCTGATTCACTAAATTAAGTTTCCACAACAGATACTTTTAATCACACAATCAGACATAATAAATATCTACTTCGATGATACGAAAAGAAAAAAAAAAAAAAACAATCGACGAGGATGGGATTCGAACCCACGCGTGCAGAGCACATTGGATTAGCAGTCCAACGCCTTAACCACTCGGCCACCTCGTCATGTTGCGAAAGGTTGGACAAAAATTCGCAACACAATGGTAGAGGAAAGAAGGTTTATACTTTTTTCAATTTACAGGGTGTACAGAGCTTAGCAGCCCAATTCTGCTCATCATCGGGGGGAATTTTAATTGAATTTTCATTAGTTACTATTCTGCTATTCATTCCAAGTAAATGTGGTTTTACGTCGGCAATTTCGGTAATACGGTGTGGTATTCTCTTATTCGCGTGGACGGACTTATTCCATACAATTCAGAACCGCGTATGAAATGTTGCGGGTTTCCAATTGTTGGGTTGGGTGTCTGGTTAGAGCTTCGAAAAATGTGAGTAGAAACAAATTTTTAGCTTAACCTAGAATATTTGTTTTATTTAGAAGTGAGAAAAAGTCCAAAACTTTCCATATTTGTTTATTTTTCTTTAAACAAAAATAATCAACCAAAACAATTTATTGAAACTTCTTAAGTTTTTCACTTGCAAAGGGAACAGCTGTTTTAAGGTGTATGTCAAATTGGCTGGGGATAATGTAGTTCGCCCGACGGATAGCAGAATGGAAATACAGGGCGAAAGGGAATCGAATGGTTGAATCGAATCTAGGGTTCACGGGAATAGCAGAATAGGGCTGTTAGGTTAGGATGGAAAAAAATGTAATATAAATAAAATCAAGTTTTAAATTCTTAAATTAAATATTGTTGGGAACTCTTGTTATATTTTAGCTTAGAAATAAGTACAAAAGGCAATTATTAATGTAAATATCATACAATGCAACAATTTGTGTTACAACATTTAAGTTGATTGTTGGTTCAAGTGAAGTGATTTAATGCAAAAGCGTCTTAAAAAAAAAACAGGAAATTTATAAGAGGCTGGGGACTAGAAAAGTGTATTTTTAGGAATTCAAACAAAAAACACAATTTTATTTAAAAATAAAATAAATACAAATACAAATAAATTATTATTTTTAACAATATTAAACAAACTCACATCACTCAACTATAATGCTTTCATGTATACATTCGAATTTAAAATTATCGCTTAAACATACTACCATGATAGTATGAACTATCTGGAAGGACATATAAATTATCAGGACGTCCATTGAAGTCAAATCGCCCCTTCAAACTCGTCCCAAATCCAGAATCCTCGACGAATGACTTCCTTCCGAAAACAGGTGGTTCTTGCCTCAGAAATCCTTTTCCTGGAAACGCACTTGACATCAATTCAGGCATACTGTACTCATACGCCCCGTTGGGCTGCCCATTTGATAAGAAATTAATTGGCAGACTCATAAATGGATTGCCTGCATTTCCGTGGTAGGCAGTTAGGGACTGTGAAGGTGATGGTTGTGAAATATAACCCAAGCCTGGAGTGTACATATAGGGAGTTGGTGGCAATCGAACATAGTAAACAGGTGAGTTATCGATGCCTTGTAGTCTTGATGAGGAGCTGCCAAGAAGTTCTGAGAAATCTTGCCTAGGGCTAGCAAACTGCATTGAGTCATCGGCCATAGATTGAAAAGAGCTGCCGCCAAAAAATCCCATTTTCGGTAACCTTGTCGATTTTCGTTGAATCTTTGATTTTGGATCTGTAATTATAGACTCAATTTATTTAAAGACATCCAGAGGCTTTGAATTATTTAAAGAAGGTGACTTACTTTGTTTTTTCATTCCCATCAATTTTGAAAGAAATTTAGACGACTGAGATTTCATATTTACGTCCGATGCTGAAGAGTCTTGTGACAGTGCCATAAGAAAAATGGGTAAAAACAGTAAATAGTTGACTATCTCCATTTTTCACTTATTTTTATAGGTATTGATCTGCAATACAAAAAAAACGGAATCAAAAATTAAAGAAAAAAAAAAAAAAAAATTAAAACAAATTTATTCAAGACTGATTTCGTTTCACTTTTACTTGATAAGACATGTTATAAGACTGATTTAATGGCTTCCGAAATTTGTAAAAAAATAAAAAGAAACCTTTTTATTAAGCTTGGCTTTTTATTTTAATCGACGATCTACTTATTTTAATAAAATCAATCACGTCTTCTTTTAAAATTTCAAATGCGTTTCAGATCTTTTTGCGATCTTGTAGGTGGACAAAAGACATGTTTATACTTTTTTACTTTTTTAAAAGGAAAGCGAAAATCTGGAATTGAGTTGACAGTGTTGAGACTTGATTATGTACCGTTTTTATTGTCAAAGAAGAATGGTTGCAAAACAAAAAAAATGATAAGCTCATAATGAAAAAAAGTAAAAGGTTTCTTCTTCGTTATATCTAGTAAATAGTGAGGAGTTTTTGTGAAGCTTGGCAAGAAATTAACAATTTCACATTTAATATATGCACCAAAAGCAAAAATTGATTAGTATCGAAAGGAAAATCTTTCACTTTCACTATATGTACCTATTGTTCAACGGTGTCCAGTGTGTTCACATTCTTGGCAATTCAAGATAGATAACACTTAAGAAATTTAAATTTTGCAATGTAGATATGTATATAATTGCTCATCACCCAGACAATGACAAAGGCAACAAAATAATCTTAATCGGCTCTAGCGAGGTATGTGTTGGAACTTGGAAGTCGCAACGGAAAATTCTCCGATTTCATATGAATCAAAAGTTTTATGCCTACAGGTATATATTTTTCCAAAATTATTTAACAAGAACTGCCGTTTTGCGTTGCAATTCGATGAAATACGTTTTTGAGTTGAATTTTGACAGATGCAGAGGATTTTTTTTTTCTGAAATCTTCCGACAGAAATTGATCGCGCTTTGCACCGAGAACTTAAAAAATTTAAGAAATACAAAAAAAAACACTATTAAAGGAATTTATTTATTTCTTGTAAGAATTTAGTTTTTAAACATTTTCAAATTGATTAATGGAATCGTTTTGCAATGCATCAGAATGATCAAAGTCTTAAAATATAATTAAAAGAATGAATTTTGTATTGTTCCTCAAAAAGTTTTAAGTTGTTAGCATAATCACATATTTAAAATTAAAATAAATGTAAGAATTTTAGTACTATTTCTTCAAAATTCTGTATAAATAACATACTTATTAAAGTTTTATTTATTTATTTATTACATTTGTTCTGGGATACACGAGTGCAAAAAAAAAAGAGAAAGAGAACGAATGATTTTTAGAATGAAAGAAAAGGATGAAACAAATGGCATCCCTTTCTTTCTTCCTAAAAATCATCCCTTCTCTTTCGTGAATTAATTCTTTTTGCGTTCGTGTATCCCAGCACTTTCACTAATACTCGGTCCAACCTCGGACTAGTTAAACCGAGACGAAGTACTTACACCGGGCTTACGCCATTTCATACAAATCCTTAATTAAAAACCATTTTCTTACCCGTTTTCCTTACGCCTGCCTTAATATATCAAATATTTTATCCAAAAAATCACCAATATAAAACTCTGGTTATTAAAAACGTAAACAAAATCCAGCCGATTTCCATTATTATTAATTTTTGTTAATTTATTATTATTGGAAGAGTATATAATTTGCAGATTACAACAGGTAAGAACAAATTTATGTTCATAGATATTTCTCAGATAACTAATCCTCTCTCAGTGTCATGAGATTTTAACGAGTTTTGTACTCCTTTGCCCTTCTTTTTCTCCAATTAAATGATGTTAAACCGTTTGAATAATTTAAATGATTTATTAATTCAAATTAAAGACCCATTATATCGTAGTAACTCGTATATTTTTTTTTAAAATAAGCCCTTCAGGTTAAGAGGTGTTGTAAAGTCGGAGTAACTTTACGCCGCGCCACGCTGTCTCTAAAACGAGCTTGTCTTAAAAATAAATTATAGGTACATACATATAAAACTCAACTCAGTGCGTTAATCTTGCAAAACTAAAGAACAATCGAAGTGCTTTAAACTGGGAACACCACAACGAAATTTTGAAAATCTAATGATGCAGAAATTAGGGGCTAAAATTCAGCTATTTAAGATTATTTAGGCCGGGATTTAAAAGAAGAGACTTGAGCAAAATTGGTTTTTGACCTGTAAAAACCGAACCTCTGGGAGTAGAAAAACAAT
The DNA here is from genome assembly GCA_949320155.1 of Melangyna quadrimaculata. Taxonomy (NCBI): domain Eukaryota; kingdom Metazoa; phylum Arthropoda; class Insecta; order Diptera; family Syrphidae; genus Melangyna; species Melangyna quadrimaculata. The sequence goes on from OX439483.1 coordinate 403,311,413, forward strand.
ACATGTTATTTTTTCAAATAACCTTATTCTACGTCTCATTAGAATTTTATCTTTTTTTTAAGGCTAAGTGTAGAAATTCTTCACTTTTTGCAACTTTGACATTAAATTTCAAGGTCAAATCACGGAGTTCTAAATTTTATATGGGAGCAATAAATAAGCCCCAAAATAGCCCTTTATTCCTGCATCATTAGATTTTTGAATTTCGGTTGTGATGTTTCCAGCTTGACGTCAAACTTGGAACACCACAAGTTTGGGGGTGAGGGGCTTCTGCTGCTCAATGTAGATTGGAGCACTAAATTAGCCCTTAATTCCTGCATCATTCTATTTTCAAAATTCCGTTGTGGTGTTCCCAGCTTGACGTACCTGAACAATCGACCCATTTGGATGATTATTTTTTTGAATTATTGGTCTCAAGCTAAAGAAGAAAATTCGGAAAAACGGAAAAGAAGACTGAAAGTCGAAAAAAGAGGCTTGGTGCGACCCACACTAGTAACTTCCCATTGGTGCCATTGACAACCATTTTAGCTTTTTTTTAATTATGTAGTACAGTTTTGATTTTTTTTTTTTTTTGTGAAGAAACAGGTACCCTGGAACCCTGGTACCATAAATCGAGGGAGTGTATACTTAAAAAAGAAATAACATGGTTAAAAGAATTTTTCAAAGGCAAATTAAGTGTCATTTTCTAAATTTTTGTTTTGAAGCGAATTTTAGTGTTTTTTTTTTTTTTGACACATTTTGATTTAAATCTTTTTCAAGGGTGGTTTTAAAAATTACACAAAACATAGATGGTTTTGGTATATATTTTTGGTAACAATTTGAAATTATTTCTCAAAATATGTATTTGAGTTAAAAAAAATCTTGTTAAGAGTTTATAATAGTTTTTTTTGCAGTGTTTTTGCTCTAAAAATCTGTCTACTAATTTTTTTTTTTGAAAAAAAAAAAATAAAAAATTAGCTCTTATTACAAAAGTGGTCGGACTCGCCGCAACAACCAACAAAAGTTTGTCCGACCACTAGTTTTGTAAAGAGGGCAGTCTAAGCTTTTATTTGATACCCCATTTATAAAAATCCATCATGGTTTAGGTACCCTAAGCCAAAAATGCAACCGAAAAAGTGCGTTTTCTACCCATTGGCACCTGAAAAACCTTGTCCGACCAGCGGTTTTGTTAATGTTAAGACTAAAACTATAAATTGGCATCATTCTTTTCTGAAGTCGCGATGAGATAGGTAAACCTACGGTCGTCTCACGTCCTATAAGAACAACGACAGATTAAGTATATCCTATTTCAAAAATTCTTTCTGTGTTTAGGAATAAATATATTAGTGAAAGATGATAGATATACTACGCGTCATAGGGTTAGAAGCAGTCATATTTGAGAATTGAATTTGATTTGTCTCTTGATATACGCCAAAGAGAACAAAATTTTGTATGACACAAGAGAGACTATTTAATGTGCCATAGCAAAACCTATGCTTGCACTTCAAGAACAAAAACTAACGGCAGCCAAGAGAATAAATGTTAGCTGAGTCACTTTTTTAAGTAAATTTATCGCGTCATAAGGTTAGAAGCACATACAAAATTGAAGAAAAACGATGGTTTAAATTTCCCTGTTGTGATGACGGTTCAGAAAGCGATCCTCTTTTCTCATATCGTGGAAAAATTACTATAGCCATCTTGTTGAGGAAAAATTAGTTATTTATGAACAGTCATCACAACAGGGATGGAGGCGTAATAATCTGGACCGTAATATCCTATTAGGGAACACTTAACTTGGCAGTTGAAAGTACTAAGATGCCTGATTTCCAGTCATCTTGGTACTACAAAATTTTGCCAGAAGCATTGTTTCCGCGAATCAATGATCTTTTCGGACAAACCGCATTGGTTTTCAACAAAATAATGCTCCTTTCCATGCAGCTCGACTGTTTAAATCATTATTTTAAGGGAAAATGTTCCAATGCTGCCTTGGTTTCCTATTCACCGCACTTCAAAATAAAAGAAAACTTATTGGGATGGCTCATATGAAAAGTATACGAAAAATCGAAGCATTGCTATGACTGATTCACACCGTTAATTTGGCATTGATTAAAATTTCACTTGACTATCTTAAATCACTGTATAACTCTCTTAAACATCGAATTTTGGAATTTTGTTTTAAGCTGGTGGCAGCACACACTGTTAAGTAAATAAATTTGTCGAATGCAAAATTTAAACCTTCGTTTTTCTTCAATTTTGTATGTGCTTCTAACCTTATGACGCGATAAAATTACTTAAATAAAGTGACTCAGCTAACATTTATTCTCTTATCTGCCGTTAATTTTTTTTTCTCGGAGCTCAAGCATAAGATGTTCTATGGTACATTTAACAGTCTCTCTTGTGTCATACCAAATTTTGATCTCTTTCGCATACAAAAGGAGATATTTCAGATTAACTTTTCACAAATGCCTGCTTCTAACCTTATGACGAGCAGTGTATCTCTCAAAATGTAGCTTTTAATATGGAGAAAGGGGGCAAAAACAGAAATTGGTATCCGTTTACAAATAGCTCTTTAAGTTTACAAGGGAATATATTACTTTGATGATCAAGACATAGTTTTTTTCCAATTGAGGAAATTTAGTGTGTCGAAAATGTATCGTAAAAAAAAATCATTTTTACTTGCGATATATACATGTAGGTTAGGTAGTAAGTTATGGATTCGTAAAAAAAATTCAACTCGAGATAATAATTTTCCCTAACATTACGGTGATAGAGAACGCGAAAAAAGTGGATCCCGCAATGGCTGGAGGGATTTTCTTCAAACTAAGTATACAGTATTTTTTGACTAATATGCCCAGACCTTTTTTTAATTTTTTTTTAGGACCAAAAATAACGGTACCTGCCATTCAATTTTTTTTCGCCAAAAAGAAAAATAATATTTTTCTTAAAAACGGGTTCGAGGATTTTGTTAAAAAAAAAAAATCAAATAAATTAAGTAAGGAAATGCTATTTTTTAATAATTTTTTTTATTTTCATAAATTGAATATTTTGGGTAGGTAATTTTTTTGGTTTTTGTTTTTCTCGAAAACAGTTGAGTTGAAAATTTTAATTTTTTGTATGGTAAATCTTCTAAAAAATATGAATATGAAAATATTGAAAAATTTTTTTTTGAAAATTAGAACAAAAATCAATGTTTTTTTTTTTTTGAAAACGACTTGTTCAATATTTTCAAAACTAGGTATAAGATAGTTTTTTATTATTTTGTAGAATACTTAAAAAAAAAAACATCTTCCTTAAGTGATAAATTACGGTACCTTCTATAGAAATGTTGAAAAGGCGTTTCTCGTTGACGGCCGCTCCGATTTCAACCAAAATTATTATACAAGAGCTCCTTCACAATATAAATAATTTTACATACACAAATTTTCAAAAAATAATTTTTGGATTAAAAAAAAAATTGGATTTTTTTTTGAAAGTTCAGTATATAGAAAACGGGCTAATGATTTTTTTTTTATTTTGTGTTAAATTGTATTTTATTAAATTCTAAATTTTGGCATACTAGATTTTATTTTTGAAAATGAGTGACAAATTTTATATATGTATAAAAAATTAATTTTTAGGAAAACCGCTCCACCGATTATTTTTTTTTTTTTCATAAATTCATATTTATCGAACAAATCAGATGGTTTACTTGATTTTGAGCTCTTACTCTCAAAACCAGGCGCAGGAAAAAATTTCGGGGGGGGGGGTTTGAAAAATTTTAAATGTAATTAAATATTATATTTTATCACGAAAAGTCGAATTCTTGACTTGAAGGACAATAATGTTTCAACTCCGATTTAAATGTAGGGCTGGCCACGAAACGAGACTCTGCGAGACCTTTGTAAGTCTCGTCTTGGTATCGTTAAAATCGAAAATTTTCAGTCTCGTCTTGGTCTCGGGACGGTCTCGTATAATTAAGTCTCGTCTCGGTCTCGTCTCCGAAAAAGACGATTTCCGGACAATCTGTTGATTATTGGAACGAAATATTTGCGATTATAGTTTGAATACGTGCTGAAGAAAATAAATATTTAACTGAACTGAACTCCCCAACCCCCCCTGCGTTCGCGCCTGCTCAAAACCATTAAAATAATAAATTTATAGTAATTTAGGGCCAATTTTACAATAGTCAGATAAGCAGTCAGTTAGTATTTAATCCTCAGATAGAGCAAAAATCTATTTTTCAATGGGCAGATATAACTTTTTCTTAGGAATAGTTACAGTAAATTGATCTGCTCATTGAGAATTCAGATAAATTGACAAAAATCAATGAATAAATGATAAAGGTAACGACTGAGGTGGCTGGGTCATGTAGAGTGGATGGACACCAATGCTCCGGCCCAAAATGTCTTTGAATCCATCCTCGAGGAAACCAGTGGCGCAGGCAAGTGGAAGAGGACCTCAACCAACTTGGTGTGCGATACTGGAAACAGCTAGCTAAGGACAGAGCTGGCTGGAGAAGGCTTGTTTGGTTGGGGTCCTTATTCACACCGGACTATAGCGCCACCATAAGCAAGGAAGTAAAGTTTTAAAAATACGTAGGTGTCGGAAAGTCTATGTCGGAAGAAGAAAAAGGTAAAATTGAAAGCATTCAGTTTCTTAGTTAAAACACTGTTAATGATGACATATCGCAAGAAAAATTTGTTGTAGGCCAGATTCGTCGTGCTATGAATAAAATATAAAAATTGACAGTTCACCAGGCACTAAAAAGCTGGTAGGCGGACAATTAAGTCAGAGCTCTATTCAATTCTCACGTTTCTCCTTCAATGATAATGAAAAAAAACCGTACCTTGACTACGGAAAAGTGTGTTATTCAAAGTGCTAAATAACATTCAAATATGATAATTTTAATTATTTTAACTTCATAACAAAAACAATTTAACATTTCATCAAGTTCACAAAGTTCCAATTTTCGTAAAATTTATTTTAACACAGAATAAATAAAGGTTTATCAATCAATCAACGTATTCCCATTTAATTAATAAGAACAACTATTACCCACGATTTAAACAAGAAATTCATCTTACTTTTCCAAAGGATAAATTGTAAGCGCCACTCAAGCACAATTTCAAAGTCAAATAAAAACGGTAGTCCTTTTTATATTCAACAATTAATAACAAATCGCGTGAAAGACTTTAAGCCAACTGCGCAGACCACAACACTTTTACAGAGCAATTTAGGTGCGATACTAATAAATCTTTCCTTCTGTTTGAGCAGTTAAACCCTTGCGTGAGGCACCACCGTGGTCATCATCATCAACAGACCATCAACAGTTTGACTCTCCATTTTCCCAACCATCAAAGAACGTGTGTGCTGTGCACCTCAAAATATAAATTTTCAATTAAAATTCAGAGCACTAGTTTCGTTGTATCTTTATCTTTCTATTGTATCTTTCTATTTTACGAGTCGAGCATATCTTGGAAGTTGAAGTTAACTCCTATTTCATTATACTCAGACTGACATGATGGCCATCATCGTCTATAGTAGTTGCGTTTTGCGTTTTCAATGAGCATGTGCTTCCATTTCTTTCCGAATGAATTTAAATACCAAAACTATAAGAAACAGTTATAATATCGCGGTAAATAAATTTGCCACATGTCAATAAGACAGCAATCTTAAAAGCTGATTGCATTGTTATTTTATTCACCTTAATTCACTGGTAAATTACAGTGGAATCCCTCTTAACTGCTCACCCACTCCCAGGCCCGTTTTACATAATTCAAGATCTTCGTAGTTGTCATACCGACATGAATAAAATTAATTCACTTAAGATTTGGATCACAAGCGAAGTTTCAAACAGCTAATTATTGAATTTGCAACATTAAGAGCGAGTCGACTGTATATGTAACTGTGACAATTGGAGTATTTGCGTTAAATTTACAACAGTTCATGTTTCGAATGCGAAAATGTTGACAACGATGTGGATGGCGGAATTCCATGTTCCGGCTGTGACTATTAAGTTGAGCTTGTTCTATAAAGATATGACTTTGACTCTGAGTGGAGCGAAGTTCTCCAACCGTTACGACAATAGTGTCAATAAGGAGGAGAGAATGATACATATCTTTCGAAAAGAGAGCCTCTGATTGGTGTTTTGCAAATCCAAGCACTTGCATGCCACACAAAAATTGCTACTTTTAATTTGTTTAGAGATTTGTGAAAAGCAAGTGACTTTGTGCCTCTGACTGCGCACACAATATTCTAACACGAGTTAAAACACCGTGAACGCGACATGTGTGTAGTATGAAACAGATAGGACATTGCATGGAGCATAATAATTGGCATGACTGCTCCAGCAGCGCCATCACTACATCCGCCTGCTTTGGCAGTTATGTTGTACACATCGTTTGAAAACTATACCTACTCCAACCTTTTCTTTTAATGACAGGTGATAGCCATTGAATTCGATCTAGTTAGTAAAATAAACGTTTAGCGGTGGCGGACCGCGCACTGCGCACTGCGCACGCCACAACTGCCATCTGCAGTATGCAATAGGTAACTACTATTACATATGTATGTTGTTTTTGTTATTGGTTTGTAGAAATCAATGATCGGCGGAATGTTTTGAATGGTCGTCTTTTTGGAATTTAATTACTCCACGTGAAGCGAATGCAATTTGCAGAGTGATCGTGAGTATTTGGGTTTTCTAATTGTGGTAGAAATGTATTTACTTATCTACAAAAAGAAGGATTTAATCTTTAGAAAGTTGGAGTTGGTTTTTCCAGCCGCACGACATAAGATCAAAATATTTATTTTCATTTTTATTTTAAAGTCGTTAGTGGTAGGATAATAAAAGGAAGCAATAATTTTACAGCAATATTTTTCTGGCATTTCTGTTTTAATAATAAAATACTGCTATCATTGTATGTTTTGGTTACAGCTGCTTAGGTAAATTTTGTTTGTTGCTCGGCATTCACCTAGCGAAATTGCCACAGAAATAAAAATTAGAACCATCACTGAGTTTGCTACAAGTTGTGACATACCAATACAATTCTTTGGGTGGATTGAAAGTTCTTGTGTTCTTACTTTGCAAAATGAATCAGTACTACTATTGCTACATGGAATCCATACGGCTTTTTCCTTGGATTTATTAAAGAGATTTCAGGTTTAATGCTTTTTTGAGCTTCTGCTCAATGAGCAAATGACTTCAAGTTCTTCAAAGGAACATTTTAACTCAAAATCAGTAGATGGGAACTCTACTGATATTTCTCACAGAATTGTGGTAATTTATCTTGCTCACTACGGTAATTCTGTTATAGAGCTTTTAAACCGGTACAGTTTATTGAAACTCATTACAGGCAGAGCGTAACGCAAATATCATATCTTCACTGTACTGGCAATTTTTGTTGCACACAGTATATATTTAGGGCGTTAAGGCCTAAGTTTAGGTCAAACATTGCACTTCATTCTGACGGAATGAACTTTGGTACACTTATAGTCAACATCCTAGGTTTACCTTTAAGAAGTGTTTCCACGGTGGCAACACTGGCAGACCGGAGATATAAGGGTTGCCCTCTGACCATGTTTTAACACGAAATTTCATATAAATTAGCCTATAAATCGAGGAGCAGACATCGGTTGATGTCGCGGAATGTCTCGTTGGATTAAGAATACTTGATGCAATAGAAATGTGTTAATTTCTTGACCCCTCCTCCACCCTCGTACCCGGGGGGAGCAAAATAACCTCGGCGGATAAGGTTTTTTTTTTTGTCAGAAAATAATGGTTATGAAATGAATATTCATAACATTTTAAGATGAGCGTCGACGAAGAATTTCATACTTTACAGCATATCCGAAGTCTATTTTTATCCATGTATTAGTTTTTTGTATAATCGCTTTCAAAATTGGGAGAGGGAAGGTGGAAGTATATCAAATCACTATAAATTCGTCTTGGTATAACCTAAGTATATGGCACATGACCTTAGGGAAGTTTCAAATGCCTAATCTTATGCAATCAAAATAATTTCAATATAATTTACCTAAAAAAAGTTATAACCTTTTTATAAAATGACGACTAAATTGTCAGTGAAACGAGCATAAAATTACCAAATTTCAATGGTATGTTGATGAAATTTTGCATACATGTCTCATTTGTCGTAAGAAATAAGAAACAAAAAACTTCGTAAAAATATCTGGGGCTAAAGGGTGTTTTTTTGAGTGAAACCGAAAAGTTTAAAACTATGCCCCGTAAACCCCCCCCAGAACTAGAACGTTGATGAAAGTTGGTAGGAATGTTTTGTTTTTTATTGTTACAAAGAATAAAAAAAGATTAATCAAATATCTATTGTCAAAGGTGGTTTTTGAGGGAAAATGTTTTGTCTGCTCTACTCAAGAAATGCATTAATTTTTCTATTAAAACGACCATTACTTTCATGGTGATTGTATCGTCTTAATTGTACTTAAATTGGATTCAGCGTTAAAAAATACTTTAAAATCATGTACCATATTATAAATTTGTACCTCGATTACATAAAAATAAAATGTTGGGTTTATAACCCATATTTTCGTTCCGCATAAAAAAAAACACCCTTGGAACCAATATATTTGCATGGATCCTTTTGAGTCTTGGTTCTAACAAGAATTAAAACATTTCTACCAACTTTCACCAACATACCAGTTTAGGGAGGGGTTTACTGGTAATAGTAATTCACTTTTCCCTTTCAATCAAAAAAACACCCTTTAGCCCCAGATATTTCTAGGGACTCTTTTGATTCTTATTTCTTACAGCAAATGAGACATGTGTGCCAAGTTTCATCACCATACCATTGAAATTTGGTAATGTTATGCTCGTTTCACTGAAAATTTAGTCGTCATTTTATAAAAAGGTTATAACTTTTTCTAGGGAAATTATATTGAAATTATTTTAATTGCATAAGATTAGGCATTAAAAACTTCCCTAAGGTCATGTGCCGTATGCTTGGATTATACCAAGACGAATATATAGTGGTTTGATATACTTCCACCTTCCCCTCCCCCCATTTTGAAAGCAATTATACAAAAAACTAATGCATGGATAAAAATGGACTTCGGATATGCTGTGGAATATGAAGTTCTACGTCGACGCTCATCTTAAAATTTTAAGAATATTCATTATGTAACCATTATTTTCTGACAAATAAAAACCCTTATCCGCCGAGGGTATTTTGCTTCTCCCGCGTACAAGAATGCGGGAGGGGTCAAAAAATTTACATATTCCTATGGCTTAAAGTATTCTAAATACAACGAGATGTTCCGCGATATCAACCGATGTCTGGTTCCCGATTAATATGCAAATTTATATGAAATTTCGTATTAAAACATGGTCAGAAGGCAACCCTTATATCTCCGGTCTGCCAGTGTTGCCACCGTGGCAACACTTCCTAAAAGTAAATTTAGGATGTGGACTATTAGTGTACCAAAGCTCATCCCGTCAGAATGAAGTGCAAGGTTTCCTCCCTTAACACCCTAACTAATATAGTTTCTGTGTGGAAAGAGATATAGACAAGAACCATTTCTTTAGCGTGAAGTAGGCAGCGCCATTTTCGAATTTCAAAAAAAAAAAATCGGAACAGACCATTTTCTGCAACTTTGTGCCCTTAGTTTTGTCAAAAAACAATATTTTAAGATCTGAAGCATAGTTTGTAATTATTTCAGTTAGCTGGAAAATAAAATTTTAAAAAATTGTTGCAAAGCACGTAACGGTGGCCGTAACGGCAGATTTAAATTTTCCACACAATTTCACAAAGGGTCGGAGGGATCTTAAACATATTTATAACACAAAATTCATGGATGTTTAATTTATGTACAAGGCAACAGTTTTCACCAGAAACTTCCCGTTACACGTGCTTGAAGGTCAACAGCTGATGCGATCTCTGTCATTTTTAGGGGGACATCTTCAAGTCTTTCACCAATATTCTCTGTAAATACCGCTGCCGCTGCACCGATGCCCATTGATGCTTACGCTGTTGATCTATTAGTAATTTTTGAGGCAATGGCAATATCAATGGGAACGTCAATTTATATCTTGGGAGGGAATCTTTTTTTAATTAAATAAGCTGTTTTTGATAATATAAAACTTTAATTCACAATTTATTTTTATGGGATCTCATATTTTCATCTGTAATTTCAAAATGACGGAGAAGCCGAGATGAAATGGAAAAAGGCGAAACATCAAAATGTATTGCCTCGGCAATGGAAAGCAATAATTGCCTTCCATCTAACGGGCAGTATTGCGATTACCATTGCCAAAGCGGCTACATTGGCATTATTCAAGGTAATGACAATGAATGAGAAAATTTATTGCCTCAAATATTGCCAGTGGCGCCCCAGGGTTAGTTTGCACATATTCGCGTCGTTCGTCTGGTCTATAAGCGGCCCGCAAACGCAGCCGCGATATTTTCAGCACTGTTGGACGACCAGTTAATCTGCGCCGAGGTTCAAAGTGCGCCAACACCACCGACAAATTTTTCAATTGTTCCGCGTTCTTTAGGAGCATTTTGTGTTTTGCATATTAAGCTCTGAGCATGCAGCAGAGCTCGAGCGATCGGAGTAAGATCTGAGTAAAGTATGATCAGAGATCTCCGATATAATTTTGAAACACTATCATACGATGAAAACAGAACAAAAGAGTGAAGTTGGCTGCACTCAGATTTTTGCTCAATTTGTCCCGTTTTTGTATTGCGAGCAAATGCAGCGTGCTCCGAGCTAGCTCCGGTGGAATAAAGAAACACAAGCTCTAATGTACCTTGTTGACGTGTAATTTGTATATGTTTACTTCGCAAATTGTAGCCCGAAAAGTGTTTTGTCGCTAACAACAAAATGCACTTTTTTAAAGTGACGTGTATTTTGTTGATTTATATTTTGCATCTATTTACTTCAAAACTGTCAAACTAGAGTATCTCAAGAGCCTTTCTAAAAGCACAACTGACAGAAAACTTCGATTTCATAAGAAGGTATGTGAATGTTAAATTTCGCATTTGGTGAAAAAGTGTGTGTGCTAATTGGAGAATTTTCTATGGTGATTTAGTTTTTCATAAAAAGAAATTTTAATTCGTGTATTAATCATGCAATAATTAACACCTAATTTCCAATCGACTGTGCCAATAAAAATTCTTTTCTTTCCTTCTATATTCCTTCTAACTAGTGCCGTGCATTTCATTTAAAAGACCTGAGGTCTTACAGGCATGTAGTCAAAATTATTATTATTATTATTATTGACATTTTTGTTGATTTTTGTGAATTATTATAAAGTAAATCAGCATTGTATATTAATAATTAATTGCATTAATTGAAGTGAAAACAAAATGAATTGCTCACTTTTGGATTCAAATTGCTCAGTTTGGATTTTAGCACGTTAATTTTTTCAAAATTTTTGATAAAATACCCGAGAGTGGTATATTGAACAAATTAAAAATCTACAGCGAGGTTTTTGGAAAATAAGCTGGTTTCTTAGCATTTGTATATTAGAGGTACAATTATTCTTAAAACTTAACAAAAAAAAATTAAATTTTCCTTTAGTGATTCACTTCTAAGAACGTCTAGTTCCAAGTTTAAAGAAAATCTCAGAAAAAATTGCTCGTCTCAATGGTTCTCTATTAACGTAATGCCAGAGGACCATTTCCACAGGCGTGATTTTTCTCTGTGCAAACAGAAATTTCTGTAGACTTCGCTGACTTCTAATGACACACACAAAACCCAGCCAAATATATACGTTTATATATTTTGGGTGTGAAAACAATGTATTTATAAATTACTAGCGGAAACGCCCTGGCGTTGCCCGGGTCCCTTTTGTTAAAGGATAGTTTGTTAACAAATCTTGAAAAAAAATTTCCCGTCCTAAACGAAGTTTTTATCATAAGTACTTACGGCGAGATTATCGATAACATGGATCAGGGTACCCCAAAGTAAGACTTTTCTTAAATTCCCGGTAAATGATATCAAAATTGGAGAAAGGCCCTTACTATAGAACAATTTTTTTCTTAGAATATACCCCAGAGTCATACCCTAATGATATTCTTGACGAATTAAGGGACACCCTGTATATTCACGTACTTCTAAGTATCTATGCTAAAGACACGTACTTGTAAGAAAATATTTGAAAAATTTGTATGGTTTGCTATCTCGCCCCCAACTATCAACTGTCAAAGCGAAAGGTGTGATTTTTCGGATTTCTGACATTTTACCACCATCACTGTCAACTGTCAAGTGCGATTTTTTTTTATTTCCACTGGACTTAGAGTGCAAAATCCACCTCATAAATCAATTGGCGCTCTCAGATCTTGACATTTCGACACCTGTCAAATTGAAAAGTAAAATTTCTTATTTTCTGTTGGTGCTAAAGTGCTGGCCGAGACATTAGGTAATAACACCCTCCTCAATCGATTGGTGCCCTAAGATTTTGACATTTCGACACACGACCTGCAACGTACACAAGAGAGGAGCTGTAATACGGCAGTTTTTGCTCTTATAGCATTGCTGTTACCATTTTTGTTATCATTGTGAATGATTTACTCTAAGGAGCGAATGTTTCTCACTGATTTGGGAGATTGTGAAAGTATTCGCCATGTTGATTTCAACATAACTAAATTTTCACCGACCATGTAAATCAAACATGATTGGTTAAGGTTTTACCTTCCACCATAATCCAATCAACAACCAGCGCATTTTTACTTACTTGAGAATTATATCATGCCATTCATTACCCTTTCATCACTACTTATTATATTTTCCAACATTCTAACATTCACTTACACATTCAACAAAAACCAGGCAAAAAACTCATACGCACTTGAAACGTCAAATCTCATAGCTAAGTCTGCTATTACACCATGCATCTAGACGCGTTCAACTTCTTCGAACTTTTTCGAATTCTCTTGTTGCACGAATATTTTACCCACGCGACACACGGCAGATTTTCTTCCGTCTCATCTTTTCAAATTTGTTTTCTCTTTTCCACTTACATATGCTCGAAAAGTTGCACGCGTCTAGATGCATGGTGTAATAGCAGACTAAGCTTTGTACAACGCTCATGTCTTGTTCAAAAAGTTATATTTTTCGCCATGTCGGTCGCTACATGTGGACATAGATTTTTTGGACTCCATTGGATTTTTTCTTGTCATGTTCATAATCCTGACATCTGTTTAATCGAATCATTCTTTAAAATTGTATGGTTGTCTATTAATATTTTGTTTGTATTTAAATAGTGAGACAATTTTAAAATTTTTTCTGGATTTTATCTGTAAAAAATTTTTCTAATGTAAAATTTTAATATTTGAAATTATTTTGTGAAGCTTGTGAAGCTTGCAACGCACATTTATGTTTTATATATTTAATTTTTTATTAGATTTTAAAGATTTATAATTTTTAAATTTGAAAATATTTTATGGGCGTGGTGAAATTATAAAAATAAAATTCGTTGAAAAAGCATGATTTTTTGGTAAATAAATCAATAAAATTAATTTTAGAGTGGCTTTTGTTGAAACAATCACTTAACATTTATTGACAATATTTAAGAAGAGTATTAGAGCAATTGGAGTGTTGGTTTTGTTTTTCAAAATTCATCAATTTTTTAGTAACTTTTGCATTTAAAGTACCAAAAATTAAACTGATTTTTCACTAAATCACATTTTTAGTATGAATTTTCTTAAGATTTTGCAAAAATTTTAATACAGATATTTAGATTATAAGTTTTTACCTCAATTTCATATATCATTTGTAATGAACTATTAAGTATTACTGAAGTTTGAAACCTCTTAATTTGGCTAAATGGAGCTTTTTTGTGATTTATTTTATTAAATTGCCCTTACTTTTTCCCCGTTAGATTTACAAATACAAAATTATCACATATTTGTAGAAGAAAGTTACACCTATATAAATGTGCATCTTTTGTTTTTTTTTTTAAATATATAAATTTTTGATTAACTTTTGTATTTAAAGTACGAAAAAATAAGTTGATTTTTCATTAAAACGCATTTTTAGTACACATTTTTTTAATATTTTGCAATAATTTTTACACACAAATTTAAGTTATAAGTTTCTATGTAAATTTCATGTATCATTTATTATGAACAATTAAGGTTTGCTCAATTTTGAAACCTCTAAAGTTGTCTAAATGTAGCTTTTTTTGTGATTTATTTATTAAATTTCCCCTACTTTTTTCCCCGTTAGATTTGGAAATACTAAATTATTCAAATATTTATAGAAGAAGGCTACACCTATAAACGTGCATTTGAAATTAAAAAAAATTTCATCAAGTTTTGAATTTAATATATGTAATATAAATTTGACGGGTCATTTACACGCCCTTTTAGTATGAAATTTTTCATCCCCCCTCAATAATTTGTATACACAAATTTAGCCACATCTCATAGCTAAATTCTGAGATCAAAACTTTAATAATCGTCTGAGTAGAAATGAAGTTATGATTTTTTATATTAAAAGAACTCCAATTAGAAATTCAATTGAGATAACGGTGAGATAACGGTGCTGGTAGACGATTGTTGACAATGAACAAAGCCGATCATTTCTATGGATTTTATTCGATTTTTTATGAATTTTAAAAAATCAATTGTGACGCTAATATAGGATGTAGATAAAAAATGAGGTATCAAATTATTGTTTGTTCTATTGAAATTAAATATAAGAACAAACTAAATCAATCCATGCACACACCCACATGTTATTAAGTAATATGTGTGAACAATATTATATTGTCAATTTCTCAGCTCAACGGTACAATAGGAATACAATACAAAATACAAGTTCCTAGGACATATAGCTATAATTCATTAGTACATTGCAAACCTCTACGACTGTTAATTAAAAAGATATTAATAAAAAACCAAAAAAAAAATATAGGCAACATTTTTTTATTATTGTTAAAGATTTCTAAAAAAAATAAATTTTTTTTTTTTAGAAGCTATCTATCAGATAGCAGGCGGATAGGCATTGTTGATGCCATAAGAAAAAGTTAGTATTTTGATTGTTTTGTTGTTAGTTTGGACACCCATACAGCCAAACTGACAAGAAAACAAAAAAAGACTTTTATATATTAGTTAAGATTAACGCTTAATTGGACCCCAGATTTGAATATAATCTTTAGTGCGAGCCATATGTATAAAGATATACATAATTAACTAATTGTAAATATCTATCGCGCACACAAGTAAAATTACTAAAGTTAGTTAGTATTCTTAACTAAATATTCGAACAAAAATGAGATTAAATTGATAGGTATAGGTAGCTCTCATTATTTATTATTTCATGTATGGATACATATTCCATGGAATATTATTCTATAGCTATCAGCTTTCGTATTTATAGCTTCATATTTAATTTTTTTCTAATTGAAGAGTCTACGGTCTTTAATTGATATTTTCTTTAATATTTTTTTGAGGCGTTACACATACGAATCGACCTTGATTAAACTCTTTCTTATCAGAAGAAAGCTTTTATTTATAATTATTTTTAACTCGGCGGTTGGCAACATGACGAGGTGGCCGAGTGGTTAAGGCGTTGGACTGCTAATCCAATGTGCTCTGCACGCGTGGGTTCGAATCCCATCCTCGTCGATCTTATTTTTATAAGGTAAAAATCAAGCTCTGATGTTCATGAGCTCAAAATGTGCGCAAAATAAATACCGCCATTATCGATTTTCCAGTAAAAAGAGGTTTGTGCATTGTGCCGCAACGTGTACAACTTCATCAGCTTCGTGTCGTATCTGAAAATCGTACTTAGAAAAAAATATGGTTTTAGGATGGTGGTCGTCATTTTTTTTCGCGTGAACCACCATTTTTGATTTTATAAAAAAAGTAAATAAAAAAAATCTCCCATATGCATTTGAAATTTTTGCGGCGAGAATTGTTGATCTTCCAAAAAAAAAGACAAAATGTGGCGTTCCGCGCCAAACTTTGTGGATGCAAATTTCACAGATGTAAAATTTTAAATTTATTTTAATTTTTATTTTGAAATATAAATTGAATGGGGGGCGTATTCATAGTCATTTAGAGCTGGGTCTAGGTTAAACATAGGTTTAGTTGAATTTTCGGACGTTGATTCTATTTTTTTAAGTTTATCATTTCAAAATATTTGAAGCTATTTGTGTAGTATACCAAAATAATTATGTTTTAAAAATATAAAAGCAACAATTTGTAATTAAAATCGGTTTGTATTCATTGAGCCAAAATTGTCTTAAACTGTAGTTTAGTTAAACCTGGCTCTATCTGCGACTATGAACATGCCTCATTGTGTTGACAATCTTTTTCTAATCTTGTTTCTTATGAATTCTACTCAGTCAAACATAGATTTTCAAATCTCAATAAATTTGCTTGTGTATGTTCGTTTTATGAACTTCGTAAAAAGCTGTTGGAAATGTGCGGCCAAATGAAAGTGCCAAAATTTGTAAACGAAATGGTTTATTAAGTTCTATTAAATTTGAAATCACAAGGAATGGTCTTAAGTTTGTTTTTTTTTTTTTTTCAATTTTCTGGGAATCTCTCCAATTGTTTTTTTTTTCTACAAACCTTAACGAACGATAAAATAATATAAGTCCAATTAGTTCAGTCGTCCTCAATTCACGCGCTTACTAACAAACAGATTTAGATTTTTGTTTTTATGAAGATTAACCACAGCGCCTCCAATCAACTTAAAGTGCACAAACAAAAAAAGTTCAATAAGAAAAGTGCATATACGCCACAGTGTACCATTTTGTATTATCGTAGTTTTTAGAGACAGAGTGAAAATAAACATGCCTTATTTTCACTCTCTCTCTCTAAAAACTCAATCATGTCATAATGTTTTATTGCTTTACTTTTTTGGCACACAACGAACATAATATTGTGAAAAAAAGATAATACTATGTTATAAAGGGTTTTCCATTAAGGGGGCAGGTCGGTTTTAAAATTGAATAAAACAAGATGTAATATGAGATTATGACATTATGTGTGAAATATAACATCATTCAAATGGCTTCGCTGGGTGGCGTGGATTCGAAAGGTCCAGTTTTCGATGACTTTGGCGCATAAATCAGACTGAATTTGACCGATGGCATCGATTATGTTTTCTTTGAAGGCTGCGGTGGTTTGCGGCTTATTCGCAAAGACCTGCGACTTAAGAAGGCCCCACAAGAAAAAGTCCCAAGGGGTCAAAGCACACGATCAGATTTTGTGAGTAATGGTCAGTTATAATTTTCGGCTTTTTGACAATTGACTGCATATTGGCTGATAATAGAGAATTATCCAAAAATAAGGTTTTAATAAATCAATTACAATAATTCTCACTAAAATATGGCCATCAGGAAGGGTTAAGAGATAAGAATACTCAAACAAATTAGAATTGTTTCAATATTCAAACCAAACGAGAATAAAAAATGTATAACAGGCTTGTACCATTTCAAGGAATTAAAAAAAACAAACTACTATATAAAAAGATCTATGATACATAGGGCTGGCCACGAGACGAGACTCGATGAGAACTTTGTAAGTCTCTTTAAAATCGAAAATTTTCAGTCTCGTGTCGGTCTCGTATAATTAAGTCTCGTCTCGGTCTCTGTATCGCCCTTTTCGCGAGAAAATTTGAATTTGTAGTCTCGTCTCCGAAAAATACGATTTCCGGATCCGGAAAACCTGTTGATTACTGGAACGAAATATTTTCGATACGTCAAAATATAATTTGGCCCCCATATAGTTTGAAGAATATGTGCAGAAGAAAATAAATATTTAACTGAAATTGGATTTTTCAATTTATTAGACTCTCTGTAAATTTCGGTCAAAATAAACAGTTCAAAATATACATTTCTTCTCGGATGCTTAAAAGGCAGTCTCGTCTTGTCTCGTTTCGGTCTCGTAATGCGAGACGGAAAGTTTCCTCGTCTCGTGACCAGCCCTAATGACAAATGTTGATAAAAATCAAAGTGTACCAGTACAGAGCGCAACCTGCCCAAAATGCTTTCCCCAGATATCAAATCTCACTCCATTTCTGGTAACAATTCCTTATCAAAACTTAACTGTTTACAGTTTGAAATGACAGTTTCTCTTATCTACCCAAAATTTAAAACATTATACTCGTACCACTATACCTAATTCTTATTGTTTTTAAGTAATAAAAGTATTCCGACGAGGATGGGATTCGAACCCACGCGTGCAGAGCACATTGGATTAGCAGTCCAACGCCTTAACCACTCGGCCACCTCGTCATGTTAAAAATCGTCTGATAAATTTCTGTTTTCCCCTTTTTAAGCCATAAAACAGGGTTGAAAGGTCAATGAATATTTATGAATTTTTGCGTATCTTAAGGTAAGGTATCTATATTTTGTCAAGCAGTAATAATACTTCGGATTTTTCATCACATTTCAAAAGAAATTAATTTGATAACATTTATGTATAGACGAGACTCATATAATCAAATCATACATCGATTGTTGAACCTATTAAATTCTAACCATGTGTGTAAATATTTTTTTTTATTATCATCGTAGATGCTAAAGGTATTGTTCGATAGTAGGTATCAAATCAACTCCGCATATATTATTAGATTTTTGTCTTTCTATGCATACAATCAGTTGAGGTTGGCATTTATAGTTCAAAAACGAGCTTATAAAATAATAAGCACTTTATCTTATCTAGGCATTCTGACTATAAACACCTTAACTATATAGATGTTGCTTATATTTGCATTAGTTGTTGTCATACTGACAATCGAGCTGATAAAATATCTATGTAACTGATATATGGATAAGAACGTCAATATTTTTCTTAAGGTTTATGGCATCCAAGATCTTGTATTGATAGGAGTTGGCGGACAGGTGGCTATTTATGTTGGAAGCTGTTATTATAAATTATTGAATTGAAGCTGATTATTATGTTTATGAAAAGGCAATGATTTATGTAGGTAAACTTTGATAAATCGCCGGCTGAATACTTTAGTGCCCCATATACACAAAAATTATTCCTCAGAAAACGAATTTTTAGGTTTGAAAAATAATTCCGTTATTTTTTACTTGACAATTTCGACTTTTGAATTTTTATATACATTAATTGAAAACTCCTTTTTTGTATTTTGAAGTCCTGAAGTCAAAAAACGTTACGGTTATTTAAAAAAAAATAATAAAGTTTGAAAAAAGTAAAAAATGGATATAGAACCCTCTTCCATACGAATTCGAAATTATGAAAACCGAACTTCAAATTTCCTATGGATATAGGACTTTTATGCACTGCACATTCGGAAATCAACGAATTCAAAAATAATATAAAAAAAATCAAAATTTCTAGCATTATTAATTTTTATAATTTTACTTTAAGTGATAAAAACATAAAACCAAAAGTAATATTAATTAAGTGGCTGTGCCATCCCTTATACCAGATTGAATTATTTTTATGTAAATAAGAAACGTACGAAAAAGCAATTCATTAATTATGAAAAATACTGAAAATGAACTTTGGTCCATAAAATTTCCCAGAAAAATACATTCAATTTTATTCGGAATTGTTTTTCAAAATACTTCAATATTCGTAGGAGTAAGTTTTGGTATTTTTATGACCCTTTTTTTTAAATTCAATTTCTTTTTTACATTTTTTGTTTAAATCCATTTAAGTAAAAAAAAAAATGCTTTATTTATTATCATCGATAAAAACTTTATTTAGAATACATAAAACGCAGTTATGTAGTTTGTCAACCTGAAGATATATACATATGGGCGTATTCATAGTCATTTTAGAGCTGTGTCTGAGTTAAACATAGGCTTAGTTGAATTTTCGGACGTTGATTCTATTTTTTTAAGCTTATCATTTCAAAATATTTGAAGCTATTTGTGTAGTATACCAAGTTTATTATCTTATAAAAATATAAAACAAACAAGTTGTAATTAAAATCGGTCTGTATTCATTGAGCCAAAATTGTCTTAAATTGTAGTTTAGTTAAACCTGGGTCTATCTGCGACTATGAATATGCCCCATAGTTTTATTTAAAATATTTTTGGGTTTAAATTAAGGATTTTATATTGTTTATTTACTCGGCGAAAATGTTACTTCTTATTTATACTTTTCCAGCTGACTGCACTTTTGTCCATGGATATAGAGCACATAAGCACCAAAAATCTCGCTTTTTTTTAATATATTGTGAGTACTTAAATGCTCTATATCCCATCTCCCGCGGTTATGGGACAATTGAGCATTAAGCGTTTGTTTTTCAAACTTTCCTACACAAATTGTCCCACCTATACTCTGTTCAGTTCGTATTTTCAGTACAGGGAAGATAGGGTGTTTGCCTCTCACCCTTACTTTTATGGATTTCAATAAGCTATCTCTTTTTTTATAAAGCTTTTGCATTTGCCATAGTTGCCGTATCGCGCATTATAAATTGGCATATTTCTCTCTTCTCTCTCATTCAAATGTCAGTAGGGTTACCAACTGCTAATTTTTGTATTTTTTTTTTTTTGCCAAGGGCTCACAAATTAAACTTATTTCCTTTTCTTATTCGCTTTCAAAATCAAACTGTCGTTTCGGAAGCCTGAACGGGTATTAATATCCGGGAAATACCACAGTTTTTTGCACACAGGTTAAAATAAAAAAAAATGTTTTTTTGTATATGGGGCTTTCCAGGTATACTGGTATACTGTTGCGTTTTTCATATACATAAAAACCAAACAATGTTTATTGTTCTTTAAAGTTTTATTGCTTTGTTTGTGTTGTGTATTCTTAATTTTGTATGACTTTTAAGGATAAGGTTGGATTACATTATAAGATTTATTTCAGGAAAAAGGATTAGTAATGCCTTATTAGAATTTTTAGAAAGTAAATAAATTTTATTTTATGAACCCTTGGTAGTAGCCCGTAGCATAATGGTTAGTGCGTTCGACTGTCACGCTGGAGGTCTGGGATCGCTTCCCAGCCTCGTCCACCTAAAAACTAAAAAGTTTTTTTTCAGGGCTACTGCCTCTTGCGAGGAATTGACAAATCCTCCAAGAGTATCACTTGTCACGAAAAAGTGCTTCTCGTCTAGCCGTTCGGACTCGGCATAAAATTGTAGGTCCCTTCCATTCCTGTCGAAAGGCGCACACAGGAATGGTTGCGAGTTGTTAGTCACTAGGCCCTGGTTCTTCATGAGCCGTTGTGTCACCCGATTTTTATTTTATTTGGTAAAATATTACAATAAACACGAAACCTTATTCTTTTTATTTTTATTTTTATGAACAAAAAAAAAAACTATTCAGCAATTCAAATTGCAGTTAATTAATGAACCGAACTCCATCAAAAACTTTCTCAAATAGTAATTCTTCCTTAAAAAAAAAAAATACCCAACAAATATTGTATAGCAGCATTTTAACCAGGAAAAAAAAATAAAACGAAAAGATGTAAGCAGAAAAACACGAAGTGACAACACTTAACACACATGCATAAAATATATGCTCTCAAAAGCTATTATAAAGCTATAATTCTGAAAGCTACATAGCAAAAACCAAAGAAAAAGGTATTAGAATTTCCATCCCCCGACGTACGGGAACTCTGAATCAATGTGTTGTTTTTAATAAACATAAACACATTAAGCGAGCGAGAGGCAAATTTTGTGTATCTTGTTCTTTCTTGTTTCAGTCTCCTCACAACCACGGAGAAGACAGGTCATGGTGGGATGTACATACGTGGGTGTATGGAATATCACAAAAACAATTTCAATTGAAGTCATGGTTTCTATTTTTTATTTCACGGGCAATTTCTTAAGTTGAGTGCAATGCAAACACCAGCCAGCACGTGTATGTTTGAAAAAGCTCTCCCATAAGGCCTGTACTGAAAATACGAAATGAACAGAGTATAGTACAAATTTTGGATATACGGCAAATAAGCATCAAAATAACCCAAAAATTTGTGGTTTATAGAGCAAAAGTGCTATCTGTAACTTCGTTAACAATTGAGATAGAGCAAGGGGGATAGCACCAAACGATAGAGAATATACGAATTAGTATAACTGCTTCTTTAACTCGGTTTCCTGAAAAAGTGGTCTATGGGGCACTTAAGTATTCGGCCGGCGAAATGTATCGTTATCTATTAAGACAACTCGTACGATTTTGTTCGAGTTAAGGTTAGTCTTATACCTTTTTGGAAACATGCAAAACAAGGCCAAGTTAATAAACTGAGTACTAGAATTATATTAGTCACAACTATTCATCAGCGTATAGCTACCACAACCGACGTATGGACCGTATCAATTAATCGGGACTCTGGACACACAAAGCGGTAAAACAAATATCGAAGCAAAAACACACAAATAAGTTCTAATCCTATGGAAAGTTGCCCAAATTTTCTAAATTTGGTACCTATCTGGTTTTTATATAAAGGTACACATTCCAGGCATATATCTTAAAACATTTCAAACATAAATTTGCCTTAATTCATATTCTGCCCTAAATTGCATAAAATCTATTGTCAACTCTGTTTAACTGCACTCCGCTTAACTGAAAACATCGGTTATCTGAAACAAGAAATTTATTCCGGAGGCTTCGCATAAATGAATTCCGCTTAATTGCAAACTCCGGATAATTGAAACAAAATTGTATGCCTCAAATGAACATTTTTCATTATTGTTATTATTGTACTATAAGTACTATAATGTCAGCTTATTAGGCTTGACCATTCTTTATTCCGTCAATTTCATTGAATTTTTGAACATGTTTGTTGTTGTTGTTCAAAAATTCAATGAAATTGACGGAATAAAGATGGTCAAGCCTAATAAGCTTCACATTCTAGTACGAATAAGACAATAATAACTTAATAGTCTGGTTCGTTACCGATCTTCCAACCTCTCCCCCTTTGATACGTACTGCGAATTGTAGTCTATCGAAGTATGGAGAAAAATGGAGGCGGAACAAGACATCATACTTAGAGGCGCTTATAAAAATGCTGATGCTCCAAACGACTGCTAAGACTGAGCAAATCTCATATGCGTGGGTTCGAATCCTATCGTGTGCATAAAAAAGTTTTTCAAATAAAATTGGATTAAAGCTCAGCACCACAAAAAGGAGACTTATGAGTGCAAAAGTGGAAAAGCACGAAATAGCTATATCTCCAGCCAAACAATTGGTGGTAGCGCCTTTAAGTTGTTGTTGTTGTTCAAAAATTCAATGAAATTGAACACTTTTCACTTATTATAAAAAAACCGTTGTTTCACCTTTGCGGCGAGCAAAGGTGAAACAACGGTTTTTTTATTTTTAAATATGTTATATTCTTATTCGTTTCGGGATTAATAATGTAAATGCGTTTGTTGATTAAATTGTTTTATATGGAAATATAACTATTTTAACACAATTCCAAAAATCATACCTACACTTTTTTTTTTTAATTTTCAGGCTAAATGAAATTTAATTTGTTTTTCCGCTTATTTGATACAAGTGTCAGTTTTCCGAGTTCGGTTAACTGAAAACTTCGCTTCACTGAAACAAATGGAAGCAATTATGGATAGATATATAGATAGATAAAATAATTTATTTTTCGATAATATGTTGTTTGTTTTACAGTATAGCAATTCTTAAATCATATATGCATGGCTTTAAATAGCCGTCTGCCAGAGTTTGCGGTTTAATTTCACTTTTATACACAATTTTAAAATAAATAATTTATTTTCTTTAAGATAATTCATCATTTTCTATTTTAACTAATACTTTCTTTTTTAAATATCAACAAAATTCATTTTTTATTTGCAATCTATAACCTTTTGCTTTTGCAGTATTTATATAGGATCTCCTAATCTTTTCGGTTTAAATACTCTCTAATTTCCAATTCACCCAAAATGTTTTTTCTGAAGTAAGATCTTCTGAATTCCTTTAGCACCGGAAAAATGCCCAAGAAATGGAATATATTTTTTCTCGTTCTCTGGTTGCATAATGAACACCAAATAGTGAGGTCATCTCTATATGGCTGATAGTTTAAATTTTCGAGCTCAACTCTTATCCTCAATATAGCATATATTTTTTTCACACTAAAGTTGATCTGAAAGTAATTTCTATCTCTGAGATCGTGCTGCAGATTAGCGTATACTGATCGGTGAATTGATGATTTTGCTTTGTGTTCGCAATCCTGAACCCAACGCTCATCTAAACTTCTAAACAAGCCATTAGTTCATACTATTTCTTTTTCCAAGCACTAAAATTTACCAATGTTAGGTTTAAATTAAAACCACAGAAAGTAGCTAAATTATACCACTCTTCAAACCATATTGATTTTCTTTGCAAGGCACATACAGCACTTTTTTTGGTTAGTCTCCCATTCGGTTGTTGCATGATCATCAAAACATAATCAAAATGTTAATTTAAAGTTTTCGAAAACATATCTGGGAGCCCAGTTTCTAAGTGTAGCATATAGTTTGGTGAAGTATCTGGTAATCGAAAAGTTCTTTTCAGAAAATAACGTTGTATTTGCTCTGCAATGTCATATTTCTCATACCCCCATACCTGCGCACCATAGAACATGACTGACTCCATCATGGCTTGAAAGATTCTATATTTGACATGATGTGAAACATTATTAAATCCCAGGTAGCTTCTCCATGTGGCGTTCAACGCATTTCTAGCTGATGCTAGTTTCTCCGTGACGTGTTTTGCCATATTTAGGATACTCGCGATGCCCAAGTATTTATAATATTTCACTATCTCCATTTCTAAAAATCATACCTTTTGTCTTCTCCAAATTCACTGCTAAGCCCCATTGCTGACAGTGAGTGTAAAGCCGATTTATCATCATTTGCAGCGCTTCTGATGAAATAACAAAGAGAACCAGGTCACCTGCGAAAAACAAGCCCTTGACGTTTGTTCCAGCAAATACAACGCCCCCTGACAGAAAATAGATTAAATTATCAATGTACAATAAAAAAAACTTATTGCACTTATATTGCAGACTTGTTTCTGCCCCATAAACGTTGGGAACCGGATAACTAAGCCCCATTTGTTTGTGTCTTCATACAATTCCTCTAAGGCTCTTCTAAATTTTTATAAGACACCGCCACAATACAGCTTATAGAACAGCGCTGCACGCGTTAATTGTATCGAATGCAGCCTTTAAGTCTACGAATAGTGCGTGAAATTTCTGTTTTCTTTTTATAAAGGTTTGAGCCATATTTTTTAAGACAAAAATGTGATCGATTGTGCTGCGACCGGGTCTAAACCCTGCTTCTTTTATTTTGCTATTTATGCTTAGCCAGGTTAGAAACCTTCTTTGTAATATCGTGGTGTATATTTTCACTGATACGTTTAAAAAGGAAATGCCAAGGTAATTAGCAGGGTCATAAAAATTTCCTATTTTGTTTATAGGGAAAAAAACAGATTCTTAAAAACTCTCCCGAACATTCCCAGTTTCGAAAATTTTATTTAACTGTTGCGTAAGTTGATTGATAAAATCCGACGATGCATGCTTGAAGAATTCGGTTGGTATTCTAGCAATTATGGTGTTCCAGTTAAGCGCAGTCGACTACAATATAAGCAGTAACTACCACCATAAATTTGTCATCTCAAAATAATTAAGTGTACCAATTTCTCTAATTTCCGTCAAAAATTTGCGTGAGAAATGATTTTTATCGACAGAATTCATCAAACTCTGTGGGATGGGGCAATTAGGTACACTCTTGGCATTAGTATACAATTGCTGAAAACACCCTTTTTAGGCGTAATTCAACTTAGGTGTGACAAGAAGCTAGAGCGTGTAGGTTGAATCGAGACACTAAGAAATCGTATGGGAGGGGATCTTTTGCCCTCGTTTAGGCATCAGGAGCAGTTTTCTGAAAAAATCATCTAAAAATAGAAAAAAAATATTTAAAAAACAGCCCAGAAAACTCTTGTTTTATTTTCTTTTTAAATAAAGTTAAAACTATTTTTTTTTTTCAAAATTCAAGTACTATTTTTTTTTTTTCAAAATATTAAGAAATAAATGAACTAACTTCTTATTAAAAACAAAAAGAACCGAAGCTAAGGATAATCGACCAGTTGCTGAAATGATGATAGTTTTGTGAGGAAGTTGGGTCATTTAGTTTTTAATATTTTGAAAAGTAAAAGTCCTAGTAACATACGCTTTCCTGTTTTTGGCTAAGAATTAATAAGAGCATTGAACTTTGAAAACAAAAATAGTACGTAATAACGAAAAATTAAAAAAAAAAAAATAGTTTGAAAAAAATGTTGTCATTTTTTATTTTTCTAAATTTTAACTTTGAAAATTAATCAGAGATCAGAAATAAATCTCAACCTTTTGAAAGGTTCCTTAATAACTGTTATTTGTTGTCATTTTCAATAATGGTCACTCAATAACCTTTATTCTCAACAAACAAAAAAATCGGGCAAGGTCTGACAGCAACCTTTATTTTGTTTTTTTTTTTTAGGTTACGGTCAACCAGTGAGATTTATCTCTGAGAGAAAAAAATTAATCTCCTCTGCAATGCCCGTTAGTATTTTGTAAGCACTGATGCATGCGGAAATGCAGGTTATTGGGCTTTTTCGAAATTGCATTGGTTGTGCTTGGCTTCCCAGTAACTCAAATCACAGTCGAAAACGCATTTTCGCCTTTGCACTTGATTTTAAGTGATTATTAGTACGACTTACTACATAAAATAAGAAAAAAAAGCTCGTATGTATTTAATTTTGAAAAATAAACATGTTCTCGGCAAATTCCAAATTTTTCTGCATTAACCATTTTTGATTTATTTTCAGCGAATAAGGTTAAAGGTTGACCTTTTGCATTAATTTTTTCGTAAAAATCTCAACCATTGAGATATATTTTTGAAAATAAAAAATAAATCTCAACCGATAACCTAATTTTTTTTTTTTTTTAAATAAATCTCAACCCGAAACCAAAATCTTTCTTAAGCAATGTAGTAACTCTCTGAGTGAAACCAATTGAAAATAATGGTTGACAGTTATTTCTGATCTCTGAAATTAATTTTTCAATAACTTTTACTTTTACACTAAAACAACTTTATTTAAAAAAATAAAATGAAATAAGGATTTTCTGGGCTTAAAAAAGGTATAACATGTTGTTGTTAGTATTACCGTTGTTTTTTAATAATTTGTTTTCCGCTTTAAGTATTTTTTATTAAATGTCCCCCCCCTTCCTATACGATTTTTTCAAGTCTCGACCCAACCTTTACATCCTATATCTTCCAACACCTTAGGTGCATTACCTGTATTTTGTTTTTGACATTTTCACTAATTTGAATTCTGTAGCAAGTACGTAGGTATTTAGGTGTCTTTTAATTATTAGATCTATTAGGATCGAAAGATCTTTTGCGTATTTATTTCATCATTAGATACATAAAATATACGTACATCTTTTAAAAGAAATACTTTATTATTATTTTTTTTGTTTGCAAATCAATCGGTTTCCCACGATCAAATCTGTTGTTATACCCATCATCGTCCACACGGATGACTTTGCAAGGTCGCATATCTGAATTCACTTTCTGTTGTGCCCGAGGCACACAAAAAAATCGCTACATAGCCTAATGATGGGCGAATGAACTTGATTCACTCACGTGGCTTAATCTATCTTCTTATCTCATAAAAAACACCAAGAAGTACCAGATACTATAGAGGTTTAAATTGTCTGTATCATCGTTATTTAGATATGTTTTATACTTTGTCGTCACTTGTCACGACCGACAATGACGTTACAATTGCATTGCATGCATAAGATCGTTGATCTTTCTCGTCTGCTAAAAAAGCACTCTTATGCAATAGAAGGCAATGAATGTTTATTAAAGCCAGGAAATGTGTGTGTGTGTGAAGATGGTTAAAGAACTGGTGATCTTGGGTGCCAAGAGCAGCCGTCTAATGGCTAACGATCGTGGTTCTCTAATGACTGACTGCTCATACCATTTCTCATCCTCACTGTCTTCAGACTTCAGACCTCACCTTATATTTACTTTATGTATGTAATAATAATTGTAAACAATATAATTAAATAGAAGTTGATAGTGTGACGCAAACGAAGATGAATTATTCGCATGTAAACCGAGAGGAACAGCCTTTTGTGTGAGCAGACTAATCTTTATGGTGTCTATGTTAATGTTAATGAAATTAAACAGCGGTTTATGGGTAATTTGATATACTTTATGGGGTTTTTCTGCTTAGCTTGATCTGGAATTTTAATAGAAATTAAATAATATAAACCACAACAGTAGCACCATCCCCTCTCATCTCTTCTGATGATTTTGTTTCCTCATTACCATTTATTTAAAGATTATCTTTAATCATCGGCTGCAAAATAGCACTAAATCAAACAAAATAAATCGTGTGATAAAAAGATATATGATCATTTAAAAAAAGATACACGAAAGTGTTTTAAATGATTTATGTACTTTTTGAATTGAAAATGAGAGTTGAATAATAGGTGAAAGTAAAGTTTACATAATTATACCTACCTATTTTCATTTTTTAATTTTTAAAACTCATAGAAAATTCAATATAACAAAGAAAATTGTGATATAACTCTAAAACTTCCAAAATAATTATGAGATATTTAAAATAATATAACGTGTGGAAAAAAATCACCTACTACGTTTCTTTAAAGGTGTAATAACAAAAAGCTATAGCGAACAGGTTGGGTTGATATAGTAAAAAATTGTATGGGAGAGGGCAATGTTCTTAAGAAAATGGCTTAAAATAGAAAAAACCACAGTCATACTAACCATGCCCTGTTACCAGTGGCGGATCCAGGGGGTGGCTATAGGGGCTTAAGCCCCCCACAGCCGATTGCTAAATAATTTGAAATATAGAAAGCAATACATTACAATGTGTAAAGTCTTATGTTCGTCTAAAATATTGTTAAGATGAGAATTTCGATGGACAAAATAACGTGGTTGGGGCTGAACAATTTACATGTTCTGCAACTTCTTTTCTTAGCCCTAAGGTTGGGGCTAAAGCCTGAAGTGAATTGGAAAAAAACCAAATGGGGGCTATGAATAATGGATATGTTTCATGCAACGACAATTTTCCCTAAAAACAAAACAAAAAAAAACAACTAAAGACTAATAAGGTCTGAGAATATTGCAAAAAAAAACGTAGTCAGGGTTAACCAACTAACTCCCTAAAATCTAACCTTAGTCCGAAGTTGGAACTAAAGCTTGAAGATATAATTTAAAAAAAACGTGGTCGGGGCTTAACATTTACATGTCAAAAATTTTAGCTAAATTAACGAGAGAAACGCAATTGTGGCTAAAACAATAAGAGAACACCGGGGTGTAAAGCTTAGTGTAAATGTTTTTATACAAAAGGGGCTGTTTCTTACGCCCGACTAAAAGTCTTGAAATTTTGATATTTTATTTTTCGATCCACAAAATATTATTTTTGTGCTTTCCAGTGACAATTTGAAGAAAACAGGTAGGTTCGTTGATTTGGCTAATTAAAGAAAATGAGATCTCAGAGGACTGATACTGTCAAAACACAAATGAGCTTTTGCCAGTAAGACCACTTAAATATCATTTTTTAAATTTTGTTAAAAAGGTGAAATTCTAAGCATACCTTCAGCTAATTTAAACAAAAACTTACATAATGTACATAGGTGGGCACTTGATACCTTATCAATTATTGAGCAATATAACTATAAATAAAGGAATTTGTTCGTGTTGTTTGAGGATGTAACGTGGATGTTAGGATGTTAGTTATACTACCATGTTTTGCTGAGCCTTAAAATTGGCTTTTAAAAATCATTCCCATGCTTAACACATCAATCCCAATTTCTTGTTATTGTGCTTTATTTAAAAAAAAATTAAAGCGCGGTAGGAGCGGATATAAAGGCACACAAAACACGGCTATTATTAAAGGAAAAGTGATGCCAAAATTCGTTTCCTGTTATATAACATCATGTGTACAAACTGGATTTCCAAACTCCAAGCCCCCCCCACAGCCAAATCCTAGATCCGCTACTGCCTGTTACATATACCTTTTTGAAAAGCCAGACAGCTCTACTTTTTAAATAAAGTTATTTTAATGAACAGTTTTTGAAAAACTAATTTTGAAACCGATAATTTTTTTAACCGAGAGCGAGACGGTTGATTACACGATTTGGGAATTTGGTGAACAAATGATCGATCCTGCATGCACCATAGGTCGTCCAAATCCATGTCTTCAATTTCAGTATAAAAAAAGGGTCGGTTAATATGGCTCTAACGTCCAACGTTGACCGAAATAATGTTACCAGCCTTATTTTCGAAGATAAATGGTCCAATGATGCCTCCACTTTACAATCCGCACCAAACTGTCACTCAGTGGATGATTTGGCTTCTCATCAATCAAATGCGCGTTTTCTGATCCCCATATGCGCCAATTTTGTTAACATTTCAAGCTAGATGGCCCACTCTTTATAACCCTTTTCTTAGTTATTTTATTACTTATGTAAATGAGGTATAATCAAAAACTACTTTCAACCCCTTATAAAAATATATGAGGCCAGTTTCGGGGGTTCTCTTTGCAAACGTTTGTCAAAATTGAATTTAAATCCTTTAAACAAAATTGGCACGACTGGATCGCACAAACTTGCTCTCGTAGCTAATAACTTGAACGTAGCTTAAAATTGACAATGTGCATATATAGTGGTTCTATAAAATTATGATATCATTAAAAAAAAGTTTAAAAAACAATTTAAAATATAAATTATTACTATAAATTAATATAATTCTTTTTCTTTTTAATAGCTTAACCGATAGAGCTTAAAAAGAAGTATGCTTTGTTTAATAAATATAAATTTACGAAAAAAAAATTTCAAAAATCGTTAGAGCGGTTTTTTTTTTAATTAATTTTGTATATATAAAAATTCATGAAAATTAAATAAAATTAATTTTGATATGCCAACTTTTAGTATTTAATAAAATACAATTTTTCTCAAAACTTTAAAAAAAATCATAAAGCCGTTTTCAAGATATTGAATTTTCAAAAAAAAAATTCCAATATTTTTTTACAAACCCAAAAATTATTTTTTTGAAAAATTTTATATGCAATATTGTTAAAATTATAAAGGACCTCTTACATAAAAAATTTGGTTGAAATTGATCTAGCAGTTAAAGAGAAATTTGAAAACCAAAAAATCGGTTCTATGACAGGTACCGTTAATAACCGTTATACAATTTTTTTTTCTACCAAAATATTGTCTGTAGTAATTATAGTAACTCGTAATTTTTTTTTTCAAAATCGTTAGAGCTGTTTTTGAAATAAATCAATTTTTATATATTGGCTGTATGGCAGGTACCGTTATTTTTTAAGCTAAAAAAAAAATTTCCATTTCACCTCTAGGGAATCCCATAAGAACCTTAAGTCTAAAGTTTGAAGAAAATCCCTTCAGCCGTTCAGGCTGCAGATCAAGGTACATACAGACAGACGGACAGACAGACAGAATTGCGAGTCCCACTTTTTTCGCGTTCTCTATCATCGTAATGTTAGGGAAAATTACTATCTCGAATTTTTTTTTTTTGCACGAACCCTAAACTTGCCCTATACTACGTATATCGCAAGTAAAAAGGAAACAATTTACATAAAAAACTTTATTTCAGAATATATGGCTAAAACAAACAAAATAAAAAACCGTTGCTTACCATATTTAAAATGATTTTTAAGGAAAAATAAGAGTTATGTATAATCCTTATTACGAGTACAATCTTATAACAATTCTAAACTGTTTCCTTTTATCATTTTAGTAGCATACCAATAACGTATCAGTTTGTTTAAGGTGCATTGACGTGCCTTAATTACCTATTAGACGGTACTAATTGGATTGATCGTATTTTTCAGTCATGCTATCAAAACTACTTTCTCAATTACAAATAGCTAATAAAGACGTCTCTTACACGCTGCTTCATCTTCGTCTTCATGCAAAGTCATTACCGATCGTTAAATGATAAAACAAATAACTTAGATCTACTATCTTGCCTTGCCACCAATATATGTAAGTCATTGTGATGGTGAAAGCAATTAGTGAGTCTCAAATTATTGTGTAAATGAATATAAACTTCGGCAAACCCCAGGTGTGCATAGAAGATAAAAATCATCTGCTTCATTTTCAAGCAATAAATTAAACAAACATTAATGAGTGCATAAGTAAATGCATTTATTTATTTGGAACCATACAGCAGACGTAGTGATACAGTTCTATTTGCAGCAACGAGACAAATAATTGCTTTGCTACTCCACTTTAAGATTTTTTAATTGTTTCATGATGTACATAATTCTGTGAACTCGTAAAATACCCATAAGTAGACTAGGTAATTAGACTGATCATATTAGACCTGGAAGATTTATATTATAACGATGGCTTATAAGGCAAATATTTGGAATAACAAATGAAGACGTGTTTCATATTTTAAAACTTGCTGAGCATATCTTCAATAAAAATTGCAAATTAATGGACATAAGGAATAAGATTATGAAGCTTTCAATTATACAAACAGATTAATTTTATAATTTACTCCCACCATTGTATATAAATATCTATAGTACTATCAAAAAACCAAAACGACGGTGGCGGTGCCACTGGCCTGGGAGGGCATTTGCTCTGTAGATAATGTAGAGTTAAAAACACATTGAAAATCTCATTAAATCTCTCTAGCGATAATCACTCCACCTACAGGCCTAGACTATCGTCCCGAAATTCGACTCATACTATAGGTTTTATATATAATGCTCCCACTAACCAAAATGAACTAGCTCCCATCGAGTTTTTAAGTGGGATTTAGTTCACAAATTTGCCAGTGAGTTCAGTTGGGACCTAGCTCATTGCGTACTTAGTCCGAATGATCTGAACCCTAATTTAAAATATGGGCACGACTGGATCGCACAAACTTGCTCTCGTAGCTAGTCAATGTGCATAAGTGGTTCTATAACATTATGAAATCATTAAAAAAAGAATTAAAAACAAATTAAAATATAAATTATTACTATAATTTACTATTTAAGTGTACCATCTGATTTGTTTGATAAATTTGAATTTACGAAAAACAAATTTCAAAAATCGTTAGAGCGGTTTTCTTAAAAATTAATTTTTTATATATAAAAGTTCTTGAACATTTTTAAAAATAAAATTTGGTATGCCAACTTTTAGAATTAAATAATTTACAATTTAAGACAAAATTTAACAAATATTCATCGAACCGTTTTCAAGATATTGAATTTTCAAAAACAAATTTCAATATTTTTTTAAAAATCCAAAAATTACTTTTTCAAAAAATTTTATATGCAAAATTTTTAAAACTGTAGAACCACTTACATACAAAATTTGGTTGAAATAAGTGAAGCCGTTAACGGTTCTATGACAGGTATCGTTAATAACCGTTACAAATTTTTTTTTTCTACCAAAATATTTATTTTAGTAATTATAGTAGCTCGTATTTTTTTTTTTTTTTCAAAATTGTTAGAGCCGTTTTTGAAACAAATCAATTTTTGTATATTGGTTGTATGACAGGTCCGTTATATTTTGAGTTATTTGAGAATTTCCCCCCTAGGGAACCCATAAGAACCTTAAGTCCAAAGTTTGAAGAAAATCGCTTCAGCCGTTTAGGCTGCAGGTCGTGGTACATACAGACAGACGGACAGACGGACAGACAGACAGACAGAATTGCGAGACACACTTTTTTCGCTTTCTCTATCATAGTAATGTTAGGGAAAATTATTATCTCGAATTTATTTTTTGCACGAATCCTAAACTTGCCCTAGACTACGTATATCGCAAGTAAAAATTTTGGGTGTTAGTTTATTCTGCTATAAAATTAGTAGGTACCGCTTAGAAAAAGTTAACTGCTTTATACTATATTTTCAAAAAATTCACAAGATTTTTCTAAAAACACTTTGAATTGGTACATTTCCAAACCAAATATTTTGAAAAAATAAAATTTGTTTTTTTTTTTTAAGGATAGCGTCCTCCCTCGGAACATTTAAAAAATTACCTCACATAAAATTCCAAAAAAAGAATCAAAATAACTTTTTGGAAATGTATACAAGGTATTTTAAAAAAATTCACTTTAGGGTGTCCGGTAATTCGAGTGTCATACTTTGGAATGTGATTCTTGGTCATAATCTTAAGTGGGTTGGATCTTTACCAGACTATGAATCAAGGTGTTCTCTTATAGATTTAAAAACGCTTAAATGTCGAAGAAAAGTTCAATGTATTTTATTTATAAAAGATGTATTAGACAATCGAATATCTTCAATCGATTTGCTTTCCTTAATACCTTTCTACGTTCCGATACGAATCTTCTGCAATAGATGTGAATTATTTTATACTGTTCCTCGTAGGACAAACTACGGGTTGAATGAACCCATAACTCGTTCTTTAAAACTTTTTAATGGAGTATGCGATGAAGTTGACCTTTGCATTAAGAGGGATCCTTTTAAGAAAATATTACTTAATTTATGCAGTTAATTAATTCCATGCCTTTGAATTATTGATGTTTAAATTGTATATATATTGTAAATAATGTATTTAATTTGTAATGAGCAGATCTTGTAATCAATTGATAAATATATAGATAAATAAATAAATAATCTAAGAAAAAAAGTTGTTCTTCAGTAAAGTCTGATTTTGAACTTTGACATCACTTTTTGACGATTTAAAAAAGGCTAACTTTGGTGTACCCTGACCCATGTTAAGGTCAATTTCCCTGTCAGTACTAATGGTATGGACCTCATTTTAGACTTGTTTTAGTAGAAATACTAGCCTTTAAAACTGCTTTTAAATTGAGCTGATATGTTTTTAGGGTTGCCAGATATTCAATTTTAAATGGTATTCATTTTTTCTTGACTAAACAAAATTTTGACTTTGAGGTCAATTTTTTCCAAAAAAATGCGTAATAAACGTAAAGTTTTCTTATTTTTACCTGATGAATGAGACAATTATAAAAAAAACTCATTAATAAGTTCACAAAAAAATCCATACATTTTATGATACTTGGGAATCTAAATCTAAAACAGGCAAAATTTACAAAAAAAATGATTTTTTGCCCTGAGGTGTATAGGGTTTGAATAAAACAATAATTTGTGTAGTTTAAAGTAATTTTTTATTTTACGTACACACAAATACAGTAATAATAAGTGCTCAAAGTGCCCTCCTACGTTTTGAATGCATGCTAGAGCCCGTTTTTGGATTTAATTTTGAATGTTTTTTCTCGATAACTCTTGCCTTAATTTTAGCGATCCTTCGGAAATACGTTATTCTAATTCAGTTTAAGTTGTTATTTCAGATGAGTTAACGATCATGCGTGCCCATACAAAAAATTCCAGTACAGTGAGATCGGGAGATCTTGCAGGCCAGTGAATTGGTCTATTTCTGCCTATACATCTATCATCGTATACTTCATCCAGCCAATCCTTAACTTCACGACCATAGTGGGCTGGAGCACCATCTTGTTGGAAATGTGAGGAGCTAGTTGAACCAGTGGAACATCCTCGAATAGATCTGGTAGATTATTTTGTAAGAATTCCAGATAGTTAGTAGCATTTAAAACTGAATACCTGGCAACCCTAAAACATATCAGCTCAATTTAAACGTGATTTCAAAGGCTAGTATTTCTACTTAAAAAAGTCCAAAATGACGTCCATACCATTAGTACTGACAGAAAAATTGACCTTAGCATGGGTCAGGGTACACCAAAGTTAGCTTTTTTTTTTTTGAATCGTCAATTATTATATAAAAATTATTTTTTTCTTAGTGCTTTGGTTTAGTCATTATGTGTAGTGTATGTATGTATCATCTCGTACAATGCTCGTAATGGATAAGGCCAAAGCATATCAGATGAATTTCTGTTATTGATTTTGGGTGTTCAGGGGCGGATCAGTACAAGTGCTGCTTAGGCATAACACTAGTAGTATTTGTACTGTGAAGTTATTTTGGGGCCAAAACTTGATACCAGCATAGATAATTGTCTGTTTTGGTTTTTTTGTGTCTGTTTATTCGTAATGGTGGGTGAATTTAGGGTTGACTACGGCAACATTCGGGGACTTAGGCAGATTTTTTGTGCTGCATATGTTCATACTGTGAAAAACAGGCCAGCTGTTTTGACACGAAGTGAAACCCAGGTAGGGGAAAACACCGATCACTCGGAATTCAGCCTATATGGTTATAGCTTAGTGCCTCTTTTTTTTCTCCCATCATGGTCTCGCCTTGTATGTTCGTAATGATGTTGCGTATCACCTTCAGCCACAATACGGTTGGTGTTTTAATACCAACTTTAATTTCATGTGGTTTAAATTCACCGTCCATAAGCGCATCATTCATACTTGTTTTATTTATCGTAGTCCTAGTTTGGACAGTAATTCGACTTCCAGCGAATTCGATGCAATATCCGACATCATCCAGAGAATTATTTCCCATTTTCCGCACAGTGAAATCGTTGTTACGGGTGATTTCAATGTACATAATTCTTCGTGGCTACGCTATTCGGGTAAGACAACACCCGAAGGAAGGGATGCAAAGATTTTTGCTGAGTTAAACAACCTGACTCAGCTTGTTGACGAGCCTACTCGAATTTCTGACGTTGCAGGTCAGTCCGCCAACACTCTAGACTTTTTCCTTACCTCTGACCCTGATAAATACACCATTACTGTATTATCGCCTCTAGGCACATCAGACCATTGTGTCATATCTGCTAATTTCTCGTGCCAACAAACCTCAGTTAAAGAGAAAACACCTAAGAGAACTGTTTGGCAATACGAGAAATCCAACTGGGACGGTCTCAATGATTTCTTCAGGAACTTTAACTGGTCACTATGCTTCCTCGATAGTGACATAGACTCCAGGGCAGATATGATCACAAATTTAATTCTTTGTGGAATGAGAAATTTTATCCCGAATAGGGTGAAATCTATCAAATTTAAAGAAAACTCATGGTTTGATTCGAGCTGTAAAGAGGTTATTAGGGTGAGAGAAGTAAGCTTCCGCTGTTATAAGGCCAACCCTACTGAGGATAACCGGAAAAAGTTTCAGCAAGCTAGAAAGACCTGTAACGTTCATATTCGACGAACCAAATTTGTACATGATCAAAAATTACGGCAAAAAATACTACAAAGTCCTAAAGGTATTAAAAATATTTAGCCATTTGTAAAAAAAACATACGAAATACCACCTTTTCCTCGGTTCCAACGCTCGTCTTCAATGATACTCCTTTTGTCAGCTCGCAAGATGAAGCCAATTCGCTTGCAGCACAGTTCGCTGTTAAATCGACGCTGCCAGAAAGTGTTATGACTCCTCGTGTACTTGAGAGCGTAAATGATTTTATTGGACAAATCTTCTTTCGCACTCGTGCAGTTGCTAGAGTTCTAAAAGATCTCGACATGCACAAATCCGCTGGCCCGGATAGTATATCCCTCCCATTGTTCTGAAGAGGTGTTCTTCAACGCTGGCAAAACCACTGCGTAAGCTTTTCCATCTGTCCTACTCTACTCGTCTCTTTCCGATTGGATGGAAAACAGCATTTTTCCAGCCTGTCCCTAAAAAAGGCCTATCTTCTTCCCCCCTTACTATCGTCCAATTGCACTTACGTCCCTTCTTTCCAAGGTCATGGAAACGCTGATCAATTTTCAGCTCAAGAAATATCTCGAAGAATGAAAGCTTCTTAATGACCGGCAGTATGGCTTTCGTAGCAATAGGTCCACTGGTGATCTGATGGTATATCTCATCGAACAGTGGAACAAATCTTTACATCGTTTTGGAGAAAGTAAGATTATTGCACTTGATATTTCAAAAGCGTTTGATAGAGTTTGCCATCAAGCTCTCTTATCGAAAATGCGCGCATTTGGTTTCCATGAATCTCTTCTTCATTGGATTAGAAATTACCTTTCGGACCGTTCAATACAAGTCGTATTGGAAGGTTTAAAGTCTGAAATCCACAAAATAAATGCTCGTGTGCCCCAGGGCTCCGATTTGTCTCCGACTCTCTTCCTTATTTTTATAAATGATCTTTTGTCTGAA
Source organism: Melangyna quadrimaculata (assembly GCA_949320155.1). Lineage (NCBI taxonomy): Eukaryota > Metazoa > Arthropoda > Insecta > Diptera > Syrphidae > Melangyna > Melangyna quadrimaculata. Next base: position 403,349,311 of record OX439483.1, read on the forward strand.
ACTTCTAATCCATTAAACTGTTTTGCTGACGATAGTACCCTCAGTTTCTCATATTCGTTTACAGATTCTCATCCATGTCCTTCGGATGTGGAACTGGAACGGCAGTGTATGATAAGCTCATCAAATTCTGATCTCGACAGCATTGTCCAATGGGGAATCAAAAATCGGGTAGAATTTAATGCTTCAAAAACTCAATGCCGTCTCTTGTCGTTAAAGCGAAATCCACCCCTAATGCCGCTATTCATGGGCGGCACTTGCATCGAGGAAACCGAACAGCTCTCAGTTCTCGGTATGTGGGTCACAGACCACCTTTCGTGGAATGACCACATATCTGAGGTCGCCAAAAATGCTGCTAAATGTTTAGGTTTTCTCCGTAGATGCAAGAAATTTTGCTCCCCTTCTGATCTGGCTGTGATCTACAAAGCCTTTATTCGTCCAAAACTTGAGTACAATTCTCATGTTTGGGCAGGACCTCCAAAAACTCGATTGAATTTATTGGACATAATACAAAAGAGAGCTTTAAAAATGATAGGTGAAAGATCTATTACGGAAACAATTACATCTCTCGAATACCGCCGTAATTTTTCATGTCTTTCCTTATTTTACCACTTTTTTTATAATCAGTGTTCTAGTGAAATAGCCAGTTGCATTCCTCCCCTTAAACAATTCAACCGAAATACTCGCGCTTGCAGGAATGCCCATCAGTTTACCCTCGGACCCAACTTCGGACGTACTGTTAGGTACAGAGATTCTTTCTTCAGTCGCGAGTGAAATGCTTTACCCGGCCCAATTTTCCCCCCTCATTTGGATATGCAAACATTCAAAACCAATTCGCATCGGTATCTCCTTTTAAGTCCTCTCCTACTTAGCTAACCGCTCGTGCTATGTTAAAAACATTTTAAGGGTATTCATAACCCCAAACACATGACCAAGAATCACATCCCAAAGTATGGCACACGAATTATATATATTATATTTTCAAAAAGTTATTTCGAACACAATTTCATTATAAATAAATTAAGTGGTTTGGAACTTAGTTCCTTCAAAAACTTTATTATTATTTTTTATTTTTTTAATTTAGTTGGGACTTAGATCATAATGAATTAGGTCCCACTATTGGGGCTTAGTTCATTTTTATTTTGGGACTTAGTTCATATTGTGTTGGGTTTTAGTTCCTATAAAATAATGGGAATAATTTCATAATGAACAAAATCCCAATTTTGGTGGGAGTTAGTTCATTTCGGCCAGTGGGAGTTAATTCTCTTGGGAGTAAGTTCGCAGAGACTTTACTATCAGAAAAAATCGTGTTTGAATTAAATTTTTCTGATTGTATATATAAAAATCCTATCCAAAATGTGCTCAGTTGCTCATTGATTAATACTCGTTTTCCTATATTAATATCCACTTGATTATTACCCATTTTCATAGGTACCTACTACCTATACAGGTGCGTCGTTAAGATGTTTGCAATGAGGTTTAGGTATTTCTTTTATTCCAGTAGCTAAAGAACTTGATACGTTAGCCGTAAGGTGCCAGTGACAGGCGTCAATACCTTTAGAAACCACATAATACTTAACTTATACATTTGCTATTAACCATGCTCAAGCGTTAGTGGTTTTCAGTACTTATTTGGAATATCGATAACAAGAAAAACATGCATGGTAGAAAAAATTAAAGGTTCCATTACATATAGGTATATACAAAATATGGTAGATTTATTAACTGAGAAAACACAAAAGCTCATTGATTGTTGGTTTATGAGTTCCTTATGAATGAAATTCTGGGAAAAATTCTAAGCAATCAGTGAAGTAATAAAGCTGTTCGCGAACTGGTGCAATTATTAAGCGTCAGTACATTGTGCAAACGGTGTTAAGCCACAGTTCAAGATAAAATGAGGTGCAAGAAATATTTGATTTTAGGACGAATAACTAGGGACAGAGCTGGCTGGACAAGGCTTATTGTTGTTTGAGGCTCTGCTCTGGTCCAAACCAAACTGAATACAATTGAAACGAAGGAAATATCTACGCAATCGATTTTAATTAAATGACAAAGCCAAAGTCTACTATTGACAAATTGGCCCTTGGTGGAATAATTTCACTGCACCTGTAGCATTAAAGTCCAATCGTTTTCTCAACACATGAAATTCATATTTTCGTTTTGAAAAAAAAAACTCCTTTGTTGATATGTTGTTGATAAGGAGTGTCTGTTAAAGGTTAGTATTAACTTGGTTATGATTTTGTTAGAAGAACCATCAATGCAACAGGAGATAGGCGCCACGCAGGTACTTTAAACTACCAACCGATGTCGATGTTGACAAAGTGTATGAATTTAAAGAACTTGGAAACATTGAAAGTCAGAGTAGTTGCCACATTCGGTAGCATGACTAGCGATACTGAGTGAAGTTTTGGCTAGGTTCTTTGTGTTTCCAATCTGTGATTCGACAGTCGTTACCGAAGAAATTATTTGGTCATTGCAATATAGCATACCTTGCAAGATTCGTCAGTCTTTTGCACATTCATGCATTTGTTATTGTCAGGGGTTACCTTCAATTTGGTGTAGTTTTAAAGTACTTATTTGATTAAACTTAAGTGAACATCTTTATCCTTTGTATTGACATTGGGCCTTGCCAATAAACAATCACTTAACACGCGTTTAGATAAACCCGAAGTTAAACTTTAAAGGCGAATTAATTTGTGTGTTTACCAATAACCAAATTAAACAAGCCTTTTACAAATTAATGCTCTATTACTTTATCTACTACATTCGTTGTCAAACAGGCAATTCCGGTGGATGGAAATGACATTTGTGTTACTATAAAAAGTCAACAACTAAGCTTTAGGAAACACGAAATTCAAATTTAATTATAAGTTTCGAAGATTAAAAAAATATAATTAATGATATAAACATTTTAGATGAGGATTGGATGAACGAAATTTGGATTTTCTCATCATTAAATTTATGACTACAACAACAGAATAAGGCTTCTCTGCTGGTGTCAAGTTCACTGGAAACTTACAAATAGTCAATTTGTTGATTTAAGTAACCAATTTTAGTTTTATAACTTAATCAAAATCTTACGACCAAACAATAATTGAATTCAGTTGAGAGTGACAATCATAGAAGGTACGGAAAATTGTCTCTCTCTTTTGCTAAACTATCAGAATGACAGCACAAACATGGCGTTTTCACTTAATCACGAGGTTACTTCCTTACTCTAAAAGTGAAGTTTTTAGAACTAAGCCGAGTATTGCATTTTTATTGGTATAGTTCATTATTTAGAGTCGATTTATGTAAATGTTTAAGTTATTTCTAAGTTTAATTATGATAAGACCCAATTTCTTGAAAGTTTTTGATCAAAGTTCTTTGAAAAAGAAATCAGTACTTTGGTTACAATGTTGGCTGGTGGTGGATTTTTTGATGTACTATAAATTAAAGATCGTGGTTATTCTTTTCTGGTTGGCAAAGTGATATTTTTGGTCACTGAAGATTAAAACTTTGTGCACTATTTTGTAAGACGTACATACTCATAATAAATATAAATAACAAAAATTTATGAGTCGTCCTTGTAAGTATTTTTGTTGGTACCAATCAAACGAAAGATGGTTTTCTCTCTGTAGATTTTGACATCAAAGAAATCTATCGTGTTACTATTTTGTATTTTAACAGTAAACTGTGCCTTTTAGTAGTTCCACCTGCTAAACCGATACTCTATAAAGTTACACTCCAAATATCTGTTTAAAGGGGTCGGTCGCAATTTAACTTAAGGGTTTCAGTAGATTATATTGCTATTTCCCTGCAGTCTTAAAACTGAGTAATAGATCCAAAAGGCCCACCAGCTTTTACTTATTCGAAAATGTTGGTTTCCTCGTTCAATACATCCTTGATAGGTTGAATAAAATACCATGGTATATTGGATAATAATAACAAGAGTATATTGCTAGTGATTAATTTTTCCTGATTACTGACAATAATCGTTACTAATTTTATCTTATTACTCACCTTACTATCAAAACAGTCACCACCCAAAAGTATGCTTAGACATATTGTTGTTTCGTCTCAAAAAGTTATTAACATTTATTTGTAAAAACCTGTGACGATTGTAATAATGCGAAAACTTGGGCTGAAGCTCTATCTATCTACGAGGCCTGTTCGGTGACTATGGTTAGGTTAGGTTAGGTAAGTGAGCTAACAGTTGTCCTTGTTACCGTCACCATTAGATCAGTGTAGATCCATTGTGGTGCCCTAGGGACTTAATCCACATAAAAAGAAACATATGATAAAGCCTATGAAATAGCCCGTAAAGGGCGGCAATAAAATTTCAGCAAGCTATAGCCTGAATAGTCGGAGGGTGTTTTCAACTGAATTAAAGGAGTCTCTGTCGCTACATAAACACCGGGTTGAGGAGAGGTTGTCGCGATTTTGTCTTTAAAGGGCATGTTCCTTTCATTTACCCCCACTGGATAGGTCATCCCTCCACCAGGCATGTAGGAGCAGTGGCTCCATGCAACGTCTGGTGGGTGAGTTTGATAGATCAGTGGTTGGTGCATGCGACTGTCCCGTTCAGTCAGATTAGCCTATAGGTTAATGAAGAAGTGTATACGTCGTCGGCACAATCAATCACCGGCTTGAGGACAGGCCAACGCACCATTTTCCTTTAAGGGTGTGATCCCCCCCCTTACCCCCAACGGTTAAATCATCCTTTCACCAGGCCCGTAGGAGCAGTGGCTCCATATAACGTCTGGCGGTTGAGTTTGATAGATCAGTGGTTGTTACATGTGGACTGCTTTGTTTAGTCAGATTTAAGAATATTGTCAAGCATACTTTTGTAGCGTTAATAAATTTTTACATGTTTCTGCTTGTAATGTCAGAGAGTTCCTCTAAGTCATTGAAGAAGAAGTGTCTCCCATGGAGCCTGTTTCTCAGATGACATAGTGCAGGGCAGTGACACAGGTAGTGAGGAGTATCCTCATGTATCTCCACTTCACCACATCCTATACATAAGTCATCAATCTCACTGAGTTTCATGTTTTTCTTATGCTAACCCAGTTGGTTGTATCCAATGTTATTCTCACAAGAAGAGATAGAGACTTTTTTCTTAGTTGGATGATGTTGTCAGTCTGTTGTTTGTTGATTGAAACTATATATAGTTATATAGCCATAATAGTTATAACACAGGTATCATGCGAGCTCAATCTCTTGTTAGTTGTAGATAGAACTTAACTCTCCATTACCCGCTTAAGATTACAGGGTGGGACCTGAACTGTGGAATCATCTTGATTAAGATCAAGTGCTGATCCTATTCTAGCCAGTTCGTCAGCACTTTCATTACCTGGGACTGTGACACAACTGTGGTCAGGAACCCAACAGAGCCTTATGTTGTGCTGTGTACCACGAACCCTTATTTCTTCGCGACAGCATGTTACAAGCTTGGATTTAATTTCAATGGCAGAAATTAGTTTTCATCTAAAAAAATAATTTATTTTACAATAGTCTTCTTTCAGAGCGATATACATTAAGAACAATTTTCTAACTCAATTTATCCTTCCATTAAATCAATCAAATTTTCATACTCCAAGAAATATTCCCTTTTTTATTCTCTTTTAAAGCACGTTTGCCTAAAGTAATCTAATGTTTCAGTTGTTTTTTTTTCCATTTCTGGTATTTAGCCGAATATTCAGCGTTTAGCGTACATTAGGGTGGTCCTTATAAAAGTTATTGCCTTATTTTGAACGACGCACCCCCCTAATTTGTTCCAAATAATTAAAAAAAAAATCTGTAAAATTTTAGCTCATTTTATTAACGTTAACTCGGCCCAAAGATGTCTGAAGTTTTATATGGGAAATTTCCATGTATTTTTGTACATCATACTTTAAAAATTCATAACTTTAGTAATGATTGACAAAAAAAATTAATTTTTGCGCACATGTAGTAACTTTTGTCATGTTTAAAAAAATGTATTAAAAAATTGTGCAATATTTATTAAAACTAAAATTAAATAAAAAAAAATATTTTTGTTTACGTGGCTATAAGTAGGGAAATAACTGTTGTAGTTTGTTTACAGATACATTTTTATTAATATGACAGGAGTTACTACATGTGTTCCAAAAATCAATTTTTTATCAATCATTACCAAAGTTAAGATTTTTCAAATTTGGATTTACAAAAATACATGGGATTTCCCATATTAAACTTCAGACGTCTTGGGGGCCGGGTTAACGTAAGTACAATGACCTAAAATTTTACAGGATTTTTTTTAAAATTATTTAGAGCAAATTGAGGGGGTGTGTCATTCAAAGTAAGACAATGACCCTCATAAGGACCACCCTAATGTACATGTACATATACGTGGTGGCCAAACTTTGTCCAGCGTTTTTCTCCGTAAATACTCAACGGAACAACATGAATTATTTACCGTCGGAAATATTTTGTCCCACAGGTGTGCATATACCAAAAATTATGTGCGTATGTAATCGTTAAGGTTAAAAATTGTTAAAGGTTGAATTTCAGCCGATAGGCGATACTAGCAAACGTTAATGAAGCGCCGCGGCGGTGCCGCCCCGCGCCGTAAGAATTAAGCTTGAAGAGCTCTAAACATGTTTTTAAGCCATTCAGTCTTAGTTAATGGTTTCACCATCCAAAAAGTAGTGCGAAACGAAATTCCATTTTTCCTTTGTGAAAAAATTTAAATTTTTGTATCTGTTGCTAAAAAAAATATCAAAAATTACGGGACAAAATTAGTCATGATATACGAGCGCCATCAAGCAACTGCCGAAAATAGCTAATACGAATAAAAACACTAAGGTACTAATACAGTCAAAAATACCGGTGCGATGAAGTATTTGTTTACTTGCGGTATATATACATAGGTACTATATAAAATGTTTTGGATTCGTAAAAATATTGAACTCGAGATTACGATTAAAGAAAAAACGAAAATAGTAGTACTCGGAATTCTGTATGTCCGTCCTCGTGCCTTTATTTGCTGGTTGGATTTCTTCACTGATAGAATAACTACAAGCTAAAATCCTGCACGATCGGGCTTATGTTTAAATTTTTGTATTAAATGTCACCCGAAATTCTCATAATTCAATAACCCAAAAATGAAAAAAAAAACTCAAAATCTTAACTTATGAAAAAAAAACTCAATTTTACTTATGATATTCTAAATACAAGCTCAAATTCTTAAACTAACCTCTACAAAATATGTTCAAAACATTTTTCGTCTAATTCGCCGTTTAAGAACCGTAATTTTGGACTTTTGGTCGGTTTTTTGAAAAAACCTGTTTATACGAGCTCATAATTTTTCAATAAAACTTGCCACTCAAAAATCGTTTTTTCGACATTTGACACTTTTGGATTTGCAATATCTTGTGAATTAAGACTTGTTTGGAAAAAATCGTTGTAATTTTTCTTTAGAGAATATAATAGTTTACAAATTGAGCTCAATTTTTTGGCCAACTTCGTTATTTAAGAGTAAAACGCAAAAAAATAGGAAATTTAGAATTCTGGTCAAACTTTTAAAATAGTTATGTATATCTTTTTTATTTTTTTTTTTTCACATAGGAGGTCACATAATGTACAAACTTAGCATTTAGATATTTTATACGTTTTTGAAGTGAAGTTTTATAATATTAAATAAATTAAGATAGCATTTACCGTTTTGGAGTCATATGCGAAATATATCTTCGACATTTAAACTTGAATTACTATTAAAGCCGGCACAATCGGGTAATGGACTCTTGCGACAGTATCGCCAGTGGCGTAGGTTGGATTTTTGCCTTCCGGGGCAGACCCAATTTTTGCCACCCCCCTGAAATTTTTCTTTAGCTCTAAAAAGTTAGTATACAAGTACCACGTCAATAAAATGATATTAATGTTGATTGAATAAAATAAGACATTATTGATAAAATATGAACAAAATCGTAATTTCATTAACGCGGATGCAAGTGCGACACATGAACAGGTACATAATAAAGAATTATCTTGAACCATTTGCATGTAAAAGAAATTATAGGAATTAGCTTTTTTTCAAAGCAGTAAGATTGTATAACCAGCTTTTAACCTGGTACAAAAACTTTGAAAAATTGGCCGCCATGGGATATACCTATTATATATTTAAAAACACTGGTGTGAGGTCACACAATTTGTTGGACATTGATTTTTAATGACTATTCGATTTTAAGATTGACAAAGACTACCTTTTGGATAGATGCTGCCAGCATAATAAATATAATAGTTCCAATTAAATTGTATGTATATACATAAATTAATACATAGCTAATTTCATTACTGTTTTTCTGAGTTAAATAAGTAAATAAATTTAAATAAATATATTTTTAAATAAAATAAATTAAATATGAAGCATTTTTACCACTGGGAAAATTTTGAATTGGATTCTTTGGGCTCACCAAATTAATTATTTTGAAGAATAATGGATTTTTTTAATTTCTTGTCGCCCGATGTGGTATTTACGTATAACAATCCATGCCCAATTATTGACTATGACTATGAAGCGTTTTTACCACTGGGGATTTGATTTTTTGGTCCACCAAATTAATTAATTTGGAGAGAAACGGATTTTTTTAATTTCTTGTCACCGATTTTGCCGCCCCTGACAAAGTGTCGCCCGATGTGGTATTTTTGTTCAGCAACGTAAAACATCATCAATGTCCGATTATTAGGGTGTCCATCTGGGTACTTTACAAAAAGAGGACATTTTGCTCTAAAAGCTATAAAAAAGAGAACATTTAGAGCAAAATAGAGAACAAAAAAGAGAACACAAAAATCACAATAAAAGAATCAAGCGTCCTAATTTTCAAGAATCATACACACGTTGGTACATGTATGAATTGCTGAACAAAATACAACTAGTAGGTAACAAATGTGGTTTGTTCGTTTTAATAAGGGGCTAGAGTTGACTTAGAGCCAATTTTTCAATAGTCAGTTAAAGAATAGTAAAATTGAATTTTTCAATTGAGAAAAAATAATCTATAGAATATTATTATTTAAATGTCACTTTAATTTATATTTGTATATGTTTTTAATGTTTTTGTTTTTGTATATCGAACATTTTTAATGTAATTTTAATTTTATTTAACGTTTATTTCAAAACAATGTTTACAAACAGTAATGTTTGACTTTGAAAATAATTATTCCTATGAATAAAGTTATCTGAATTCTCAATGAGCAGATAAATTAACTGTTACTATTCCTAGGAATAAGTTATATCTGCCCATTGGAAAATAGAATTTTGCTCTATCTGAGGATTAAATACTAACTGACCGCTTATCTACCTATTGAAAAATTGGCCCTTAATCATCAATAATATCCTCTTATTATTTTTCTCTTGTACTTTTTCTTATATAACTCTATCATTTAAAAATTGTATAAAAGCTTTGACAACATATTCCTTTTTTATTATAAGATTTACCTCACAACGAAATTGTACAGCCTTATTCCGGCAACCTCACTGATGCCTATTAAGTCACAATAACCTTATAACTCGTGGTTAACTCTTATAAAAACGTAAAAATTATGATCTGCTCCTTGGCAGATCACAACTCATGTTGTTCTTGTGAGGTTTCTTATGAGGGCTCCCACAAAATACGAAATTTGTAACCACCTCACAAGAAACCTCACTCACGAAAAATTGTGACCTGTGAGCCTCACAACGGCAGAATAGGGCAATTAAGTCTATTAATTGACATTGAAATACAAATCATTGCAATAAAACAACGAATTTCATTAAAAAAATAGAGAACAAAAATAGATCCATAAAGAAAAAGTTAGTGTAAAAAAGATAAGAGTGAAAAAAGAGACTATCCCTATGAAGCATTTTTACTACTAGGGAAATTTTTAATTGGTTTCTTTGGGCTCACCAAATTAATTAATTTAAAGAATAAAGGATTTTTTTGAATTTCTTGTCGCTGATTTTGCCGCCCATGGCAGGGCGCCGCCCCATGTGGTATTTTTGTTCAGCAACGTAACACATAATCAATGTCCGATTATTGAAGCAGTTTTACCACTGCGTAAATTTTGAATTGGATTCTTTGGGCTCAACAAATTAATAAAGGATTTTTTTTTTTATTTCTTGTCGCCGATTTTGCCGCCCCTGCCCCCCACCCCCACGCTACGCCACTGAGTATTGTTAGTACCAAAATAAAGATAATTGCGTTTAAAAATCTTCACTTGGACTTTTTTTTTTTGGAGATTTGGCCATTTTTTTGGAAATTTTTCCTGGGCTATTATTGCTTAAGAAAATCAGAAAAAAAAATGCTTTCCTACATAAAATATGCATATTTTTTTATTTTCCTTTAGTACAAAGGTTTCCCGATGTATCATTTTTTAAGAATCTTAAAAATTAATCATGCTATGCTGGTCTCTGTTTAAAGAAAATCGTATTAAAATTTAATAAGGACTACTTCTACCATAATTCAATTGGAAGTCCTAAAAGCTGAACAAAAATTATGCTTCAAATGCAATTTCGTGTTTTGCTAATTCTACTATATTACCTTCTCAAAAAAACAGAAGGGTACTCAAATCAGTGAAGTTCGTGACTGACCCCTTTTAAAAATCAAACACATCAATTCTTTTATTATGCAATTTATTCTCACACATCTCACGTGAGTTCCTGTTTTTTTTTTTTTGTCAAGACTTATACTTTGTCGTATAATACTTCTTCCTTAGTTCCAGATGTCTTTCTTTTTTTCTGACATCAAAAACCCCAAATTAAGTCCAACTCGTCAGTTAATCAGTGAAATTATATTCCAAGAATTGTTTAATAGTCACTTTAAGAAGCAGGCCATGTACCAGTTTATGTTAAAGGGCATTCATCTCAAAAGTGCATCTAAAGTAACAGCTGAATGTGGTGAAGTCATAAATATCCATCGAGTATCTTATTATTAGTTGAACTTATTAACATTATCCTTTTCTTCGCCATCTCTGTATAGAGTGTTGCTTTTATTTGTTACTTTTTGCGACGTCAAGTTCGTGGACGTAAAGTCTTAAAGTAACGTAATTAGTTTAACACTTTCCTGGTCTACGCGTGAATCAGCGAAACGTGCTAATTGAATGTCGGACTTGTAAAATAAAACATTCTTATTCAACTTGTTTGGCCAAAAGGCAAACATCAATGAGGTTTATACATATTACTATAACTGCAGGAAGAGCTTAGCTGTGGTCGTTTTTATTGGAAATGCACTTAAGCCAGTTTACATGTGTCTTACAAATCTTATTGATTATTTGATTGGTGCTTAGTTTTGTACTTATATAGATTCTAGTTTTGTTAGAAATTAACTGCTTAACTGTACAATTATTATGTTGAAATTACAGCTTGTTTTCTGTTTTTTGAATTGAATAAACCTGAAAAAAAAGGATCGACGTCAGCCTTAATGTAAATCATAGCGGACACATTTTTTGTATTAATTTATCTTTTTGAAAAACGGCTCTAGCGGTATGTGTACGGCATGTACACATTACGGACTAGATTTCTTAAATAACGGTGACAAAATTAATTCACACGCCAATAAATATTGAAGCGAACCAGCGTTAAGCATTCGCTTCCTAGGCGAAACTTTCACTTGTCAAAATAAGGCTCCCCCAAACCATCGCGAAACATTTGTCACGACATCGAAACGTTAACCGTGCTTAATAGTGCGAGTCGCATCGCGGAAGTGTGGGTGCTCCCGTTTATCACAATGTTAATTAATTTTGACAAGCGAAAGTCTCGTTGTCGCATCGAATGCTTCACTTTGGTTTACGAGAGCCTTGATTTTTTGACGGAATTTAATTATTTTATAGGGCATTAAATTCAGTGGTTGTGGCTATTTGTTTGTATGTACCCATTCAAGATGGGATTTTCACAATTTAAATCAAGGTATCCCATCTAATTTCAGAACTCAGGAAATTTAAATATAGAAGTCAAGAATTTAGTCCAATTTATATTTCAAAAATGTCTTAAAAAAAGTGCTTGCATAAATGCATATGCATTAGCACTTTCAAATAAAAGTTATTCTAATAATAGATAAGTACTAAATTTATAAAAGAAAGTCAGAAATGTAGCTTAGAACTTTAGTACGGGAGGCGACTGTAGGTTTACCTATCTCATCGCGGCTGTGGAAAAAAATGATGCCAACTCATAGCTTTAGGATGGTATTCACCGAGCGATCATAACTTAAGAGCCTCATAGACCTATTCACCAAGCAATATTAATGGACATTTACGAGCGCTCGCCAAAGTTATGAGTGATCTCGAGCACTCCTAAGTTACGAGCGCTCTCTTCGAAAGGTTGTCCGAAAACTTTCGCAATAAAGCCTGCCCTCTACCCAAGATAAACAGAAAAAAGTATGCTCATTTGGTACACCCAATTCGGCATCATGGTACTTCTGGGTATTTCTATGACTTCACAGCTCACAATCATCTTTTGTTATTATTTTTTGTTTAAAGAAGTCAAAATTAAAACATTCAAAAGAGTTATTTTTAGATGGCAATAGAATAACATAATATTGTAATGTTAAATTCTTAAAAAATTAGTTTATTGATATTCTCTTGGCGTCTTCCTAGCCAGCTGTCTTTCGTTTCCAATTGGGAATGTTTGGTTGGTTTTTCGAACATTTGCTCTCATATTCAAACATTGGCTCTCTTTTTCGAACATGGAAAAATACTTATGATTGGTGAATAGCACAAATAATTTCTAAGTTAAGAAGCTCCTAAAGTTAAGAGCAGTTTATGAGCATTCGGTGAATACCAGTCTAAGTCTTAAGATAAAAAAAACCTCTGGTCGTACAAGCTTTTTCAGGTGGCAATGGGTAAAAAAAAACACTTTTTCGGTTGCATTTTTGGCTTAGGATACCTAAATAAATGGGGCATCGATTAAAAGCTTAGACTGCCTTCTTTACAAAAGCAGTGGTCGGACTGACTTTTGTTGGTTGTTTGTGGGGAGACCGACCTCTTTTGTAAAAACAACTATTTTTGTATTCTTTGGATTTAAAATCCATTTAAGTAGTAAATGCTATTTTCTAGGCTATGTGAAATAGTTTTGCAACGTGTTAAACGCAAAGGATACAAAAAAAACTTTTTTTTTAACAAAAGTAGTCGGACTCGCCGCACTGGTTTTGTAAAGAGGGCAGCCTAAGCTTTCATTTGTATCTCGTTAACAAAACATGCAAGGAATTTGTATAAAAGTTCGAAATTTGCATTTTTGTTTGCATTTCTAGAATAGGCTAAGTCTCGATTTTAAAGTCCTTGATTTGCCACACAGTTAATTTTTTCAAGAAATTCTACATTTCGAACTTTGCCAGCTTCACAGACGCACACATATTTCCTACTCTGCATCATATTCGCTGCTCAAAGAAGACTATGGGAAGTTCTTCCAGAACTTTTTCACAAAAAACATTTTTAATTTTATTATTTAAATGATTATTTAATAATTATTTAATTAAAGATTTTCTTATGATGAATGAATAAACACAAATGAAGAAAAATCCCAAGATTACTCGCAACGTCTATACAATCGGGAGACTTCAACAATCTTCTTGCATGTAATTTTGTTATACAATGCAAAGTGTTCATAAATGTATTTCTTTAAGTTTAAATGGGAGAAATTCAGCATAATTTTAAGTGTTAACGATGTAGTTAAATTTAATAGTAATTTTAAGCTCTTTATTTGCTTAAACTGCTATAGTTAGGGCGTTAAGGCCATATTTTAGGTCAAACCACGCACTTCATTGTGACGGGATGAGCTTTGGTACACTAATAGTCCACATCCCAAATTAAATTTTAAGAAGTGTTTCCAAGGTGGCAACACTGGCAGACCGGAGATATAAGGGTTGCCTTCTGACCATGTGTTAACACTAAATTTCACATAAATTAGCCTATAAATCGGGAACTAGACATCGGTTGATGTCGTGGAATATCTCGTTGGATTTAAAATACTTGAAACCATAGGAATATGTTAATTTTTTGGCCCCTTCCCCACCCTTGTACGCTGGTGGAGCAAAATACCCTCGGCGGATAAGGGTTTTTATTTTCCAGAAAATAATGGCAACAAAATGAATTCTACGTCGACACTCATCTCAAAATTTTACAAATATTCATTTTCTTACAATTTTTTTTTGACAAATAAAAACCCTTATCCGCCGAGGGTATTTTGCTCCCCCAGCGTACAAAGGTGGGGTAGGGGCCAAAAAATTAAAATATTCCTATGGTTTCAAGTATTTTAAATCCAACGAGATATTCCACGACATCAACCGATGTCTGGTTCCCGATTTATAGGATAATTTATGTGAAATTTCGTGTTAAAACATGGTCAAAAGGCAACCCTTATATCTCCGGTCTGCCAGTGTTGCCACGGTGGCAAAATTAAATTTAGGATGTGGACTTTTAGTGTACCAATGTTCATCCCGTTAGAATGAAGTACAAGGTTAGTTCCCTTAACGCCCTAACTACTATAAAAGCAAAACAAATTTAAATGATTTTATTAAATCTAGAATATAAAATTCGCAGCTGTAAATTCGTTTTGACATCGTGCTATTCACATTCCTCTTAGTGAACAAAATTACTTAAAAGAAATATCGAACAATTATCGAATAGCCGAAGTTAATGGTTACAATTAGAACATTGTAAATTCCTTATTAAAAAAATAGAAAAGATTTATTAAATTTAACAGCATTAACTTCATCGAAAGATAACAAAATTTATACGTATATGAGCAGTTCATTTGTTGAGGGATTAACTTATTCTATAATTGAAGTTTTCAGATACTATTCAATAAAATTATCACCAAACAGCTCTCTGATCCTAGCGGATCTAGGATTTAGCTGTGAGGGGGCTTGGAAATCCAGTTTGAGACAAAAATTAATGATATCTAAGAGGTCTCACTGGAAAAATCTCATGTATTTTGACAGTATGATCCCTCTGGAGACCGAATTTTTGTGAACCTGTCAAATCAAATAGTAGAGCAGGTATTTGCTTTGTTGGAATTGTCACCTGAAAGCACAGAAATCATTATATTGCCGATTGAAAAATGAAATGTCAAAACTTCACGACTTTTAGCCGGACTGATTAAAAAGCTGCTCTCAAAAAATGCATGCTAATTCTGCAAGGGTGAATGAATTTTTGTTTAAACGCTGTATTGCACATTGCACTTTATATTCCTGCTCATAAAATATGTCGATAAATTTGCACGTCGCCCTAGAGTCTAGAGGCAATGCAAAAATTCATTTGCTTCTCCATGATTTTCTGAGTGCACAAAGAAAACTTACGCTTGTAAAATTTCTCTCCTTGACTAGAGATCTCAGTATGTAATTGCTTTGGAAATATAGACCCCAAGATTCTCTTGGCCCTGGCTGCCCGTAAGAAACTATTCCTGTTGTATTAAACAATAACACTTTGATCGACTTTTAATCGGGTTTTAGTCCCAACTGCATTTGTTTGTTCAATAAGCTAAGTTTTTATGGTAAATTATTGTTGCATTTGACATGTTAATTGTTCAGCCCCGACCCCGTTTTTTCAATTATCTCTTCAAGCTTTAGCCCCATTTTGGTCTTTAAAAGTCCCTAGAGTTAAGTCCTTATCACTCTGTGAAATAAGTTAAATTCTTAGGGAATTGGTTGTTTAACACGGACCACGTTTTTTGCGTAATTAATGTCAGGCCTTAGTCCTGAGCTGGTTTTTTCGTCTCAATTTTCTGCACTTTATTAATAGGGAATAATTGTCTTTGCATTAAACATGGCCATTATTGGTAGCCCCGAACTGGCCTTTTCTCCAATAATTGCCTGAACACTTTAGCTCCAACCAAATTCGTTTGGGGTCTAAAAAAAATTACATAACATGTAAACTGTTCAGTCCCAATCTCGTTATTTTGTATGATTCCCATCAAATTTAAAAGCTTAACATTATTTGAGACAAATATAGAACTCTACGTTGTAATGTTTCGCTTTCTATATTTCAATTAATGTTAGGAATCGGTTGTGGGGGGGGGCTTTAGCCCCTATAGCCACCCCCCTGGATCCGCCACTGCACTTGACAACTCCCCAATATATTCGGTTGTTTGTCAAAATTGTGATAAGGTATATATTGGTCAAACGAGAAGAGCCTTTAAAACAAGATGGTCTGAACATTATAAGTCAATCTTTAATAAAACTATAAATGAATCTTCTCCTGCAGACCATATATGACAGAGCTGTTTCCTATAGAAAAATAAATAATATTCCTGAAAATTTTGGAACTGCAGTTAGATAAATAATAACCATTTTTTAGCTGGCTTTCGATTATTAAAACAAATAAACAATCCAAAATTATTAAATGCGTATGAGGACATTTTCATTTTTCGAACAAATAACATGAACAAAAACAAAATTTTCGAACAATCTTTATTAAATCAATTCTTGGAACCGCTTTCAACTAAAAACATATTTAAAATTAAATACTAAATGCATTAATTCACTTTTAGCGTTCTCTTTCCTTTTCTTCTAATAACTTATTAGTTACTTTAAACGAATTTTTTCAAACAATTTAATTTTTGTATGTGACAAATTATTTCATAAATAATTTTTAGTTTTGCCTAGTCTGATGATGAGAATGAATATTCTCGAAAACGTTTACTAAATAAAAATTAACTTTGTACGAGAATAAAAAGTTCTATTGTTTAATTACTTAGGCTGGTAATCACCGATCGCTCATAAACTGTTCTTAACTCTATGAGCTTCTTAACTTGGAAATTATTTGTGCTATTCACCAAACACTCATAAGTATTTTTCCATGTTCGAAAAAGAGAGCCAATGTTTGATTATGAGAGCAAATTTTTTTTGACTACTTTAAACAAAAAATAATAACAAAAGATGATTGTGAGCTGTGACGTCATAGAAATACCCAGAAATACCATGATGGAGAATTGGGTGTATCAAATGAGCATACTTATTTCTATTTATCTTGGGGAGAAGGGAGGTTTTATTGCGAAAGTTTTCGGACAACCTTTCGAAGAGAGCGCTCGTAACTTAGGAGTGCTCGAGATCACTCATAACTTTGGCGAGCGCTCGTAAATGTCCATTAATATTGCTTGGTGAATAAGTTTATGAGGCTCTTAAGTTATAATCGCTCGGTGAATACCAGCCTAAGCTAAAATATATAATTAAATGGCATGTACAACAGCGCTCAGCCAAGTTCTGGCACTACCCTTTTTACAGGATCAAAGTCAGTCGATTTTCGATCACCCTCAAATTTCATTACCAACAAAGTCAAAAGTTCAAATTCACTGTATAAGCTAAAGCTCATCAATCTCAGACGTCTCATTAAATTTCAACATTTTAACATTAGTAGTTCCTGAGATATAAGACTACAAAGAATCACAAAAACCTTAACTGACTGACTAACTCACTCACTGACAGATCATCAAATTTATCGAGCAATTCCACACATCGAAGAATCAAAGGAAGAATTCAAGAATTCTAGATTTTCCAATCAGGGGCTGTGGCACCCACCCATTTTCATAGAATTAATATTGATTATTTTGAGCACTTCTGATTGTCGTAGAACTATTAAAAGATATGGTCAAGATAAAACTCAGAGTCGACAAGAAAAGTTTAGATGTGCTTTTTGAGGGTTTAATTAGTACTTAAAAAATATTTAATCTTATCGATAAAACATGGCTTATGAAAATGCAACCAAAGAATTGCATTTTCTTACCAAAACTGACTGAAGAAACTTCTTCTTACTAGTTTTTTTTTTCAACAGCCGCGATGCAAAGGCTAATCATACGCTCTACTATTTCAATACCCAAAATAAATAAATAAAAACAACATAGTAAGAAAATAATAATGATAGCAGTATTTTGTGCTTGTTGTGTTCTACAAAATGGCAACTATACCCCATGGATTTCGGGGTTGCCCTTTTGATGACGTCATATGCTTATTATACCTAACTCATTAGTACGCATTTCGTTCTTGTCAATTCTGGGTTTTTTGTCCATACATTTTTTGGCCATCTACTTTGTTAGAACAATGGACTTGAAATGCAACCAAAGTGAATAATTAAAAAAATGACTTGTAGTGCATACAAAAGTCATATTCCTAAATTGAAAACTAATTTTCCTTGTGGCGCTTTCAGTTATTTCATTTTCCACCCACTGGAAACTTTTTTTATTTAATGATGATAACTGACTTATATTAGGCGTTTTTCTGTTTTAGTTCAGAGCAGAGCCTGAACTATCAAAGAAAAAATTGTGTTTCTTTTTTACCTCTGAACGTTCAGAGCTTCAAATTTGTGTTTCTTTTTTCGTTCTGAACGTGTTCCGAGCGCTCTCTATGAGCTCAGAATAAAATAACTTGATGGGTGAAATTGAAAAAAAAAGTGACAGCTTAGTGTTCAGGTGTGTTTCAAAAATAATTCTGAGCGCTCAGAACCAGAACACGCTTTGTTCAGAGGATGTTCAGAGGATGTTCAGAGCATGCTCGATATTCTCGGACTCTGTTCAGAACTCTTTTCCGAGCTTAAAAAGAAAAACGCCTATTGGGTTGGTTCAACTGGCAAGTATTCTTTTATTACCTTATCTACACAATTTTGAAAAGAATGCTTGACTAGATAATCCAACCCAATTAAGTGAGTATTCATTAAAAAACAATTTTTTGGAATAGGCGAGATAAAGTACAGAGAAGTCAAAAAAAGGCGGAAGAGTGAGTCCAATGTGAACACCGTCTAGAGTTGCAAATCTAATACTACGTTTCCACCAACCACTAAACCGAGATTTAGGTAATGAGATTTGTTTGGTGTTTCCACTGCACAAAAAGAGGATTATGGCAAAACATTCAAATGGTGTTTCATATTTTTGATATGAAGTGGAAGTGAGATAGATAGTTTTTGTTTACATTTCCATCTGTCAATAAACGAAAATAGGTCGGTTCCACTATTATTCTTCGAAAAAAAAGTTTGTTTGATTTGACAAACTAATGTTTCCAAGTAGATTTGAATGAGTTTTATTTGAAATCTTCATTTGAGGAGATTAAAATTTGTATGGTAAATCTTGTAGATTTCAAGGAGATTTGTGATAATCTTGCTAAATCTCGGTTTAGTGTCTGGTGGAAACGAAGTATAAATTTGAAAACGTCAAACTCGAGTGAATAAAAATTATTTCCCAAGTTGATAATAAAAATTCAACTCTAGTTCAGGAAAATTAGGGAAAAACAATCGTTTTACGAAACGAAATATTAAGACAGCTGAATTTTTTATATCTAAAAGAGGGATATTAGAAAAGTTCCTATTTTTGGGGACGCCATACCCCTGGGAAAATCCGCCATTTTGGAAAACGCGAATTGATCTTTATCTCCAAAACTATCAGTTGAGGTGGAAAGTTATAATAACTAAATTTGTTGGAAATACAATTATTTTTTATTTGACATCAACACTTTTTTCTGCGTGGACAATATTTTTGAGGCCATGTCGTTTTATTTTTTGTTTTACTTTTTTTAGTTATTCGTATTTTTGTCATTTGCTAAGAAACTTATAGGTAAATTGTTCTCATGGAACAAATTGTAGAGCACAAAGTTTAACAAATTTTGATATATTTTTGAAGGTGATGCGATATTCCAGTCCAAAGTTAGAGCATTTGGAAATTTTGCTGATAAATCAATTGAGCCGATATAGTACAGTGAAGATCGGCTTTTTCGTGAAACGAAATATTGGTAAGCTGATTTTTTATACATGAAAGAGGGCTGTTAGAAAAGCTTAATTCCGGGTTTTCGGACGCCATGACCCTGGCGAAATCCACTATTTTGGAAAATACGAATTGACCTATATCTACGAAACTATTCATGTTAGAGTAAAAATGTAAGGCACTTGGCCTTGAAAATTAAACCATCTTTTGTTTACTCATACATTTTTTTCGGTGCCGGCAATATCTTCAAGGTTATATTTTTTATCTTTTTTTTACATTTACACATTTGTGTCGTTCCCGATCCCGAGGAATCTAACGTGAATTATTTTCGAAATAAGAATTTTAGAACACTAAATTTTCAACAGTTTGATATATTTTTAAAGATAATGCGATACCGCAGTCAAAAGTTAAAGCCATTTTGGTATTTGCATTAATTTTAATGACAATTTATTATTTTATTAACTCCGGAGTTTTCATTTTAGCGCATCCAAAATGGCTGTAACTTTTGACTGCGATATCGCATCAACTTCAAAAATATATCATAATGTTGGAAATGTTCTCAAATTCTTATTGAGAAAGTAATTCACGTAAGTTTACTCGGAAAAAAGTGTATGTAAATATAAACGAAACATGGTTTAATTGCCTACAAGCTTGGCTTCACAATTTTTTCTCTAAGATCAATAGTTTTGGAGATGTAGATCAATTCGCGTTTTCCAAAATGGTGGATTTTCCCAGGGGTATGGCATTGCGTCCCGAAAAACAGGACTTAATGATTTCCAATAGTCCTCTTTCAGAGATACAAAATTCAATCTTCCTATACTTCGTTTCGCATAAAAATCTATCTTTCTTGTGCGTAAATAAAAAAGACATTAATCTTTCACTGATACACCGCTTTTAAGGTCACTGTTGGTTGAATATGTTGGTAGAAGCTCAGATTTTTACTAGAATTAATTTCAGCACTCAACAACTAGGCCTTAAAGTATACAACTAAATCCAGTGCCAATGACTTAATTTAATGTTTCAAAATAGAGGATTGAAAATGTTGGTCGAAATATGATACGAAATTCCAAAATTCAAACAAAAAAGAATTGTTTATTAAGTAAAACCTAACCTATTAAAATTGGAGGATGACAAGGCTTATTAAATGTGCTTGAATGCATGTGTTCATTTGGATTTGACGTCAGAATTCATATATAATTTTGGCAGTATGGTAAGTATTAAGCCAATTCGGAGGTATTTTGCTAAGGAGTTATGTTTAGATTATGTGTTCTTTGAGATTTTGGAGATCTTAGCATCCTGAACTGGGTAATTAAAGACAAATTTCAGGATCTTGAGATCTCTTCGAAATCTCAGAAATCTGAACGTTAATCTTAGCAAAATTCTTCATTTTTGGTGTCAAAAAATTGATACTACTTTTTTTGGATTCGCTTCCTTGATTATTTTTTGTCACTGTTGTGGAATTTATAAAAGAGAGATGGAGAGTGCTTTTGAGAGTTCTTAAAGAGAAATTTTGTGTAGATTTTTACTACTTCTAAGTCAAATTGACGAAGGAAAATTACTATGATCTTCAAAACGTAGACTGCCTTAAGGCTCTCCCAAACCAATGCGGAACATTCGTTGCGGCGAAGAAACATTCGCATGTCAAAATGTATTTACATGGTGATATATGAGAGTGCCCAAACCACCGTGGCGGAGAAACATATGAATTAATTTTGACTGACGAATGTTTCTTCGCCGCAACGAATGTTTCGCATTGGTTTGGGAGAGCCTTTATTTATTTTGTTAGTATCAGTGATCACAACTATTTCAATAGGTCCCTACATGTCTGAACTCTTCCGTTGATTTCTGTGTTGATTAAAGCATTTATATTAGCGAAGGGATTTTTTTACTGAATTCATCGAACCTTAAACTAAAAAAAAGTAATAACTTTTTTATAAACTCAATTTTAATTCTTTTTTTTTTTTTTTGTTAAATAGGAACTTTCAAAAAATAAATGGTGATATAATTAAATTAATACAACAACTGCTTAAAATTAATAGATAATATTTTTATTAAAAAACAAATGTGATTGCAAATTAAATTTATCAACATTCAGCTTGGGTGCAGCTCGGTATGCTTGCAATCTAAAAGGCCGGCCATTAAAATAGTAGGAATGCCCATTTAACCGGGTCATCTTTGTATTTGGCAACCCCACTGGTGCTGGTGCTAGCGCTATTTGCGAATTTGGTGCAACAGCGTTTTGAGGGACATTTTGCTGCGGAACAATTTGTGCTCTGTTTGGTGTAATATTGGGTACATAATTTGGCTGATAATTTTGTGGAACATTCTGTTGGTTATTTTGCGGAATAATTTGACCTCTGTGTGGTGTAATATTGGGTATATAATTTGGCTGGTAATTTTGTGGAACATTCTGTTGGTTATTTTGTTGAAAATTTTGTGGAAGTTTCTGGAGGAAGTTTTGTGGGTTCTGTTGGAAAGTTTGTAGAAAAGCTTGCAGGAAGTTTGGTGGTACGTTGGGTCCATTCAATATGGGATTCGTTGGAGGTACCGGTTGGTTGTTACCCTTAAGAATAGGGTTCATCTGGTAGTCATAGCCTGCTCCAGGTGTAAAATGATAAGGCATCGGTCCAATCGGAATGAAATATATTTTTGAGTCTTTTTGTGAGTTTTTTGGCTTTGCCGTTGCATATTTCTTCAGATTAATAGGTTTCGATGATAATATAATATCTTTGTAGACATTTTCCATCGTTGGACTTTGGAAAATCACTTTTGATGAAAGTGGAAGGTCACTTCTGTTCATAAGGGTTCCTCCGAAACTGAGAGACGTTGATGTTATCAATAGAAACAGAGTGTATAGGTTGAAAGGCATTCTGAAAATGGAAAAAGAATATTATGAATTTTTCTAGTATTTTAATTTAAAGAAGTTGAGTTGTAGGTACACAAATAAAAAGACAAATGCCTTAAAAGAAAATTTAGAATCTTAAACAAACAAATATTTGAACGAACAAAATTATTTTTAACAAAAATGAATCATACATAATTAAGACCCTAAGATCAGGTTACGGCAAGCCGAATCACCTCCAATAGGAATAGTTGAGGCCAGCTAAGCGAAAGTAAGTATTCAGTTTTTTCTTTGAAATATCCGGCTAAAGATTTCTCGACACCTGACACGTGTAAATCTGTGTCTCATGGACCACCTATCGTTAGTGGCTTTGAGAAAGCTCTGGTGAATTCTACTCTTTTCGAGTTTCAGTGGCATAAGTACTGATGATTCATTCTGGCTCGGATCATCGTCTGCCTTTTCATTTCCATGCATATCACAGTGTCCTGAGACCTGGGACCCAACGTAGGGTAACTGGTTTTTTGCGCTAACTCTTAACTCTCTACGACAACATTCCACCAGTTTTAACTTTGTGACAACTGAGTAAATGGCTTTGATGGCCGCCTGGCTGTCTATGAAAATGTCAATGTTCTTGTCTACTATTTACAAGTTCACATGGTGGTAAGATGCTTTGCCTCATAAGCCGCAAAGTTCGGAAGCTTTATTGATTTATTTAAAGGAGGATTTTCTGAAAAGATGCCTGACCCTACTCCTTCGCCCGCCTTGGAACCATCCGTAAAAATCGATACATGATTTGTATTTATTAGATGACCCGGTTTTTCGTCCAGAAATCCCTTGTAGGAATATCTTTTAAGGCCACCGGATTGAAATCAGTAAAGTTCATAATCTTTTTTTGACCAAAAAGGCCCCTTTTCCAGTAATTGCACTGTCTTAGTCACAAAGCACTATTGGCCTATTGGCTCCTTTGTGAAAAGATCGATAGGTGCAAGTAAAAAAGTTTCTAGGGCTTCGGTCGCTGTGCCAATCAGTGTTACCACTGGGACTCATTTGAGTCAAAAGGGACTCATATTTTTAGCTTGGCTCAGGGACTCATCTTTTTAAGATTTGACTCATTTTTTTTAGAATACAAATAAACAGTTTATAATAATACGATTAAGTCAATTTATAGGTTCAACCACTTTTTATTTTATAATATTGTTTTATATAATCGAAAAATATCGCTTTTTTGTGATATTTGTATATTTGTAGTTTAATAATATTTATCTTCTTCTTCATTTAACCGGCGATTTTTATGATCTCTATGGGGACCACAACTCTCCCACTCAACTGCTTTAAAACTGCTTGTTCAACATTCAAACATTCGTAAATAATATAAAAGACGGAGCGAAAGCTATGCAGCCTAACTGCGAGTGTGTTATCACACAAAAAACCCAATTGCTTCACCTAAGGTTCCACTTGTGGGGTTCGCCGTAAAAAATAAAAAAGGAAATACCTACATGCGTGTGATTTATGATTAGTTATGCCGTTTTCCATTGGTTTCACTCAAGATTCCACTCATTCTGAAATCCAATGGAACAGTTTATAAGCTTCTGCTCAATTCTGACATTTTATATTTGTATTGGTGAATCGTCAAAAGATGTGGTGTTAGGGATGAGCGATATTGAAAAATCATCGATGTTAACATCGATAAGTCAACTTTGAAGAACCAATATCGATGTCAAAAATATCGAATCAGAAACACCGATTTTTTTTAACATCAATGTTTTTAATACATTTTTCCAACATAAAAATGCAATACATTACAAATTCAAAATACCTTCATTGTTTTGAAAATTATAACAATGTTCTTGAACGTTATTTTCTTCCATAACATCGATGAGTTCAAAATATTAAGATCCAGGCTGAATTTTCTATACAAAAATATATCGAACAAGTTGCCATGATTTCTTCTATTTCGCTGATTTTAATGTTTGAGAATCGATCTTAAATTATTTTGCATGAATAAACATCTAACAAGTCGTTTATACAAAAAATCAGAATCGTCAGAAGCGTACTTTTTGTGCCAATGGAATGGTTTCAAAAGACTTCCGGACGTCCAAAGGAAAACGGCATTAGTTAGGTTGATAATCGGACAAAAAAGCCTTATTATAAACCCATGAGTTTTTTTTTTTTTATTGGGACTCATATATTTTTAAAATGGCTCATTTTTTCAGGCTCTGTGACTGATTAAAAATTAAACCTGCGGTAACAGTGGTGCCAATACACGCTTGTCTTTGAATTTTTGTCATGGTTTTAAGGTTGGTTGCCTTGTCTAAGGCCCTTTAAGACCCTTTCCACAATTGAACATTTTAAAACTGAACAGAAAACTTCAGATTCAGACAATCAGCAAATAAGTGCTGTCATTATTTGTGTTATTATGACGCTTGGTTAAAGAATTCTTTTGCTGTAAAATAAATATGAATAAATATCTTTCTTAAGATCGGAATAAATCGAGAGCAACTTAGTTCGGAAAACTAATTTATTGGTTGGTAATTTGCAAAAAATTACTTTTACTTTTCAGTTTGATTGACCAAATTTTGCCCAAATGTTTTTATTACCTTAGGTTTACAGTGATGTTATTGTTGGAAGTAACTAATATGTTTGCGAGTGCGTTGTATTTATTGCCTGATTTTACGGTGTTAATTTCGTGGTTTTCGAAACATCGAAAAAAAACGGAAAAACGCTCTTTTGCTTATTTAAGGTTAAATCAATTTATTTAAAAAAAAAATTAATAAAATAATTTTCCTCTACAAATCTCAATTGAATATCGCAAATTCGATCTTTTCGTTTCGAGAAAAAATTAGTATGTTAGTTGTTTTAGCTTGATAACCCTTCGCCATTTTCTTTGTATTCATTATTCTGTTTTGGAAGAGGCATAACACACCTAATCAAAAACAGTTTAATCCTTCCCGGCTATAAAAAGACCTGTGAGAGACTAGTAGCGTCACACGAAGAGTTTCTCATGCCATTACGAGTTTCTTGGTTACCCTCAAAAATAATAAAAACGGTTATTTTCATGTTTAGACTGGAATATCTGAAATCAGTGCAGGTCGTCGAAAAAAATTCACAAACATCCCTGATTTTGACATTTATAAACGTCAAAGTGTCATGGATTTAGTACGATACTAAAATGACTAAATAGCCTTTTGATGATTTTAACTTTAGTAAAATGTTACGAGATAGTACGATGTAAAACTCGTTTAAAATTAGCAAAATACGATTTTTAACTAAAAATGATTAAACATCGTAGGTACTAGGTCGACTTAAATTTTACGCCAATGTTTTTAAAGATGCCTAACTTGCTTTTAGCTATTAAAATTCAAGAATCAAGATTGAAAATTAAAATACTATTTTTTTTTTTTAAATTCATATCCCCCCGAAATATTTGTCTGGCCTTGGACATGAGCCCTTTTAAGATCTCATTTTCTTTAACTAGCCTAACCAACCAGTAGAGTGATACCTGATTTTGTTCGAACTGTCACTGAAAAGCACAGAAAACCATATTTTGCCGATTGAAAAATAAATTGTCAAAACTTCAAGATTTTTAGTCAGATATAAGACAAGCAACTCTAAAAAATAGCATGCGGCCTTATTTTGCTAGCGTGAATGAATTTTCGTGTATACACTGCATACACAACACATTATATTCCTGCTCAAAAAATGTGTCAATAAATTTGCACGTCACTCAAGAGTCTAGAGAGATTGCAAGTTTTTATTTGCTTCTGCATGATTTTCTGAGTGCACAGAGAAAACTCACGCTTTTGCAATTTGGCTCCATGACTAGATTTTATGTATGTAATCGCTTAGTCCAAAAATGTTTTGTATGTACCTTGAAAATAAAGCCCCAAGATTGTCTAAGCTCTGGCTGGCTGTAAGAAACAATTCCTGTTGTATTGAATTATTTCACTAAAATTGACACGTCGTCGCGTCGTTTTTCTCCAATTCTAAGCTAGGGTAAAAGCGGGTGAGATGGTATAGCTGACACATGATACACATACACTGCAACCAATCATCTTTTTGCTTGCTGGAATTGTATTCCTCTGCGAGAGTTGTCGGTGGTAAGTTTTCAACTTTAGCATCAAATTTAATCGACATCAGCTTTTTGTTAATGTCATTTAATGCAGCCTTCAAAGAAACTTCTGACCAAGATCCCCGGCTAGAATTATGTTTCTTCTTATAAACTGTTGGCATCGCAAAAAAGTTAATTTCTCAAAAGGACATACGATTTTGTGCAAAGGGGTGTCAGTGAACTAATGACAAACTAGTGGAAACTAGAAGTGTTAAAATGAGTTTACTAACACTCCTTCATTCTGTTTCTCAAAAAATTTATTAGAGCAAAATAAAGTTTGAATTATAAAAAAAAATCATTGGGCGGGTGAGATGGTGTGCGGCCACAGTGTACCAAAGTGAATAAGTGTGCAGTCTGAATGCACCATCTCACCCTAAAAAAACTTCGCCATCTCCCCCTTTTTGTCATTCCCACTAATTTTTAGACACAAAAAAAAACGTAGAATTTTTGCAAACTTTTCATAGACAGGTCATAGTCAATAGATTGTTGTATGTTTTAATGTATCATAGACATCAAAGCAACCATTGACTCACAAAGAAAACAGAGAATAAAAAAGGTAGAAAAAAAATTCCGAAAAAAAACTATGTTTTGTTGTTGTCACATTTTTTATTTTGTTTGCATTACAGTAGAGTCGACGAAGACTTCCTACTTTTATTTGAAATGAGAAAATGAATACAAAAAGGGTTTTTAAGTTTTGTTTGGACCATAAATGTAGGAGATATTAACGGTGCGCCATCTCCCCCGCTGCGCCATCTCACCCGCTTTTACCCTAATTTTGTAGGGTTAATTGTTGTTGCATTTGACATGTTAATTGTTCAGCCCCGACCCCGTTTTTCAACTATCTCTTGAAGCTTAAGCCACAACTTCGGACTTTGACAGTCCATAAGCCCATAAAACTCTCTGGAATAAGTTAAATTTTTATTTTTTGTTACGCCTTAGTCCCGAACTGTTTTTTTCTTTCCAATTTGCTGGGCTTTGTTTTTAGGGAATAACTGTTTGTAGCCTTTTCTTGCTTTTCTTCAATTCCTTTAAGACTTTAGCCCCAACATGTAAATTGTTCAACCCCAACCTCGTTATTTTGTCTGTTTCCCATGAAATTTAACAGCTATACGATATTTAAGACGAATATAAGACGATTTTTAATATTTTTTCTAACGGGGTTTCAAATATTTAAGTTTCTGCTGGCAAAAATTAGCACAAAATGGGCCTTCTAAAATCTAAAAAAAAAGTATGTATTTATGTATTTTGCCAAAATTTGAAGCTTCTCTGAACTAGATGAACCGCGCTGACCCCAATTTTATACCTTGAGTCGACTTTTTTTGTTATTAGAAATTTCGCTAAAATAAGATCTTAAGGGTCAAAGTTTTGCTAAAAGAATGACATAAAATAGAAAGGTTAACAAAGAAAATCCATGGAAAACTCCTTGTTTCTGTAAATGAACTGCAAAAAAGGGCTATACGAAAATGCGTCACTTGATTGGGCCACTTTCAAAACACTTATAACAAGAAGGAATAATAAAAACAAATGTTTACTGTTTTTTTTTTTTTAAACATTAATTTACTTTGTATTTGTTCATTCATTTCATTACTAATCAGTATGGTTGCCATTTTGTGAAAGCTCTCTCACGAAACACTGTAGCTTCTATTGAGACGACACGCGACGGTCGTCGTCTTTAAACTATCAAATGAGCCCAAAAACTTTTTGAAATACCCAGGTAAAAACATTTTCGATGATGTTTTAGCCATTTGAATAGGGTGTATTATCATCCAAGCCGCTAAAAACCTAGCTAAAAGCTCACTTTTGACGTAATTTAAGGTGCTGACTGCTGATAGAGTGGAATATGACGCAAACCACAATTTTAATCGCATTTATCGGGATCTTTTTCCTTCAGTTGCAGAAAATAATGGTAATTATATACATATTCATGAAATATTAAGATTGGTGTCGACGCAGAATTGTACATTCTGCAGCATATCTGAAGCATATTTTAATCCATTTATTTATTTTTTGTATAATCGCTTTCATGTGGGGAAGAGGGATGTGGAAGTATGCCAAACCGATATATATATATTTGTCTTGTTTGACATATGGCTCATGAGCTTAGAGTAGTTTGTAATGCCCAATCTTATGCAACTATATGCTTCCCTCGAAAAAGTTATAATCCTTTTTATAAAATGATGACTCGATTACAGGTAGTAGCCCGTAGTGTAATGGTTAGTGCGTTGGACAGTCACGCTGAAGGTCTGGATTCGCTTCCCAGCCTCGTCCATCACCTACTGCCTACTCAGGGATACTGCCTCTTTCGAGGAATTGAATCCTCCAAGAGTATCAATTGTCATGATTAAGTGCTTCTCGTCTAGCCCTTCGGATTCGGCATAAAATTGTAGGTCCCTTCCATTCCTGTCGACACGTGCACACAGGAATGGTTGCGAGTTGTTAGTCACTAGGCCCTGGTTCTTCACGAGCCGTTGTGCTACCCAATTTATTTTATTTATTTAGACTCGATTTACAGCGAAACAAGCAGAATATAACAATGTTTCAACGGTGTGGGGATAAAACTCGGAACACATGTTGCATTTTTCGTAAAAAATAACAAACAAAAGAGTCCATACAAATATTTGGGGTGAAAGGGTGTTTTTGTTGAGTGAAAGGGCAAAGTGTTAAACTATATAACCAATAAATTTAGGCCAATTTGTGTGGAATTTCGTTGTTATAACCTGGTCAGAAGGCAACCCTCATATCGTCTATCTGCCAGTATTGCCATCGTGGCAACACTTCTTAAAAGTAAAGTTAGAATATGGGCTATTAGTGTACTAAAGTTCATCCCGTCAGGATGAAGTGCAAGGTTGACTCCCTTAACGCCCTGCCTGTAACCTATGTAAGTATTTTATTTTATTTTCGAAGTAAAGTAAAAAGATTGTCCCTTTCTCTCATTTCTGCATATTTTAATAAGCTAAACCATTATTATATTATGTTTGTGAATTTATATATTTTTAACCTTTATGGGTTTAATTGATTTAATTGAAAAACAAATCAATAAAAACAAGTTCATCCCAACTCCATTGTACGTACATAAATCTGACGCTATAATCTAATCTATTAAAATCATACTTAAAAGAAATTAATACTTAACCTAATTACCTAATTGAGGTTAACAAAAATACATGCTTTTCCATTTTAAGAGACATTAATTATTATAAAAGATCGGGTATGCAAGATCAGGACAATCCTAACATCGAACATTAACATTAACTACAATTTTCTTTTAACATTAACTTTCAATTTGTATAAACTACAATTTTCATAACAGTGGCTATACGTATGTATGTACCTACCAACCGAATGCAATTTGTAAATCATCTTAATATTCATAATATATCTTTCGTAAGCGTAGGCATTTTTTGTGTCAAAAAAAAATTAACATCAAAAGAAAGTCGACATATATTGCTAATTGGGAATTTCCATGATTCGAAGATTAAATATTTATGTAAGTCAAATTGTAAATGAATAAATAAATACATTCATTTTTTTATTTGCGCCAACGCAACTTTTGTTCTTAGGAAGATTTAAAGAAGTTAAAAAAAATAATGATTCATCATCAATATAACAATGAAATGAAAGTGATATTTCGATTTAATTTTGTAGGCTGGCAAAATATATTGTTTTATTTGCATTGTTGACATAGATTTTAGCCCCTCAGAAACATATATGTTAGTTATATAGACATGATGACATGGTTATGTATAAGGCATATGATTGATTCTATTGTTTTAATGCGTAGGTTAGGAATACTCTCCAAATAAACATACTTTTGTTTTAGTTATACACTTCAACTCTCAAAATAGTTAACATAATTATTATCAAATGTTAGTTAATCCAAAGTTGTACAAATTCATAAAGATCCGATTTTTCAATCATAAGTTAAGCTATCAGAGAAATAAATAATATAGCAACAGGAACAAATTTTCGCTTAATTTGATGAATAAGTATTATCTAAGATTTAATGATTTATTAATTGTTTAGAATTATTGACAGATGATAAATATGGGCAAACGAAAATAATTGGCTCTCTTAACTACACCTAGAAATTTTGTGGTAATTATACAAATTATTTATAGTCTGTAAATAAAAGCAAGTACCTACGTCTAGTCTTAGTAAATTATGCAACTCGAACATAATTTGTATTAGGTTTTTTTTTTTTTTTGATTTTATAACAATACTTATTAAATTTTAGTAGCCCGTAGCGTAATGGTTAGTGCGTTCGACTGTCACGCTTCCCAGCCTCGTCCACCTAAAAACTAAAAAGTTTTTTTTCAGGGCTACTGCCTCTTGCGAGGAATTGACAAATCCTCCAAGAGTATCACTTGTCACAAATAAGTGCTTCTCGTCTAGCCGTTCGGATTCGGCATAACATTGTGGGTCCCTCCCATTCCTGTCGAAAGGCGCACACAGAAATGGTTGCGAGTTGTTAGTCACTAGGCCCTGGTTCTTCATGAGCCGTTGTGCCACCCGATTTATTTTTTTTTTTTATTAAATTTTACTGTTTTGAGATGAAACTTTCTTATCAAAGTGAAAACGAGTCTAAAAATCTTTTAAAAAATTATATCTTATTTATTAAACTTTTTATTGAATTATATATTTTCGCTCATCCCTGACTCACTGACTGAATGTCTGTATAACACTGCAATGCGATTTTACAAATAAAAAACAACGTTCTTACAAAATTTACTTTTTTACAAAAAAAAACTTTTTACAAAAATAAATTAACTTTTTCCAAAAAAAAAAAATTAACTTTTTTACAATTATTGTAAAAACTAAATTAACTTTTTTACAAAAACTTTTTAACTTCTTTACAAAAAAAATAACTTTTTTACAAAAAAAAAAACTTCTGTACAAAAAAAAAAAAAAATTACTTTTTTACAAAAAAAGTGACTGAGTAACGCTGCTATGATAATAAGCTAAAATCGGAAAATCGCTTCCTGCTCCTAAACGCAAAATCGAATCTACATTGGTAAAATCTTTTAGGGTTGCCACTTTTGTAGAAGTAAGATAGTATATTAAAAACGGAAAATAGGCTCCTGCTCCTAATATTTAGGCCTTAAATAGGCCTAAAATGTGTAAGATTTTAAGGGTTGCCACATCTCTAGAAGTAACTTATTATTCAAAGTGAAAGGTGAGGTTGTCAACTAAATAAGCCCTGACTCAAATGAAACAACATAACACGTTCAACGGGTGCCTTTGGCGACCTGCAACCTACTAGTATTAATATATTATCCCTTAAAATCAAAGACACTTGAACTACTAAATCAAACATTTAATTAATTTATTATTTAATTAAAATTGATTTTACATTTGCATAATCTCTTTTCACCTTAGTTTTTAACCAGTAAGATGTTTTTAACAAATTAATTAAGCATTCTATGAATATTTATAATTAATTATATGAATATTGAATATTTAATAATTATGAATATTTACTGTAATATTGAGCAAAATAAATATACTCATTTGAATTTCTGTAAGCAACTACGGAAGCGAATAGAAGCAAGTGGTGCACTCGTTTTGATGATTATCCAAAAATGAGTATTGATACAGTTTTGTTTGGTTTTTCCGAGTGCACTTGCTGAAAAACATGTGTGTTAATTAATTGCACAAAAGTGGACTAGTGTAACCATTTAAATGAAATGAATAAATTCATGCATAATTTTACATAAACAAACTTGACTTGGACGTTTAATAAAATTATACAAATTGGTTTTTGCATATATTTAAGAACTTATTGACTGCAACTTTGTTTAATCAGAGACAAATTAGGAAGCTAAGAAAATCAATTGCAATTGATTTATGGGTTTAAAGCAAAAGTTATAATTCAAAAATAAGAATAATTACGTCAACACAAAAAAAAAACACAAACACAATATTTTTCAAGAGAAGTAAAATACTAACGAAAAATTCCGGAAATTTTTATAGATGGTGAATTTGTTTCAATCAAAGAAAAAAATCACAATTTGTCTTATCTACTTATATACTCCTGTTATGTACATACATACATAGCTACTGAAAAAATTGAAAATTTCGTAAACAACTTATTTATAAAATTTTAACGTGTAATGCTTACAATATTCTTTTCTTTCTTATAACTGGCTCTCCTGAGGGTATATCAATATCAAGTCTTATGACAGGCGCTTTTGTCAATATTTTTTTTGTCAATCAAGATGGCTTTGGGTATAGCGCACGGGTGCAAAAGATTTTAACAAAACAAAAACGCAAAATCGTACAGAATCCCAAATCTCGAAAACCTAATCCAGAATATTTAAAATCCTGAAAACCTACTATGCCGAGAATTCAAAATCCTAAAAACACATATTATATCACAAAACATAATCCTGACAAACAAAATTCAAGGAAACCCAAAATCCCGAAAGGGTAATTTTTTTTCTTAAGTTTCGTTCTGTGGTATGGACTATGGACTTGTTAAGTTGAAACAAAAAAAAACATTCTTTGGTTTCAAGATTCAATTTTTTTCTCAAGTACCTACCTATCTCCCATTATTTTGCAATCTAAAAAAGTAGATTGGCTCAAAAATATCCCATTTTTAATTTTAGTCAAATATTTGACCAAAATCTTCACACAGAACGATCAACCAAAGTTGTCTAAAAAAGTTCACTGATTTTTTTTCGTGGAATATTTCGTCTATCTCTATTTTTAGTAATTGCAAGATACTAATGGTAGGACTTTTGCTAACAAAACTAAAACTTAAATATTTATTTGTTTTATCACATTAAATAATTCTTAACAGAGATACAGCTCTTCAAAAAAAAAAACACAATCAAAAAAATTCTTTCATTTATTTTGCAGCGTAGAAATAGATTTGTGACTTATCCGAATCGCCCTTAGCCGAATTGGTTTTTTTTTTTTTAAGTTTGTACTTTCTCTACCGCAAATTATTTTTTTTTTGTCACAATCATAATTTTTGTTTTTCCAGAGAATCAAATCAAAATTCCGAAAAACCACAAAATGAAAAATTTGCCCATATTTTAAAATTTATTAATAATTTTATATCGGGATTTCGATTTCGGAGAACATTTTTAAAGATTTTGCGTTTTCTAAGTGTTGTGTTTTTGGTTTTCTGAGTTCTCTAGGCTTCGGACTTTTGGTGGTTTGGTTTTTCGGGAATCTGCCCAAAAATAGCGTGCCATTTTTAATGGTTTTGGAGTTATGGTTATGGTTCATTATTATTTTGAATTGAAATGGCCCAAACTTTTATTCTTAGGCAAATATGAAAAATTGACCCAAAAATGGTGGCATATTTAACAATGTGTACGATTATTTAATCAAATTAAATTGGAATAAATGTAAAACAAAAATGAAAATATAAGGAATTTATTGTTATTATTTTACTATTCGTACTAGAATGTCAGCTTATTAGGCTTGACCATTCTTTATTCCGTCAATTTCATTGAATTTTTAATTTAAGGAATTTATATTTATTGTAGGCGCACAAGACCCGAGTTTGGCTATTTTTCATACTGAAATATAACCCCAAATTAAAAAACGAAAAAAAGCCTTAGAATAGTCGCATAAACAAATCAATTTCTGCTGTTGTTAATTTTTCCTATTTGTAGGGCCATTTTTCACTTTTCGCGCAATTTTCAATTTTGAAATTGTAGAAATTTTGTTTTTTTTTTTTGGGTATTTTTCATTGGGTCTGAAATTAAAATCTTATTACTCAGTTAAGTCCTATTAAGGAGAATTTTGGTTTGGATTTTGCTTAAATGCCCTTAGCATGCCCTTAAGAGTATCCTGCCTTTGATTTTGTGTATGTTGTATGGAAAGGGCAATACTCAGATAGGTATGTATGTATATCAAAACAATTCTTTTTTAGAATAAAATATTACACAAGCAAATTGTTAGACAATTTGTCACAGCAAAGATTTTGAGAAAATCGTAAGCGTGATTTCCTAGTACTTTACTCATCACATTTACACATCAAAATTAACAATCACATTCTTGCCAAATCTATTACTCTTTAGAAAGAAGTTAAACATTTTTTTCAAAAAAAAAAACAGGCTGTTTTTGCTGTATTAACAAACAATTAAAAACTTTTAACTATTGCACATCGCATTTTGGTTCTTCAATACGGAAAACTATTTCAACGTTTTGTTTTATTTATAAACTTTATTTTGTTGCTGAAAAAATATCTCTTAATTTTTGCAAAGTTTTGTCTATAAAAGTTATAACTTCACCACTTTTTAAATATTCAATTTCAAACAGTTCAAATATCACCAGAATTAACAAATAAAATCAATTATTAAATTGTTTTTTTTTTTTAGCTCAACGAATTTTTCAAAAAGTTTTTATATTACAACAAAAACACTTACTTACTTTTAAAACTTTTAAAACAACAATAAAAAAAAAACACTATACTTTTTTTTAAATAATTACAAAAACGGAACTATGTATTTAAAAAATTAACGACTATTTTTAAACAATTATCAAACAAACTAACGAACGAAGGACACGATTAAAACAAAACGTTGTGACTTCAATGCAGCTGCCAACTGCGAACACCTCGAACTTCGTCAAATAAATGATAGCACTGCTCTGCATTTTTACTTTTTCGAAACAAAAAAAAATCTTTCAAAATTCATCATCTCCTCCTCTTAAGACTTCCGAGAGTCGAGTCGGTAGTAAACAAAAAAAAAAAAAAAATACAAAAATAAAGATTCAAGCCTCAACTCCATCCGAAGAAGGTGACTCTTGTAATACTCTTCGTTCTTCTATTTGGTTTCTTTTTTTTCCATTTTTATTCATTATGTTGTTGTTTTTTTGTTAAAGGTATCTCCTGTCGTTATTTTATTTTTTTTTCAGCACTAAGTCGTACAGATGCGAATTTTAAGTTTGTGACGAACGTTGGTTTTGTTGGTTGGTTTGTACCACCTGAACTTGAATAAGAAACGATACAACAATTGCCTGACGATGATGATGATGGTGGAATGCCTGGTATGTATCTTTGCGGTCGACCGATTATCACACATGAGCAAATCTGCATACTGCATTGGCACTATCACTGCCACTGCGCTGCTGCACTGAACTGATTCCGGAAAGAGAATTATCATCATGTATGGCTGCGCTCGATACTTGTACCCTTGTACGACAATTTAGCCCCCCTTTGGTAGCCAAATCTTTGTAAGGGTAGACGCCTGGAAGGTTATTTTTTGTTGTTCTGAAATGACTGCGCATGGGCAGCATGCAGCATCTCACCTTGTGCGTGTTCCATGTTCTCTGAAGGTTGGTCATTGGGCCGGCTAAGAGCAGTATTTTGCTACCGCTATACAAAACAAAGTACTGTAGGCAGAGATGTCATCAGTTAGGTACTTGACGTATGCGCCGATGCCGAGGTTCTTGACAGCCAAAGCGAAATATGATACTCGGTGTTTAGCTGTCAGTTTGATATATAGATATTTACACTTTTGAGTTCTGAGCTGACTGATGCAACACTATCGGTGATGATGAGCTGACTAGGTGCCTATGACGAGTTTAACCAAGTGGTTAACCTGTCTTGTTGTTTGTAGCTTGCGGTTTTCAAGGTGTTTAGGTTATTTTTTATTTCTTTTTTTCCATTGGAAAAGAACACCTTTAGTACGAAAATGTATTTTTAACTGTTTAACATTCCATGTGTGCACTATGTTTTGAATATATATTTTTAGGTAAAAGATTTTTCTTGCAAGTTACTCAAAGAAAAATAATAGAGAACACATAAACAAAATTATTTAAGATGAGATAAAATACTGGAGACTTTTTAAATTGGATGTTATTAACAGCCACCGTCAAAAGAATGTGTACACTGTACAGTCACTACCTTTTATATTAAGACAATAATTGATAAGCATTTATGTATCTACTCAGTACTCAGTTGATATACAAATTCTGTGGATCTAAATTGTAATATCTAAATTGTAATATTCTCGTGGATTCAACCCTATTACATTGTATGAACTCACCTAACCTTCTGCCTGCAAATATATCAACTCCTACACATTTCAGCAAGTCAACTAGCACCCTTATTGATGTTTTCTTTGTCAGTCATTTAAATAAAGTACTTCTATACGATCAACTGTCAGTTCCATGCTTTTCACATCATGACCTTATCTTTCTTACTTTTCAGTGTTTTCCAAATCGTTCGGATACTTCTTTCTGTTTTAGAGATTTTAAAGGTATATATCGATATATTTTGGAACAAGATCTAAGATCAATTGAATGGTATCGAGTGTACGGTATGCCATCTGTTGACGATCAAGTGAATTTTATTCAGACCAATATTAAAAATCTTTCTAATATTCATGTTCCACTTAAAGAACGAAAAACAAGTAACTTGGGTAACAAATGGCTTACCACAAAAGTAAAGGAATTAATTCTTAAGAGGGATCAAGCTTACAAGAATGGGCAGCGTTTTAGGTTGAATGTGCTTTTTGATCTGTACAAGGTTCTTAGAAATAGGGTAGTTTGTGAAATAAGAAAATCAAAAAGAAAACACTATGCTTCTCGTTTGGATCCCTCCGTTGCTCGTCATAAGCTATGGAAAAATATAAAAGAACTTGGTATAGGCAATACAAATAAAAATACAACAGATGTCGACTGCCACACACTTAACCAGCAATTTATTGGGAACTCCGTTAGTGTTCCGGACATTCAAATGAACGTTTCGTTTTTTTTTTTTTGACTCTCAAAACTTTCAAGGATTTAGTTTTTCAGCTGTGGACGAGGACGATGTGTTATCAGTTTTATTATCCAATAAATCAAATTCTGTTGGTTTTGATGAAATGCATCCACTGTTCATAAAAATCATATAACCATACTGCCTAAAATTCATTACTCATCTTTTCAACACTATTTTAATGACAGGAATCTTTCCTACGGCGTGGAAACAATCTAAAATTATTCCTATTCCCAAAAATGTAAAATGTGATGAGTTTAGA
Organism: Melangyna quadrimaculata; assembly: GCA_949320155.1. Taxonomy (NCBI): domain Eukaryota; kingdom Metazoa; phylum Arthropoda; class Insecta; order Diptera; family Syrphidae; genus Melangyna; species Melangyna quadrimaculata. Next base: position 403,386,885 of record OX439483.1, read on the forward strand.
CCAATAGCTATATTGCCTTACCTATCTTAAATATTTGAAAAGGTCATAAACACCCAGATACGCCAGTTTTTAGTTGTTTATAACATCTTTTCTATGAATCAATCTGGGTTTCGTCCTAAACATAGCTGCACAACTGCGTTAATTAAAGTTGTAGAATATATAAGGCAATTATGAAAAAGTAACGTTCCTTTACGCTTCTGGATTTTTCCAAAGCGTTTGACACAGTTAACCATAGCATGCTTTGTTATAAGTTGTCAAATTTATACAATTTCTCCTCATCTGCTGTAAATTTGATATCTTCATATATGAGCGGGAGATTTCAGGCAGTTGTTGTAAATAATATAACTTCAAATTTTCTTCCTGTAAAGATGGGTGTTCCTCATGGATCAATCTTAGGTCCATTGTTATTTACTCTATACATAAACGAGCTTCCTTCGAAAGTGATTCATTATTCTACACATATGTATGCTGATGACGTACAGTTATACAAAAGTTGTCCACTAGGAGAATGCTGCATTTGAAATGAATAAATATCTCGAAAGTATTTGCGAATGGTCGAGGAATAACGGACTGTGCTTAAATCCAACAAAATCAAAATGCATAGTTATTTCGAGAAAAAATATTGACATATCCTATTTTCCAAAAATATTTATAAATGACATACCCATAGATTTTGTTAACACGGCTAAAAATCTGGGCATTACGTTCAACAAAACTCTTACTTGGGATAATCATATAACACTAGTGCTAGGTAAAGTCTATGATGGTCTTCGCACGCTTTGAAGAACCCAATATGTCACTCCTATAAGAACAAGAAAAATACTTGCAAAGACTTTACTTACTCCTATAATTCTTTTAGGTTGTGAAATATTTGCGAACTGTGATTATGAACACAAGCGAAGACTTAATGTTGCTTTTAATAGCATTGCACGTAACGTTTATGGTTTCCGACGGTATAATGATCTCTCACATTTTTCAAAATCGATATATGGCCTCACTTTTCAAAACTTATTGAACTTTAGGACTCTGGCTCTATTGCAAAATATAATGCAAACTCGACAGCCACCTTACCTTTATAATCGGATCCCTTCCTCACGATCTACAAGAATACTCGATATCGCACCAGTACGTTACTCATTCTCAGTATCTAAACGCCAATTTTTCGTCAACGTTTTCCAGCTGTGGAATTCCCTTCCTAGATGTATCAGATTAATAGGTGGCACACATCAGTCCAGACAGAGACTATGGCGGCATTTAGAGGCACTAAGATGATGGAGCAATTTTTTCGTTAAATCAACAAAAAGCTGTAAAAGAAGATTGATTAGAGTTTCTAATAATTAACCTGCTGCTTTCATTAAAATCGTTCCTGAGATATCGATGACCAAAGGCATAAGGTGAATTTGTATTCAAAATATTAAAAAGTGCTTTTTTACTATCTTTCTGCGTGTAAACATATGTCAAAATGAAAATCAGAGGGGTGTTCACATTGAATTAGATTATGATTTCTTTTTTCGTTCTTTTCGTAATTAGTCTTTTTGATAGGTATGTACTTTCGTGTGGATTCAAGGTTCCTGAAAATTCATAAATACTTACTTTCATTCGTTATTTTGACAGATTAATGGAATTTGGAGTTGGATTTTGGGAAAATAAACAGTGGTATCTCATAATATAAAATGTTTTTTAAACAGTTCTTTCCCAAATATTTGTAGACCACATTTGACTATGGCAAACCAAATTTTAGAACTCATTTATCATTGCTTACATCGTTTTATTGATATTTGCTACCATTGAGGAGCATTGCGGTTGTCAAATCAGAAACGTCAAAGTTCATCCAGAAAAAAGTCTTGTGACATTTTAATTCGTGCCTTTTTTACTTACTTCCTATTTCATTTCTACACCCCTCAACCAATCAATCTGTCGAAAATATGAGAGACCAAACGTTCGAAAAAACGAATAATCGGGGTGTTAGTGAAAACGAGATACAGAAGTGAGTCGTAAGTTTTCAAAATGAAAAATTATGATCTGCTCCTTGGCAGATCAGAACTCGAGTTGTTCTTGTGAGGTTTGTTATGAGGGCTCCCACAGAATACGAAATTGTGACCACCTCATAAGAAACCTCACTCACAAAAAATAGTGACCTGTGAGCCTCGCATCGGCAGAATAGGGCCATTAAGTCTATTAATTGACATTGAAATACAAATTATTGCAATAAAATAAAAGCGAATTTCATTAAAAGAAATAGAGAACAAAAATAGATCCCTAAAGAAAAAGATAGTGCCTTTTCACTAAAGTGCTTTATTTATGTTTCCCTCAAAATCGTCGCTTTAATGGCAGTTTTTTTTGGGATGCCTCACAATGAAATGCGTTCCGTTACAAAGTGTATTAAGGTTGCTCGACAAAATTATAACTGAGCCAACTTTCAATTTCAAATTTGTGGCAGCAAGACCGGAATATCCAAAGAATTCAAAAACTTCGTCTGATAGTTGATAGCTTCGTGTTCACATACAAAATTGCTTGTCAATTGGTTGGACCAGTCGGCAATCGCTTTTCCCTCCAAAGGTGATGCCTTGCATTGAACTCTCCGCCGATTAGTCCATATGTGCTACTTTGAATTACGCTGTTGAAAACGTGTAGGTCGCTTTGAATATTTCTCATGCTGGATTGGCATTTGAAATACACGCCGATGATGGTGAGGGTCTCATCTCTTCCTATTTGTATGGTGACAGCTAGTCTTCAGACCAGAAATGTTAACTTCGTTGGTGTTGGGTGACAGGTTCTTCCGCACGTAAATAGCTGTGCCTTTCCGGTCCTCCTTCTTGTCCTTCCGGAAGGTTTTGTAACCGGCGATGTCAATGTTGTTGCATTTGGTTACGTTGGTCTCGCTAATGAGCGCAATGTCCGGAATGTTGTTCTTCATAAACAAGTTGAATGACGTCCTTCTTTCCAGGCTGTATAACGAGTTAGCGTTATACGTCAGTGGAGAAAAATCAAGCAAACTGAAAATAAGATAGGGACGAAAAAATGAGCTTAAAACTGTTGTTTGCCTCTAATTACATTCTCAGCCCCTTAAATTACGTACAAATTGACGTTTAAGTCAGTTTTACAACGCCAAAAATTGTATGCAAAAATACCTATAGTACCCTCCATTTAAAATTTTTAAAGAAACCAGTACAAAGTCAAGGATATATGTAAGATACATATATTGTCTTTTCTGACTTTAAATTGTTATTTTTAAGTTTACAGAAGAGAAAAACTTTTTCTGTTTAGATACAACAATCGTACGTCAGGTGTTATGGCGTGGGAAACTATAACCCAATATGGCGCTATCGAATCGAAATTTAGACCTACTACAATGAGTAAATATAGCTAATTAATGTTTGTTGGAACGTGGATTTCCAAAGCATTCTTATATTTTAAGACTTGTACCTTCGATGTTTCAACAAGGCTGCACCCTATCCATATATCAAAGTCAGGTAAAATCTGGATTTAGAATACAAAAATGGGACTTTTACTGGGACCGCCTTTTTAACCTGGCTTGAACCTCGTCGAAAACGTTTGGACTTTGGACCTAACTACTTCAAAAAAGTTTGTGAACTCAGTAGACATTTTGATTGGTTTTGGTTCTGTCAATCATGGTTTAACACAGTAAATCCAAGCGATATTCGGGAAAACATATTCGTGATGCTCTTCTAGTGTGCGTCGTTGTAAAGTTGCAAGAGTTCGCTGAAAATTCAATCAGTCCGGTGACTTAGTCGAACGTTGTTCTTGTGATAATTACCCCAATTACAAAATTCGTATTATTAAGTAGTATTTGGTAGTATGTTGTGTTTGAGGTTTCCTTAATTGTAAAGTATCATCTTTTTTTGGTGCAAAGGTTGGTTTTGAGAATTTACGAATAGAGACTTTGCGATGCTGGTATTTTAACTTAACAACATATTTATCTAAAGACATGGCGAAAAGAATAAAAATTGTTCGAAAAGAACACAAATTGTTCTTTTCGCCATGTCTTTTGATGATGATATTGTTAAGTTACCATTAAGGCAATCACAAGCCCAATATGTGAATGTTTTTCGAAGTTGTGAAAATTTCGCTCGATTGTCTATATACATTTTGATCTAAGCGTTCGTCTGGACTCTGGAGTTATTTTTGCACGAACAGTTGCCATACGTCATCAATTATGACTGTGCCTTAAAAGATCTTCTCACTGGCGCCATGAGCACAAAAAATAAGATAAAAAAAAAAATGTAAATCATCGAAGAAATGGATTGAGTTTCATAATTATCGCCATATGAAATCACAATTGAGACACCGAAGTTATGCCCAAAAAAAGAAAATTTTGCAATCACAAACTGAAAAACATTGAAATGCAAGTATTCGAAATATCAGTTGGGTTTGTTTAACTCTCAAAAATCAGTGAAATATGAGCTGATTCATGGAGTGTGGTCATCCGGGAAGCTGCTGTTGACAGTTTGTGGTGAGTACTAAATCGCACTCTATATTTTGAACTACGCGGCTAATCTGGAAAAACTTTATTTATTAATTTTTAGGTATCAACCGTGAAAATCTTAAAGCCAAAATCTAATTGCACCCGAAAAAAATCGAAGGCAGTTGGTTAACCTTACTTTTAACAATGCAATTTTTTGATACAGAAATTAAACAAAATTCATAAAAATCAGAAATAATCGCACTTGATAAACTTTAAATAATCTTTCACAACAAATACTTTGAACTCATTAAAAATTTTGTAAGAAATATTAATAAAATTATTTTATCTGAATGCACGCAATAACAACTGCAGGTCAATCGAAATGACGGAACGAAAATGACACTTGTCATATTGCGCAATTGCAATTGGATCAACTAAGCTTCCTGGTGGTTTTTCTCATAATTAACGAAAATATCAAAGTCCATGCGATCTCAAACAAACTCTCTTAAAACCGAATCTCCCCGGATTTGCAATTTTCCTGAAATTTTCCTCCATAGTTTCATATACCCGTCACTTTTTTCCTTATATTGGTTTATTTTTCCTTTATCTGTTGTCTTTTTTCATTGCATTAATCGTTTATGAGAGAACCTGTCAGAAAAATACTATAGGTACTATATGGCAAGTTATGAATTCGTAACAAAAATGGAATGCGAGATAATAATTTTCCCCAACATTACGATGATAGAGAACGCGAAAAAAAGATTTTCTCGAAAACAGTAAAGTTGAAATTTTTCGTTTTTTTTATGGTTAGGTTAGGGGTAACCTTAAGCACCTCATATATGGGATATTCACAAAAAAAAGTAAACCGTTCGAAAGGCCACCGGCTTGTGATAAAAGGTCAGCTAGTTTTAGTAATTGGTTAGCCATAGGTTATTTTATATGAATTTTTAAAGTTTTCTTTTTCAAGGCCGTATAAGACTTTTAGCACCTCATTTATGGGATATTCGCAAAAAAAGTATACCGTTCAAAAAGCCACCGGCTCGTGATTAAAGGTCAGCTAGTTTCAGTAATTGGTCGCCATAGGTTTTTTTTAATGAAGACTCTCATACTGTAACCTTGAAACAATCTTTAAAAATTAATTAAAAAAATCCTATGGCTGACCAGTTTCTGAAACATGTTGACCTTTAATGAGGATTTAATAACCTTTCAAATGGTGTCTTGTTTTTGGAAAATTCGGTAAATGGGGTGCTAAAAGTCGTATACAGCCTTGAAAAACAAAACTCTTCAAAAATTCATATAAAATAAACTATGGCTGACCAAATACTGAAACTAGCTGACCTATTATCAAGAGTCGTTGGCCTTTCAAATGGTTTACTTCTTTTGCGAATATCCCAGAAATGAGGTCCTAAAAGTTTTTTTTTTTTTTTATATTCCACGCGCGCAAAAGGGGTTATGGCTACCCTTAAAATGTTTTTAACACAACACGAGCGATAAGGTAAGTAGGAGAAGATTTAGAAGGAGATACCGATGCACATTGGTTTTGAACGTTTGCACATCGAAATGGGAGGGGAAAGTCGAGTCAGGTAAAGCATTCCACATTCGTGTGGTGCGACTGAAGAAAGAATCTCTGTACATTACAGTACGTCCGAAGTTGGGCTCGAGGGTGAACTGATGGGCATTCCTAGAAGCGCGAGTATTACGGTTGAATTTTTTAAGGGGGGGAATGGGGAATAATAGCGATAAAATAGAGAAAGACACGAAACATTACGGCGGTGTTCGAGAGATGTAATTGTTTCTGTTATAGATCTTTCGCCTATCATTTTTAAAGCTCTCTTTTGAATTCTGTCCAACAAACTCAAGTGAGTTTTTGGAGCTCCTGCCCAAACATGAGAATTGTACTCAAGTTTTGGACGAATAAAGGCTTTGTAGATCACAGCCAGATCAGAAGGGGAAAAAAACTTCTTGCATCTACGGAGAAAACCTAAACACTTAGCAGCGTTTTTGGCGACATCAAATATGTGGTCATTCCACAAAAGGTGGTCTGTGACACACATACCGAGAACTGAGAGCTGTTCGGTTTCCTCGATGCAAGTGCCGCCCATGGATAGCGGCATTGGGGGTGGGTTTCGCTTTAACGACAGGAGACAACATTGAGTTTTAGAAGCATTAAATTCTACGCGGTTTTTGATTCCCCATTGGACAATGCTGTCGAGATCAGAATTTAGTGAGCTTATCATACGCTGCCGTTCAAGTTCCATATCCGAAGGACATAGATGAGAATCTGTAAACGAATATGAGGAACTGAAGGTACTATCGTCAGCAAAACAGTTTAATGGATTAGAAGTTTCAGACAAAAGATCATTTATAAAAATAAGGAAGAGAGGGAGACAAAACGGAGCCCTGGGGCACACCAGCATTTTATTTTGTAGATTTCAGACTTGAAACCGTCCAATACGACTTGTATTGAACGGTCCGAAAGGTAAAGTTTTATACGATCTGAAAAAATAAATTTTAAAAATTCAATTAAACAAAAACTATGGCTGACCAATAACTGAAATTAGTTCAACTTTTATGAGGTCTAGGTAACCTTTCAGTTGGTGTATATTTTTTTCGAATATCCCATAAATGAGGTGCTAAAAATAGTTTTGACCTTGAAAATTTTTAAAAAAATTATTAAAAAAAATCTATGGCCGACCAATTACTGACCTTTTATATTGGCATATTCATTTTTTTTTTTAATTCTATAAATGAGGTCCTAAAAATCTTATACTGTGACCTTGAAACAAACTTTAAAGATTCATTAAAAAAAACCTATGGCTGACCAATTACTGAAACTAGCTGACCTTTTATCACGAGCCGGTGGCCTTTCGAATGGTATACTTTTTTTGCAAATATCCCATAAAAGAGGTGCCAAAAATAGTTGGTGACCTTGAAAAAATGTAACCCTTGATTAAAAGTTTTCTATGGCTGACCAATTTCTAAAACTAGTTCATCTTTTTGGACCACTTACTGACCTTTTAGATGTGCATACTTTTATTGCGAATATTCCATATATGAGGTGCTAAAGGTTAGGAGCCTTAGGTTAGGTTAGGATAGGAGTGTGTCCAGCCAAGGCTGTTGCATTAACGGGGGCCTATTGGTCCATTGTGATCCCCTTACAAAACAAAAACAGAGATGTTCCTAACTAATGGTTCACATAGACTGGTTTATTTGTGAACCAGCCTGTTTTTTCTATGAATTTCCTTATATCCTCATATCATTACCTGTTTCCAAAGTAACGGAGGCGATTTGCTTGGAGGTTTGTACAATCACAGAGCAGGTGCTTAATGCTGGATATACATGCATCTTCGTCTGCAAATATGAAGAAAAGTAGAGCGGGATAGATGCATGCCAGAAACCCGAGCGTGTGAAAGAGAACCATCAAGAAGATGAACATGTTCGTCTTCAAATCTGCATTATGGCACTTCCTATAGTCTGCATGTATGAAGATCTTCTGCATTTTGGTGATCTCTCTCTATCCAACAAATGTTAGTTTTAATTTTGTATCCCCTTATTTTTGCAGAATCCAGACGAAGATACATGTAAATCCACCATAATGGTTTTAATTTCCTCAACATCCTGACAGATCCTACAGAAATCGGGTGCGCATGCTAAAAACCGGTATAAACATTATTGTGAACCAAAATTAAAAAAAAAAATCTATTTATTTTTTAACTAAATATTTTGAAAATGACTTGGTTAATATTTTTAAAACTAGTTTTAAAATAATTTCTTATTATTTTATAGAAATATTTAAAAAATCATGTTTCTAAATTGAAAATTAACGGTATTAACGAAAAACCGTTTGGAAAAAACTTATTTTTCTCGAAAACGGCCCCAAGAATTTTTATAAAAAGATGTGCGTTTACTATTAAAGGTATGGACCGTATTTTAATAAAAATAATTTATCAATAACGGTTATTAACGGTATATGTCATAGAACCGATTTTTTGGTTTTCAAATTTCTCGTTAATGGCTACTCAGATTTCAACCAAATTTTCTATACAAGAGCTCCTTCACAATTTAAACAATGTTGTATATAAAAAAAATTCCAAAAAAATAACTTTTGGATTTGAAAAAAAATCTTGGAAACGGGCTCATGAATATTTTGTTCATTTTGTACAAACAAAAAGTTGGCATAACAGAATTGTTTTTGAAAATGGGCAAAACATTTTATGTATGAAAAATTAATTTTTTTAGAAAACCGCTCCAACGATTTTTGTTTTTTTTTTTATAATTTCGTATTTATCAAACAAATCAGATGGCATACTTTACTTTGAGGTGTAACTTTTTTAACCCATAAAATAATAAATTTATAGTAACTTATAGATAGTTATAATGTTTTTCTCATTGTTTTTAAAACTGTTTCTTTTAATGATATCATAGTATTATGGAACCGATACATAATGTTTTTAGCTATGTACGTTAAAGTTGTTAGCTAAGTGATCAAGTTTGTTCGATCCAGTCGTGCCCATTTTGTGATTCATACAATGTGATCCTGCTTAAAACCTGGATCTCGTGCTGTTGTTGCAATGCAATTTTTCGATGACATAAATCTATGGATCATTCATTTCTGATGAAAAAATATTACTATTAAAAAAAAAAACAAGACAACATTAACTGTCAGTTTTCTTTCCTCAGTGACTGTATCTGTCATTGAAAATAGAAGTATCTAATATTAACCTTGAATATTCATTAATATTAAAAATTATAAGCCCCTGACGGAAATTCAATTAGTGAAAACAATTGCGCTAACAGCAACAGTATTTGTCATCTTTCCTTAGTTGTAGCTATACGACCAACATCAATTTATGCATACTAGTATTTAAGCTTTTCTAATTTGTTTCTATATTTGTTAGAAGCTTATTTAAACTAGTGGCCCAGGGGCAACATCTGCAGTTGAACATATGTATAAAGCCATCAAGGTTTAGAATTTATTGAAAATAAATACGTACAGTATTCAATTTCAAAACATTTTTTTTAATGATTCGAAAAAACTATGATTATTTGTGTCAAATCAAATGTTAGGCATGAACTTGAAGCCTCTATTCATTGAGTCAGTAAACAAACAATAATGTAATAAATCAGAAATGTTTCTGCTAGAAGGTTTGACTACCTAAATAGCACAGCATGATGTCTTACACGTTTGCACAGCATGATATTATATGTTGCATGTTTCAAGACACTCTATTGACGTTCCTATGACGCTTTGACTATAATAGGTAATAGATGCTATTATAGTTAGGGGTATTCCACTCACAAGGAAAATGTATGATCCAGTCGAACATAAATAGTCTTTTTATGTTATTTTTTTAATAAGATTTAAATTTAAGAATTATAGGCAGGCACCCGAATATCATAATATGAAAAAGACTGAACTAACTGAAGCTTAAGGTACAAATCTAGGCTGACGGCAAAGCAGGTATAGGTACAGACTTTTGTTCGTCTTCCCCAATATCATGGTAATGAAAAATAATAAATGATATTTGATTTAAATTCCGAGTTGACTTGAGAATGTCGTTTTGATAGGAAATCGGGGAATATCTTCAAGTTAATTAATGAAACCCTAGTACAGTTTAAATTAAACCAATTGACAGTTACAACCTTGAAAAATTTAATTGAAGAAAAGCTCATTAATCAAAAGAAATAATTGGAAGACAAGGGTATAACTTCAAGAAAAATGTTTTTAGTTACATATGTACTTATATGAAATTAGAGTGTTATTAGATCATTATTGAAACCCTGAATTAATGATTGTAAATAATGATATTTAGCTTAGTATAATTTCAGGGTTTTTTTTCCACAAAATGATTAATCTTTGATCACAGTTTTTGTTTAAACACAAATTTTATTCTTTTCACAAGCTGTCCAAATCAACCTTTTCTTTGATGTCTTATATTAAAATAATAAACACATGTCAATTGAGCACAAAGCCTTAAACATAAGTTATTTAACAATACAAATTTGCACTAAATTAATTGAAATTAGGCCTTGCGACTCGCGAGTTCAACCTTCAACGTAAAACAAAAATGTTGTTGCAATTCTTTATTTTATGAAATTAAAAGAAGATTGGAGTAAATTACCAGAGGATGTATATTGTTACGAAAATTAGAATATACTACTTTGTAATTTTATACTTTGCCGTTGATATAATTTTTGATTGTAGTACTTTATGATTTTGTCATTAAAATATTCGATTTATTTATTTTCATTCTTAATAAAACTTTAAAGCCTTGTTGTTAATTTTATCAAACCTGTTTTATTTAACACTGGTGTCAGGAGTAAAGATGGTTAAATTCGGTCAGCTAAAAGTAGAAGACCTTGTCTCGACGTCCTTGCAAACCCGAATGCAAACATTGTAAGCGAACAGAACAGAAAGAAGGGTTCATCGAAATAAAGCAGTCGAGACTATTGTCAGATGAAATGTGGAAACCAGAAGTGGTACGTTCTTCTCAACAAAGCGATTCCGACATTTCAAAGATAATACAGGCAAAGGAAGCTGGAATGAAACCGCGTAGGGAATCTTTTTCAGTGGAAAGTCAAATTGCCAAGGCGTATTTGGCCCAATGGGATAGTCTGGAACTAATTGATGGATGTCTTTACCGAGTTTGGGAAAGCGAAGATGGGAAAACCAAGCGTAAGCTACTAATAGTACCAAAAACTAGAATTCGGGAGGTTCTGGAAGAGCACCATGATGGATCCGCTGGAGGACATTTGGGAATCAATAAAACTGTGGACAAAATTAAACGACTATTCTATTCTATTCTATGCCAAGGATCAGTTGCCGATTGGATTTCCAAATGCAAAACGTGCGCAACTGCAAAAGGACCTAAGATACGCGGTCGTGGACCCATGCAATCTTATACCGTTGGTGCACCATTCGAGCGAGTTGCTATGGATATTGCAGGGCCATTTCCAGAGAGCAACAAGGGAAATCGGTATGTATTAGTCGTTATCGATTATTTCAGTAAATGGCCAGAAGTATACCCAATACCAAACCGAGAAGCGAAAACTTATGCCAACGCTTTCTTTAATGACTGGATTTGCCGATATGGAATACCTCTTGAGATGCATTCTGATGAAGGTAGAAATTTTGAATCCATTATCTTCAAGGATCTGTGCGAAATCTTAGCTATACGAAAGACACGAACGACACCGCTTCATCCACAGTCTGATGGTATGGTGGAACGGTTTAATAGGACTCTGGAAGAACATTTAAAGAAAGTTGTCGGCGATGAACAAAGAAACTGGGACGAGCACATTCAGAAATTTCTTATGGCATATAGATCTGCAGTACATGATACGACAAAGTTAACACCGGCTAGAATTCTCTTTGGAAATGATCTACGGTTACCACCAGATATTAAATTTGGATCGAGTTCTGTGTTTTGAGAGAGCAAGAATATGACGCTATATTTAGTCGACAGCAACTAGACAAAATTCATAAAAATGTCCGAGAAAGGTTACAATTGAGAAGTGACAAAATGAAAGCCAGGTACGATCTCCAAGCTAATTCCAAAGGATTCAAGGAAGGTTATTTGGTTCTTCTTTATAATCCGCATCGCAGAAAAGGTGTATGTCCAAAATTGCAAACTCATTGGGAAGGGCCTTATGAAGTGGTTAACCGGATAAACGATGTGATCTATCGAATTCAATTGAAGGAACGTAAGCACACAAAAATGAAGGTGGTTCATTTGGATAGACTTGCTCAATACAGTGGCGACAACAATGACTTTGTTCGAGACGAACAAAATTTAAGTGGACGGTAGTGTTACGAAAATTAGAATATACTACTTTGTAATTTTATACTTTGCCATTGATATAATTTTTGATTGTAGTACTTTATGATTTTGTCATTAAAATATTCGATTTATTTATTTTCATTCTTAATAAAACTTTATGCCTTGTTGTTAATTTTATCAAACCTGTTTTATTTAACAATATGTTATGTATAGATCATATTAACATGTTGATCCAACATAATATTGCATAGTTTTAGCAGGAGTCAATTGAATAGGTGTCCAATGATGTAATACATACGCTAGCAATGGAGGTGTTTTGCATTCTTGTATAGTGGAGAAAAATCGCGATCTGTCAATTCTAACCTGTAAACGACGTGTGTGCTTTAGTGCAAAAAAAACACCCTTCGCGAATAAATTTTTGTATATAATTTCTTGATTCTCATTACAATCTTAACATTTATACCAAGTAGCATTTTATTCACAAGCTTTTTGGTATAGTCCCACACTTTTCACTTTCCCTCAGAAAATCACCCTTTAACCAGAGATATTTTTGTGCGGATTCCTCTTATTCTTGGATTCAATGAGAAAAGAAACAGTTATACCAATTTTCATCAACTGTCCATTATTTTCAAAGCGTTTTCGAAAATATTTCCATATCGTACTGAAAATATAGTCTTATACTCACATAAAAAGTACTATAATTTTTTTTCGAAAAGTCGTATTGCTGTAAATGTCATTCTCATTACATTAGATTCGCCATTAAAAAGTACCTTGAAATCATGTGCCATACGCATAGATTGTACCATAGTCATTTTTTTTTTTATTTGATGAACAACAATCCCCCTCAAAAAAGACACCCTTCCCTTCAAGTATTTTGTATAGACTCATTTGATTCTGCATTCATATGGTATATGTAACGTTTCCATTTCCACCAACTTTCATCAGGGTAGGAATTTTTTCGAAGGAATAGTGTACATTCTGCGAAAAAATCGCAGCCTCACAACTGCAGTTTTTAAACCGCAACTAAGAAAAGCAACTCACAAAACAACGCTTCAATAATTGTAGTTGACATTAATTTTTTTTTTAAATTTGTATTCACAATCACAAGTAAAAATCACAGTGAAATCATCACCTATAGCTACGGTGACTATCCGTCCCGGGTTTACCAGGACTATCCCCTATTTCAATAGCCTGTCCCGGGTTTTTATTTAAGAAACTCGGGACATACAAGTGTCCCGTATTTAGTTATTTGTCCCGTATTTGCACATTTTCTGATGTTTTTTTTTGTTTGACAGTAAGACAAATGGAGACTGAACAAGTCGAAATAAAATTAATAAACCGAAATAAATAAGGAAAATATGGCTGAGTTCCCAAATGCATCAGATGCGCATTTGATGCAAAATCATAAGTTCCAAAACTCAAACGTAAAATTATTCACAAGGCAGCAAGTTTCTAAACGCGTCCTATATTACGTAGTCGATGCGCAGTAACTGAGCAAACTGCGCATCAATAATTTTTTGGATGCTTTAATTTGACATTTGTTTTGAAAAAATAAAATTGCTAGCAGTAAGGAAAAGTTTTTTGTATTGTTAAGAATTCTTTAGTTTTAAGAAAATTGTGGTATATTTTAGTGAACAAAGTGGAAAATGAAAAGGATAATTCTGCAAGTCCGCTTATTTAAGTTGTTTTTATACGATACATTTGGAAAACTTTTGCGTACATATGTATGTATGTACATTTGCTTGTGCTTCAAATATACAAATACAATTTTTTTTTTAATGTCTGCTCTCTGAATAATATGCGTCCTGAAATGACTAAACTAAAATGCTTACAAAGCAGCATGTATGCGTAGCTGATGCGTATCAATAGAGTATTGTTGCCGCATCAAAACTTTTTTTTTACATCTTGGAACTCAGCCTGAGCCTATTTTTCAATTTTGTTTATCTTGTACGAATATTTTAATCAGTGGGAAAGATCTTTTAAAGAACTTGAAATACAGTAAAATCCGCTAAAGAGAAACGGCAAAATGTCACAGTCTTTCTTTCACTTAAGCGGGTTTTTCACTTAAACGAACCAGGAGTCCGGATAAGTGAACAAAAATTTCACTTAAGCGGATTTAAAAATACCACAAAGGTGACATTTTTAGCTAGAAACAATTGTATTTATCTTTTTGTTTGGAGTTGCTTGGAAAAAATTTATATGAAATAGTTTCAATATCCAACAATAGGTGTGTTTTGTTTGGCCTGAAGTTAAGACTATATAGTTTTAAAAAATATTTTAATATTATACCTACAAAACAACAACAATTTATTCTGAATACAAAATATTCGATTGATTATAATGTATAATAAAACAAAATGCTATAGCAACGAGGCTACCGTAAGTCAAGGTATATATATTACAGGTAATATCATTAGCGTTTTCATTTTTGTTCAGTTCTGCGCATTTGTCATAATGGCTGATTTCAGTTCGGTTTTGTGTTCTGTCATTCTGTCTCGTGTGTGTTCATTTATTTAAATTTCTTTTCAATTCTGCAAAAGTTTGGTTTAACTAATTTGTCCATAAAAATAACAGAAAAAGTATTTAAAAAAGTGTATCCGGGCCAATTAATCAGTGCTAAGCACCTATGTAAGTTAAAATAAAAATGTTATTAAAAAAAAAGAAAAACTAAATAAAGTGTATTACTAACAACAATTGCGATGGATACAATATCCATAATTAATCGTAAATAGGCTCGTTTTAAAGCTTGAACTTTGAACTTTAAGTGTAAAATCATAAAAAAACCGTTGGACAGTTTTCGCGCAATCGTTGTAAAAAACAACACAAAACTTAACTTTTTTTACAATTTTCACGAATTTGTTATTTTTTTGTTTACCTTTCAGTTGTCATTATTGTCATTTTGACACAAAAACCTACTGTGAAAGCAGCCATCTTGAAATTTGACAAGCTGCGCGTGATAATACCTTAGATATGTGTACTGTGACCGTACGCCTGGTTGAATATCCAGTCTTATGATAGCCTCGTTGCTATAGCATTTTATTTTATTTTTCAATAAAATATTTTGTATTCACACTAAACTGTTGTTGTTTTGTAGTTTATATTAAAATATTTTTTAAGACTGTATAGTATTGGCTTTAAATTGAAACAAAACACGCCTAATAATTATAATAAGCTCTAGTTCATTATCATTGTTTTTTAACTTAAAAGAGTTTTTTTTTTCGATGAAAAATATAAAATTTAACTGAAAATATGTTTCAGGTATCCGGGTTTTCCACTTAAGCGAGTTTCGCTGAAGCGGAGTGTTTTAAAGGTAATTGGTCGACAAATACTGGGGGATGAAAAAAGTGATTCAGATAAGCGGGTTTTTATCTTAAGCGGGTTTCTCTTAAGCGGGTTTTACTGTATTCAGTTGAGTAAAGGCTCTCCCAAACCAATGCGAAACATTCGGTGCGGCGAAGAAACATTCGCCGTTGGTGTGGGCACTCTCATATATCATCCTGTAAATAAATTTTGAAAAGCGAATGTTTCTCCGACGCGTTGGTGTGGGCACTCTCATTTATCACAATGTAAATAAATTTTGACTTGCGAATGTTTCTTCGCCGCACGGAATGTTTCGCATTGGTTTGGGAGAGCCTTTATTCTTAGATATGTACCCCTGGCCAGAAATAGAAGCATGTTTGGCTTTTGTGAACCAAAACCGAAGCGAAACAAGTATTAATGACTATGAGTTGTTTGATGAGTATAGAAAATGGAATGAAAACAAAAAGACAGTAGGTTCAAAATGGGTTAATATTTTTTTCGCATTTCTCAGAAAAAAAAATTTGTTTTCCATATCTTTTACAAATTTTCGAGTTCAGTTTGTGTTTGCCAGGTTCTAATGCGTTTTTTCAATAATGAATAATATGGGGACGAGCGATAAATCCAAAGTTAATTTTAAAACCCAAAAAGCCATGTTAATTGTTAAATGTAATAAGTAATAACTATTTAAGCTGCCATGAATTACAAAATTATTTAAAAGAAAACGAACAATTATAAAATATTTTTTCAGCACAAAAGTATTAAGGACAAATATTTTGGACGTTGTAAGTTTGGCTTAATCTGCATAACGAAATGTTATGTGTTTGTAGTTTAAATAATGAAACTTTACCTTATGTTCATTTAATAAGTTAAAGACTTATTTGTTAACAGAAGACTGAATTAAGTTCCTTAAGTAATTTAAGAGTTTCTTTTCGTTTGTTTTTCTGTTATTTTCTCTCTCTTTTAATAGGTATGTATATAGATATGTAACAAAATAAAAATTAAGGAAAAGACTAATGTTTTTGTTTTATACGTTTTTAAAATGCTCAATTTGTGTCCCGGGTTTCGCTCCCAGAAATATGATCACCGTACCTATAGCTGAAATTGCATGTGCGCGCTCAGGCTTAGGCTTAGCGCCCACATGCAGCTTTTAGGCTAATCGTGCACATGCAACTTTCAGTCACGAAACTGCTCTTATATGAGAGTTCACGCACATGCAGAAACTATTCAGTCATCGATTGAAGCAACTAAACAGTTTGTGTTTTGACACAAACTAAACGATCACCCCAAATAAGTTGCATGTGGACGCTTAGGCTTAGGGTGATCATCTAGGGGAAACATGGACAATGGCGGCCAGAGGGCAATACCGGCCACCCCAATATCTTCAAATGGAACGCAGGCTTTAAATTTTAAATATTTGTTTAATGTGCACTGACAGGGACTTATCCTCATGTGTAAACCCATTTTGTTTTTCAAGCTGTTTACTTGTCTCTATGGGAGTGTTTTTGTTTTCAGTGTTTATGATGTAAATTATGAAGACAACTTCTTAAGCGGTAAGTCCTATTAAAAGTAAAATTTTTATGAATTATATCTTTTTTTTGTAACTTTGATTTGTTAGTAATCCTTTGATTATAAAAACAACTTTCTATTCAAAAAAATATAATTTTAATAAATAATTTTGTATCAAAATTCGATTGCGGGCAATGACAGTCATATGGCTGGCATTATCCGCGAAGAAAATATTAACAGAATTTGTATATATTTATACAGTCTTGATTTTTATTTGTTATATACATACATCATATTAAATAAGTAATTTCATTTATTCATTAACAGTGATGGCAAGGGATCGAGCCAGAAAAACTACGAGAGGAAGCTGGGATGGTAGCATCCTTAAAAGGGCAAAGAGACTTCTAGGCGAAGACTTTTCTATCCATGGAGCAGCAAGGAAGCTAGGGATTGCGTATTCTACCTTACAAGAGATCTATTGAGAAGCACAGAGAGCTCTGGTATCGTTGCACGTTATGCGGAGAGCACTGGATGGAAATCACCAGATGTCTACATGAGCGAAATATGTTTTGATTTATATTAGCCGGTATTGCCCGCCCTATGGCCGGTATTGCCCAGTGTGTCTGACAATCCCGGCCAAATTAATGTTCTTTTAAAAGTGAAATATTTGTATTATTTATTCAATAAATTCGAGCTTTCTTATGTAATACTAAAGAAAACATGTTTAAGTTCCTATTTATAATAAATAAATTAAGTTATCGTTTATGGTTTAAGTTTTATTAGCTTTTTAGAAAAAGTGGCCGGCATTACCCCATCCTCCCCTAGGTTCACATTCGGATGTGGGAATGTGAATCTCTATATACACCTCCGTCTTGTAGTATCATACTAAACCCTCAATATTTAGCTTTTAAAAATTTTCACAGATTATGACCCTGATTACACCATTCGTTTTTTTTTTTTGGTCGTTTCGTATTTCGTCTTCTTGACAGTTTGGATGAGGGGTGTAGAAATGTAGCGGGAAGGAAGTAGTAACTAAAGCACGAATATAAATCGAAAGACTTTTTCTGGTTGAACTATGACATTTCTGATTTGGCGACCGCAACGCTCCTGGATTAAAAAAATAAGATGTAAACAAAAATTATTGAATCATTTGAATGTTTAGTCATAGTCCGCTTTTTGTGCAGTGGATACCTAAAGCCGGGACACACAAAACGCGGTCTGGCGGTGCGGTCAACCCTTCACCAACAAATAAACAAACGTAGCGGTTTGTTTTTAATTTTTACAAAAAACGCCAGACCGCGTTCTGTGTGTCCCGGGCTTAAATCTCGGGTTAGAGGTCGGTGGAAACCTTTGAGTATATATAATATGGAGTGCTCGTTCCTATCCCTAATGCATTGTAGTACTTGAGCCTGTGATAGGGGGTGTGATTTCAATATAGAGAGGGTATTTTGACAGCTGGCAGCTATGATAGTGTTGTTTGTAAAAACCCTCTCTTTATTGAAAATTTAATTACCGCATAGATTACCGCGCCCCCTATGATGGTTACGTTTTTGGAATGTAAACGAGCACTCCATATTATTATATACTCAAAGATTAATACGCAGTATACGAATATATTTAATAGGCGCGTTCACAAAAGAGAGATATCAGGGATTTTGCTCCGTCAAAAGCTAAGCAAGCGAATCCAAAAACTTAAAACTTTGATGGTTAAAATTATATAAATGAAAGAAACGTCAGTTGACTTCACAATAATTTTGCGAAATTGTGTACTGTGTAGATGTAGTAAGTTTTAAAAAACTGGTTGACTGAATTCAATAGTAAATTCCTCAAACTCCGATAAATTTTCATTGCACTTTTATTACAAGCTTATCTTAAAGTCGGTTATCTTTGTAAATCTAATCAAATATCAGAATTGCAATTAACATAACAACTTAAGGATTATTTTAAAATCCAAATGAACTAATTAAAACAGAAGTTATTTTATTTCCTTGATATAATTTCATACGTCCACCAAACCTGGCAAAAAACTGTAAATTGAATCATTCACCTAGTTTAATGTTCCCAAGATATTCTTTAATATCACCTTAACAGGTAACCAATATAGATTAAACAGACAGATAGGAAATGAATATTCAGAAAAGGCGAAAGTTTAAATAGATCTCTCCGAATCATCGCTTTAATACGTAAAGAGATTTGGCTAGTTAAACTTATGTGTTCGCTTTCGATAAGATATCATTGAAAACTACAACATATTCCCATTAAGCATTTGTCATTTGGTTAACTACATATATAGAATCTGCATAAAATAATTCACATCTTCTGTTATGGATTAATTTTTTTTTTTTTTCTGAAATCCAAAAACAAAAATAAAAAGCGAGAGTCTGATTTATGCTAAAATTAGCAAAGAACGGGCGGTCGGACGGCGCTTTCGATGTCTCATAATATCTGTCGTTGACTGGAGTAAAAATAAGTCATAAAACGTTGGGTCTGTTCATTTAATGGAGTCATAAATTTTGACTACCTACCATCAACAATGGAAAACTCAGCTCAAAGGTGGCATAGCCTCAACAGTGGTGTCAATAAACTGAAAATAAAAATAATTATAAAATCTTATAAGATAGAAATAAAATATACATACGTATCTTACAAAAATGAAGATGTCAGGCACGTAGCCATTGCACAGATTCGCGTCATATCATAATTTCGTAGAATAAACTTAGTCAATCTTTTTTCGCGATGTATACCTAAACAATTTTTTTCGCAGAAAAGTTCACCACCTGAGACCTGAAGGTAAGTAGATACTACATATTTTCCAAAAACAATGACCAACAATTAGAGGGGTATTTAGGAAAATTCAACGACATTTCAATAACATGAACTGTCAAAAAAGCAGGTATACAATGCGCATGCGTCACTCAATTGAGATATATTTTTTTAAACAAAAGTTTTAAATATTTAAGAAAGACAGGAAACAACTACTTATATCTCGTGTTGTTTTATATTTTCGATCCTAACTTAATGGAAATCCATTAAATAAATTGATAAAAAACAAGTATTTGAAATTATGCATTATACACTCCCTGTCACTTGTTTGAGGCCACTATTTTCATACAAGTTTTTTCTCGATAAATACCTGTAAGCAAAATTTTTCCTGGAAATTTTTGATACGTGTGGGAAGGTATATATATTTTGCAATAAAAAAGGAAAAAGTTAAAGATTTAACTCGGAAAATTCATAGAAATTTCCCAAATTATGTGAATGGACTGTAAAAAATGGATATAAAAAGTTTCGTCACTTGATTGAGGCCATTCCAAAAATTGCTTACCACCGCCGATTTTTTTCAAACAAAAGTTTAAAATATTTAAGAAAGGATAAAAAACTATATTTTATATTAAATTTCAAGTTAAAATGGGCTCTGAAAACACGTCGACAATAGCAGAAAAACGATCAATAGATGCTTTAAAGGAACTGGGAATCTCAGGCCGAGAAAAAGCTAGGAGACCGAACAGAAGTAAGACCATTGTCAACAACTATCTAGCAGACACTGAAAACTGTTGCTCAAGCAACAACAATCCGATAGAAGCGACTCATTCAGCGGCTAGCTTCAAATTCCACACTATCAGAGCCTAAAATAAGGTCAAAAAGTGGGGTATCAGCCAGTATTTCGACGGTTTTAAGGATAATTAAAACCAGTGGTACATCAAGAAGGGAGCATGTTGCCTGTAGAAACGCTTGAGAAAAGGTTGTCTTTTCAGGTGAAAAAAAGTTTTGTCTTGACGGACCCGATGGTTACAACTTTTATTTTCATGATTAAAGGAAAGAAGAACTTATTTTGTCAAGACATCACAGTCATATACATCAGGTGTTATGGTGTGGGGAGCTATCACCTATTATGGAACATTTGAATTGGAATTTATAACAACAACAATGAACGGAAATAGTTACAAATGCCTGTTGTAACGGGTGTTTCCAAAGCTAATAAATATTCTGGAACCTCTACCTTGGATATTCCAAAAAGACAACGCCCCTATCCATACTTCCTGGGTAGCTAGTAGCTGGATTCATTTGGAAAATCTTGGACTCTTACGATGGCCACCCTAATCACTGGACTCAAACATCATCGAAAACGTTTGGGCCTGGCTATCTCGAAAAGTTTCTGATGCTGATAGACAGTTTGGAGATAAAGACGTGTTGGTCGAAGCTAACTGCGATACTTGGAGCCATATTTCACTGGATTATGTATGATTCAATTCCAAAACGTCTAATAGAGCTAATTTCAAAAAATGGCGGTCATTCTCATTATTAATTGACAAAAACATAATACATTAATGTTTGAAAACAAAAAAAAGTTAACATTTTTATAGTTTTGTTCATTTTTTATAAGATTTTTCAAGTGTCCTCAATCAAGTGACGCATTTTTTTATACCCATTTCTGCAGTCCATTCTTATAATTTGTGAAATTCCTATGGAATTTCCAAGTTACCCCTTTAAATTTAAACTTTTTTATTGCAAAATATATATACCTACTCACACGTATCTTCTACAGGTATTTATCGAGAAAAAACTGTTGTGAAAATAGTGGCCTCAAACAAGTGACAGGCAGTGTATGAAGATCTTGAAAATAAAATTCCTAGAAACATTCGGTTTTCAGTGTTTGAATAGAAATTTATAATAATAATAATAATAATAATAATAATAATAATAATAATAATAATAATAATAAATGAATTTTGAAAACAAAAAAATTAAAAAAAAAAATAGTTTCAACAATGTTTTTTATATTTTTTTAAAATTTTGAGTTTGGAAATTATTTTTTAAAAAACTGTTTATTTAAAAATAAAATAAAAAAACGGATTTCTGTGTGTGCAAAAAGTTATAACAGGGCATTTTAGCTTTTGTCGTTGTTTTTTTAATAATTTGTTTTATGTTTTAAATCATTTTTTTAGAAAACTGCCCCTCGCCCCTGCCCTCGCATACGATTTTTTTGGGCTCTGCAACAAAACAATTTTTTGTCCGGGGTCTTTAACCCGTTCCTCTAAAGCCTTACTTTTTCATACATAATTGTATGGGAAATAGTCACTTTTTACTTTTAATTTTTGTTTTCTCTCGAACTACAGCAGTTGTTCTCAATTTGTTTGTTGATTTATAATTTATAATATAATTTATTTCTTAAAAAGTAAATAGTTGTAAATTTAAAAATCAAAATAAATTATAATGTATATTTTTAACATAAATTATTAAAATGGTTTCTTTAACGAATTGTCAATTAAAATTTTTTTCGTGAGAAAGAAAAATTAAAGTTTTAAAAATCAAAAAAAAATTATAAATTTTTTTAGATTTATTCTTTCTTATTTGTTTATTTGTAAAGTTCAATTTGAGAGTGAATGGCGAAAAACTAACACTAAATATCGCACGCAGCCTAAAATGTGTTTGATGACTTTTTTATGATAACTAAGACGTCATTGGTCGAGATCAAAAACCTATGTAGAGCTATCCAAATAAGTTTTGTTGTTGTAATCCCATGTAAAAAAGAACTGCTGACTACAAAACAGCTTTTGCTGTTGGATAGCTTTCCATGCTATCCAAAAAATGTTGGTGTACGTTTGTATCCCAAGCGAAATTGTTAAAAAAGCCGACTACAAAATGCAAAGCCGAAATTTGTTTGCCGTCATCGAGTTGTATTTTACTACAAACACTTTCAATTAACACATATCCGGTTTTGGTTGATCAGAAACCTACATAATATATGGATAGGAAGCTTTCTTAGATAGGCTATCGCGTCGATTCTCGAATGCGGCCATTTCCATGCACAGAAGCTGTCTGTTTGGCAACAAATGTAGAAGATAATGTAATACAGCACTGATTAGTTAAAGACGTGTTTAATTTGGTTATTGGTAAACACACAAATTAACACGTCTCTAAAGTTTAACGTGGCGTTTATCTAAACGCTCATTTAGTCATTAATTATTGGTAAGACCCTATGTGTGTACGGCCCTGTGAAGTTGCTTCAGTTTGAGCATTTATGTATATTTATGTTTCAATACATGGATTAAACAACACATTAAAGTATTTGAACATCTCTTATGCCAGACTTATTTTACAGCTTTGATGGCTATTTATAAATTTCAGAGTTTTTACTAAGAATTTATTAATGCACTTTTAGTGTGATTCAGATTTTAGTTTTATTAATTTCTATATAAATATATTGGATTATAAAAGTTCATTGTCTGCGATTAGGATGTTATTTAAGCACGTTCTTGAAGTTATGAAACTTTTCTTATTCGAACTCAACATCCTTGTGCTCTTTTTTGCACTGATCGTGCAACATGATCATAGGCTGAATAACGAAATATAGTAGAACCCAGATATAGGAACATGTAATGGGCTTTCTGGAACGGACAAATATGCATCTCAACGAACAACTTAAAATTTTTTTTTATGCAACTAAATAACGTTACCTTTGCCATATTTATTTATTTATTGTTCTAGGTACAAGTTTTGTATCTTACAGACTACTAACAATTTAAAAATAATATATAAGTTAATTCATTAAATACAATATTTTAGTTTTATATTCTAAACGATTTGTTGATAAATCAATGTCTTCACAAAAATGATTAAAAAGTCTTATACATTTAGTAAATGATTCATTACATCCATAATTACACCTTTGTCTAGGGTTATTCAAAAAATGACGCTGGCGCATTCTTCTTTCTGGGACAACTTTGCATCAAAAATGACTCCAAGATCACGAATCTCAGATTTGCGATCCAGAATCTGGTTTAAAACTTTGTAGTTGTGCATAATTGGAGTAAGAATACGATGTAAAGACATTACACTTTTTTGTATTTGTATTTTGTATTTGACACCAGTTCACTAACGAATTTAGATCACTTTGAAGATAACAGAAATCAGATACATTTTTATTACACATAAACAATTTAATATCGTCAGCATAAATTAAGCAGGAAGCGTTTTAAGCAGAATATATTGAATAAAAGCGGTCCAATGTGGCTACCTTGTGGAACACCAGAAAGAACTTTTATTTTTTTTTTAAATAATATTTCCAAGCTTTACGCTCTGTGTCCTTTCAGTTAGATAGCTAAAAACCCATCTTAGAAGAAAACCATGGATTCCGATAGATTGTAATTTTACCAACAAAATCGAATGACAAATAGTATCAAATGCCTTAATAAAATCTGTATATACATATAGTATCGACTTGAAACCTAGATTCAAGGGCATCAGTTACAAATCTGGAATACAGCATTAAACCATGTTGTTCATCACAAATAAGTTCTTTTATATTAAAGTACAAGTGATCTGTTACTTTAAGCTCAAATAATTTTGGAATTGCAGAAATTTTTGAAATTGCCCTGTAATTTTCAACTAATTTTTTTGTCTGCTTTGTGAACTGGAGTTATAAACAAAAATGTCCACTCTTCGAGAAATACACCAGTAGACAAAGAATAGTTGAAAAGAATTTGAAGTGGAAGTGCTAACGCAAATTGTCATTACTTCAGAATAAATGAAGGAATTCCATCTGGACCTGGATTTGAACTAGGTTTGATTTTTGCTAAACCATTCAAAACATCATATTCAGAAAGAACTAAAGCAGACAAATTCACATTACCTAACAAATTACTATCTGCTTAAGCAATATTCGCAGAAGAATGGTCAATATAAGCCGATTGTATAATATTTATAACATTTTAAACAAAAAAAAGTGTTATACTATTTTTTCTAGAGAATATTAAAATCTACAAAATTAGTTCAAAATATTTTCCGTCAAATTCGTCATTTAAAAGTAATGAGATAAGAGCTGTATTTTAGACTTTTGGAAATAATTATATCATACAAATTATGGCTGTTAGAAAAAAGTAATTAATCCGACCTTTTTCATTTTAATATTCATTTGACGCTATCGAAATAGCAATATCTTGTGTCTTTTAACTTGTATGAAAAATATCGTCGTGATATTTTTGTTGTAAATATTATGGTCTACAAATTGAG
Source organism: Melangyna quadrimaculata (assembly GCA_949320155.1). Taxonomy (NCBI): domain Eukaryota; kingdom Metazoa; phylum Arthropoda; class Insecta; order Diptera; family Syrphidae; genus Melangyna; species Melangyna quadrimaculata. The sequence continues at coordinate 403,411,911 of OX439483.1, forward strand.
TGTACGTTTTTTGGCAACTTCGTCATTTAAGAGTAAAACGCAAAAAAAACACAAATTTAGAATTTTTGTCCAACCTTTGCAATAATTAAAAAAAAAAATAAATGTTTCTTATGGTGGGTCACATAATGTTCAAACTTTGCATTACATCAAAAACAATCATTTTCGAAATTTTACACTTTTTTAAATGTCGGTATCTTCTTCTTGTTCCAACAATTTTTTTTGCAAATGACATGATTTACAAGTTTTGTATGAAATACTTTTTGAAAGCATTTCCCGTTTCGGATTTATATGCAAAAAATTGATATTTTCGACATTCAACCTTGAATAACTATTGACCCCAACCGATTTCGTAATGGACTTTTGTGATAGTATTGCTGATATAAAAATAAAGACTATTGCGTTTAAAAATCTTCACTTGGATTTTTTTGGAAGATTGGCCATTTTTTTGTACATTTTTCCCCTGGGCTATACAACTTTGATTTATATTTAACCAAAAAAAAACAAATTAACTAGTCATACAGAATGCACTTTCATTTGCATTTCCACTCTAATTACTTTTGTAACCTTTTTATCTTGTGTGACCCGTTTCCATTTTCATTGAATGCAACATAGAAACCGTTGTTTAAATTCCCCCACACTTATTATAACGTTATTCCATATAGCATTCCTTGCATAATCAATATCCTCAAGGATACGCACTTGAGGGAGAAAAACAACTTAACTACATTGAATTTCAAGTAAATACCAGTCAGAATTCAGTGAAATTTCTTGTTCTCAAAAGTAATGAAATCTTTCAAAAAGTGTCTTAGCTTTTAACAAATTAGTGTACAAAAATAGAAAATGACTTCATCTAAGGACTGTGATTCGCATTTAAGTGGTTGCGAAGATGAAATAGTGGAATTTGAAAATATAACAGTTAAGCTAAGTATTTCCGATACTCAAGTTGTGGCACAAATTTATCCAAATTGCATGACAATTGAAGAAGTGAAAAAAGATATTGCCAGGAAATTTGAAGTTAATCCGAAATTACTTATCATCTGCCAGTGTGGAAAAGTTTTGAGCAATGAATGCAAATTATATGATGCTGAAAGGAATGAATATGGAATCTATGAAGTTTCTTTGGCTATCGGTGAAAGTGAAGACAAGGAAACTACGCCTTTTTTGAATTTGGACATTTATTACAAGTGAGTCATTCGTTTTTTGTTTGTTATTTTAAGTAATTTTACCTTTACACAAAATCCTACAAAAAATAAAAAGTCAAATCCTCATGAAAGTTGGTGAAAACGTAACATTTACCATAAGAATGAAGAATCAAAAGAGTGCAGGGGGAGGTGTGCATCAGACAGGCAAAATTACTTTGGCACAATCTGTGCATGCCACTTGACTTTAATGTACTTTTTAATGGAGAATGTAGTGACATTCCGTGCGTTCAACCCATCAAATCAGCCAATCAGAAGCTCCTTATGAAAATAAACTAAGTACTTACAAATTTGAAGCGTTGAACACACGGATTAAAACTAAGGCGATAGAACTAACCGAAAAAAATGTATAATCCTTTTTATCTAAGTGTGACTATTATCTAAGTGTGACTATCTGCCCTAGCGAGGTATCCGTCGGAGCGGAACCTTCTCCGCAACGCATACTCCGTCCGAGATTCAAATTACATTCGAGCTGTCCGATTCGGGAATGGATTGATTTGAATAAAAATTTACAAAAATGTACCGATATATCGATATTCTTCCGATATATCGATATGCTTCCGATATGTCTGTAAAACAAGAGAGGTACTTTAAATAATGATATTTTGCTGGGAAGCGATGAATCTTACCCTGGAAACGTAAATTCAAGCAACAAGTTCAAACAATTTCTTTCTTTAAATATATTTTTTATTTCTTACATTTTTCTTACAATCAGTGTTGCCGAAAGTACTCCCATAGGAGTATTGTACTGCTTTCAACACCTCCGTACTCCCGTACTCCTCCTTTCACATTCGTACTCCTATTTTGTTTAAAGGCCGAAAATATCTTACACTTTTAAATTTAATTCACTTTAAACTTAATGCAAATATGGCAGCACTATAATCTTCAAAACTGTCGTCTAAAAGGGAATTTCCCGCTTTCTTGTTTTTTATTTTTTTTTTTTGTGTTCGTTGGCTTCAAGGAATTTTTATCTGTCAGTTCGGTATATATTTTATAAGGGGTATTCATGCAAATACGGAAACCCACAGAAAGCTTAAAAACCATAGAATTTGTATGGGTAGAAATGAACTGTCAAAATATGTATGGGAAAAATATTCTGCAAAACATAGAATTTTATCTCACAAATTTGAAGCGGAAAGCGTAGAAATAATCCTGATATACTGCGATTTCACATTCGACGTTTAATTTGGTGATTTCCCACGTTTACGGAAGTATTTTTAATGGGGTGTTCATGTAAACATCTTGCGGAAAGTTAGAATTTTCTGCAAATCGGAAAATTATCTCGTTGCATGAATACCCTTATTGTTACTTGAGATTGTGGTTTGGTGGTTCTGTTTTTTTTTGTTTGAACTCCGTGAATTTTTATGTCTAGTTCAATAAAATGAAAAGGTTTGCTAAATTAATGCTTGAAATAATGTTATTCTTTATAAGAATAATTCCAAGTAAACATGCATTATATTTAGTGAAATTGAATTCCTTTGAGGCGGTAAAGGCAAACAAAAGCTTCAAATGTGCCTTGTGTTGCCAGAGGTTCTGGAACTGAATTTATTTTTGAAGTTTTTGATTTGATTTTGTCCACACACTTATTTTTGAAGACTTAAAAATATCTGTACTACTATTGTTCTCAAAATACTCCCCTTTTTTAGCTGCGGTACTACCTTCTAATATTTTCCTCCGGCAACACTGCCTACAATTCAATGAAAATCGGAAACAAATTCCGCGAACAATTTCTGTCGGAGGATTTCGGAACAATATTTTAAGATTTTCATCAAAAAACGCATTACATCGCATGTCAACGCAGAACGCCGGGCTGCATCATGGAATGTCGGAAAAATGTTCCGAACAGCTGTTCGGAAAAATAACTCGAAGTAAAAAGCCTCCGATTCAGAGGAAATCCGAGAATTTTCCGTTCCGACGGATACCTCGCTGGGGCCGTATATTTTGAAAACCATAGGTATACATTGCTGGAAACCCTTTGGGAATAATGTTCCCTTGATAAAACTTGATATAATTATTGTTCCTTTTCTCATGAAAACCAAGAAAACCTGAGTAAGCACTGATGAAAAGTAAAATTATAATAAAGTCAGTAGATCCATTTAAAAAATATACGGAAATAACATTAAAATAAGGTTTTTTTAAAGCAAGTACAGAATTTCTCATGTGTCATTAATTTTACTGCGCGGAGGGTTCCGTGTCGGTCCGTTTTGACAAGAGGCGTAATTTTCTAAAAATAAAATGCTAAGGTATGTAAAATAGAAAGAAAATTATCAAAAAACATCATCATATCCAGCTAGTTTCCAGAAATCACTTTCTATCGAAATGAAATTGAAATCGATGTGAAATAAAATTTGGTGTTCATGTTCCACATTTGACTTTTATCGATATCAATTTCATTTTTTGCGAAGTTAAAACTGATCGAATTTCCGTGTTCCACATTTCGATTTTATCGATTTTCACGTGATTTCAATTCGAACAGATATTCTCAAGTGAAGGAAAGCAAGCTATTGCGTCCTAAAATATAAATGATTTTTCATATTTTATAAATTTTTCATCTATCTATCTTCTATTTATATAAAAATGAATTGTTGTTTGTTTGTGTTCTTATATCTCAAGTTTGGTAGCTCCGAATTCGATGATTTTTTTTTTGTTGGAAAGGTATTGTTCTGTAGCAGGTTTGTATGTAAAAGAAATGACTTAGTGACCGCTTATTCATTCAAAGTAAGAAATCAAACAAAACAACAATTCTTTATAGAATCGAAACGAAAATTCAGTGTTTATAAATCATGAAAGCTGTTTATGATGAGAAAGGTGGATTTTATTTTTTGGGTGCACCTTGGAGCTACCGGAAACACATTTTTAATTTCACTTATTTTAGAATGTTTTTGGTCAAAAAAAAAAACATTGGCGCTCGCTTTATCGGGAATTGCTGCTTCCTTATTGGAAGGTGGTCGAACTGCACATTCTGCACTGTAGACGGATTCTGGAAAGCGCAGCGGATCACTTTCATTGGCGGATTTTTATTTTATTATTCTCAAACGCTCTTTTGCTTTCCATTTTTTGTTTGTAATCGATCATAAACTTTTCGATCACCTAGAAACCTATCATTTTAAAACAAAAACTGGAAAGCGGAAGCCTTTTTAATACTAAGAAAATACAAATCCGCCAATATAAACGATCCGCCGCGCTTTTCAGAATTGGCCTGTTGAAGTTACCATATTGAACATTCATATAAATGAAACACCCGTCACATATAACATTCCAAAGAATTTGGGAACAGCAAAGGTATTACAACAATGTAAGATTATTGTGTGGGATGAATGCACGTTCGCTCATAAGAAGTCATTGGAAGCTTTGAATATCTTCAAAACAATCAAAATTTATATGGTGGTTTCTTTATATTATTGGCAGGTAATTTTCGACAAACATTGCGCTTAGTTCCACAATCAACTCCAGCGGATGAAATTAATGCATGTTTGAAATCACCTAATTTGTGGAGATATGTCAAAACAATCAGATTGAAAATAAATATGCGTGTCCAATTGCAAAACGATTCATCGGCCGTTCTTTTCAAAGCAGTTGTTGAATATTGGTGATGGCAAAATGCCCATTGACGATGGATTAATAACATTGCCGGAAAATTTATGTGAGATTACCCAAACTAAAGAAGAATTGATTAAAAAAGTTTGTCCAAATATTGGACAGCGATAGAAAGATCTTGCTTGGTTGAGCAAAAGCGCAATATTAGTAGGAAAAAATAAAGATGTTAACAATGTTAATTGGGATATTCAAAATGGAAAAATTGGTGAATAAGTATCATATAAGTCAATCGATTCTCTTATTGACGCAGTGAACTATACAACAGAATTTCTTAATTCACTAGATTTACCAGGAATGCCACCCCATAATTTACGATTAAAAGTCAGTGTGCCAATCATCATGCTTCAGAATATACGTAAATCAAAAAACACTTTGCAACGGAAGTAGACTTGCTGTTAAGCGCTTAATGAATAATGTAATCGAAGCCACAATTTTAAAAGGAAAGTATAAGGGAGAAGACGTTTTTATTCCCCGAATTCTGCTAATTCCATCTGATTTACCATTCAATTTCAAACGGATTCAATTTCCAATCTGCCTTGCTTTTACAATGACAGTCTTTATAAGTGTGTGGCAAAGACTTAGAATACCCAGTATTATCACATGGGCAGTTATATGTTGCATGCTCCAGAGTAGGCAAACCATCAGCGTTATTTAAATATTCCACAAATAGAAAGACAAAAAATATTGTATACCAAAGAGCGTTACAATAGATAAACATTTTGAAGAGTACTTTGAGTTTTTATTAACGACCAGCGAAGCGGTCGCGGGCACCCTAGTATTTTATAAATATTATTCAAGTAAAATAACTTAATTCAACATGGGAAGCATAAAATTGATGCGCAGCACGCTATATTTCAGGATTTTGTTTTAATCAAAAACAATCGAGGTCTGAGTATTGACTGAAAAGTATCATTTTCTGTTAAAAAAAAAATAGGGTAGGATCTTGATGTGGTTGCGAAATTTTAATGTGTGTGCCGTCGACACATCCTATGACGCCAGGAACACTAAATTTATCCATGAAATGTCGTTCCGTTCGACACTACATCAGCATCTTTCCTAGCCAATTGTTGAAAGTTCCCTTCTGCAAAAAAAAAATCAAAACAGGAGCCAGCTGCAATGTGCAGGGAATGGAAGATTTTGCTAGATAGGGCGCAACAGCTTCCAACATAACCCTTTAAAGGCATCTTTACTTAACCGGAAATATGATACAAATCTGAATTAAACAATAAATTTTAATAAAAAACTTTTGTTGAAAATTTCCATTAGGTAGGTACTCACGCTGCATCAGCAATTCATAAGGATTAGAAACGTCTCTCAATGTATGTCTTTTATTTTTCTGTATTGTAAATCTTTTTTTCTCAAGTTCTAAGACCGCAGCAATGAAAACATCACTATTTTCTTTTTAATTATATTAAAAGAAAAAAAAAATGAAAATTGAAGAACGAATATCAATCAGCAAAACAGGTGAAAGCTGTTTTTGATTTCACTTAAAGTGATTTCAAAAAGCTTTCGAAATTATGAAATCGATCGAAATGTGGAACACGGAAAATAAATTCACTCGATTTTCAATTTCGATTTCATTTAAATTTCACGTGATTACTGGAACCTAGCTGATAGCATTTTTTATAAATATACATTATTGTCGTTTTTGATTGGATTTCGGAACAGTACTACTCCTTTTTGATTCCAATCGAATTATTTTCTATTGTTCCGAGACTAATTTTGTGAAATATTTATGTCTGTGTGCGTAAATTGTCTGATATTTATGTATATTTTTCACGTTCAGTCGACAGTCGAGTAAAAATAATTTGACAAATAATCCGATGAAAGGGTTCATATGTATTTGTGTGTTCCAGGTCTACTCCTTTATTAATTCCGGAACAGAAAAATACTCCGAAAACATAACTCGGAACAGCTAAATCGAATTATTTTGAATTAAGTGAAGTCAAAAAGGATTAACTCCGAACCTCCAACCGAAAACGACATTATTTATGTGCATAGATATCAAAAATATTTAATTTTTTTTGAAATCAAGTTTTTTAATAAATTTTATTTTTCAAAAACTTAGTCAATTTTTTAGCACAGACAAAAACGCAGTTTGTAATTAATCGGCATAAGAGTTATTTTCCTGGTTTCTTATAATCACCTATTCTGCAAGTCGTATTCTGTATACCGTACTCGCATTCGAAATAAAACTCGTCTCGTATCAAAATCGTTATTCTTCAAGTCGTATACTGTGATTAGAGGTTTTCGATTTTCTAATGGGACTCTTTCCATCAGACTGCTTTAAAACAAAAAAAACTCTTCTATTGCATCTTAGGTATTTGTGAAAATTAAAAATTACAAAAATTAAATTATTTTTGGTATTTATAATAATAAAACGTATTTTTTACTTGCTCTGGACAAAATTCGAGCTTTTATTAAATCAAACATTATGATGATAAAGAACAGAGAAGTCCGAAGAATTAGTTTTCTTCACTACGTCCGTCAAGTCCGTCAGTGCGTCTGCACTTTCACTGTTCATCGTGCGATATAGTCTAAGCACGTTAAACAATTTCCTTAAAATTTGTTACTGCGATTTGGTATGCGATTCTCTAGAAGTCAAGAGAGTCTAGAGGCGTTATTTTTTCTAGATCGTCTAAGACGGGAATACCATTTAACGATATCGGTTTTGTACAATATTCTCGAAAACGGATATAATAATTTTGATCATCTTGAAGTGATCACCAGAAACTGGTTTGATGTTTAAGCCAAACAAAAAATTACTAAACGAAAAATAAGTATATGAACTATCGTTGTAATTATTTGAATAAATGTAAGTATTTGTTATTACTTTTGACTCTCTTATACTTTCCCATATAATAATGTAACTGAAGGAATAAACTAAAAAGGGCCCTTGTAACTTACAACTCCCAACCATTCCTGTGTTCGCGTGGCGAAAGGAATGAAGTGGACCTACAATTTTATGCCAAATCCGAACGGCTAGTAGAGAAAGCACTTTTTCATGACAAGTTGTACTCTTAAAAGATTTGTCAATTCCTCGGAAAACAGTAGCCCTGAAAAACTTTTTTAAGTAGACGAGGCTGAGATTTGAACCCAGAGCTCGAGCGTGAGTATGGAGTGCCACATCATAGCCATGAAGTACAAAATCAACACACAAAAAACATCGAATTAAAGAATTTGTTGTTGTGTACATTTTTAATTTGAAGCCATTCCAAAACTGTTCTGTGGGATATATCGTTAACTATACCCCTTGAGCTAATATAGCGATTCCGTCGGACCATAGCTTAAATTATTTCCACTAAATGTTTTGATTCAGCAGATGACCTTTCTCTGAATCGATGCTCCAGAACTTTGTGATCTCGAAGACATCTGTGAATTTTTTGAAAAAAATATAATAATGGTCATAATATCCTATTGGGATATCAGGGTAGATTCTTTAAGCTTCCCAACTTCGACCATGAGCTAAGTGGGAGGTCAATTACAATTCAAACGTCTCAAGAGGTTTTATTTGTGTAACAACAAATAAATGGCAGTACTTCTTTTTATTGATGAAAGGAGACATCCATACATGATAACTAGAGTTAGGACGATTACGCAACGGGAAGTAGATTTGGTTTGGAGCCGGTAGTACTAAGACGTGTTTTCTTGTCGGGTTCGATAATTAGTAAAAGGTTATAAGGCCTTATCAGAAAAGCCGATTAGTTTAATTGTGTTGCGTTAAATTTGTCACTTTATTATTGTATGTTTACAATACTAAACAAATAATAAAAATAATAATTCAGTGCTCAATTTAATATTCAGTCCATTCCTTAACTCTGAGTTTCTGTGCATTTTAGTCCGAAGTTCTGTCGATTTCATTCTTTTATATGAACGTGACAAGAATGAATTTTTCGAGCCACTGGATTGGCCAGATGTCAATAAAAGTTTGATTAATTTCAGTATCATTTCTGACTGTTGACCAATTTAAAGCTTGGCTGTCAAAGCAATGGGGACTTACATTTTGGATTCGGACTTACTCATCTTTTGACCGAGTATATAATCGCTGAGATCCCATTTTCCTCAACATGCCAATTATGGAAAATATCACAATTTTTTTATTTTTTCTTGCGACCATTACCAAAGAGCTTACTGGTGTCCAGAGCTCTAAACAACACCTGATTAAGGACACAAACGGATCCCTGCTTATTTCGGATGAGGATCAGCTCATAAGGTGGAGGGATGACTTTTCTGCGGTTTTAAACCGCGTTTTCGCCAGTGAAGTGAACCCTATTCCCACTGACCCACCCGAAGTAACAATTTCCCGAATACGCACCGGACCCCCCAGTAAAGAAGAAATTATCACCGCCATCAAAGCACTGAAGAACAACAAAGCGGTTGGACTTGACGGTATTCCTGCAGGGCTCTTAGGAGCAGCCCCAACAACATCGAGCTAGCTACTGCACCCACTTATTAAGAGAGCTTGGGAAACAGAGAGCTTTCCTGAAGAATGGAAAAAAGGAATGATTGTCAAGCTCCCAAAGAAAGGAGATCTCACACAGTGCGAAAACTGGAGAGGAATATGCCTTCTGCCTGCAGTAGCCAAGATAATAGCAAGGATAGTATTGGACCAAATTAAAGTCCACCTCGAAGACACACTCGACGCCGAACAAGCAGGTTTCCGCACTGGATCTTCCTGTGTGGATCACATCAACACCTTGCGGATCATCATCGATCACCACTTCACATGCTGTTCATCGATTTTGAAAAGGCGTTCGATAGTGTCAATAGCGAATTTATTTGGCTTGCTTTGCGCGGGAGGGGCATCCCAGATAAATTGATTGCTATTATCAAGGCTACATATAATGGATCCAAGTGTCACGTTTTGCACAAAGGTAGGCTGTCAGAGAAGTTTGAAATCCAAAGTGGAGTTAGGCAAGGCTGTATACTGTCACCAATACTGTTCCTGTTGGTGATAAGTGACGTACTGCACGCAGCTTTGTCAAATGGAAATGGAGAAATTTAGTGGACTCTGCAATCTCATCTCAAACATCTGGACTACGCAGACGACGTATGCTTACTCTCTCATAGGATCATGGATCTCCATCAAATGACAACAAGGGTGGAGAGAGAAGCAGAAATCGTAGGGCTTAAGATCAACTCGGCAAAAACTAAAAGGATCAGCTTTGGAACTTCCTCATCAATCCAAGTAAATATTTCTGGACAACCGGTAGAGATGGTAGAGGATTTCCAATACATTGGCAGTATTGTCTCTACGGGTGGCGGAACTGAACTGGACGTAAACAGCCGAATCAGAAAAGCAAAGGCTGCGTTCGGAATGCTGTCCAAAATATGGAGAAACAACTCTTTTAGCTTAAAGACCAAGCTACGACTGTTCCGCTCCAATGTTGAATCCGTTCTGCTTTACGGATGCAGCACTTGGAAAGTCACTGACACTGTCACTAGAAAGCTGCAAACCTTCGTTAATAGATGTCTACGAAACATCTTGAGGATTTTCTGGCCCAATCGTATCTCCAATACCAAACTTCATGCGAGAACGGGTCAGGAGCCCATAGACTCCATTATACGAAGAAGAAAGTGGCAGTGGATTGGGCATACGCTTCGAAAAGGCGATCGGTGCATTGCATCTCAAGCAATGCAGTGGAACCCGCTCACACAGGAGGGAAGACAAGTGGGCCGGCATAGAAGTACATGGCGAAGAACGGTCGAACAGGAATCGGCACGACTGGGGAAAAGTTGGAGAGAGCTGAAATATATTTCAAGAAATCGTACACGATGGCGCGTAGGTGTAGTGGAGGCCCTATGTCCCGTAAAAGAAACATCACGGACGTAATAGGCCCGAGGACCTAAGTAGTAAGTATTTTTCCTTGGGGCCACATTTAATTTTTTATTGGAGTCACATTTCATGTAACCCTTTAGACTTGAATGATGATGATGAATAAAATACATACAAGCTCTAACGATTTATTTATTTATAACCTTCATAGTTTGTACCTCTCCAAAAATCGGCTATATTACCTACTTGTTTTATTATTTTCGTATTTCTCGACATACTACGTGCTAAGATAAGCATATTTCTGCATCAATCCTGCATCGATTTTATCGAAATACATTATAACTAAAAATTCAATTAATTCTTAAAAATAATATTCCACAGCAAATCCCGACTACCCGATTTTATTACAGTACACATACCAGCCGAGGATACAAGCGATGGCAACAGCAGAGATATCGTCGTAGAGATCGAAAACCAAGCTATCACAAAACCATTCATCGGTGGTTATAGGGACAAGCGAACCGGTAGCCCTATAATCTACTCATTCATCATTAAATCAGAATTAATTAATAAAACATTTCAGGCATAGAATATCATGATGCATTCACACTTACTGGGCCCAACTTTCAGAAATTTAAAGTCAACGATCTGGCGACACGAATAACACAGACCAGGGAACTGAAAATGAAATTAAATGTAAGTAACAGGTGCATCCAACTCGCTACAAAGCTCTCTGATCGATCCACGCGGTCCAACGACGATCCTATCTGTATGCAACAATGTAACAAATTATATACTGACCTTGCCAATAATACTTAGGATACAATGGCTGATCAATCAACCCAGTCATTTGGTGATGCTTCCAATATTATTTTTGTGTCTGCTGCTACAGACTTTGTAATCATTCCAAGGAAATATCAGACTTACGCACAAAAAATAAAGCGTGAAGATCGTCTGGCGAAAATTGTGTTAATTCAAAGGAATCTCCGCAGGTACCTTTTGTGGCGCTATATCAAGCGATGTGCAGCGGAATATCGGTAAGAACCTAAGAACTTAACCCTGCCATAGTTAAAAAATTTAAAAGAAAACAAAAGAGCTGAGAAACAAACTTGAATTTATTTCTCTAGGAGCATTGTCGCTGATCGTTTGGAAGTTGAACGCAAGTTCAACGAAACTGAAGTCAAAAAACGTATCTACCGAGAAAATGCAGTCAAAAATTTTCCTCATACCAAAGAAGACTTTGGTTTGTTGTATGCTCACGTAGAGAAATGGAAGCAGGCAGAGGTCAATTTATTTCTTTTTGTTTTTCCGTTGTTTTTGCTTATAATTTTTATTTTTTTATTGTAACCAGATGAAACGGATTGCAAAGATGTATTCAGGTGCACCTAGACTTGCAGAGGTTAATTTACTGTTGGACAAAGAGATTCAACTATTGAATGGAATCGAAAGGCAGCGTACGATTGTTAGGAAAGCTCTTAAAGATTTCCGGGAAAATCAATTGTTAAAGAAAATGGGCGAACCTATTAAGTGGGTGGGATATAAAGGTATTTGATTATATTCTATTTTTCATTCGAGTTATTTTTCTGTTGCTGTTTTTTTTTTCTGATAATATTTCTTAACCTAACTTCTTTTTTAAATATTAATCACAGATAAAGTTATTGAAATGGATCTTATAAGAACACAGCGAGTACGATTTCTAGCAGAAATTTTGAAAGATCTTAAAAAAGAACTTTCTATGGAGAAACGACTAAATCTTCTTAATTCTATTGACAAAATTTTAGAGGATGAAAAAGATTTTCCACAAGTATCAGAGGTAAAACCATCAAATCAATCTTTTTTTTTGTAAATATTCTGAATCCGTTTAAAAACATTCAACATTATTATGCATACGGAATATACTTTTATTCAATCAAATTATAAACAAAATGCACGTCTAGATCACACACCATTTGGCGAGTTATGGAAATACATGACGTAAAAAGACTTAACAGAAGCTCGGATTTGAGATATCCGAGTTCGGAAATTAATACTACAAAATTCGACGACGCGTTAATCGGGGTTTTCACCAGATGAGCGTATAGCTTGGTTTTTCGTTTACTTTTGCCCCGAAAACATTAATTCAAGTAATTACTTTCATAATGAAGATGAAGAAATTTAAATATTAAAATTATTTCTGATTTAACTTTTAAGTTTTAAGTGGAGTGAATGAATACAATTCAATTAAGAAGCACAAGTGAATTGAGGTCACGTGTACAGTTTTATTTCTTACATTCTTTCAACACCTTACTGCAATTCAGAAACAAATTCCACGAACAAAAACACATAGCATGGCAAAATGACGATTTTCCTTTGCTTTTGGAAAGAATACCTCTAATCAAAAACCTCCGATTCGTACGATATTTCAGAGTTTTCCGCTCTGGTGGATACCTAGGGCCTAATGTTAGATTTGATTAAAACCTCGGTTTTTGTTTTTGATACAAAGTCAATACTTACCCTAAGGACCTTAAGCCAAAATTTAATTTTTTTTTTTTTAATAAAGTGTTTTCAAATAAATTATTGAGGTTCTATAGAAATAACATTAGACATTTTAAATTCAATGGGAAGTGAATGAATTGGGGCTTAATATGTTATATTTTTTTTCTACTGAAAAATTTTTCTTTACGTTGGACTTTCATTGCATAGTAAATTCTTTTCTAATAATAATTCTAAGATATATCTATGCACAGTGTAGTGTGGAAATTCAAAACAGTCTAGTATAGAAAAAAAATCTCTTATATAATTTACTTGAAAAGCATTTAGGTATGGTGATGCTTCCACCTTCACAAAAAGATAAGAAAAAACTTAACACAACTTTGAATTCTATACATTATGCTTTGACATTTCAAAACCCACTTACTCACAGTTCACAGTTTGGTAGTAGGTACATTTACGTCCAAAACCAACTGTGGACTCTTTTTGACTACAAGAGTTTCTGTACATCTACTGTAGATCAAGCAAGAGCCTAAAGGGGTGGGAAGATTCTTCAAATTTGATGTACAGCATTTTGTCTGCTTAGGAGAAATTAGAATTTTTGTTTCTGCTCATCTACTAGCAGTTGCCATACAACCAATTTGCTTTTTCAAAATTTCTCGATTTTGATTCAACTCTTACTTTGTGCCTTTTTCTATCGAAAAAAAATTCAATAAACGGGAATATGGCTTTATACATATATTGTTTTGCGAAGATAATTGTAACTGGATTGTCCAATTATGTTAAAATGTTCTCAAATGTACTTCTAAAGAGTACAAATAATTTTTCTTTCCAGAATCTACAAAAACTTAATTTCTTATAAGTTTTACATACCTTCTTAATGCTTTTATGTCTAAGTGCATTCGAATTTTAAAAATTGTGTTTATGAACATACAAACATTTTTTATATTTGAAAAAAAAAATTTCAAATGTTGCTTAAGCAGCTCTCTTTACTGACATTTTAAACGAACCCTCACTTTTAGCTACTAAATAAATTTTACAATCGGTCTCGCATTTATTTTTGGCAATCAGTAAAGGCCTTTAATCCTAGTACTTTTATTGGCTACATGAAATTCGGCCCCAATGAAAAATGTCCCCAACCGAAAAATGAAAAACGGCACCAAATTTGGGACTTTTTTTTATAATGATAAATGGCACCATTTTCAAAATGGAAAAATAGCCCCAATCTTTTGAAAAATGACACCAAACAAAAAATGAAAAATTGTCCGAAAATAAATATAAGAAGCAACAACAACAGAAAAATTACAATCGTAAAAAAAAATTTTTGCGTCGGTTTGGTAGAGCCTTAAAAGTACTTTGACTGGCCCGCTTCACAGTTTCAAGAATTTTAACTCCCTTTTCGGGTTCTCTGTCCCGCTCACGCGACTCCGCTTAGGGTATGCTCAGTCGCAAGGCAGGCACCTATGTTGACAGTCGGTTTGCTATCAAAGTTTTTTTTGAAAAAGTATTTTGGTTTGAGAATAAAAGTTTGGGGCCATTTTTCATAATGAAATTTCACCCCAATATGAAAAATGAAAAAAGGCCACAAAACCATGAAAAATGGCCCCAATTTACAAATTTTTATTTTTTTTTGTTTTTGTTGTTTATGTTTCATATATAAATTTTTGGGCCCATTTTTCGTTTGGGGCCTTATTTCATTGGGGACAAATTTCATGCAGCCAGTTTAAGGCCAGGCGCATATTGAGACGCGTGTGACGTAATCCGAAAAGTGTTACACGACACGATTTAAGAAACGTGTCATGCCGTCCTCCGCATATTGATACCGGGGTCTCGTGTCAAAATACACATTAATTGAAGCAAAAATCGTCTGATATATTGATAATTGAAATAAACTTTAAAAAAAAAAACAAGTAATTTCTAAAAAAGCAAACGATGTTTTATTTTTAAACCCAACGGCAGTAAATCATTTTATTTTTTGACGGACAAAAAAAACAAACACGCGCCGGTCTTGCAAGGAAAACTGTGTTTCGATCACTGTGTTACGCGATTTTCGTAAAACGCGCGTCAGGTCATTTCGTGCCGCTCTATCAATATGCGTTGTTCTATTGATTTATATTGTTCACAAAAACTCGTGCTGTGCTGTGTCGCGTCACTCGCGTCGAAAGCGCTTCAATATGCGCCTAGCCTATAATTGTGTGTCAACCCAGCTGGAAAAATTCCTAGATTCTGGTTTGGGTAAGACCCTAATAAGTCTTCAGTAGGGAAAATCTAAACGAGGAAAACTTGTCAGATACTTGGCAAGCCCTTGCTGGATTTCGGTACCTACCAAAAATTTAGACGAAGGAAACTCGTGAGGCCCTGTCCAGGAATGTCTCTTGTACACCCAAGACAAAAATTTTATAAGCACCATGTACATTTAGCATCATACCACACTTTTTTCTCTCTTTCCTTTGTCTTCTTTTTCATATCACACTTCTAACTATGGGTGTGAGACATCTCTGTATGTATTATAAGATTGTTCAATTAGAAAAAACCTATGTTGTTCTACCTAAGAAGCAAGTAGGTACATAAAATCCTGTACTTGTTATGCAATATGAAATGCAAGTTATTCACTTTTAACATTGAATTTTTGTATATCGAGTTAGCCCAGTGGGTAGCGCATTGGACTGATAAACAGAAGATCGCGGAGAGGCGAAAGGGTTCAAAGTCGCCATGGCCCGTGTTCTAGCCTTTGCTAATTCATGCTAGTGCTTGGCCAGAATTTATGTAAAACTCTCTAGTGCCTTGTCGAAAACTAGATTGTTTTTCTGCGCGGTATATTACTTCAACCTTCAACGGTTTTTTTTAACAAGAGGTATCTTCTTCTTTATCTTAAGAAATTAAATGATTTATTTTCAAGTTATGTAGTCCATTATCGGCTAAACAAATTTGTGTGAAAAGTACCGTTATTTTTGGACCTACAAAAAAAATGAAAAATAGTTACGAAGTAATATCCAAAACCCATTTTATAGCAAGTTTCAAGACAATAGAACAATTCGTTTAGTCTGTAGCCGAACAGACGTACTAACAATATTGCGACGCCCCATCCTTTGCTTCTTCCCTCTCAACGTAATTTTAAGTTTGATCGAAATCTCGAGTTCGATTTTTTTACCGAACGCATATGGCGCTGAGGCGAAATTTTTATCTCCCATGACAAAAAAAAATAGTTTGAGTACTCCGGGATTTTGGGAAGATGATTTTTGATACGATTTGATGATCGTCACATTGGCCAGAGCTATGAATCAGAGAAGCAGTAGGCAAAGTAATACCAATAGTTATAATGTCTCAGGTTTAACACAAGAACTTAATTTTTCTATCCAAAAACAAAAGCAAGGTCGATAATTATTCTAAAGTCACACAACAACGGTAATTTCGTTTAATGTATATTTGGTACCTACATACATAACTATATTTCAAAACGATGCAGGCACTTTTAATCCCATTAAGTGGCAACTTACTCCTTACAAAGTTTAATAAATACTGGTAATTAACAAAATGCCTTAACGTAACATTTTGACAAAAATATTTAACATTTTCAAATCAAAGGATACATTATATTTTTTTTGAAAATCTCAACACTTTTCTTCCAAGTTGCACGACCTCATCGACCGCGAAAAAAATCTCTTGATATTCACAAAACACTGTGATGTGAGCATTTTAAGGCAGCGATTTCTCATTATCTTTTTGGATTTAATTAAATTCAACAAAGAAGGCAAAACTACAAGTAAAGTCTTAATCTGATCATTTATTATTTTATAATGACTCATAATATCCTAATTTATCATTCATAAATTAATATGCAGAGGCTGAAAGGCGTATGTGCGATTGTTGCAAACAAGTTAAATCGATTTCGGAATTTGCTCTAAGGACCCGCCAGAGTACAGTCGACACATGCCAATTGTGTTTTTCTCTCAAGGTAAAACGGATTTTTTGTTTATAAATTTAAAAGTCCATAAGATAACCGCGCCTCGCCGTTAGTCATGGGTCATTAACGTTATGCTTGAAGGAAAGAATCAAACCAATTTTATTTTCAGACTGCAGTTGCTGACAATACAGTTTATAAGGCCATTCTGCGTTCGATCCAGCGTGAAGAACGCAAACACCGATCACTTGCATCCTATGCATTTATCCTTCAAGATGATGATGTTCGATTTATTGTCGATAAAATTTGGCATCGTCATTCGTTCATGAGTAAGGAGAATGACATTAATTATTTGAGGTAAGTAGGTATTCAAATTTCACACATTCTCATCTCTATAGAATGAAATGTATTTAATCTGTATGTAATTAAAAGGCTTCCAAGATGGATTAAAAGCGATGATTGGTCACCATGGAATTGCATATGTTTGACTGAGACCGAAGCAAGAAATCATAATACTCTAAAGGATTTAAGTACTGTGTATGATGAAAAAATGATGCTGGAAATAACAAATAGACATCTTTTGGCAAAAAATGCGTTTAAAAAGCTTCAAGATGTTGAAAATGATTTTGTTGAAAGTGGTCAATGGTGGGAAGCTGGTTTAAAGACGAAGGTTGTTTAAGAATAACCATAACAAAATTTTAAGCACTGATTGTAATGAGTATTATATATGGCATCTATAGCTTTATGTAGGTGGAGTTTTGAATTATTAATAAAGAAATATCTAGTTGTGTGAATCATTTGAAACTTTTATAATTAAGAAGAGAAATTCAACAGTAATTCAGTTTGGGTTTATCTATTATCTTTTTCTTTAAGTGATGTTGATCGTAAACATTTTAATGATTAGATTTTAAAATTTGACAAAAGCATTCCAAACTTATAACTATTAACTTTATTCATTTCGAATATCAAATGAAGATCTGTAAAGATAGTTGGAAAGATAAAACGTAAAACCCAAGACAAATATTAATTCCTGCGAAATTAAGTTATCATTTTATAGTCATAAGCGCAAAAATTATATTTAACAAAGCATTCAGTAAAACGAACAGTTTAATTCACCTTTGTTATTATGTTACTCAAATGAGACTTCAATAGACAATTCCTTCCGCTTTACAGCACGCACACATGCGAATCATTGAGTCAAGTCACTGGGGTGGCATTCTGTATGACAAAAGCGAATAAACGTTCGTGCGAACGATTTCCTTCATATACCTAACTTGAAAAACAAAAAGTTTTGCTGGTGCGTGCTAAAAAAAATCAAACGACAGCTATTACTTATTGTTTTTTGATGTTTAACATCTTAGCTCTTGTGAATAGCATGTTATATGCTCTCGGAAGGAGGAGGCAACTTTCGTAAGAAACTCCGTCCGGTTGAGCGTAATAGAGAAGATGAGACTCCATCCGGTAGCGTAATTAAGCGTAACAATTTGAAAATTATTACAATTTCCAATTTCAATTTTATATCTTTAATAACCAGTTTGTTTAAAAGCTTGAAATTTTCAGGAGTGGTGGCTTTTATTATTTTAGATTTTTGTGAAAAAATTGAACTTCTAACTTACCGATATGCGGAATAAGGAACAGTCAAAGAATACCTCCAGATATTGACTCACTACTATTGACCGCTTTTATCCATTAATTTTTTTTTTCCGAATATCAACAAAAACAGAATTTTTTTGATAACCCATCATTTGTTGTTCAAAAGGGTAGTTATGTGCATTCAAGAGGACACAAGCGTCCACAGGTTTTTCTCAAAATCCACCTCTGTCTACCAACTCCTACTCTCACCTCCACGTGGTGAACATCGGGTGTCTAGTACCTCAGCTGGAGACGGGGTTTAAATCCCCGTGGAAAGCTGTTGGGGACAGCCAACGAGAGAGGGGGGGGAGGAGTGTTCCCACTAAGGCACTTCTCCTTTCATCGAGGCGGCAGCGGACGAATTCTCTAGATGGAATCAACGGTGGCGTCTACAGTTCCAGTTAGGTTGAACTACTTAGTGAACACCTTATATGGGCTACTACGACATATTTGTAGCTCAGGCCTATAAGGAGCGGTTTATCCGGCTCCCTACCCTTGGAGTTATACGAAGGGTCTGGTCCTCCGGGTCGGGGGTTGTGCGTCGGGGTAACTTCCCTACCACGTAAAAAAAAGTTGTTCCGAAACAACAACAAGCCTCGGATATGGATGATTTTAAAGTTGACGACCCCAGCAAACGAAACAAGGACAATGAATTTCGGATCTGCACGTGGAACGTCCTGTCCTTATACAGAACACGTGCAGCCGAACAATTAGTGGAGAACCTGGACAGGCTAAAGGCTGACGTAACAGCCATCCAGGAAGTGCGATGGGATGGAGAGGGCGTACGGAGACTGAAAACGTGTGACATCTACTACGGCGGGTGCTTGAAGGAACAGGGTCAGCGCCTCTTGGGTTGTGGTTTTGTGATAAGGGGAAGACTTAGGCAAGAAGTCTTGGGCTTCCGAAGTGTAAGCGAGCGCCTGGTCACAATCCGCATCAAAGGCAAATTTAAGAACATTTCGCTGATTTGTGTTCACGCCCCCCATGAAAGGAGAGAAGACTCAACCAAAGAAGCATTCTACGATCTCTTGGAGACAACGTATGATATGTGCCCGAAGTACGACGTGAAGATCATTCTTGGTGACTTCAACGCAAGATTCGGAAAGGAGGGCATCTTTGGTTCGATAGTCGGAGGACACAGCCTACACGACGAAACTTCCGGCAACGGACACAGGCTGGCAGACTTTGCGGTGGGGCGAAATGTCATCATCTCAAGCACCTACTTCCCACACCTCAATATACACAAGGGGACTTGGCGGTCGCGTGATCAAGTAACCGTCAACCAAATCGACCACGTTGCGATAGACGCGAGACATGCTTCCAGTATCTTGGACGTCCGAACGTTCCGAGGGGCCAACATTGACTCGGATCACTACCTGGTGGTAGCTAGACTACGTATGCGGTTATCCATGACGCGACAACGCAGAGCAGATGCTGTGAAAAGATTCGATGTCGAGAAGCTTAAATCGCAAGAGACTGCCAGAACTTTTGCAGACCACGTAACTCTTAATCTCTCAGGAGGTCCGCTACCAGCATCAAGTGCAGAGGACCAGTGGGAACACTGTCAACAAGCCATTAGAAGTGCCGCCTCTGATGTGCTGGGTTTCACTAGGCGAATACAACGAAACCCCTGGTTCGATGAGGAGTGCCGGCTAGCGCATGCAGCTAAGGACGAGGCCTACCAGGCAATGCTGCAGACTCGAACAAGAGCTGCTGAGAGAGTGGCCCGGGAGCTCTACGGGCTGAAACGAAAAGAGGAACGCCGACTTCTCAGGAGGAAAAAGAGAGAGCACGAGAAGCGGGCGGTAGAGTCTATTGAGGGTTGTAGCGGTAGGGGAGATGTTCGAAAATTTTATCAGAGGGTGAAGCGATCCACCCAAGGATTCAAGGCTAGAACGGAAGCCTGCCGAGATGAGAGTGGGAATATGGTAGTAGACACACAGTCAGTGCTGAGGATCTGGTAAGAACACTTCTCTAGACTGCTTAATGGCGAAGACAGCCAAGATGCCGCTAATAGGCAGAACGCTCCATTCAACTTGGACGATGATGGCCAAGAGTTCCGTCCACCCGACCTAACCGAAGTTCGGCTGGCGATATCCAAACTTAAGTCGTACAAGGCTGCAGGTGCGGATGGCTTACAAGCCGAACTATTTAAATCAGCGGGAGATGAATTGGCTAGGAGCATACACCAGCTCATCTGCAAAATTTGGTCGGAGGAAAGTATGCCCGATGAATGGAACCTCGGTATAGTGTGCCCCATCCATAAAAAGGGAGATGTTCTGAAATGTACCAACTACAGAGGAATTAGTCTCCTAAACGTCGCTTATAAAATCTTGTCGGCCATCCTGTGTGACCGCTTAAAACCTTTTGTCAACGATCTGATCGGCCCTTATCAGTGCGGTTTTAGGCCAGGCAAGTCAACCGTCGATCAAATGTTCACACTCCGACAGATTTTAGAAAAATCCCGGGAATTCCAGATCGATACACACCACCTTTTTATCGATTTTAAAGTCGCGTATGATAGCGTGAAAAGGGACGAATTATACAGAGCCATGTCGAGTCTCGGCATCCCTGCCAAACTCGTCCGCTTGTGCAGGATGACGATGGAGAAATCTCGCTGCTCCGTCAAAATTGGTAAGAACACCACCGATTCCTTTGATGTTGAGAAAGGATTGAGGCAAGGCGACGCGTTATCATGCAACCTTTTCAACATCGTTCTTGAAGCCATTGTACGCAACGCACATGTCAACACCAGCGGTACAATCTATCAAAAGTCCGTTCAATTGCTTGCATATGCGGATGACATAGACATTGTCGGCAGAACGAAGCGAGCTGTGGCAGGGGCATTTCCGAGCATTGAATCGGAGGCGGCTAGAATGGGATTGGCGGTTAATGAGGACAAGACGAAGTATATGCTGTCATCGAGAGAGGAATCTCAACATCGTCGACTCGGGCAAAATATCACGATGGACAGATACAACTTCGAAGTTGTCAAGGACTTTGTCTACCTGGGCTCCACTATTACATCGCAGAATGACATCAGTGCAGAGATCAAGCGAAGAATTACTCTTGCCAACCGCTGTTTCTTCGGTCTAAGAAGGCATTTAAGTAGTAAGGCCCTCTCTCAGAGAACCAAGGAGACTTTATACAAAACCCTAATCATCCCGGTCCTGCTTTATGGGTCAGAAGCATGGACACTGAAAGATTCGGATAAAAATCTGCTAGGGTGCTTTGAGAGGAAGATTCTTCGTGTGATTTTCGGTCCGGTGTGTATCGAAGGAGTATGGAGGAGAAGATTCAACGACGAGCTATACGGGCTATACAGCGACGTTGACCTGGTCAAAAAGCTGAAAATACAGCGGCTTAGATGGCTGGGGCACGTGGAGCGTATGGACAGCAACGCACCTGCCCGACGAGTCTTCGAATCCAACCCCGATGGGGTACGCAGCAGAGGAAGAACCCGTAACAGGTGGCGCAATCAAGTGAATGACGACATCAAAGCACTCGGTGTGCGCAACTGGAAGCGGCTAGCTAGGGACAGAGCTGGCTGGAGGGGCTTGTTAGTTGAGGCCGAAGCCCATCCTGGGCTGTGAGCGCCATCAAAAGTAAAAGTAAGTAAGTCATTTGTTGTTCTACATACATCATGTACATACGTGCTATTATTAACTTCACAATCAATTTTATAAATTAATCGAAACAAATCAAGCGTGGTTTTTTCATTACCAACCTTCGTCCACCAGTGGGTAATATCCGTATCCATAAAATTTGGTATGCCAACTTTTAGAATTCAATCCGTTTTCTTTTGCTTAAAAAATATAATTTTTAACCGATTTTGTTTCTTTTAAAAAATCATAACTTATGTAGTTATGAATCATGTTAATTGGATCTTCAAGGTTAAGATCTCTTAAAAAAATTGGCACGACTGGATCGCACAATCTTGCTATCATAGCTAACAACTTGAACGTAGCTTAAAATTGACAATGTGCATATGTAGTCATTATGATATCATTTAAAATGTTTTGAAAACAATTCAAAATACAAATTATTACTATATAAATTACTATAAATTTGTTTTTTTTTAATAGCTAAAACAGATAGAGCTCAAAAATAAGTATGCCATCTGATTTTTTCGATAAATATGAATTTATGAAAAAAAAAAATTCAAAAATCGTTAGAGCGGTTTTCTTAAGAATTAATTTTGTATATATAAAAACTCTTGAACATTTGGTATGCCAACTTTAAGAATTCAATAAAATATAATTTTACACAAAATTAAAAAAATATTTCATTAATCGGTTGTCAAGATATTGAATTTTCAAAAAAAAAAAAATTCAATATTTTTTTAAAAATCCAAAAATTATTTTTTCGAAAAATTTTATATGCAAAATTGTTTAGATTGGTAAGAACCTCTTACACAACGAGAGATTTGAAAACCAAGAAATCGGTTCTATGACAGGTACCGTTAATAACCGTTAAGCCTAGTACTCACCTCTCAGTGAAATGAAAAATAAAAGCGGTTTGAAATTCACGTGAATAAGCATTGTGAAACCATAATTAATTATCCACGTGAAATTTCAGTCCTCAGTTTGAAAATTTTTAGTACTAACTTTGAATGAAAAAAAAATATTTGATTTGTCTGATAGCTTAACAGAATCTTGAAATGCTGGAGAAGACTATTTTAAATCCATAGTTTGATTTTTGGCTTGTCGGTAACACTTAATATTTAAAAATAAACCATCATAAGATCTAAAATAATTCTTTAGGATTTTGTATTCAATAATTTCAACTTTTATTTTAATTTATTGACAAATGTCACACTTTTCAACACTTCAATAAATTTTTCCTAGTGGTCATACGTTAGGAAATGAAAATTATAAAATGAAATTAATTTTGAACCGGTTCATATTTCGCTCTCACATTTTGGGTACTCAGCATTCGTTATGAATTTCATCGTTGTGAAATAAATGTCACTTTTGTATAGAAATTTCATTTTCACTTGAACTGAGTACAAGGCTTTATAAAAAAAAATGTCTACCAAAATATAAATTGTAGTAATTATAGTAGCTCGTAATTTTTTTTTTTTTTTTCAAAATCGTTAGAGCCGTTTCTGAAATAAATCAATTTTTGTATACTGGTTGTATGGCAGGTACCGTTATTTTTTGAGCCAAACAAAAATTTCGATTTCCCCTCTAGGGAATCCCATAAGAACCTTAAGTCCAAAGTTTGAAGAAAATCGCTTCAACCAATCATTTTTTTGTTTGACATTGGGGCATATTCATACTACATACTACAGTTTAAGAAATTATAAACTTAAAAAATAGAATCAACATCCGAAAACAACAGAACTTATGTTTAACTTAGACCCAGGTCTAAAATGATTATGAATACGCCCCATTGTGTATTCAAAAGTTGATGAAAAAGTGAAGAACACGATTATATACATTATTATTCGTAAAAACCTCTTGAACAAGTATGTTAGTAGATTTATAGCTTTAAGGTTAACGGGAAAAGTGCTAGGGGGATTTGAATCACATTTCTTTTAATAAAACCGATTTGCATTATAAAAAAAAAAAATAATTAAAGTGTGCAAAAACGTCCATTTAACCACCTTGTGAAGCTTAGAAACTTTGGGTTATTACTGTCCAATCTTTTTGGATGAGGGAAATAATAAAAAGAGAAATAACCTAAATAACCTTATAAGTTTGTAAAAGTTATCGGAAAACGTTGAAAATATTGCGGCTTAGGCCCATAATTTCGACAATTCTTTGTCAATCTTCATAAAAAGAGGTATCAAAAGAAAGATAATAAAATACCTGAGTATGTATGTATACATATCAGGCCGTGAGTACAATAGTGGTCTAACTACAATTTTATCGAAATTGAGTTTTTTTTACGAAAATTGAATCTGTACCTACTAACCCACATTTCTGCATTACAATTTACTAAATTTTCGGCTTCATGCCATAGTTACAGGCCTTTTGTACTTAGGCCAAACACAAAAAAATTAAAAGCTTGATTGCAAGAGTGGCCTATGTACTCGCATATTTGATTTTATTGTCTGAAGCTTGAAGTTAGGACTATTATTTTACTATTTGTTCACAGGGGACATAAATTCAATGTTTTGAACATAGGTGAGTACCCTATAATCTCCCTCGATAAGCCATGAACTTCAGGAGTTTCATACTAAAGTTAAGCTGTTACTGCCAGAACGAAGTGAGTATTACGGGTTATAATCTAATCGGAACTATAAAGTTGATAAGATTAACTATAAAAGTTACTTGTCAGTGGGCATTCATATTTACAAATAAGCGACTAAGATTTTGGGTTAATTAAGAAAAATATTTTCCAAATATTTACATCCCTCAGAGGGGGAAAAAAACATTTAATGTCATGAAAATTTCTCCAATTTGAAACTGGAAAAAAAAACATTTCAAATAGAAAAATCTTTACAGAAGGACTTAAGGTTAACTGGCTCAAAATTCTTGAGCTACAATATTTAAAGACCGACCACTTTTCTTAATATTTTTTAAATATTCTCTTAAGGAAGTTTTTCCATTTCAAAGTATTTTATTTCGAAAACAATAAGTGTAAGCCTAGCAAGCCTCAACCTAAAAACTTTACACCCCGACGGAAGACCTATAAGCGTGGAGAAGAATAAGGATTTGCTGGACCTCATGCCATTTTTACCGTCAATACATCACAATTTTTACACTGATCTTAGAAATAATAATTCAATTGCAAATAGCGCAAAGGCTTTTATGAATCCTAACACTTCTAAAAGTGAAAACAAATGTTAAAATAAGTTAAAATTTAACAAATTTAACAAAAAAACTTAATTAATAAATAAAAAAAAAATTCAAAATAGATAAAAAAAAAATGTTTTATTTACAAACCTTTGGTCTATCTTTTCAATTTTTTAATTTGCTTACATTTTTCCTCTGTGCAATAATGGCCTATCTGACTTTAAAATTAGTTATAACGGTATTTTGAAGGATTATGAATCCAAAATCAATACCCTGTTATTTTTTGAGCATATTGCAAAAATAAAATCAAAGTTATGTTTCTTTGTTTTAAAACTACAAGTGTTTAAAAATAACCTGTTTCTTATTCTTGCTCTACTGACAATAATGAAAAATGCAGTAAGGCCATCACTATTCCACTCACGGCCTTATGAAGCTATCTAAAAAATCGTTTCATTAAAATACGAGTTGCCAACAAAATTTTAATTAAATATCCTCCGACTAAGGTAAAATGTTACACATCATTGCCAATAGACTCGCTCGATTTTTATATTTTTTTTTTAAATATAATGCGGTGTTTTTAGGTGAAACAGACACATACTTACTTAGATTAATTAAAAGATGTTCTTAAACCTAAATCAATCAACAAATATAAACGAAATGCCAGATATATGTACATAGCTTTCAAGATGTCATCCGTTGAAAGTACCCCCAACGAAATTATTTCAAAAAAAAAATCTGAACTCCTTACAAGTACATAAACATAACACAAATCATGCTGAACGTACGAAAAAAATATATTTGCAACGTTTAAGAGTTATATTTGGGATCATTCATTTTGTACTAAAATCATTTTTCTGGGTGCTATACCTCGAAAGCTATGAACATTTTGTTTCGAGGAAAACTGAGTTCTCTGCCTTTTGGTTCTCCAACTTCATGCTCAGATAGGTATCTTGAAATCATTAAAACCGATTTCCAAAATGTTCGGCATTCTTATAGAGCTCTATACTAGCGTTTATTTGGTACTTATTTAATGTATGTACGCACCAAAAATGGTAAATTTTCTTTGTCCTCCCCATACTCGTCTATCGTCTGGCATCTTCAGACAGTTAAAAAGGAAATTTGAACATTTCGCACTTCTTAAGTATGTTCATTTTTATTGGTTATATTCTACTGACGTCATCTTGAGCCTAATACTGAGGTCTTAGTTTACCATTAATGGGTCCTCTCTCTTTCTGATGCACTCTGTTACATTTTTCATGCCACTAATACGATTCAAATAACTGGTTTATTTATAGGTGGGTAGGTACTTTCCCACTCTACAAAAAATAATGTATTTTGATACGTTAAGGATCATCAAACATACGGCACGTCTTCTCGACTCTGGGATATTAATCCAACAATTGAATGAGATAATCTAAAGAATAACCAACAAAAAACCCCAACCAGGCTTTCTTATATGGGAGAATATTCTCTTAATGGAAACAACTTATTATGGTATTATAATCCATTATATTTATTTATCTATAATATCCACTTTGCAACAAGGGTCGAACACAAAATGAATCTTTTATATAATTTTCATATAGAGCAAACCTGTCCCGTTTAATTAAAAAAAATCAATTGTGTCTTTTGCACCCGTTAATATAGCAACTAAAAATATAATCACCCCAATTCTAAATAAAAATTCCCGGGGAAATGCGTCCCTTTTCCCTACTTTCCTTTTCTAAACTATAAATTCGCGGGAATTTTTTCCCTTTTCCTTAATTTAAGCAAACTTCGAATATGAGAAATAATACTACTAGAAAGAAGCTGGCATTTTTAATGTCCAAAAAATCGACAATGTTAATATATATGATGTGAGGAGCATTTTAAATTTGGGAGAACAAATTGGGCTGAATAGCTACTTTTTTATAGGGGTTTTTCCTGTTTATCGGCCTGCATTATTATATTTTTGGTATCGTTTTTAATTTCGTTGCTAAAATTCATTGAGTGATGTGACTAGGCCTGGAGACGCGTCACCGTTATGACGTAATTTAATTTAATAGGTCCGATCCTTTACTTTGTGCACAGAAAATCACAAACTGACAGATCTTGGAGAGCAACGTTAATATATTCTCAAAAATATCATAACTGTGCCAAAGTACGGGAACGCAAATTCAACCAAATTCCGTTTTACCTAATGTGCTGGACAAGTAAGGCACGATGTTTGGCTTTCATTCTTTTGCTCTCAACACATTTTGCTGTGCTGTGATTTTCAGTCCGAAGAAATTTCTCGGACTGAAAATCACAGGTAGGGGAAAT
Source organism: Melangyna quadrimaculata (assembly GCA_949320155.1). Taxonomy (NCBI): domain Eukaryota; kingdom Metazoa; phylum Arthropoda; class Insecta; order Diptera; family Syrphidae; genus Melangyna; species Melangyna quadrimaculata. Next base: position 403,439,529 of record OX439483.1, read on the forward strand.
TATTTACTCTCTCGTGAGCGTTGTTTTTTGTAAAAAACTGTCAAATTATTGAGTAAGGGAACGGCTTTGGACTGAAAATCACACAAATGCACAGAAAATCACAGAAATTTAAAGTAAAGGAACGGACCTAATAATAGGTCTGCATTATTCCCAATGACCGAAACTTTTTTCGTTTGGGTGGTTTAATTTCGAATTTCAATATTTATCAACTATTAATCAAACAATCGCAATAGGGGTAAATATTTGTTTGCGAAAAATAAATTTGATTAGGTTGTCTACATTGCTTTATTTATATGTTATAAAGGATTGTTAAATAAAAATAAAAAAGACTCGATATTATGGGAGATATGAATAAAACAGAGCATAAAATTCAGACCATGTAATCCACATATTGGGGGGTACCGTGAATAAAACTTCTCACGGAATTTTGCTCATCTTTTGAAATTGTAAATGCCCACAATGTTCCACTTTTCCTGGTAGGCTCGAATTGGGCAAATCAAAATGACAACCCAGTTGCCATAGAATATAGCAAATAGAAAATAGCTAATTTAATGATAAATAAAATTTACTACTGCTACTGTTCCCAATTTTCGATGGGAAAAACTCCGTGATAAATTTTATTTACGATAGCCCCCAACAAGTTGAGCACGTGTTCCTGAAATAGCAAGCTAACGTGAACTTTATTCATAGAAATTGAAGCACCTACTCAAACAAATTGGACTTTAAAGTAAGTGGTCCATTTTATTCATACTACCCTAATTCAGTGTTCTATTGTGTTTTGGTTTATGTTTTCAAAATTTAACATTACATTAAAAATAATTACAATACGTTGTTGGTTATTTTTTCTATGCCGCCTCTCTGGTCAAGTGCGGGACCTTCGTTTCAACAACACCTCTCATTTTGTTTCAATTAGTTACTCTTATAATTGATTTAAATTTTCCCTCCAAATACTGCACTCGCTTCAGGAGTTTGTCACTTATACTAAATTCATTGTATGGAACTGGTAGTACCGTGTGACCACCCTTCTCTAGCAAATCAAAGCTCAGCTTTGTTATGCCACTCACTGATCGATGTGGTCCGTGGCATATGTCATGATAATCAACCAACATTATAGCAACTCTGACAAAAAATAGAGAATACCAGTTTAATAATAAACTAAGCAAATAGTTGGAATACTTACTTGATGGAATTTGTATGTTCTTTGCCCAAAGGCAGAGGATTCCTTTTGGCGTCGAATTCACATAAAGCGTCTGAAATTTGGTCCGAAATATTTAGGTTATGAGAATTGAATTTAATTAAAAGTCGACCAAACCTATTAGAAATCCCATTTTAGTATTCACCAGAGGTTGAACATGATTACTCGATGGTAAGAGACTCTTTAATGCGTCCAACATTGCATTGAGTTGAATTTGTTTGGTTTTCGAATGAACAATTTGTAAATCGAATACAGAGCTATCTTCTTTTAAACCGGCAAATTCTTTGTTATTATCTGCTAGGCTCTTTGCAATGCTATTCAAGTTAAGTAACTTCATTTTTGCATTTGGCGTCAGACCGGCCATTTCAGTTGCTAATTGTTCGACGAACTTTTCACTGAAATTAAAATTTGACAAAAATATTGGTTGTTATAAAGTTGGATTCCTCAGCTTTTTGATTTTACCTTAGAACTGAATTTAGATGAGAAGAATCTGCTAGATTAAGTAGTCCCAACGCCCAAACATGATTCAACCAATCATACTTTTTTGTAAAGTCTTCTTTAACTAGGCTTTTAAGAAGTTTTGAGCGAATTTCATCGGTTGCAGTGCTTTGAAAATTCAAGATCGCTGATGTGATAAAGTACGCACTTAAGTCCTGTGGCCGGCATATTTCACAATTGTTTAGTACCCATTGAGTGAGGACTTCCAGGACATCTGTAATAATTATGGAATCGTTTTCTAGATCCTTGTAGACGTTAAACGTTAAAGGTTAAACACTCACCCAAATCTCTGTACTTCAATATTCCCAAGCTTGTCAGCACCGAACCAATAACAGCTGATTTGTCGGTCTTTGGGAGCACCACCTGAATATCTGCGCAGATTTTTGCCGCCAACACAGAATCCTGGAAGTTCAAGCTAGCCATAGCGAACAGTACATCAGCACTCTGCTTGATGTCCAGTGGATCCGTGCTACTGCTTATGTTGTAGGCTAGCGACCGCAACAGCGGTGTGCTGCGTCGCTTGCGCTGCGCTAAGGTGCTCATAACTTTCACCATCTGTGATACACTTATGCTAGCAATAAGTTTTGCAGCCTCATCATCTCCAGCCACACCGAGAACTGTGTTAAGATCATCAGTTCGGAAGCCAGATATGCGTTTGTTACTATTGCTGTTGTTGACTGTGGAGCTTGCAGCAACCCCCAAACCGTTGCCGTTCTTTGGAAAAGTTTTGCCTAAAATTTTGCACACCTTGATGAATCTGGAATCGTTCTCGAATTCTGATAATCGCACACGATTCGCCGAACTCCATTCGGCTAAAATCGAAACGATTTTCAGAGCGTGCTTTCTTGAGATTGTCGTACTGTTCTCCGACACCGATAGCAGTCCATTCACGGTTTTTGCATTTAGTATTCTTTCATCGATATGGTTGAGCTTGGCTGAGCTAGTAGCAGCTCCGGAGATCGTTGCAGCTTGATCAGATGGTTTAGATTCATCTTCCTTTAAGGATTCAAATGCTGCTGCGACAATTCGACCTGGAATTTATTTATTCTAATGAGATTCTTTGAGAAAGTGTTGCAATACTTACTTCGTGGGGCCTTGTCATTTGCGTCTGCGCTTATTGACGCCTCTGAACTTGTCGACGATGTAGTGGAGCCGATGGTAGCGGGTTTAACCGATGAACTGTAGGTACGTCGTAGCCATTGGGTGGTGAATCCACCAGCAATCCTTTGGAGCCCCAACATTTCTGTTAAAAAAAATAGATACAATCAATGCGATGCCGCAAGTTTACATAACCTTTTGTGAGAATTATCTTTTAAGGTGAAATACAATTTGAGATCAAAGAAAGTTAGAATATATTTTGTAGATATATTCAACTTCTTTCATTTATTGTATTTATTAAGTGGAATCATGTAAAAATGTGCAATAATTTACTTTAAATTAAAAAATATATCCAATGAGCTCACGGGTAAGATGTCAAAAGTGGAAAAAAAACTACACCACACAAACTGACAAGTGTGACAGCCAGCTGTCATTGTGGCGCATGTTTACTTCGAAAAATGTGATGAGCGTTCAGGGTTTTGGAAATGTTCTCATATTCGAAAAAAGTGTACACATATCACAAGGTCGATTCACAATGCGACTAGTAATAGCCCTTCCACACTACCCCACTGTGTATTAATACATGTCAAATTGAAAGTGGGAAAGAATTCCACGCGACTGCCAAATTTGTGGGAAAGAAATGACTTTTCATGTTTTGCTTCCACACTTGCTTGTATTAATACATTAGCTTTACCTAAAAAATAGTGTGATAGAATGTGGGATAGAATTAGAACCATTCCTAAAATTATTTATGTATTAACACATGTCAAATCGTGTGGGATAGAATGTCGGGTTGTGTAGGCTGGGCTTTCATATTTTGTTTCCACACTATTCTACATGACTTCTTCCCACTTTTTTGACATGTATTAATACACAGTGGGCTAGTGTGGAAGGCTTTTAAACGCGACGTGAGCGTGACGAGAAATCGTCGTAGTTGTCAAAACGATTTCAAACCATGAAAGTATACCAGGGTATGCACAATGAAGCGTTTCTCGTCGACACGTCACGCCAAAGTTAGGAAAATTAAAAAAAAGACACTCTCGTCGACGTTTCCTTTGTCTTTTTTATGCTTGACAAATCGTTGCATTTGTAGAAATCACTCAAATAATAAAGAAAACATGAGGTACGTGAAAATTAACAAAAACATATATAAATTTTGTTTTACAATGAAAATATATTTAAGGTTAGACCTCACACAACTGCAGCGGAACTACACTTCACGACGCGGCAAAATATTATTTGTATGAAATTGTATGAGCTATATCGCACTAAGCGGCAACTGAACTTCATTAAATTTCATACAAATTATTTTGAATCGCAGTTCCGCTGCAGTGCAGTTCCGCCTAGTGCGGTCTAACCTTTAAGGTTAGACCGCACTAGGCGGAACTGCACTGCAGTGGAACTGTGATTCACAATAATTTGTATGATATTTTATGAAGTTCAGATGCCGCTTATCGCGATATAGCTCATATAATTTCATACAAATAATAGGGGTATTCACGATCCGATGCAACTGGCCTAGTATCATTGTAAAAGTGCAAAAGTGTAAAATCTTACAACACTACAACAACAAAATATACAAGGTGCAATCTTACAACAGTTTCGCACTTTAGCAATACCCGAAACCTATTGCAACAGAAAAATACAACATTGTAAAATTTGTAAATTGTGTTTTTGACAGCTCACTCATTCTTTATTACGTTAAACAGAAACAAAGGTATGTTCATTGGATACATCCAATTTGCTATCTTGATTGTATTGATGTGACGTCGTCATCACAGCATCTTCTTCTTCACTTTCCCCATTGTCTGAAAATTAAATATACCTTTTTGTAGCTTTTTTATGATTTTCGTCATGAATGTTATTTATTGATACCTTCGACCCACATAATTTTTCTGCAGCATCTTCTATTGAAAATTCGGTAATATTTTCTTTTTCCGTTTTTTTTTTGCATCTTTTAATGAACAAAATTTAAATTAAATCAAATTGAAATTTTCAGATATGTTCGAAACAAAAACAAATAACAAATGTCAAACTAATTTTGACATTTGCTTTAGTGTTGCAAGAATATAAGAAAAGTGCGTTCACGATCCACTTAAAAAAAATAAAATTTCGCACTTTTAAGGTTAGACCGCACACAACCGCAGCGGAACTACACTTCACGACGCGGCAAAATATTATTTGTATGAAATTGTATGAGCTATATCGCACTAAGCGGCAACTGAACTTCATACAATTTCATACAAATTATTTTCAATCGCAGTTCCGCTGCAGTGCAGTTCCGCCTAGTGCGGTCTAACCTTTACTAGGCTCGTTGCACCAGATCGTGAATACCCCTAATTTTTTGTCGCGTCGTTAAGTGTAATTACGCTGCAGTTGTGTGCGGTCTAACCTTTATAGATCTATTGTAGTGATGACATTTTTAATTCTTTGAAAATTATTTCCAAAGCGCGAGGAATAGAACACGAAATCAGCTACGGACAAAACAAAACTACTTTATTTAAATATGTAATAATAAAAGTAAATCTAGTTCAATTTGTCCATTATTTTGAACGCATACTGCACAGTAAGAACAAACACAATAAATAATTTAACGCTGTCAAAAAAAAAACTCGTTGTATTGTGAATAGGGCAACGATTTTAAAAATAGAAAAAAATGACAGCGAATCACGTCACGATCTCGTCGCGTTTACACCCCGACTCCACAGGCCACGAACAATGGTCCCAAAAATCCATGTCCAAGCAGTGACATATCCATACAAATCAGATTGTGGATTGGATTGTAGATTGGGTTATGGATATCGTTCATATGGCCTGTGGAGTCGGGGTGTTAAGCCGTAACTACATAGACCTACTTTTGTACAAAAGTGAGATATTAAAATGCTCTCTAAAGCCGTAACTACATAGACCTACTTTTGTACAAAAGTGAGAAATTAAAATGCTCTCTAAAGAAACGTGCTTGCACAAAAACATAAGAAAATTGTTCTGACATGTAAATTAGACCAACATACACGATTTTCCATTATTTTTTTGCAAGCAGGTGCCTTCAGAATACATATTTATTTCTCACGTTTGTACTTTTGTACAAAAGTAGGCCTATGTAGTTAAGGCTTAAAGAACAGTGCTTGCACAAAAACATACGAAAATTGTTCTGACATGTAAGTTAGACCACCATGCACGATTGTCCATTGTTGTTTTGCAAGCAGGTGCCTTCAGAATAAATATTTATTTTTCACTTTTGTACTTTTGTACAAAAGTAGGCCTATGTAGTTAAGGCTTTACTCATCGCTTTGTGAATCAGGCTTAATGCTTTCAAATTATTTTTGTTCAAGTACCTAGGTGATTCCTCGAAAAAATGTGTCTATAGGCGTGTTTTATTGCAAAAGCCATCCATAGTACAGTACGATTTTACATGCATACAAAATACAATATCGCTAGTAGCTCTACAGCCAATAAGAAGCTGAAGTAGAATCCTACTGTGGATAGATTTTTGGCGTTTATTCGAGACTCTATTCTACTTTACCTTCTCATGCAGCCTTATTGGCTGCAGAGCTACAAGCGATGTTGTATTTGATTCATGTAAAATCGTACTGTAATGGATGGCTTTTGCAATAAAACACGGCTTATATTGCACTAAACGGAAACTGAACTTCATACAATTTTATACAACTACTTGTGTAAAGTACAGTCTTATGGTGGATTTACATGTATCTGCATTTGGTTTCTGGAAAAAAAAGGGATGTCAAATACAAAATGTATACTTGTTAGATAAAGAGAAAAAATAAAAATGCAGAAGAACTTCGTTCCTGCATTATAGGAAAGTGCCATAATGCAGAAATGAAGACGAACATGTTCATCTTCCTGATGGTTCTCTTTCACTCGCTTGGCTTTTGTGTATACATCTGTCCTGCTCCACTTTTCTGCATTATGCAGACGAAGATACATGTAAATCCAGCATTAACATTAAAGTTTTTGCACAAAATAAAACAAATTAATTTGTCCCCTTCCACACAAGAAAACTGAATCAGCAATTGGGAGTTTGTAGGTGAAAAAGGCAAAAAGCAAGGAAAGGGACAAAATTCTCCTTGGTCAACGATTTGAAGAGATTTTTATCAAATTTATTCTCACACTATCCGCAATGTGCCTTCAATCAATACACTTTATATGGAAACAGCAAAATTCTGTGGAAATTTTGTTTCTTCGTGTGAAAGGTACAAGAGATTTTTGAGGCAATTAACCCAAGGGCTCCGTTGGCAATAAATTGCCACTTTCATTTACATCCCTTTGAATTTCGCCAATGGAGACGGTTTGCAATATTGCACGGTAAATGGACGCCAATGATTGCTTTTCATCGTCGAGGCAATACATTTTGAATTATTTCCTTTTTGTGCAAATAGAGAGGCAAATTATATTTATATATTGCCACTGAAACCAGAAACATTTTTGAAAATCACATGTAGGACACATTCAGTTGGTGCATCGAAATCAGCGAGTTAAATATATTTGATCCGAGGTCCTACGGAAATGGATATGAGGTTTTCTAGCAATTTGTTTCTTCGTGTGAAAAGGGGCTATCAAACCACAGAACCTTACATGTAAAACCGTTCTCACTATTAAATGTGTTTCCACCTTAATGACATTTTATGCACATTCATCAACCTCAGCCAACTTCACATCACTCAATCACTTTTTTGGTTTTTAAATGGTGACGGCAGCCAAATCATCACTAAAAAAGTTTTTCTATTTTATGTGAAGGAATTTTTTTCGTTTTCCCCAAAAGTTTTTGCTATTTTAATTTCAATCTTGTGATCTATAAAACCCAAAACATTCGCGATTTAATAAAATTTGTGTGTTAAATTAAAAGCAAAACTAGTGAAAATGGTTGACAAATTCATAAGTATGTGGAAAGTGCGTGAATTGGCTGACAAAGTGTAAGTGAAAATGAAAAAAAAAAAACTACAAACTTTCTATTTGATTTATTGGTTATTTGTAATTAGCAATAATTATTATTTGCTAATAACCACAAATAAATTAATTATTACTGTCTAGTTGCTGCACAAAGTCCCTACCCCCAAAGTCCTTAATTGAACCTGAAAGAAAACCTGTGACAGCATCCACAACCAAGACTTGATAAAAAAAAAAATTCTCCATGGTCATGTTTCGAGTTTTTCGTTCCTCTTTTTTTTTTCCAATAATTGCATCACTGAAAAACCTCAGTTTAAATTTAATTAGACAGAAATGCTTTTGTTTATGTTGCAAGCATTTTTCTTCTTCAATTGTTCGTGATTATGGGTGAGGTGGTGGATTTCTGTAAGCACTGGAGCACTCGACTAGCATAACTGGTGCTCGTGCACTTGATCTATGCGAATAGAGAAAAAACGAAAGCAATTTTTTTTTTTGTGATTCTCGGTTCATAAAACCTTGAAAAACAACAAAAAGCTTGGAGGAAAATGAATCTCGACAAACAAAAGACCTGAACGTGAGTGATGGAGTGACGACGACAACGATGAACAAGAAATATCGAAATAATTGTGCAACCATTTACCACTTTTTTTTTATTATGATTTCTTCGTTTTTGCTACTAAATTTCAATTCAAGTGGTTGATAATAAAAAAGTTCGATGGAAATGAGGTGGTCGGCTGCACATGAACGGGAGGGTGGTGGTGGCGGAGATGGAGTGAAAGGTGACAAATTAGTTTAAGTTTTTCTTTTTCTTGCAAAAGAGGAGAGGGTTTAACTGAAATGAAGAATACTACATCCGGACGGATTGGCACATTGGCTGAGTGGATCAAAGGAGCATGATTAAAATTTATAATTATTTAGGAACTAGAGATTCAAATGAGGACGTGAACGTGAGGTGCAGGCATTTTTTGTTTGTTGTCGGTGTGCGGGGGAAACTAGCCAGAAGTTGAAATCACGTACCTACTATTCTAAGCTATTTCTACTTAAGTGTCTCTATGTAATGTTTTGACCCTGTTTTTTTGAACAAAACTAGCTCATGTACAGTCGTGGCCGCCTAATTAAGAACGATATTTGTATAAATGTATAAAATGCATAACTTTTGTTTGGGAAATCCGTTGAGGTTGAGTAGTGGTTTTAATAATAGCCCATGAATAAGCATATAAGCATATTAGTAGGAAAAAAATAAACATTAATTTAACTCTTATTTCGTCTAACAATATAATTAAGAACAGAAACAAAATGTTGTCGTAACATTATAAATTTTAATATGTTAATGTGAATATATTGTAGAAAAACCTTATTTTTTTTCATAGAATCTTGATAGTGGTGTACTCTATCAGATCATAATGTTTTTTTTTTTTTTTACTTTAACCATCCCTTGATGTCTCCCCTCAAGTTCTCGAAAGAAATTAGGCCCGAGCTTTGGACGGTCTAATCTAGCAATCCGTTGAGGACTTCTTGGATCATTATTGTCCTTAAAAACAAATTTTATGGGCATGATTTCAAATGAATAAGACTCCATGTTCCTCAAGTCTTTATAAACTTTCTGGTCAATTCAAGCAATTTTTTCTAACTTATCGACCATAATATGCCAAGTCAATGCACCCTAAACAGATTTCCCATACAAAAGTTATGCATTTTAAAATTTTATAAAAATATCATTCTTAATGGCCACGACTGTATATGGCAATAAAAAAAATAATTGAGGGGTTCGTTAACTAAAAAAAAAATATTCCATTTTTTTAAGGTAGAAAAGGTGGGCGTTGGTTCTAGAAAGTCATCAAATATTCACATGCTTGGTACCAAATTAAACGTAGGTATAGGATCCTCTTTAAACTTGTGTTCTCTGTTAAAATTTTTTAATTTGAATTTAATTAAGAACATACTCAATTACGTACTCAAACTTTAGTAACTAGTCTCTATTCCTGTTTTTTTTTTTGTTATTTAACAGGTAGATAGGTATGTAAACAAAGAAAAAATTAAGGAAGTCTACCCTCGAGCTCAATTTTGGACGCACTGTCAAGTATAGAGATTATTTTTTTAGCCGTATTACCCGAATGTGGAATGCTTTACCCTGCGCTATTTTTCCCTCCCATTATGTTATTTAGATATTTCCTAACTCTCGCACTGTTTTTAAACATTTCCCCCATATTAATAAACAGAGCTATCTGCGAGGTATCATTAACTCGACGATTAGGAGTAAGGTGGTTTAGCGAAGGATTAAATAAGCAAAGTAAATAGGTATACATTTTCATTCTCGAGCTATCCCCAGTAGCGGATCTAGGATTTGGCTATAGGGGAGGCTTGGGAGATCCAGTTTAAGTAATTTAATTTGTGTGTCCTCACATTAATTTTATAATTTATAACAAATAATAAAGTTTAAGGTTAGGTTTAAGGTTTTTTCGTGAAATATATACAAGTTACAAAAAGATAGAGCGTGTTGGGTCTATTTTCAGTTTTAAGTCAAGTTTTTAGAAAATTGCCTCTCCCGCCTAAACGAGGAGAGATACAGCCTCGACTCAACCTACACCCTCTATCTTTTTGTCACACCTAAGGTGAATCAACCTGTATAATCGAAAATTGCGTGTTTTTCGCAATATTAGCTAAATTCCTAGAGAAAATTGTTGTTTCATTTTGGCATGTTAATTGTTAAGCCCCCATCCCTTTTTTTCAATTATCTGTTCAAGCTTTAGCCCAAACTTGAACTTGACAGTACCTAGAGTCAAGCCCCAAAATTTTCTGGAATTAGTCCCAACCACGTTTTTTTTCAATTTTCGTCAAGCCCTAGTCCCGAGCTGTTTTTTTTTTTTGTACCAATTTTCTGTCCTTGTTTCGCAGCCCCGACCTTGTTTTTTGTGAAATTCCCTTCAGTACTAGCCCCAACCTAACTCATTTGGGGCTTAGAAAAAAAAATACATAGCATGTAAATTTCATAGCCCCAATATAAAACTCTTCACGTTGTAACGTATTGATATTTCAATCAATTTTAAGAATCGGTGTGGGCTGTTTAAGGGTAATAAAAGTCCCTTTAGTGCGTGCTTATTATTTTAACTATACATCGGCACTAATTAAAAGGAATTGAAGTAAATGATTTATTCCAATCCGATATATTAGAAAAAATACAGAAAATTAAACGTTATATAGTAATTAATGTAGGTTAGGTATGCATTTTTGTAATAAAGACTAAGTAGTCTTACGGCCAATTTCTTGACAAAGTTCTAAAATTAATTTAAAACTCGATCTAGTAACTCTCGGTTTATCTTTAGAAATTAGTTTTAAAAATATTTAGAACTCGATCATTTCTTCACCTCCAATCATTTTCTGAAAACTCGGTGTAAAATCATTATTGAGTTTTATGGACTTTAGATCTCGGTATATTGTAGCCTTTTTGACATGAATTTCTGACATAAATAAATAAATTAAAAAACACACATTTTTGTTTTGGCGGTAACCTATTTTGGCATACATTTCTATCGTTCTGTCTAATTTCAAATAAATTGTCATTTTCGTTTTAACTTTGTGCCAACTTTGTTTGTATTTTTTTACTCCCTTTTTTTTCGATACTTTTGATGTTTTTCCTGAGAGATTGCAGCAGAGTTTTTGAATTGAATGAAAAATCAAACTATTGTAACTGTGCATGTTTATCACGTGCACAGTTATCAGTGCATCAAAATTGCAATTTTTTGAAAATATAGTTAGTTATAGTAATGGCTTAAATATATTGGAATCTGATATAAGTTCATGGATTAATAAATTGAAACAAAAGAAATCGTGTTTTCAGTTGAACGATTTGAAAAAGAATATAATTTATTTGAAAACACAATTCAAAGCTAATAATTTTATAAGTAAACAAAATTTAATTCTAAAGTATAAAAGAACAAAGTGTTTCTTTTAAGACCCCCACTGAATTAGATTTTGCCAAAGCGTAATCCAAGTGCAGTAACACAAGCGTTGTGCTTCGGCTGATAGAGCCTTGGTCATCACATCAGCTGCCATATCTTTGGTACTAACGTGTTTTAGAATTATTTTGCCTTCATCGATTTTTTCTCTTATAAAATGGTGTTTGACATCATTGTGTTTGGTTCTACCATGATAAGTACTGGTAAGAGCCAAACTTATAGCACTTTGATTGTCACGTCTGATTATTGTCGAGTCTGGTGAATTTGGAATGAGCTCTTTCTGCAACATTTTCAAACAAGCTGCTTCTTGGGCTGCAGCTGCTAGTGCCATATATTCTCCGTCGGTGGTTGAGACAGCATCAGTTAGTTGTTTCTTCGAATTCCAAGAAATAGCACCATTGTTAAGCAAGAAAGTATAGCCGGTTACATAACGTCTTTCATCAGTATCACTTGTCCAGTCAGCATCGCAAAACGCAGATACATTGTTATCACCACTGGTATAAACTAGTTTCATGTCAGCTTTTCCCTTAAGGTACCGTAGAATATGTTTAACTGCTGTCCAGTGTGGTTTCCCAGGATTTTGATTGTATCGGCTGACCGTACTCACAGCAAAGCTGATATCGGGACGAGAAACTTGAGCCGCAAACATTATACTACCAACAGCTTTTCAGCTTCGCTTTGCGGACTCATCTCTTTCGTCAGTTTTGTATTATGATCTAAGGGCGTCTTCACTGGATTACAATCCATCATATTGAAACGCTTAAGAATTTCATTAATGTATAGTTCTTGATCTTATGAAATCATTCCCTTCTTGCGATCTATTTTGGTTTGAATGCCCAAAACAAAACGTGCTTCACCGATGTCCTTCATTTTGAAATTCGATTTTAAGTTGTTCTTTAATTCCAACTTTTGATTTTCGTCATTTGATAAAATAAGGAGATCATCTACGTAAACTGCTACCTATAACATTTTATCTCCAGATATTTTATAATATACGCAAGGATCAACTTTCGTTTTTGACAGACCTAACTTCAAAAGTGCTGCATCCAATTTGTTGTTCCAGGTGCGACTACCTTGCTTGAGACCATACAAGGATTTTTTAAGCTTGCACACCTTTGAACTATTGTCACAAAATCCCTCTGGTTGCAACATAAATATCTCTTCGCTCAGTTCGCCTTGAAGAAATGCACTCACTGCGTCCATCTGATCGATATCCAGGTTATATTTTGCGGCCATTGCAAGTAAAAAACGGATTGAGGTATATCGCACCACAGGGGAGTAAGCTTCCTCATAATCGATACCATGTTTTTGCGCCCAACCTTTAATAACAAGTCGAGCTTTGAATCGGGCAATCTTGCCTGTAGCTTTGTGGTTTTGAAAACCCACTTCTAATCGATTGGCCTCTTCTTGAGCGGAATGTCGGTCAACACCCAAGTCTGATTTTCAATCAATGAGTCATATTCTTCTTTCATTGCTGCTTTCCAAAATCTCGCATCGCTTCGGTTCAACGCCTCTTTAACTATTAATGGATAGTTGTCTTAGCCTGACAAGCTAAATTGTGTCTTGGTTCAGCAACACTGACTTTGGAAATTGGTATCGATGGAGTGTAACTGACATCAATCCCTGAATTTTCATCGATTTCTTCTTCTTCTTCAGAGTAGAATGTTTCAGTTATTGTATCGCAGGCATCTGAATTGGTATCTGAGATTACTATGTTTTGTTCGATGCTGTTGTCATTTTCAACGTTAGTGATATCTTCGACATGAGTTTCGTTCGCATCTATTTCACTAACATCAATAGCTAATCCACCATCATCAACAGCTAATTCGCCAGCATCAACATTTAGCTCGCCAACATTCACATCTAGTTCACCAATATTCCCATCTAATTCAACAACATTCCCCACTGAATTCGATTCATCTGGAAATATATAGAAGTAATAAGTATTATTTGCATCGATTACCTTCTTTTTTCCAGTCGACAGTTCTCAAAAAATATCACATCTCGACTAATGACAATTTCATTTGTATCGGTTTTTTTTTTTAAATTTCAAAAATGCATAAAATCGTTAACTGAAATCTTTTCCTTTAATTCTTTTATTCAACCATAAACATATATTAAGCATGGACTTGGCCCATAACCTGATATAAGTTCATAGATTAATATAATAAATTGAAACAAAAGAATTCGTGTTTTCAGTTGAACGATTTGATTCTTTTTCATCTAATTTATTTGAAAACACAATTCAAAGCTAATAATTTTATAAGTAAACAAAATTTAATTCTAAAGTATAAAAGAAGAAAGTGTTTCTTTTAACAGAATCACTTAATATGAATATACACATAGTGTGAATGTTTTTTTTTGTTAGGTGATTATTTTGCTGCACTTTGCTAATGCATTCGTTCAGCTACGATCTTAAATATCCTAAAAAGAATTTAAACTCTAGAGTGTCGAGATACACCCAATTGCCATAGGTTATCCCGAAATAAAAAAATGAACACAAAAACACAGATGGCTTTGTAACGTTGGCCTCTTTTGGGTTTCTTTCATACGAAAACATAGCATTTTGCGCTCTGGTTGTGCCATGACTTTTTGAGACACAATCAGCTGTTTTTCGTACCTATGTACAATATGTAAATAAATACCAAGATCTTATCCAAATTAAAATCTAAACTTATAAAAATTGTTTTGCCAAAATTTCACCTAACTGATTTATTTGGAATTTATAACATTCCACCGTGTTTGGATATATAAATATGACCTATCTATATATGAAAGCCGAACTACAACCAAAACGGATGAATGCGTTCTCATAAAATCTCGCGTAATTGACTGCATTATAACAGCACTTGTGTTCTTGCCAAATGTATCCGAAACTTAATTCAAACACTGCATTCTTTTTTAATGGCAAACCTAATTTTCTATCAATTTTTTGAAGAAATGAAAACATTCTTAAACCGAGTTCTAAGTTCCTAGACCCTCAATTTGAGGACCAAATAAATCGTAGTTCTATACCAAAGTGAGATTTAAATCAGAGTTCTAAAGCGTTAAAACTTAGTGAAGAAATGAGTTAGAACTCGAATCAAGTTTTAATTTTTCGATAAACCGAGTTTTAGGAGTTCGAACTTTGTCAAGAAATTGGCTGTTATATGTTCATCACATGTGTTCGTAACCAAACCAGTCATAGTGTTAAAATTTTCGTACAACCTGCGATACTATTTTAGACTAAAAAAAGGTGTAGTACAAGTAGTATTTTATTGATATTTTTCAAATAATAACACAAATTATTTCTTTTTTACATATGTATACAGGGAGATTCACCTAAGGTGTGAAATGAAGAGCGTGTAGATTCGAGGCAAGAAACAAATCGTAAGGAAGAAGGCGTTTTTTTTTTTAATTTTATCCATATAAGAAGGTGCTAATTTTGTTTTCAAAATTCAATGTTCTTATTAATTCTGAAAGCCGGTATAAGACTTTTACTTTTAAAAATATTAAAAAAAAAACAACTTCTTGGTAAAACAAGAAAAAAATCTGATAATAATGAATCACCTGCTTTTCAGTGTTTGAGTAAGAATTGATGTGATCACTTTAAAAAAAAAAACAGGACTAGAAGTGAAAAGAATTATAACAAATTTGTTTTCAAAACTTTGATTTTAAAAATTAATGTTTCGAAAACTGTTCTCTAGAACAACTTTATTAAAAAAGAAAATTAAAGAATTCATTTTTGGCATTACAAAAAGATAACATTGCATGCAGGGTAAGTGTTATAGCGCAAAAACTGATAACTGTTACATAAAAAAAATTCCCTGTGCGAGTTGTGTTCTAAGATTGTAACACTTTATTCCCTTTTTCAGCCCTGAAAAGTAATAATATCTAAAAGTTCAGCAAGTTGTTCAAGGTTTAGTATCAAGTACATATTTTAAATAGTTTCCTATCGTGGCTACTCCAAATAATGAGAAAAATAAATGATTCAGAGGAAAAACTCCTTGAGTCCAAGTCCACTCGTACTGATTCCGAACAAAACCCATGAATCTGTGTCATTCTTTTATGTAGTTTTTTGGACCTAAGCCGTTCTTCAGCAGCAATTATTTTTTTTGGTAGAGTCACACATTTCTTAAGATGTACATATTAGTTAGGATGGATTGTTTTCAACATTTTTTGCCAAATCACTGTGTGCAACTCATAGTTTATGCTTAATGGTTTTCTGAACTTATCCTCATCATTTATTAATCGGGAAGCCATCGAAAATTGGTCTTTTTTCACAAAAAAATTATATACCTACCCTAGGGTGTTTCATTTTTCCAAAGTTGTGATTTTCATATGAAATTGGTGCCCTCAGTGGCCAATGAGAGAGGGTCTGTCAGAATTGTGTTTAATAAAGAGTTAAAGTTCTATAGTGACTCGCTAAGATTTTGAACATTATTAGCTTGCCATACTCCTTGTTGCCCTGAAATGCACTGGTGTGAGCAGATGGCAGAAGTAGTTATATGAACTGACCTGGGGTACATGACAATGTCATGGGTTGGGTATGCCTTTTGATACTACATCATCTAAAATATACGACTTATCTTAAGGGGGCGGAAAAACGTTTTTATTGTTTGCTTTCCGTTTGATATCTGTCAGATCGAAACGGTGGATCATCATTAAGCTGATGATAATGGGAATATGACTAAAATTTTAGAAATCAAACCTGCAAGGAAAAAGGAAGTGAAACTATTAAAGGGTAAAAAATAGTTTTAAATAGAAAATACATGATCAATTTCGTTTGGAAGTGGTAAATGATACCACAGAAATAGTAATTGCATATAAAGTTTAACAAACCAGCCAGGAACGAAAAACAAAAACAAATATTATTGATGAAAGTAGAGTATCACAAGAAAGTCTTCACCAAGCGAACAAAAACGGGATTTCCTAGTTCAAATTTGATTAATATAAACAAAATGTTTATCCTCATCATACAAATGTTATACTCATGGTGTAAAGTTTCAATATTTTTCAATTTTGTGAATTAAGTTCTCCCAATAAAAGCGATTAACATTGGAAAATCGTTTTTTTGCCTCTTTTAGAAAAGTTATCAAAGTGTGCAACCCCTAAACATCAACCAATGTTCTTGAAATTTGGCTGAAATATCTTTTTCATCGCAAGGACTCAGGGCGTAAGCGACTTCCGCAAAGATACTACATCTTATTTTTGTCCTTACAAAATGAAACACCCTAACCTACCCATTAAAAATTAGGGACACGAATAGTTGGCGCAAAATCATAACGGATTCTTGTAAGATACTAAATCTAAGTATTTTTCACCATGGAGGTATAGGTGGGAGGGGAACTTTTTAAAAAATACTTAAAAATGAAAATAAATTATTTAAAAAGAACGGAACAATGATAAAGAATAATACATTTTTTTAAAGCTAGAAGTCTGTTCTTTTATTGAGTTTTTGAATCAATTTTTTTCTGTTTATAGTTTTCGAACAAAATATTTTCAAACTCAAACTTGAATAAATATGAACTGATTTTTTCTTTCATAATTGTGGAATTAAATTAGAAATTGCCTTAAATTCCTAATTGGATAAGTGATTTTATTAATTCTTCATCAACCACTGATAACCAGATGACTTTATGTCTTCTATTTTCTTAGAAAACCTAAAATCACGGAAAATACTAATTGTATTATTATTATTATTATTATTATTTATTAACATAAAATTACAAATCCTATGCTAATAGAGATAGAGCTCTAGCTACAAAAGCTTTCCACTCAACATAACTTATTAATTAAATTATATAATCAAATTATTTATATGAAGGTATTTTTCTATTTTTAATATATTTTCGACATTAATTGTATTAAGAAAAGAGTAAATATTTTGGTCGGTTTTTAAAACAGCATTAATTTTTTTGGAGATTCCGCATGATGATAAGCCTAGTACATGTGACATATTCAAGGTGTTGTTGCAGGATGGGCAGAGAGGTGGACTTTCTTTCTTTAACAGGTGCTGGTGAGTTAAGATACTGTGTCCTAAGCGAAGTCGGATGAATTTTGATATTGTTGTTCTGGAGAGTGATGATGGGTAGATTGGAGCGCATCGATCAGTGTTTATCTTTGCATAATGATTTTCGTAACTATTCCAGCTAAGAATTTTGTTCTTTTTAAGTAGTTGATCGACATATCTTTGAAAGTCGTTCTTTGAAAATGTATCGAACGTAAATACAGGTGTTTGGTTGCAGAGTCTTGCAGCTTTGTCGGCATATTCATTGCCTGGTATACCGATATGACTGGGTACCCACATTAGTTTCAATTTTGTCGGGTATTTTATGAGCAAAACTCTTATATTGTTAATTAGATTGTTGTTGTTGTTGTTTGGATTGAGGATTGATTTGAGCACCGATAGACTGTCGGAGCAAATTACTGCCTTAGAAGTGAATTGCAGGACAGTTTTAGCAGCTTCAAAGATGGCTAGTGCTTCAGAAGTAAAGATTGAAGAGAATTCCCATAAAATTCCAGCCCTTAACAAAGTACCGTCTTCTTGAGTTACTGCAAATGAAGTATTTAAAGTTGTTTTAGACCCATCCGTGAAGACAGGAATCCAGCCTTCTTGTTTTAGCTTTTCCATGACTTCAGCGAAAATGGAATGATAGACTCTGTTGTTTGTGTTGTCTTTATTGTACAATGATAGCGTAAGTTCAAACGAGTTTGAGTTTATGTTCCACGGTGGGAAGGTTGAGGTGGCATTTCCTTTGACACGCTTATATGGTGAACCCATTTGTTTTGCAGTTGACAAAACTTTAGCAATTGTAGATGGAAGCCGCATATTCTTTTTCAAGTTGGAAGTTGTGTCGATATCTTTATCAATGACGGAGTTGTTGGAGAATAAAAGCTTTGCTAGTATTTTTATCAAGCTTTCTGATTGACGCTGTTCCAAAGTAGGAAGTCCAGCCTCTGCCATGATGTTGTCTATTCTTGTTGTACGATAGGCGTTGATACTCCTTCTTGCAGATTGATGATATGATGATTTGAGAACATTAAGAGTTGAGATTGGACATTTGCCATAAATATAAAAACCATAATCGATTTTACTTAAAACTAAAGATTTAGTAATATTGCATAGTGTATTAATATGAACATTTAATTTATTGTTGGATAAATAACTGATAATATTACTTCTTGCAGCTAGGCTCTTTTTTAGATTTATACAGTGAGGTTTCCAATTATACTTATTATTAAATCTTAATCCTAAAATATCAAGTTATCTACGCTTTCAATATTTACATTATTAATGGCAAGTTCAAGTGTAGGACATGATAATTTACGACATATATGTAGGGTTTTACATTTGTTAAGTGAGAGCTTAGCACCTGAATTATTACACCATTCTAAAATATCTTTAACAATTTTTGAAAATGTATTTTTTGCTTTCTCTAAATCGTTGAGCTTACACATGATAAAAATATCATCAGCGTAAACGCAATGATCAAGAAGTTTATATTTTTCAATCATGACACTGATCTCATTAAAAGCCATTAAGAATAGCACCACTGATAATGGTGATCCTTGTGGGATACCATTATTCAATGGTTTAGCTGTGGAAAAGGAATTATTTACCCTAACGGATATTTTGCGATTTGATAAAAATGATTTAATGAATGAGTATATTTTAGGACCAATGCCCCAATTAATTAATTTATTTAATACCAAATGGATACCTATGCGGTCGAAAGCATTCTCAAAATCTAATGAAAGTAGCGATATGTGGTTACGGGATGATAAAGCTTTAGATATGTAATGGTCGATGTGTAGCAAAGCATCGGGACAGCCTCTCTTAGATTTAAAAGCCACTTGGTTGGTGCTAATTAATTTTTTGGTTTCTAAAAACCAAAAAAGGCGTTTAGCAATAATTTTTTCTAAGACCTTTGACATACAAGGAATTAATGAAATGGGACGATACCCTTCTATAGAGTCTATTGGTTTGTTGGGTTTTGGTAGGGGAATGACATTGGCTATTTTCCAAGTCTGTGGGATGATTCCTGTATTTAGTATTTCGTTATATAAAGTAAGAAGTCTCGTTTTAACAGCTGGTGGTAAATTTTTAATCATGGGATATGAGATACGGTCTCTACTTGGGGTTTTTCCTTTTAAAGTACTGAGACAACTTTCTAATTCTATAAAAGTTATAGCACCTTCTATTTGCTTCGCTGCTATGTTTCCAGTGGTTTGTGGAGGATAACAAGAAAGGCTATTTGTTTTAAAGTTATTAAAAGATGTTGAAAAGTTATTGTCATTTGAGAGGTTAGACCAAGAATATGCAAAGAAGTTGCCGATATCTAAAGATGAAGATATTGGTCCTGAGGGTGTTTTAATACATCTGATTGAGCGGGGAACAAAATTGCCGGTTAGACATCGGATGTTATGCCAAATTTTTGCGGTGGAGGAGTTTGGATTGATAGTTGATGTGAAATTTGTTAATGATTTTGCTTTGCTAATTTTCATTTCTCTGCGGAATAAAGCATTTGATTTTTTGTAAGCAATAAGGTTAGCTTGCGAGGGATGCTTTTTAAAGGATCTCCAAGCTTTCATTTTTTGGTCTCTCAAACATTTTAAAACGGAGTTCCACCAAGGAACTGTTTTTTTTTGTAGCGAAAGGTGCACTTTGAGGAATGGAGAAGTTGGCTGCGGAACGAATTGCTTTTTGTAGTAAAGCAGCTTCTTTGTTAATGTTTGGCGATGGATTATTATTTTGTAAATGGTTTTTGATAGCAAGTTGAAAGGAGTCCCAGTTAGCTAAATCGGTTTTGAATTTAGGGTTGGGGAGAAATACGGATTTGTTGGGTGTAATTTGTATTTGTATGAAAATAGGAAAGTGGTCGCTGTTATGGAGGTCCTCTAATGTGTTCCAAGATGTAATTGGATAAAGTATTGGTGAGCAGCAAGATATATCGATATGCGTGAAGGTGTTGTGAGTTGAGAAATGTGTCGGCGAGCCGTCATACAAAATAGTTAGGTCGTTATTAAATAGGAAGTTTTCGATTACGCTACCGCGGTGGTTTGTAGTTGGAGAACCCCAAAGAACATTCCAGGAGTTTACATCTCCACAAAATAAAATAGGTGTGTGTATTTGGCTTATTATATTTTCAAGATCAGACTGAGAAAATGTCTGTTTTGGCAAAATATAAATAGTTACAACAGTAAATTTAATCCTTAAATTAATTTCTATGGCGAGAGTTAAAATGTTAGAATTAATGTTGATTATTAAGTGGGGAATATTTTTCTTAATTAATATGGCTATACCTTGTTTGCCTGTTAGGTTTTGAGGAGTGTTGAGAAAATACCCGGAATAGGATTTGGGAATTATGGGGGTAGATTGATACGCACAATGTGTCTCTTGTAGAGATATGAAACATGGCGATCTTTCTTTTATTAATATATTGAGCTCGTCGAAGTTGTTTATATAGCCTTGTATATTCCACTGGAGAGCTTTAAAATAGTTTTGAGGTTGTACAAAATGTTGGGTTGTTATTTTAGGGTGATCGGATTTATTATGACTCCGCTGCCTGGAAGTTGAAGCATTGAGGCTCCCTAAGGAGCCTAAATGATTCAACCTCAAAACAGCAGAGTCAGGGTTTTGTGAAAGATTGTTATTGTTATATGGATTCATCATCGCTTTCGATGGTTTGGACAAAATAGTTGTTGTTTTTAAGAAGAGTTTGAGTGGCATTAGAGATAGGTGAACTAGGGATCATAGAGATCTGAGAAGTTTCGGAAGTTGTTATTGTGTTTGAAATGGGATTTATATTGGCATTAATTGTGTTTGTATTGTTATTTAAGGAAGAAGTTTTAAGTTGAGTATTGTTTTCTTGATGATTGATTGTATTTGTATTGTTATTTAATGATGAAGGTTTAATTTGAGTATTTTTTTCTTGAGGATTGATTGGAGTGATAGTTGCATTATTTATTGCAGTGGAAGAGCTTTGTTGTTGTGATGTTGATGCCTCTGACGGAGGTAAGGTTTTGTTTCTGGTGTTATTATTTACATTTGACATGGAGATTGAATTTGTACTATTGCTTTGAGTGGATTGAGATGTGTTTGTGTTGGAAGACAGTGGTTTAGTTGAATTTTGGTTAGCTATTTCGGAGTATGAGATTTGATTGAGGTTAGATTGTATGGGGTTTTGTTCTTTATACAAACGCTTGGCTTCAGCGATACTACACTTATTTTTGGTTTTTATTTTCAAAATTTCCTTCATTTGGATAAATGTAGGACAGTCTTTTGAGTCAGATGAGTGGGGGGCAAGGCAATTAGCACACATTTTTCTAGTACACGCGGTATCATTATGAGGTGGTAGATTACATACGTTGCACATTGGATTTCTGTTGCATTTTTTTTTCGTATGACCCAGAATTTGACAAATTTGACAGCGCATGGGATTAGGGTAATATTCAGACACTCTGGCCTTGTACCAACCTATTTCCACGGTATCGGGAGGCTGGAAAGAATCAAAAGTAAAAATCATTAAACCGGTTGGCTTAAAGATTGGCTCAGGTTCGGCTTCAACTTTTTTTGTGAATTTGTAGACTCCTGTTACATTTTGAGATTTCATTTCCGAGATTATTTCGGATTCAGGGACGTTTATTAGACACGGAGCATGAACAACGCCTTTAGAGGCATTTAGTTGGCTGTGTAATGTGATTGAAACCGGGCATAACCCTGAAAGATTTGTGGTGGCTATAAATTTGTCCGCAATTTGTTGGTTTTTGGTCAAAATCAGAATATTGCCATCACGCAGTTGTGTGATTTGCTCATATTCTTTGCTAATTGAGTCAATAGCTTTTGTGAGCGCGAAAATACTAACTTTCGTTAGTAGTTGGTCCACGTGTTTTGGAGCAATAACGATAAATCTTGGGTTCTTGTAAAGTGTTTTTTTGGGAAGTATAGGGAAATCTTCAAAACGGGTATTATTTGATCTTTTGTTTTTTTTGGCACTGGGTTCCGACAGCGAGACTTCCGAAAGTCCGCCAAAACGGCCCCCAGGTTTCATTTTAGCCCCTGGGGCCATGCGGTTTTGATGGAGAAACAATACACTCGCGATAGAGTAAAACTATGCACTTGAATGTGTATGAGTAAGGGAGAAAGAAAATAAATGTTTGTATTGAATAAATTTAAATACTAAAGTATTTTTTTTTTTGAGAGAAAGCAGTCGAGTAGACAGAGATGCGTACAGCACGAAAGCTAGTGGGTGACAATCATTTTGTTTATTAAATTGATCGTCCTGCCTATAATGAAAGAGATAGACCCCATGGTGAAAAATACTTGTTTTTGGCCCCGCTACAAGAATCCGTTATTTTTTTGTCGCCAAATATTCCCACCCCGGATTTATAATATATCATTTTTTGTGGAAAACTACAAATTTTCAATGGCTTCCCGATTTAGTTTTTCCCACGTGCGAATCAAAATAAAGGATGAGGATAAGTTTAGAAAACCATTAAGTAAATACATATGCCTTTGCACACAGAGCTTTGGCAAAAAATGCTTAAAACGATCCACCCTAATGTACATAGAATATCATACAATTACTCACAAAACGTAACAAGATGTTTTTTTAAATTTTGAAATCCAATTCTTTCTTGCACCCAAAAAATAATTACCCACGGTCAGGTTTTTTTTTAAATAATGATGATGAAAATTTAAATATTAAAATTTCTTCTGTCATACCTTTTCGAAACACATTAATTTCTGGAGGTCACTTGTACTTTTTAGATGAATTATGGGTTAATTATTATTGATTTATATTAGCATCGAAGCAAATTTAATTGATAAGGAATTGAAAATAACATCATTTACTGAACCGCACTATAACGAATCATTGCAAATAGCTTTTCCTCATACAAGAAAATAGTCACCATTTTGGTACCGCATTTTATCAGATTTTCCACAGATAAAAGTAAACATGGAAACATAAAAACGGCAATTGACAACACCTTTCCTCCCTAAGTACAATTATTTGTTCTCAAAATCTATAAAAAAGCATAAATCCTCGAAGCTTCCTACCTAAAACTAAAGAAAAAGCCTCACCGTAGCAAAAATGGGAGTTTTTCACAAAAACTTGAATTCGGGGCACGAATACATAGCGCAAAATAATAACCGTTTCTTGTAGAGGGTCAAAATATGAGTATTTTTAGTATGAGAGGGGGTCTACTGCCTCGCGTTTAGACGGGTGGCCAATTAAAAAAAAAAATTATTCGAAACACATAAAAAGTTTGCGTGAATTTTAATTTTCTTAGAAACTAGAAGACATAAAGGCATCTGATTTTCAGTGTTGCATTAAGAATTAATAGAACCAATGACAAATTATGCCAATTTAATACCTTATTTCATAATTTAAAAGAAGTTGGTTTAAATTTTATTTCAGTTTCGAGAACTATATGCGCGAGTTCACATTGAACGACAAGTCGATCAACTTGAGTCGATTTGCTAGCGGTCGCATTCAACGAACGTCACATCAAATTCATTTTTGTAATTAAATTTTCAAAAACCAAACATGGTGTAGATTTTGCTTTTTGCCCCAGTTTCAGCGTATTATTTTAATTTTTTTCCACAGCCATTTTATGGATTTCTATTTAAAAATTAAAAAAAAAAAACACTAAAATCGAAATTTTCAGATATATCAGTCGTTCAAATGGCGTTCACATTAACCGAGTAAAATATGAAAAATATCAGTCACTAAACCGGTGCTTACATTACAAAATATGTGATGTTTCGAAACGTGTTGATGAAGGTGTCGTTAAATGTGATCCCCCTTATTGATAACAGATTTCGATTCAAAAATAAAATAAAATGTGATTTGGAAAAAATTGATAAAAACGCCCCACCTTAATTTACGAACAGTGTAAAAGCAAACATAGCAAAAGGATTTTTGTTTTATTCGAAGAATAAGTTATATGTTAAAGGTTTTACTAACTTTCGAAAAATTGACACTGCATCTGTTCAACTTTAAACAGTTTATTTATAATACGAACAATACGGGCCAATCATTGTAGATGTTTTTGGTTAAATTACTTTAAAGTGTGCATTTATTATAGAATCTAATCATTTTTAATACTTCGTTTGCCAAACTCATGGCTAAGAGCTATGTTTGTCTCATATGTTCTCGAAAATTATTGCTTAATTGCAAAGCGAACATTACCCAATCTTTATAAAATTTTACCAATATAAACCTTTTCATAGACTTTAACACTCTTTATACATACATCAAGTACATCACGATGACTTTTATTAATATATTTTTAGATTTTACTGTTTTTAAATGATTCTACAATCACAGTTAAGATAAGATATTCCAGATTATATCTATTTGATTGGTATTGACGGCTGTGACGATGAAGGGACGCGACGTGCAGTGACGAACAAGTGTGTAAAATAAGCTAGCTAATTAATTGTTTTCGCAAGTTTTGTTTTTGTCTGTTGTTTCCCCATCGACATCCCGCACTTTGTTTGGATTGGCCCAACGAACGGTGCGCCGCCACCGCACCGTGATGTTTGTCTAGCTCGTAACACATTATATGAGTTGTTGTATTGAAAATGTGCCAACTCTAGCTCAGTGGAATAATTTCTCTGTTTTGACCTTCGTTCTTAGGAGTTTATTAGTGTCATAAGCTTCTTATAACTGTGGTGCTAAGGTCGTTTACATACCATAATTTTGATAAAATAACTAGTATGTACATATGTGGAAAGAATTTATATTTCATAAAGCTGACAATTAAATTTTCATATTATATAAAATACTTTGATAATACTTATCACCTGCATTACCAAGTTACTCCAATCCACACATATTTTAATACCACTTTGTTAGGTTTTTTCTAACCTGAAACTTTAATCGACATATTAGTATTAGTGTGTTTATTATTTTATGTCTAATTTAGCTTGTATGTTGATCTAAAAGCAATTGAAAATAATTTGTATGTGTGAATTAGATTGTTTATTTTGTTGAAGCAGAAACATTTCTATTTATTATTATATGTACTTGCTCGTATAATTATTTTTTTTTTAAGTACATAGTACATTGGCATTCTAAAGTGTTTAAGAGGTTTATGGAATTCCAATTTCGCCATAAACTTGCTGAACATTAATTCCTGCTTTTTGGCGTTAGGAGTCTTTTTCGTTACAGCACATTCTATTCTTAGCGTCCCAATTATGGAATAAAGATAGTCGTTGTTGCCTAGCATAAGCTTATTCTTTAATCTAATTTTTTGAAAAAAACGGATCTTTAGAAAGTTTTTGGCAGAGAATTTCTAGGTTTCACATAGTTTCATGTTTAAGCACCTTAGTTGGTATTGGGAAATGACGGCCATTAGGTCTGGAATGCGACGATTTTTGCCATTTAACTCGTTGGGTATGTGGACACGAAACAAATTTTATTTGGGAATGATTTTATAGGTCCTCAGATCCTTCGAGGACAGTCTCTCTAGTTCTTGCTAGGCTAGGGCAATCACCAAGAAAGTGATATTAAGCACTCCTCCGCCTCTTCTTCCTGACACCCATTACATAAGTCAGATGAGCTGATGCCCATTCTGTTTAAGTAGGTTCCAATTGAGTTGTGACAACCAAGAGGGATAGTTGAGGCCTGCTTAGCGTAAATATTCTGGTTTTTTCTTTGAAATATCCTGCCAAAGATATCTCGAAACCCAACAAGTGTCAATTTGTGACCACCTGTCGTTTGCTGGTTTAAAAAAGCTCTGCTTATTTCGGCTTTTTTTCTACCATCAGTGGAATAAGTACTGATAATTCGGTTAGGATCAATGGATGTCCCGTACTTCCCTTATTATTCCGGTATTTCATTTCCATGTATATCACCGTGTAATTAACTATGTTTGTTGCGCTGAGTTATCTTATCTCACTGAGACAACAGTTTACCAGTTTGGACTTTGCGACAACTGAGGAAATGGCTTTGATGGCCGCCTGGCTATCTATAAAAATATCAATTTTCTTGTTTGCTGGTTCAGATGTGGCAAGATTTCTTCAGGTCTCACAAACGGAAGCTAATTGAACTATTAAAGAGTGGGTTTTCTGAAAAGATGTCTGACCCTACCCTTTCGCCCTTTTTAGAACCGTCCGTGAAAACAGATACATGATTTATATTAATGAACATCAGATTAAAATACATGAATGTTGTGGTGTCATTTAGTCTGCTTAAATGTCTATTTCAATAAAGTTTAAAATCATCTATGACCAAAAATGTCCCTTTTCCAACAATTGCGTATCGGAAAGAACTATTGGCTGCCAACTCTTTTGTAAAAAGAAAGAGTGGGACTAGTGAAAGAAAAGCTTTTAGAGCTGCACTGGTTGTCTTGATTTTACTTGAAATGAACGCAATACATTTTATGACGTCATCAAAATTGATAAAAATTTTAATTTACTTCTATGTATGGAGACAGGCTAAGGTTAGGTCGAATTGGCTGCCACCAGAAATACTCACACACTTAGACCATAAGTTGGTCCGTTGCGATACGTGAATCTAGAGTATTTCTCCCCAACTCGCTAATACCAGTTGAAGCTTCTTATGAAGCGCTTTAGACTACTAATGTCTATGTTTGTTAGATCACTTGGATCATTGTAGAAGAAGTATTCCAAATGGGGCCTACCTCTTTCGGATAGGGCAGCTCATGTGCAAGGAAGATGAATAATAGATTCATCCTCTTCTTAGTCCATATTGCATCTACAGAAATCATTTAAAAATACTCCAAACCGCTATGCGTGCTAATCTATAAGACAGTGTCCAGTTATGACATCAATTACGGAGCTGAAGATGTCGCCATGTGATGTTGTTCCACCTAAGGATTTTTCTCCTTATATCATCATACTTCAGAATAAGTTTACGTATAGCGTAGGTATACAGAGCTGTAAACTTTCAAGTACAAGTACCAGTCAAGTACCAAGTACCTTGGACTTGTACTTGTACTTGAAAAAACAAGTACAAGGTACTTGGTACTTGAAAATCACCAACTACAAGTACTTTTTCAAGTACTTTCATCTAAGTACATTTACTGGGAACTGTAGAACTGCCCAGTACATTTTCAAGTACTTTTCAAGTACAAGTACATTCAAGTACAAGTTCATTTTCAAGTATTACTAAAGTTCAAGTCTATTTTAAAAACTGTTTGATTCGCGTATGAAATTGAATGAACATATTTTAAATTTTATGAAGCAAATTATGTTATTTAAGTATAACATATTTACCTAACCGAGGCCGAGGGTTTGAAATGCGAATAAAACTAGAATGATTTGTACAAGTCTATTTAATAAAATTGATCAAATTTGTACGTAAGTGGACATTTTTGTCAGTAATAAACCTAGTATTTTGTATTTACTCAATTACCAGTCTGTAAGTCAGTAAAACTAAAAACTGTTTTTTTTTCATTTAATTTTATTTTTTAATGTATCAGTGAATTCATATAACAATTTGCTCAAAATGATGGTCTGAAAGAGCACTACGCCTTTGGTGTTTACTAGACTTGCAAAAGAAAACAGTCGTTCCACAGGTCCTGATGACGTTAACGGAGAGTTCAGTTGTAAAGAAACTTTTTTAAGTATTGGATATTTGTCAAATGATGTTTATGTCATTCCTACTCCTACATTTTGTTTAACTCGCGTTTCAAGCCCTCGGCCTTGGTTAGGTAAATATGTTATACATAAATAACATAATTTGCTTCATAAAATATCAAATATTTTCATAACATTTCATACGCGACTCAAATATTGTTTAAAATAGACTTGTACTTACAAAATACTTGAAAATGGACTTGTACTTAAAAAAGTACTTGAAAATGTACTGGGCAGTATTACAGTACCCAGTAAATGTACTTAGATGAAAGTTCTTGAAAAAGTACTTGTACTTGGAGATTTTCAAGTACTAAGTACCTTGTACTTGTTTTTTCAAGTACAAGTACAAGGTACTTGGTACTTGAAAAGTACTTGAGTACAAATGTACTTCAGTACTTTACAACTCTGAGGTATACCAATATCTACGCTGTCTGGTAGAATAGGTAGTTTTATTCCACTTTCCATCGGATATTCGCAGAATCAAGCTGCTAGTTGGTCAAAGCCTACGCTTAATGTAAATACAAAAATCAATTTGATTATGCTTGACCTCGATTGTCCTTTAAATTATGGATTGATCTATCTTAAATCTAATCGTAAATGAAAAAAGTTTGAATTACTAACAAAAATGTTATTAAGAACACAAGTGGCAATGGCACAGTGTTGGACTGCTAAGCTTGAGGTGTGGATTTGAGACCTAGGCAGTATTCTATTCTTTTTCTTTTCCACTTTCAACTGGATGTCACCCATGGAACTTCATGAGATAATTAACACCTAATTACGCAATACACTGTGACAACAAAAATTCTTTCCTGTCCTTCTATTCTTTATAACGTGCAGCGCAATTCAGGTTGCATTTAAAAGACTTTAGGTCTTAGAGGCAAGCCTTTGACACTGTAGGCATCGATCGATGCTGACAAACTGTATTGATATCATGCTTCAAACGAGGCTTGTAAATGTGGAAATGGGTGAAAGCAAGCTTAAAGTTAGGATGTATGTACCCCCTCCTTTAGAAGGTAGCTGTGGACTTTGTCAACCCACTTAAGACAGATGTTTTTGTTTACGAGAAAACCCACAAATCCAAATATAAAACCCTCCACCATAAATGGGACACCGCTGCATATCACAGGCAAGGCAAAATATCTTGATCTGGCATTTTTTTTTAATAAGTTAACCCACGCCACACAGATACCGCACGCACTGGGGTCCAATTTAACCGAGTACGACGGTAATTACGATTGCAAGTCATATCAGCACTTATTTAAATTATTTGATGTTAAAGTAATAATAACTGATCGTAAAGTAAAATGGAAAGAAAACATTTAAGAAAGATAGAAGAAAGCGTCAATAGCATTCTGATTCTACACTTGCAGTAGAATTTTGGAATAAGATGTGGTCAGCCCCAAAACCATTGTTTGACGTTCGCAGGATTGGTTTGGTGGCGAAGGCAATTAATCTTAAAACCAGACTAAAATTCAAAAACGGGCATGTGCGCTCAAGACATTTAGTAAAAAAAAAATAAATCCTGATTTTTTTGTTTACTTTATTATTTTTAGTACCAACGTGGTGATGAACTACACAGAAATCGAAGGTAAAGTGCGTGAAGCAACCAACGATGATCCGTGGGGACCAACTGGACCACTTATGCAGGAACTAGCCCATGCAACTTTTACATATGAAAGTTTCCCCGAAGTAATGTCAATGTTATGGAAACGAATGCTACAAGACAATAAAACCAACTGGCGAAGAACATATAAAGTGAGTTTTGTTTTTTTGTGTACCATACATATTTTTCAACAATTAACCATTATTTTTCTATTATCTTGCAGAGTTTACTTTTGCTGAATTATTTAGTACGAAATGGCTCCGAAAGAGTAGTAACCTCATCCAGGGAACACATTTATGATCTAAGATCACTCGAAAACTATACATTCACTGATGAAGGGGGAAAAGATCAAGGAATTAACGTTAGACATAAAGTTTGTTAAACAAAAAATTAAATTATCTAACTAGATAGATTTTAACTTATTGCTTAATTTTTAAGGTACGAGAACTTATAGACTTCATCCAAGATGACGATCGTCTAAGAGACGAACGAAAAAAGGCCAAGAAAAATAAAGACAAATACATTGGTATGAGTAGCGACGCAATGGGTATGCGAAGCTTTGCTACTGGAGGTGGTGGAGGCGGCGGCGGATCAGGCAGCAACGATGGGTGGAAAACTACACGCACTGATCACGGGGAAAACTGGTGTAAGTTGTGAAATATTAAGGGTCGAAATGGTATTCAAATAAAAACAAAAATGTAATATTTTCCACAGACTCCGATGCTAGACCTGGTGATCGATATGACGAAGATGAGAATCCCTATGAGGGAGAAAAGGAACTTTCGGATAGTGACACACCAAGTCCAAGGTAAACAAAATTATGACTATAAATTCTTTTAACTTCACAATACGCTCGAAAATGTATCTTAAAGAACAAAACCTAAAGACAATAGATTCTAAAACAAACATTTTCAAATCATGCCAGGACATATCGCTACAACGACAGAGTGAGTCCAGCTGATGTTGCCACTGAAGCTAAGCCTACCATCAACATTCGTACCAACAAACCAGTTACAACAATCACCAAACAGCCACAAATTAAATCGACAATAGTGACAAACAAAAAAATTGATATGGGTGCAGCAGCGAACTTTGGTAAATCAAAAACACCTGGTATCCATTCGCCAACACATCGAGATACCCCGCTTGAAGATATTGTTACAAACACTAACAACAATACAAACAATACAAACAATAACCTTCTTGACGACTTATTTAAAACATGCCAACCAGGCGATGGTAAAACACCAACTTCTGCTTCTGCTGGTGCCAAATCACATGATTTTGATGACTTTAATCCTCGTGCAGACGACACACATGAATTTGGTGATTTCGCTAGTGCATTCGGTAGTAATTCAAAACCATCAATTGCAACAATTCCAGTAGCCAAAATTGGGCCAGTAGCTGCATCTAAAGCAGATGACTTTGCTGACTTTACTGCTTTCCAGGGCGAGGTTGTGCCATCCAATAATACTATTTTACCACACGCTGGTGTTCCGATTGGAAATATGTTCGGCAGTGGACTAGCCAGTAATTCAGCAGCCAATGGCAGTGCGTCACTCGATTTATTTGCAAGCCAACCGTCACAGGCGAATGTAATGAGCTCAGGAATAGGTAGCAGTGCTGCTTCTGATTTACTCTCAGGATTTGGAGACTTGTCAATTAGCCAAGGAATGCCAATGGGTGAGTTTTTATTTTTTGTTTTGTTCTTTTGCCTAAGACCATAATTAAGGAAAGTAAACTATTAAAACTTAAAGACATCCTTAGCCATAAAGGGCACAAATTTTCCCCCGGATTCGTCCCCAGCCCCGCATTTTATATATATATAAATTAATAATCTAAATATATATATATATATATATATATATATAGTTGAAATGGGTAACATTAGAAAATGATACAATCTGAGAGGGAAATCTTCCCAGGAATTGGCGATAAAGCTGATTATTTTCTTGTAATTCATAAACAAGTACATTTGTTTACTTTTTTTCATTTGTTTGAAATGTTTTGCGAAAACAAAAATAGATAGATTTTTTTGAATGAATTTTTTTAAATTTTTGTTGAATAAGCAACTTATTTGGATATTCTAACAGAAAATACACCATCTTATAGTAAACCAAATCCACATAAAAGGTCAATTAATTTCAGAAATTGTTCAGAAAGGACACAAACTTGGGATAAATGTTGTAATTTCCTTTTCTAATCGTTAAAAAAAACACGTTTTCCAACTAAATATTTTTAAAAACTCTTCATGCTCGTAACAATCTTAACATTTATACCAGGTTTCATGACGGTAACATTTTTTCACTCCGGTAGTTGTATCGTCTTAGTTTAAGAGTCATAAGATTCACCTATCCCTCTCAAAAAAATACCCTTCCCTACAAGATATTTTTATAGACTCATTTCAGATGGTTATTTTGTTTCTTATATCCCAAAAATGAGATGCTAACAACCGCTTTGACCTTACAAATCTTAAAAAAAAAAAATAGCAAAAGAAAATCTATAGCTGTAAACAGCTGACCTTTTTAATGGCATACTTGTTTTCTTTCTAAATTCCATAAATGGGGTGCTAAAAGTCTTATACGGTGACCTTGAAACAAACTTTGAAAGTTCATTAAAAAAAACCTATGGCTGACCAATTACTCAAACTAGTTGACCTTTTATGACAATTTGGCGGCCTTTCGAATGGTATACTCAATATCCCATAAATGAGGTGCTAAAAATCGCGAGTGACCTTGAAAAACTAAAACCATTGGTTAAAATTTTCATAGGGCTGATCAATCTTTTTTGGTCAATTAATAACATTTTAGATGTCAAACGTTTTTTTCCCATAGCTGGAGCTAAAATCTCGGAGGGGTCTCCAACCTCGCATTACTCATTGGCTTTATAGTGGTAGTATACTGGACTGCTTTTGATAAAGCGATTACTGCGATAAACTAAGTAAACTCCAAAGATCAGCTGCATCTCCATAAGTGAAGCACTTCCCTCGACTCCCTGCGCTGCACTGACACCTGACATCTACATCTAACACCATATATATTTAGAAAACAAACTGCAGCAAGCACATCCACCCGACTTTAACCCACTTCACAGTGGATCAATGATGATATAGACCACTCAGCTATTCTAAACTCATTCAGATCATTTCCAAGTTTCATTGACTACACCATCCCACATTTTTACAAAAACTTTCAAGTTGTCATCCCCTCCTTAAACCAAATAAAGGAAGTTTTATATTGGCTTAAGGAAAAACTGATATCTTCTAAGATAGCCAATAAATAAATTTCATAGACTCTTTTTACAAACTCTAAGCCCTAAATTGTCGATCAGCTCTAATAAAGATGGTGCAGCACCTAATTTATACAATTATTACCAAAATTGCCTTTGTTGGGTCATAGGGACATTCAAGAAAATTGTAAATGTGAACACCGCTGCCTATTCTACGTCAACCAGAAAGAGTAGATATTCGTGGAACAACATCATCAATTACCTGGCGACTAAGTGTTTGATATAATTGAACAGATTGGATAACATCTCTGTCGCGGGGTCATAACCGGATACTGTCTTTAAGGCAAGGCGCAACGCTGGTTGGAGTATTATAAAATTATTTTTGCAGAAGCTGTATGGATGAAAAGGTGGAACAATCGATTCCTAATATTCTCTGTACATGTCCTGCATTATTCCCAAGACGCAGACTCCATCTAGGAGACTTCTTCTGCAATGATACTAGTGATGTAGCATGTGCTTCAAAAGAAGCTCTGATTGGTTTTAAATAGTGGCAAAAATCTATAGATTCATGTGCTATCGCAATGGATCGGATCAACATAATGGTCTAAGTGCGCCAGGTTATCTGCTGGCAGTTGCTTTAACCTAACCTAACATAGTATCTTAATCAATTATAAGCTTAGAATTGTGTTAAATATTTGAAAAATCTTTAGTAAAATCGTTATAAAATGAAACTGATCCTCACTGATCGCATCTTGTTGTCATTGATGCGATAAACTTGTAAAAGGAAACTAGTAAAAGGAAAAAAAAAACTAATAATAGGAAGAAAGTGTTAAGTCAAGCGTCATAATTTTGAATTCAAAACAAAAAAAAAAAACAAATAAAAGGTGGGGACGCAATCAATTACTTAATAGCTCTCTAGTGTTTGCCTGACAGGTAGTGTTTGAGTTGCTTACGAACTAGCTTGAGTGGAAAATCTTTGCGTTATTCGATTTAAAAACCGTTTGGGTGAATAAGCTTTTAACTTCCTTTCTTACTATCGCATCTTCAAGGTTGAGGCATTGAGTTAAAAAGTAAAAGTCAGACTAAAATTGGATATAAATCTTATAGATGAGGTGGTTCAAAATTTCATACTAGTTCTCCATCAATTTTCTCCTTTTATAGTCCAAAAGTTCATACAAAGTTTCACTTACCCTTCTCTACTAAATAAATGGAGGTCATCAACCAAAATCACTAATACATTAGTGATTTTGGTTGACGACCTCCATTTAATTAGAACATGAAATGTAAAAATACAAATTTAACCCACTTCGAACCTAATAAGCCTTAAGTCCCAGTTTAAGTTGTAAACATAAAAAAACTTCTACAAACCTTTTCTCATGTGAACGAAAAATGAAATTACTTAAATTTTGTTTTTGATTTTATAAGCTTTCCGGTGAAAACTAAAACAATCACAATATTTACCGGTTTGTAAGAATTTTGTTGTATACAAGTTGCTAATGAACGTAGATACATAACTAAAAAAAAAAAAAAATTGTAGAACTAAGTGTTAAATATATGACGTCATTTATAGAAGTAGTCAATACTATGTATTGAATTTGAAAGTGCTTTTTGTAAAAAATCATATAAAATATAAAAAAACATCGCTAAAAACAAAAACAAAACACATTCCAATTGGATGCAACAATTTTCCTTTTCAGTTTCGCCAACAACCTTCAAACTGGACATTGAACTTCAAAAACTCTTACAAGCATTGAAAAATCTTCAAAAAGTTCAATCAACAACTGATGTTCAGCATATTGAAGTCATAATATCTACTCTACGAGGAAAGTATTTGCCAGGAAATGCAACACCAGAAAAACTCAACGGCACCGATCAAGATTCTGATACAAATTGGCAAGAATTTGCTACAACAATATACCCAGAGATGCTGTCAAACATTCTAAAGCACTTTTCCTTTCAGTGGCCAGTCGATGAGGAAAGATGCGCATCAAAAATAATCGTTGACTTTTTGAAAATTGATCATAATTTCAATTTTATCTATGAGAGTTTTTATGCTTTGAATAAGGAACTAAGTAGTTGGCCACTAACAGCAACAGAACTCTTTAAGGTCCTTCTAACCGATGAACATTACTTGTCGGTAGCATTTATCCATGTTTGCAGTCAAGTTGTGGGAAATAATTATGAAGAATCGAAAATTAGTGAATTCATACAAATGCTCATATCATTACCGAATAGAGTTGCCAATGTGTTGCATGGGAAAATGGATGAAATATTTCAACCAACTAATTTTGCTCATATCCTTCTGGTACACCTTACTCGAGCCCTTCATTTTGTTATCAAAACCAACGCCGATAATCCGCAAAGAATAGTATTCAATTTGAATTGCATGAGCCGCATACTGAGCCGAATAATCACAACATTTGGAAATGATGCCACAGCCAGTTTAACTACGTTTGCACACATTCTAGTAGAGATGTGTAAAATGAGGGAATACCGTCCTTTCGTCAATGAATTTCTTCTCAAACTCGAAAGGAATGCTATACAAACATTCACCATGATTATTTTGAACCAGAATTTGAATCTCTATCTATTGATTGATAACGCTGTGCTGACTTCCGAGGAATGGAATTTCTGTTTGCTTAACAAGATACCTTTTATGAAAATGTTATCAAACGATGATGCTATCAACACGCTTGTTAGCTATATTGCCGTTATAGACGAGTCTAATCCAAAAACTGATTTAAATTGTAAAATTTCATGGAAGCTCCTGCAAGATCTATTACCTATTTGGGCTAATCGTCATGCAAGTTTGAAAATGACCTCAGCTCAGCATGTTTACATAACAAAATTTATTATTTTAACCAGTCAGTATATATTTAGCAATGAAAATATTTTCAAAATAGGAGATCAGCAAAGGAATGACATTCGTCGACGTTTGTATGAAGGGAATAAAAATCATCTGACATCGGTTGATCCGATATTTCGTCATATTGGTATGATATCTGCTGAATTAATTCTGGGAATGCTAGAAACAGATCCAAAAGCTGAAAAGCTCCAATTTGATTATTCATATGTTGTCAACTTACCTCAAGGTCAAATTATACAAACTTTAAGAGATTTGCCACAAAAAGTGAAGAACATCAGTCAAATTGGCCTTTTAAATTTTGAAGTAGATAACGAAGCCTTGCAGGAGCTTTCAAAAGAATTTTTCGAATTGAGAAAGAAAACTATTGAGAGAGAAAGAATTGACGAAATTGAAGAAATCCCCCGACGTGCTGAGGATGAACCAATGATATCTGAAATCATAGAAGATGACAATCCCGAGTTAGATTCAGATGATGACGACTGCGTTCCGTATGACATGTCAAACGATACTCCTGCCATAGCAGACAAGCGACCAAAGTTCCTTATGGATCTCAAAGATGCGCTCATGGCTAATATCGACAATGAGACATTCCAGAGTGCTTTGGAAGCATCGGAGAAGCTTATTCGCAATCAGTTGCCAATAAATGATGCTCAACAAGCCATTGAACTGTTACAAATATTTATAAGCCTAGATATGAAATTTTATTTTGAAAATTTCGAAGAAGTTAAATTCAAAAATTGTGTAACGATCTGTGTGTGTCATCCTAAGCAATGTGCTGAGTACATTTGTGCACAATTTCACACTGACAACACATCGTACAATGTAAGTCTGAGAATTCTCATGCTGCAAGTGCTGGCTGCTTCGGCAAAAATGCTTAGCGAGAGCAAAAAAGATGACGATGAACTATTATCGTCGAAAATCATAGAGGTAAATCCTCATCCGAGGAAATTCAAAATACCAGACGAACACAACTCACGTTTGATTGAATCAGAGAAAATCATTCGCGCTCGTTTGAAGGAGAAAACCAAGCGATTCTTTGCTAGACCGAAGCCAGAAGCATTGGGAACAGTGAATCGGTTTTCAGGAGTTGCTGGATCGTTTTTCTTTCCGCTGGTCAGGGGTGAACGGACTCGGCAAATGGTATTTGCAAAGTTTGGTAAAATCTCACATGACATTGACACATATTTACTGTCGAATTTCTTAAATACCCTAACCGTTGTGGTTATTGCTTCTCAGAATAGTCCCCTCCTGCCAAAGATGGCAAGGGAAATATTTGATTTATATTCATTTATTCGATTCAGCAGTGAACCAAAAGTTAGAATGAATACTTTGCAGTTGATTGGAGCAACATTGGTGACAGTTCCACGTTTCGTGCTGTTTAGTGAGTTTTCAGATAAATTATTAGAAATCAAAGAATGGCTTGAAGATTGTTCAAGATCTCCACTAATTGGTGGGGAAGCATCAGAAGATTGCCGAGAAGTTGCCGCACAAGTGATGTCTGTTTGTTATGGATTAATTGCGGAGGGAAATAAATGAATGAAAAAGTCTTATAAGATTTTTTGTATGTTCTGTTACAACTTTTTAATCTGGCCATCAAGTTCAAAAATGATATACCAAACAATTAATTTATAATAATTTTCATTACATCTTATAACATAGTTTTCAAAATGCCGTTGTAAACAAATTGATAAAATCATCTAATCATTATAAATTGTTGTCTTTAATTTCTATGAAACTGAATTTTCAATAAACATTTTTAAATAACAACTGCGGTTTTTCAATATAACATACAATTTTTGAGCCACTAAAACGTGGTAAGTTGAATACACAAAATATTTCCAGTTGAATTGGAAAAGTCTGAAGAAAATTAAAAATATTAGAACAATGATAAATTGACTTATAGTTTTACAACGACATTTGTTTATCTGTATATATTGCCGTTATATTTTGCGCCCTCCGACAATACTTCATTGAAAAAGTTGAATGATTTGTTAATAGACAGAACTGCCGAATTTAAACAACGAGAATAAAAACAGATTCTACGGCCACCATTCAATTCAGGAAGATGCACTGATGGGTGCGCAGTGTGTTCCAGGAACAGCATCGAGCCTCCTTTTCTAAAAAATAGGGCTAGATCGCCGGTGATTTTTAATAAGAATAGTATGAAATAGTTTTTTGCGCATATTGATATACAGTCGTGGCGGCCTAATTAAGAACGATATTTTTATAAAATTTTAAAATGCATAACTTTTGTTTGGGAAACCTGTTGAGGTTGAGAAGGGGTTTTAATAATAGCCCATGAACTACGGTACACTTTGAGTTATGTTTAAAAAATATAAGCATGAGAATATTGGTAGGAAAAAAATAAACATTAATTTAACTCTTATTTCGTCTGGCATTATATTGCCAGAACAGAAACAAAAGGTTGTCATAACATTAAAAATCTATGAAATTTCAATATGTTAATTTGAATATATTGTAGGAAAACCTTAATTCTTTATAATTTCAGACAAAATTACTTGCATATTTTCGCGTAAGGCATGGAATATTGATAGTGGTGTACTCTATCAGATTTCCTCAACGATCAAAATGTTTTTTTTTTACTTTAACCATCCCTTGATGTCTCCCGACAAGTTCTTGATAGCATTTAGGCCCGAGCTTTGGACGGTCTAATCTAAAAAATGACTTCTTGAATACGCAAACACCTTCTTAGCAATCCGTTGAGGATCATTATCGTCCTTAAAACAAATTTATATGGGCATGATTTTAAATACATAAGACTCCATAACATGTTCCTCAATGTGTTTATAAACTTTCTGGTCAACTCGAGCATTTTTTTCATACTTATCGACCATTCTATGCCAAGTCAATGCAACCCAAATTAAATAAAGTTTTATCCTGTACGCTGTACCGTCTCAAGAGTGTATTTTTGATTCAATTTTTTTGTTCTAAGGGCTTCTAACATCAAATTTCCTTTTGACCTACAAAATAAGAAATCCTCAGAACAAGAAATTGAATCAAAAATACACTCTTAAGACGGTACAGAGTACAGGATAAAACTTAATTTAATTTGGGGTGCTAACTACTCAACCTCAAAAGATTTTCCAAACAAAAGTCATGCATTTTAAAATTTTATAAAAATATCGTTCTTAATTAGGCCGCCACGACTGTATATATCATTGCCATACTGTCGCCAAACCATCAGAATATTCAAAGAGATATTTGGTTACAAAAATATTTTACGCAAAGATGCAATCTTTTTGATGTGTAAACATCTTAGCTCTCGGCAGGGGTAAAATTTGATATGGGATCCGGATACATATTACATACGGGTACGCACCATTTTGTTTAGATTTTTAACTAATGGATGCGAATGGTTCGTGCATTGAATAGAATAGAATAATGTGGTTGGGTATGTATAGTATATCCCAGCACCAGCGAAGCCAACAGTTTGTGCAATAAATAGTTTCGGGGAAATTATCACTGACATTTTTCAAGGCATATGGCATGGTGCCTAAACCGTTCAAAGTTGGAACTTTAGCTTTTTAGGTTTTTTTAAACTTTTTTTTACAAAAAAAAAAAAACTTTTTTACAAACAAAATTAACTTTTTTATAAAAAAAAATAAACTTTTTTACAAAAAAAAATTTACTTATGTGATTACAAAAAACAAAACTAAGTGAAATAGATAAACAAGGTAAAGAATTTCTTCCAGGTAAGCCTAGTACTCACCTCTGAGTGAAATGAAAAATAAAAGCGGTTTGAAATTCACGTGAATAAGCAATGTGAAACCATAATTAATTATCCACGTGAAATTTCAGTCCTCAGTTTGAAAATTTTTAGTACTCACTTTGAATGAAAAAATAATTTGATTTGTCTGACAGTTCAACAGAATATTGAAATACTATTTTAATTCCATAGTTTGGTCTTAGGCTTTTTTATTCAATCATTCCAACTTTTATTTAAATTTATTGAGAAATTTCACACTTTTCCACACTTCTATTATTTTTTCCTAGTGGTCGTTCGTTAGGAAAATTATGAAATAAAATTAATTTTAAATCGGTTCATATTTCGCTCTCACATTTCATCGCTGTGAATAAGTGTCACTTTCATATAGAAATTTAATTTTCACTTGAACTGAGTACTAGGCTTTAAACGGTATAATAAAATTCCCACGTTTTTCTAAATGGACCTCTTAACTTTCAAATTTTGAGCTCATTTCAGGAAAGTCTTTTAATACCCCAAAGCAACCAACTTTTCATAATATAAAAACGTTTTGAAGCAACTTTGTTTTGCTACTGTAGTCATATTTTGGTTGTAAGTTGAATCTTAACATTTGCTAAAGGATTAAAGCTTGAGAAATTAGAATTTCTCTGGAAACGGCGTTAAATTAAAAATAAAACTTTTTCGTCACCGTTCTCACCATTAGCACTAAACGTTTTTTTCTGAAACGCTAAGAAAGAACCTTGGCGTTTTAGTAAAACACCTTGCGGAAAAAGGCTAAATGGCTTTTTACCATTACATTTCATTTAACTTCTTCCCCGCGACTCCGGGATCACTCATTTTTCGTAAAAAATCGACCTCGAGATAGGAATTTTATCTAACATTACGATGATAGAAAACTCGAGAAAAGTGGGTCCTGCCATTTTGTCTGGTGTCTGTCTGTAATTTTACGACCAATAATAAGCGTTAGTTAAAGCCTATGAAAGTCACATACTAAATTTAACCCACTGTGAACAAACTGGCCCTTACTTTCGCAGCTGTGAGGATCAGCAGGAAAAGGAAACAATAATTTATTTCCTCTGCGAGTGCCCTGTTCTGGCCAAAGCAAGAACACCATCATTCGGAATGGAATTTCTTGCCGAGATTGATGAACTTTCGGAAATTAAGATAAAAGGCTTGATCTCTTTTCTCAACTCGATGATCGTTCGATTAAATCAGTGGCCGCCTCAGTGTCAGTCACCAAGTTGCCTAATCGGGCTTAAGTGTTCCGCTTCCTGATGATTGTGCTTAAGGAACTCGGCATACCACAAACTTTAAATTCTATTGAATCCTATTCTAAATTCAAACCAACCTACACAGTATCGTGAGGATATGTCCACAATCTAAAAATTTCAATTCCATCCACAGGTTCTAACGAGTTATGGTATCAAAACTGTGCAATTCAGCGCTATTTGGGCTATGGACTGGGCTGCCTAAGGCCGCCATTTCTACCTACCTACCTAAATACTTGAAGTTGTCACATCCATTTGTATAAAAAAATATTTTTTAACAAACCGCTCTAACGCTTCTTGATTTTCACATATGTACATTATATCAAACAAATCAGACGGCATACTTTATTGTGAACTCTACCTTTTTTTAAATATAACAAATTTATAGTAAATTGCAGTAATAATTTATTTATTACTTGCCATTTACGTTGTATAGGGCAAATTTAGGATTCGTGCAAAAAAAAAAACGTGAGATTTTCCCCTGACAATAATGATAGAGAACGCGAAAAAAAAGTGGGTCCGGAAATTCTGTCTGGTTGTCTGTCAGTCTGACTGTACCTCGACCTGCAGTCCAACCATTGAAGCGATTTTCTTCAAACTTTGGACTTAAGGTTATTTAGGGATTCTCTAGAGGGGAAACTGAAATTTTTTTTAGCTCAAAAATTAGCGGTATGGCAGACAACCAATATACAACAATTGATTTATTTCATCAACGGCTCTAACGATTTTGAAAAAAAAAATTACGAAGTACTATAATACTAGAATGAATATTTTGGTAGAAAAAAAATTATGTATTACGATTATTAACGGTACCTTTCATAGAACCAAGTTTTTGGTTTTCAAGTTTCTTGTTAACGGCAACACCGATTTCAACCATTTTTGTTTTTATATAAGAGTAGTCCAATCAAATGAGCAAAAATATCTACAAAATTCGGGAGGAGAATTTTATTGTTTTATTTTAAAGAGTACTTCTTGGGGATTCTAGTAGTAGCCCGTAGCGTAATGGTTAGTGCGTTCGACTGTCACGCCGGAGGTCTGGGTTCATTTCCCAGCCTCGTCCACCTAAAAAACTAAAAAGTTTTTTTCAGGGCTACTGCCTCTTTGCGCGGAATTGACAAGTCCTCCAAGAGTATCACTTGTCATGAAAAAGTGCTTCTCGTCCAGCCGTTCGGATTCGGCATACAATTGTAGGTCCCTTCCATTCCTGTCGACAGGCGCACACAGGAATGGTTGTGAGTTGTTAGTCACTAGGCTCTGGTTCTTCACGAGCCGTTCGTGCCACCCAATTTATTTTAATTTATTTTATCTTGGGGATTCTAAAACCACATTTTTCCAATAAAAAAACCCTCTGGGTCGTCCGCCATTTTGAAAAAGGTGTTTAAAAGTGTTTACTCAATTTTCTCAACCGCTATTAGTCGTAGAGTAGTCATTTTTGTTTACTTTTGTAGGTTAACATTTTGTCTACGATTTTTGTCTTAAATTTTTTTTTTGATAGCTCCTTCCTATAAAAAGTTATTGTTGAAAAACAAGAAAATTTTCGATTTAAAAAATGGTTTTTCAAGTTCATCTCACCCAATGTCCATCCGAACCAAAAATCACTTTTGATACTTTTTATAAAACATTAAATTTTCTACATTTCTGTATATTTAGATTTCATGTAAGTCAAAAACCTTTCAAGATATAGCACGACAAAGCTTCTTATATTATATAATAAAGTGTAGACTGATTTTATTAAATTGCCCCTACTTGTTTCCCGTTAGATTAACGAAATAAAATTTCTAACATATTTGTAGAAAAAGGTTGTGCCTATAATTGTGTATAATATGTTTCTTGAAAATTTAAAATTTTCTATCATACTTTGAATTTAAAATAGTATATATAAAGTTGATGGGACATTTACACAGCCTTTTAGTACGAGCATTTTTGCCCCTCCCCAATTATTTTTATTTAAAAATTTAGCCACATTTGTAAGCTTAATTTTGAGATGTTAATCTTTAAAATCTGAAGTGTACAACTGAAGTTAGGATTTTTCAAAAGGAAAAAAAGCCGATTAGAAAAAAAATTATTTTATAAATATATTAAAAAAAATATAAAAATGAAATAAAAATAAATTTTTTCTAAACGGCTATTTTTCCTTTTAAAATATCCTAACTTCATATCTACTCGTCAGATTTTAAAGATTAAGATCTCAAAATTTAGCTTCCAAATGTATTTTTAAATTAAAATAGTTGGGGAGGGGCAAAAATGTTCATACTAAAAGGGTGTGTAAATGTCCCGTCAACTTTATATATACCCTACTATAACCTACAAAAATGACTACTCTACGACTAGTAACGGTTGAGAAAATTGAGTAAACACCTTTATACTCCTTTTTTAAAATGGCGGACGACGCATAGAGTTTTTTTTTGGAAAAATGTGGTTAAAGAATCCCCAAGAAGTAATCTTTATTCTCCTCCCGAATTTTTGTAGATAATTTCGATTTTTTGGATAATTTGATTGGACTAGAGGTCCTTATCAATGTGAACAGTTTCGCATATACAATTTTTCGAAAAAAATAATTTTTGGATATTTAAAAAAATATTACATTTTTTTTTTTAAATTCAATATCTTGAAAACGGGTCAATTAATTTTTTTTTTTAATTTTGTGCAAAATTGTATTTTAATAAATACTAAAAGTTGGCATAGCAAATTTAATTTTTAAAAATGTTTAACAATATGTATATTTGTAAAAAATTATTTTCAAGAAAACCGCTCTAACGATTTTTGATTTTTTTTTTTTTTTTGTCACAAATTCATATCTTGCTAACAAATCAGATGGCATACTTTTTTCAGCCCTATCTGTTTTAGCTTTTAAAATAAAAAATTTATAGTGATTTTTAGTACTAATTTATGTTTTAAATTGTTTTTAAAACTTTTTTAATGATATCATAATGTTATGGAACCAATACATATGTACATTATTAATTTGAAGCTACGTTAAAGTTGTTAGCTACAAGAGCAAGTTTTGTGCGATCCAGTCGAACCCATTTTTTGTTATTGAACCGATAAAATACATCTTCAATTCCTAGTTATGTAAAAATTGTTAGTTGCGAGAGCAAGTTCGTGCCAACCATACGTGCATTTTATTTTTGTTTGCATTTATCTTATTATATTAATGCCTTTATACATAATTTTATTTGTAAAACATTCAATGTCTTCTTTCAGATAACATCATATTCCCAAGCAATGATCTACTTCAACCAATTAGTGCAAATAACAATAACAATTACACAAATCAGCAGCAACAACTTGCATCAACTAATGCTGCTCCAACACCAGCAGACCTAGCTGTCGGTGCGACGTGGTCTAATTCGGGCAATCTTAAAATCGATATTGATAATTTGCTATCGAGTAAGAACTTAAAATCAAATGCTCCTGCTCCATCTATGAATGCTCTCAAAGTGCAAAGTCCTGTGAAGCAACCCTTATCAGTGCAAACACCAGCGTTATTTAGTGCTGGCAGTGGAATGCCATCGCCACTTCAAAGTCCGCTGCAGCGTTCACCAGTTTCAACGGCTGGTTTCCAAACAAAAACAAATAATGCTATGCTGCCCACTCAACCTCCTCAAATGAATCAAACGCCAATGTTTGCCAATTTTAATAACATGCAAAATGCAATCATTAATCCAAATAATACAAACAATAATCTCAATGCACAACAATTCAATTTGTTTCAATGATACATAGCGAATTGAAGTTAGTTGGGTTAATCCATTGATTTTGTCTGTTTACTTTTGTTTTGTTTCCAAACATGGAAAAATATTTTAGTTATACTTTTTTTTTCCTCAAAAACAAAATTCTATTTTTTTTATTTTGAATTATTGAAATTAATGCATGTTGTCTATGGTTTGTTATTATTTTAAGCAGTAAAATTATCAGAAGAGAAGTTAAATATATCACATTATTAATTAATAAAGCAATATTTGAATGTATATGTATATATAAATATTAAAATATAGC
The DNA here is from genome assembly GCA_949320155.1 of Melangyna quadrimaculata. NCBI lineage: Eukaryota > Metazoa > Arthropoda > Insecta > Diptera > Syrphidae > Melangyna > Melangyna quadrimaculata. The sequence goes on from OX439483.1 coordinate 403,484,463, forward strand.
AATTTGATTTGATATCATTAGGTTTATTTAAAAAGATTTATATTAAAAAGAAACTGCATGTCGTGTAGGTGTTATTATTATAATGTTATGTTAGTCGTCAAGTTGTTTATATTATATACAAACAAAAAAAAAACACACATGCATAATGCTTAACATTTTTAACTGTTAATTTTTTTTTTTGTTTATTGATATATATAGAAAAATTTGTACACCACTTGAGGGTTGTTTTCCTAATGATCTACACATTTTTTTTTAATTGTTGTTTTATAAAATAATAGAAAAAGAAAAATTTTTATATTTAAACTTCAACTTCGACAACTCATATACTTCGTTTACATGGAGAATTGATTCAGACTTGAAGTCGAATTCAATTCCATATTGACCTGGATCGGATTCAAACAGGATTTCTCGATCCGATTCCACTTTGCGAGCTGAATCGAATCGAAAAATACAAGTACGCCTGGATTGAAAAATTAAAGAATCGAGTTTTAAGTGAGTGAATTTCAATTTTCTTTGTTTTGTTGTTTTTTTTCTCTCGTTGTCATAAACTTATTTCCGCACGCACACAGTAAAGTTAAAGGATGAGTTCAAAAATGCAGTAATGCTGCATGAAAGCAAAATACAATTGTAAAAAAATGGTACCATTTATTCAAGTTTTTAGTAAAATTCGATGTCATTGTTGAGAGGAATCATTCACCCATATTCCGCAAGTCGTATTTTGTCTCGTACTCGTACTCGTACTTGAACTCGTATCGTATGAAAATCGTTATTCTTCAAGTCGTATACGAAAGAAATAAGTGTTTTATACAGCTCCAAATTTAAGGAATACCATGTCGTATAAGACCACTAAAATGCACTGTCAAAATGCAATAATAAAAATGATGTATGTTATTGTGTTGTATGTATTTTATTTTTATTGTATTTATTAGATATAACACATACCTGAAAAAAAGGACATGCTATTAATCTGAGAGTGACAACGTGGACCTAAGACCACTAAAATGCAATCAAAAATCGCGCTATCACTCGCGCTATCACTTTTACATCATTAATTTTGTATGTGCATTTTAAAATTGCATTTCAATGGTCTTAGAGCTGCGGTGACCCTCGCAGGTTGATAAAACAAATAGCAGGAATATTGAAAAAAAAAACGACATTATATGCACATTGCATGCACTATGTTTTTGTCCTTTTTTATCCGAAAAAAATATATAACTGGTTTAAAAGATTTCACACGACGAATAAACAGCACAAATACGACTTTATTTCGAATTAATACTAGACTCGGAATAATGATAAAATATGAACAGTCGTATGCGATGTTGTCCGTTTCTCAATATTTGTAGAAGTGAAGTCGGATATACGGCTTTTAGAATACCAACACACGACTGTAGTCGAATACGAGTCATAAATACGAGTCATAAATACGAGTCATAAATACGAGTCATAAATACGAGTTTCAGAATATGGGTGATTAATACAAACAATGACATAAAATTTTACTAAAAACTTGCATGAATGGTACCATTTGTTTACAATTTTATTTTGCAGTCATGCAGCATTCCTGCATTTTTGAACTCACCCAAAGTGTCACTTCGATTCTATTTGAATTCGATTCAGTGAGGTCGTATACCTAGATCGAAATATCAATCCGATTCGATTCGATCGTCGAATCCTGTCATGTAAACGGAGTAATAATGAGACTGGTACTTGGAATATAAATTTTTGTACACATAAATTTGTCTGGATGAAAATTTAACTGATCAGCTCTTATCAAAATTATTACGAAAATAGTTCTATGATGTCAATTAACCAGTACGAATTTGTGTATATGAAACTATTTTTTTTTTTTTATTTTGTTCAGTTTCTCGTCTCAAAACCAATAATTTTCATAAAGATTTTTTTCGAAAAAGTGTTTAAGACTTGCTTTATGTTGGAAGCCCACGCTAATGCGGCTCCCGTCATTTGACGTAATGTCAAAGATCAATCAATTGATTAACAAATTTTGCCGTTATGGTTTTTGTTAATAGATTTAACTGTTACTATAAATGATTTCACTTTTTCAGTTTTTTAGTTTGAATTTTTTGTTTTAGATTTTTGCGCCTTTTAAAATTTATTTCTAAATCTCATCTAATTACGTGCTAGTCACTCTAAATTATGGAATTCGTCTTATAAGAGTTTGTTCTATGGAGCAGCATACACATTACAATGATCGACTTAATGACCACAAAGCAGGCTAGTATTCTTTTTCTAGAAGAGAAGTCGCAAAATAACGTTACATATATTACCCATTTCGGATTAAAAAGGTATGTACTATACTTGGTATAGTATATAGCATATGGACAGTTTTTACAAAACTTCATAAACTTCATGTTAGAATTGAGTTAAGACTTGTAACATACACAAATCATACAAAAAAAAACATTAAACAAATTCGTAATGAACAAGGAATAAAACACTTAGTCGTCTTCGGTGTTTTGGACAAAAATGTATTTCTGTTTGAAAGAATGAGCATTTCTATGACTATTAATTGGGTTATAAAAATTGTAGAAAAAACAAAAAAAAAAAATACTTAACCACGTTATCCCTGATTTGTTCTTATATTTTCATTCACATTCGTTGTGCTTAATCCGATCCAGTCTAATTTAACTACCACAAAAACTGTCAAAACGATATTATATACATTAATTAATAAATATAAATAATATATAATAGTTTAAATTTACACATAATAAATTGCAATTTTAGTTATAAACAAAATAATTGTATTCATATATTTTTTTTTTTTTCAATAACAGGTGTTGGGCTTCATCAATTTTAAATAATTGATAGCTAATTGAATTGATATTGATTGACCTTATATAATTATATAAAATTAAAATTAATTTTCTAACGCACAACAATTAGTTAAATAATTTGCAAATTGATTTAATAAAAAAAAATTGTTATATTTTGTTTTTATTATATAAATATTTTTCTTTAACCTTTTTGAACATTCCATCTACATAAATAAATAAATTTTATTTGTATTCCTTTCAAGAAAAAAAAAAAACGAAAACTTCCATTTTCTATTGGTTTTTATTTAACTCTTATAGGTATATTAAAAAAAAAAAACATGTAAATATTAAAAATTATTTAATTTAAAACAAATCAAACAAACATTACATACAAACTAAGTATATTTAAATAAAATAAAAAAAAAAACTATTATGAGAAACATCGTAAGTGAAAACATAATATTGATAACAAAAAAAAAATATTATTTAAAATACCTAGGGATTTGTGAGCAAAATTTATAACATAGATTTTATTAAGAATACAAAAAATATGGAACAGATTAAAAATATAAAATTCCAGTTTAATTGTTCCGGAACATTGAACTTAAAAAAAATAAAACATATTAATTTATAAAAGAAAAAACTATATTAAACTTGGATGTTACCAAGTTATTTCTAATACGTATTGAAAAAAAAAATCAAAATAAAAAAAAAACTTGTTCGACGTGATAAAACTTGGTATATAGAACATTTTTATTTAACTTTAATTGAAAACAAAATTGAAACTTAACGTATGTATATTAATGAAATAAAACGAAAACCGTTAAACTTACTTATCTTTTATTTCTTATTCAAACTTATCAGGAAACAAAATTTCAAAGGATTTTTTTCCCAGGTGTGATATTTACCAAGAAAAAAGTAAAAGGTAAATCTTTTTCTCGGGGGAAAATTGATGATATTTTCCTGGAAAAAAAAACTCTTTAATTTAGGGGCCAGTTATAGCGATCAGGAAAACGAATCAGGAAAAAATTTCAAATGGATTTTATGCACTGTTTTTATTGGATTTGAAAGACAAATGCTGGATTAGTCGATTACAAAGAACTCATAGAATTTTTTGATGAAATAGTATATTCAATTAAACAATTATCATAATGCTAAAAATGAGTTTGTATAATTTCCTGATGGATTTCTATCAGGAAAATATATAAATACAATTTTAGCAAAAGATAATTCATTGTTTAATTTAAAATTTTATTTGGTCAAAAAATTCTATGGCTTATTTTTCATCGATCAGTGCAGCACTTGTGTTTCAAATCCAATAAAAACAGTACAAAAAATTCATTGAAACGTTTTTCCTGATTCGTTTTCCTGATCGCTATAACGGGCCTCTTAGTCGGAAGAGGTTTTTGACTCCTATGCAATACAAAATCCGGAGGATAAATCTCCCTTAGAATTGGTGATACGGCTGATTGGATTTTCCAATGGTATTGGAATGGAATGGGATTCAATATTTATGTATTTCTTGTTGTCAAGAAAACTAAAGTAAACTTGCAATGCTATTGGTGTATATTCGTACATATGAAACTGCTAGTTTAGTTTTAGACTGATATGTAGTGGTTTCAGTAAAAAGATTGGTAGAGTCATAGCCCGAGAGCTGGCAACATATTTTTCGACCTCATCGGTACATGGATAAAACTTTGGTCTTAGAAAAATTGAGGGCCGTCAAACTTAAAAACGTCAGGCCACTCCGGTTCGATCGATAAGGACCTTATTTTTAATGTTTTAAAAATATAAGACCTAAGCCTCTGCCCGGAGTGTTAAACTAACGTTTTTGTTTTTGAAGGCCCTCAATCTTTCTGTGACGAAAGTTTCATTCATGTATTAATCAGGTCAAAAAATATGTTGCCACCCATCGTACAGTGGGTCGAAACCATGAAAAAGTGGTCACGGGGGTGTAACTTTTGATCTAACGAACGGATTTCAAAACGGGTTTCGCTATAATGTTTCTGGGAAAACATACAATTTAATTTGGTTAAAAACGAATTACTCAATATTAAGCTTTCCTTCGGAAAAATAAATAAAATGTATTTTTTTTTTTGCTAATTTTTTCTTGCGTTTTTGGGCAATCTGCTTTACTTTATGTATTCAGTATTTTCATCCTTGATTAAAACTACCTAATGACACTTTTAACAAGGCAAATATCACCCATACTCCCACCCCCTTTGTAATTGGCAAAAATACTTCTAAAAGGGTTAACATTACGAAGTAGGTACTGTTGGGAACTGGGTCGGATGCAATTTTTTTAAAATATTACAATGAATACAGCTTTCATTCTAGACCACTTAGAAAGCTTGATTATGTAAGATTTTTTTTTTTAATTTTCAAAAAGAATTATTCAAAAACATTATTTTGATTTTTTTTTTTGATATAGCTTTAAGACATCAGTATCTTACCAATACAATTTATTTCAAGAAAATAACGTAAGAAAAGGGCTGAGTACAAAAGTGGCAAAAAAAAAACATATTTTCTTTTTTTGTGAAATAGTGCCTGTTTGAGACCTTGTATCTTTGAAACCAAAACAGGTAGATAAAAATAACTTATGGATTATGAAAGAAGGGTCATTTATCTATGCAATCCAAAAAAAAAATTCGTTACAAACCGTAAAAAAATAAAACTTGACCGGAATTGTGTACTAGTCGACCCACTGTGCGTCGCATCGGTCTGTTAGTTCGGTTAATGTGGACCCCTGCATTTCTCGCTTTTCTGAAAAAGAACTGTTATTGTTACTACACGGTAGTTCTCTTTAATAGAAAACCAAATCTTTTATTGCCACGTGCTGTAGTTTTTAAAGATAACGGTTTTTCTTGTAGTTGTCTTGTTCACTTTTATTGCCCAATCCGTATCATCTTACCGACGTATTGGGTCAATCAAAGTGCAATTAATTAATAATTGAATTGTGCTGCGTAGTCAAACGTGCCGACGATTTTCGATGGCTAAACTTGGGGTTTGCGATCGGTCGAATGGCACTACAAGACGGAGTCTAATGAAAGTACTTTTCGGTTTCGGTTCTATAACACGGCCATACCAATGAAACAGAAGATAAACAGTTAAGTTTTTATTTTTTGAAAACCAGCATTTTGGTTTCAATGGCTTTGTCTGGAGAGGAATTCGTAGCTATTGTAAGCTATGCACCTGCTGAAATATTAGCATTCACAAATGCGCCCCAATAACATCTATGTATTATTGTATTGTCGTTTAATGCAGCTTTTAGATGCGCAAAAATGTATTTCGATCGAATAGACAAAGTTTTCTGTTCGAAAATTTAAGTGAAATATTCGAAATTTATTGTAATCAAAATTTAAAATAATTTAAAATCGTTAAGTTTCCTTATCTTGAACACGTTTCAATTTATATGAGTTAGTCGCAATGTTTGATTTTTTTTTTGCTAAAGTGTATAATTTTAGTTTTTTTTTTAAGATCTCAATTTTTAGTTGAATGCATTCCAGTTTTTGAGAAATTTAAAAATTTTGAAAATATGTTATAAAAATATAATTTTTTGTGTATTTTATTTCCGACGGGACTCAACAATGCGTGTGCAGCCAATGGAGACAATTCGACATTTAAATTAAGAGCAGTGTAAAGCAATTTTTGTGTACAAAAATTATTGGTCAGTTCAAAATTTATTCCGTCAATAGATTTTTGTTATTGATTGTGAATTATAATTCACACTGCGACTTTTTTTGATAGAAACAATGATTCCGAAAAGGAGGAAACTTTAATTTCAAAAAGACAAGTAATAGATACTTCAGATTTCAGTCTCAAATGTGTCCACATGAATTGAGTTTATCTGCCAAATTGATCCAAAGTATCCCGCCCAACCAATGCAGATTCTGGAAAGCGTGGCGGATCGCTTTCATTGGCGGATTTGTATTTTCATGTTCTCAAAATCTCTTTCGCTTTCCATTTTTTGATTGAAATCGATCTGTTCGATCACCTAGAAACATATCGCTTACAAACAAAAAATGGAAAGCGAAAGCGCTTTTCAGAATAAAAAAAATACAAATCCGCCATTGAAAGCGATTCGCCGCGCTTTCTAGAATCGGCCTTAGCTAAAAAAAATATGAAACCCCAAGAATGGAAGGAAGTTTTGAACAGAAAAGAACAGCTGTTACTATTTAATGACAAATATATTCCAAACTCTTTTAATTTGAGGTTCAATGTACAATGTACTGATCAAAACTAATTTATAAGTTCGGAAGATTACCAAAAATGTTATTTTTTGCCAATGGCGACCATCAATGGAATTTAGTTAACAAATGTAAACAAGTTCGCCTGTAGATGATTAAAAAAAAGCGGATTTTTTGGTTAAACCGTTGTCAGTTTAATTTTTATTAGTTTTTACTTTTTTTTTAGAAATGAATAAAAGAGGAGTTCAATACTTAGATATAGTCAACTTCAATGAGTACCGTTTAATCAATACTCAAATCATCATTATTCACAATCCAAAAATATCAAACATCTCTTATTTTATAAACTATAGTCTAGTAAACTTAAATCTAATAAGAAAAAAATACAATAAAAGAATTTGTAAAAGTTCAGTGTGTAGTTATTTAAGCTTCAGCATCCTTATTCTTGTTCTTCTTCTTTTTCTTTTTTTTCTTCGGCTCACCATTCTCAACATCACCATTTCCATTTTCTAATGCTTCAACATCTTGCGTATCATCGGCTACACCATTTCCATTGGTAGCAACTTCATCTTCCTCAAGTTTCCTCTTCTTATTCTTCTTCTTTTTCTTTTTGCCTTCCGCGCTGGTGCCAATCTCAGCAGGTGTTTCCTTGGCAGCCAAACCGATTGCCTCTTGCATGACTTCGATATTTTTACGGGGAATCTCTCCAGACTCGTAGAACTTCAGTCTGTCCTCGACTTGTTGTTTCAACGACTCACCAAAGATACTGGTTGGCTTTTCAATGAAACAATCAATTCGGGATGCAATCGAACACTTGTTGGCTAGGAAACGAGAGATTCTTCCCTTGTTCTTGAGGCCAGCTCGGCCAATAAAGGAGGAGTGATACAGCAGACCATATTTGGGTGTGTTGGATTTAGTTTTTAATGCTCTGAAAAGAGCCTTCTCTGCACCAAGGATTTGTACTGTCGAAGATGGACACTTAGCAAGATTTGTCAACGAACCGGCGTGCGAGATGAGACGTGCTCCAACTTGGTCGCCGATTAGAGACTGTAGGTTTGGCGCAACGCTGTTCATCTTGTTGTGCAGATATTCAGAAAGCTTCTTTCGGTATTCTGAAAGCTTAACCACCCTTTCTGCAAACATTTCAATGTTAATCAGATCCACAACAGAGATATCCATTCCCATTGACATTTTGCCGGCGTCAATAATAGCCTGAGCCTTGGAGGAGTCCATTACGATTTCCTCGAGTTCCTCAAGTTTGTCCTGTGTCAGTGACTTACGGTCCTTTATGAATTTAGCAGATTTGGCGAACATATAATTGTCCGGAACAATTTTGACCAACTCTGGGAAGTGATACGAATACCACTCACGGATCCGCATAGAGAATGTATTCACATCCTTGTCCAATTGATCAAGAAGTGCTATGGACTGAATGATCATGTTGTCTGAACGATGAACGTTGAACTTGACCTTGGCACGAGAGTAACTGTGACCCAAACCAAGTTGAGCTATACCCGCTCCTTTGTCAGTGAAACCTTCAAAAATATAAAACAATTAGTGGGGAGCGCCTTGTAATAACTTTTTTCTTTTTGTACCTTTTACCAAGCGATGGAAATGAAATCGAATGCCTCGGAGAACCTCTGGGACAGCTCCAAAATGGCTACTTTGAACTTGAATCGCTTCGGTTATAGCTGCTCCTAGCTTGGCATCAGCCACACCCAAGGTACACTTTTTTTTCTTCAGTTTAGAGAAGAAATCGTCTAGAAATACCAAGAGATCCTGAGGTGCGATACCTTCAGATATAGCATTGATATTCTCCAAGGCTGATACGGCCGTCTTGAAGGGCGCAAAGCTAACCAACTTAACTATTGAATTGAATCGTGCATAATCTGTCACAGAGGACTCCACTTGAGGAAGGAACATGGAGATTTCCTCAAATTCGGTCACGCTAAAGAGGGCATAGCCAGCCGCGTGCTCGTACAAAGTGTACAAGCGCGACTTGAAGGAAAAAATTTGAGGTTAAAAACTGGTTTAAATTTTTTTTTTCGACTAAAAAAATATAATCATAATTGAATTTTATATTTCGTGCAGGCAAATAATAAAATCTTTGTTTAATTTAATTATATTTACCATTTTGTTATAGGATTTTCGTTTTAAAGAAAAAATGTGTTTTCCAGCCGTAGATTTGTTTTTTTCCACGTGCGCGAAACCAAGTCAAGAAAAAAATGACGCAGTGACAGATGAAATAAAAAGTTGCTTCAAACTGTACTATTTCAATGGTGGAAACACAAGAACGATTTGACATCTTGGGCTCGGTCAAAAAGTGCGCGGGCCAGCGGTACGAGCAGCATGCACTGTTTTGTATCCCGTTGCGTTGCGCTGCGATATTTTGTTTTCACACTATTATATACCACCTCCACTGGCAATGAGCGATGTCAATAATCCAAACTTCTATCCAATCCACAATCTGATTTGTATGGATATGTCACTGCATGGACACGGATTTTTGAGATTCCATTGCATTTTTTTCTAGACATGTTCATAATCCTACCAATGTTCATGGCCAGTGGAGGCGGCGTGTTAAGGCTCTCCCAATCCAACACTAATGTCGTTTTCGGTTAGAGATTCGGAGTTACTCCTTTTTGACTCCACTTACTCCAAAATAATTCGATTGGCTGTTCTGATTTTATAAAGGAGTAGACCTAGATCACACATATACATATAAACCCTTTCATCGGATAACTTGTCAAATTAATTTTACTCGACTGAAAATGCAAAATATACATAAATATCAGACAATTTACTGACACACACATAATTTTTCGCAAATTAGTTTTGGAACAACAGAAAATAATTCGATTTGAATCAAAAAGGAGTAGTACTGTTCCGAAATCCAATCGAAAACGACATAAATTTTCAATGTGGTGTAGAAACATTCTCCGTTGGTGTGGGCACTCTTATTTATCACCCGGTAATTACATTTTGAAAGGTGAATGTTTCTCCACCACCTCGGTGTGTGAGCTATGGAGGAAGTATTACATGTGTCTTCATCTGCAAATATGAAGAAAAGTGAAGCAGCATAGATATAATACAAAAAACCGACCGTGTAAAAGATCGAGAATAATCAAGAAGAGGAACATGATTGTTCATCTTCATATCTGTATATGGCACTTCCTATAAGATCTTCTACATTTTTTTGTCTTCTCTCTCTATCCAACAAATGTAAATTTTATATTTTACATCCCCTTTTTTATCAGGATTCAGATGAAGTAGGTTCATGTAAATCCAGCTTATACCTCTTTATAGGTCGACTCCACAGGCCATACCATCTGTACATCACAACCACAATCCAATCAACAAATAGTGCGTTTTTACTCACTGGGCAAATCATGTCATGTCGTTCATAAACCTTTCACAACTACTTCTATCTTCTACAACAAAATTCACTTACATATTCCAGACAAACCAGAAAAAAAAACTCACACGCACATGAAAAGTCATCTCATGGCGAAGCTTTGAACAGCCCTCCATGTCTTGTTCAAAACGTTATTTTTTCGACATGTTTGCTGCATTGACATGAGGGGTATTCACGATCCGATGCAACTGGCCTTGTATCATTGTAAAAGTGTAAAATCTTACAACACTACAACAACAAAATATACAAGGTGCAATCTTACAACAGTTTCGCACTTTAGCAATACCCGAAACCTATTGCAACAGAAAAATACAACATTGTAAAATTTGTAAATTGTGTTTTTGACAGCTCACTCATTCTTCATTACGTTAAACAGAAACAAAGGTATGTTCATTGGATACATCCAATTTGCTATCTTGATTGTAATGACGTGACGTCGTCATCATCTTTTACTACTATTTTCCATTTAAAATTCGGACGATAATTAAGATTTGGTAATATTTTCTTTTTCCGTTTTTTTTGCTTCTTTTTATGAACAAAATTTAAATTAAATCAAATTGAAATTTTCAGATATGTTCGAAACAAAAACAAATAACAAATGTCAAACTAATTTTGACATTTGCTTTAGTGTTGCAAGAAGATAAGAAAAGTGCGTTCACGATCCACTTAAAAAAAATAAAATTTCGCACTTTTACTAGGCTCGTTGCACCAGATCGTGAATACCCCTATGGATTTCTTGGACTCCATGGGATTTTTAGGCATGTTCATAGTCCGGCCATCATTCATGGCCCGTGAAGGCGGCCCGGTTATATCAAACAATAACAACAATACAAAATCGGCATTGGAAAAATTGATCAATGTACTCAGGTGTTATGTTAATTTGGAATCGATCGAATTTTCTGGTGGTCTGATTTGATTTAGATCAATTTAGCAAATCTTGATTTAAGACAAAGATCCACACAGATTTTCACACGCACTCTCACACACACCAAATTAAAGTGACATTTTTATTGAAATCAGTAGAAAATGGCACTCACACAATTTTGCAAACATAAATCAAATCAGGTTTTGAGTTCGTTTTGCCACGATTGATCTGAAGTCTGACCACCAGATCTGAATTTTTTGAATCGAAATCGATTAATCCCATCGAAAATTAAATTAGACTGCTTTCGCACAAGGAAACTGAGTTGCTGGGAACTGGGACTTTGTAGGCGAGAAGGGCAAGAAGTAAGGGGAATCAAAAAGAATCTCCCCGGTCAACGATTGAGGACATTTTTATCACATTCCTTCTCACACTATCCGTAATGTGCGTTCAGCCAATAGACTTTATATGGAAAAAACAGAAATCTCCGGCAATTCAGTTTCCTTGTGTGAAAGCTACAAGGCAATTAAAGGAAAACGTCAAAAAAATCTCGAGCAACTGGTTTCCCTGTCTGAAAGGGGACTTAGTGTACTTTTTAAAAATCTAGTTAGGATTGGTTGCACTTTTTCGCCACTTCGCCCCAATTTCAACTGTCATTTTACCCACACCAACGAACATAACAACAGAAATGTCAAACTCTGCTCATACACCCAACAAAAAACAGCGAACTGGCCACTGCCGAAGATTTTGCTTTAAATTTTATTGTGATTGTGTGAGACAGGTTCTTCTTTCTTTTCAGTTGCATTATTTCTATTATCTATTTATTTCCTAGTAAATTTTTGCAAAAGAAATATTTTATTTTCCACAATTTTTACTTTATTTTAACAAACCTCTAAGTGATACAAAGACTTTATTATTTATCATTTCATTTGTGTGTGCAAACGACGCAAATTTCCTGTTTTGTTGGTGGACATAAAAGAAAAAAAAACTTCTTTCTTAAAAAGTGCCGTCCCGTCTCGACGAAACAACAAAAAGTTTTCATCCAGACGGAAAATGGAGTTTTTGTTGTAAGTATTCCAAAGGACCAACAAATTAAATTATAAATAAAACTATGACCACATCGCTAATTGGTTTTGGATATATAAATAATGGTAACCGAATCTAAAGATACGCATCCGCCGAGTGTTTCGGACTGTAGTGCATTGTCTTTTCCAGCTAATTTTTCTTGTTCTCTTAGATTGGTGGTACATTGATCCAAGTACAGTGACCTCAACCTTACAGCTTACTACTTATAAATAATGAATTATACATAACTACTCACATTGATTTACAATTTGTTTTTTTTAGTGGTTCACGTTCGAGCAAGACTTTCAAACCGAAAAAGAATATTCCCGAAGGAACCCATCAGTATGATCTCATGAAACATGCTGCGGCCACACTAGGATCTGGAAATTTGAGAAACGCAGTTGCACTTCCAGATGGCGAGGATCTCAATGAATGGGTAGCTGTAAATAGTGAGTTATTTTTTTTTTAATCTATGACCAATGCCATGAGGCTTACGTCATGTAAAATGATTTATATGATTTATTTGCATACAATTTAAGTGCGTAGCCAAATCGGTTAGTCGGTGGATACGAATTTTGATTACACAGTCCCAATAAGGCATTGTGTACGCTAAGTTTATTAGCCCCCACGCACTTATTTGATAAACAAAGAAGTTGGATATTATCTATTGAAATAGATTTCACTTTTTTTAAAGAATATTATGAGAATGACAAATACACTTCCACTGTTCTTTTGTAGTACGCATTATCTTATGCCTAACAAGATATAGTTCTACCGAGCCGAATAGTGATACCATAGTCGAAAATTGTGGTTCTGTGCGAGTTAGTGGGACGGTCTCAACGATTTCTTCCGGACGTTTAACTGGTCACTAAGCTCCCTCGATAGTGACGTAGACTTTAGTGCAGTTATGATCACAAATTTAATTCTTTGTGAAAAGAGAGATTTTATCCCGGGTAGGATAAAATCTATCAAACCCAAAGAAAATTCATGGTTTGATTCGAGCTGTAAAGAGGTGATTAGGGTCAGAGAATTAAGTTTCCGTTGTTATAAAGCCAACTACCCCACTGAAGAAAACCAGAAGAAGTTTCAACAAGCCGAAAAAACCTTTAACGGCCTTATTTCAAGAACCAAATTTTTGCATGACCAAAAATGAAGACAAAAAATACTACAATGCCCCAAAAGTAGTAAAATTTGCAAAAGACATTCGAAACACTACTTCGTCTTCGGTTCCATTGCTCGTCTTCAATGACACACTTGCTGTCAGCTTGCAAGATAAAGCCAATTTGCTTGTAAGTACAGTTTGCTCGACGCTGCTAGTAAGTGTTATGACGCCTCTTGTACTTGAGAGCGCAAACGACTTTATTGGAAAAATCTTATTTCGCACTCGTGTAGTTGCTAGAGTTCTGAAAGACCTTGATATACACAAATCTCTTGACCCGGATAGTATCCCTCCTATTGTTCTGAAGAGGTGTTCTTCAACGCTGGCAAAACCACTGCGTAAGCTTTTCCATCTATCCTATGCTACTGATCTCTTTCCGAGTGGATGGAAAACACCATTTGTCCAGCGCTAAAAAAGACGTATCTTCTTCCCCATCAAACTTTCGACCAATTGCACAAACGTCTCTTTTTTCTTGGTCTTGGTCTTGGAAACGTTGATAAATTTTCAGCTCAAGAAATATCTCGATAAACAAAAGCTTCTTAATGACCGGCACGTCTTTCGTAGCAATAGGTCCTTTGGTGATCTTTGAAGTTTATTGCGCTTGATATTTTTTAAGCGTTTGATAAAGATTGGCACCAAGCTCTCTTATCAAAAATCCCTGTGTGTGGTTTTGATGAATTTCTTATTTGTTGGATTAGAAATTACCTTTGGAACGGTTCAATACAAGTTGTTTGCATGCATGTTATTTTAGATAAACTGTTAAACTTGTACTTGATTTTGTAGCTTGAGCAAAAAATGTATATAATAAAAAAAGGCCTAACATTCTTCTTTGAAAAACCACAAAGACACTTAAAATCGGTAAAAAACTGACTGAGATAAAAATATTTTAGTACCTACCATAAAAAGGAAAACAAATATTCTATTTTTTGTTAATATTTTTTGATCTATTTAGGGATCATTTCGTAAAAAATGTACAACCATTTTATTCGTTACTAAACAAGGAATAAGTTAAAAAAAAATTGAACCCCTAATAGTATATATAGGAGTGGTTTGTGATTGGTTTTGTGGGTTTGTTTTGTCCAATTTTTACGAATTGCAATTTAAAACCTTTAAAATAATACCCGTTTTTATTACGTTAAATGAGATACAAATTGATGTTTGTTTGTTGTTTTCCAGAGATGATTTTGAAATAAAAACTATTATTTAAAATACATTATTTGTATTTTTTACAAATTAAATACTCCAAAAAATGCTTTTTGCATAAAATTGATGCTTGCCGTAAACATAATTTTAAAAATCTGAAAAATTTCGGGTAGTGTGTCATGGGTTCAAAGAACTTAATTCCAAAAAATGGCTTAAATCGAGCCAAAAATACACAAAATATTAAAAAAAAAAAACTATGGAAAAAAATAATTGTGACCCTAAAACTCATTTTATTCAAAATTAAATAACGCACAGCGAATTCGGAAAAACGGTTAACGGATAATGAATGCATAAACATGTACCTATATACGATATGAAGGCCGTTCTTATTGGTGCTGGGCCCAAGCTCCATACATCTTCGCCCATTGTTCTTTAAAGGCTCTCCCAAACAAATGCGAAACATTCGGTGCGGCCAAGAAACAAAGGGTGCCCACACCAACGCGGCGGAGAAACATTCGCCTTTCAAAATTTATTTACAGGATGATAAATAAGAGTGGCCTCACGCCACACCAACTGCGAATGTTTCTTCGCCACACCGAATGTTTCGCATTGGTTTGGGAGAGCCTTACAGTTAGTTTTCCAGCTGTTTTTCACCTGGGATTCCAACAAACACGAACGAACGAATCCATCGATCGCGGCCATTACTGTACGAAATAACACAAAGTGCAGATAGTTGCATTCACTCATTTTTTTTTTGACATATTCATATGTATGGCAAAAGATAAGAAATGAATAATTTTAAACAGAAATGTAATCCAAACGAAATGTTCGATCAGAAAAAAGTTTCTTATGAGAGAAAGTGAAAAAGGAGTTCAGTGAATTTTAAAAAATTGATATGGACAAATTTCCCTGACCGCTTCCCGAATTCCCTGACTTTCCCTGACCAAATTTTGTTCCCTGACTTTCCAGTTTAGCGGACACCATGTCTTGAACACCGCCGCAATGTTTGTCCCGGTCTACATTGAACGATTTTTCCAGTACCGATCTTTTGTTCGTTGGTGAAGGGAGTGAAAAGTGAGGGGTAGGGATCAAATCGTTTGTACCACAAAACTCGAACGATTTTTCCAGTCTGTTTATGTTCTCTCTGTAGTAGCCCGTAGCGTAATGGTTAGTGCGTTCAACTGTCACGCTGGAGGTCTGGGTTCGCTTCCCAGCCTCGTCCACCTAAAAACTAAAAAGTTTTTTTCAGGGCTACTGCCTCTTGCGAGGAATTGACAAATCCTCCAAGAGTATCACTTGTCACGAATAAGTGCTTCTCGTCTATCCGTTCGGATTCGGCATAAAATTGTAGGTCCCTTCCATTCCTGTCGATAGGCGCACACAGGAATGGTTGCGAGTTGTTAGTCACTAGGCCCTGGTTCTTCATGAGCCGTTGTGCCACCCGATTTATTTATTTTATTTTTATGTTCTCTCTCGTCTTCTTTCCATTTTTTTGTGTGTGTTCGGTGTCAGTGTGCCGTTTGTTTGATAGTGTGAGTGCATCTCAATGAAACATGAAGAGCACAGCAATAAAAAAATGAATAAGGCAAGGAAAAAATTGTATGGAAAAAATCGTTATGTGTGTACATTTTACACGATTTCTGGAAAAATCTTCGTGGAAAAATCGGGCAATGTAGATCGGGACTTTAATGTCTCAATATTTATAACGTTATTTCTATAAAAAGTGTTATACTGAAATAGCTAGTTTCATTTCTCCCTTAAAACAATCCAACCGTAATACTCGTACCTCTAGGATTGCACATCTGTTTACACATGAGCCCAACTTCGGACATATTGATAAGTATAGATTTTCTTTCTTTAGTCGTACAATACGAGTATGGATTGCTTTGAGGTTCAAACCAACGAGCATCGGTTTCTCCTCTTAAAAGAATAAGAATATCCTTCCAAACAAAACAAAAAAATTGAAATCGACCAGCAAACAAAGCATAATTTCCAGTTTACAAATTAGAATGGATGAAGATTTTTTTTTATCACATCTTCAAAAAGGCGAAAGCTAGATCCAACTTGTTAAAACTCTGTGTGGACTAATCTAGACCTTGATAAACCAGACTAGTAGGGCTTTCAATTTATTTAAGTTCTTTTTAACGGGCTAACGGTTCTTTTTTGTTTAAACAGCGAAAATTCGTGAAATTTAACTATTTTATTTTTTTGCTTTTACAGCTGTAGATTTTTTCAACCAAATCAACATGCTCTATGGGACCATTACTGAATTCTGTACTGAAGATAGCTGTGGCAACATGTCGGCTGGACCAAAATACGAATACTTATGGGCTGACGGTCAAGCTGTAAAAAAACCAATTAAATGCAGTGCACCTAAATACATCGACTATCTTATGACATGGGTCCAGGACCAACTAGACGACGAAACTCTATTCCCTTCGAAAATTGGTATACCATTTCCGAAGAACTTCCTAGCAATTGCCAAGACAATACTAAAACGACTCTTTCGAGTATATGCACATATTTATCACCAGCATTTCTCTGAAGTGGTAACACTTGGTGAAGAGGCTCACCTCAACACTTCCTTTAAGCATTTCATATTTTTTGTGCAAGAATTCGATTTAATTGAACGTAAAGAATTAGCTCCGTTGCAGGAGTTGATTAATAAGCTAACAGCAAAGGATGAACGGCAGATTTAAATTTGAAAAACAAAATTAATAAATTAATTAAATTTAACTGTCGACCCTTCCTTAACCTATATATTGTATTTTGTAAATTATATATATGTTAAAAATCAATTATTTTTGTAATAAAACAATTAACATAACATTAATTGTTCGAAAGAAAAACAAACAAACAAACCATAAAAGAAATTTTTCACGCATCATTGTACGTAGTTTGCATTTAATTTTTTTGTTAATTATTTTTTTTTCTGTGTTTTTATTTCTAACACAACTCAAAATGTGTACTTTAAGTATTTTTAAAAAACAAAACTTTATTTAACGCTTATCTAGTTGTTTACGTTTAGCTTTAAGATTGATTTTTACATCTTCGATTACGACTACATATTAGTTATATAAAAACAACAAAACAATGTTTCTTATTTTATTATTTCACATTTACATTTATAGCATTAAAATGAAAAACTATTTTATTGACATGACAAACTGAATAAATAAATGTTTCATTTTGAATTATATTTAGTATCGACAAGAAATTGACCCAGGAAAATACGGTCTAATTTTTTGAGGTCGGAGATTTCTCAGTTAACATCGAGAGGAAGCTGCTTAAAATTTGTGTTCATCTATCTTAACCAACTATTCCTATCTATCTTCTATCAGTGTATCCCTTAATTCGTCAATAGTATTTTAAGGCATTATTCTGGGGTATATTCCACAGTAACGGCCTATCCCCAATTTTTATATTTTTTATCAGGGATTTAAGAAAAGTCTTTCTTTGGTGTACCCCTGGCCCATGTTAATGGTAATTGCGCTGTTAGTACTTATGATAGAAACAAACTTAGGACTTTATTTTTAGAAGAAATACCAGCCTTTGTAATTGCGTTTAAATAAGTTTGATATCTGTCTCAGTTTTAAGATATCTAATTTTTATTGTTACGTTCATTCAAAAAAATAGTAGAATGTTATGTTTATTATGCATTTTATGGAGAAAATTGACCCCAAAGTCAAAAAACTAACATGGGCAGGAAAATGGAACAGGCTAGAAACCGGATATCTTAAAACTGAGATAAGATATCAAACTTATTTAAACGCAATTACAAAGGCTGGTATTTCTTCTAAACGAAGTTTCTATCATAAGTACTAACAGCGCAATTACCATTAACATGGGTCAGGGTACACCAAAGTAAGACTTCTTAAATCCCTGATAAATGATATAAAAATTACTGAAGAACAATTTTTTTCTTAGAATATACCCCAGAATCATGCCCTAACCCGGGGTTTAGACAAGCGAGTAGAACTAGTAGCATTTGTATCATAGTGTTAGTTTTATGTATGTATGTGGGACTAGTAGCTCTCTGCGCGTTTTGTCAACTAGTATGATTTTTTTAAAATATTTCATACAGAAAAATATAAAAATTATGAAAACTATGGAAACAAAACAAATAAATGAACTAAGGGACACCCTGTATATTAAAAGTTTTGCTTGTTTGTATGTTCGGGCTAATCCAAGAACAGGGGTGTTTACTATCACATATGTTATGACTGGTGTTTATTAAAACACTAACGGAACAAGCACGAGGAATCAGGTGGTTCTTTCACACAACATCATGGATCTTCACCAGATGGTGAACAATATGGAAAGTAAAGCAACTAAAGTTAAGCTGAAATCAACACCGAAAAGAAGATCCTAAACATTTTGGTAACTCTGCTAAAGTTGACGTTGCGGACAAGCTGGTCGAGGTTGTGAACATTTTTCTTTACCTAGGAACCATTGTCCCAAAAAATCGTGGTGGCGTAGATAAAAATGTAAACTTCCAAATTGCCAAGGCAAAAGCTGCTTTTGGCATGCTGTGACCAGGGGTGGAATCGGCTAAGCTGATTTGACTATCAATTTTTATTGACTGTCGTTTTTAAGATAGTTGTCTCTATCAATTCTAAAAACAAAGATAGAGAGAGCAATCGTCAAAAAGACAATCAAAAATTTGATTATCAACTATCAGCTTAGCCGATTTCACCCCTGTTTAGAAGAGCAACGTGTACAGTACGAAGACCAAGTTGCTATAAGTCAGGTCGGACGTAGAGTCCGTACTGCTATATGGGTGTATCACGTGGAAGTAAAGTGTGGCAAAAGAGTTGCAAGATTTTGTGAATAGATGTCTTCCAAACATCCATAGGATTTTTTGGCCAGTTACCATCTGCAACCAAGAGCTCCACTGGTCAAAATCGCATCGACATCGTTATTCACCGAAAGAAGTTCCAGTGGATTGGTCACAACCTACGGAGTGGTGGAGACTCTTTACCCTATTTGGCAGAACACCTTGGGGCCGAAGAAAAACTTAGGACATAATAGTCAAAAAGGAATCTTAGAAGGTGGGGAAACGTTGGGGAGAGCTCAAACACATTTCCTATGCCCTACGAAAGGTACAAGGATAAGTACTAGATGGTGGCTCTTAGAAAATTTGGCTATATAATGCAATTTTAAAAAATCTTTCTGTTTGATAATATTTAAAGTATAAACTTTATTTTACGGGAAAGATATTTTTCAAGATTTACATATATATATATAAAAAAATATTTTGTCGTCGGGCCACGGTTTGATAACGTTACTTTGGTACAATTTGTTTGACCATGCTTCAAAAAACTACCACACAAAGCTAGACATTTTGAATGATAGAGAGCAGTGTCCAAAAATCACTCCGTTTTAAACTTGACAAATCTATTGCTTGGACACTTTGCCGCATTCTACCTACTAAACAAAACCTACAACAACCAATGTTGAAAATTGGAAGCCGAATATTTACTTTAAAAAATTGATGAACAAAATAGAAAAGGTTACAAATTCAAAAATTGCCGCTCTCTACAGAATTTCAAAATAAATTTCCCTGCCTTTCCCTGACCAAAAAATCAAAAAAAAAAATTGTTCATGAGTAGGTACGTATTAATATTGCACAAAGTGGTAGAAAATGTACTTATTTGAATGGAGTTAATTAAACCTTAGGCAAAAAGAACTCACCTTGTATTTTTCAAAGATCTATCTGAAGGTATACATAACGGATTGCATTTAAAGTGAAAAATAATAACTGCATGAATTAAAAAAAAATATTGTTTTGCTTAACAAAAGGGACGACTTTACCTATGCAATGTAGTTCATAGTAATGAACGACCATTTAAATAAAATGCTTTTAAATCATATGTACATATACATATATCTTTGCGATGTTAAAATTTAATAGTTTATTTTTTTAAATAAATCAAAATGTATTAATTCAGGTATGCAGAAACAGTATGAATAAATAAGTAAAAAGAAATAATCGTACTTGAAATATAAACTTGCAACACGTTGGTTGAACCTCACAGTCAAAGGACAATGGACAAATTGGGCCCAGCACCAACAAGAACGGCCTTCATATCATATATTAGTATTTGTTTATGCATTCCTTATCCGTTAACCGTTTGTCCAAATTCGCTGTGTGACAAAAGTTATTTAATTTTGATTAAAATGAGTTTTAGGGTAAACAAATCCTTTTTTCCTTAGTTTTTCTTTAATATTTTGTGTATTTTTCGCTCGATTTAAGCCATTTTTGGAATTAAGTTCTTTGAACCCATGATAAAACACCTGAATTTGTAAAGTTATGTGTAGGGGTCGCAAGCATCAATTATATGCAAAAAGCTGTTTTTGGAGCATTTAATTTGTAAAAAAAAAAACAAATATTAGTTTTTAAATACTATTTTTGGTGTCAAAACCACCTCTGGAAAAAATCAAAAAATATCAAATAAAATATCAATAAAAAAAGGTATTGTTTTTAATCTTTTGCAATTTGTAAAAGTAAGACAAAATAACTTACAAAACGACCCTCAAAACCACCATTATATATTATTATAAGGGGTTGAAATATTGTTAGCTTATTCATTATTTAGTAACGAAAAAATTTGTATTACATTTATAACGGGCACAAAATATTAAAAAAAAAAATTATAAATACAAAATTTAATATTTTGTTCGTTTGGTACATACTAAAAGATTTTGAACTCAGTCACCATGTTTGCACTAAATCTTCGTTTTCATTATCGTTATTTCAGACAAACTGTTAAACTTGTACTTGATTTTGTAGCTTAAGCAAAAAATGTTCTTTTTCTGAAATGTTATTCTTCTTTGAAAAACCACAAAGACACTTAAAATCGGTAAAAAACCGATTTCAGGTAGTGTGTCATGGGTTCAAAGAACTTAATTCCAAAAAAAGGCTTAAATCGAGCGAAAAATACACAAAATATTAAAAAAAAAACTATGGAAAAAAATAATTGTGAACCTAAAACTAATTTTATTCAAAATTAAATAACACACAGCGAATTTGGACAAACGGTTAACGGATAATGAATGGATAAACATGTACCTATATACGATATGAAGGCCGTTCTTATTGGTGCTGGGCCCACGCTCCATAAATCTTTGCCCATTGTCCTATAACAGTTAGTTTTTTATTTTTGCCTCTTATTGGCCGCGATCGGAAACCTATGCGATAGCCTATCTAAAGATCGATTCACAATGGAACGGGTAAACGCGAAGAGAGCGTGGCTTGATCACAGATAAGCAATACCTAGATGGGAATCTACGGCTGTCAATTCGGTTTGCCTACAAGCTCAAACGTCAAATAGCTGTGGTGAACATCGGATTTTTGCACTAGTGTACGTGCAGACGACCGTGGTGAAAATCGGATTTTTGCACTAGTGTACGTGAAAAAAAATCCGAGTTTCACCTCGGTTCGTGAACAAAATGGCGGAAAATTTAAGAATCCAAGGGTTTGTTTAAATGTGCTAGGTTCTTGTATGCCGATTTCCTTTCGACGATTGCAGATTAATTTTTTTTTGTTGTAAGGAAATCGCAAAAAAAATCGTGTAGCCGGTGTAAATTTTCTATATGAAAGATTTGATTTTTGATCTTTTTTTCTAAACAAATCAAATTTTTCTATCACAGATTTGATTTTTTTGTTGAAATGAAAGATACATTTAGGTTTAACTACATATACCTACCTACTTTTTTCCTCAATCAGAATTGACTTTATTTCAGTTTTTGCAATTAAGAACAGATGAGATTCACACCTTTGTGGGTGCTTTCTTTTATCCCCATACAAATTAATTCTGGCAGATGAAGGTTTTGTTGGTATTCCAAATGTTTCGCATCGGCTTAGGAGACCATTTTTGTTGCAACACAATTTAAATTGTGTAAAGGATCTTTCAAATCAACGTTAAAGGCTCTTCCAAACCAATGCGAAACATTCGTTGCGGCGAAGAAACATTCGCATGTCAAAATTTATTTACATGGTGATAAATAAGAGTGCCCACACCAACGCGGCGGAGAAACATATGCATTTATTTTGACTGACGAATGTTTCTTCGCCGCAACGAATGTTTCGCATTGGTTTGGGTGAGCCTTAAATCGGAGCGAAACACTCACGACAACAAAACATTCACTTTTTAAAATTAAGTTACATGAAAATATGTGGGTACCTACCCACAATGAAAGCGGTGCGATTTTCCATATGAACCCGATGACTGACAAAAATGTTGTCCACGCATCGGTTTGGGGGATCTTAAATTAATTTCTAAAAATTTACGTCGGAATTTGACCATGATGCAATCCAACCCCTTACGTATAAATTAAAATAATTTCATATATTAAGTGTGTCTGTACCCTAAAACTAAGAATATAGTAGCTGTCAAATTTGCCATGGTGAATTTAATTTTTGTTGATTTCTCGAACCTTATTATTGGTTGGCGAGATTTTTTTTATAATTATTGTGCTGTAGAGCTGAAAAAATTGAAATTATGTTTTTAAATTTCATAAACATAATTAGGTCTTTTGCCCTTTGCTATACTCTGCTCAAACAAGGCCCCTTCGGAGGCGACAGAGTTCTACAAAAAGTTCTCATCGCGCATCGTCTGCCCAAGTAGCTTTTTGGCGAATTGGAAGAAAGAAACATGAAAGCACCAAAAGATTTTTCATTGAAATTCAAGGACTCGTTCAAGTTCCGCTTGCCATGCGGGCATTGTGCTTGGTGAAACAATTATTTTTTTGTTAATTTATTTTTTATTGAAAATCACAAACACCGGAATAAAAATCTTCGCACAGCACATTTATGAAAAAAAAAATGAACTGTCAAACAAATCAAATTCACCGCGTTAAATTGTTGTTGCAGTTCACATCTATTCATCGACACGAAATGAAATTACAAAAACAACAATGTAAACAAATGGGTTTTGGGGGGTGATACGAACGAAAGATTCCTATCTAGGTATTGCTTATCTGTGGGCTTGATTCGCTGTCATTTTTTTCTAGTTATAAAATCGTTTCCCAATTCACAATGCGACGAGTTTCTTGACGACGAGTTTTTTGGTAGCGTTAAATTATTTATTCTTTTTCTTCTTGCTGAGCAGTGCGTTCAAAATAATGAAAAAATCAAACTGAAATTACTTTTATTATTTAAATATTATGTAATTATAATTTAAATATTATAAACTGTCCCCCTTATTTATAAAGAAAAAATAGTTATTTAAGCTTCCATGTTTAAGAAAACTACACTATGGAATTAGAATGTTCCGGAATCAAATGGAGCAGTAAGCAATTGCCTTTAATTTGAGTCCACAATATTCTTATTCCATGGTGTATTTTTCCTAAACACGGGATCTGAAATAACTATTTTTTTTCGTCGCATTGTAAATCGATCTTAAGATAGTTTCGTATCCATATATGTTTTCGAACGGATTGGTTCTTTTTGACATTTCGCTTGGGATAGAAGCGTACATATATCTACCAAAATATTTCAGATAGCATGGATAGTTATCCAACAGCAAAAGCTGTTTTGTCAGCAGCTGTTTTT
Source organism: Melangyna quadrimaculata (assembly GCA_949320155.1). NCBI lineage: Eukaryota > Metazoa > Arthropoda > Insecta > Diptera > Syrphidae > Melangyna > Melangyna quadrimaculata. Next base: position 403,508,627 of record OX439483.1, read on the forward strand.
CACATGGGATTCCAACAACACGAACCTATCTGGATAGCTCTACATAGGTTTCCGATCGCGGCCATTACTGTACGAAATAACACAAAGTGCAGTTAACTTGCGTTTCACTCATTTTTTGACATATTCACAGGTATTGCATAAGATACGAAATGAATAATTTTAAACAGAGATGTAATCAAAACGAAATGTTCGATCAGAAAAAAGTTTCTTATGAGAGAAAGTGAAAAAGGAGTTCAGTGAATTTTTAAAAATTGATATGGAACAAATTTTCCCTGACCGCTTCCCGAATTCCCTGACCAAATTTTGTTCCCTGACTTTTCCTGACTTTCCAGTTTAGCGGACACCATGGGATTAATTTTTAAATTAAAAAAAAAAGAAAATATTCAAAATAATCAAACAATTTGGTACGATACCGTACTGTCAAGTCAGGGAGCGGCCTTACATAGAATTAACAAGTTTCGAATAGATTCCAAAGGAGCATAAAATAAGGTAGTAGAGTGTATAGTATTTAGAAATTTACTATATAAATATCTTCTACTCGTTCCAATGGAGCATTCAATCACTTAGGCAGACATAGCGAGTCGAACGTTTGACTGACTACATTACAAGTTTTCATAATGAGGTCTTTAATTTTCCCAATAATCACTACTAAATTTCGACCAAACAAAAAATCTAAGTAGCTAGAAAGTCTTTCTAGCATCATTCACTTTTCCTATTTTCGAAGGCAAAAATTCTCAGAAAAATTTTGTTAGCGATAAGTAAGAATAGGAATAATTTACATACCTACCTCCACTTCAAAAAATGTGTATGAATAAAACAACAATTTACCATTAAACCGGATTTTCTATTATTTTATATTTAGCAATTGAACAAATATCTTGTAAATAATACATTCTTAAAAAAATATGTTAATTATAAAAAAAAGTAAAGGCATTGAAAATTTAAAATTTGATTCTTTTAAGGCTTACAACACAGAACAAAGGAATGTATGTGCAATATTTAAAAATGTTATTTTAAAATGTGTTTTGGACGTTTTACTGAAATATTGTTTATTATGGAATGATATTTGTATCTATCCAATGTAGAACCGATTTGATGCATTTTAACCAAGGCCATGATCTTCAAAGAATCCTTGTGGTGTTTCATCCTGAAATAATGAAAAATAAAATACATACTATTTTAGTTAATTTTGTTTTTATTTTATAAAATTTAAACGCACCATATGAAGAATATTTAATTTAAAGAAAATTTCATTGCTACGTACCTCGAAAATGATCCCAAAAACTACTTTTTTGTATTTTACTTAAATGCGTTTTACAATTATGTATTTGAAAATAGTGAAAGCTGTAAATCACATAAGGTGCACTTCTACCGTGATAGACATAAGAAAACCAATAACAAAAATCAACGAATAAAATGCAAACAACTACCTATTTAACAACCTGACAAATTCAGCTTTTATATTTCAAATCCACTTCATCTAAAGTGAATAAAAGCTTACTTATCTATGTAAATACTGAAATTCTGATGCTTCCAACGTAAGAAAATCAGGATATGTACCTAATAATCATTAAATACTTTTCCTAACGTCAATCGTCAAAATCATATTTTATGAGAACGATTTAAGTAAACTCAATTAAATAGCAGTTATGTAAAGGGTTAGCTTCTTCAAATTTTGGACGGTAGTTTTTTTTTTAATTAAAAAAAAAATATTTTGTCGTCGGGCCACGGTTTGATAACGTTACTTTGGTACAATTTGTTTGACCATGCTTCAAAAAACTACCACACAAAGCTAGAAATTTTGAATGATAGAGCAATGTCCAAAAATCACTCCGTTTTAAACTTGACAAATTTATTGCTTGGACACTGCCGCATTCTACCTACTAAACAAAACCTACAACAACCAATGTTGAGAATTGGAAGCCGAATATTTTATTTTTGTCTCACTCTCTTTATTTATTTCGACTGATTGGGAATTAGGATTGAAATAAAGACACAAATAAAAGCGGTTTCTTGTGTGTGTTTTACACTTTAAGAAAATCTAGTTTGACTGTACTAAAATTTGGTGAAAACGTTTCGTTTACCAAGAGAATGAAAAATCAAGATTCTATAAACATATTTAAAAGGTGTTTTGTTTTTTTACAGTGTAGTGAAAACGATTGTTTTTGAACTGAAATTTTAGTTTGGAATTGTCGAGGTATACTGTACATAATTAAGACGATATGACAAACCTCCAAAAAGTTGTAGTCCTTTTTAAATGAGGACGACTTTATTATCACTAGAACAGGTCAAATAAAATAGAAGCCCCTTCTCTCTTACATAATTTTAAACTCTTGTTTCTAATTCATAACGAGCGATCAACGATCGACAAACTGAAAATTCGGTACTTTGATAGTCGATTGCCGTCGATATATAAGTTATTGTGTAAATGTCACAAACGCATCATTTTCGTGAAAGCATTTTATAAAAAGCATCAAACCGGCATTAATTTCTGTATAATTACTCATATCACTATTTATATTGCGACTTCATCTTAATACAAAAATTTACGTTGGCTTGATGTTATTTATCAATATTTTCACGAAAGTAGGCGTGTACCACAAACTGAGCGCTCATTGAGCGCTCAATGTCAGATTAACGGAGGCAGCATCATTTGGTGGGACAACATTCTCCGCTCTCTTTCACAAAAAAACATGTGTTATTATTCTCATACAAGTTTGGAAATAAAATTTCAACTTTTCTTTAAATATTTAATTGTTAAAGCAAAAATCTTATTGAAATTAATGAAAATGATTATAGCTTATTAAATTAGTTTGAGTTTTCACCAACATTCCGTCTTTATTATGTATTTATTTACCACTTTCTTATTTGCACACCCTCAAAAAATTATAACTTGGTTGTCAAACAAACAGCTGTTTCGATTGAGAAAAAAAATTGAGCAGTGAATCCAAGAAATGTTTGGATCAGAAATCTCCGAAAAAAATCTCAGTGCTCAGTTGAGATTGTTTGTCTCACTTCAAAAAATCCTTGAGCGCTCAGTTGATGGTACACGCCTAGATTGCGCATCATTTGCGCAGTGATGCGTTTGTGAATTTACACATAAGGCGTGTGTCAATGCCTCGCAAGAGTCAGTTCGCGTTCCATTGCGTAAATAAATTGATTTACCGTTCTCTGTACCAAAAAAAAGTTTAAGCTGTCAGTTTGCATTACGTGATTTTTTTTATTGTTTGAATTTATTCCGATGCTGACAATAATGATCATAATATGAACGAAATCATTTCTTATATAAAATAGAAGCAGTTTAAATTGAATTGGTAAATTCATAAATCTCATTTTTGTTTTCTGAAAGTGCATCAATTAATAAAGAGTTTGAGTTATGACACATACAATTAGTCGAATACAATGGCAAACATAAATCAATTTAAAAAAGTGTTCCATTCACCACGAACAAAAAATCAATCTGTCAAACATCAAAATATGAATAATAAATATGCATAACTCCGTTTTTCCACATTAACATTATATAATCTTCGTGGTGTATAAAACCATTTTCCTTTGGACGTCCGGAAGCGTCCAGAAGCGTCCAAGTCTTCTGAAACCATTCCATTGACACAAAAAGTACGCTTCTGGAAATTCTGACAAGAGAAATTCGATTCTTGATTTCAAATCATAATCTACTCAAGAAGCACTAATACATTCAAACTCAAACGTCAAAACAAACTGCAATGACTTCATGTTTCTTTTTAACTCCTCATTTTAATTTAATTTGCATCAAAATCAAAGTTTTTGGTAAATTTTAATAAACAAATTAAGAAAAAATATTACAAAAAATATTATTTGGACGTTCGGAGTTGAAACACTCGTGTTTTACATTTCGCTTTTTGTGTGGTAGCAAATAATTTTTATTTGACGATTATACAGATACCATTCCCCAGAATTGAGTAGAAGCATCTTGGACTGTTCCATTGAATTTCAGAATGAGTGAAACCAAAGGAAAGCAGCATAAATGTACTCGACGTTTGATACCCCATAAACATCAGTTGAGTCATTTTTACTAAATTCGCTTATTTTGTCACTTATTTTTTGTTTTTTTTGGGAGATTAATGATTTTAGATAGCGTTTTAGTTTCTTCAAAAAGGATTTCGATTAAATCATTAGTTCAGCTATTAGAGAAATAAATACTATAGAAACAGAAACAAATGCTTGCATTATCTGAAAGAATAAGTACTATCTGAGGTTTAACTGATCAAAACTAATTCTAGCTGATACTTTTTAAAATGAGAAAGACTTACTCTTATGGAAAAAAACAGTTATTAAACAAATGGAAAAGAATGGCTACACAAAAACATCACATGATTTAAAAAATTAATCAACATTTTTGTTACCTATTTATATATCACGATAAATGAGAATTTAAATAACAAATTTAACAGTCATTTTTGATCCATTTTGTTATACAAAATTACAATAATTAGAGTTATTTTATTATAAGTTTTATTTTATTAAATGGCGATTTTTTTATACAAAATATATTTTCACAATATTATAAAACATCACATATTTTCAAAGTTTTATTTTTTTATTGTTGTTGCCTTTAATTATTTTAAGATTTTTATTTATTTTTTTTTATACGCAAAAAATAAAACAACATTAGATTTATTTGAAATTGTAATTTTTACATAGTTATTTTTGTAAATGTTTCTTATTTTTGGTCAAGAATGTAGGTATGTATATAAAATTATATTGTTAATTATTGATTTTTAAGGTGAAACTGTGCATTTAGTTAAAGAAAAAAGCAACCACAATACGCTTTGATATTTTGTACTTTAATTTAATAATACATATATTTTAAGGGTCAAGTTTTTTTTTTACAAAATAAAAAAAAGTTAGGAAATAAAATTAATAAAAGGAAAAATTAATTCTTTTCTTTTGAAAATAGTTAGGTTGTTAAAAAAGAGAATATTTTTAGAGAAGTCCAATGTCTCTTAAAGAGCCCTCAACAGCTTCATCCTAGAGTATAATATAAGAAAAAAAATCAGTTTTTTGTTGATTTAGAGGGAAAAGACTTACTTATTGCTTTAATGAAATGAAATTTTGTACTTACAATGAAGAGCAAAATGAATGATTATGTACAAAAAAAATCTGTAATATGATTTTTTTTGTTTGCAGTTATATTTAAAAGCACATTTAATTCAATTTAAATTTGTTTTTGCGGTGATGCTGCTGAGGACATTACATTGGCAAAATTGAAATAATATACAACATACATAATACAAAAAAAAAAAACAACAAATTATAAACTACATAATGTATGCCCTGTGAGTAATGATCACCCATATTTGTCGATATTTACAATGACGAAAAAATATATATGTATGTACATACATTACATTTATTCTACTCGTAGCGAATTGATAATTTGGTTTGCAGATGCCTATGGTAAAAAACGACTAACAAACGAAACAAAGAAAGGGGTGAACACTTTGTTCCTGTTCGTTTTATATTCATGATGCGGGTCAGATTATGTGGTTAAAAAGCGGCAAATTAATTACCTCATTGCCAATTGTTAAATTTTACTATTGGTGTGAATATTGCAAGTATTTGGAATGAATACTTAATTTTTAATTTAAGTTTTCGGCCTTTTAGCTATATTTTTTATTTTGTTTTATATTTTTTATTTATTTGTACTTTTATTATTTAAATAGACACAAACTAGTTAATTGTATTTATTTTTATAATATACCTGATCAAAATTATTAAAAAAAGTGTTTGTAAAGCACATTCCACTCCATTCCATAAATAATTTTTATTTTTCATTTTTTTTTATTGTATGTTGTAGGCGGTCTCTGGAATAAAGTTTTTTGGTTCCTAAAAACACTGCAAGTTTTTCTCAGATTTTTTTAAATGATATTTTTTGGAGTTTTGAATTAATAAATATTATTTTTTCCAATAATGTAGTAAAATAAGTAATGCGATTGTTCTAGAGCAATTATTGTTACGTAAATGCAGAAACCAATATAATAATATATAAGGGTGCTTTTGTGAATTGTGTTGTCAAACGTTTCAATTGAAAAGGTTTAAAAAAAATACACATTTTTATTTTGATAAATGGAAGTAAAATAAACAATTGTTAGTTTTTTTTTCTATTTATGATTTTCACACCAAAAACATTATTGAACAACCAAGATTTGTATTATTTTACAAATTAAAAATTCGAAAAAATGCTTTTTTTGCCATCGAAACGATGATCGCCACTTCTTGATCGTAGCTTGACATACAAAAATAAATCCTATCACACAGTTTCGGAGTACCAAATATGCAAGCCTTTAAATGCGTTTTTATAGAAATAGTTCCACTTTTCATGCGACGAAATGTCATCTTAAAAATCTTGTAGTGCTTATAGGAACTAAAAAATCTGATTCCCAGTGATGGCCGAAAACAAACGAGAAAAAAGGAAATCCTCCAATATAAGATACAAATTACAATTTTATTTTACAACTAACTTACAAAATTTAACTATCCATTATATTGTTATTGTATGTAATCTAATTAAAACAATTGAATTACCAATTTCGAATTTGTATTTTGTAAATTAATACAAATTTAATAAAATCTAAAGATTACTAGTAAAAACCGAGTAAATAATCCCGGACCACACACTTAGGTCAGCCAAAATCTAAACTTTGGATGCGTATTGTTTTTTTACAAATACAATTTTATTCGATCGTTAACTCCTCCTAATAACGTCAGAATTGATAATAGGTTTTCTTCAACACTTCGGAATGGTTGTTAAACAAAAATTTTCATTTGACATAATGGCATTCTAATCATAATCATTTCAACTAATCGTATTTGTGGCCAAAAAAAAGGAAATTTCAGCGGGCTCAGCAATCTCAGATTTCTGAGCAGGATTCCTCAGCAAAAACACTCAGTTTGCTGTCGAAATACCGAGGGACAAAATTTTTGAATGCGCTTTCTCACTTTTTGACGGAGCAAATGAGATCTTTTTCCCCAGAATAAACCCATCTTATACAAATTTGAATAAAAATAAAAAAACATAAACGTTTTTCGTTTATTATTACACCACAGAGCAGGACACCTTTTGAGTCCATAATAAAACGAACAATCTAAAGATTTAACTAATTAGACACTTAACGCCTTATTAAGCGAAGAAATAAAAAGTGATCAGAAAATATATTGTTTATTTTATTCTTAAAAATTCAAACCAATTAGAACCGATTTTTCAATCATTAGTTAAACTATCATGGGAATACTATAGCAGCAGCAATTTTTTTTTTGTTTTATTCGAAGAATAAGTACTATCTGAGGTTTAACTGACTATTGAAAAACTGCCCCTTAGAACCGATTTTTCAATCATCAGTTCTATCTATCATCTATCAGATGAGTATTTACAACATGAACCCATTTTCGTTTTATTCGAAGAATATGTACTGTCTGATGTTTAACTGACTATTGAAAAATTGGGCCTTAATCAAGTTAAAATTATCTATACAATTAATACACTGTCGCTTAAAATAAAAATTCGGTTAGGGCTCCAAATGATCAAATTGGGGAGGTGGTCGTTATCCTGTGTTATATATATATTTTTGTCGTATATCTACATATAACTGTGAACTTATTATCAATGCCTACTTAAAACAAAATATTTATGTTTTGTGCTGTGTTATGATAAGAAGATAAACAAAATATCCTCATCCCTATTTTCATCTAATTCTTAAATTTCTATTTACTTTATTTATTAGTTAATTTGTATTTGCATGTGCATTTTCTTAATTAAAATGTGATTTGTTTTTTGTTGTTGTTTATTTTGCAATTAAATATGTTTGGACCAAAAATGACTGCGAATTTAGTTTGGACTGTAGCAATAGTAGTTATATAAGTTGTTTGCATTTTATTCCCTGAGTTATTTTAATAAAAATTATAAACCCCTTTATTTTTGTATGAAAGATAAAATCTTCCGTAGAGAAATTTAAAAAATTCAAAATAAACCAATAAACACCGATATAAACAAAGCTTGATAAAAAGAAATTAGAGTAGAAAGCTATACAATATTTGTATTAGTAAATATATGTATATATATTATGTATAATCTTTTGTTTTATTATTTAGAACAAGTCTTTTAGTAGGTATAGATCTAAATATGTTTTCTTAACAATTTTTTTAAAGTTTATTTTCTGACATTGAACGATAATACTTGTAAAATTAAACATACATAAACATACACATACGCATTTTTATGTTTTTTTTAGAAGTAAATTATTTCTTATTATGTTTTTTATTTTGTTTAAGAAAGAAATTTACAATAACTTTTTCTTATTCGTATATTAAGTGATACAGTTATTGAACAAATAAAAAATTAAGTATAGAAGAAAATTTACAAAGATACTATAGTGTTAGTGTTAGCGTTGTAGTTGTAAATAATAAATTTAACATTCAAAGAATCATAAGAAGAGGTTATATCTCTTTTAATATAGTTAATAATTATTTTACTGTGCTGCTAATATAAAAATGACCAACAAGTAGTATTTGAATGAATAAAAATATCTTGTCAATACAATAATTAGTAGGTAAGCTTAAAAACTATAAAAATGTCCACCATTTTGTTTTTTGTTTAATATTTAAAATGATACTCAACAAAGCGAGACTAATATGTGTTTTTTTATAGATTATAGGACACAGTATTCTAGATAGATGGTGGATGTCTTAAATTTAGTTCTTATTACTTTTGTGGCGATAATAGCTAACATGCATGGTGAGATATTGTTTTACTGATATTTTTTTTTTAAGTTTAGTGATAATTGCACAGTTCATCCCGTATAAAAAGAAGTTCAGCAGTTCAAAAGTTTTCCAATTGAAATTTTATTTTGTTGTTGCTGTTTTTTGTTGTTGTTAAAATAAAATGTTTGTTTCAAGAGTTAAAAAATTGCAAGTTTCTTAAAATAAAATAAGCCCCATTTTATTGATGTCGAAAGCTTTTGCTCTAGATTTATGTTATGTGATATTTTTGATTAAAAACTCAAAAAGTGCTATTTTATGAGCCGTTTATATATGAGTGTAGGAAATTTATAATAAAGACCAGAACATATCTGAGACTCGGAGGCATGAATCATAGTTATGCTACGATTCTACTTGTCATTGAATGACGCAGTTTGACTAGATAGATTGGCATATATGAACCTACTATATACAGCTATTTTATTTGTTAAAGTTTGTCAGTCTGATTATTTCAATGGCAATAGACTGCTTTCGTACAATCGTCCTAGAGCTATTTTATCCAATGATAAAATTATTTCACTAAAGGTGGATCACCCTAAGATAAGAGCTCTGATTTTTTTTTAAATGAAACATAAAAATCAATATATTGAGGAAAATCTTTATTTGGGGTAACACCCCAAATGTCATTCAATTTTTAAAGATAAATTCCTTGCCCACGACTAGCACTTTTATGATTTATTATGTGGGTCCTCTTTCAAGCATATCGACCGGTATTCCCTGAATAACACGAGTTATGTTATCGTTTCGAGTTTATTGACTTAAAAAAGAGATTTTACATATCCCCATAGAAAGTAATCCAATGGTGTTAAATCAGAGGATCTTGGTAGCCAATATACAGTACCATTTCTTGAAATGATGCTTTCATCGAACCTTTCCGTCAAAAAAGCGATTGATTCGTTAGCTATATGGCATGAAGCGCCGTCCTGTTGAAAAAACAAGTCAGTTACACCAATATGAACGTAGACGTCATATAGAGAAGCCAGTTGAAGACAAATAAGAACTGTCAAAGGAAACATACTGAAAAAAGTACCTCCTATTGGACTGACTCTTCCGACTATTTTTGACTTCTTTGAAATTTATCTCCCTCCACTTTATGGTTAGAAAGAGCGTAGTAAATTAAAAAAAAAAATTAAAAATTTGTGAATTTTTTTTGACGTTTTCTTTTGAAATTTTGGAACAGTCAGTCCAATGTGAACACCGTCATGAGATCACGCTTTAGAAGACTTCGTTTTAAATTGATCTTTTAGCGAATCTCTAAGAACTCGTTTGCCAAGCTAAATTAGTGTTTTTTTGCAATCCTCTAGTTTCGATTTGTTTTTTTTTTTAGGTTGCACTCGCTTTAGTTCCCTCGCAACAAAGAATATTGAACTATGACAAGTATCTTAACAAAAAAAACATGGCATGAATTGCCTTAACCTCTTATTTAAAGGATTAGACTCAATTTTTCCTCGGAGCAATGCTTTCTGCGTCGCATTATTAAAAAAAGTCCACTAAAAAAATAAAAATCGGGTGAAAACGGCTCATGAAGAACCAGGGCCTAGTGACTAACAACTCGCAACCATTCCTGTGTGCGCCTTTCGACAGGAATGGAAGGGACCTACAATTTTATGCCGAATCCGAACGGCTAGACGAGAAGCACTTATTCGTGACAAGTGATACTCTTGGAGGATTTGTCAATTCCTCGCAAGAGGCAGTAGCCCTGAAAAAAAATTTTTTTTTGTTTGTTTTTAGGTGGACGAGGCTGGGAAGCGATCCCAGACCTCCAGCGTGACAGTCGAACGCACTAACCATTACGCTACAGGCTACTACAAAACAAAAAAAAAAAAAAAAAAAAAAAAAAGTCCACTAAACACACTAAAACGGAGCTCCTGCAGTTAATTTGATCAACAATTTTGTAGGATTAAACGAAAAAGACCTGAAATAATAAAGATCTGCACAGCACTATTATTATTCTGTCCACAATTAATTTAAGTTTCCTGAACGAAAGTAACGGTACTTTAGTGTTAGTGTTCATGGAAATTCATTGGTAGCACTGGAAACATTTTATATTAAAGGCACTAATATCTGATAACATACAAGTTTAATATAATAAAGGCATAACCTCACTCGAAGGAACTATAGTTCAGCGGAACTACACTTCACACGTACTAGTATAAAATTGTATGTAGTTTAGTTGCCACTTAGTGCGATATATAGCTAGTGAATTTGTATACAAAAAAATATTTTGCAGCATTACCGTCGTAAAGTGTAGTTCTGCTGAATTTGACTGAGGTTTTACCTTAAAAAGTAGTAGTTAGGTAGTATATATAAATTGTCACTCTTATTTTGGCCACCCAAAGACCTTTTTGAGATAGTTTTGCTCTTGGAATGATTTTTCCGCTATTTCAATCGCTCTAAGTTAAAACCCCTTAGATACAGCATGTATTTGATGTGGCTGCTGCAATACGTCGATTGTATGTTCAAATTCATAATAATAAACGACCAAAATAAATAAGTCCGTTTATTGACAATCTGGCAGAAACCCTTTATTTTACAGTGTTGTTGTATGTTGATTAACATTTGTTTCTCTTGCAATTTTTGATAACTCTTGAAGAAAATATTTAATTTGGCATTTTTTTTTGTAACAAGTGCAAATTAATTAATAAATTAAAAAAAAATACAATTTTTATAAATGAAAAAAAAAAAAAATCCAATAAGTTACGTGTGTGCCAATTATGGTTTTGTCAATCTTAAACGAGCTTAAGTTTTGATTCAACACTGTTCTCTTCTACGGGAATATCTAATCAATTGAGATACTCATTGAAGTCCTTGTGGTTTGATAATTAGGAAAATGTTGTATTTTTTTTATTTGGTTTTGGAAATTCATATTGAAAGCGTAAAATAAACAAACAAAATTAAATCATTAATTACAATTAAGATAGTGTTTAGATAATATTGCAATTTTACAACTAACTATAGTGAATAAGTTAATAATTTTAATTTATAAATGCAAACAAAAAACAGATTAATTAATTAATGCTCATGCAAGTGCAAATAAGAAAAATATATTAAACGTAGTGTGTTGTGTGTTAACGTTATTTCATGCTAAATAATAAATTAAATTAGAAAATTTAACTAATAATAATTATTATTTTGTCCATTGATATCGAAATGACGCTCCGAATTGCCAGAAATATACATACATATACATATGTATGTATTTAAAAGTCAGTTATAGAATTCATAGCGATGGTTTCGATAGAAGTGGAATAATTATGTAAATTTTGTCTAATGAAAAAGGGGGTTTTAATAATTTTAAAAACATATTAATCTACTGACAGTTAATTTTAGCGATTTCAGTGCAAAAGTGGAGGGATAAGGTTTACAACATAGTCATATTTGAAACTTTTTGATTTACTTTTAATTGAACTACGACTAGTAGTCAAATTTTAAAATATGTTTGTCGAGTTTTAATATCTTATATATTCTTAGGGCCGAGGTAAACACTTTAATTAAACTAAAAAAAAAATAAATATTTTCTAAATTTTTTAGTCGCTTAAAACGAAAATGATAGTAATTTTATTTGTCCACAGAAAATCTTTAAGAAATCGCTATCTAGAAGTACCAACAGATTTGTTTGCTACTTTTGTTGCAAATATATGTACTACATATAATACATCACGAAGTTAACGATAATCTGCTTTTAAATCAATGGTTTGTCTTTTCCGACAGATCAATCGTTAGTAAAATAAAAAAAATTGTTTTTCGCCATTTTAGGTTCGAAGGGCTGGTGATACGACAAGCAGCATCACCTCACTCGGATCTCAATGGATGCATTATGGTGGGGAAAGGAGTAAGTGGAGTCTTAGGTGTATGATTTTCAGAATGTTTCTTAGTGGCAGAGACGAGATGGTCGTCGTTTAGATCGTCGGAAGAGTTTTCTACGGTGGCTGATTTGTTTGAGTTGTGACCCGTTGGGTTTCCAATCAGTAGGTTCGGTTGAAGCCTGCTCTTTTTTTTCAAGAAAGATGTAGCCGAAAATTTCTAGAAACCCGACAGCTGTCAATTATTGACCATCTGCCGTTTGCTGCTTTAAGAAATGTCAGGTAAATTCTGTTGTTTTTCTTTTCCTCAGTGACATAAGTTGTGAGGATACGGGTTAGCATCAAGAGATGACTCGTTTTTGCCTTTTATTTATTTTAAGGATGAAGTTTAGTCCTTCACAGTTCCATAACGGTTAGTTTGTAAAAAAAAATATTTCGTAATATGTCATAGCCTCAAAAGAAGTAAATACTTTTTGGTACTTTTAGATACCGATATTCTTTCCTTTTATGCCTTATAACTAGTGTCGTGCAGGGATTTTAAAAGACCTTAAGTCTTACAGGCATTTAGTTAAAATTATTATAATTATTGTCTCGAAAAGCACTTTTTTCATAAAAAAATACTGTCTTTTTCGTTTTCAGCCACCCAAAGCTAGTCTAGAAAAAAATATATTTTTGTTTGAATGAATGAAATTAAGTAAGCTAGTGTTACTATATGAGGCCAGATCTGAGTCAGGGCATTCAGTTAATGAGTTTTGGCTTATAAATTATAGACATCAAGTTCAATTGAAGTTCAAAACATCAAATTACAAGTGTATAAATGAAACGTTGGGTAATACTTTCACGTGAGTTGCTTGATAGCAACACAAATTCTGTTTTAATTTTAGCTATGCAGTATGTCTTCAAACGTACTTTCTTGTAAAATTTGAAATCAAATACTTTTTCAATAAAAATTGTAATTAAAACGGGTAAACATATGAAAGAACTGCTGCCCATTGACACATTTTTGACGTCTTGTTGAGCAATCGTATTAAGACTTATCAACCTGCTCCGCCAAAGCGATAGAGAAAAGATTTAGAGATATCAAAAAGGAATGTTTACCGGATAATTTATTTTATCGAGCATAATAATATAGTGAAAAACATGATTACTACAAATTGTTTAGGAGTTATAAGAATATTGTTGAAATTTTAAGTTTCATACTAAACTAATAAAAAACTACAACTAGCTGCACATAATTTATTTTGTATAAATAGCGGGACGGAGACACATTTTAAGCTTTGTTTCAATGTATTCGTTTAATACTCTACACTAAAAATAAATGGATTCAACTGAAGTAAAAAAACAAACAGTGTGGCATTTAGATAGAATTGTCAAATTCACCATAAATATTTGAAGACCTTTTAGAGCTTAGAAAAAATAGATTGCACTTAAAAACGCTTAATATAAATATTGTTAAATAAGATTAGAAAATTCCTAATAAATTGATAGTTACATACATTAATTTATGTCAATTAAAAAAATCTTATATCTAATAGAAACAGTCATAAATCTCTATGACTGTTTCTATTAGGAATACGATTTTTTTAATTGATGGCAAGATAATTGTTACAATTGGTAATACTTGTATAAAATACTTCCTTTTTAAATAAGAAAACATGTTAAAGAATTGAAATAAATATATAACTAAAAGAAAAGAACATACGAAGTAACATACATACTCAAAAGTTGAGACATTTACAAAAAATTATGCAATCACAACATTTCGCATGCATTAAATTTAAGGAAACAAAAAATTTAACGATGATTTTTATTTTTTGTTGAATGGTTATTTAAAGTTTTTGGTTTTAATTTAAATTAATTTATTTATTGAAACAATATATGATATCCGCAGTTTGTGGATATTTTTATTTGTAGGATTATTATTATTGTTATTATTTTTCTTTTGATGTAAAGCTTAAAGCATTCCAAAGATAGATAAATTATCATTCTTTTTTTTTGTAAAGTTGTACGGATGCAAACAGAAAACAACAAAACAAAACAAAATTATACAACATTCGAAATAAAAAAAATAACTTAACAACTTATATTTTTTTTTGTTGTTGATTTTGTTATAATTTTTTTTTTACAATTCATACGCTTCTGGTGTACTGACCTCTTGAAGTAGATCCTGAGATGCAATTGCTTTGAGGACATTTTTCTTGGATGTCTCTTGCATCTCACCTCCAATTAATAATTCGTCAAGTATGAAGTAGGCTTTTTCGAAATTAAAGATTATGTCCAATTCACAGACCTAGAATAGTAAAAAATATTTGATATATTGTTTAAGAATATCACTTTATAGAAGTTTTATAATATAGGAGTAGCATAATTTAATGGCGGAAGATATTATAAATTGGCATGTCTCGAGTCTCGTCCACTTGTTGACCGAAGTAAGCCCTAGGAGGTTACTAGCCTTGCAGCTTTAAATTATGTTATATGTTATGTAACGTTTTACAGCCATAAATTCCTTTTGTTGTTCGAAGATTTTATTTATTTTATAAAACACTCATGTCCCAAGTTCACAGTTTCGTTTAAACCTTGAACTGAGTTCATTTATACTGGTGATCTGGAGTTTAAACTAAAAGTGGAGTTTAAACTTCCACTGTGAAATTGGGGGTTATTAGGTTTAATTAGTTTAAAGTTCAATTTTGTTTAGTCAAACGATATAAACTAGACGGTGGAAGTCTTTTAGTTTTGAGAAAGATTATGTTTTGTGCATGAATACTTCTTGTAACTAAGGCACACAGGCAGTAATTTCCCTGACCAATTTCCAAATTCTACCAGTCCTATTCTGCTAAACGGGGGATCGAACGTTCGATTCACTTCATCGATTTACGTTCGCTCGTCGTCTATATTCTGCTAAACGTCGGGGAAACTACTTTACCTACTCTTATTTCGAATTTTTCGAAATACTCTGAAAGAATTAATTTTGTGAAATAATTTTTATCTGTCATCGTTTGTAAATTGTTTTCTGAAATCTAACTAAATATTTGAACCATTTGTGGTGATAAATGCATATTTTGCATTATAAATACAATTTTCGTGTAATAGCAGAGCGCAAAAAGCGTGAATAGTTAAAAAAAAAGCAAATTTGTACCTATTTTTTAAAAAATCTTTTTGTTCTCTCTCTCTCTGTGCAAAACTGTGTTACTTTATAAGCGAAAATAACCCAAAAGTGTTAAGTAAATTTGCTGCAAAATTTGTTAAAAATCTATTGAAATAAAAACGAAAAATACCCAGATGGGCTTAAGGGTAGGTTTCCCCAGCATTTTGATAACGTTTACATTTTAAAAGATAATTCAATAAAATATACATTTCTGTATAGATAATAAACATGTATGTATGTATGTACGTATGCTCATTATTAAAATTATATAAGAAAATATATTATAACTTTTATTGGAAAATAAAGCGACGAGTTTTAGTCAAATTTAGAGACAATTTTTATTTTGCATCTGGAGGGCGTGGTTTTTAACTTTATATTTTTTTCTTCTTTGTTTTAAAGCAATAATAGATGCATATTTGGAGCCAATTTTCCAAAAAAAAAATTTTTTACTTTTCTATCTAAAAATATATTTTCAATTTCTTGAAATTGTCTTTGAACTTACGTTTGCAACTCTAGTTTCCACATGTTTATTTTATTTTTAATTAAAGAAAAACAAAATAATAAACTGAATGTATATGCATGTGTTGACATTATTAAAAAAAAAAATTAAAATGTTTCACAGGTGATAAAACCAAAAATCTCCTAAATACATTGTTTTTTTTTAAAATTGTTTTAAAAAAAAAAGCTGTGTGTATTTCTAAACAATATAAATGTTGATCTCCTGACAAGTTTTTGTATTTATTAAAAGAGCTATAGTTTTAAAACAAATTAAAAAAAATTATTTTGACACCTAAAATTGCAATTTAAAAGTCGATATTTTCAACCTTGTTTTAACGAAGGCAGAGTCTTAACCCTTTTTATTTGTTTTCTTATTTTTTTTTTTCGTTATTTTTTGTACATGAATTAATTAACAAAAAAGTAATTATAATTATGGGTTTGTTAATTTAAATTTAGGAAAAGTGACCTGTTTTGCGTTTTTTAGCAAAAAATTGCTCAGTAAACGCACACAAGGAAGTTTATAGTTCATAAGAACTCTACTGCAATGTCAGCGCTAACAAACTCTATTTTTCTCTTTGCCAGAGAAGTACCGCCCATCCGCTTGCAGACATTTTTTTCGTAAAATAGTTTTTTTTCTTCTTTTTCGATCTCTCATCTCCTCACAGGCAGAAAAAAAAAAAACTGTTCATGGATGTCAGAGTTGGGAAAGAATGCAATACTTTGGTATTTCATTCTTTGGAATCCCAGTCATTTGACTTATCTCTGCGAATGCAGTTAAATACTTTTTCTAAGTATTTTTACTACAAAGATTAATTCGCAGTCAATTTTGAAGTCTTTTATATTGCCAATCATTTTGAGCAATTAAAAGACTTTAAATTAAAAGAATGCAATACTAAAGATTTATTGAATTCTTTGAAGTCTTTTATAAGTCTGTTGCATTGATAACTAAACTGCAGTCTTTTGACTACTTTGAAGTCTTTTTTGTATGTATTTTTGAACTTTAAATAAGAAAAAAACTCCAAGAAATAAAAAGACTCCAAGAGAAAAAGACTTCAAAAGACTGCAGTACTTTGATTGCAATCAAAGGACTGCAAGAATGCAATCAATGCAAAAGACTTATAAAAGACTTCAAAGAATTCAATAAGTCTTTAGTATTGCATTCTTTTAACTTAAAGTCTTTTAACTGCTTAAAATGACTGCAATACAAAAGTCTTCAAAATTGACTGCGAATTACATTGTGAAGTTAAAATACTAGGGTGAAGTTAAAATACTTTAAAATAAATCTTTTTATTCAATTGATTGCAATACTAAAATGATTGCATTCTTTCCCAACTCTGGTAGGTAGGTAGATATTTTTTGGTTCAGTCAAGAATAATTATTGTTTTTTATGCAATTTGCGTTAGGTCATGATATTATGAATGTTTCATATCGTTTCAGGAGTCAACGTGGATAAAGAAGTAGAGGTATATTATAGGTATAGCACATGTGCACTCATATATTTTGTTCTTGTTTTTTTCTGCTTGTTGTGGCTAACATAGCGTGAATGATTTGAATGTGTCGTAGCACTTATGTTAGTTTTTTGGATAAGTTCGATGATTTCACTGGAATATTGCGCGGGGAGGGTGGTCAAAGGAAAGCAGTGAAAGGGGTAATGAATTGTCGTTTTCTGGATTATTTTTTCACCTTTACTTTGCAGAAAATACATATATCTCGCATGTACTTCGTGAACAATACCAATGTTTATTCAGTATAATTTTGTTTTTCAATGAATTGAATACTTTTTGATTTTTAAAATTTTATATTCGCAGTGAATTCAAAAATACGTACGAAAAAAAAAAACAATTACAAAAAAGTGTTGTGACAGTTTTGTGCATATAAAAAAAAACAATAGATTTGTGGTAATTTAAATTGTAATCAGCTAATTGAAACATAAGCAATTCAAACCAAAGCAATTTGTGACACGGATCATTTTCATCCGATTTGTTTTGTTCAAGGCTACAAAATGCCGACCAATAAAGACAATCCAAAATAATCGGATTAAAAAAAGGGAAAAATCATAAAAAAAAAAAAATGAATTGTGGAACGTAATTATTATTATGCATTATTTTGTTATTTTGATTCAAGAGCAGGTAGACAATAGGTGGGTTACAAAAAAAATATTTGGTGTCTCAATAAATTCATAATTCATATAAAAATTAGCGTTATTTAAATCAAATTTAGTCTTAAAACCTGTGGGTACTCCTATCTACCTACAGGTATATTTATGAAAGAAGTTTATTTACCTATATATAGGGTTTTCCAATAAGAGGTGTTATTTTGATATTCAAATATTTATTAATGATGTTTATGAAAAAGGACACGGTGTTTTTGTTTCTTTTAGCGAGTTTTTGTTCCTATGTAAGTACTAAGTAGGTACTTGCATATAGAATTTTTATTTGTTTTGTTGGCAAAATGTACCTTTATATAGTATCTCCTAATCGGGCCGAGATAGACCCCCTCCTATGATAAAAAAAGTGCTTTGTTTTGACCCCTCTAGAAAAAACCGGTATCAATTTTTGGGGCAAGAGTTATCGTACTCTCCCCGCAAACTTTTTTCTAAATCTAATTTCCCACATTTCAAAAAAAAAATCATCAATATCAGAGCAATTCCCCCAGATTCCGAAATAAAATACTAGTGAAGCTCGATTCACAATTCGACGTGGAAACGCAACATGAGCGTGACGAGAACTCGTCGTAGTTGTCAAACCGATTTCAAATCAAGTAAGTATACGAGGAAACGCCAGGGTATGCACAATGAAACTTTTCTCGTCGTTACGTCACGCCAGAGTTGGGAAAAAAAACGCTCTCGTCGACATTTTTATGGTTTTTATATATCACTGATGGTGAAGTTTGTCAAATTGTAGAAAAGAATAAAGAAAACAACAGATAAGTGGAAATTAAAAAAAATAAATATAAATTTTGTTGAAAATGAAATTATTTTTATAGATCTATTTGTGTTGACAATATTATAATGTTGTATTGTTTTAATTTCTTTGCATTTTTAGCCGAAAATCATTTCCCCAGCCCAGTTATGGACAAACACAATTATAATATTTAAATAATAAAAGTATTTTCAGCTTGATTTTTTTCATTATTTTGAACGCATATTGCACAGCAAGAACAAAAATAATAAATAATTTAACGGTGGCAAAAAACTCGTCGCATTGTGAATTGGGGAACGAATAAATAACTAGAAAAAATGACAGTGATTCACGTCACGCTCTCGTCACGTTTTCACGTCGCTTTGTGAAACAAGCTTGAGCCTACTCTGATTCTTTTGTTTTTACCAGAATAAAGGATCAAAATAGTCCATAAAAATATCTATGACGAAAGGGTGTTTTTCTTAAGGGAAAGAGAAGGTATGAAATTTTGATCATAACACCTATCCCAAGAATGGGAAGAAATTTATTAAAAATGTTTTATTTGTCAAATGCCAAATTGAATATTTATGCAAATTTTCATCAATGTACCATTCTTTTCAAGGTATTTTTTTAATTGTTTACCAGTTTTACTGAAAAACAGTCATCTCTGGATAAAATGGACAATATGATTATTGTATCGCCTTAATTTTGATGTCATTAGATTCAGAATTGAAAAGTACCCTGAAATCATGTACATATCATATGTCCATATTGTATCAATATAATTTTTTAATTTCGATAAGTCATACCTCCCCCTTTTCCCCTCTAAAAAACACCCGTGTGATACAGATATTTTTATGGACTCTTTTGATTCTTTATTCTTATGTTTAATCCGACATTCCCACCAAGTTTCAAAAATGTAAGAATTTTTTTTCCGCATGTTTGTCCTATTTCAACTGGTTGCTGAAATGATAATTTAGCCGGATTTGTCTTATTTTTCTGGGTAAGCTGGTTCATTTACTTTTTAATATCTTAAAAAGTAAAAGTCCTAGAACCATCCGGTTTTCAGTTTTTGACTACAAATTGATAAGGGCATTGAATTTTCGAAACAAAAATAGTACTTAATTACGTGAAATTTTGCGAAAAAAATATTTTTTACCATTTTTTAAATTTTTTTTTTTCAAAATTTTGAGTTCAAACATTAATATTTCAAAAAATAATCATTGAAAGAACTTTATTTAAAAAGGAGATGAAAGAAGGGACTTTTGGCCCTTTTATAAAAATATAACAGGGCATTGTCCATGTTACCATTGTTTTTTTTTTATAATTTGTTTTCTGTTTTAAGTCAATTTTTTAGAAAATTGCCCCTCCCACCTAAATGCCGCCACCATGAACTGCAAGACTTGCATCTCTTTTATTAGCCTTAACACACTTTTCGACTCATATAATTTTATTTTGGTTCACTTTCGCACCCCAAATCTGCTGTGGGCTCTTGGTCTAATAGTACAGAGCTATATACATTCACGTATGCGTCAAATCTGCTGAGTTGTTCAGGATATTGGCCTAGTAAATAAGCTAAGTTAAGTAAGTAAGACCTCGAGCGGGGACCGCTTCACGGTCAAAAATAAAACGCGATTTTTTCAGTTATTGGTGATTTTAGTCCTAAAAAAGTAATTTGAAATAAAAACATAACCGTAAACTCTTACTTTTTTGGAGGTTGACTTTAGAGAGTTTGATCTAAGAGAAGAAATATTTGAAATTTTAAGAAGGACAATTTTTGTCTAATTTCTCATTGAATAAAAGAAATCGTGATAAATCGTTTTGTTTGATAAAAAAAATTAAGAAAATTGCAGAAATGAGCTATTGCGATTGGTTGACGAAAGATGGCTGAACCATGTTTTATAGTTGACTAGTTGACCCATGCTCGCGTTGCTACGCATGCTTGTTATTTTTTTTTTTTCAAATTGGTAAAGGTATATATAAGCACAAAACCAACATTTACATTACTCTTGCTGTTCGTTGGCCTTGGGACTCCATTTCACGCAAATGGTTAGCTCGCAAAATTTTAGGCTTCTTAAGTATACTTATAAGTACTTTGCTTGCTTTGAAGATGAAAAAAAGATGTTCTTGCAAATACTTTGTTTAATTTTTGTACTCATTACATTACAGTGAGAAATATTGAATTTAGCATATTTCTTAGCTGTTATGGGCTAGATTTAATTAAAACCACTTTTAAAACCTTTTCCAGTTTTATTAGAATAGATTCTGAAAATTTCAATTAAATCGGTTTAGCAAGTCTTTAAAGGACAAACAAACAAACATTCATTTTTATATATTAGATAAGAAATATTTCTACAAAATGTCGGCTTTGTCGAAAGCTTCATGTTCCATTTTTGTGACATATTTGGGGGGTGTATGCCCAATTGACTAGCTAAATGTTAAAAAAAATCAGCTTTGACATCCTAGTATTTTTGGGTGCTTGTTCTCTTACTAATACCCATGTATATGGTAATAATAATTACCATTTAAATAAAGCTTTTAAAGCTTAACTGTTTGGGATAGATTCGTTGCTTGAATGTAGAACTAGACTAATTCAAATACACTAAATTTTTCATGAGAGCTATTTGGAACTTCAAAAAAGTTACCATTTAGTTCTTTTAATGAAATTACGTGGATTTGGGGCTAGTGGATTTAGGCTTTGTGTCCTTGTTTTCACAAAAGAACTGAGTACAACTAGTTCCCTACAGAGGGCATACAGCCATTGACAGCTAATTAGAAATTTCAAATAAAAGCATGGATTTTCTTATTTAATTTTCATATATCGTCTTTTGTTAATTAATGATCATAAAAGTTGATATATTTTTTGTAAAATGTAACAGTATTTTTCCACTCATGGTTTCAAAAATATTTTTATATTTAAACCTCTGATTTAGCTGAGCCAACTAAATAGAAACTTAGAAAAATGATAAACAAAAATAAAATCGTTTCTAATTAGCTGTCAACGGCTGTAGGTACCAGAGAACATAGGATTCTATTGTAGTATTAAAGCTGTGAACGGACTACTGCGTAGGTTCTCAGGCTAAAAAGCGCGATTTGAAAATCGCTTTGGAATGACTAAAAAAATTCAAATTTTTGACTTACACCAGTTCTACATTTAGGCGACAACATAAATTTTATAGTTTTTTTTTTTTGTTTAAATAAATAATAATGTATTCATTTAGGTAACCGTTTATTTCAGGTTTTTCTGTGGAAGAGATGAATCGTTTTTCTAAAAAAGTTCTAAAATCAATAATTAATGTGTTAGTTTGACAGAAAATGAGTGTTTAAAAGTGGCATTTGAATTTGAACAATATATTAAGCCTGTCATTAAGTCATTTTAAAATTCAAAATTATTTTCATAATTTTAATTTATCTACCAATAAAAGATAATACGTATGTATAAATTAGAAGGTGTGTAAGGTTTCAGAGAATGTAACACTGGCAACTCACAAACCTAGTAAGTTATGACATTTACACCCCTATTGCGATTGTCAATTACTGATTGATAGTTGATAAATATTGAAATTTTGCATTTTAGAAGGCAGTTTATTCAAAATCTAATCAACAATTCATCGATTTTTTGCAATTTTCTTGTAATCAACGACCGCCTGCATCATTCTCAATGACCAAAATTTTAAACGGTTGGCTTTTTTAATATCGAATTTCAGTATTTATCAACTATCAATCCATGTTTGACAATCGCAATAGGGGTGTTAGTTAGGTACTAAACTTTAAAAATAGTTTCTTCTCTTTCTAATTCGTGCGAAAGAAACAGAAAATTATTATTGTAATAAGTTAAATTGTCACCCATGTACTTTTGACCATAATAGTTTGTTACAAGTTAAAAAGAATTTAAGCGCCAGTTGATCTAGTTAGATTTGCTATAGGTAAATTTGTGCAATTTTATTTTTCAATTATTTGTTAAATTAATTATTTTAACTTTAGATATTTAAGCGTTTTTAAAAATTGTTGCGACCATTCTGGAAAATTTAATGTTACATTCCCATACCAATTTGTAAGTAGAAAAATAGAAAGACTTTTACAAGACATGTCTGATAAATTGTTCATTATAGAAAATAAAATGAGTCTGGGTCGACCCACACTAGTCCACTTGGTCAACTTGAAAACCATATACATTAGGGTGGTCCTTATAAAGGTTATTGTCTTATTTTGAATGACGCACCCCCTAATTTGTTATAAATAATTAAAAAAAAAAATTCCTGTAAAATTTTAGCTATTTTATTAACGTTAACCCGGCCCCCAAGATGTCTGGAGTTCTATATGGAAAATCCCATGTATTTTTTGTACATCCAACTTTAAAAATTCATAACTTTAGTGATGATTGATAAAAAAAATTGAATTTTTGCACACATGTAGTTACTTTTGTCATGATTAAAGAAATTTATTAAAAAAAATTTGCAACATTTATTATAATAAAAAAATAAATAAAAAAGGATTTTTTTTAAATGGCTGTAAGTAGGGAAATAACTGATGTAAATTTTTTTCTGATACATTTTTATAAATATGACAAAAGTGACTACATGTGTTCCAAAATTCAATTTTTTTATCAATCATTAACAAAGTTCAGATTTTCCACATTTGAATTTACAAAAATAAATGGGATTTGCTATATAAAACTTCAAACGTCTTTGGGAACCGGGTTAACGTTAATATAATGAGCTAAAATTTTACTGGATTTTTTGTGTATATTTAATAAGAACAAATTAGGGGGGTGCGTCATTCAAAATAAGACAATCACTTTTATAAGGACAACCCTAATATACATATGTACATATTTACCTAAGTGGTGGGTGGTAGAGTATATATTATTTAGGTAATTATATCTTTTATAGTGTAAAAACATTGGGTTTTTGTATTATCAGAATATAGGTAGGTAAAGATAAGATATACAGATACAGGGAAAAATGTACCATTACCAATATTTTGTACTTTAGCTATTTATAATAGTAAAATTTGTATACTTTTTTATGTAAATAGACAAAATTCAAAGAAGCTTACTTATTAAACTTTTTTTCCTATCTCTTCTCGGTATGGAGGTGGTGCAGTGCATTTACGCCCACGAAATTATCCCCCGCGAGTGTTAATTCTCAAACAAAAAGGAATTAACCCCCGCGGGTGTTAATTCCTTTTTAAATTGGTAATAAGGCCCACCACAAAAAAGAACTAAGACCCGCGGATGTTTTTGCTTTTTGTAATTGGCATTAAGACCCAAACTTCATACACATATGATTCTTAAATACTTTTACCCAAATCACTGTTTACTACAAACAGTTTGAAAGCAGACCGACTGACAACATAGGCGCCTGCCAGGCGACTGAGCATACCCTAAGCGGAGCGACGGAGTCGCGTGAGCGGGACAGAGGACCCGAAAAGGGAGTTTAAATCCTTGAACCCGCGAAGCGGGCCACCCAAAGTAATGTTTAGTAAGAAAAACTTTGATTACAGATCGAATGACAACATAGGCGCCTGCCAGGCGTGTTTAAATCCTTGAACCCGCGAAGCGGGCCGCCCAAAGTACTATTTACTACAAAAACTTTGAAAGCAGACCGACTGATACCACAGTCTGCCAGATGGGGTTTATTTCCATTTTCAATTGGAATTTTAACCCGTCAGAAAAAGGAATTATCCCCCGCGGGGGATAATTCCGTGGGCGTTAATGCACTGCACCATGGAGGTATTAATTTATTTAAGCCAATTATTTCAAAACAGACTATTGGCTAAAAAAAAAATACCAACAATCAGGGGTGTACTTAAAATAAAACATGGTTTTAAAGAATATAAAAAGGCAAATTAAAAGTCGTATGCAAAATTTCGATCTTGAAGCGATTTTGTGTAAGAATTTTTCGAATTAAAACTTTTTTGAAGTTTTTTCTTGCAACATTTCGATTTTAAGCTTTTTAAAGGGTGGTTTTAAAAATCTCAAAATTACACAACATTTAAATGGTATAGGTATACATTTTTGGTAAGAATTTGAAATCTATATCATTGTTTTCTTATTCAAAATATTTGACTTAAAAAAACATTTGTTAAGCCCGTATGATACTACATTTTTTCTTCATTTTTAATGTATTAAAAATGAAACTAGAGTAGTTTCATAATAATTGAAAATACCGATATGAGTGAGCGCGTACACAATAAATAAAAAAAAGTATTAAAAATGAACATATTTCCGATTCTGGCAGCTTTTTCTTGACTTTTCAGAAATTGAAAATTAAAAATTATTTCAAAGTACACTGTGACTGCAAAAATAGTATACACTTGGCTCATGAGAACACTAGGTTTTGGTGTATATTTACTTTTGTGGACATTGTTGTTGTCAAAACATAATGTCGTTCTTTTCATAAAAAAATACTAATTTCTCTTTTCCTCTCGGCTGACAATTAATCATGATTTAATGAATTAAAAATGAAGAAAAAATTTAGTATCATACGGGCTTAAAACCGTTTTTTTGCTCTAAAAAAATCTGTTTATTGAATTAAAAAAAAAAAATTACCAGTTGTTGACTACGTCATTATATCTAAAAAAAATAGACTGGTTTCGGAATCATTTTTTGTTCTTGAAATATTTGAGACGAAAATTATTTTTCAACTGTTTTTCTTTGTTTAAAAACAAAAGTGTCTGTTGAATTTTTGTTTAATATTTACCAATTTGGTATTGTGTAATTATGTGTAAAATAAAATTAGTCTGAAGTGAATATCTTATTCCGTTCACGAGATATTCCAGATAAATGACATTTTACAGCTCCTTTTTAAATTGCTGTAGTAAAAAAACGGTTTATTGAATTATATGAATGAAAACCTTTTCAGCACGTTATGACAATATTATCTGTAAAATAAAATTTATCCGAGATCGATATCTTTATGCGTTCTCGAGATTTGGTGGACGAAAAAAGTACGCCGAACGTACGTACATACTCACATACAGAAATCTTGCTAAAAAAGACGGATTCTGATTCTAGAGACCTCAAAACGTGAAGATATGTAAAAATTTTTAATTCGACAAATCGCACCAATTACAATAACTTCCAATGGGAAGTTGAAAGTTGAATTTATACAGCTGAGAAGAAGTTTTTATGGTTTCATTATTATATAATGTCAATCAGGCAGACAGCAAAGCCATACAAAACTGATTTTGTAAAAAACTATGTAACATATAAAACAAAACAATCAATAAATCAAATATCTAATCTAATCTCGTTTCATATTGATTTAAACCTACTTCGCTGGATTTGGCAGTTTGTTTGATATTCAATATTTATCCTTGGTTTGGGATTTGATTTCCAGTTGTTCGTGGAACAACAAAGCCTAACCCTGAGGCTACACGGGCAAGTACTGGCAAGCAAGTTCCTATACAAACACATTTTTTTACTGATACATACAAACCTAAGCAACTTGCTCGTCAACTGGTATGGAATTTCTGAAGCCAGTAGAGAAAAAGTTGAAAGGCAAGTGGACTCGTTCAGACTTGTATATAAAGCGATATCTGGATAGCTTTTCGTGAAATATTTTAATTGAATATTCTTTCTGCCACAACTTTTAACTAGAGGAGGGACCAAGAAATTTAAACATTTCCAAAATAGGCAGCAACTGTCAAATATGATTGAAAAATGGCTAAGATTATGATGTATTATACAAAATCTCTTTAAAATACTAATATTTTGAGAGTATATTTTTTGCTTGGGAAAAATGAGAGTTTTGGGGATTTCGGGTGTCAGACATAGGCTGTCAAATTAAACTGAAAGATTGCTACGGAAATGATGCATTGAAAAAAACGGGAAAGGCAATTTTAGCTCCTTTGGGTGACATTTGGAAAGAAATATTCCTCATACGACATAATTTAGTTTCTTAGCTATCTGTCAAGCTATGAATTTGCAAATTCCATTAAAGGATGCCTATGATAATGATGGATTAAAAATCATCCAAAAAATCCGATTTTTTAAAGAATTATTATAAAAAAAATCGAAAATTTGGAAATTAAATTTTAATTAAAATGCAGTACATACTAAAATCAATATTTTTTTTTTAATATCAAGATCCATTAAAATTTTTTGTCTTCAACAGTGCATTGCAATATGGTTCGTTGAGGAGATATCGTTTTTATATCTTGCTGCGTATATTAAAATCTAAAATGGCTGCAAATTCTTGGAAGGATAAGTAGTAGTAGTAGTAAAGTGTTATTTTATTGGCATTTAAAATCAATAAACATAAGTAATTACACAATGCTTAGTACAAAACAAATATTCACAATAGGACATTGGCATTATGCCGTCAGCCGAAAAAAGAGTTCTTTTATAAAGCAGTAAGGTTATTTGTTAATTTATAATTTATAGTAAAATACAAAGAAGAGAAAGCGAATAAATAAATAAATATAAGTACTAAAAGTTAAAATGATTCGTTAATAATTTGTTGCCGATATTTTAGTGCAGATTTCAGGTAGTTGTAGAGTATATTCCAATTTTCACCATTTAATGCGTGAATAATTTCATTTGTTGAAAGTGTAGTTTTTCCCCAAAATGACCTTCGGATCGAATTTAGAATGGGACAGGAAGGATAATTTGAAATTAAAATCAAAAGACGGTTATCCTACTGATATATCTCACGGATTTGTGCCAATTTATCATGTTTACTACGAAACCCTTTAAAAAGGGACATTTTATTGAATACCATTATAGTCAAGGTAAAAGGCAAATATCCAACCTTCTCGTTTGGATTTTATTAAATACAACATTTATGAATTATGTGTTATCTAGAAATTAACTTGAATTTAGAATTAATAGGTCTGTTCCTTTACTTTGAGTTTCTGTGATTTTTGTCCGAAGTCCTGTCAAGTTCACATAAAAAATGGAATTTACATAACTTAGGACCAAAATGCACAGTAAGGGAATATATGTATATAATTTGTCTTTAATTAAACTCTTTTGTATTTTGAATTTGGTAAGCATTTTTACTTCTTATTTATATGGGAAAACAATTCCCACAAGAATAATGGCTTTCTAGCTATACCATATTAGAAAAGAGTTTCTATTATAACTTTTTTTGTTGTTTCTTCCGAAATAGTGCTGCTGTTCTGATCGGGCTTTTTAAACTTATGTCCAATACAGGTACAAAAAGTTTTATCTTGGTCTCAAACCTCATTTTTGGGTAAATTTTTTATACAAAATCCTACCGCCTATGTTCTACAGATTGATGTAGAGGTTAACTAAAATTAGCTTTTTTGTGAGATAGGTCATACAATTAATAATTCTAGTTTAACTTACACTTCCAAAGTATTTATCCAACAACTCGACATATCGATGGATTATCTCTAGGGTCAGCAGTTCATTGTCGTTTTGTTCAATTGCACAGCAAAAATATAAACTTGCATATCTAAAAAAAAAGGGTAAAATTATGAGTAATTCATAAAGGTTCAAAGCAATAGCGATTAATAGCTGCGAAAGCCACCTCACCTTTTGTAAACAATTTTACAATCTTTCCATTCAAGGAACGAGCACATTTTTGGCTTCCTGGCCAATATTGTTGTTACCAATTCTCTGGTGATCTTCTTCTTTGTCTTATCTGGATATGCACCATACCATTTTTGTAATCTTAATTTGCCTTGTCGGCTAAATAAAAGCATAAAAAGCATCTAGAACAGAAGTAGAGGGATAAGAACACGGAAATTTGTTGAAAGGTTTCATGTGATGCTGATTTAAAGTTGTTTTAATTTTATTTTTTTTAAACCAAAATTAATAAATTCAATTTGATAAATGTAAAGTTTACCATTTTGTTAGAATTTTTGTATTAAATACCACTTTATTTTATGTTTTATATATATTTTTTGTTAAAGAAACCAGAAATTTGTACGTGAGTACACGAATTTTTTTATTTTTTTATCTTTTGACAGTTGATTTAGCGTTGACGTTTGTCTTATGAAGCAGCTACATGTGCTCTTCAGCTCGTTTGAATCGAACTGTACAGTTTAGACGATACAACTTTTACTTTGATATTAAATTTGTCCCAATTTTGTTAATAAATGTGCTCATTCAACGCATGGAATTTTTTAGTACTTTGATTTCAGATGGAGCTTCTGATTGGCTAGCTGTCATAGGAAGTAAGCTGACATTCAGTTACGTTGAGTGAAGTTTAGTTACGTTTCATATGAATTTTCAGCAAGAAATTCCCAACTGAAAATTCAGCTGCCAGCTTTTCTATACAAAAAAAAGGCTCTCCATACAAAACTGGCATTTCATATAATTTTGTGTTTAATGGCAAAAATTAAGTACTTTATTTTCAGTAGTTGTCAAATTTTTGCATTGAATGCGCCCAATTTTTCCAATGCCAATCTATTTTTCCGTTGAAAATGGAGTGAAAGTGATTTGATTTTTCTATTTCACTTTCTTTCCACGTCCCTTTTCACACAAGTAAACTTACAGCGTTTTTCTGGCAATCTCACTGATTGGTTTTTTGCAAGCATATTTCCTTAGCGAGCATTTTAATTTCTCACTTTTGTGCAAAAGTAGGTCTATGTAGTTAAGGCTTTATAAGAAAACAAACTCACAAAAGAATTGTGACCTGTGAGCCTCACAACGGCAAAATAGGGCTGTTAGTTGTCAGCAACTGGGAGTTTGTAGTACGTTCAACCAATAGGTTTTATAAGGAAATAAAAAGGTACACGACAATTGATGGTGTTCATATTGGACTGAATCCTCCGAATTTACAAAAGAGAACATCAAACAAAAATCCACAAATTTTTAATTTTTTTTTTAAATCTACTACTTTTCTCCCTTTCGCTCTATAAAGTGGGAGTGGGATAAATTTCAGAAAAGTCAAAAATAGTCGGAAGAGTCAGACCAATGTGAACACAGTCATTAATGGTGGAGCTTCATCTGCACAATGCAGAAAAGTAGAGCAGGAGAGACAAAAAATCCGAGCGAGTGAGAGAGATCCATCAAGAAGATGAACATGTTCGTCTTCATTTCTGCATTATAGCACTTTCCTATAATGCCGAAATGAAGTTCTTCTGTATTTTGATCTTTTCTCTCTATCTAACAAATATACATTTTGTATTTGGCATCCCTTTTTTTGTGCAGAAACCAAATGCAGGTACATGTAAATCCACTTCGTTTCTGCATTATAGGAGAGTGCCATAATGCTGAAATGAAGACGAACATGTTCATATTGTTGATGGTTCTCTTTCACTCGCTCGGATTTTTTGTATACATCTGTCCTGCTCTATTTATCTGCATTTTGCAGATGAAGATACATGTAATGGTGGATTTACATGTATCTTCATCTGCTAAATGCAGAAAAGTAGAGCAGGACAGATGTATACAAAAAATCCGAGCGAGTGAAAGAGAACCATCAAGAAGATGAACATGTTCGTCTTCATTTCTGGATTATGGGACTTTCCTATAATGCAGAAACGAACTTCGTCTGCATTTTGATCTTTTCTCTCTATGTAACAAATATACATTTTATATTTGGCATCCCTTTTTTTGTGCAGAAACCAAATGCAGATACATGTAAATCAATCATAAATCCACCATAAATGAAAATGTCACAAAATGCAAAAAGTAAACAAACAAACCTAAAAATGTAAACGTCATCGAACGACTTGCACTTCATCTTCATCATCTGACTTTTGTGTTTTGTGTCTTGTGAACAAAAATAAGAAAAATCCAAACAAAAATTTATTAAATACAAAATAAGTACCCACGCATTTCTTGATAAGGAAAAATAACAACGCTTAACATCACAGTATAGATAAGTGTATTCTCACGTATTGCAAAATTTCAACAAAAATGCCACATACCGATAAAATGATGGATGTTGGAAAAGGTGAAACACTCATGACAAAACTTTGTACCCCAAAAACAGGAATTCTAACTATTTTCTAATAAATCCCCCTTCAGCGCGTACTAGTGGTGATGGAATGGAAACTAGCGAAGGTGCCAAAACTGAAAATAAACAAATATTTTCCAAGGCTCAATTACGACGCAAAGACAGCACAATTCAAGAAACAGTTCATCAGAAGAAACCTCCTCCGCCACCACCAAGTACAATTCCGATTCCTGGCCTGCATACCCTCTATCGACCAACGGAAAGTTCAAGGAGCCTACCAGCCGTCAAACCGCGAGGTGAACTTCGCCTCCTTACTCCGAGGTTAATCGATACCCGTGAAGTTCCCGAACACAAGAAAACCAAACCCCCCCGATTCATACCATTCGAACCGTATGCTGGTGCTGTGAATCCGATTTTTCCCAACAAAGACAAATCAAAGAAGATACTCAAGAAAGATCGTAATAATTTGGATATTGCTGTTTTGGTGAGTCATATGTCGACAATGAGAAGTCAAGAGCTGCATGAAGAAACTGGGGATGTGGAAAATGCAGCTCCCGTGAAAGAATTGGTGGAAGATCCACAGGTGCTCGAGCTAAAAGCTGAATTGGCTAAAATCAAGGGGGAACGAGACTATTTGAATAGTCAGCTCAAGTTTCAGATGCAAGTGAATTCGGAATTGAAAGGCCTTCTTGTTGCTTCAGTTGGCGAAGACCTTCAGACGAGGGTAAATGTCCTGACTGAGGATAAATTGCAATTGGCCAGGGCTCTATTGGACACGGCAAACAATCTAACAACTCATACGGTAGGTATCCAAGCGATTTTGATCTATTTTCCTGCCAACTAATATCTTGCTTAGACGGCTTGTACCCAAGATGTCCCAATTATTGTTTTATGAAAAAATACTTTCAACTTTGAATTTCAGGAACAAATTGAATTCCTTGCGAGTCAGTGTGAAGTATGGCGTAGTAAATTCCTTGCCAGCAGCGTAATGGTGGAGGAACTCGCTCGATGGAAGGCTGACCTAACCCAGAAGAATGAACTGCTCACAGAGTCAACTAAACGATTACTAAGTCTTTCCTCCGAAACACGCAAAACCCAAATCGATATACTTAAAAATCTTAAATTTATGGCAAAAATCAAATACCTCAATCTACCAGCAACAGATGTCATAAGCCTCGGTTCGGAATGTTTAAATATTCTGCAACAAATGGCGCTTCATTCGGGCGTTGGTATTCCAGACAATCTTTATTTGAATAATAACACTCAGCAGCTTACTCAACAAGAACAATTAGCCATTCAAGTAAGTTGTGATTATTTACTGTAAAATTTCATAGTTATATTTTGGTGTGCTTCGCAGGCTCTGGAGTTCATTAGTCAACCGTTAATCGCAACTGACGACGCAATAAAAGCTCTTTTTGGACAAACTCGACGATCCTATGTGACGGCCAGCGAATTGCCAGTCCAAGTTCAAGAACAACTAAGTGCTTAGATTAAGAAAATGCAAAATTTTATTTTTATAAAAATAAAATAAAAAACCGTTAAGGACGCAGAAATTAATGTTTAAATCACATTTAATGCCTTCAATAAAAGCAAGATATTGAGTTAAGCCTTTGTTTCAGTTGAATAAAGATCAGTTCTTCTTTGAGTGAAGACTGGAATTTGCTGACGTACTTTTCCCACCAAGGAAAAGTCGAGGTCGGCGATTACGATCTCCTCTTTTTCCTTAGCACTAGCCAGGATTTTTGCCCAAGGGTCTACAACCATTGAATGACCAAAAGCAACGTAACCCGCACTTTCATCTCGGGATGGAGATATTGTTGCCACAAATAGCTGATTATCGTTAGCTCTGGATCTTTGTAAGAGCTCCCAGTGCATTGGTCCAGTGGTCATGTTAAAGGCCGCCGGATAGATCAATATTTCACAGCCTAAATGGGTATTTATTAAATTGTCTAAGATGACTGCGATTCTTAAGAACTTACCTTTGTTTCTGTAAATCCTTGCCATTTCCTCGAAACGAATGTCATAGCAAATTCCAATTCCCACTTTGTGTCCATCGAATTCAACGATAGTGAATTGATCACCTGCTGAGAGGGTTTCGGATTCTTTGAAGCGAATACCTCCGGGAATCTCAATATCGAAAAGATGAACCTAAGGCATCGCAATGAATATATCAAAATATGTACAACAGATGACTAAAGATACCCACCTTTCGATGCTTTCCAATTAGATTCCCCATTGGATCCCAAATAGTGCAAGTATTATAAATAGCATCGTTTTCACCTTTCTCCGGAATAGTTCCACCAATAATATAAATTCCATGTTGTTTGGCACTTTGCGACAGAGCCTTGCAGGTTTCTCCATCGGGAATTGTTTCGGAATATTCACGAAAGTAATTGGTACCATAGGGGCAATTGAAACACTCGGAGAGAGCAACAACTCTTGGTTTAGAATCGTTGACAATTTGCGTTATCTTTGCCAATGCATTTTGTACATTTGCAACTTTGTCTTTTGAGACTTTTAATTGGAGTAAGGCAAGACGAAGCACTGTGATATAATGGGGGGAAAAAGTTTATTTATGAAGATACAGTTTTTTAAAGCTTACTGTTAACGGTTTTACTCATTACAAACGTTGAAGAGGTTTATAAAAAATATGTTTTTTTTTTTTGTATTGCTGGTAAACGCGTCACAAGTACTGTGATAAGATTAACCCTGCAAAGTGTAGTTTTTTTCAATTGAAAAGTCCAAAACAGCTGACTTGACTGATAACACTTTTGACAGTTAAATGGTTGGTGGACGTGATATGGGGTTGAGAAAATGTTCGAAGTTCGAAATATCCCTAACAACAGATGGCGGTTGTAAATATTTTACTTAAAGCCGGATCCACATATGTCTCGTGTGCTGTGTTGTGGAGTCGTGTGTCGCTGTCATTCCATATATTTTATACGCCACACTGCACCACAACACACATTAAAAATATGGTTCTACGGATATGAAATATAGTGATGGGAATAATCGAATGATTTCAATAATCGAGATATTAGTATTCGAGTGATCAAAATAATCGAATGATCATTCGAATTAAAAAATAGTAACAAAATCGGAATGGTTTACACAAATTTTTTGCTCGTCTGCAATAGATACTTAAGCCTTTAAATTTTAAGTACCTGAGGTTTCTTTTGTTAATTAAAGGTATCTTTTTGAAAAAACTTCCACACAATTGATACTTTTCCTCCTGGTTTCATTTTGATTTGAAGTTCAATTAAATTTCTTTTTGACAACCATTCATTAAGCCTGATTCACATTTGTGTCGTTTGTTGTGTTGTGGAGTCGTGTGTCGCTGTCATTCCATATATTTTATGCGCCACACTGCAACACAACACACGAAACAAATATGGTTCTACGCATATGAAATACATTGCAGCGATAGCGACACACGACTCCACAACACAACACAAGACACAGATGTGGATCAGGCTTTATTTAAAATAAGTCACAGCAACAAAATAATTAATTAATGACCTACCATAAAAGTAAAAGACAAAACCAGTCAAAAACAATCCAAAATATTGGTAAACATAACAGTAACATAAAATAAAGAGTGAAAAAGTATTCTAAAAAATGCTTAACAAATGCCAAAATCCAACATGACCACAGCCTATTCTATAAAAGCACTCGTTTCTTTTGTTCATTCATACGATATGAAGAAAAGAAATCATTCGATTCTTCCATATTCATTCGGTCAGTCCACTCCATAGAAACAAAAATCTTAGATACACTATATACGTTAGGGGCCAGTTATAGCGATCAGTAAAAACCATCAGTAAAAGTTGAAACAGGTGAAAACTGGAGTTTTTTAAGTACAGCCGGTTATAGCAATCATTAAAATTCTGTCAGTTATTAAATGTCAAACCTCCAGCAACAACCTTTTATTATTTTTATTGATTTAAAATGCTTCAGTAAGGGGCCAGTTATAGCGATCAGTAAAAACCATCAGTAAAAATTTGTACTGATGGTTTTTACTGATCGCTATAACTGGCCCCTTACCTATATCTCGAGTGATTGAATATATTCTAGAACTTGTGTACGAGTATTCAACCGCTCGACTCAACAGAACCAACAGAACATTCACTGCAGTGAGAGGAGGCTCGAGATCCAACAGCCGAGAAAAGAAATAAGAATGAAAGACAACAAAGAGAAACATAAATAAAATAATTCAGATGCAGAAAGAACACACTCAATGGCTGTGTACGACTTACGGTTACGTTTAATACGAGTTGAATTCATTTATACAAACACGAACAACACAATCAACACTCAAGTTCTCAATTATGTGTATTTGACTTCTAGTTCTCACACTGCTATTACAAATATTTATAACATTAAATTTATAATTTGGTATTAGTAGGTAGAATGGGTAGTATGGAAAATCATTCGAATGATTTGGGTGAAAAAGAATCGAGATATCTCGAGATGTTGCATGAATCGATTATAATCGATTAAATCATTCGAATGCGCCCATCACTAATGAAATACACTGTAGCGACTACGACACACAACTCCACAACACAACACACGACATGGTTCTGGCTAAGGTACCAGAACAGAGCTCTCATCACGTAACTTTTCTGACGACTATCGTCCAGACGATAGCTAGAAACGATATCGATAATAGTTTGCTTCACGTTACACTTCTACTCTCGTATCGTCTATCGTTCTCGTTTTTGATAGTTTGAGAGTCTCTGAAAAACACGTTTGAAATATAAAACATCAGAAATATTGTACTGTCATCGTGCGTAAATTCGTTTTGTTTGTAGTTGGGCTTTTGTTTTAGTGAAAATTAAATTTTATAAGGCCTTATGCATAAATGGCAGATTTTTCCAATATCGTCGTGGCCGTGGGTGTCGTTTATTAGATTTAAAATGTGGCGTTGGACAATGTTAAAATGTATGTATGTACAATGCATGTTTGTATGTATTTATAATTGATTCAAGAGCCGACAGTAAATAAGAATGGACAAAGCGGTCTACCTACTCAACAGTAATTTCCCATAATCGCTGAAAAGGTCACTGCGAGTACTTTTTTTTTGTTATATAGCCGTTAAGCTGGTTCGATACACCAATAACCTTTTGAACAAAGTATGACACATTACTGTTGAGTTGGTATGCCAGTTAAAGAATTTCATTATAATTCTATTTACTAAACAACGTGCTGCATGCAATAACCTCTCCAACGGTGTATGATAAATTGTTGTTGTGTACGTAGACTTGCTTTCAATATCATGACACATGCACCTATAAACCATTATAATTATATTTTGATTATACATCCAGTTCAAAAATTGGCTGTCGGCTCGTAAACTAACAATACACACCAAGACGATAGCTAAATAGGTATCGAGCAGTCGATATCGTCAAGAAGATAGCAAATGACAGCAAAATACATGAAGCAAAACTTAAATCGCCAATTCGATATCGTTTGAACGACAGACGTTTTGTATTCTTGCGTGAAGCATAGCTATCGATAACGATATCGAAAACGATATCGTCAGAGTTATGTGATGAGAGGCCAGGTTAATTTCAAATAAAGGCTCTCCCAAACTAACGCGGAACTTACGCTATGTCCCTAACTACAGTGCCCAATTTTTCCACGAAGATTTTTCCAGAAATTGTGTGAAATGTACACACAGAACGATTTTTTCAATGAGATTTTTTCCTTGTCTTCTTCATTTATTTTATTGCTGTGTTCTTCATTTTGCATTGATATTCACTCACACCATCAAACGAACGGCACTTTGACACCGAACACACACAAAAAACGAGAAACAAGGTGAAAGAGAACATAAACTGACTGTAAAAATCGTTCGAGTTTTGTGGTACAAACGATTTGATCCCTACCCCACACTTTTCACTCCCTTCACCTACGAACTAAAGATCGGCACTGGAAAAATCGTTCAATGTAGACCGGGACTATGCGGGACAAAATACGGGAATGCAAAATAAGTGCAAAAAAAACTGCAAATTACTGCGTTGGTCCCGTTTCTCTAGGTGAAAGTTGCCCTGCCAACTTCACAGGCGTGTATAGTAGAGTAAAAAGAGAATTCATAACGGTTTTTTTTTATGGCCGAATATTCGGCCACTGACGATACTAGTTATTATTTTTACATTAACCATTTTGGCGGAACGGAGTTCCCTGGGTCAGCTAGTAATCTATAGATATATAAAAGAGAAATGAGGAAAACTTAAAAAAAAGGATTACGCCACAAAAACTGCAAATTACTGCGTTGGTCCCGTTTCTCTAGGTGAAAGTTGCCCTGCCAACTTCACAGGCGTGTATATTAGAGTAAAAAGAGAATTCATAACGGTTTTTTTTATGGCCGAATATTCGGCCACTGACGATACTAGTTATTATTTTTACATTAACCATTTTGGCGGAACGGAGTTCCCTGGGTCAGCTAGTAATCTATAGATATATAAAAGAGAAATGAGGAAAACTTAAAAAAAAGGATTACGCCACAAAAACTGCAAATTACTGCGTTGGTCCCGTTTCTCTAGGTGAAAGTTGCCCTGCCAACTTCACAGGCGTGTATAGTAGAGTAAAAAGAGAATTCAAAACGGTTTTTTTTATGGCCGAATATTCGGCCACTGACGATACTAGTTATTATTTTTACATTAACCATTTTGGCGGAACGGAGTTCCCTGGGTCAGCTAGTAATCTATAGATATATAAAAGAGAAATGAGGAAAACTTAAAAAAAAGGATTACGCCACAAAAACTGCAAATTACTGCGTTGGTCCCGTTTCTCTAGGTGAAAGTTGCCCTGCCAACTTCACAGGCGTGTATAGTAGAGTAAAAAGAGAATTCATAACGGTTTTTTTTATGGCCGAATATTCGGCCACTGACGATACTAGTTATTATTTTTACATTAACCATTTTGGCGGAACGGAGTTCCCTGGGTCAGCTAGTAATCTATAGATATATAAAAGAGAAATGAGGAAAACTTAAAAAAAAGGATTACGCCACTTTTGTACTTACAGGTCACGGCCACAAATATTGCATATTTTTTTAAACGGAAATTAAACTAATTTTCTATGTCAACTAGGACAAGCTTTTTTATGTTTTCCAAACCTTTTATACTATTTAAAGTATTTCTTAAAACAGAATTTTAAATAGCAACATTTTAAAGGCTGAATTTTTAAAAGTTGAATTTTTTGAAAAAAAAATGAAAATTGAATATTCACAAAATAAAAATGTTTACCTTCACCCAATAATATCTCTACCTTTGTTGCAACCTCGCTGAATTTCGTCCATAGTCTGCACTTCTATTAAAATCAATCGATGCGCTCCATACACCATACCGCATGTTTACAAGGAATTTCAGTGTTTTGACGTGTTGTTTGAGCTAAAATTCTACCTCGGTCGAAATTCTTATTTTAAAACTCTCCTTTGAAACATAATTGGTTTACATAATTTTGGTTTGATAGAATTCTCCAAATATTAAGAAAAAAGTTTTCTTTTACTTTTTGCAGAAATATATAAATTTAAATTTTGTTAAACATTATTTCTTCACTCTTTTCTCCAACCATTACTTCTGCAATAGTTAAGCCTTTTATACTGGATTTACCCGACAGACTTTTTTTGAATCAATTGAAATATTATTAACATTTGCACAGTGCAATATCCTAAACTTTAAATACTAATCTATGATTTATGTGGTCTGTAATTTCGTCCCAAAAAAAATAAAAATAAATAAATCGGGTGGCACAGCGGCTCATGAAGAGCCAGGGCCTAGTGACTAACAACTCGCAACCATTCCTGTGTGCGCCTGTCGACAGGAATGGAAGGGACCTACAATTTGTATGCCGAATCCGAACGGCTAGATGAGCAGCACTTATTCGTGACAAGTGATACTCTTGGAGGATTTGTCAATTCCTCGCAAGAGGCAGTAACCCTGAAAAAAAACTTTTTAGTTTTTAGGTGGACGAATCTGGGAAGCGAACCACAGACCTCCAGCGTGACAGTCGAACGCACTAACCATTACGCTACGGGCTACTACAATTTCGTCCCAAACGCCAAGAAATTAACAAAACAAACATGCTTCCATTTTCTAGAAGTGCTGACTTCTTGAGTTTTGGAATTCAAGTTGGGAAATTGTAATTTGCCGTCTCCGAATTGTTGATCTGTATGAAATTCAAAGAAGCTCTACAAAGAATCGAAATACGGCGCCGAGAAAAATTTATTGGGAGATTTGTATGGGTTGGTTTGGAGTTGATGTTTGGAATAGTAGATTTAAATAAGAAGTGATCTCAGTGTTAGTGTTGGAATTTTTCTGAGAAATCGGAAGTTCTGGATTTTAGTTTTTCATTGTTTTTATTGAGACACGGAAATCCTTTTCTTAACATCTTTTTGAAGATATGTGCAATAAATCTGAATACATGCTTTTTCTAAATTAATGTTTTTTTATTTTAACTTTTGCGGTCAAAATAATTTTTTTGCGGTCAAAATAAATTATCGAAGAAATTCGTGGGGCAGCTTTTGGGTCCTAACAGCTTAATATTCATTATTGTAGGTCCTCTTACCAAGCTGTAGGGAGGGGGACCTCCAACAGCGCTGTCGGGCACCAAGCTCCAACAGATCTGTAGAGTGAAAAAACCTTTAATAGGGATCTAGGGTTCTTCAAAAAAGGTGTAGGGGCATCCAACTGGGCTCTAACAGGGCCTCTTACAGTGCTGTAGAGCCCTCCAACAGAGATAGAGGGCCTTCAACAGAAATGTAGAGGTCTCCAACAGAGCTATAGGTTGCTTCAGGAAAGGTGTTAGGGTCGCCAATTGAGCTCAAGGGCTGTAGAGGCTTCGAACAGAGATTCAGGGCCTCCAACATAGCTCTCAAGTTCTCATACAGAGCTCTAGAGTCGTCTAAAAAGATGTAAGGGCCGCCTGCCACTAACGTGCTCTAAGGCTTCTAACAAAGCTGAAGAGGCCCTCAACAGAACTCTAAGTTCTTTCAAGAAAGGTGTAGAACCCTAACTGAGATATAGGGCGTCTACATAGCTCTTGGGTAATTGAAGAGAGGTTAAGGGGCCCCAAACAGATCTTTAGAAGAGCCTTCCCAAGATCCCTTTGGGGCCACCCTCAATAAACAAATTTTATGAGAAACTTTTTTCCTAAAGAATAAACAGCAGTGCAGATGCTCTAATGTACTTTTTGCTCACCCAGGGGCCCAATGGGCAAAATCCCAGTTGCCCGGTGGCCCATTTCGCACCTGGTGGCACAACAGCTCGTTATATAATATATAATATGAAATGCCTTCTCACATCTTTATTAATACGATTTACTTAAATAAAAGGTAATGCAAGTAAGATCTCTATTATCTCCATCATGACATCCACTTAGTTAGCAGCTCCTTGCAATCAATCAGTTCGTTCATACAGTACAGGGAAGGGTTCATCTTTCGGAGGCTGCAGCCAGTTATCTTCGGAATATTTCGTGTTTTCAGTCTCAATAACATGGAAGGTATATGCATGACGGCTCTTATTTGATCGGTTGTGTTCACTTTTATGAACCACTTGCCCATGAATAATTATACAGGTCCCTGATAGAGAGAAAAATTATTTTAATTTATTCTTCTTTTACTGGAAGACCATTTTTGTTATTTTAAGTTACCTTTTTTAACTGTGACAGGAGTAAAATTCGATGTTGGGTAGATTGGTGCTGGTCTATCGTAGATTAAAAGTTCATTCGATTTCAAATCCGGGTTTCTCATGAATCTTCTGTGAATGCTACCTTTATGGGAACCTTTGATGAACTGCAAACAACCATTTTGAAGTGTTGTATCTTCCAAGGCAAACCAAAATCCAATAGCCGTACTGGGTTCAGTATGCAAATACCAAGCATCCTGATGAGAAATAACTGTAAATGATAATAGAATAGAAATATGTACATATAAAAGAAGAACAATTGAGTAATGATATGTATAAAGGAACAATATGATGGTCTCTTACCTTCACCACCAATACCAGGATGCTTGTAAATGTACATGCTTTGGCAAACTGCTGGTTTTCTATAATTCAATTGCCAGCATATTTCTTTCACCCGATTGCTGAAGGTGATTTTTTTGAAAGATTCATTTTCAACGTGGAGAGCATGTCCAACCTGAGATACACAATAAACTTCTATTAAAAATTTAATTTTAGGGAAAATAATATTAGTATGTAAGTTTGTTAGACAAATCTCGTTTTCCACAACGAAATACATGATGGATGATTTGTTCCAATTGTAAAAGGGATAGATATGTTCCTCAAAACCCACCACTGCCTACTAACTCAGACTCTCACTTTCCAGTGGGGAACATAGGGTGTAATCCCTGGGGAAGGTGATTGGGGGCTGGCAACGAGAGAGGGGGGGGGGATTGTTCCCACTAAGGCACTTCTCCTTTTATTCAAGGCAGCGGACGAACTCCCCAGATGGAATCAACGGTGGGGTCTACAGTTCAACTATTTCGACATATTCAAAGCTTAGGCCTATAAGGAACTGTTAATCCAGCTTCCCGTTCTTGGAGTTATTAAAGGAGCTGGTCTTTTAGTTTTGGGGTCGTTCCGTGGGGGTAACTTCCCGGCCACATAAATCTTATTTAGTTGAGAAGCAACAACTAGCTTAATCCGTCCGATTAACCGATGACGAACCAAGCAAACGAAATAAGGACAACGAATTTCGGGCCTACGTGAAACGTATTGTGCCTATAAAGGCCACGTGCAGCCAAATAATATGTCCTATACTGCTGCAGACATCACTGCCATCCAAGAAGTGCGATGGGATGGACCGGGCATACGGAACATGAAAAACTGCGATATTTACTACGGTGACTGCTAATCGTCGTTGTAGGCAGACTTAGGCAATAAGTCTTGAATTTCAATTATATTAACGAAAATGCCTCGTGAAAATCCGCAACAAGGCTAAATTGACCAACATAAGCCTGATATGCTTGCATGAACCCACATGAGAAGAAAGAAACATGAAGTCACCAAAGAAGTACTACGAGCTCCTGGAGAAGACATACGAGCAGTCCCCTAGCTATGAAATTAAAATTGTCCTAGGAGATTTTAACGTGCAGCTAGGAAGACAAGAAGTTTTTGGTGACATTGTTGGAAAGCATATAGACTGCTTTCCTAGGAGATTTTAACGCGCAGCTAGGAAGACAAAACGTTTTTGGTGACATAGTTGGAAAGCATAGCCTGCACGAAACATTGTGGTAGTTAGTACGCAGTACTCTCACCTCAATATCCACAAGGGGCGCATAACCTGTAAATCTTTTGATCGAACAATCGTCAACCAAATTAATCATATTGCGATTGACGCTAGGAACTCCTCCAGTATCAAAGATGTCCGAACGTTCCAAGGGGGCAAAGTCGACTCGGACCATTACCTTGTTGTATCTCAAACACAGCCAAACTGTCGTCGGACGGCTACAATCGCAAGAGATTGCCAGGTCTTTCGTCACAAATATACTCTTAAGAGGTCTTAGCCCCAGTATCAAGTATTGCAAATTAGAGCCAATATTGCCAAGAAGCCTTCAAAGATGCTGACCTGACGTGCTGGTTTTTAGTCGACCACCACAGATAAAACCCATGGCTTGATGACGAGTGCCAGCAAAGCACACGTAGCGAAGCAGGAAGCATACAAAGCGTAGCCAGACTGCTTGCTAACTCTACGAGCAGAAGAGGAGAGTGTACCACCTTCTCAGAAAGAAAAAGAAGCAGCATGAGAAGCGCACGATCGAGGAGATTGATGGATTTCATAACAGGAATGTAGTTCAGAAGTATTACCAAAAGGTAAAAAGAAGCTCCCAGGGAGCTCCCAGAAGCATGCAAGGACGATCAAGGGAACATCGTAGTAGATTTGCATTCGACCCTTAGAATATGGAAGGATCACTTGTGCAGACTGTTGATAAAACGACGATGACGAATCTAAGTCTAAGCTCCATTAAATTTTATAACCAACTTAAGTTAATTTTTAAAATTTATATTTGTTCGATTTCATAATCACCGGCACCGGCATATAATTTGAACCACATGAGCAATTACGAGCGATATCATCGTGGAATTAACTTCATTTTGCGTGTTACAGATTGTCTCGGATTAGATCATGTGGATATCGCTCTATTTCAGGGATTAAAGTGTTTATGGAAATAATAACCAACCCAATGATGATAAATTTACCATTTTTACTGATAATTTGAATGGAAACTTCAAAATTATTCCGTGTTATCAAAAAAAACATTTTTTTTAAACACTAAAAATCATGTTATCAGTAAATTCCAGTTTATTGTTTTTTTTGTTTTTTATTTTTTAATTGAGATAAGGCATTCTCTTAATTTTAATAGGTATGCTAAATATTCTTTTGTTTTTGCTTGTTTGACAAATGGATGAAGTGATAATTAAGTCAATTTTGTTTGTCATTGTGTTGCAGCGTTCCCATGTGTTTTTCTCCAATTTCGTACAAGTGACTTACACGACTGCCAAATTGCAGTATTGCTTCTATTTTTTCGTGCAGATGGTTGTAAA
Source organism: Melangyna quadrimaculata (assembly GCA_949320155.1). NCBI lineage: Eukaryota > Metazoa > Arthropoda > Insecta > Diptera > Syrphidae > Melangyna > Melangyna quadrimaculata. The sequence continues at coordinate 403,552,203 of OX439483.1, forward strand.
TCTGCCAGTATATTTGTCATTATAAAAAACTGCCAAGTGGAATTGATATTACATTTTGGCATTCTACTGGTATTGTGTAAATACAGTGCAACAATGTTTTTCAAATAAAATGTCTAGCTATTCACAAAAAAGAATGAACTTACCCATTCTTTAAGCGGGGAACTCATACTCATTATCAAAACTGTTTAACTTTGTTTGACGTTAAACAGAATTTTTAATCAAATAATGTAAAATTGGAAATGTCAAACCAAATTCAGAAAGAAAATTGTTAAAGCAAATTTAAAATATACTAATTTTTGTATATAAAACTAATAAATTGTCTTTTAATTAAAACAAATGACCAGTAAGTAAGTAATAAATGAATTAAGATTCGAGTTCGAGAATTCGACTCGTAATTCGTTTATTACTTAAGGCCAGTGAATTTGATTGAATTTTAAGTTTTTGAATTGGTTAATATTACGTTCATTACCTACTTTTCAAATGCTTGATTTTTAAATTTTGGCAATCGTGGAAGCAGGAATGAAAATTTCAAGACTTTCCTGGTTGAACTTTGACGTTTCTGATTGTGCAACCACAATGCTCCTCGATGTTAGCAAAAAACGATTTGAACAAAAATTATTGAATTGAAAAATAGTTTTTCGTAATTGGGTACACCTAATATACGATTTGTTTGAGAAATAAGTGATTAAAAAATATTTTTATTTTATTACTACTGATACAAAACAACCAGAAATTCAATGAACGTCAAAATAACGAATAGAACTACATACATGTTTTCGCGAACCTTGTAATCATGAACGTTCGTGTCTGTCAAAAAGACGAAACCAACGAAAAATCGAACCGTATAATCAGGCTCAAAGAAGTAAAGAACGAACAAAAAATGAATCGTGTAAACGGGCTCATTAAAGAAATATTTGTATGCAGTATCTATCTATTGTATGCAGTGAAGTGTCAACTTGGCAGTCGTGTAAATCCAGCATTAGACTCTTTTTAAACCATCCAATTTTAGCTTCCTATTTCTAACCACGGCTGGATGGGCGGCTGGATGGGCGGCCGGCGGTGTCGAGTGGCATTTTTCAAGGCAAGGGATAAACAAAATAGTTGAACTTGAAAAAATTGCTATGGATATTTTTTCCTTTCCTTAATTGTTCGAGTAGAAGTAAAGAGTAAACAGTGCAGGTTTATGATTCTATTTGTTATTTCACTTATTATGTGTATGTACAGTACATACATACATAACATAAAAATATGTCAAACAACTTATGTACACATGTAATAAATAGTAAACTCACCTTATTCAAAGCACACATTGGATCGACCAAGAGTTCTCCATTTTCACCGATTGCACCCTCCTCGAAGAAATAACGAACTTTATTGCCCGACTCTAGGAAATAGTTTTCCTTAGATTGTTGTTTCTCACTATTGACAGTACTGAAGATTATTCTATCACTTTTGGGTGCTTCCATGCATAATGCACGTCCAGCTTTGTATAATTCTTCAGTCTCTTCTGGTGTCAGGAAGTCTTCAAGGACAACAAAGCCATTTTCCATGAGCTGTAAAATAAAAGTTGTTGATAAGGGAAATTAATTTATTAATGAAATTATCAATTAATCTCAAATTATGTTAGTATTGATATTTTACCAGACTGCTAGTCTACTTATAACGATTACAAAGTTTCATAATTAAAAAAAAATTGTACATACTATACAGGGTGATTGATATAAGGTGAACCAAAAAGCTGTACCGAATAGGTTGGGTTAAGACAAGAAAAAAATTGTATGGGAGAGGGGTCTAGGCATTGCAAAGTTTTACCGTTGTTTTTAAATAATTTGTTTTCTGTTTTGAGTCTATTTTTTTGAAAATTGCCCCTTCCGCCTAAACGGGGGGTCTATCTCCATACGATTTTTTTTTTGTCTTAACCCAACCTTCTCGTTACAGCTTTTTGGTACATCTTATACCAATCACCCTGTATATGTCTATTAGAATCAGAATCAGTTGAGCGCCGATAAGAGTCAAACAATTAAAATATTTTGTTATCAATTTTATTGAGACTTGCTTTGTAAATATCAAAGTCAATAATATTTTGATAATAAAAACATATATTAAGTAAAATAAAAAAATAATATTTTAAGTAAGTAGTTTTATTGTGTCTGGAAAAATGCTGTGAATTCTACATTGTTAATCAATAAGATCAGGCGCGTGGAAATTTATTTTTTTTTATTTTTGTTATAAAATAAAAAAAAAAACCAATGACAAGGTCACATTACAGTGAACAAATTGCAGCTCTCGGTTTGATTTAATTGTAAAGATAAGAAATTCGAAAATTAAAACAATTATAAAAACGGCAACACTTAAAATCTCATGGTATTGCTTTTTTGCTTGAGAATTGACGTGTTGACGATGTATGTTGTTGTAATGTTCTGAACGAATTAAATTAAATTTTAATATTTAGCACAAAATTGTATGGACAAGTATCTACTATTCTAAAAATATAAAGATAATAAATTTTCCAAAAGCACGAAATAATTTTTTTTCTTTTAATTTCGAAAATTCCTTAGCTTTAGTAGTTTAAGCTAAACAGAAAAGATGCCAGTAGATGATTTCTTGAATTTATGAAAAACAAAAAAATTTTAAAATCGTTTGAGTTTTTGAAAATGTTGATATGCAATATTATTGACACTTCTTTGGAGCATCTGTGTACACAAAAAAATAAGTTGAATCGGCTTGTCCAAAAATGAGAAAGTCGAAAATAATAAAAGTGGTACAGTGAAAGTACTGTTAAAAAGAACGCAAAATTATTTTTTCTAAATAAAAGTAGAGTGTACTAAACAAAAATATCCAGCACATTTTTGTATTAATTTCTTGAAGCTGTTTTCGAGAAAAGATAAACTTAACGGTTTTTCAATATTTGTGTGGAAGGTACTGTTATTTTTGAATTTAGAAACATGATTTTTTGCAAATATTCTAGAAAATATTAAAAAAATATTTTGAACCAAGTTTAACTAAAATTGACCCTGTCGTTTAGAACATATTGAGTTTTAATTAAAAAATGTTTTAACTGTTTTTAAAATACATAGGTATCAAAGAAAAAAAAGTTAAAAAAAAATGTTTACCAATTTCCCCGTTTAGATTGGGAAAATTGAGGACGGACTGGTGAGTAACATCGTGTTTACATTTCAAAATGTCAGGCGCCTCAAAACACCTTGAAACAACACAAATCAGACTCATGAGTCCGGTTTTTATAATTTCCTCATGCCTCACGAGATCTCTTACCCCACTCTTCTCTTGCCTACAAACTAGGCGTAAGCCCGTAGTCAATCTTCCCAATCTAAATAGGATCAATAATATTTAAACTTTTAAGAAGCTTTCATAAAAAAAAAAATTAAAAAAAAAAAAAATACCAAAGGAACGTTTTTTGAGAAGGTACCAAAAATAATAACTTTTTGAGAAACAAAATTATCAAAAAGTAGCCTATCCCTGTTATAATTATTTGAATTTTTTTTTTACAAAATGGTTGAAGCTGTTTTTGAGAAAATTAAATATTTTATTATATTTGTTTGTATACGGTACCGTTATTTTTGGTTCTAAAAAAATTAATAAAATAAAAAAGTGGACATCAGCCTCCTTTGCGTTCGGTCCCCGTGACCCAGACTTTTTTTTTTTGAAATTGCCAAAGCGACTCCTTTTAACGATTTCGATCGTTATAAAATAATTTTCAAAAAAAAATTCTAAAAATTTTAAAAGTTTTACAAAATCGATCACAAAGTTTCGTACTGAACGCTTTCGATTTACTTAGAAAAAATCAATATGTATGTATATGAATGCTGTCGTTTTGCTTCGCAATTTTTATACTTCTCTTTATTTATTTATTTATTTATTGTTTTTATTTATTTTTATTTTTTTGATATTAATTTATTTCGAAATAAATTGTTTTTAAGTTTTCGGATTTTTGTTTGACTTCACGCACACTTTTCTTTCACAATTCGATAGAAGGGGTCATAAGGCAGTTTTTTTTTCACGGGAAAATTGGACGGGTGCAGCAGCAGCCATCTTGGATCTACCGAACAACTAGTTTTAAGTGAATTTTTCATTTTTGACATGTTACGATAAAAGTAGAAGTATATTTTTGTAGATTGGGTTAAAACAATAGAAAAGGTGGAGGCAGTAGCGGATCTATGATTTGGATGTTGGGGGGCCTGGGAAATCCAGTTTGAGACAAAAACTCAAAACAAAACAATTCCTGTTGTATTAAACAATTACACTGAAATTGACACTTCGTTTTTCTCCAATTCTGCATTTTTTTTTGTTAAATAAGCTAAGGTTTTAGGGTTAATTGTTGTTGCATTTGACATATTAATCGTTCAGCCCAGACCCGTTTTTTCAATTATCTCTTCAATCTTAAGCCCCAGCTTCGGACTTTCACATTCCCTAGAATTAAACCCCAAAAACCCTCTGAAATAAGTTAAGTTTTTAGAGAATTGGTTGTTCAACCACCATCACGTTTTATTTGTCCAATTCTTTTAAGGCCTTAGTCTTGAGCTGTTTTTTTCGTCCCAATTTTCTGGACTTTGTTTTTAAGGAATAATAATTGTCTCTGCGTTAACTATGTTCATTTTTCGTAGCCCTGAACTTGATTAATCTCTAATTCCCTTAAGGGTTGCTTTAGCCTCAAAAAAAATTAAATAAGATGTTAATTGTACCTCGTTATTTTGTGTGATTTCCATCAAATTTCACAGCTTAACAATATTTGAGACCAATAAAAAAAACTCTACACAGTAGTTATGTAATCTATTGCTTTTTATACTTCAATTAATTTTAGAATTGGTTGTGGGGGAGGACTTTAGCCCCTATAGCCATCCCCCTGGATCCGCAACTGGCGGGAGGGGCAATTTACTAGAAAAAATGGCTTCGAATTCCAGTGGTGGTAATGGGCTCTAACCCACGAAGAGTTTTCTACTACGTTCCACCCCACAATGTGGCATCTAATTCGTTTTGAAGCCATATTTGCACTTGTAGATATATATCCTATGTAATGTATTGTTCCGCTGCGGTTGAGGTACCTATAGGTGAAAGGCTTGCAATATTGAAGTTTGTTTTTGCAACATATTTAGTGAAACGCTCGAATCTAAGGGTGTGCAATCTCTTCTGGACTGCCACTGTACAGAGCTATTAAAATACTCTCTCCAGAAGTTGCTAGTGTTTTTTTCGTTTGCGTTTTGATTTTCGAACATCTATCATCTACAAAACTTCTCCAAGGTGAGGATCCTTCTTCACACTTTTTTGAGTACAACACACCAGTTGCAATATATTGCGATTTCAAAAATGGTCAAACTTCGAAAATATAGTTGTACATACATTTTATTACAACATCCTGTTTAGTTCTAGTTTTAGTTTTTTTTAGTTTTATTTTATTCATCTTCGATATATTATCAACAGATTTATTTGAAGTTGTCCATTTTTGAAGTCGAAATATCTTGCAACTGATGCGTTATACGCAAAAAAGTGTTATAATAGCCGCGTTTTATTATCCACCAAGATCCATATGGATCATCCGTGATAATAAAACGATCCAGATCCCACACAAATTTTGCATTAAGTTTTTTGACGTTTTCAAATTGACATGTAAACAAAAAATATAAATGGTTAAGTAGTTGAAGTAGGTGTTTTATTATCTTTTATCGGGGTCTGGATCTGGATCTTGTTTTTTTTCTCCAGTGCTGACAACATTTAAGAATCAAAATGGTCACCTGGTGCTGAGAATTAAAACTAATTATTGGATCTTGAAAAAGATCCAGATAGAAAGCAGGATCCCAAATTGTTTTTGTATTGCATGTAAAAGTTAATCCAAATCCAGATCCAGATCCGGATAAAAGATAATAAAACACAGCTATTATCTTTTATCGGGATCTGGATCTTGTTTTTTTTGTTACAGTGCTGACAACATTTACGAATCAAAATGGTCACCTGGTGCTGAGAATTAAATATAAATCTTGGATCTTGAAATAGATCCAGATAGAAAGCAGGATCCCAAATTGTTTTTGCATTGCGTGTAAAAGTTAATCCAAATCCAGATCCAGATCCGGATAAAAGATAATAAAACACAGCTATTATCTTTTATCGGGATCTGGATCTTGTTTTTTTTTCACAGTGGCAACAACATTTACGAATCAAAATGGTCACCTGGTGCTGAGAATTAAAATTAAATCTTGGATCTTGAAATAGATCCAGATAGAAAGCAGGATCCCAAATTGTTTTTGTATTACGTGTAAAAGTTAATCCAGATCCAGATCCCGATAAAAGATAATAAAACACAGCTAATGTTTCTTTAGTGAATACTAAAATCTGCAAAATAGGCATAAAATAATTTTCGAAAAGTTCGTCATTTAAGAGTAAAGAGACTAAAACCGGTATTTTAGACTTTTGGTGTTTTTATTTAAATAATGGTATCATACAAATTATGGGTTATAAAAAAACTGTCAATGCATGCTTATATAATATTATATGATGTATTAATATAATGTTTCGATTAAACTTAGGGCTTAAAAGATATATGCGAAAAACCGTTTTTTTTTTAAAGTTGATACTATTGAAGTCACAATATCTTGCGACTTATGACTCGTTTGAATTTTTTTTTTAATAGAATTTTATGATATTTAAACTGAGCGTAAGATTTTTTCCGAAAACTTGTGCTTTTAAGAGTAAAAATTTAAAAACCAGAAATTTTACCTTTTTGTCAAACTTTTAAAAAATTATATCTTTTAAAACGGTTGTTTCTAAGAGCAAAAATAATATTTTTTTCTTGTAGGGATTCACATAATGTACAAACTTTGGATTTAAATGTTTTCAAAAATTTGAACCATTTAGGAGTTATACGTGAAAAACTACCATTTTCGACATTTTACGTTTTTTTTGAATGTCGATATCTTCTTAACAGTGAGTCGTAAGAAAAAAATATTTAAAACTTTTTTTTGGCAAATGACATAATCTACAAGTTTTGTATGAAACACTTTTCGATAGAATTTACCGTTTCCGAGTTTTATGCGAAAAGTTGATATTTTCGACATTTAACCTTAGATAATTAATGAAGCGCACACGATTTGGCAATAGACTTTCGCGACAGTATTTCTTATGCCAAAATAAAGACAGTTGCGTTTAAGAACCTTCACTTGGATTTTTGGCAGATTGGCCATTTTTTTGTACATTTTGTCTGGGCTATACTCAGTATATTTTATAATAATTTCTTTACCTACACCTTCCATCTTCTTATTTTAGAAAAAAAAAACCTCAGTATGTTTTTTAAAAAGTTTTTTTTTTAAATCGACCAAGAAAATTCTCAAAAAAGTTTTCAAATGATTGCCAAATATTATAAACAAATAAATCATTTGTCAATATGCTTAAAGTTCTTGTTGCGTTCACACCACGTCAATGTTCCAAATTTAGATGTCGTGTACTATGAAGAGTGCACCAGGTGCCATAATACTATACCGGTAAAAAAGTTTCTTTGTTTCTATATGATGCATAAGAAAACCATTCATTCACCTGACACATAACAGCGGCGGTGGCGCGTCCGCCGATGTCGATTAAAAATAGGAAGACTGTCTAATGTCTAACCAAACAAAATATACATCACCTGCAAACACCACACACTCAATTTTATGTAGGTACATATACGACATACATATGTAGAAGTATTTCAATTCAAATTCGGGGAGTCTCAAAGAAAAGAAAACTGTTTTCATAGTTATTTTTAAGACAAATGATTGAAATACAAGTGATTTCTCATCAAGGAGGTGAAAAGGTTCTCATTAAAGATTAAAGTAAAAGTGCGATGGGAATTAAAAACATTTAATTAATTTTTGAAAATAAAAAAAAAACAAAATTCACACAAAAACTGCTGATGCTCTTTCAATTTTGGTTAAATGGGATGATTTAAATGAATAAAAATAGATGGATGAATAAAATAGAGATAGAATCAAGTGGATTTTCCCACGTTTGTCAAATTATCTATATTTAGAAAAAAATATTAACAAAGTTTTGAAAAATTCTCGGTGATGAGTTTTAAAACTTTTTGCGGATTATGATTGAATTTGCATAGGGAAAGAAGGAATGAATGTACTTGTCTATGTTAAAGCTAGCAGAAAACAACACAAAATGATTAATGGTTTTTGTTTCCACGAAAAAAAAAAACGATTAAAAGATTTCGATCAATAATATTAAAATATTTTGTCGGTGCCTTGTTTGTTTGATGGTTCTATTCAACGATTCAATAAATTTAATTAAACAAAATGAATAAGAACAAACAGACAAAGAGATGGGTACATATAAATTTATATATACTTTTTTAATATTAATGTTCCATGTTTTTATTTAACGAGCTTAGCTTAGTTTTATAGCTCCATAAAACTCGAGCTAGAATAAGAGTTAGCGCTTGAATGTTGAGTGACATTACATGTCATGAAAAAACATACCTACTTCTTGGCGCATTAACTATGAATGTATAAATCATACAAACAAATTTAGTATGAAGAAAAGCAAAAGCTAACTTAATTTTCTAATCGTATATGCATATATTCATACTTCATACATATAGTTAAAGACATAGAATCATATTACCTTTTTTGTCCCTTCCCCCACCCATGTGTGCTGGGGGCACAAGGTTGGAGAAGGTTTTTTTTGCGTTCAAATATAATAGCAATTATATTAATTTAAAAAAAAATAAATACTGAATTTTCAGTGCAACAAGCATAAATGTAACCAAGTTCCAATGCTATGCTGATGAAATTTGGAGCACACGTCTCTTTTGTCATAAGAAACAAGAATTAAAAGCGTCAATCAAAATATCTGGGTTAATTTTTGTATAACTAACTTTTTTTTTTTGTACTCGAAACCTGGGAACCTTGGTATCATGTTGTATTAAATTTTAGTACGGATAAAAAGTATCTACCTACAAAAAATCGTTCGAAATAGACAAAAATTCTTAAACTCATAAAACTTGGTGGGAACATCGGATTTACGAATAATGAGTCTACGAATAATGAGTCTACAGTAAATATCTGTGTTCCAAGGGTGTTTTACTGTTTACTGTTTTAGGGATGCTTGAACATAAATCGTATTAGTTTAATATTTATTGAATTAAGCGTATCTACAAAAATATTGTTAGACCACTTTCACACAAGGAATTTCCCTAACATTACGATGATAGAGAACGCAAACAAAGTGGGTCTCGCGATTCTGTCCGTCTGAATTTCGACCTGCAGCCTAAACAGTGTCCCCCCCTGTATACGCCGTTGGGTACCTGTCATACAACCGATTTTTTGTTTTTCAAATTTCTGGTTAACGGCTACACCGATTTCAACCAATTTTCGTATGTAAGAGGTCCTCCACAAGTTTAACAATTTTTATTAATTTTTGGATTTTAAAAAAAATATTGAATTTTTTGTAAATTCAATATCTTGAAAACGGGTTAATGATTTTTTTTTAATTTTGGGAAAAATTGTATTTTGTTAAATACTAAAAGCTGGCATGCCAAATTTAATTCTTTTAAATTTTCAAGAAGTTGTATATACCTATACAACATTATTAAAAAAAAAAACCGCTCTAACGATTTTTGAAATTTTTTGTTCATAAATTCAAATTTATGAAAAAAATCAGATAGCATACTTTTTGTTGAGCTCTATCTGTTTTAGCAATTAAAAAAAAAAATTATATTAATTTATAGTAATTATTTATATTTTAAATTGATATCATAATGTTAAAGAACCACTATATGCACATTGTCAATTTTAAGCTACGTTCAAGTTGTTAGCTACGAGAACAAGTTTGTGCGATCCAGTCGTGTCCATTTTTCAGATTGTTGGCGAGAAGGGCGTAAGTGGAAGAAAAAAAAATCTCACCCTTCTCGACAACAAACTACCTAGTTTCTGGCAACTCAGTTTCTTTGTGTGAAAGCGGTCTAAATCTACATGATTGTTTCATATATTCAAATGTATCTACTCCCATATCACAAAAATAAAATTTTGGACTAAAACAGACATTTTATTTTCCCAAAGCAGTTTGGACTCTTTAGATTCTTAGTTGTCATGACATTTGAAATATTTTACCATATTTCATCTATGTAATAGTTTGATAACAATCACATACTTTCCCCTACAGTCATCCCTAAATAAAAACGACTAAAACTATTCATAGGGCGGTGGCTGTATCGTCTTGATTCTAGTTTCATAAGATTTCAAATTTAAATTCATAAATAAATTATGTGTAATATGTAAGGCCCATGATGTTATTAAATCAAAGTATGTTAAAAAAAAATACTGTAATTTATCAGAGCTTACTAAAAATTATATAGTCTGTCCTATCAATGATCTTTTACTCCAGAAATTTTTCCGCATAACTTTTAAACTACCGCACCTGAGTTTGTTGGATCTATCGCCTATGGATACAAAACACTCAGATTCAGTGTTTTAGTAAATTAAAATAATTATTAATTAATTTACTGCTATTTCAGCATTTAAGTGAACAGTTTCTCTTCAGATAATCCAAATACATATAACTCGATAAACTTAGCGAGTTCTGTTAACTCCTAGTTATGTACTTCAGGGTTAAAATTTACTAAAAACATGTTTAAAGTGTTAATAGGCTGAGTTTAACCCCAAATCACGTTTGATTGCGCATCTCTTTATTCCAGAGCTAAGAGAACAAAATTACCACGAGTAAACGAAATAAATGACAATGACCTTCAAAATATCATATTAATAGGTATGTTATCGGAGCTATCAACAAATTATTATTTATATTGTACACTCTAACCCGCATTTAAACTTTTGAATGATATGTTTGTTTTCAAACACATCACAAAAACGATTGTTCCAGAACAAACATCATAAACTAAATCACAAAAATACAAAAAACAAACAAACAAAAAATACAAACCTCCTCCAAGAGTGTGCTATGCATTTTTGAGATATATGTAGAATTGTATATCACTCGACGAATCCACTTAAGAATATCTTAACTTAAATCACCGGTTTTTCAAATTGCACTTCTTATATTATTTTTTCAAATTGAATTGGAATTCAATTTTTAAATTTATTTTCTTATTTAAATATCACTGTACTTTTCCTCAAACAAAAAAACTGTTTCGACATACAAAAAAAATTTCCACTTCCGACACGGTGAATGTTCTTCCTTATAGCGTTCGTTGACTACACAAAAGTATCTCAGAATCGATGGTGTGTATTAAACAGTTTCACGATCATTTATAAACTGAGGGTCGTTTTTGAACAAAAATCAGCAGCAGTAAACAATATTTAGTGCACCCAACAGCAAATTAAATAGGTTTAAGTAAGTTCATTAGTGCTCGAAAATATTACTCCTAGTGCGCAGAATCTGGGCAATTTGTATATCTGACGTAAACGTACCCTACCTACACACTCCGTGCATAAGCACATGTTAGCATAACATAACAAATCTGGCTACTTAAAATGTGGCATGTTGCTGAGACACAGTGTCAGCATTGAGGGTGGCGATCAGTGTTTGATCTGAAATTAAAAAAAAACACTCAATGACAACCATACAAAAACTCATAACTTAGTGAATAATTCAACAATTACTCAGAATTTCAATGAGTGAAACTCTTAAGGATTGAGTTTTTTCCACTTTAATTTACATTTCGAGTCGTGGGTGGTAGACTCAACATTTCTTTCTTTTAAAATTTGTTGACCTTTAGACATTCAAAATTTAAATTATTAAATTCGATTTGATTTAATTTAGAGGAAACAAATACGTAATACAAATACTACCTCTCCCTACTCAATCGAAATGACAGTGCTTATAACATACCGACCTTGAGCAAAGTTGATGCATTGCATGCATATTAAGTACGAAAAAACATACCAACTGTTTGGCATGTTTCACATTAGGTGTAAGTGCACTAATAAATAAGGTATTAGAAAATGGAGAGTGCAGCAAGCAGCAGTAGCAGCGTGATTGATTTCGATCAATTTATTTGCATAAGACTTATTGTGAATTGGTTTATTCAGAGCAGGATTTTTTTTATTTGATTGAAGCTTTAGCATGTTTGATTTATATAAGTGGAGTTATGTTTTAAATGAAACATTTTAGCTTGTAACAAAGTAAGCTTTCAGCCAGACTTAGACTAGAGACCTAGAGGAAATCATTTGTACGTGTTTCTGGGTTATGAATGTCAGCAAGACACTGAGTCAGATGAACGTTAACAATAAGATATAATCCTTCATTTATTTGTGGGAATGATAAGTCAAGAATTGGATGGTGCAAGGCAGCAAAATGCAATAGTGAAAAAATTGCTGAAATCACCCCAGTTTTTTTTATATTTTCCGTTTTAACTTTGGAAAAATGCAATTTAGGAAAAAATAATGCATTATAAACTAGTTTTTTATAAAATTTTCTACTAGACTAGATCAGTGCTGTTTAGAACCATTTTTTCACATAGTGTTATTGTAATGGTATGGTCCCACACTTTTTAAGGAATATTTTAGTTAAGTTTTTTGGGAATTGGTTTTTTAATCCCGACCACGTTCTTTGTTCAATTTTTGTCTGGCCCTAGTACCGAGCTGGTTTTTTAGTCCCAATTTGCTGGATTTGTTTTTAGGGAATAATTAATTGTCTTATATTTGCATTAAATATGTATTTATTATTCGTAGCTCCGAACTTAAGGCTTTAACCTTAGGAATAATTTAATTTTCGGAGGAATTTGTGTAGGTACTATTTTAGAAGTACCTACCTAATATATGACCTCTATCGACAAAATTGTCATAATTTTTTCGTATAGAATATTCTGGTCCACAAATTCAGCATAATGCTAGGTTTCCACTTGTCATTAAAATTATTACTTTTTATGTGTAGAATGTTGGTAAGTTTTCATTCTTAAAAAATATTAAAAATTTAAATTATTTTAATTTAATTTTTGAATGTAATCTTTTGGAGTGATGTGTCCTCTGTATCTTGGTTTCCGTATGCCCTTGTCTGACACTTTACAAAATTTTGTCAATTTTCAAAAAAATTACTTCCTATGATTGCAATAGTGGCCTAACTGCATTTTTCATTATTTTGAGTAGAGCAAAAATAAGAAACACTTGTAGTTTTCAAACAAAGAAACATAACTTTGATTTTATTTTTGCAATATGCTCAAAAAATAACAGAGTCTTGATTGTGGATTCATAATCCTTCAAAATACCGTTTTAACTATCTGACATAAAAATAGTCAGATAGGCCACTATTGCACAGAGGAAAAATATAAAAAAATTAAAAATTGAACAGATAAGGCAAAGATTTGTAAAAAAAACAAGTTTTTTTTACGTATTTTATATTTTTATTTTAAATATTAGTTAAGTTTTTTGTTAATTAAATTGAAATTTAAAATTTGTTTTCACTTTCAGAAGTGTTAGGATTCATTAAAGCCTTTGCTGTATTTGCAATAGAATTATTATTTCTTAGATCAGTGTAAAGATTGTGCTGTATATTGAAGGTAAAAACTGCAGAAGGTCCAGCAAATCCTTAATATTCTCCATTCTTATAGGTCATTCATCGGGGTATACAGTTTTTAGGTTGAGGCTTGCTAGGCTTACACTTATTGTTTTCGAAATAAAATACTTTGAAATGGAAGAATTTCTTCAAGAGAATTTTTAGGTCGGTCTTTTAATATTGAAGCTCAAGAATCTTGAGATTTTTCTATTTTAAATATTTTTTACAGTTTCAAAGTAGATCAAAAGTGGTCTTTGGTCATATTTATGACATTGAATGTTTTTATTTCCCGCTGAGCTTATGACTTCTATCCAATTATTGGGGATGTAAATATTTGGAGAATATTTTTCTCAATCAACCCAAAATATTAGTCGCTTTGTTAATATGAATGCCCGCTGATTTATGGTTAATCTTATCAACTCTATAGTCCGGATTGGATTTTATATAGCCGTAATGCACTCAGTCACTTCATTATGGCAGCAGCAGCTGCAGCATTAACTTTAGTATAAAACTCTTTAACTTCATGGCTTATCAAGGGAGATTATCAGGGAATCGACTTATGTTTAACACATGGCATTGATGTCCCCTGTGATCAAATTGTAAAATAATTGATCTAACTTAAGTTCCAAACAATAAAATCATATATGCGAGCGATAAAGTGCCTAAGTGGTAGATATGCCACGCTTGTACTCAAGCTTTTAATTTGTTTGTGTTTGGCCTAAGTACAAAAGGCCTGTAACTAAGGCATGAAGCCGAAAATTTTACAAATTTTAATGCAGAAATGTGGGTTACTCAATTTCGATAAAATTGCAGTTAGGCCACTTTTGCACTCACGGCCTGATATTATGATTGAAAATAATAATTCCGAGAATGTGGATCGATGCCATGCCTTTTAAATGAAAAATTTCAGCCAATTTCTTTCGGCCTTATCCTTTGTATGCATCGGAAGTCCTATCGCCCTAACAAATTTCATAATTCCATACAACGCAACGATGAAAAGGGCTCCATATAATGCATAGCAATTCTGAGGAAGTGACTTCACGCCCCCTGATTTCAAAATATCAAGTTTTCAATGTTTTGCTCTAAATGCACTTCAAGCCCTACCGCCTCACCTCAATTTCCTCATTCTACGTCTGGCGTATTGCTTCATATCATTGACAGCAATTCTGAGAAAATGGGTGGATGCCACGCCCCTTAATGAAAAACACAAATTTTTTGATTTTTTTGATTGCACCACAAGACCTATACCGTTGTGCAAAATAACAAGGTTCTACAGTATCGAGAAGTGCTCCCTAATTCTGTTGATCTGTAGTGAGTGAGCGATTTCTGCAGTCGTTTCAGGAACCAATAATGGTAATAAGTTGAAATTTGGAGAGACGCGTCTGACTCTGTTAATGAAGTTAGAGGGGGTTCAAAATTACCTGAGTTTGATGCTGTAAAAAGGCCGGGTGTAGTGCAATACTCCACTGGGCACTAATGTGCCGCTTTGATTCTTCAACTCAGTTCTTTTTAATGTGTGTAGTGTAGGTTTGCAAGTTTGAGGAAATTTAGGCAGATCTAGGTTAGGTTAGGTTGAAGTGGCTGCCAGCAAGGGACTGACACACTTAGACCATAAGTTGGTCCGTTGTGATACCACGTGATTCTAGAGAGATTTTCTCCCCGCTCGTTAAAACCAGTTGGAGCTTCTAATGAAGCGTGCGAGACTACTTATGTCTATGTTTGTCAGATCACTAGGATCATTGAAGAAGAAGTCTCCGAGATGGAGCCTACGTCTTTTAGATAGGGCAGGGCATGTGCAGAGAAGATGAGAAAAAGATTCTTCCTCCTCTTCATCCATACATATCCTACAAAAATTGTTTGCGAAAACTCCAAGCCGCTTTGCGTGCTTGCCTATAAGACAGTGCCCGGTTATGACACCAATTACGGAGCTGATAAAATAGGTAGTCTTGTTCCAACTTTGGCGAGTTCATCAGCTTTACAATTACCCGGAATGTCCCTATGGCCCGGCACCCAACAAAGGAGTATTTGGAACTGCTGCGCCATCTCTATAAGAGATGATCGACAGTTAAGGGCTGTTTTAGAGTTTGTAGAGACATAGTCGAGAGATTTTATGGCAGCTTGACTGTCTGAGAAGATGCGGATATCAGAAGTCAATATCACGTTTTCCTTAAACCAAGATAAAACTTCTTTTATCGCCAAAAGTTCCGCCTGAAACACGCTACAATGGTCTGGAAGACGAAATGCGAGACTTAAATTTAATCTTTCTGAGTACACGCCCCCACCAACCCCATCATCGGTTTTTGAACCGTCCGTATAAAACTGAATCGAGTCGTCTTCCAAGAATGTCACGTCCTCCCATGTGGATCGGGAGGGTATGGCAACTTGAAAATTTTTATCGGAACGGAATTGTGAGATGTTGTAGTCAATTATACTTGGAAGTGATCTGTATGAGTTCAGAATAGCTGAGTGGCCTATTTCATTATTGGTCCACTGTGAAGAGGCTTTAAGTCGGATTGCCGAACTCGCTGCCGTTTGTTTACTAAATATATCGAGGGGTGTCAGATGAAGAAGAGTGTCCAGTGCCGCGGAGGGAGTAGAACGAAGTGCTCCACTTATACACATGCAAGCTGATCTTTGGACTTTACTAAGTTTAAGACTTAGGCAGATCTATAAAATAAGATATTTTTTTTAAACAAATGCAACAAATGCAGCCTTTAAGGCTCAATAAATAATAATGAAAAATTAGGAACACAAGGTAATCACAATTTTTAACAACGCGTTTTGTTTATAGTATTCACGAATTAAGACCCCAAGTAAAGCGAACTTCTTATCTTCATGATATTTGTTTTGTTTTGAGAATCAATAATTAACTCTTTCTTTCATTTGAGTGGGAGGTACAAGAGTGTTATTTTTTTATTTGCTAATGAAATAATATACTAAATTAATATATCCAATCCATTTTCGTTAATCATACCCCAAATTTTTTAATTTAGTTAGGACTTACTTATACCAATAACCCAAGCTCTTACATAAAACTACATGGAAACAACATTAGAAATCAGTTCTATCTTTAAGCAATTTGTGACATTCGCCTTAAGTTTTGTCATCATCATAATCATCATTTAGACACAATCAATGTCATCATAATATTATATATATTCCCACTTTTACTGAAAGTTTTTCACAGAACATTAACCTTTATAAATAAAAGTCCAATTGTCTGGCAAGCCTCCAGCGCCTTCATCAGCCGCCTTGGTGTAACTGTCTGCCAAGGTTGACAGATTACCTACCTTGTTGACAATTTGTGCATCCGACGTGACTTGAGATATATACATATATCTTATATATAATGCGAGGTCTTTGCTTTGACTGTATTTTCTTCGATTTACTTTCGATTTAAGCGATTGAAGAAAAGTATTGATTGCATTTTTTTGTTGTGCAGTCTTTTAATAAAATTTATAGATACTTTCATATTAATTGCACGAGTAAATTAAGGAAAAGCGCCAACTTTGTTGCTTATAAAATAGTACAACAATAATAGGGTAAAACTGGGTAATGCTGGTCAGTCGGTAATACCGGTCACCCTAGTTAATCGAGATCAAAAATGCTCACTCACCAACTCTTTATATGTGGGAGTGCTTTCAAAGATTGTTTTCATAGCAGATAGTTGTTTGGTCAGTTTAGTTGTGACGTTTGGAAGTGACGGGCGTTAAGTGTTTTCGGTAAATTTTTTATAAGACAAGGTGATCGGAAAATATATAGTAAGTACTTTTTCTTTTTTGTTATAGATGAAATGATATTTTGAAAACTTTTTCTTGTGTTTTATTAATAATATGAATTGGTTTTACTTTTTTTTTCTGCCTAACTTAAAATTTCACTGTAATTTGTTATGCCAGGCAGTTGACCGGCATTACCCTGATCATACAAAATTGACCCTTGTTTTTTTTTTTTTGTTGTATCTTAGATGGGCAATACTAAGTCCAGAGTCACTTTCAGAGGTTCGTGGTCAGAGATGGCTATTAATGACGCCAAAAATCAAAATGAAAAGGGTATTTCAGTTCGTGCGGCATAGCCAAGTCTGTTAAAATACCATTTTCAACACTACAAGAACGTCTTAAAAAAAAATTCTGTGACCCATCTCTGGGGCGGCACCCGGTTTTTAACAAAGACCAGGAAAAAGAAATGGCAACACAGGTCAAACATCTAGCCAAAATTTTGATGGGTGCACACCTTTACAAATGAGGCAAGTAGCTTTCAAATATGCTGAAATTGTATAACCAACAACTTTAATAAGTCCTCCAAAACTGCCGGAAAGGAATGGCTTGAAGGATTCAAAAAAAGAAAAAAAATATCTTTTCGGAAAGCCGCTAAAAGCAGCATATAGACACGTATGCAATTTGCATATGAAGTCTTATCTTGGGCAGAAGACAACACTGCAGGATTTCGCTTCCCTTTAACGAAAAGCTTTTGCTGACGTTGCGTCTGTTGCCAAAGGCAAATCTGGGTTCAGGGCAACTGGAATTTTCCCTATCAATCTCAGCGTTTTTTGTGACCGAGAATACCTTCCACCTGAGGCCCTTCTTAACGCAACAGAACAAGTGATTGAATCAGTCGAATCAGTTAGAGAACAAACTCCAAACCCTGTTTTGCAAACCTCGGAAAATTTCCCATCGACTTCATTTGCTGCCTTGAACGAAAGCATAAAAGACCTTCTCCCAGTGTCAAAAAAAAAGCTGTGGCTAATCCGACTAGAAAGTGCAGGGATAAACAACATGCTACTCTGCTGACTTCGACACCCGGTAATTTTTATTTTTTTTTTGAGTATAACTTTTTTCCGTTCAGTTAATTAAACTTTTTTAATGTTAATGATAATAGCAATATATATGAATTCAATAAAAAGTGAAGTAAAATTATTATTTAAACAAGGAAATAAGATTTATTTGACTTTTTCTTGAAATTACCGGCATTACCCGGTTCTGCCCTACATATGCCAGTGACTGTCAAGTTTTTTCTGCTTCTTTTCATTTTTTCACGAAATTATTTTGAATTTTTTAATTTTAATAACTTTTTACGTAAACCTTTTACGACCAACGTAAAATCGAGACGAACAATTTGCAACGATTAAAACAACTGACAGATAAAGCATGCTAAATAATAACAAAAATTGTCGTCAGTCAATTATTATATAATATTATATATCAAATGAAAAGAATCGTTCCCTTTTATTCATTTGACAGCTAAACAAATTATAAAGTCGTAAAAAAATTTCTTTCAAGAGAAAAGTGCAAATAAGGTTCAACCTGAGTTCATTTCTGAAACATGTTCTTCAGTAAATGCAGATTAATTTAACAAATTTGATGAGTAAACTCCGTCCCGATTAAGACATTTTTGACCAAAAAAAAACTTTCGCAAACATTACCCCCCAGACTATAATGTTTCCTTAGCATCAATTTTCTCGAGTTAATATTGTTCTGATCAGATTGTTTTCAACAACATAATCGAGAATCACGGTTGAACCACGTGCTATACTTAAACCAAAACATATTTATATAATTTGCTTCCTCGAAGAAATTTTGATAAGGAACATTTTGTTAGTTCATCATCATAGTCACCATCACATCAGGCTAAATTTATGACGCTTAACGAACAAAGAGCGATGCGGCCGACGGGTATCATTAGTGGCGTCGTCGATTGTTGTTGTTTGTATAAATATAAAGGTTAAAACATGTGTTTTGTGCAGTGGTTTTCGTTTAACAGAGGGTATGCCTAGTTGTTTCTTTATTTTTGAAAAATCCGAATGTTAAACATGTGTGATTCGATTAAAATTGCACCCACATATGCGAAGGAGAAACAAAAGAACAATGATCGAGCTAAAATAATTCAATGTTCTTTGAACTGTGAAGAACGTTAAGATACAATATGAAAATACCTACAGTTGAAAGGGGAAGTTCTGTTATTGAAAAACATAAAACTAATTAGCTCTTTTTATTTTCGTTATAGATAGGTTGCTTCTATTTAAATCGTTATTTTAACTATAATAGTCTATAGTCTACGCCAACGCCGTAAAAAGGGGGGGGAGGGGGCGGGAGGTCGCAGGGGTATGACCCCCCGAAATTTTTAAAATGTTTTTATTTTTCCTACGTTTTTCTTGAATAAGTGAAGACCCATCTTATATCAGTCATTGTCATCAGATTCGATGATAATAAATTGTTGTCCACAGCAAATGTAAAAACTACCTGAGTAACTTACAACTAACGAGCATCTTGGTTCCTCAAAGCTTAAACTATTGGGAATCTGCAAAAGAAATCTTTTAATTTTCAGTTTCAATGAACGAATTCAGCCCCAAATAACTGTACCATGAACTAACATGATTTCGAGTATATTTCTTTTTAAATCTTTCGTGTGGTTTTGGAGTTTTCCCAATCAAAAAATTAAAAAGAAATTTGAACATTTGCTATATTTTTAAGGTTTATATCAATAAATTTTTCTCAAAAAAAGAAAAAATAGTCACGGCATCTGAAATTAAACTAAGGTTTTACTTACCGATTGTTTAACACAGACTTGGTTTACTTGGAATAGGTATAGCCCGTTTTTATTAAAAAAATTGTTGTACTTTAATATTTTTTAAAGTTTAGTAATTTATTATAATACACAAATAGCTTCAATTATGAAAATGAAATTAAACCTAGGGTTAACTCAGAAGAAGGTTTAAAATGACTATGAAGACACCCCAAACTCTTTAGAACTTAATTTAAGTATTCCAATTTCCAACATCGCTCTCTTCTTTTCGAGACCATTCGGTTGGTGACCCTTTTTCCATTAAATCCACTATTTTATATTTGGTAGAGTCACGTGACTCAGATGCTGCTACGCTTTTTTTCACCATTTGTCAGCCTCAGATATAAACGGTAATTTGTATGTTAAGAATGCAATGTCTGAAATTAGCGCATCAAAAACCTTATAAAAAATAAGCCAGTCATTGCTCTTGCTATTACATAACAACTTTTTCCAGAAAAGACACTGAAATAAAAAGTTTCTTCGGGTCAATTGCGAAAATAACGAGCAAAACTCAGGAATCAAGATTAAAAAATTAATACAAAAAACATTTTTAAAAATCATATAAAATATAACGGTACATTCCACAAACTTCTAAAATATCTCAAAAAATATATTATTACATTTTTTATCATGGTACATTTTTTTTATATATATAAAACCCAAAAATTAGTAAATTTTATTCAAAATTTAAAAATTGAATTTTTTTACATTTTGTTGGGGTTTTTCCGATAAAATGCAATTTTAAACAAATATAAATAAAAACTAAAAATACAGTTTTGTTAATCAATTAAATCTTGTATTGCGAAACCTTCTGTAAAAAAATATTTTATTTAAAGACAAATCACGAACAAATTAAGGTATAAATTAAAAAAAATATAGCGGTACATTTAAGAAAATTTTAAAAGTCGTAAAACGATGCAAAATTGAATTTAGAACAAGATAGTTAATATTTTATTTTATTGTGTACCGTTAGGTCTGTCATTATTTATAAAAAAAAACTTGAAAAAGTGAACATTTTAAACAATTGTGTTACAGTATTTATTTTTAAAACGGAATTGTTAACAAAATATAACAAAATCAAAAACCATAGTTTTTTTCACTGTTAACTTCTACATTGTTTGAGAAATTTTTTAAATTTTTCTTGTAGATATATCTTGAATAATTTCAATTAAATGCATAATGAACCATGAACACAAATTTTAAAGTTTCAAATGATAAAAAAATATATATATAACTGTACATTTCAGAAAGCTGAAAAAAATTCAAATGATACAAAATTTACTTACTTACTTACTTAGGTCCTCGGACCTATTACGTCCGTGATGTTTCCCTTACGGGACATAGGGCCTCCACTACACCTACGCGCTATCGTGTACGATTTCTTGAAATGTATTTCAGGTCTCTCCAACTTTTCCCCAGTCGTGCCGATTCCTGTTCGACCGTTCTTCGCCATGTACTTCTAGGCCGGCCCACTTGTCTTCCCTCCTGTGTGAGCGGGTTCCACTGCATTGCTTGAGATGCAATGCACCGATCGCCTTTTCGAAGCGTATGGCCAATCCACTGCCACTTTCTTCTTCGTATAATAGAGTCTATGGGCTCCTGACCCGTTCTCGCATGAAGTTCGGCATTGGAGATACGGTTGGGCCAGAAAATCCTCAAGATGTTTCGTAGACATCTATTAACGAAGGTTTGCAGCTTTCTAGTGACAGTTTCAGTGACTTTCCAAGTGCTGCAGCCGTAAAGCAGAACGGATTCAACATTGGAGCGGAACAGTCGTAGCTTGGTCTTTAAGCTAAAAGAGTTGTTCCTCCATATTTTGGACATTATTCCGAACGCAGCCTTTGCTTTTCTAATTCGGCTGTTTACGTCCAGTTCAGTTCCGCCACCCGTAGAGACAATACTCCCAAGATATTGAAAATCCTGTACCATCTCTACGGGTTGTCCAGAAATATTTACTTGGATTGATGAGGAAGTTCCAAGGCTGATCCTTTTAGTTTTTGCCGAGTTGATCTTAAGCCCTACGATTTCTGCTTCTCTCTCCACCCTTGTTGTCATTTGATGGAGATCCATGATCCTATGAGAGAGTAAGCATACGTCGTCCGCGTAGTCCAGATGTTTGAGGTGAGATTGCAGAGTCCACTGAATTCCTCCATTTCCATTTGACAAAGCTGCGTGCAGTACGTCACTTACCACCAACAGGAACAGTATTGGTGACAGTATACAGCTTTGCCTAACTCCACTTTGGATTTCAAACTCCTCTGACAGCCTACCTTTGTGCAAAACGTGACACCTGGATCCATCATATGTAGCCTTGATAATAGCAATCAATTTATCTGGGATGCCCCTCCTGTGCAAAGCAAGCCAAATAAATTCTCTATTGACACTGTCGAACGATTTTTCAAAATCGATGAACAGCAGGTGAAGTGGTGATCGATATTCAACGCACTGTTCGATGATGATCCGCAAGGTGTTGATGTGATCCACACAGGAAGATCCAGTGCGGAAACCTGCTTGTTCGGCGTCGAGTGTGTCTTCGAGGTGGTCTTTAATTCGGTCCAATATTATCCTTGCTATTATCTTGGCTACTGCAGGCAGAACGCATATTCCTCTCCAGTTTTCGCACTGTGTGAGATCTCCTTTCTTTGGAAGCTTGACAATCATTCCTTTTTTCCACTCTTCAGGAAAGCTCTCTGTTTCCCAAGCTCTCTTAATAAGTGGGTGCAGTAGCTCGCTCGATGTCGTTGGGGCTGCTCCTAAGAGCTCTGCAGGAATACCATCAAGTCCAACCGCTTTGTTGTTCTGCAGTGCTTTGATGGCGGTGATAATTTCTTCTTTACTGGGGGGTACGGTGCGTATTCGGGAAATTGTTACTTCGGGTAGCTCAGTGGGAATAGGGTTCACTTCACTTGCGAAAACGCGGTTTAAAACCGCAGAAAAGTGTTCCCTCCACCTTATGAGCTGGTCCTCATCCGAAATTAGCAGGGATCCGTTTGTGTCTTTAACCAGGTGTTGTTTAGAGCTCTGGACACCAGTGAGCTCTTTGGTAATTCTGTAGACGGTCGAAATTAGCAGGGATCCGTTTGTGTCTTTAACCAGGTGTTGTTTAGAGCTCTGGACACCAGTGAGCTCTTTGGTAATTCTGTAGACGGTCCTACTGTCACACCTACTAGCGGCTTCTTCTGCGCCAGTGCGTTGATGTAGTTACGCTTATCACGTCGCACACTACGGTGAACTTCCCTCATCTTCATGCGGTACGTAGACTCAAGCTCGTTTCTCCCTGCTGCTGGGGTAGCTGCGATGCGAGCTTTAAGGTGTTTCCTTTCTTCGATCCTGGCCCAAGTTTCGTCGGAAAGCCAAGCACTATTTCTCCCTTGCGCCCGGCCGACTATACTTTCAGCACCGGATATGAACACATTTTTCACAGCACACCAATGATTTTCGATGGATGTGGTTTCCGTGCTGCTGATTGCGTTCAATCCTTGTGAAAGGTGGTCCCCTAGTTGTTGGCGCACTGCGGGATCCTTTAGTCTATCTGTATTAAACTTGGGCATTCGAGTGTTTCCTTGGGATCTACGAACTGCAGCTGTACGCAATCTTACGGTAGTTACCATCAGATGGTGGTCCCGGGCCATTCCCATGTCCGCACCTCTTCTGTTACGGACGTCCTGGAGACTGCTTCTAAAACGCCGGCTGATCGCGAAGTGGTCAATTTGGTTGGAAGTTGCTTGTCTGTCAGTCGACACCCAACTGACTTTGTGGCACGTCTTATGCTCGAACATGGTCCCTCCAATAACAAGGCCGTTGGCGTTGCAGAAATCGACGAATCGTTCGCCATTGTCGTTTCGGTTACCAACACCATGTTTTCACATGACATGCCTTAGCCCAGAGTTGTCATTGCCAACCTTGGAATTTAAGTCTCCCATCACCATAACTATATCACCCCGTGGAACGCTATCATAAGCAGCACTCAGCCGGTTATAAAAGGCCTCCTTCTCCTCGTCAGAAGAGAGCAAAGTTGGGGCGTAACACTGTATGATGGTGACGCGACGTACTCTAGTCCGGAACCTGGCTTTCAGGATCCTGTCACCTAAAGGCTCCCAGGAAATTAGGCTTTTGAGAGCTGTTTTGCAATCCAACGCCAGATTCCCGAGCGCTTCCAGGTGTTTTTCCGGAATAGAATAGTACAGTGTTACGGGTTGGTGACTTGAACTTCCCCGAACCCAGCCATCTAACTTCACTTATCCCTAAGATGTCCATCCTATACCGCATGAATTACTAAAGCATAAAACTGTGTACATTTTTTTTTTTTTTAATTACGACCTTAAATTTAAAAAAATTTTAGTAAGCGTTGAAAAAGTGAAAATGTAAACTGAATTTTTGAAGTTTTTACAAATAAAAAAAATATAACGACTCATCAAAAAAAACTTGAGAAATACATCTAACTACACAAAATTATATTTATAATATAAAAGAATTTTTTTGTTGTAAACTTTGTAAACATTTATTAAACGTTAAAGAAGTAAAAATTTTGCAATTTTGTTTACTGTTCTTATCGTGCCAATTTAACAGTCAACCCACACTAGTAACTTCTCATTGGTGCACTTGAAAACCATATACATAAACACTTTTCGTTATGGCTTTTTCGGTGATTTTTGGCTTGGAATTTAATCTTTAAAGTGTTAACACAAACGAGACTAAATTAATTAAATGCAATACATTTTCAGTGTAGCTGGGTTATTAAATGTAAGTGTTGGCTCCCAACATAAAATTGTATATAAAACTTGTTCTTAATTTTACATAATGTACACATAAAACTTGTACTTTTTAAAATCGAGAAAACTCTATTTTGAATGTTGATTTTCATTGTATAGATTCAATTTGATATTGAATGATTAATATCTAAAATATATTATAGCGTAATTTAACTTATTGGCCTTTTTCTTTGTTCTTCAACTAAGAACAGGTCAAGTGTACTTCACCTAAGTACAAATCCAATAAAAAGCAAGAATATTTTATTTCTGGATTCATCTTAGTCTGGAACATTAAGAGTTAGTTTAGTTGGGAGTTAGTTCCTTCAGAAACAATGCATTGGTTTAGTTGGCAAGTGGTCTTTAAACAAATATTATAAGTCCTTGGTTCCAAAAGTAAAATGTTCCGGATTCTATAGTCAGAAAAATTTATAAAATTAGTTGTATATCATTTTGAAATATTTTTACATTCTTCAAATAATTTTAGCCAAACGGCAGCTATAAAAATTCTGTATACATAGGTATATAAAAATGGATCGTGGTTTGCACGGATGCTTAAAACTTGAAAACAACTTGACCGAATTGGACACATCCTTCTGGGGGTTTGTTCGGAGTTCGTCCGCGAAGGTTTAAGAAAAAAAAAATCTTAACATTCTCAACAGGTGGCGCTGAAGATGCAAATTTCGCTTTTAAGTAGGATAACTCCAGAACGGATAGTTCGATTTTCAAGATATTAGGTTTGATGGATTTGTATTGACACAAGGGAGGACACTTTGGATAAGTATTCCGGTAATTTTCAGGAAAATTTGAAATCAGACCCTGTTTTTAGTACATTTCTACGCATTTAATCGAGATGGATTCCGATGGAGTTTCATTGAGTCAAGATGTTCGATGAATTGAAGCAAGACCAACCGAGAATTTCCGCAAGATCGTTACTAATTGTATTATTTTATTAAGCTTTAAAAACACACATTTAATTATATTTAACAAACAAAATAAATAAATAAATTACATTATTTATTTTATATATATAAATATGTTCATTGTTAAAACATGTTTATTGGTTATACACTTTACTGAAATATTTATTGAATGGCTTTGTGACTTTGAAGTTAAAACAACTTTGATTTTTCGTGAGGTAGTTTGAATGAATAAGTCCAATGATTGAATCCAATTGAAGTCTGTTTCTAATAATCGTTTTAAGCAAAGGTAAATTTTGAAAATATTCTTTCAGTGTTGGCTGACGAATGTGGTTTTATTTGGCCAACATACTGACCAGTGGCGTGCCGTCAATAATTTGAAATGGGAAGACATTACGAAAATGATTGATCAGCGAATGTAAACAAAACTTATACCTCTTTGTATCTTGAACAAAAAAAAAAAAAACAAGCAGATACATTAATATTAGTTAAAAAAACAACTCTCTCGTTTGCAGTCTATTTTCATAGGATGCTTAGTGGCCTTACATTAAAACGATTTTTTATTAATAAAAGATACATAGTTTGCTTAATTCATTTAATTCCTCCAAGAGTAAATCTGTTAAGCACAGTCTATGTTTTAAAAGTCTATGTCTATGCTTTAAAAAAATATTTAAAACCCAATGAAAAACCAAGACTAAAAACATAGTTCTAAAGTATTTTATTAGCCATCAAATAAAAAATAAAGTACAAAACCTTCAACTTAACAACTATTCAATTCAATTCAATTCAATGTTCATTTTATTTGTATGATGTTTTTTAACAAATTTAATTTTTACAATATGAAATTGATTTCTCAAAAACTACCTATTAAAATAAATTTATTAACAAAATTAATTCAAGAATGGGTTTCGCTTAAGATAAGCTATAGCAGAATATTGTGGGTGATTGTTTTTCAATAGTGTTGTTTCTACCTTAAGTCATTTTTTTAGATAATTGGCCCTCCCAGCTAAACGGAGGCAATAGACCCCCCTTCCGGTAAAAAAAATAAATCGGGTGGCACAACGGCTCATGAAGAACCAGGGCCTAGTGTGCCCTTTCGACAGGAATGGAAGGGACCTACAATTTTATGCCGAATCCGAACGGCTAGACGAGAAGCACTTATTCGTGACAATTGATACTCTTGGAGGATTTGTCAATTCCTCGCAAGAGGCAGTAGCCCTGAAAAAAAAACTTTTTAGTTTTTAGGTGGACGAGGCTGGGAAGCGATCCCAGACCTCCAGCGTGACAGTCGAACGCACTAACCATTACGCTACGGGCTACTACCCCTTTCCGGTATGATTGTCCCATTATTTTGGCACACCTGCACGCTCTAGTGCTTTGGTGCAATTATATCAACCATTCTTCATTTTCCATTATATTGTTTGATAATACAACTTGTTATATTCTTTGTTTTATCGCTAAATTTTGGTTTACAGAGATGGGTTTGAGCTCAAATTGGAGCAAAGTAGGTTACTTTGAAATCGTAGAACAATATTTTTATTTAAAATTACTTCTTCAGGACCAAAATCGCCAATAACTGAAAAAAGCTCGAAAAAATCGCTTTTTTTTTTTGATTTTTGAGCATGAAGCAGTCGCCGCTCGGGGTCGAAAACTTTGGTTATTTACTAGGCCAATATCCTGAACAATTCAGCAAAGAATCAGAAAAAACAGATTTGACGCATACGTGAATGTTTATAGTTACTGTATCTACTAATAGAATTTGTATTATTAAAAACACTCATATGTAAATCATGCCAGGCCAGACAGGTAACAAAATTTCCAACAATTCTCGATAAGAAGTTCTAATTGGGTTGAATATAGTCCACAATTGATTTTCGCTGTAAAATTATAATAGTATAAGGTACAATATATATAAGTATCAAGGCTATTACTAAAATTTAGAAATTTTGTATGGTTAAGAGAAGACAGTCGAATCACTTAGCTCATGAGGTAAGAGATCTTAATGCGTACAAAAAAGAAAGAAATTATACTACATCGGTTGCCTGCAAAATTCTTGTCGCATAAGGTCTGAAAGGACCATTTCAACTGGAGGTTTATTATTTTAAACTTAGCTGTCTGCAAATGAACGATAAATATATAAAAATAAAATAAATAAATAAATCGGGTGGCACAACGGCTCATGAAGAACCAGGGCCTAGTGACTAACAACTCGCAACCATTCCTGTGTGCGCCTTTCGACAGGAATGGAAGGGACCTACAATTTTATGCCGAATCCGAACGGCTAGACGAGAAGCACTTATTCGTGACAAGTGATACTCTTGGAGGATTTGTCAATTCATCGCAAGAGGCAGTAGCCCTGAAAAAAACTTTTTAGTTTTTAGGTGGACGAGGCTGGGAAGCGATCCCAGACCTCCAGCGTGACAGTCGAACGCACTAACCATTACGCTACGGGCTACTACCATAAACGTATAACTAAAAACTAAACGCAAAGGTTGATTTGACACTTTTAAGATGGTTGCATGTACCTGAAAGACCTATTTGAACAATAAAAGTAGAAACTCCAGTTCCTTGAAGCCCTAAATCTCCCCATTTAAATTTTTCCTGCAGCGAGCACAGGTTTGTTAGCTGTAAGTTTGGTCATACGCTTTGCAATTTTACTGTTTCATTTGACTGGCCTATTAAAAATATGCTGGCAAAAATTTAATTTCAAAAAATTCCAGAAACTCGTTTTTGAAAAAGCGAATTTTCAAACAAAAAAAAAAGATTTGGAATTTTTAACAAACATTTTTTGAAAATTTTTAGATGTGTTGAGAAAATAATTTTAGTCGATGTTTTTTCAATAATCAGAAAGTCGAATTTTGTCTTTGTTTTTTTTTTAATAAGAACTTTATAACTAAGTGAGTTTTCATTTTTGGATAGATTTTGGAATGCTCTTTCCGAATTTATTCATTAAGTCAACGAATTTATTCACACTTCACACACTTGATTTGACTTCAAACTTAATTTTTGTTACAAAATCTATCAAGGAACTAAACAAAAATTAAAATAGTACGTGTTAAAACACGCAATTTTCAGTTTTGTTTTTTTCATTCATATGTATAGATTCTTCGACAAGAATCAAGTGTGAACTTAAATGAAACGGATTTAAATGGTTAAAGTTTTGTTAACATTAAACAATGACAATTTTAAATATTGTAGACATTTTTCGTTGAGACATCGTAAAGTAACAACATATTTTCATGAATGTTTTTCGTTGTATATTATCAAATCTTTCATCAAAATAAAAAAGTGGCTTCAGAGGAATATGGAAAAAACTGTACGAAAGCACTTTCATCAATAAAACCATCATCAATCAACTTTTGAAATAAGTGTTCTATTGGCCCTACGAATTTTGCGTGGAGTCAAGGAAAACTCAGCCAACGTACAGAATTTCATAACTTTACGAAGAGTATTATTTTCAGTGTAATATCTGCTTTCCTAGTTTTACGATAAGTTTGAGAAACTTGTCTCCTCTATACTTATTAAGGAAACTTGAAAAATTTTCTTCTCATCCTCTCTCTACCAGTTGAAACTTGTTTGCAGTTCCAGGCGTGACCATTCTGCAAAGAACCTGCTTGATACTCACTGAGCAATTTGGTTTTCTGTACCCAGTGTTAGTAACTCTGTCAAGAATGATGCTAGTAAAAATTTTCATGACTAAGTTCATGAAAGATATAACTCTGTAACAATTCGGATCGGAGACACCCTGTGTACCTTTAAATCATTTTAAGAAAAATGTCAAAATTCAATAAAATAAAAAAGTAAGTATACGCCCCAGTGACCGGCTTATACATCTACTACTACTTCTCATACCTAGTTTAATGGGTTCTTTTGTATACAAAATGCGTATTAATAGCTTTTTTCTTAGGTACCGTAGTGGATAAATTTATCTCTTAAAGTTATAAACATCCATTACCTTTAATGTATTACCTATGATAATGTAGATTATAACAGAAATAATCATGTCGTAAAAAAAAATAAATGATCTTCTTTGTAGAATTTTTAAATAAAAATTATCAAATATTTACCTAAATCGCATTGGCCCTTTCTCAACAAAAACTCAGATCCGCGCCTGGAACACCAATAACATAACAATTCACATTGTGCAGCGTGTGCAGTAACAAGATATCTACCGGAAGGAACCTATTTTTTCCATATCATTATACCAATCAGAGATCTAATTCACTCTCTCTTCTCGAAAAGTTGTTTTATTGTCTTTGCGTGCGTCTACGCCGAAGACCTAACCCATGGATTTTTGGCAGACTGTTCGATGTCTCTATGCGAGAGTTTAGAAATGTAACAATCAAATCAATTACTTTCCCTTCTGAAGTTCATGTACCTACATAATGATGTGATGCCTACCTATAATAGTTAATTCCAAACTTGAAGGTATAGAGGTAAAGAAATATAATATGAATATAAGAAGTGCAGGAAAAAGTAACCGCAAAGAGACAACATTCGACTTATTGCTGTTGAGTTTTTTTTTTTAACTATACCTAAAGCATCTTATTGGCCTGTCAATTGCATAATCAAATAAATTGAGAATCGTACATTGACGTTTGTCTTGTCAGTTTTGGCAGATGCCAACGGCGCATGGTGTGGTGGTCTTTTTGTTGTTGTTTTGGTAAATTTATTATTCAATTTGAAAATCAAGTTATACCTAGCTAGTTTAATGAGAAAAAAAAGGTAGGAAATACAGTTACCTGCAGTTGCAGGTAGGATGGTAGAGGAATAAAATAGCTTTTGGTTGTGTCTTGGGCTCTTGATAGGTGATCTTTGATCGTTTATCACTTTCACTCTTGATAACATTGTATTCGTTTATATCTGTCAAAAAGTTGATTGAACAAAACGTGTTTTTTTTTAGACTTTAAACGGTTAAGTGAAGACTGCTGTAGTGAAGAATCTATAAGCTAGTGTTTGGAGTTTGCGTGAATCAAGAATTAATTTTTGATTAAACGCAGTTGAAAGCTGTATCATGATCAGAGAAAGGATTTTGCTATATTTGCCTATTTTTTTAGCGTGATCGTAAGAAAGTATCGACTTTGTACAAACACGATTAATGTCCTCCTGATTCAAAATATATGTATTTTATTTTGCCTTTTTTACCCGTTAGTGCTTTCGTTTGCCTTTTTTACCCGTTATTGTCTTTTTTGACAATTTTGTCTTACTTGTTTTTTGTTTATCAAAGTTAAACGAAAAAATCTTCAAAAAAATTCTACAAAAACAAACTGCATGTAGTTTTTCCATTTCCCGTTTAGATTATTTCACTTAAAAACATGATCCTAACACAATCTAAAGCGCACAGAAAACAAATTTGCTTGCCCTCAACATACAAGAAAAAGAAAGCAGGTAGTGTACGAGCAGACCAGCGATTTCCAAACTTTTCAAGCTTCGGAACCCTTAACAGGGTGCAAATAGATTTCGGAACCCCAACTCTTAACGATAGTAAAAAATGAAATACAACACATCACATTTCAAATAAAATGTAAACTTCAAACATGTTTTTATTTGTAATTACATACTGGGTAGCTCGGTAAAAATTGGCCGGTGGGTGGGGTGAATTTGGCCAAAGAATTGATATTTTATCAATTTTTTTTTGTAATATATAGGACTTTTGTAATCTTTTCAGCTTTCTTTATAAAAATGTATAATTTAATACATTTAAAATGATTGTAATAGCTCCATTAGGATAAATAATAAAGAAAGTAATAAACTAAATAATTTTTATTAAAAAAACTTAAAAAAAAAACACCAACAATCGTTGAAAGGTTTAATATTTTGTGGAAATACTACAGCAAAATGAACTTATTCAGTTATGTGAAACAATAAAACAAAATACAATATTTACTTTTTATTAAAAATCGCATATGATGAGGAGACATTGGTCTGCATTTTAAGTAAATTTGAATTTTGTTTGAGTGGGAATTTGGAAATAATGCTACGAAGCTTACAAGTACAAGTCTCCTTATAAGGCTGCAAAAGAGCAGACAAATATTGTTCCTCCTAATATTGTTCCAATGATTGAAAACTTAAATTAACAATCATTATCTTTAAAAAACAAAATAAAAAAAAAAGATAAATGTAATCCTAAAAAATAAAAATGTCTCTGAAACTAATTGGTAGGGGATCATCGATTGATTCTAGAAAACGTTTACCCGACCAAAATCTACCAAAACTGTAGGGTGACTTTGGCAACCAAATTTTTTATTTTTAATAATTAAACTAGCCAACTGATTTGTCTAAAAATAACGATACTCGTGCAAAAAATCTTTCTCTGTAGAAAAATCTAGGTATGCAAAAGTTATTCATATTTTAATTTGAAAATGTGTCAGTCACCCGGTTTCACTTAAAAAAAATATTTTTGTTTTTTTACTCTTTTGCGGAACCCCAAGGTTCCGCGGAACACAGTTTGGGAACCGAGGGTGTAGACTCTAGGTGTAGATAGAGTTACTATGATCTTTTCTCAATAAAATTTCTTGTCCTTTTTTTGTTTTTTTTTACTCATAAAAACTAGATCGCTATGAATGATCGTGCATTTACTTGCACTGCAAATATCAATGAAAATTTGGAAAAATCGAAAGGGCCAATAATTGCAAATGAAGTGTTGAAAAAGTTCACTACTGTTTTGAATGTATATTGTGGACTTAAAACTGTTGAGCAAATGCTGTAATAAATGGCGACGTCAACTCCACCATTTCCAAAAACGTTGAAGTGAATGATGTAGAGACTAGAGAGTTTAAAATGGGCCGAACGGCTCGGAACCAATTTTGTTCGTGGTTTTCCGACTGGCTGAATTTCCAAATGGTTCGGCGCCGAACCTTTTTGACATTTATCCAGTACAAAATTTTCGGAGCCAATTGGCTCCGAGACGTTTGGCTCGGTCGTGTATGGCCAGCTTAAGATTAAATTATTGGGAAATAATATGACTGTATGTAGGTGCAACAGGGCCGTAGCTAGAGCTTGTGGGGCCTCGGGGCAAATCCAAATATGGGGCCCAATTTCTCAATGCCTTAGTGTTGGTTAAATAAATTTCAACAAAAAAAAAATATTTTTTTTCTGAATTTTACAGAATCGAACTCATCGATTACTTTTCTAAGCCTTTGGTGTACCATGGTGCTTTACACGTAATTTGGTATTATTTTCAGCTTTGAAAAAGATCCTTCCGCTTTTGCTGTGGTAACAGGAACAGTCAAAAACGAGCTGTGCATATATCTGGATAGTTCAAAGACAATGAAGAATTTTGTATAATAAAAAAGTTGCCAATTCTTTAACATTTTTCATGCAACTTATTTCATTCGAAAATATTGAGCTGATAGAAAGTAACTGAGCAAAAAAATGAGATGATACAAAATATATACCTATATGACGCATATAAAAATCAAACCTTACTTTTTTTAACAAAATGCACTCCAACTACTAAGCCATAGCAATGGGCAAAAAAAGTTACAAAACATAATTTGTAGAAAATTTAATTTCTTACAAGTATGCCGTATAAACATTTTTGTCTGCGATAAAAACTACGTGAATTACGTGTAAAAAAAAGTATTAGCCGTTCAAAACAAGATGGCGGATAACGACACTAGGTAAAATTATGCAAAATGTGGTTTTTGGATCGTGTACTCATGCTCTTTCAAATACCGAACTCAAACTTCTTGGACTTTTTTCCAGAGCACCATACGAGTATAATGAAATCTAAATGCACCGTACTAGTTCCACAATCCGGCTAGCATGAGCTTTGGTTAACCATAAACATATATTTTTAGAATTCTCAACCAATTATTTTATTTTAATTTTACAAATGAATATTTCATGAGTCACATATACAGCGTGTCCCTTAATTCGTCAATAGTATTTTAGGGCATGATTCTTGGGTGTATTCTAAGAAAAAAATTGTTCTACAGTAAGAGCCTATCTCCAATTTTGATATCATTAATCGGGGATTTAAGAAAAGTCTTATTTTGGTGTACCCTGACCCATGTTAACGGTGATTGCGCTGTTAGTAATAATGATAGAAACTTCTTTTAGGCCTTTGTTTTTAGAAGAAATACCAGCCTTTGTAACTGCGTTTAAATAAATTTTATATTTTGTCTCAGTCTTAAGATATTTTAGCCTGTTCCATTTTTCCTGCCCATGCTAATTTTTTGACTTTGGGGTCAATTTTCTCCAAAAAATGCGTAATCAACATGATGATTTAATAATTGTTTTAAATGTATGTAACAATACTCATAATAAAACACGGGAACAAGTTTGCCGAAAAACACATAGATTCTATGATAATTTGGAAAAACAGCGGCAGGTAAAATTAAAAAAAAAAAATGATTTTTTAGCTTTAAGCTCGATAAACTAACAATATAGTGTAATACATCGGTTAATTGAATTCACCTCACAGTGAGTTTATATGTATATAGGATCAAAGGTTAGAGTTCATTAGGATTAGATTTTATTTGTCAATTGGATTTTAGTTGCAATGACTCAAAAAATGGTATTGAGCTGAACGAAGCTAACTTAACAAAGTTAATACCGATTCGAAAAACACAGGAAAATCTCTCTCGGGGCCCCCCTGGCCGGGGGCCCCGGGGCATTGACGCTACGGGCCTGAGGTGCAATGAAGGATTTGGTCTAATTTGGAACTGAACACAAAAGAGCACAGATCTCTACTAAGTGTTGAGTCATCTGTTCGTTTATATTTCGTATTTTATGTCATTTTAACACTGCACTGGCTAAATTTGACAGAAGAAACTCAATTGTATATTTCTGCAGTGTAAAAAAACAATGATGGATAATGTATTGCTAGAAAACCATGAATTAAGGTCGAAATAATGAACTGGTTTTTTGACTAATAAGCTAATTTTCGTGTTTTTCTTCAAAGCAGAATATTGCAGCTGTTGCCAAAAAAGAGCCCTGATAGCTTTATTTTTCTTCAAAAATGATCACGGATGAACACTACAGTTATACTCTGTTCAACAAAAATTGTCAGTACAGAGAAGATAGGACGCTTGCCTCTCACTCTGACTGTAATAGATGCAAATAAGTTCGTACTGTTTTAAAGCTCTTACATGGTTGCCGTGACTTTTATCGTTTCGTGGCCAGCCCTAGAGGCGGTATATTATATTCACAACACCGACTGACACGTCTTGAAAATGCTGCAAAATTTTTTTGGAAGAAAAAGCCGTTATAATTTCGTAAATCTTATTTGTTTCCATTTTAAACATGATGTTCCTTTACTTTGAGCTTCGGTGATTTTCTGTGATTTTTAGTCCGGAATCCTGTCAAGTTCATAGCACAGAAATTGGGACTAAAAGTCACAAAAATTCAAATTAAAGGATGATACATAATGTTTTCAACTTATATGTTTCAGCAGCTGCCAAAGTAACCAATAATATCCAGCTGTCAAAATATTCAGTAAGGTTTGCCATTTTATCATGCATCGCTTCACTATTGCTGAACGTGCGGAAATTATTCAAAAATCTTATCAAAATTCCAGGTCAGTTGTAAATCTGGAGATCTGGCTTTTGGCCAAAAAATTATCTTCTCGGACGAGGTCCGATTGGAATTGGTTCAGCACCTAATTGCAGAAAACGATATCCAGTATATCCACAAGTTTTCGGCCAAGCATCAATGCATCCACAAAGTGTGTTGACTGGTTTGGTGCGGTTCATGGGATGGCGGCACCATCGGACATTATTTCTTTCGCGATTAGGAACGAAACACTGTTACTTCCAATGGTCTCAGGTATGTTAACCGGCTTTCTTTTTGCCAACATCGATGTATCCGAGCTGTGAACTAAAGGGTCCGCCATCTAACGTTTTTTTTTCAACTAGTGCTTATTTCGTGAATGGTAACACTTAACTCATGTCTGATTTGACAGATAATTAGTTTTATCCTTCCGCTGAACGAATATGGTTGTGTATACGCTTGAACGACGCTGGGAAATATTGCTGCTATTACTTTGCCGATTTCGCCAAAAAAATCATCTTTTCAGATGAAGCACATTTTGATCTTGGCGGGTATGTAAACAAGCTAAATTGTCGCATTTGGGGCACAGAAAACCCGCACGCATACATTGAAAAGCCGATACACCGAAAACGAGTCACTGTTTGGTGCGGATTTTGGTCCAGAGGCATAATTGGGCCATTTTTCTTCAACTGAGCAAGGAGTGGCCGTTACAGTCAATGGCGATCGTTATCGGGCCATGTTGAACGAATTTTTGTTCACAAAAATTGAAGAGGAGAATATTGGCAAAGTAAAGCTACACTCGATGTTGATGATGCATTTTCAAAAAAAAAAAGTTATTTGGCGTACCCTTTATATGTTAAAGAACTCGAAAGTCATTGTTGATATCAAGGTAGCGGCGAAGTATTTCGTCATAATTGAGGACAACGTTGGTAGGGATGCTAAAACCAGAACATTTGTAGTTCCTGATTTTATCTGCTGCAATATGAATATTTCCTCGATAGTGAGCTTTTGTTGTTGACAAACGGGTTAAGTGCTCCCATAGGACGGTAATAAGAATCCTGTATTAGGTGTTGTTAAGCAGGCCTGTGACTTGGAGCCAGTTCAGATCGCAATTCTCTTTACTTGAGGATCGGGCAAACACTCCTGATGGGCAGATGGGCTGGTTCATTCGCCTAACCAAAGTCATCGCCTGCTGCTTTGAACAGCTCGGAAGCACTACCGTCAGATCAAGTTGATTTCTTGGATTTAAGTTTAGGAACAGGAGGTCTATATCTTCCTTGCAGATGAGGGCCGGGGATAATTGTTGGTTGGTGGTAAACAGCATCTACCTTTATAAGTAATACCTGTACACTTGTACAGGGAATATGCCAAATTTTTGGTGTATGCTTAAGACTTTGAGGAAGAAGAAAATGCTATAACAGGTTGTTACAGATTTTGTGTTGCCTTAGAAAAAATTATGCTAAATAATGGAAAATCCGTTATGCTCAAATTCTAGTACCATGCTAATATGAAAACAAAAATCCCAAACGAAAATTACAACGAAAACATAAACGTAAAATTTCTAAAGCCCAATTTTTCAGTGCGATATCACACGAATTTCGTAGTTAAACTCGAATTACCGATTGGGAATTAGTGAGTTACCTCGAGTTTAACTATAATTTCGTCACTTAGAAACTAGGCACTAATTTATACTTATAGATTCGGATACCTAAATACCAACACCATGAAAACTCACAAATAAAATCAAAGTTTCTGCTTTTCCATCTCCTGACCCTTTATACTGTGCCATGTGCTATATGATGAGCTACCACATCAATCTTCGTTAAAAACGATCAGAATGTTTTAGGTAGGTATATCTTTCTGTGGTGGGCAGTGTATCTGTCTATCTGCACACAACATCTCAACTATGTTAAACTACACCATCGTACCTATAGCTAATGTTCCATCTAAAAGAGATTTATCTTCTTCTAGTGCTTTGTTTTTATTATTTACGAGTTGGCCAACTAACTACGTATAGATATAACTTCTAAGATGCTTGCAATGAAAATATGTATATTCAAACGAGCCACGCGCTCTTAGAAAAAACTATTAGCAAGTGTTCAGATTGTTGCTTCTGTATAATTTCATTCCATCATCTTTGAGTATCAAAGATTGTAATGATCCAAACCAAACCAAGGACGTATTTCTTGTTGTTTATTCCCTTAAAAAAAGTGTATATAGGTTTTATCGAAGCCTTGCGCCATTAAAGCTTTAGGATACCGATTTGTTTTGTTAATTCTTTTAATTTATATGGAATAACACCTATAGTACCAAATACAGGGTGGAATAAAGTCAACATGGTTCAGCAAACATAAACTGTGCATTTCAGAGGTAAAAAATTGTAGGTTAAGTTTAAGTTTAGGTTTAAGTATGCACTTACTTATAGTTCTGATCCTTTACTTTGAGTTTTTGTGATTTTTAATGATTTTTAGACCGAAGTCCTGTCAATTTTGTATACAAAAAATGAAAATAACAGAACTTGGGAACAAAATGCGCAGAAAATCACAGAAATTCAGAGTAAAGGAACAGACAATATTTTTGTTTTTAAAATTGTACGATTTCATAATATTGAATCAAATACTTAAAACTAAGATATTAGCATATAAAGAAACTATATAGTTCCTTCATAAAAAGAAGAAGAAGATCCTAAAGGATCATTTCAGCTTAATTCACCTAGTACTTTATGAAGTAGGTATTGGATTAAAAATTGTATACAATTTTTAATCACAAATTGTTTTGGTTTTTATTTTTAATTGCTTTCTATGAACAAAAGTTGAACAAAAAAAAACATATTTAAATTTTTGTTAGAAAATTAATATATTAAAATATATTAACTTAAACAATTTGATTGAAAAAGAAAATTTAAGAGTGGTTCTTTGGTTTTAAATGCAGTTCTTTTGAAGTGATATCTGGTATGATTTACTTACTTTTTACGGGGATCATGACGTTATCTAGAATACCCAAAATCTCGAATGGCAAAAATTTCGAAAAAACCAAAAAAAAAATCTCGAATGCAAAAATCCCGATTGTACAAAAATCTAAAACGTACAAAAATCACGAAAGACGATATTTAGAAAAAAATCTCGAAAAAAAATTTATTCGAGATTTTTTTTTATCTTTTTCAATGTTTAAACGGAAATAAAACGCATAATATGTTTAATCTATCAAAAAATTTATTTTTCTGGCCAAAAAAGAACAACAATTAAAAATGTTTATAACAAAAATCAAATATTTTATAGGATAATGTATATGTATACTCGTACCACAACATAACAAATATCAAAAAAGTATAATAATTATTCAATATAAAGGAAAATCGTCAAAATATATCAAAATTAAACAAATAATTCTAACTATAACAACTAAATAACTTCTATGAACTGGAGTTATACGCAAGACTCTTAAGGTAGATAACATAACTTTTTGATTCTTGTTCGTCCAGTATTTTTAAGATTTGCTTAACTTTTTTTAAATACTCCTTTTTTACCTTAGTTTCTTGACCAATGTGAATTTTTTGAAGCACTCAACTAACCTGAACTATGTTTATCATTATCATTATGCTTGACTGTAGTTACCCTGGCACTACAAAAATGAGATGTATTCAGTTCACACAGCCAGTAAAACTTATTTCTTACAGATTTATATAAATAATAAATAAACCCATCAATTTCAATTTTGATGGAACCTTTGTTTGCAACGATTTCATTTACTTTCATTGCACTTTTTTGTAATAAGAAAACTTACGTTGTTATAAGAGACCGTCCATATAAACACTAAATTTAGTCACCTTCTTGTATAGTTGGATGGGTGCATTGCACTATGCGCAGTGCAGTGTACAGATTCTCTTAAGGAGAATCACCTAATCTAGAATTAATATTCATTGTCTCAACAAAAGTTGTACGGACTTTTTTATTGTAAATTTTATGTTCTTTAATTTTGAACTTAAGTTTTTTGGACGAAAACCCGTTAGAAATGGAGATATACTGACTTTTTGGTAACAACACGATTTTTTCGTCTTTTTACCGTTATAAAAAAGCTAGCACCCAACATATCTTGGCGGAACTTTCTGGGCTTATTAAGGAAGGTTCACAAAACGTGTTTATCAAAATTCAGCTTTCTCCGATTTTTTCCGAAGTAAAAGTCTAATTTTCCTGGACTATGCTTAAATAGTGCAAATATAAATTGGAGATAATGTTCACTCTGGCGTATACGTACTGTACCAACAACTGTATAGCTTTTAAATGAACAAAAAAAAACTATGTTCCCACTTAGTAAGTTTAAATCTCATTACCTTTTTATCTCCAGCAAATATTGCCCTTTCTTTAAGTTAAACCAATCTTTGATATATACCAACGAACAAAATTGACCGGGTAAAATGGCATACTTGTTTGCAATTTAACCCATGCAAGTAAACTAACCAGGCAAATTAACCAAAAACCATTTTCAATTTAATTTAAACTTTATTTAAAACGAATCAAACTTCAAAGTTAAATAAACATAATTAAATCAACAATTTATTTAAAAAAAGTTTTAGATGCATTTTGGGATTTCTCAGTCCAGGACTGTCTCTCTGTAGATCGTTCATATTTTCAACCATTTTCACTAGAAAAAATGAAAATGTAAGGGTATTAAATGGCACACTTTGCCATTTTAGCCGAGTGATAAGTAGGCCATTTTGCCCGTTGAGGTTTTTTTTTATTTAAGTTTAAATTCCGAACAGACAGAAATAGTTCTAGGCGAATGAATTTCAGTAAATTAAAATACATGCATAAACATTCAAAATTCACTGTTTTGTATACAGTTTTTAGTCAACAAATTTGTCTTAAAATATTATTGTTTCTACTTTTGGAGATGGCCAGAGACATTTTGATCTGTCAAATTTCAAATAATATCTTGAAGTTGCTTACATTTCGTATTATGTCGATGCTGGCAGATAAACTAAAGAATTGTGTTCACAAAACCTTCTAA
This sequence comes from Melangyna quadrimaculata, assembly GCA_949320155.1. Lineage (NCBI taxonomy): Eukaryota > Metazoa > Arthropoda > Insecta > Diptera > Syrphidae > Melangyna > Melangyna quadrimaculata. The sequence goes on from OX439483.1 coordinate 403,592,431, forward strand.
TTCTGTTCGATTCTTACGATTTCTAGCGATGGGGCCATTTTACCTTGGTGGGCCATTTTAGGACACCTTCTCCTACTAATTATAATCTGATCTTCTCTGCTGGTAGACATGCGGTACATTATCAAAGCAAAGACTTTTTCTGTAAATACATATTATATATGTATTTATGTAGCTGTAAGCCCTTTTACCATTGTATATAAAACCTATAGTACTATTAATGAGTCGATTTTCGGGACGATAGTCTATGCCTTTAGGTGGTGTATTATCGTTAGAGAGATTTAATGAGATTTTCAATGTATTTTTAACTCTACAGAGCAAATGGCCTCCCAGGCCAGTGGCACCGCCACCGTCGTTTTGGTTTTTTGATAGTAGTATAGATATTTATATACAATGCTGTTACCGGTTGAACACCGACTTTTTGAGCAACATTGGCAAAAGTCCGGAATGTTTTGATCTCATAATGTATTTCGGACTTTTGTCACCATAAGCGTTTCGTAAGCGGGTCATCCAAGGTACTACGCCTGCCTAGGGACTGGGCAAATCCTAAGCGGAGTAACAGAGTTGCGTGAATGGGACGGAGGACACAAAATGTGAGTTTAAATCATTGAAACCAGTAAGCCGGCCACCCTAGGTATACTGTTGTCCAAAAAATGCTGTCAAAAGTCCAGAATGAGCTTAAAAACAAAAAAAAAAATTAGACTTCTACCAATATCCCTGAAAAAGTCTTAGCTATATCTTGGAGATTTATAGCACATACAACATACTCTGGTAGGTTAGGTAGTGACATTTAAAGTTAGAGGTAGTGAGATTTAAAGTTGCATACAACTACTGTTGCTAGATTACTTTATTTTATGCACCGCTTAACCTAAAATTTATGACATAAGACTATACAAACCTTCCCGAGTTTGTGCAAGTGAAAGTAAACATGGTGAATCACTACCACATTCAAGTCCCTTTTATGCAGGCAAATATGGTCCTAAGGAAATAAAAAACAATATGGATAAGTTGTTTTATTCAGTATTCGTTTGAGTTGCGTCTGTAAAGCGCGATTATCTCGACAGCTTCAAATAGTCCGGTTGAAGTTAGGCCACCACTGTAGGTGCGTAGCACAGTACATCTAAGGCTGCGCGTACAGTGGTGCGAAAAAGCGATGCTCTGCGAGAAGCGATTCGAGATTCGAGCAAGGAGCAAAAGCGGTCAAAAGAGTTTGTGAGTGAGATGTTTGCGATACTGTGCCCACGTATACAGGAATGAATGTAAATATTTTTCTCGCAACCAAACATTTCTCGTATCGCATCGCTGTGTCGCACCGCTGTACGCGCAGCCTAAGATATTATATTGCACAGGGTTGTCAAATTAAAAAATAACTGCCTTTGTGATTTTGAAGTAAACAAAAACAAATTTGTGGTAATTGTTTGAAATAAAATTAATTTTACTATTGATTTTGACAACATACGCAGAACTGAATAAATATGAAAACGATTATGATATATGTATCTTGGGTGCCTATAATGTTTAAATAAAGTGAAATAAAATTCTGACAACAAAACTCACCTTTCTTTCAAAAACTATCATACAAAAACGATTAAATTGGTTTTATTTTTAAGGTTCGCCTATCTTTATTAACAATTTCTTATTGCAGTTATTTCCGAGCAAAAAATATACAAAAATGTAACGTTCTCAAATTAACGGTAAAAATATAAATTTAAATTTTTTATCAAAAAATCCAAGCTAATAAACTTCATCATCTCCCAAAATTTCAATCTTCTAAACCAACCCCTTAAAATATAAAAAATTATTTATCTGCAAAAAATTCAAACATGCATAATGCATAAACATAATTAATGCTACATACAGACATAATGTTTGGTTTTTGCACATCTGTGGGGCGAAACCTTTCCAACTTTATATAGTTCATAGAAATCCGTTCAGTATTTACGGAGAAAAGTGTACCGTTAGTTTTTCCTAAAAATAAATAAATTTTGACAAGCGAAGAATTTTTTTTTGACAAGCGGAGAAACCTCCGCCTCGTCGAATGTTTCGTGTTGGTTTGGAAGATCCTTGAGGGATTTGTAAGGGAGTGGTGGAGCTATCTCACTCTCCAACGGAGGGGCTTACAATTTTGTTTTGGACCCGAATGTCTGCTATGAAATGCACTTGATCATGATAAGAAATATACTCCTGAAGGATTAAGCATTTCCTTACAAGATCATAGTAATGTATTTATGATCCCCGTTAACATCTTAATTACCAAATAAAGGTAATTATGACAACAAGTCCTCTCCTGATCTACCATCGACCAACAGTCCAACAACCATCATCATCATCGACCATGGCTATGCAATAAGATGGCTTTTAACTTTTATAAGTTAAGTTTTGTTCGACATTCAGCCATGTTGTGGATGTTGTTACACTGCCATTATTCGCTTAGCTCTAAAAAAAACACCACAAAATATCAGCTTCAACTTCAGTGAGATTTTTCTTTCTTTTTTTTCTTCGATATCGTCGTCATCGTCATCACCATCATCGTCGTCGCGTCGATCTCAAGTTTGGATCAAGTCTGAGGTGAGGTGTACCTACTACCTGTTGAAGTCACTATAGATCTTCAATTCAGTGTGGTTTGGGTGTCACAACTGTTTGGATGGATTTTTCTCTGCATGGTTAATAAAATAAATTGTTTTCAACAATATTCATTCGTCTAAGAAAATAATAAAAAAAATCGTTTAAGTGAAGTGCTGAAAAGAAAACGGTTCGAGGATAAAGTTTAAAGAAAAAGGATCTCGGTCATCCTAAAAGTGTTATTTAATAAATTTAAAATAGAAAATAAATATCATGATAAATTTCAAGGAATTTGTATTTCTCCTTATTGGACTAATTAACATTACATGTAAGTAAAATCACTATCCTTGATTTTTTATCAATTGGAAAGTATTTGTGCGCAACACAGTTATTGAACTAGATTCTATCATCAGGGTGAATACATCTATTTTGGTTTTTCTGAATATCTACAACGAACAAAATCAATCAACTAGTTTTATCTCCAGAATTATGTTGCAAATAATTAACGGGCTTCTTTGACTTCGTACGAAACTAAAAAAAAAAAATAAAATTGTTAAACTAATAGCCAACAACACCAACAACAGGCAGATTCGAAAAAAAGAGAACAACAAAACTCGCTTAACTGGTGTCTTATGCATTTAAGTTGGCCATAATATTGCCAAAGGCGAAAATGTTATAAAATAATTTGTGATTCTGCTAGTGATGTTTTTTTTTTTGTGTTTTTAAATTTTTTTTTTTTTAATTTTTATTTTCCTTGATTCACATTTTTTTACGATTCAAATAAAATTATAGCTGTGTATATCTTCTATACGGGATTAGTTAGATAGAGTGCTTTATTTTATGGATTGGTGTCTAACCGTTTTGATGCCACACATATTTTGAATGAATGTTGATGGTGCAGCAATTAAGAGACGTGTTTCCGATGATGATTATTTGAAATTTAGTGGTAATTTTTAAGCTTCTTGATTTCTGTTCGTTTATTTTGTTGTTGTTGTTGTTGGTGTATTTATTGCGCAGATAATAATGTTAGATGTTGCTGTGGATTGAATATGCAGTTTGACATACAACTGGGGAAGGAATGTGGTTATTGGGATTGTGATGCCAAGGCAAGGCTACAATGTTTCTATATTTATTCATTCAACGCAATTTTATAGAACATTTTTCTGTCGTTGCGAATAAAAATGTGCACTGAAATAATTTAAAACATTTTTGAGAAGTGCTAATCGAATATGGAAGCATGTCATAACAAATAGCCTCTTTTCAATTTATCTAGAAATATTAGCGCCTTAGCTTAAATGCTACCAAAACGGCCTATATTGTTGCCTTGCAAGTTTGCAAGTTTTCAGGTCAGCTCTTTTGTTTGAAATCATGAACAAATTGTTTAGCTTAATTTGAAAATGATTCGAAGTGTAAGAAATAAGAAAAACGGCATTTAACCACGCAAGGAAAAGATTTAAATTTTCAAATACTGAGAGCTGGCCATACACGACTGAGCCGAATGGTTTGGAGCCAATTGGCTAAGAACATTTTGTACTGGATAAAAGTTAAAAAGGTTCGGCGCCGAACTATTTGGATATTCAGCCAGTCGGAAAAGCACGAACCAAATTAGTTCCAAGCCATTCGGCTCGGTCGTGTATGGCCTGCTGAAAATAACTTATTTCTTTGTTTTGAAACAATTTTATTTTTTTAAAAATTTAATTTAAAAATTCAGTTTTCTATTAAAAATATTTATATTTTAAGTTTTCTCTTTTTATCGTATAACACACATTATGGATACTAATACTAGAAACTGCCGTTAAAATTTTGTTTTATTGTCTAAACGCTGTTCTTAGAAAAACACCAGAAACTGTCTTTAAAATTGTTTTTAATTGTCTTAACTCTGTTAGGAAATTTCTATGTTTGGTTTTTCTTCCAAATTGAACGCGCAAGCCTTAACACCTTAACGCATTGACTCCCTTAATTATTTTGGATCAGAAATTTAAGGGCTTATTGTGAGAGTCTTTTCAAAAGTTAAAGTCTATGATCAATATTTTAAATATCTTTTTGTTATTTTTCTGTCAGATTGCTATGAAATTATATGATTTTTTCTATGGGTACATGAAATTTGGCCCCAATAAAAAATGGCCCAAATTTGAGGTTTTTTTTCATAATGAAAAATCGCCCCATTTTCAATATTTAAAAATGGCCCCAAACTTTTAAAAAATGGCCACAAACACAAAATGAAAAATTGCCTCAAAATTAATATAAGAAGAAACAACAACAGAAAAATTACAATTGTTTGGGAGAGCCTTAAAAGTACCTTGCCTGGCCGCTTAGCGGGTTCAAGGATTTTAACTCCCTTTTCGGGCCCTTTGTCCCTATCACGCGACTCCGTCGCTCCGCTTAGTTTGTCAGTCGGTTTGCTATCAAAGTTCTTGTTGCAAAATTATTTTGGTTTAAGAATAAAAGTTTGGGCCATTTTTCATAATGAAATTTTACCCCAGAATTAAAAAAGGCCCCAAAACAATGAAAAATGGCCCCAATTTACAAATTTTAAACTTTGTTTTGTATTTGTTGTTTCCGATATACATTTTTGGGGCCATTTTTCATTTTATGTTTGGGGCCATATTTCATTTGGGGGCAAATTTCATGTAGTCTTTTTCTATTTGATAGAAAATTAAACTCGATCATGAATTTCAGATCGACTTAAGTCGACTAGATTTTTTCGGAGTAGACTCTCGCATTAAGGCCCTTAAATAAGACTTAAGATGTATCAAATAACAACAACAACAGTTACAATGCATTTCGGAGCCACTTTCAAATGTGAATCCTTTTGATCGGCAAAAGTGTACTCAAAATGTCAGTACCATGACTTTTCTGTTTCTTGTTTTTCCAATTTCAAATTAATTAAAAATATGATTTTTAGGGAGGTTTTATCGTAAAAGTTGCTTGTTAATTTTTAATAATAATAAATTAATGTTGTCCGCAGATTTATTTTATATTTGAATTCAAAGTTTTTCTGCTTAACCGCAATATTTTGTTTAGTTTGATGGTTGTTCTGTGGTGGCATTTATATTTTAAAGCCCAGTTTTTCAGTGCGGGGTTAGAGTTAAACCCGAGTTAACTCACCAAATTTGGTGAGTTAACTCTGGATTAACTCAAAAAATGATTTTGATGTTTAATGCTCCTTGGTTTTTAAGATTTTCTTCATCTACTCTCAATTTAAAAACTGCTTCATGACGTGACTGTAGACAAATCTATTTGCAGAGTTAGCTAACTCTGGTTTAACTCACCCGCACTGAAAAACTGAGGGCCTAAGAGAGATATGCATTCTTTCAGAGCATGTGTGTCAGAAAATAACTAGTCGATACCGTGATAGTTCCATTCAAGTGTGTTATGAAGTTTTGTTTTTTTTTTATATTTAGCGCGTGCTTAATGGGTTGTGACACACAGCACGAGCGATTAGGTAGGTTGGAGGGGATTTAAAAGGAGATACCGATGCACATTGGTTTTAAATGTCTGTCAATCACCTTTGTGTAGTGCAACTAAAGAAAGAATCTCTGTACTTAACAGTACGTCCGAAGTAGGACTCAAGGGTAAACTGATGGGCATTCTAAGAAGCGCAAGTATTACGGTTGAATTAATTAAGGGGAGGAATGCAACTGGGCACTAGAGCACTGTTTGTTGAAATAACGGTAAAATAACGAAAAGCATGAAACATTTCGCCTGTGCTCAAGAATGTTTCCGTTATAGTTCTTTCACCTATCATTTTAAGAGCTCTCTTTTGAATTCATTCCAATAGACTCAAGTGGGTTTTGGACGAATAAAGGCTTTGTAGATCACAGCCAGATCAGAGGGAGAGACAAATTTCTTGCATCGACGGAGAAAACCTAAACACCACTAAGCAAAATTTTAAGCGATGTCAAATATGTGGTCGTTCCATAAAAGGTGGCTGTGAGCTGTGACACACATACCAAGGACTGAAAGCTGTTCAGTTTCCTCTATGCAAGTGCCGCTCATGGATAGCAGGATTGGGGATGTGTTCCGCTTTAACGACAGGAGACAGCATTGAGCTTTTGAAGCATTAAATTCGAAAAGGGTTTCTTATTCCCCACTGTACAATACTGTCAAGATCAGAATTTAATGAGTTTATCATACCTCCCTCACACGCTGCCGTTCAAGTTCCACATCCGAAGGACATGGATGTGACTCTAGAAACTAATATGAATAGCTGATTTCATCAGTCCGTATATTTTCTATTAAGTAAATTTCAAAAAATGTTTAGATAAATTGATAATACTGAAAAATTATTGCCATAGATGAGCAATTTTTATTTCTCACACGAAGTGGGAATTACCTTCCTTTTTTTACTTAGATCCAGTGTAAAAGTCACAGGAGTGCCACTTAAGTGCGCGAGATAGAATACAAAAGTTCCACTTCTTGAGTGCACATTGAATAAGTTGCACTTAAGTAGCCCATGTCGGGCACTTAAGTGTCACTGACTCAGACTTAAAACTCCACCATAAGGTACCAATACTTAAGTGCACCGTAATCCGATAAGTGCGCACTGTGAAACGCAGGGCCCTTAGTGAACTTTTTCTCACTAACCAATTAAATATTACCCAATCCAATAGGAAATTATTTATTTATTCAAAATGGAGAATCTTTTTTAAACAATAAATTCGAACTCATCATACATTTTAAATTCAATGAAATTTTCTTGTAATCTATACCTAACCTACCTACCCCCACCTGAACTGAAAGGTATATTCACAAAATGTGTTAAAATTCGCAGTACGCTACAAATATTTTTGATTAATTAAAAAAAGATATTAAAATTTTTTACATTGGGATTTGGCTTATATAAAAAAAAATACTTTAATCCATAAGCACTCACAGTTAAAAACAAAAAAAAAATATTTTATTTAACCCCGCCTTTTCTGCATATAGCATTATTCAAATTTATTACAGTAATAAATTTATATAAATATTTACCTCGAACTTGCAAAAGTTAAATGGTAATAAAACAGTTTTACAAATTTAAAATGATAAATGTAAAACATTTTACTTTTGCATTTGAGTACATACATTAAATATTCCGGTTTACGGAAGATCATTAATATCAATATTGCCTATAACTATTTGATAATATATACAGTACTGTGCAGGAAAACATGCGTAGTTTTTAGTTTTTATTTGACATTAATAAGTTAGTAGATACAAATAATAATGTTTTCCTATATATTCTTGTTTGACAGTTTTAATAACTATTAAGGAAGTTCAAATTGTTCTCTTCTCAAAAAAATTAGCTCTAATTTCCAATAAAGAAAACAAGTTAACCCAAAGTCGAAAAAAAAACACCCTCAATACATTTAAAATGTCAAAAATATCCAAATGTGTGCAAAGTGCACGCCACGCGCCGATTTCAGGTTTTATCTAGTCCAAATATTAGTATTCGAACTAGAGACATCAATCATTACCAGGTTAAGGCCTGATGGTCTTAAAGGTGTGGGTTATTAAAATTATTAACATATATGGCTGTTCGCTCTAGTTCTGTATTAATTCATAATACCCGTTTAGTAAACAGCATTTTATGATTTAAAAAAGTAAGAGAAATTGAATTTTAATTAATACAAATTTAAAAAAAAATTAAAACAATTGCTTATAAATCCAATTAATTTCTTCAAGAGTATATTTTGTTTAACTTTCATTTCAAGACAGCCAAAAATCCACAGCACTGTTTATGTACAAAGTACAAAATTTATTCACTCATATACCTAGCTAGATAAAATTCTTTCTCACGTTTGTTAAAAATAGTTGCAATATGTAAATTGATTCATGATTCATTATAGTTTTTTTTTTATTATATTTAAACATGGGTAGACCAGTAATGGGTATGGATATGGGTACCCCACAACCAAAACGGCTGCGACCGGTGCGCGTATTTCTTCAAAGTCAATATTGTAATCTCAATGCAATCTTACTATCTCTGTTGAAACTAAAATAAGCACTGTCCAAGGCCGTCGTAACAGAAACCACATCCCATTCACTAAATTAAACTCAAAATTAAGAAAAACAAAAAACACAAACAACAACAACATTAAATCAAAATAAATTATCTATTGCAACTTTTTACCGTGTCGGCTCGTCGTCGGTTGAGAAAAGATGATGGTTGTTGATGAAAAAACCATCAAAATACTTCGTTTTTATTCCTTTCGGATTTTGTGCAATAACTCCAGTTAAATTAAGGAAACGACAAAAAAAAAGTTAATTAATGAATTAAAGGAACGATCTTTTCAGATTGGTAAAGAGAGATTAAAAACAAAGCAAACCAATCACATGAGTTTAGCATTATTTATATGCACCAGTTTCACCGGCATGTTACATAAGTTTTGAACTTCTCAGAAGTCTGAGTTTGTTTTTTTGTTTTTGTTGGTTTTGAGTGGGTTGTTGATGGTGAATATTCTTTTATATTGCAAACGTCTTTTTAATGATATTTTGCGGTCAGTTGAATTAGTGTTTTTTTCTCTGATATTTTTGCATAATTTACTGAGCGTGGTGGGGCCAGGTTAAATCTACATTGCAATGCACTTGGTTAGAAACACTTTGGAATTTTAATTTTTTGTAATGATTGAGACATTTTATCGGTTTTTTAACGTGAAGTTTTATAAGATTCAAATAAGCTTAAAATAATGTTTATTGCAATGAAGAAATCTGCACAATCTTTTTGTAGTTTTTGTAAAATGTAAATATATTAAATAAACAAAATTTATTTCAAGGACCTAATGCCAATTTCGGACGCTCTTATCTTCTTTAAAAAAATTCAAAAACAAAATATTTTTAAAATATTCAAAAAGTTGTTTCAAAAATTGAGTTTTTAAAATTTATTTATTAAGTAATATTTAAAATGTGTAGGGGACTGTCTTCAAAAAACAAATTTGAATTTTTAAAATGCATACAAAGTCGAATTTTTTAAAGATTTAAATTTGTTTTTCTTTGAAATGAAGTGACCCATTTAAGCGGATTAAAAGTCCATTTATCAACTGTGGACTTTTGACCGACCCTGATGAGGCAAACATTATAGACTTCTGGCCAATTGATTCTGGATTTCTAAAACACTTAATTGGGAGACTTTTATTTTATTCGAAAGTGGACTTTTGATCCTGCACCCGCCGCAAAAAAAAAACAGAGATTGCAGGTTGAGATTGGACAAGCAGAAAGTGGTATTGAAGGGCATTCTAATATCCATTATTAAGGAGGGAGAAACAGTCAACTAGAAAAATTACTTAAAATGGAAAACAAACTCAAAATTTTGAAACAAATTTTGACAAAAAATAATATCACTAATTTTTCACAAAATTTAACATTATTTTAAGTACTAAATTTGTTGATTTAAAAATTTGTTGCAATCTGTACAAACGAAACCTACAATGGATGGACATGATCAGGTGACCTCTGTGGCGTTATGCGGAGTTCAGGGGCTTGTAATACTTGGTGTTTAAGTGGGTTGGGGTCGAAATTTGCCGAGGTCCAAATTTTTTTTTTCAAAATTCTGCTTTCAAAATTCTACTTGTCAAAATTCAGTTTTACAAAATTCTGCGAATAACAAATAAAAGTTCCAAAAATGTAAAAAAAGCGCGTGCTTTTTTACATTTTTGAAACTTTTATTTATTATTCGCAGAATTTTGTAAAACTAAATTTGTGAGAGTAGTAGGTACCTAGTTTTCCCTATAAAAATATGTGAATACTTTCTTTTTTTCTAAACTTCAAACTGAAAGTAAATGTCATTGTCTTTTGACAAGAGACGAAAGAGACATTTCCAAGAACACAGAACAATGTCGACTTAAGGTCGCAGTCATGCAGGGGTATACAAAATCATAAATGATCTCAAAAAGAACTTATCACTGCCAAAGCTGAAGCTGAAGCTGAAGGGGCCAAAAATGGAGAGAGAATAAAACAGAAAAAATTAATTACATATAATAAAGAACAAAAAAAAAAAACTTAAAAAAGAGCCATACTGGGTTCCTCAAGCGAATAGCAAATAATGTAGTTCTCTGTGGTTTTGCTTAGTTGTTGGTTTTGCATTAATTTATTAGACTATGTATATTACTTTTTGTTGTTATTTTTTTTTTGTGACATCGTTAAAAAAAAATCAGAAAAAGCAGAATTTTCGAAAATCGAAGAAAAACGCAGAATTTTCAAAAGCAGAATTCTTGTACCAATAGGCAGAATTTTGAAAAGCAGAATTTTGAAACCAGAATTTCGACCCGCTCCCGTTTAAGTTATGATGTGGAAGCCTTGAAATATCTATAAAACGCTAGTGATATTAACTGTAATTTATGTATCTTGCTAAAGAAAGGCCCATTCAAACAGTATTAGGTCGACTCTCGACAACCAAAACAGATTACGGACAATATTTCTTAACAAGGTTTTAACAAAATTATTAAAATAAAATAAAATAAAATAAAATAAAAGATAAAGCACCTTTTTCAGGCTACATGAAATTTGGCCCCTATTAAAAATGGCCCCGAACAAAAAATTGAAGATGGCCCAAATCATGGGGCTATTTTTCATAATAAAAATTTGGCCCATTTTCAAAATGAAAACAAAAATGGCAACAAAGTTATGAAAAATTGGCCCAAGCAAAGAATGAATTGCTCAAAAATTAATTATAAATATCGCACTGCTGTGATTAAAAGTAGTTACATTTTTTTAGTTTTAAGTCGTTTTTAAGCCTTTTTGTCATTTGATTTGGGTTGATATTTCCATTTAGAAATTTGACACATTTATATTTTTGCTTTAGAATAACATTTTGGGGCCATTTTTCATAATAACAATTTTAACTTAAAATTTCAGATTAAATTTTATCCAAAAAGTGTAAATTTTGTTGAATTTTTGGCCAAAAAACTGAAAAAAGCTAGAACATTTTGAGTTTTTTGCGATTTTCGCTGTGAAGCCACATCCGTATAGGAAGTAGCAAAGTTGAAATTCGGATTCAGCGACCCCTAAAACATAAAAGACGGATGAGAAAAAAAAACTTCTTTATTTTTTCCTGGCCAAAACAGCATTTGCCTAGACTATTAGCCAAAAGCAAGTTTATGCGATACAGTCGTGCATTTTCCTGTTGTGGGAGTGAGGCATTTATTTTTGTTCTCAGATATTGTCGTTCTCAGATATACTCGTAATGAGCGTGAATTGTGGTTGGTTTATTTGTTTTTAAATGCATCTAATCATGTAGACCGCATCGTGAAAGAAAAACAAAAGATTTGGAGGCATTAATCATCCATCGTCATTTCGTCGGTATTCAGCTCATTCCGTTTAGTTCAGTGTCGTTTTACGTCAGGTTCCGAAAAAGTAGGCAATACTATGGCATGGCTCTGTGGCAAAGAGAGAATCATCATCATCACGATTCAAGACACAAACTTGCATTTTAGCAACAAGAAGCTCTCTATACAGTCGTGGATTGGTTATAATGGATGTTACTATAGAAATACCTAGGTTAATAGAAAGATGGATAGATAAATGGAATTTAAATTGAATAGATAATAATGATGGTGGCGGTGGTGATGGAGCTATAATACAAGTTGGGAAGCGTGGTTGGATTTATCTGCAAATTGTAATCTGGTTTATCGTGCCACCGTAATGACCCAACTATAAAATAAAACTCTTACAAGGTAAAGGTGATCATTGTTTTATTTTGTATGTTTTGATTTGTTTGTTTTGATCGTTTGCTGTTGTGATGTTGATTCTTGTTTCTTGTTAATTTATTGATTGTTTATTATATCTTTGTTGTTAGTAGGAGGTTTTAAGCAAAATACCGGGTACGTTTAATGTTATATTTGACGGAAACAAAGAGTATGTAATTATATTATTTAAAAGTATAATTCGATTCAAGTAATAATACATTGTATGGTTAATGAAATTGAAAATAAAAAACAAGCTATGAAAAAGATTAATATTTGGCGCAGTGAAGTTTCTCTTTGTGTACCGTGAAGAACAAATTAAGTTAAATTTGTTCCGATGATGCGAGATAATGAATGGAAGATATCTCAATTTTTGAAAAAAAACTATCATTTTTTTGTTTTTTTCCCGATGTTTTCCGAGGGGGACTCAATACAAATGATGAGAATGTGTTCAAAAAACTATTACGCAAAAATTTAGGTTTGAACGCAGTAATTTGAAAAAAAAAAAAAAAAAAATGCTAATACGCTCCACTCTAACATAACATATTCCCATTTCTTATCTGCTTATGTTTTAGACGTGACTTCTGGGTAAGTTAGGTCGTGAGATATCCCCGGACATTCCCTGGGATAGAATATCTTCTGAATCTGCACCTAAAGAAATTTCAACAAACAGGCTAGCCGGCCGGCGGCGCACCTGTTGGCGAATTTAAACGCATGGCTTCAGAACCAGCAACTATTTTTTTTCTAATTCAGTTTAAATTTTTGCAATGGCTTCAACTCGGAGAATTATATGCAACATGTCTTTCGTTATTTTACCTTTATTTCAATAAACAGTGCTCCAGTGAAAAAGCCAGTTGCATTCCTCCCCTTTAACAATTCAACCGTAATACTCGCGCTTCTAGGAATGCCCATCAGTTAACCCTTGAGCCTTACTTCGGACGTACTGTTAAGTACAGATATTCTTTCTTTAGTCGTACTACACGAATGCGGAATGCTTTAACCAGCCTCGTTTTCCCCTCCCATTCTGATCTACAGAAATTCAAAACCAATATACATCGGTATCTCCTTTCAAATCCTCTCCAAGCTACCTAATCGCTCGTGATGTGTGCATAACTTTAAGGGTATTCACGCGCTTCATATATAAAAAAAAAACTCATCTTAGAAGAATGAGGAGGAGTGGAGCAAACAATTTTTTAGGGCGAAAGGGCGAAATTAAGTTTTTTTTCCAAAATACTCGAAAACTATAGGTTCTTTAGAAACAAATAAAAAAAGTTAAACGATCGAAAACATTAGGGTGTAGTACTTAATATTTTTTTTAGTAAGAAATATGTAAAAAGATTACACTTTGAACAACAATAGTTTTACCATCTAATAAAGATTTTCAACAAAAATAATACAAATTTGCTATATACAAAGCACTTTTCTTCCATTTGTTAAAAATGCATCCGAATGCTTAATATTTACGACGTCCAAAATGAGATACTTTTGATTGAAATGGTATATACCAAATCGCGATTATTAACGGATAGTTTATATCAGAATCTTAACTTATATCAACACACCAGGTGCCCAAGGACTAAAAAAATATCGTTCAATTCTTAAAACTTACCGAACCTTGAAAAAGTTAAATGACAGTGGGGAGATCTGGGGCTTAAATAGATTTAGTTTTGCTTACGTGTCTTGTATATAATATTGGGCTCAATGTCTATTGGGGATATAATAAGAAAATTGTAAAAAGAAGAAACGAAAAAACTTTATCTAATTCATTTATTGACGAACAGAGCTCTTCAATATGTCTTTTGTAGATAATTGTACTGTCTACAAGTAGGGCACTTTTTAGGAAGTTTTAAGGACGTACAAATTAAACTCTGCAACGGAATTTTTTCGAAGTAAGGTAAGGACATTTTTTTATCTAATTTTCTTAGACTATTTATTGTTTGGACCATCATCGAGTTTATTTATAGCCTAAAAGAATATAAGTTTATTTTATGAGGAAAAATATGAACTTTTCACTTAACTGGTTATTGAACTGGGATCCTTCATGGATTTTGGATTGTGGTCTGAGCTGTGTGAAGTGGGAACCCCGAAATCAAAATTTTTGGGTGGGGTTTATCAGAATCGTTTGTCCATCGTTTGTCCACGTTTGTCCAACCAAAACAATCATTTGTCCACCCCAGGAATAAAGTTATTAAGCTTTTCTTTTTTATAGCTTTTATGGCTTTGGGGATTTTGCTATAAAAACGAAATGTTGAACAACTTTTGAACGAAGGTCTAAAAACTTTTTTTTTCCTGGACTAACCTGGAGAAACCGCGGACAAACGATTGGGATTAAGACGATTTTGCTAAAAAAAAATTTGTTTGGTGCTGCTATAAGAAATAAATGTTGAATAACTTTTGAACTCAGGGTGGAAAAATGATTATTTTTTATCGATAATCTTAAACAGCCGGTGAAAAAACGAATGTACTTAGTTGTATTCACATTAGTTATCATTTGGGGTGTTGGCCAAGCTTTTTTACGTTGGGGGTTTTGCTATAAAAACGAAATGTTGAATAACTTTTGAACAAAGATCTAAAAAATTTTTTTTTGCTGGACTTACCTGGACAAACGGTGGACAAATGATTGGGATTAAAACGATTTTGCTAAAAAAAATTTTAAACATTGTTTGGTGCTGCTATAAAAAAGAAATGTTGAATAACTTTTGAACTAAGGGTGGAAAAGCGATTATTTTTCGTGTTAAACAGCCGGCGGACAAAAGAACGCACTTAGTCTCATCTTCCTAAATCATCTATTGCGGGCAGTAGACGAGTTTTTTGATTTTGGGGAGTTGCTATAAAAAAGAAAAGCTTAACAACTTTTTTCCTGAGGGTGGACAAATGATTGTTTTGGTTGGACAAACGATTCGGATAAACCCTATCCAAAAATTTTGACTTCGGAGTTCGCACTTCACACAGCTTGTGGTCTGGGGTAATTTCCGATATTTTCTTATCAAATTACAACAATTTGTCCAATATTTCTATCATAAAACCATATTTGGCGTTTAAAAAATTTGCGGGGTGATTTTCAAGGGTATTCAAAAATCATAAAATCTGTTTCCAATAAAAAAACTAATATGTTCTAAAACTGTCTTCAAAAAAAAGTAAACAAACAAAAACAATGACACTAAGGCGTGAGAATCAACAAGAAAATAAGAAATACGAATATATTTCTTTTTTCAATAAGAGGGCGGTTAATGTGTTTCTTATAAATTTTGGTATTATAGATTTATCAAACGATAATCATAAATTAAAAATTCATATTTAAATTTTTATTAAGCCTGTGTTGTGTATACGTACCGTACATAAAAGGTAATTCATAGCTACATATATGTTTTCAAAAAATCAAAAAATTCCATAAAAATTGATTTTAAATTTACGAGTATTCAATTATTACTCTTTATTTAGAAATTCTTAGTTAAAGTCATTTTTTTAATTGTTTTGTTTGCTATATTATTGTCGATAAAACAAAATTTATTGCTGCTTCTAAGGTTGGCAAATAAAAACTTTGAGTTAAACAGTTATGAAAATATAACATCTCATTTCTGAATTGTTCATGGTTTGTCTGATATACAATCTAGACATTTTTTTGTGGGCACCGCACAACCATTGACAAAACATTTATATGTAAATTAAATTATTAATAGAATACTTTTATGCTGCGTTTTATGGTATTAACCATATTGGTGCTTGTGTGGTAATAAAAATAAAAAAAACATTATTTTATTTCCGTTAAATGCATTCATATTTAAATGTCTAGTTTTATTTAACGATTAAATTGCTAATCGACTGAATTGAACCACCCTTGAAATTGAAGTTTATGAATAAAAAAAAATCCTTAATGAACTGGCCAAGGCAAACAAAAATTGCAACACTCAATCACAATGGCAATGAAGTCCGGAAAATTAATTTAACAACAACAACAAAAAAAAAAAACAGTAGTTACAGAAATATATTCACTTTTTAGAGGGATTATAGTTTGAAACTATATAAATATGGAGTGACCTACTATTAGTTATACTACGTATATAAGTAGGTACGTTAATTTGAATATTAATGGTGCATTGTTAATTATAACAGTTTTATTTAGGATAAGCTTAATTTAGGCGATAATCATGTCTGTAGGTATATCTTTATCTGGGTAATATTTATTTGCCACCTAGGTAGTTCGATAACTGATTATTTTGCAATACTTGTTTGAAGTTTCAAGAAATTAAATATTTTAATTGAAATGAATCCATCGAAAAACAGTTCGATGTTTTGTGTTTCCAATTTAAGGAGGTCAACCACCTAAAACTATCAAACCTAAAAAATCAATTCTGTGATACAATCGGTATACTGGAGCTAGTCGTCGAACTTTCTTCTTTTTATTTATTTAGCTTCACATTTATTGAATAAATTATTAGCTTTAAAATTATAAGATTCTAGTTTTTTATGATAAATTTTGAAATACCGTTAACCGTATTTTGATACATTGAAATCAATAACGTTAAAATGCTTATCAAAAGCTATAAGTAATCTTTTTTTTTTCAGCAGCTAATTCAATTTTCAGTTTTGAATAATTAGGGATTTGTTTCATGAAATGCTTTTATTGAATATTTAATTAATGAATTCAAATCGAAGTATTAAAAGCAAACTTAAGTGTGACTTCTTCTCGAACAACAACTCATGAATCATGTTTTATTAATTTTTAATTCATCTCTTATTTAGTATTTAATCTCGTGTGTGTTTTTAACTGAGTCATATTTTTTTGTTTTTTTATTCATCATGTTTAGTTTTATATTTCGAAAATTATGACATGCATAGTAGTTAATATATACTAATTATGGAAAATGACATTTTATTTAATTTAAATATCATGTTCAAGGTTAATTGAAACACATAAATAAGATGAACTTGTTTATCAAGTAGATATCGAATGTGTCGTGTCTCATCAATATGCATTTGACTATCGATCGTTAAGTAGCTACATTAATTAACAAATTAAGTGATATTTGAATGACAACATTATTACTAACACTATTAGGTTTGAGTTATATTGGCTTTATGAATGAAAAGTCTGAATCGATAATTGGTAATCTTAGAGCTACTTGCGCAAAACAAACTAGTAAATCTTCTGACTTGCGTTTTAGTTAGTTAAGAATATTTTTAATGGGTCGAAGATTTAGGGTTGATTACAGCAACATTCGTGGACTTAGGCAGAATTTCTATGCTGCGTACGTTTATACTGTGCAATACAGGCCAGATAGGTGAAAATTCTGATTGTTCAGAAGTTAACCTATAGGTATGGTTATATCTTAGTGCCGCTTTTCTTTTTTATAAGAAATGATGTTGCGTACCAACTTCAACCACAATATGGTTTGTGCTCAAACACAAATTTTAACTTCATGTGGTTTAAATATTCAGTCAATAAGCAAATCCCCTGTCGAAAAAGCACTATCGTGTCAAGTCGTCAACGCTGACTCATAGGTCTCACTGTCTAAATATGCACGAAGTTGTTAAGCGACTTTCATTGAACGCAAAAAGCACAATTTGCACGCCATATCTTGTGAAATTTTCAATGGATTCTGTTACTGAAATAGGTAGACCAAATATGAAGCTTCTTTTACTTATTCAGAAAAGCCTTTAACGGCCCTTAAATGCTGTACACATGAGAGCGACCAACGACCGACGAATGAATGAACAAATGGGATTTAAAACATTATTAATCCTAAATTCCTTACAAAATCAAGACAAAATGGAAGAAACATATTTAAGGATTATTTTTAGATACTTAAATTTTCATTTTAATTGCTAAAACAAGAGAATTTTAAGAAAACAATTTGTTCGTCGCGAATAGCCGCAATTCGTTACGACCAGTTAATTTTATCAATTTTCTCATATTTAAGCAAATACAAGTTCAGATTTTATAATTTTAAAATTAATCTTAAATCGAATTCTACCATTTTTACTAGATTTTGTGAAATATTAAGGTTTCTTTATTTCTTAATTCCCATTTGTTTGTTCGTTTGTCGGTCGCTCTCATATGAATGGTCCTTAAAAATTGGCGTTTCGTCCCGGCGTTCTCAGTTGGACTCTTCAGTTGACGGTTCTTTTACTTATTTATTTTGTTAATTTAATTTTAAGGCTTTTGGTCAAGTGCGCATGCATGAATTCGATGGGAGGGGAGGGGGGTTGGATGGTAGAGCCATCATTCTACAACCATATCGGCGGTATCATGTTTTCCAGCAAACGGCTGTAATGATTTTGATTAAACTTCGTAAAAATAATCTCTAGAACCAGTTTAAGTAATACTACCAGGTTTTTGTCAACAAAATTCGAATAACCGAAATAAAGTTTTGAGTTTATTTTGATTTCTTGGGTGATTTCATTATACATTTTCATTCCGGTGTTTCTAAGTTAGTCAACAAATACTGTATTTAAACTTTTTATCAAGTGTATTTTTACGATTAAATGGTACCAAAGCAAAAATCTATTTATTTTGAAGGTTTTGAACGAACAACAACCACTTGTGTTGGCTACCACCAATTATTACATTAGCCTGGAATTCATGGCTGCCACAGCAATCATTAGATTCCTTTAGTGGTGCTTAGTCTATAGTTCCAATTTTAATTTATAAATTATTTTATCGTCAACTAGATTTGAACCTAGACAAAGCTACCTCAGAGGCCGTTGCACTACGCATTGCACCACCACCGAGGTCACCTGATCGTGCCCATCCAAATGAGGATTTTTTCATTTACAATATCATTTGGACAACTAGCATTTTTACAAGCCACACACAAGTTAGATGTTATTCATTCGGGTTATTTCTTTTTCTCCTCTCCGTTATCACCGCAACAGTTCGTTGCCTTTAGGGATGCAAACATCGGAAAAAAAAACTTCGATGTATCGATGTTTTCAAAAAAAACATCGACGTCAAAAACATCGTCCTCAAAAACATCGATGTTTCAAAACATCGATGTTTTTTGAAAAGCCCAAAAAGTAAAGCTAAGGTCTTCTCATTTGTCGTTTCTTTAATTTTTTAGAGAGACATCTAAAAAGTACATATAAAGTGCCTTAGTTCTACCCAAAAGAAAAGAAATAA
Source organism: Melangyna quadrimaculata (assembly GCA_949320155.1). Taxonomy (NCBI): domain Eukaryota; kingdom Metazoa; phylum Arthropoda; class Insecta; order Diptera; family Syrphidae; genus Melangyna; species Melangyna quadrimaculata. Next base: position 403,611,772 of record OX439483.1, read on the forward strand.
GCAGTTATTTAGAAATAAGAAAATATGTATCAATTTATTTATTCAAAACAGAATTTAAAAATAACAACTTGGACAACCTTTTCCCTGTCAAACGGTTTCGTTCTTGGGTAATAGTTGCTCCAGCTTTAGAAAATAGTCGTTCACTTGGAACTGACGTAGCCACAATGGGCAAAAATTCGGTAGCCTGTTTATAAAGTCCTGGAAACACATTTTTCATATCATTCCACATTTTTACCGGATTTTGGGTTATAGTTGCTACAGCTGACCCCAGATACATCTGCACTTCAGTCTCCATTGTTGTGAAGATGGAGGAAGAGGACTGTTTGGACTTGATGTTTTGATGCGCCAAATGTTTGTGATATGTCCAAATATCAAAAGGCCTTTCTTCTTTTTCGGATTCTTCGGAAGAATCTGAAATATTGGCCACATTCCTTCCATCTCTTATGAAGTCATTCAAATAAGAAATTATACTTTGCTTTTAGCCAAGGGATCCTTACAATGGAGTCATTTGAATCTCGGATCTAATGTACTTCCTAGTGCCAGAATCGAATTAAATTCTATTTTTTGAAAACGTTTGCTCATATTCTTTTGTAACTCGTTTCAAAAACATCGATGTATCGTTTGCATCCCTAGTTGCATTATGTAAGGTGGGAGATTGTATGAAAGAATTGACACTGGCTAGAATTAAATTTCATTCAAAGGTGTTTTCTCCTGATAAAACTTGCAGTTAAGCTGCATAGCTTTCGCTCGATCATCTTAATTTTATTTTTTGACTTTTTTTCACATTTTTTACTATTTAAACTCCTATTAAAAAGTACAAATGACCTCAACCCCATAAATTAATTTGTTTCGCCCAACAAATCAAAATACATAACGTTCGTGTAGCTTAAATCACAAAAGCATAACATTTAAAGCAATTAGAAAAAAAAAATTATTTATCCATGGGTCCATTTATCTAACTAGTATAAAAAAAATTTGAAATTTTACAAAATCCAATTGAACATAAGAGAAAGTGAGTGCGACCCTCTTGCGCATTTTATTTTAAGTGATCTTAGTGCTAAATTATTTGGCGTTTCAGTTTTTCAACCAGTGCAATGATACTCAATGGCCTCCGTATAAGAATATTAAAATTTAAATAAAGAATGTGGTACCCGACCTACCATTCAATGCCCCCGTATGATAAAACATGTAGTTATATTAATTCACTTTATAACCACTTTTGGGTCACATAAATTTCATACCTTTAAAGCAACAACACTTAAAAAAAATACCTTAGTGCAACCTATAATATTCTCCTTTTTATTACTCAATTTCCATTTTGGGTTAAATAGTTTTAAATTAAACAGAAAAATAAAACAGTTTATTCGCATCGCATCATAAGCAAATCCAATTCCCATTTCCATTAACTCCTTTTTAATTCCAATTAATTATTTTTATTTTTCTGGCTTAAGTACCAAATTGCGTATATATTTATTTTAAAATATATCTTCAGCATTCTTGGTGAATTAATTAAAATAAACTTAAATATGTTTACGTTTTGTATGTCATGTCAATTAATCCCGACAGAAATAACAAACAAAACAAAAAAAAAAATACAAAAATAAAAACACACACAAAATTTACATAATGGTATTTTGTGTACCTTTTTCAATTTAACTTATACTCGTAGTTGAAAGAGATTTTGTATCTTCAATTATTTATTTGAAGTTGAATTTTTCGAATCGCATGGTTGTCTGAATGTCTGAGACTCAACAGAAACGTTGTTGATGGATGAAGATACATCATTCATCTTAGTTACTTTAACAATGGTGTGGGAGAATGGGTAGTATATCTTTATTTATAATGAAGTATTACAAAATAATAGGTGAGAATGAAATTCATTTGAGTTATAACAAGTCTCACTTTCAATGGTCATTTGCGGTTAATTAACGTGGCAAAGGTTTCGTTTTGTGTTTTGTATGTATGTATGTAGTGTCAGTGATTCTCAAGAGTGTCTTGGCCAGGTGAAGAGCGCACATTTATTATAATTAAAATTGAATCAGCGGATAATTACCACCTGAAATCCTCGCTATGTAAATTGGTTGTGTTTATTTTTTATAGTTGCTGTCAGTTATTATAATTAAACAATAAATATTTTTTTTTTTCATAACAAAAAACAAACAATAATAAATCATAGTTTTATTTTTTTTTTTTAATTAAATTAGCTTTTGTTTAGGGATATAAATGCCCACTTTAATGTAAGAGAAAGCAAATTATTTAGCAATAAGTTGAATCTTATCTCGTTAGGCTTCTATTCAAACTTTATATAATAATAAGATTTTGAAGTTATTTCTGCGTAAATAAACGTTATCTGGATCATTTTATTATTTTGATAGTTAGGTTAAGGCCCTTAAAGTTGGTTAAATGATCAATAGCTAAATGGCTTAAAGTGTTGAAATTATTTTCTATACTCAGATACAAAAATAGTAGTAGCTCGTAGCTTAATGGTTAGTGCGTTGGACTGTCACGCTAGAGGTCTGTGTTCACTTCCTAGCCTCGTCCACTTAAAAACTAAAAGGTTTTTTTTTAGAGCTACTGCCTCTTGCGAGGAATTGACAAATCCTGCTTCTCGTCTAGCCGTTCGGATTCGACATAAAATTTTAGGTCCCTTCCATTCCTGTCGACACGTGCACACAGGTATGGTTGCGTACCGTTGCACCACCCAATTAATTTTATGTATGTACAAAAATAAAAGGTTACTAAAATGTTTTTTTTGTATTGAGAGAGATTGATAACTAGACGAAGGAATAGCTGATGAGAGGCCACAGGAGCTGCTTGTACATAAGTATCTTCATCTTCTGGCTTATTCCGTTTCTTGCTTGCATATGCCTTCCACCAACTCCACCCATTGCTTAGGTGGAAGGCGTGTTTTGCTTTTTTGGGTTGAGCCTTAAAAATTTGTTGAAGACGATCCTTCACGTTCTTTTTGGCTGCTATCGGAGACCCATCCGGAAATATTTAGAACCAGGCTTCTGTATATGGCTGCGCTGCTATTACCTCTACTGAGTCTCGCAAAGCACACAAACTCCAATCTAAAGGTGTTGGTCCCGATGCCCCATGTCTTGTAGAAGACGTAGAGTCTGTTGATGTGGTACTCAACTTTGCGTAAAGATATACTAGAGACATCGATGTAGCATTTATGTAAGGGAGTCATCATTATACAGGAATGCTTTCTCAACATCCAGAAAGCATCCATCAGCGATGACACGATGGTTGTTGGGCGATATGTTCATGCCGTGCTAAAACTTCAAAGTCGAGTGCTTTTCCTAAAGCCAAAGTAAATTTCCAGGTTGTTGGCATTTTCGGTGCAGAGCCTCTTTACTCTCTTCTTTCAGAGAAACTTGGTCATAAGGTGGGTTTCGTTTTTTTTTCTGGATTTGACAGAATGCGAACTTTACTTTTCTTTAATAGATATTTTTATTTTCGTAGAATAAAGCGTTACAATTTCATTTGACAGATTCTTAGCCTAAGGATTTGTTTATATAAGAAATCTGTTGACTAGATAAAAGTGATTTAAAACTAATGGAATTACCAGATATTAATTGAATTGCTTATTATTTTAAGCATACACATATATTTTTTTTTATTTTTTCGTTTAAATAAATAAGTAATTAAATAACCAAACAAGTTAATTTATGAATAAATAAATAAATAAATGAAAAAATTAATAAATAAATAAAAAAAAAAAATGTCCGTGCTCTTCGTTGTTGGATTCATATTAATGAAAAATTGCTAAGCCTTTCTTGTTCCATTGAGCTTCGGTAGTAATTTTTGATTAATTTCAGTTTCGAAACAAATCTTTTAGTATTTGTTCTGGTAACGTAACAGGAACAATCAAATAAATTATATGAGTGGTTGATACACCTGGATACCTCAAAGACATTGAAGAGTCACTGTTTTATGAGTTTGTTAAAAAAGAAGGGTTTCAAGACTTCATAAATATTTAAAGCAGTTTTCAATTAAGTTGTAAGGAAAATGTCAATTATGGTGTAGAAAATATTTACACTCTATCACTTGTCTTTGGACAATTTATCGGAGTGAATCTTGAACTTACGCGATCTTCTGTCAACAAACTTCTTGTCAATACTCCACTTTTGTTAAACCCTTTGCATCTTCTTGTAATGTATGAAATCCTTCGCTCAACTTCTTGATATTTTGACAATGCATTTTAAAGGTGATTGTAAGCAAAAAGCAGAACCATGTTTTCCCTCTGTAATATCTTGGAAGGCAAATTAGTGATGAGCAATATATCATTTTGAAGAACAAAGAGGAACACACAATCAAAAGACGCCACCCTGCATAAACAATAGAGGTCGTCTAAATCCATGTCTTCAATCTAAGTAAAAAAAAGTCGGGTAACATGGCTCTGTAACGCCCACTATTGACCGAAACTTTGTTCCCAGCCTCATTTTCGAAGAAAAATGGTCCAATGATGCCACCTCTCCACAATCCTCACCAAACTGTCACTCAGTGGATGCATTGGCTTCTCATCAATTAAGTGCGGGTTTTCTGATCCCCAGATGCCCTAATTTTGTTAACATTGCAGGCTCGCGGTGGGTGCTTCATTTCAACCAAAATTTATTTTCAAAAAACGCACTGTTTGGGCTACACAGTACTTACTTTGGAAATAAGTTTTCAACAGTTCCCAACGCTGTTTAAGCGAAAAGACGTTCTGCGGAGGTATGATACTGACTTTCTGTCAAGATTTCCAGCGGGAAACAGCTGTCAGTGTCAAAATAACCTATGATTAAAAAAGAAACCACTAGATGGCCCACCCTTTATTCTTAACGTGGCGTTTCTCTCGTTAAATTTGTTTGTTATCGGTATACATTTTCTGAAGCTTTTGAAAAATTGCAGAGCTTGACATGCACTGCCAAAGTGACATGTGTAATATCGTTGATAATTTTAAATTGCTGGAAAGATGTTAAATGGCATTTCGTTCTGTTATCTCCAACTGAGAATGCTATGTTCTCAATTTGGCGCACATTGCCTTAAAAGATAGCATTTAATCACGCGTGCCACCGTATTAACCTACTAACAATCCTAAAATTAAAATGAAAATTAACTTATTTTGTATTTATTTCATTCTTTCAGTTATCCCAAAAACTCAAGCTTCATTCCCATACTATGGCACAAAAATTGGATCTCTTAAACGTTTACACCATGGTGTTGGCGGTGATGTGTACGCAGTTGACTCACGTACAATTTTTCTGAAAAATTTCAACTACGATGGTGACGCTCCAGGTAATGAATTTTTCAAATTTCTGAATTTTACTTTTAGCTCTTACAATCTTTCAATTTCCCCAAAGCTGCCTATTTCTATGTTGGAAACTCGAAGAAACCCACCAATCAGGGTGCCAGCCGACTCCGAGATGAACGAGGTGGAACTTCATCTTTAACTCGTCGCTATCGTAACAAAGACATCACACTATCTCTCCCCGAGGGGAAAACCTTACGTGACATCAAATGGTTCTCAGTGTGGTGTGATGAATTTTCCGTTAACTTCGGAGATGTTTCTATCCCACCAAATCTAGACTTTCCAAGACCCCAGAAGATTTCCTCACTTCAGGGAGTTCATGGTGTAAGATCGGACAATCTTGTGATTGTTGATGCTCAAACTTTGCTGATTCCAAATTTCAGTTATGATGGTGAAGCACCAGGTTGGTAAAATCTTAAATAGCACAACAATTAAAACATAGAATTTAATATTTCTTTTATTTTCTTACTTTAGATGCCAAATTCTGGGTTGGTCGTGGTCAAAAACCCTCTCCACAAGGACTTCGTATCCCCGATGAAAATGGCAAGGAGAATCCATTACGTCGATATGACCAGAAGACCATTGTTCTAACCCTGCCAGCTGATCTGACCATATTCGATATTGGTCACTTTGGTATTTGGTGTGAAGCTTTCACAGTTGATTTTGGTCACGTTCGAATTCCAGACGGCCTTAATGTTCCACCCTCATTGAAAATGCTCGGTATTAGTCCTCAGGTAAAGAAGCCATCTGCTTCGGAAATCAATTTAATTATCCATAATTCGTAGAGTAGTATATAAATAATGCACTCAATTTTCAAAGTTCTATATACATATATTTTTTTTTTTTATTTTTCAAATATTTATTTATGTTAAAATATTTAAACTAATATTCTTAAGAATTTGTTTTGAACAAAATCTCAATTTACTCAAAATTAAAAAAATTAATATTAATATAAAATTATCTGCGCAGCAATTATTGTGATTCGTAATAAAATATTTATAAATATTTATGCTAAAAAAGTAAAGAAAACAAAATTAAAATAAAATTGTAATTGGAATTAAAAATTCAGTTTTAGAATTAATGGAAATAAATTATTATTATTTATTAATACAAAATGAAAAATTGTTTTAATTTAAAAATTCGCTGATGTTGTGTGTTTTTTGTTGATTCTTATTTTCAAGTCAAAAATGGAAGCTGTATTCAATTTGTATTTTTTTTTTTTCTAAAATCTTTTTCTCTTTTTTTTTTCAATTTGTTTTTTTTTTTTTCCTCATTGGCTACTAATTATTGCAGTTATTTCTTCTATGATTTATTATTTCTTTATTTTCAAAATTTTTCTCAAATCATTGCTATACACAATTTTATTTTCTATCAGTTACTTGCTTAACAATTTTTCATTTTGTATTACTCTTTATAAACAACAAAAAAAAAACTAAATATAATTAAAACATTTATTTAACCTTTCGACCAATCAAGTTTAATAATAATTCATACCTTTTTTGGAAACAAAAAAAAAATACGCCTTTGAAGCTTAAAACATCTTCTTACATTCAAAACAGCTTTTATTAAAAATTTAATAATTTTGGTTATGGTGCTAAAACTAATCAAATCAATTTGCTGAGGTGTTCATTTTCTCAAGCTACATACATACATTATGTATATTTTTTTTTACGGAAGTTAAACAAAAAACCTACTGCATTACGTCCATTTTAAGGCAGGCTTATGTGATGGTAAGGCATTTAAATATCATAAGCGGATTAAAAATAAATTTTATTAAGGAAAACGTACCATGAATTCACTGGATAAAAAATAGCAAAAAGTGTTAAATGTGTTTCGTGAAGTAAAATAGGGCTAACGAAGGTTAATTAATGCAGAATCTGTGGAGACACAATGAGTATACTGCTTCTTATTTAATAAAAATTGCAGCCCACCTTCAATTAAGATTTGACCAAGACAATCTAATCAGAGTTTAAGTTTTTTTTTGTTGTAGGTGAGGCTTTATTATGTTGAAGTTTATGCTATGAACTAATAAATAATATTTAAATTATTAATCTGTCCTTAATAGCTTAACATGTATGTATATTAAATTTAAATCTTATGGCACAAATTAAATCAAAATAAAAACAAAAATTGATTAATAAATAATAAAATACGTAAGAAACTAAAGGTTCAATTACTAACTGTGCCCATACCAACTAGATACTAGAATGAATACTAAATAATAACAATAAAAATGTTTAATAAAAAAGTTAAGGCTTAAAGAGTATAAGAAGCCACACCTTCCTTCATAACTTGAAATAACAAACAAGTTCTCCTCCTCAAAGCAAATTAATGCTCCGTTGCTCCGTTCACTAAAAATTGACCACTATATGTGCACATGTCATAAGTTTAGTCCCGGATTACTATATTTCGCTCATTTTCAAAACTTTTAAGACGTACATAGCTGAAGTGCAGTTTTAAAGTGGATACAAAACAACGAATATTTGGTACTTGCAAGCAAAGAAACAACTTTTGTCCACCAGAACATTTGAACTCCTGATATAGATTTGAAATCCATGAATTTGACGTTCATTAAAATATAGGAACTTTTGAAATATTTCAAATACTATAAGTGAGACTGCATACTGAGGTTCAAATTTTGTAAATATTACTTACTTACTTACCGCCATCGCGTTCTGTTTCTGGAAATGTACTTTAGCTCTCCCCAAATTTTGCCGAGCTTTAGTCATTCCTTGTCGACTGTTCTGCGCCAATATTTTCGTTGGCCCCCAGGTCTTCTGCCATCTTGGATGAGAGGATCCCACTCCGTTGCATGTCTCGCAATAGAGTCTTCACCACGACGGACTTAGGGAGTGACCAATCCACTGCCACTTCCTTTTTCGAATAACGATGTCAATAGGACTTTGGGCCGTGCCCCGGAGGACTTCTTGGTTGGAGATGGTGTTCGGCCAAAAAATCCTTAGGATGTTTCAAAGACATCTATTTTCAAAAGTTTGTAGCTTCTTTGTGACAGAGTACTGACTCTCCGTTCGAGCGGAGCGGTCTAAGTTCGGTCTTCGTACTTTAGATGTTACTCCTCCAAACTTTAGACAGTATGCCAAAAGTAGCTTTAGCATTGCCAATTCGACAGATAACATCTTCATCCGTATCACCGCCGCCATCTTTTATTACAACACTTCCGAGGTACAGAAAGTTGTCCACCGCTTCAACCTGCTGTCGCGCAACGACAACTTGAGAAGAAGTTTCAGAAATGTTGAGGATTTTGGTTTTCCGGTGTTTATCATCAAACCGACTTTATTTGCCTTACATTCCAGAATACTCACAATATGAAGAAGATCCATAATGTTGTGCGAGAGCTGCATGAAGGACATCCTATATAACCACCAGGAATAGCAGTGCAGATAGCAAACATTCCTGACGAACTTACCTATGGATTTCGAAGTCCTCTGATACCTTTCCATTGTGTAAGAATTAACACGATGCACCCTCGTAGGTAGCCTTTATAATGGCGATAATCTTCTCGGGTACTCCTCTCCTGCGTAAAGCTGACCAAATAAAATTTCGATTCAAACTATCGAAAGCAATAAAGAGCAAATGAAGAGGGGAGCGGAACTCCACACATTGTTCTATTATGATCGTCACGGTGTTGATATGATCAATGCAGGATGAGCCTGCACGAAATCCGCCTTGCTCTTTGTCGAGAGTAGAATCCAGATGCTCTTTGATTCGTTCCAAGATTATTTTCGCCATTATCTTTGCCACCGCGGGGAGGACATAGATCCCTCACCAGTTTCCGCAATCGATAAGATTTCCCTTTTTTGGTAGTTCGACGAGTATACCTTTTTTCCATTCAACGGGGAAACTTTCGTTCTCCCATGCCTGTGCTATTAACGGATGTAGCAACTTCGCCGATGTTTGTGGATCTATTTGGTAGAGCTCAGCTGGAATGCCGTCCAAACCTATCGCTTTGTTGTTCTTAAGGGATTTGATCGCTGATGTTATCTCGGCTAAACTGGGAGGGAAGCTGCGAATACGGGAACTTGTTTCTGCGAATAGCTCATTTGGGTTAGGGGCTGGAACACATCCACTTTCGTCTAGGTGGTTGAGCACGCTAGCAAAATTGTCCTGCCATCTCCTGAGCTGCTCCTCATCTGTAACTAGCAGGCTGCCATCTACATCCTTGACGAGGTGTTCTTTTCGGGAGTTGGTCTGTATATTCTGGCGTGGCAATGCTGATTACCTCTGCTTCTGCGGCAAGGCGGTCATAATATCTCTGGCACACTGTAGGATCCAGTAATCTGTCTGTATTGTACCTGGGTGTACGCAGGAAGTTTTGCCGATTTCCATGTACTATAACAATTTGAAATCGAAGGTAGGCAAGCATAAGATGGTGATCGCGAGCTAACCCTACATCAGCAGCGCGTCTGTTTCGGACGCCGAGAAGACAATTCTTAAAGCGCTTACTAATCACAAAGTGATCAATTAAGTTCGCTGTACATTGACGATCTGTGGATAACCAACTAATCTTGTGCGAGATCCTATGCTCGAACAGGGTGCCTCCAATGACTAGGTGATTTGCGTTGCAGAAGTCAACAAAACGCACTTCATTGTCGTTCCGTTCCCCGATGCCGTGGTTATCCAGTACGTGCTTCAACGCTGTGTTGTCCCGACCAACCTTAGCATTAAGATCTCCCATCACGATAGTGATGTCTCCATTCGGAAAGCTTCTGAAAACCTTGCTAAGTTGGCTGTAAAATTCGTCCTCGGTGTCCGACGCTTCCTCAGTTGGGGAGGATGGTTATTTTTTTTAATTTACTCCGGAACCTGGCTGTCAATATCCTGTCGTTGATGGGTTTCCAGGTTATAAGACTTTGCAGCGCCTTTGGAGTCAACATCAATCCTACGTCGACAAATCGGGAGCTGCCAACGGGTTTTCCACCTGCCCTGCGCTCAACCATCTCACTTCAATCACACCCAAGATGTCTAGGTTTTACCATAGGAATTCTCTCTCAAGTTGGAGGAATCAGGCGTTGTTAGGGCCTTCTTCGCGGTTGTCGAGAAGAGTTTTAAGATTCCAGAATCCAATCTTTATCCTTGTTCGATAGCTAAAAGTCGTCAACGTTAAATCATTCCTTGTCCGAGGCAGTTGATTTCCTTACATGTGGTAGGTTGCCAAAACGTCACACGATCCCCAGACCAGGAGGGCCGGATCCTTATATAGGCTTAAGATAGCAGGCCAGGTAGTCCGTTACCAGTACCCTACTACGGGGATATGAGCGCTGCCGTTTGCCCTTGAAGAGTTCATCCGACACCATCTCTTTACAGCACCCTGGCAATAATAATAATTTTAATAAATATTCCAGAGTAGCTCACGTAAGGTATCTGCCGTCCATACTGTTGGTGACAATGTCAAAACTGAATAATACACGTTATGTGTCAGATTTCAGCAATTCTATTAGATACAAGTAAGTACCTGCAGCTTGAAGAAACTTCACAAAAAAGGGTCGAACTGTATAATATCGGTGGCCAGCTCACGTTGCCTGTGCGTGATATAACCTTCCATGTCCTCAAAGCGATGGTTCTGAGTGTCCTTTGCTGCATCAGCTGTGTGGCACGTGTGTCAGTCGTTCATATCATTCAATTTGTGCTAAAAGAACTTGGTAATCATCGATCGACGACATTGCCTTCACATCTATATTAATATCCCGCAGAGTAGGTATATTAATACATGTCAAACTGAAAGTGGGTAAAAATCCTTTGCTTCCAGACTTCCATCGGACAAATCAGTTTCATGATAACAAACCTCAAGTGTAAAAGACTGTGGAAAGTCTTAGAACCAATCCTAAAAATGTTCATACAAACTACACATGTCAAATCGTGTATCGGATGGAATGTCCTGTTGTTTAAGATGGGCTTTCGTAGTTTGGTTCAACACTATACATGAAATTGTTCCAACTTTGTGTTAATACTCGGTGGGATAGTGTGTAACGGTAATTACCAAATGTGGGCTAAAAGAAAATGATTATAATCAATATTAGCGCTACCAACATTATTAAAGAAAAAGTACGGACCGATGATGCCTCAGCTCCGGCTTAAACTAAAAAGTGCTTTTCTTCTGATCTATTAGCGGCACTTTTGTTAATTGGTGTCGTCGTGCATCGGTGATGGTCGATCGTCGCCAAATCCGGTAATGTCATTTATTGACCTACTTACCGTTTCATTCAAAAATGGGCCTACAACATGGCCGCTATGTCAACATCTTCATTCTTCAAGTCCCTATTAAGAAAAAAAGTGTTGTTTTCCACTGCTTAATTCAGACATCAATGTAAAAATTGATGTTTTCATGGCCAACAGAACAATTTTTCTTCAAATTGTATTATTTAGTTCATTGTATATTCGTGCAATTTTATATTTTCAAAAAAAATCACTTGTTGTACATAATTTCAGAGAGAGAAAATAAGATTGACGAATTAACCAACTGCTTCCATTGTATATAATGGTTTTCCTCATATTTTGATCATAATTTTCACCATCGAAATAAATTCAAACAATAAAAAACACATTTACAAATTGACACCTTAAAATTGTATTAGAACAGAGACGGGTTAATCTGCCGAAAAATTTATATCTGCAAAATTGATTTTAATTCAAAAAATCAAGTAATTTATCTGCCCCCAGGAGAGCAAAAATTGTCAAATTCGGTATTTTAATAGATCTAAATGAAAACTAAATTGAATTATGTATTTAACCTTTAGATGCGAGTTGTAACAACACAACCCAGCGACAAGCTAGGTGCGTTTTTATAACTACTGCTCAATCAATTACTTGTTTTAAAGTGATGGCGCGCTTTTGGAAAATACAAAATTACATCACACTTCTAATATTTATTGTTTTTTCTCTGTGGCTACAGATATAATCTATTTGGTTGAAACCGCATTATCCTTCGGTTTCCGCTAACTTGTATATTTGTATGTTAATAGTTTAAAACATTTAAGGTCACACATTTTTTAAGGTAACAATAATTCATGACAAGTACACATTTTACACTTTACACATTCACACATTTCACACTTCACAAATAAAAAAATAATAACTTCGAAATTTTGCGAAATTCATAAAGAATCCATGGAATTATTCTCCGTTAGATAAGTAAATTTATACCATTTCAATATTCATGGCAAAAAGTTCATCGAATTCGCGGTCTTTTCGCTCGAATTTTTCATAATCTTCATAAAAAAATCCAAAATGGTGTTCTATAAAAAAAAAAATGGCTGCAAGAACAACTGTCAACTTAAGCAAATTGGTTTGATTAGATCACTTTTCTCTCTGTTTCTTTTTCAATAGCGTTCAAATTTACATTTACAGTCAAAACTAAATTGTGAAGTACTTTATGATGATCTGGCGTTTGAAGTGCGTTGGGCTGTTGCCGGTGAAAGTATCGTTGTGCAACTTGTTGCAAAACTAGGTAAGTGTTAGCTTTTTATACCATAACATTTATTTTGTTTTGTTCAAAAGCTGTAGCTGTAAATTTATGATTGGCTTAATGACAAATTGTGACGTTTGTGTCATTAAAAAAACTTCAAGTACAAACAAACCGCGTTGATTGCCTGCTACTCCGCGGTCCCTTTCATTTCGTTACTAAAAGACATGAAAAGAAATCGCGCCGACCATAAGCCAATATAATTATGTACAACAATCATTCGAAAGGTTATTGCGCTGCCATTGAAGCCCAGAACAACGTGGTGCGCTTGCGCAAAACAACATAAAAGTGAAATGTTGTAGTAAACAGAAAGAAATGAAAACAAAGAAAAAACAATAACAAAAACAACAAAAAAAGCAAAACAAAAGGCAGCGATAAAAACATGAACACAAAATGGATGACATAACAGGTCACATTCCAAGTCACCTATCCAATATCACTTCCATTCGATGGAATAATATTGGTATATGATCGTATCTCATCGGTTTATTGTGGTCGAACAACTTTCGCAGTTTGACCAGCGGCATACGAAGTTCGGCTCAAGCCGCCAACAACGGTGCTGGCTGCTTTGTATTCTGCGATAACAGTTTTGAAATGCAAAGGGAAACCAGTAACAACTTAACTGTTGCGTTTAAAATGGGCAGTGTGTCCAGCAGTGAGCACAAACTGCACACAGCACACCGCGCCGCACGGCACCGGCCCAAGCGAATGCTGCAATCCGGTGGCGGCGGATCGGGATTCACTGTAATTGTGTAGTGTTATTATTGCATAATAATATTGTGGAAAGGAGAATGTGCGAACGGGCTTGTGTTGCGTGTTACCATACTTAACAATGACGACCAAGGAGGAATATTTCCGCTGGCTACTACTACTACCTATGCAATATGCACATCGCAATAACAATCATGATCTTTTCCAAGAATGGTGAAGTTGTGAGGTGTTGCTTTGTTTGTAGGTAGAGGAGAGGTACGAGATATACCTATAAAAAAGGAAATGATATCGGTTATCTACTGAGCTGCGATTAACTAGAAAAAGAATTTCCCAAATTCAATGGGAGGTGTAATTTAAAAAAAAAGTAAAATAAGAAAAATTCAATTTTACAATTTTAAGATTTCTAGCTCTTAGTTCTTCAGTGTTAAGCTGAAATAGGAGTAAAATTCTTGAGATGTGCGAGGTTAGAAACAATTAAAAGGGTTTAGAAGGACATGCCAATCAAAGTACTTTCCCCATTTTTGAGTTTCTTGATCACAACAATGAGCGAGAAAAAATAGAACATGTAAAAAGAATTTCACATTCGTGTAGTCCGGATAAAAAAGAATCTCTTAAGATATTTGACAGCACGTTCGAAATTGAGCACAATCTTGTACCGATAGGCAATGCTAGAAATTGGAATATTAAGGTTGAATTGCTTAGTGGGAGGAGTGCAACTAACATAAAATAACGAAGGATATGAAATATAACGAATGTCATATAGGCACTTCAGAAGAAGAGGATACAAATATCTTGCTATATCGAAGGCAAATAAGTCTAAATAGCTTACTGCATTGGGTTGGATAAGAAGTTTCAGCCAAAAACATAATTTATTGACTTATGAAACAGGTAGTTGAAGACCAACCAGAGCATTGTGGCGTACCAGCATTTCTTGTACATTTCACATTTAAAACTGCTCCATACTCAGTTAAAATTGGCCAGCTACTTAGTTGAAATACGCCAACAACGTACTTAAAATTCGCCAACCTACTCGGTTTAAATTAACCAACTCAATCGGTAAAAATTAATCAACCTAATCAGTTGTAATACGCGAATCCAATTTGTTGAAATAAGACAACCTACTTTATTGAAATCAACTAACCCCCATTAAAATAACCCACTTTAATTTAAGTATATTGGGTTACTTTAATCGAGTAGGTTGGTTAGTTAAATTAACCAACTCAATCGGTAAAAATTAATCAACCTACTCAGTTGTAATACGCAAATCCAATTTGTTGAAATAAGACAACCTACTTTATTGAAATCAACTAACCTCCATTAAAATAACCCACTTTAATTTAAGTATATTGGGTTACTTTAACCGAGTAGGTTGGTTAGTTCCAACTAAGTAGGATGTTAAATTTTTATCAAGCGTGTTGACTAAATTCAACCCAGAAGTTTGGGTAATTTAAACCGAGTATGATGGCTAGCTTCAACTGAGTAGGTGGGTTAATTTTAACCGAGCAGGTTGGCTTAATAAGTAGTAGTAGTCTTGGCGTAATGGTTAGTGCGTTGGACTGTCACGCTGTAGGTCGGGGTTCACTTCCCAGCCTCAACCACCTAAAAACTAAAAAAAAAGATTTTTTCAGGGCTACTGCCTCTTGCGAGGAATTGACAAACCCTCCAAGAGGATCACTTGTCGTGAATAAACGCTTCTCGTCAAGCCGTTCGGATTTGGCATAAAATTATAGGTCCCTTCCATTCCTGTCGACACGCGCACACAGAAATGTATGCGAGTTGTTAGTCACTAGGCCCTGGTTCTTCACGAGCCGTTCCGCCACCCAATTTCTTTTTATTTATGGTTGGCTAAATTGAAATGAGCAGTTTGGCTAAATTTAACCGACTAAGTGGGCTTATTTTAACCGAGTAGGTTGGTTAAATTTTACAGATTAGGTTGAATATTTTAACTGAGTAGGTTGGTTTATTTTAACCGAGGATGCTGGTTATGTTGGCTAGTTTTAACCGAGTAGATTAAACTTTTAACCGATTAGTTTGGCTTATTTAAATTAGCTGGTTGGCTTAATTCAACCGAATTAGTTGGTTTAATTTAACCGAGCTAATTTCAAAAAAGTAGTTTGGCTTATTTTAATAGAGAAGATACACTTAATTTGATAGTGTTTTTGGTTAAATTCAACCAAGTGATTGAGTTCATTTCAACAGAGTAACATGCTTAAAATCAAGTAAGTAACTTGATTTATTTGATAACTAGGTTTTTAATTACGTAAATTGGTTGAATAGAGCCAAGTAAATTGAAAGTTCTCAGAGGGTAATATGGAAAATTAGACAAGTTGTTTTTTTTTGTTTTGGTTTTTGGTGTCGCAATACATGCACTTTGAATGTTCTATTGAGTTTTTAAATTGGCGCCACCTGGATGCATTTATCCACCACTCATTTATCCAAGCTTACATTTCGACACAAGATTTCGATTTCATCGTTGATCGCATAGCTACGGAAAATATATGTATATAAAATAAACAAATTCTAACATTTGCATAGCAGTGATAATTCCTCTACGCGTCAATTTCTACACCCGAAGCCACTCGTCATAAACCGAATAATGATGTTCTTGTATGAATTGCAAATTTGTCTTCATTATTGTATTATTGACCTCGTACCACGAACTGGTCAATAAATCCTAAAGTGGCAGTTAACATTTCTATCCTTCTTAATATTAACAACTTCTTTTTTTTTTAAATTTATTTTATAAGGCGATGGGGAATATATGGCCTTCGGAATTTCATCAAACAATGACCGTCCAGTGATGATTGGATCCGATGTTGTAGTCGCTTGGGTGGACAAAGAAACTGGCAAGGGATATGCTCAGGACTATTATCTTGATGACAAGTCGCAGTGCTCTGGAAAACGTGGTAGTTGTCCGGATGTGAACATCGAGGTAAATTAACTTTAAAAGTCTGCAAGTCCTGTTCAAACTTTAAATAAAACCAACAAAAAATCTTTGTTCTGTTTTTCAGGAAAACACGAATTCTATTCGACTTCTTAATGCGGCCATGGTAAATGGATATTCAATAGTCACGTATCAACGCTCTCTTGGTGCTGCCGACCGTTACGACCTGCCCATAGTCATGAATACATCCCAAGCTATTGTTTGGGCCATCGGTCCACTTAATCAACGCAACGAAGTCTCCTATCATTCCAAATACACCAAAAACGTACATTTAGTGAATTTCGGTCGACAGCCAACATGGAATTGTCCAATGCCCGAGGGTGAGAAATCTGAACAAGATGTCGACGAGGAGGATGCAGAACAGGAGCAACATGAAGAAGAAGAAGTAGAAGAGTTCTATGACAGCCGAACTCAAAAGCCAACCCCACAGGCACTATTGCGACCAACAAGGCGACAGGAAGTCTCAGCATCCCGCAAACCAGTGCCCACACCAAAGCCAGCAAATACCAATGGGGCATGGGACATCCCACCGATTCAATGCTATGAACCAGAGGACGGAGTTTTCTACGCACAGATGGGTCCAACTGGAGGCAAACATGGATATCCGGCAATTACCGGTCGGTTTGAGGTTTTTTGATTGCATTAAAAGTGCTTGGACTTTGAGTAGTTGCTTGCATTTGAGTTCTTGCTGATATCTGCATTGTGCGTGTGCGATTTTTGCTTATTTTTTTTTTGTTTTGTTTTGGTTTTTGGTTACAGGGCACGTTGGCTGGGGTATCTCATGGTATATAAACGGATTATTAATACCCGAGATTCATTTGGTTCGAGGCAAGGCCTATACATTTGTTGTTGAAGGAGGAAATAATCCTGATATCCCAGCAAAATATCATCCTTTCTATATTACGGATGATCCAATTGGAGGTTTCGAATACAAGACGGACGAAGAAAAAGCTGTGAGTATGAGAATGTGGAATGGGTTAAAACGGGTATGGTTTTGATGAAATTTTAAACATATGGAACGGAATCGATTCGTAATTTCTCTGCGACTTTACTCCCTGAAATCCGTTTTTGCTGTTAGAGTTAGCTCAAGGAACCTTCAAATTGATCCAAGAAGCTGGCCATACATGAACGAGATGAATGGCTCCGAATTAATTTGGCGACTAGCTGAAAATCCAAATGAATAGACGCCGCACCCTTTTGACATTCAGCTAGAAAAATTTCGTTTGTCCAGCCTTAGACTCATTATAAAATCCACTTACTTCTGCTTATCATTAACGCTTCTGTTTGTTTTAATTTCAGGCTGTCAAAGTGTTCGCTGGCGTCCACAAGTCACGGTCCGGCAAGGTCACACCAACCGGCGTTGGACGTCTATGCAACTGGACCCCAGATGCCGATGGCCCGCCAGCTGATGACTTCCAATCGTTTGGTGCGTATCAACGGACCCTGACGCTAGAATGTGACGACGGTGAGCCTGGTGTGATCACCTGGACGCCAGACCGTAATACACCTGATACCGTTTACTATCACTGTTACACGCATCGCCATCTTGGATGGAAGATACATGTGCACGATAGTTGCGACGAGGGTGCTGCTGCTTCAGAGATTGATGAAACCATTGCCCAGCCGGAGGAGGATTATGCCGCTGAATCATCGATTCGACACGAAACTAAGGTCAGCCCAAACGATAATTTTTTATTGAAGCATCAAACAGATTTGATTAAGAATCACAATATGAACGGAACACCGCCAAAATTGAGTTTTGAATTATCGAAGTCCTCGGAAATAACTAAACTGATTTCAGATGGAATCCGCGCTGCTGAGGCTCTCGAGGAGAGCTTAAAGAATCGAAAGGTCCCAACACCACTATCATCATCAACAACTTCAGGGCAGATATTTCCACCTAAATTTCCACAACTCTCAACATCAACCCCGGAAATCTTAAGTGGAGAAACCATGAAAAACCTCAGCATACCAGCCAACATTCATGCATCTATACCACAGGACCCATTAACATCACAAAGTTCAGGACCTATGACTTTCCTGCGACCACCCCACTCTAACATGCCCTATAGACCAATCAAACGCCATCCTTATCCGATGAAAAAGGACCGTCTTCCCATCAAGCGTCCACATCCACCCACATCCCTCTTGGCATCTATGTTGCTAGGTAAAAGGCCAGTTGCTATTCCACAGCCTTCGATGATTATAAATCATTACCGCAAGCCCAATCCCTCACTGATGAAACCCTTCCTCAAGGAAAAACCATTTCCTGTTAAATCAATGCCCTCAGTTTTGCTCCTAGGTCAGCCGACCGAATTGGATTACAAACGTCAAACTGAGCCATTGCTGAAGGGCACCAAGCCCAAGCCGAATGGAATCATTCCGGTGCCATATATTGATGTAGCTCCTCAAGAGACAATCCAGAACTTTGTATTTGCTTTTAATGGCAATGGACTATCGCCTAACGAAAAGAAGCCGTTGCTGCCCGAAAAACTTCCCACCATGGTATATAAGACCCCTTATGAGGTGCGGGAGTCTCAGGAGGATATCGATCTAACTGCCTTGAAACCAGCTGTTAACCAAGGTTTCAAGCCCGATACTGTTGTCGTCGAGGGTGGTTTCAAGCCCATTAATCGGAAGAAGACCGACGAAGAAGCAATTGGCGACAAAGTGGACAAAATTTCACGACGCAAAGATGATCCCGGTTCTGAGATTGATGAAGTCATGGAAACTGATACACTCTTTCTCAGCCAAGCACAAAATACACAAAATCAAAACTTTGAACCCATGTTCATACCCTCGCCACCAGATAGCACTAATGACACAATCATCTACAATGACAGCACAGCTGCCAAACTGACAGCTAATCTGAGCGATATGGAAATCGAAGATGGCGATGATAAAATTGCTGTCGCTGCTGAGCGTGTTGATACTTACTATCTGCCACCGGATAAGAAACCGACAACAAGCCAACGGCCATTGCCGACAGGTGCTGTTGTCACTTATGATGGCAAAGCAGTTCTTGATACATCATTGGTAAATCCACCGAAGCTTGAGACTCGTGACACATTGAAAAGTACTCAGGGACTATCGAAGAGTGAATCTTTAGTTCGAAATACTCCGCAGTTTGGGCCTTTCCGAGGAGAAATGCCTCCACCTATTCCGGACTTTCTTACGGAAAATGGTAATTCTTTCTCCAAACCAATTACCGAGTACACAAACCCTCTGACACTTGAGGGAATTACAACACCACGGGTGACATCATCATCATCGGCAATTTCAACAAAACTTACTTTGCTCAAATCTCCATCAACATCAACATCGTGATGAGACTGGATTGTATCACAAATACTTAGAAAATTTTTTTTACACATAAAATGGATGTTTGTGCTGCTTTAGAGTTTATTTCTACTTATTGAAGTTTTTTTCTTTCGAATTCAGTTGAAAATGAAAATAATAAATGAACTTTGAGACTTGGAAAAAGCTTGGATTTGACATGGACATCCGTAATATTTTAGTATTCATTATTAGGTACGCAAATACGAAACCTGCTTACGTATGTTTTCTGTGGTATATTTAATGTTTTGTTTTTGGTACTTAATCTTTTTATCATTTTTTCATTAGGTACCTAATAGCTACATTTTCTTGGAGGTGACAAAGTACTCATTAGTAGATTGGATGAAATCCAAAATTTTGTACAACGCTCTTCCTACAATTGTTCACTTCATTGAACTTATGTACTCATGAGTACTTTTCCATTTCTAAGGGAATGTAGATAATGTAAATTTTTAATAAGATGCTAGTTTATATTTTAAATAAAAATTAAGTATTTTTTTACAACTACAAAAAAAGAAGGCTATACAAATCTTTTCGATAATTCTTAGCATAAGTTGATATTTTATAAAAAAAAAAGAGATTTATAAATTTAATAAAATAGTGTATTTATGTTTTTATTTTTACTTTTTTTTCAAATAAAAATTTAATTGAAATGAAGTCAAGCTTGTGTGTTTTTTTTGTGCCAAAATATGGAAAATATTTGGATATTTAAATTTAAAATGAGGCTGGATGTAACCCACACTGTTAAATTCGCCTTGTTATTCTGTTACAAGCAAATTCCAATTAAATATATGCGGAAAACTTATTAGGTGCTATGCAAAAATGAAATCAAGTGAAAAGGAACATTGAGACACTTGATCTCTAGAATTTGGGGAAAAAAATAAAATTTGAACAATTATTAGAATTTCTTTTAAATTTTGTTACCTTTAATTTTTTTTTTTGCAATTTAAAAATTATTTGTAATTTCTTTCAGTTTTTGTTGATATAAGAAAAACTGTGAATTGATTTTTTATTCAAAATCCTATCAACAATTATTGAGATTATGTCATGTAATTAACTAGTCCAATGTTTATTTTATTGCTTGTTCTTAAAACATTCGTGCCGAAATACATTTTTATTCAATTGTCAGTAGATTTTTTATTTAAAAAACCGTCAATTTTTTTTTTTTTTATTTGTTATCAATTTTATTCATTGCGTCAATATCTGCATTATTTGTTTTCGAGATATTTGAGACAAATGATATTTACCATTGTTGTCTAATTGATTTTTTTAAAAACCTTTTCTGCACGTTATGACATTATAACCTGCAAAATTAAATCTATCCGAAATCGATATATTTGATCGTTTTCGAGATATGGCAATTCTTTTTTCAAAAGATTGTGTTATTGGTACTTGTTTATGGGTGATTCTACAAATAATGGAATTTTCTACGGCCACGCTGATATTTTGAAAACGGTTCACGTTCAACTAATCAATGTGATTTTTTTTACAGCAGTCAATCTGGTCGCTACCCACATTGGCAAAAAAAATTATCAAGATCTGATACATTTTTATTACCCAAAAATTTCTTCAAAGTGCCTAATTCTCCGTCCCCTGACGTGTCCCCCGCTTGTTTTACAAGCGAAAAATAATGACTGTTCTGCTACTGGTTGGTTTCACACCAAAATTAACACCAAGTTAATAACCTTGAGTAATAGATCTTTATTATGAAGTAAACAAATTTTTCACATAAATTTATTTTACTAACAAAACAAATCATAAAACTTTCTTATCAGTCCCCTGGCAGATTGAAACAGTCAAACATTTCGATAACTAATGTACCAATCGAAGTTCTAGATATGGTATATTGAAGTTTCAAATCTCGTTAACAGATACTATTAAAAGTTCATTGCGGCTGTTATGTATGTCAGTTGTGAAGAAGGCATTTGTGATAGAAAACGTGGAATGTCCACTCAGTTTCTCAGTCCCCTGGCAAGGATTTACGCACAAGTTTTGTAAGCATGCATATTTTTTAACGCTATTTTATAGGCCTAGTGAAACCACAGAAGGGGAGAGGGGGGCAGTTTAGGACGGGGCAGCTTAGGACAACTTCCAAAAAAGTACTAAAATCAAAACTTTTTACTACTTTAATAAAATTTTACAAAGGCAATTCCACTTCAAAGAATCATCTGATGGATATTGAAACGATGCCAACTTAAAAATGAAAAATTAAAATAAAAGTGTGTTTCCAGACGACGACGGTACTCCTTAAGAGATTTATGTTGGACTTTTATTGTTGTTTTTTGTATTATAAGCTAAGAACAGCAATTCAAATGCGAACAAATTAACAACAAATTTTATAAAAATGTATGTGGGACTCTGTACAAATAGATCCCAGATGCTTATTTATATTTAAAAAAAAATCAAAGCGAAATAGGCAATAGGTTGCCTCACTAATATTCATGGAAAAATAACACATATTTTATTTTGGGAGCAAATTCACAACAACAAAACTTCACATTATCGATTTTTATATAAATAAAAAAACAATTCCGGACAATTTTTTAATTATCAAATTTCATTTGAAACCCATAATTAAAATCAAATATTTAGTTAAATTGTTAATCGTAAGTCCAAAAAAGGTCACAAAATACTCAAAATAGATTTGACTTTTCACACAAAATTGACGTTTTGGCAGCTATTTCTCTCATGAGAGTTATGCATAGCTAAGTATGTAGATCATTAATATTTTCTAGCAACAGAGAATAAATTAAGTTGAACATACAAACTATTTTGAACTTAGCTATGATGTAGATTTATGTTTCGTATCAACAAGCGGGCCTTAATATCATAATCAAAGATCCGGAATTTATCAAAGGCAATTGGCCAATTTTTACATGGGTGCTTCTGTCCTTTATTTTGGCTGCAATACTTTTTGACTTTTATCATATACAAAAATCTCAATAGGTATTGAGTTCTATTTTTTTTCTCTTTGAGCATTATTTCTGAATCTCGTGCAGGAAAAGTGCTGGCTCAATTTCAATTAAATTATTCAAATATCAAGGTTAACGATTTAATTGAATATCACTTTTATTTGACAACTAAAAACGTGCAAATAAAATATTATACATAAAAGTACTCAAGTACGCCACAGTGTACATTTGTATAAAATTTGTCATGGCAACAACCACTTGAAAGAATCCAAAAAAAATAAATTTTTTAAATAATGAGGATATCAAAATTTAACATCTATAGATACATATCACTCATTAAAAAGAACAACGTCATAACTCAAAAACGTCAAACTTCAGAAATCCAATTTAAAGTTTGCATGGCTGTATTTCATAATCATCTTCATTTGTATCTACTTTTTTCTTTTTTCTTGGTAGAGCTATTAGTTAAAGTTTTATTGCAAAATATGACACTTTTAAAATATTTATTGGACTGATTTCACTTCAAAGGTCCCTGCGTAAATGAAAAAAAATACAGTATTTCTACAAAAAAATATTTAAAAGTGACAGTGTATATAACGACAAATGATGCTTTATAGCCTTTAAATTTTCAGTTTTAGAAATGACGTTTTGCCAAAAAATTGTTTATAGAAAATGAGTTTGAACTGCATCATTAGGTCAAAATTTATGTTTTTTGAGTTATGACGTTGTTCTTTTTAATGAGCGAATATGTAACTCATTAAACTACCTTGTAACAAAAACAAACATTTTTATTCGTAATGTTTAATTTTAAACATATCAACATATTTTTGGAATATACATAATTCCCAAAATTAACTCGAAAGATATGATTCGAAGCTATGACTTCCAGGCACTTAATGATAAAATGTTTTATTCTTTATTTCCTTGATAAGAGTAGGCCTATTTCTCGATATTAAAAATGTACATTAGATAATAAACAATTATCTATTCAACTTGTTTCATACAAAAAAATAAACGTTAAAATAAAATTAAATATAAAACATAGTGAATTAGTGGATATTATAGGAAAACTCAAATCAATTTTTTTTTCAAAATAAATAAGAGTACCTAAATCCCGTTGTGAGAATTTTAGACGAATGAAAAATAAGCATTTGGATTTGTTAATGTATATAAACAATGTTTGCAAAGTCTGAAAAATAACACATTGTTTAAAAAATTAAACATATCCATTCCACGTACCTACAGGGAAAACAAAGTACCTTTACTTTGTAGATGTACAATGGACTGCAGCTAAGAACTAAATTACAATCATCTTCTTCGAAATGAGTCCAGTTGTCTAGTCTACAATATTATAAACTTGATTAAAGATTAATGGATTAAAATAAAATTGTTAAAATGAAATTGGAACTACCATATACAAAAAAGTTATAATTTGAATCTATTTTTCATCCTCTATCTATTTTTTTGTTTCGTTTAAATCATTTTCAACATGATGGGATTCAAGTAAAAATGAAAGCTTTTTCTTTGTTAAAAATTAATTTTACTAAGCTTTACAACGAAACTTTTTGTCTCACTGGTTATTGCATTTGCTTAAAAGAATGGTTTAAATCTTTGATATTTGTTATGAAGTTTGCAAGGGCCAATATGGGTTTTACAATAATTTTTTTAAATAAACAAAATGAAGTTAGTGATTCGTTATAAATTTAAATACGAGTATACGAAGCTTTCTGAATTGATATTGATATTCAACAAACATTTTATTTATTAAAAACAAAAATAGCTAATAATAATAATGTTCTGAAAATGATTTAATAGAAATAATAAATTTCTCAACCTAGCATCTTAGTTTATGAAAAAAATGTACCCGACCTCTTAAGTCAATTGTCAAAGTTCCTGCATTTGATAAGTTGAAACACTTTAAACGCAAGGTACTACCAAAAAGAATGTTTAACGTAAATTCTAGTTTATAACAACAATTTATATAAAATATCGCATGAAATTTCTCTCGTAGCTAGCTAATATCTTTAACGTACCTATAAATTGACAAGGTATGTTATTGGTTCAATAACATTATGATGTCTTAAAAAATAAAGTATACAAAAAATGTTTAAATATAAATCTAATATGTAAAAATCTCGAGTCACGGTGTTTGTGGTTGAACTCCTCCAAAACGACTTGACAGATTTTTATGAAATTTTGTGTGTATATTTGGTAGGTATGAGAATAGGTTTGAAAGTATATTTCATGTCAAAAAAAAGTATTTAAGCGACCTTAAGTCCAATGCGTTTTGGTCCTGATAACAATTACAGTGGACCTTATCAATTAGAGATTAGAGTAGTAGCCCGTAGCGTAATGGTTAGTGCGTTCGACTGTCACGCTGGAGGTCTGCGATCGCTTCCCAGCCTCGTCCACCTAAAAACTAAAAAGTTTTTTTTCAGGGCTACTGCCTCTTGCGAGGAATTGACAAATCCTCCAAGAGTATCACTTGTCACGAATAAGTGCTTCTCGTCTAGCCGTTCGGATTCGGCATTAAATTGTAGGTCCCTTCCATTCCTGTCGAAAGGCGCACACAGGAATGGTTGCGAGTTGTTAGTCACTAGGCCCTGGTTCTTCATGAGCCGTTGTGCCACCCGATTTATTTTTTTTTTTTTTTATCAATTAGAGCTGTAATTGTTACCTTTCTAAGACGCAACATTTTAGTCGATGGCTACCGATCGACGTTTATAAAATTTACAGCATAAACACACTGCAAATTATATTTTTCTAGAGGAACATGGTTACATTCAGACACCTAGATATAGATAAAGATATAGATATAGATATAGATATTATGCCCGTGGTCTGGCGAAGGTAATAAAGACAGAAAAAACCCAAACAATAGAAGCTATATTGTTTTTGTTTTTATTTAAGTGGACTGTATTGAATGAAATTCAATAAAAAGTATTTAAGCGACCTTAGTCCTTTAGTCGGCAGCCATCGACTAATTGTTTCGTCTTAGAAAGGTAACAATTAGAGCTCTAACTGATGAGGTCCACTGTTATTGTTATCAGGACCGAAACGCATTGGACTTGGGTTGGGGTCAGAATCCCGAAATCCCGAAAACCCAAAATTCCGAAAATCCAAAATCCCGAAAACCCAAAATCCCGAAAATCCAGAATCCCGAAAACCCAGAATTCCGAAAATCCAGAATCCCGAAAACCCAGAATCCCGAAAACCCAAAATCCAGAATCCCGAAAACCCAGAATCCCGAAAACCCAAAATCCCTAAAACCCAGAATCCCGAAAACCCAAAATCCCGAAAACCCAGATACCCGAAAAATTATATAAAATTTAAAATTTGCGCAAATTTAAGAAGTTAAGGTGTAACCAACAATCAGTTCCGTTAATATTTCTTTAAACATTATCTAAAGTTGTTATTGTGCTTTCATTAGTGGTGTGTTGCACTTGCATTAAGGTGAACACAAATTATTGAATTAAAATCAATAATGTTGTGAGTTTTAATATTTTTTATTTTATAATTTTATATTTAAATTGTTATTTAAACGGTGTTTTATTTTATGTTTCATAACTATAATGAATGTGACCATGGTAAAAACGAATAAAGGACGGGAGAAAATCTGTATTGATGGCTTTAGTTACCATCTTAATAAAAAATACAAAGAAGTGTGTTATTGGGAATGCGAGGAGCGGAAAGAAAGGTTGTGTAAATCACGTTTGAGTACAATTCAAAATAATGAAGGAGCTCATGTGGTAAAAAAAAGCCCCCTCTGATCATTGTTATTAGCCCTTTTCATTTACAAAATCTGTGAATGCAGGAAATGAGTTGCTTAAAGACAAAGCCAAAACAACTTTTTTGCCGCCATCGAAAATTGTACTCGAAACTGAGACATGCAGTCAAAACAAACGTATCTACTTGCCAAGCTTGGCAGCTCAGAAAAAAAAAAATAAGAAGAGTTCGTAAGCAGTTTACCTAAGTTGAACCAGCATCTATCCATGACATACACATTGCGGATGAACTTCGCTGTATCGATGAAGAAATGTTTGTTTTGGCCTTAAAAAGTTTTCATAATGAAAAAATTATTATTTTGGGAACCTTGGGCAACATAAGGCAGCTTTCAAGTTGCACATTGTGGCTCATGGACGGAACATTTGAGGTAGTACCGACAATTTTCCGCCAACTATTTTCTATCCATGGACTTGTTGATGGCCACATAGTTCCGTTGTTGTACTGCCTCATGTCCTCTAAGAACTTCAAGGCGTATTCGGATTTTTTTTCAGAAATTTTAAATATTGCTGAAAAAAACAACATTCTTCTTTGTCCTCAATTCATACTCTCCGATTTTGAAAAGGCAAGTGTGAAAGCAGCCATTGATGCATTTCCTGAAGCTGAAAGTAAGGGTTGTTTATTCCATCTTGGCCAAATTATCTGGCGGAAAATACAATCATCGGGCCTTACAAGATCTTACGGAAATAATGAAGGTAACATTTTTATCTAAGAAATTGTGTTATGTCGTACATTTCAGATTTTAGTTTACAAATGAGAATGTTAGAGCCTAGCCTTCGTTCCACCTGAAGAAATTCCATCTTATTTTGAAGGCTTACGGTCGGACTAACTTGAAATATCTGCACCAATTATAAAGTAGTTTGCAGAAAATTATGTAAATGGTAATGAAAACACACTTCTTAAACTTTTTTAAACCCATTAACCATAATTTTTGTTTGCAGGAAAAGAAAGTAAAAACGGAACCGTAAGGGACTGCAAGTTCCATCTAATCCACCATATCCACCGAGTTTTTGATCAGTTTCCACCCTTTTGGAAGAGAGTTTGCCTCGTACACAAAATAGTGTAGAAGCGTGGCACCGTCGACTTAAGGTTCTTGCAGGGCGCTCTCACATTGGTGTTTATTCACTCATTGCTCTTTTAGGAGAAGAGCAAATCCGGGTGAAAACATGCATCGATAAAATTATCTCCGGTGAAATGCCAAATGTGAAAAAACGCTACAAGCTAAAAGAGAAACAAATTAAAAAAATTTACTTTGAACGCAATGAACGTTCGCAAATAAATTTTTTAAAGGGCATATCATACAACATAAATTTGTGTTAAATATGTTAATTGTATATAACCACTTGACTGTTATTGTTATTTTACTTGGTTTTTGTTTAAGTTTTGTTATTGTTTAATTCTATTTGTTATTATGATTATTATTATTGTTAAATTCTGTTTGTTATATGCCTTTTTTCATTTTGTTCAAAAAAAGTTTCACTGAGCAGACAATTTTGAAGAGTTTTTTATTTTTTCTATTTTATTTTCGGTATTTTGGCCTTTCTGGATTTTGGGTTTTCGGGATTTTGGGTTTTCGGTATTCTGGGTTTTCGGGATTCTGGATTTTCGGGATTCTGGGTTTTCGGGATTCTGGATTTTCGGGATTTCGGGATTCAGAATTTCGGGATTGTGTCCGTCACCCATTGGACTAAAGGTCGCTTAAATACTTTTTATTGAATTTCATTCAATACAGTCCACTTAAATAAAATCAAAAACAGTATAACTTCTATTGTTTAGGTTTTTTCTTTCTTTATTATATTTAATATCACTCGGTGATTAGGGTGTCCAATTGTCCATATATAAAATGTTTGTTTGTATTTTTTTGACGATTTTTTATTAGAAGAGGTGACCTATGACAGAAGAGGAATGGAGCGTACGTTTTTATTGATAAATTATCGTTCTGTTTTATGGATCACATTCGAATAATTTTATCGATAGTTAAAATATTTAAGAACAACGTTCTGCCGGGTCGGTTTATTTCTGTTCGCTAAAGACGGGCTGATTAAAAATATCGTACACTCAATTGCTCTTGGAAATTTTGTATCTACTCTACGATAAAAAATATATGTATTACTTATATCACTTTACATTTGAATTTTAAGATATCAAACAATTATATCGCACTTAGTACCAACTGAACTTCATACAATATAATACGAATTCGTGTGAAGTGTAGTTCCGCTGCAGTGCCAGTTCCGTCGTATGCGGTCTAACTTACTTACTTTACTTTTGATGGCGCTCACAGCCCAGGATGGGCTTCGGCCTCAACTTACAAGCCCCTCCAGCCAGCTCTGTCCCTAGCTAGCCGCTTCCAGTTGCGCACACCGAGTGCTTTGATGTCGTCATTCACTTGATTGCGCCACCTGTTACGGGTTCTTCCTCTGCTACGTACCCCATCGGGGTTGGATTCGAAGACTCGTCGGGCAGGTGCGTTGCTGTCCATACGCTCCACGTGCCCCAGCCATCTCAGCCGCTGTATTTTCAGCTTTTTGACCAGGTCAACGTCGCTGTATAGCCCGTATAGCTCGTCGTTGAATCTTCTCCTCCATACTCCTTCGATACACACCGGACCGAAAATCACACGAAGAATCTTCCTTTCAAAGCACCCTAGCAGATTTTTATCCGAATCTTTCAGTGTCCATGCTTCTGACCCATAAAGCAGGACCGGGATGATTAGGGTTTTGTATAAAGTCTCCTTGGTTCTCTGAGAGAGGGCCTTACTACTTAAATGCCTTCTTAGACCGAAGAAACAGCGGTTGGCAAGAGTAATTCTTCGCTTGATCTCTGCACTGATGTCATTCTGCGATGTAATAGTGGAGCCCAGGTAGACAAAGTCCTTGACAACTTCGAAGTTATATCTGTCCATCGTGATATTTTGCCCGAGTCGACGATGTTGAGATTCCTCTCTCGATGACAGCATATACTTCGTCTTGTCCTCATTAACCGCCAATCCCATTCTAGCCGCCTCCGATTCAATGCTCGCAAATGCCCCTGCCACAGCTCGCTTCGTTCTGTCGACAATGTCTATGTCATCCGCATATGCAAGCAATTGAACGGACTTTTGATAGATTGTAACGCTGGTGTTGACATATGCGTTGCGTACAATGGCTTCAAGAACGATGTTGAATAGGTTGCATGATAACGCGTCGCCTTGCCTCAATCCTTTCTCAACATCAAAGGAATCGGTGGTGTTCTTACCAATTTTGACGGAGCAGCGAGATTTCTCCATCGTCATCCTGCACAAGCGGACGAGTTTGGCAGGGATGCCGAGACTCGACATGGCTCTGTACAATTCGTCCCTTTTCACGCTATCATACGCGACTTTAAAATCGATAAAAAGGTGGTGTGTATCGATCTGGAATTCCCGGGATTTTTCTAAAATCTGTCGGAGTGTGAACATTTGATCGACGGTTGACTTGCCTGGCCTAAAACCGCACTGATAAGGGCCGATCAGATCGTTGACAAAAGGTTTTAAGCGGACACACAGGATGACCGACAAGATTTTATAAGCGACGTTTAGGAGACTAATTCCTCTGTAGTTGGTACATTTCAGAACATCTCCCTTTTTATGGATGGGGCACACTATACCGAGATTCCATTCATCGGGCATACTTTCCTCCGACCAAATTTTGCAGATGAGCTGGAGTATGCTCCTAGCCAATTCATCTCCCGCTGATTTAAATAGTTCGGCTTGTAAGCCAACCGCACCAGCAGCCTTGTACGACTTAAGTTTGGATATCGCCAGCCGCACCGGTTAGGTCGGGTGGACGGAACTCTTGGCCATCATCGTCCAAGTTGAATGGAGCATTCTGCCTATTAGCGGAATCTTGGCTCTCTTCGCCATTAAGCAGTCTAGAGAAGTGTTCTTTCCAGATCCTCAGCACTGACTGTGTGTCTACTACCATATTCCCACTCTCATCTCGGCAGGCTTCCGTTCTAGCCTTGAATCCTTGGGTGGATCGCTTCACCCTCTGATAAAATTTTCGAACATCTCCCCTACCGCTACAACCCTCAATAGACTCTACCGCCCGCTTCTCGTGCTCTCTCTTTTGCCTCCTGAGAAGTCGGCGTTCCTCTTTTCGTTTCAGCCCGTAGAGCTCCCGGGCCACTCTCTCAGCAGCTCTTGTTCGAGTCTGCAGCATTGCCTGGTAGGCTTCGTCCTTAGCTGCATGCGCTAGCCGGCACTCTTCATCGAACCAGGGGTTTCGTTGTATTCGCCTAGTGAAACCCAGCACATCAGAGGCGGCACTTCTGATGGCTTGTTGACAGTGTTCCCACTGGTCCTCTGCACTTGATGCTGGTGGCGGACCTCCTGAGAGATTAAGAGTTACGTGGTCTGCAAAAGTTCTGGCAGTCTCTTGCGATTTAAGCTTCTCGACGAGCCGCTGACCCTGTTCCTTCAAGCACCCGCCGTAGTAGATGTCACACGTTTTCAGTCTCCGTACGCCCTCTCCATCCCATCGCACTTCCTGGATGGCTGTTACGTCAGCCTTTAGCCTGTCCAGGTTCTCCACTAATTGTTCGGCTGCACGTGTTCTGTATAAGGACAGGACGTTCAACGTGCAGATCCGAAATTCATTGTCCTTGTTTCGTTTGCTGGGGTCGTCAACTTTAAAATCATCCATATCCGAGGCTTGTTGTTGTTTCGGAACAACTTTTTTTTACGTGGTAGGGAAGTTACCCCGACGCACAACCCCCGACCCGGAGGACCAGACCCTTCGTATAACTCCAAGGGTAGGGAGCCGGATAAACCGCTCCTTATAGGCCTGAGCTACGAATATGTCGTAGTAGCCCATATAAGGTGTTCACTAAGTAGTTCAACCTAACTGGAACTGTAGACGCCACCGTTGATTCCATCTAGAGAATTCGTCCGCTGCCGCCTCGATGAAAGGAGAAGTGCCTTAGTGGGAACACTCCTCCCCCCCCCCTCTCTCGTTGGCTGTCCCCAAACGGCTTTATGCGGTCTAACCTTTAACGTAAAATAAACGTTAAATTTAGTTAGACCTTTTAAAGGTTGGGCGATTTCAAAGAATGGCGGATTTGAGCCAAATTTAAAAATACCCTTTTAAGCTTTAAAGCCAATCAGCAAAGATGGCTATGATTTATTTCAGTATAGTACCTACTCCAAAAAAATATCAGGCGTATTCATTTCTTTTTCATAAAGTACATACTTCAAAGAGTCTGATTTCCTGCTTAAAATGTTGTCAATCTTCTATTTCCTCTGCTGATAAATGTTTCAAAAGCAAGTTATCAAAAAAGGTAAATGTATTTAAATAATATGCATTTAGAGCTAATTCATTCAGTGCCATGTGCTGTCGATATTCAACTTTCTTCTGCATTTTGACTCTTAATTTGTCAGGTACATATTTCCAATGGCAGCCATTTTTGAGGAGAGTCTGCTAAATACGTAGTAGGACTTGAAAAAAAAATTTATCAATTTACATACTTTGAAGCTTTCAATAAAGTCATCATCAAAGATTAATTTAGATACATTTCATATACATAAATTCTTAGGAGCAGTTTTTTCAGTGTGGGTTTAAGGTTAAATCCGCGCTAACTCACCAAATTTGGTGAGTTAACTTTGGATTAACTCAAAAAATGTTTATGATATTTTATCTTACGTGTTTTTAAGGCATTCTGCATTCATCATCAAACTGTTTTACAGCAAATTGCCCATCACACACGTTCAGTTTCAAGTTTACTATAGTGCTGCAACATTTGTCTTCTCAATAAAAAACAAGAGCCACAAACGTTTACACACTTTCGTTCAAAAAAGGTTCATTCGTTCTAATTCGCCGATTAACCATTGTTCTTTTTTATTGATCACATTCGATCAACTTTATTGATCGTTAAAAAATTCAAACACTTACAAAACTATCGTTATTTCTTAATTAACAACCAAAGTATTCTTTAGAAATAATTAATGTTGCAGAACGACGACGTTTGACGGGTCAGATAGTCATTATATAAATTTGTTATTTTAATAGCTAAAAAAAAAATTTAAGTAGAGCTAGAGCGAAAAGTAAAGTATGCCATTGATTTGAATTCATGAATATTTCAAAAATTGTCTGCGGTTTTGTTAGAAATTAATTTCTTATGTATAAAATTTCTTGACAATTTAATTTAGAAAGCCAGTTAGTTAAAATAAAATTGTAAACAAAATTTTAACAAGATTTACTAACCCGTTTTCAAGACATTGAATTTTCAATAAAAATTTTTTACAAATTTTTAAAAATCCAAACAATATTTTTTTTTTTGAAAATTTGTACATTCAAAATTGTATAGGCCTCCTGAATAAATTATTTGGTTAAGTCGGTGAAGTCGTAAATGAGAAATTGGTAAAGCAAACAACGCGTTCTATGACAGGTATATGCACGAGTGGATCGTAGCTTACAACTAGAATGTAGCTAGCCGTTTACGGTGCAGATAATGTTAAAATAGAAATTTTGAAAATTTTTGATTTTAAAAAAAAAGTTAAAAAAAACTAAAAATTATGTTTTCTTTGATTTTATTTTTTTGTTAAAAAAAATTATTTATACAAATTTTAAATACCTACAATAATTATATTCTAACTAAGAAGCACAGAATTGCTGGAATAATAATGAATTCAGCCAAGTAAATGACGAGATATTAGGGAACATACAGTGTACTTCACTTGATTAGACGCACTCACTTTTTTATAACATAAATTTCATTTTTTTCAAGTGTGTGTAACAATTATCAAACAATTGCATTTATTAAAAAGGTTATTAAGATCTCAACAAAAAAACATAAATTAATAGCAGGTGATTGGACGTTAGCGGGTATTTTGTCTCTTTCTTGCCTATATGCTGTAAGTAAAAGTGCTGTTTTTTTTGTTCGTATTATTAGACGCACATGTTAAATTAGTTAGAAGATTTGAGTTAGTTGAAAATTTTAGGCTAAAAGGAGTATTTGCCATTGATTTTAATCCAAAGTGGAAAAAGAAAGTTTTAAACGCGATAGAATAGGGAAAATTTGACTCGTTGCAATCCGAAGGGTTTTCCATGAGAAGTATTGGCAACAAAAATAGGCTGAAGTGACCATGTCGTAAGAAATTATATTAAAAACAGTGTTTCCTACGCTAAAAATTACAAGGGAGGGACAAAACCGCTTTAACACCTCAGGATAAAAGAAAAATTCAAAGAATCGCATCAAATTCAGCTGTCTCCACCAGCAAAATATAAAACATATTTTTATTTCCATTATTCGTATTTTTTGGTAAGAACGTGGTATGCAATATTATTAGAACTGGTCTAGGATAACATGAACAAAGTTTAATCAAAATCGTTAGAGCCGTTTTCGATAAAACTTAATAAAACCGAAATCGTTGTATGGCAGCTACCCGTTCTAGATGAGCTAAAACAAAACTTTGTCGCGTTCTCTATCATCGTAATGTTAGGGGAAATTATTACTTCGAGTTCAATTATTTTTACGGATCCAAAACTTGCCATATACGAGTAGTATCTACCTACTTAGGTCTCACACAAAATATATTAACATGTAACTTCCTCCTACTTTTAAGTGACACCTTAATTTTATTCATCGATTTCAAACAGTGACTAATATCGATTAAAGTCAGTCTTGGTTCTCCAATTTCAAATACTTTGTATACTTTTAAACGTAAAATTGGTCACTACGCTCTTAATTTTGCGGCCCCTCGCGATCACAATTATACTGACATTTTGGGAGTTATCTATACCTGGGAAAGCCGTTAGGAAGCCAAAGTTCGACCAAGAGCCATCAGCAACTTCGGAGAAACTAACCGTTGCTGGATAAATTGAGAGGGTTTTATCTATATAGGAGCTTTTTTTTACATATATTTATTGGAAGGTTTTCCATGAAGATTGTTTGATTGTCCTCCATTCATTCATATATTTGTTTTAATAATTCATTATAGGAGTCTTAATGTGACATTTTCTTATACATTTTTTTTTATGTTAATTTAAGAATTACTCAAGAAAATGTTTAAATAACAATTTATATTTATTTTATAAAAATAAGATTTTTTACTTTTACTGAACAAATACAATTTTATTAAAACAAGAAACTTAGCCAGTAAAGCAAAGTAAAGTAGGTATTAAAGGTAAACATTTTTTTGCAAAACATCAGTGCATGCACCATCTGCATCAGATACCTATTATTTTTTTTATTTTGTATACCAATTAAAATGCAAAAATATGGTATCACTTAGGGTTATCGGCTTTCCAAGGCAGTTTTAGAACATTTGCTCTTGATAACGAGCCTCATATCAAACTCAAATACTCAAGGTAATTTTTCCACCAAGAGGTTGATATAATGAAAGAAAACACATCATGCATTGTCAAAGTTCAGCGATTAATTAAATAAAATTTCGTCAGCGATAAGAAATTCACAAGCCCCTTCATCCTATAAAATCCCACTGCAATTCCACTAAAGCATCCAGTTCTTGAATCTCATTCGTTTTGATTTGACAAACTTCCACTATGAAAATTGCATTATTTCAATTGCCTGTGGGCACCGATCCTACCGCCAATGTCAACCAAGCCGTAGAAGCCATCAAGCAGGCAAAAGCCAAGAATCCTGATTTGAAATTAGCCGTATTGCCAGAGTGCTTCAATGGTCCATATGGAGTAGAATATTTTGCTCAATTTGCCGAGAAAGTTCCACAAGGTCCAACCTGCCAGGCTCTTTCCAAGCTGGCCAAAAGCCTTGGCATTTACTTAATCGGCGGAACTGTTATCGAACAAGTTGATGGAGGCGATATGTACAACACTTGCACCGTTTGGTCTCCCGAAGGCAAGCTGATTGGCAAGCATCGCAAGGTATGTATAGTGTTTTGAAAATATCCTCAATGGTCTACCGTTACTGATTATGATTTAACCCCCAGATGCACTTGTATGACGTTGACATTCACTCTGAAGCTATCGGCGTCAGTAAATTCAATGAATCATCAGTTCTAAAACCAGGCAGTGAATTCACCGTGGTGGAAATTGAAAATCACAAATTCGGCATCGCAATTTGTCATGATATCCGATTCGAAGAATTGGCTCGAATTTATCGCAAAGAAGGTAAAGTATCGGCCAGCATTTGATCAAAAATCGTAATCGTCTCTCGGGCGCAATAATCATCTGACATGTTTTGTGTTCTCTATTCAAGGATGTGACATGATTGTGTACCCTGCATGTTTCTGCCACAAACAAGGTCCATTACAATGGGAATTACTGCAAAGGTCCCGTGCCAATGACAACCAACTCTTTGTGGCAACTGTTGGACCGGCTCGCGATGAGAAATCCTGTTTCACTTCCTATGGACACTCGATGATTGTAGATCCATGGGCCCGAGTAGTGTGCGAGGCTGGAGAAAAATGCGAAGTTGTAATCGCTGATATTGGTAAGTTGGAGAGTTCAAGTCTATGGGGTTTTCGTTGGATTACAACAGATTTTTTGTTTTGTTTTAGATTTTAAAATGGTCAATGAAGTTCGTAAGCAAATTCCGATTTTCGAACAAAGACGTACAGACATGTATGACACCATCAAACTAAAGCAATAAATGGTATAAGTTAAAACCAAGCTTACCAGAAATGTATATGTTATCACAATAAATATACAAAACACTTGATTGCAAAATGTTAAATGAGTTGTTATTTATAATAAATTAGTTTGAAGGCATCTGCAAGGACCAATTGATGCTTGGAAGTAGTAGCCATAATGGTCAGCTATCTGTTTCAGCAAAATGCTAACTTCGGGGAGTAGTTTTATATTAAACGGTATTTTATCTTTAGCTGCCAAGAACATCAACACAGGTATAGGTACCTACCCTATGAAAAACTATAGGCAGACAAATTTCAAATTGTAACAACTTTAATATCATGCTTTCGAAACTGGAAGATTAGAAAAAATGAAGACAAAATGAATTTTAAACTACTACTGCGCATAACACCGAATTTTTAGTTTAGATTCGGTTACAGATCTTCATTCAAGGGCGAAATCTTTTGAGGCATCAATAAGTACCAAACACTATACCGTCTTGGTGGAATGAAGAACTGTCTAATTTCAGGAAAATGACAAAAGCTGACTTCAATATCTGCCAAAAACATAAGTTTGAAAGACTGTTCAGTTTTTTTTTTGGAGAGAATTTCAGCAATCAATTGGAAGTATTAAAGATTTTCCGCAAAGCTTAGTAAATTTTAATCGAAGGAACATTGCTATCCGTATTTCTTGAAAAAGCCTAATGTATTCTGGACAGATTTTTTCAGCTCAGTCATTGAAGTTACTGAAGATGTTACACCTTTCAGGCCGCGATACTAGTAGCTCCAAAATGCTTGAATCTCTCTACATGATGATGTCGCGTGTCGAACATATTAATACCACGAATATAACAAGTTAGTGGAAATCCGGCGAAGAAGTAATCTAGCACTGCTGCGTCGGTTTGGCGAAACAAATGGGTTAAAAACTCCTTATGCGTTAGACGAAGTGCATGCTCTACAAATCCCTTACACAGGCAGCTCTGCTATAAGGCCAGCGGACGCTGAGTGCTGGACGGTAAGGAAAGGTAGATCTGATGATGAATGTGCTATTTTGAAAGAAAATTCTTCAACGGATATTCGGTCCTGTGTTTGAGGACGGCGAATGGAGCTGCACAAGGATGTGGTTATAGTCAAGAAAGTCAGTACACGTCAACATATATACAAAAAAACTGGTAAAACTTACAAACTAAATAACATTGCGGGAGGCAATGGCACAGTGGATATATTATTTGACTAATAACCTGGACGTGTGGGTTCGATCCCCAGTCTAGGTAGCATTCTTTTCTATATTTCCCAACTTCAACTGGATGCCAACCGTGGAATTTAATGAGATAATTAACATCTAATTCTCAATCCACTGTGCCAACAAAAATCTCTCTTTCCTTCTATTCCTTCTAACTAGTGCCGTGCATTGCATTTAAAAGACCTGAGGTCTTACAGGCATATAGATAAAATTGTTATTATTAAATTATTAATAAGAAGTAACAAGGTTTCGTGTTTTGATATAATGTTATCTGATAAAGGAAAAAAAAAAGAATAACAAGAGTAGTGAATCGAAGGGTCCTAATTCAATACAAATCAAAAATGTATGAAACAGTAAATAAATAAATAAATAGACAACAGAAAACAAAACATGTGAATAAATTATGGTATAATGTTTTACGACATGTAATTGGACTACCAAAGGGTTATCAGAAGTATCACAGTTTGTTAAGAAGCGGTCGCTTAGCTTTTGAATTCTTCTATAAATTCAACACATGTTTGATTATGCAGATCATGAGTGGAATGAATACCTAGATAAATTCAGCATCATTTTTAATAACTTATTTTGGCACACTTGGAGTTTTTGAATGTGACACTTTGCACAATTCCCCCATACCTGACATCCATATAACAAAATTGCTTGGAAAACAACCTTGTGTATTATAATTTTGTTTTCAATTTTCAAGAGAGATTTTCGATTTATTAGTGGGTATAGCATTTTAATAGCGATATTAACTTTTTTAATTGTTCTATTAATATGCTCATTGAAAATAAGTCGTTTGTCAAGGTTGATTCCCAGGTATTGCACACTAGATTCCCATTTTATAGAAATTCTATTGACTTTCAGCTCATTACTGGGAAGATATAATCGCTTTCTTTTTCCTGTGAAGAAGATTGATTTTATCTTTCCAGCATTAAGTTTTATCTTCCATCTGTGAAAATACTTCGTTAAAATTTCAAGTGCATTTTGAAGATTGGTCTCAATGTTGAGACCAATCCCATGCGATGAAAGTATGCAGGTGTCATCTGCATAAATTCGTGTTTCACAATATGGAAGTTGTTGAAAATCAGAAGTGTTGATATCATACAAGATAGGACCAAGGACTGAACCTTGAGGGACACCTTAATTTACATTTACTAACTGGGAGTTACTTTTGTTAACGTACACCTTGAAACATCTTCCAAACAAAAAACTTTGGACTATTTTAATGAGAAACATCGATATTCGGAATTTTATAAATAAGAGCATTATGCCAAACGGAATCGAAAGCTTTTTCAATATCTAACAGAACCATACCTGTAGACATACCTTCAGAACGATTGGTTCTGATTATATTGGATATCCTATGCACTTGATGTGAAGAACTATGGTGACTCCTAAATCCAAATTGCTGGTCGGGAAAGTTATGTTTTTTTGATATTAAGTTTATTCCTTATTACTTTTTCGTATACCTTACTCAAGCTGCTAAGAGGCTTATTGGTCAATAGCTACCAGGATTTTCCATATTGGTATGACTTTTGCCATTTTCCAGATGTCTGGGAAATATTATATTTTAGACAAGCATTGATTAAGAGCATAAGATACTTTTTTCCGGATTTTGTCAAATGTTTTAAGTATAAATTTTTGATTTTATCAAGCCCATTTTCCTCACTTGTAGTTCTTTAATTATAGCTGTTATATCGCATACAAATATTAACTCATCTTGAATGGGCATTAGCACATCTGACTTATGTAGAGGGTGTCAGGATGAAGAGGCTCTTGTCACTTTCTTTGTGAATGCCCCAGCTTAGCCAGAACCAGAAAAGAAGCCCTCGGAGAATATTTTTTCGATGAACTGGGCGACATCTCAATCTTGCCACTGAAAAATACCTTAAAATTCACTCAGAATTCAGGATGGTTCAGGGAGGCCTCTCATACCTAAAATTCCCTTATTCCTCTCCTCACCCCCTCTTGTACCTTTCTTTTCCTTATGTCGGGGAACGCAGTGGATTCATTGAGATCCGAGTGAGATGGTGGTGCTGGCCGCATCATCACCCCACCTAACCTAAGGGTACTTTTAGATTCTGTCAACCCGTTCTAGCGCATATTAGCAGGCGATGAGCAAACTTATTTTCACATTTATAAATTATAATATAAGTAGCTAGAAGGAAGGATTAGTAGGATTATTCTTTCTGATTCAATTTAGGGAAAGCATACTAAGCATTCCGTCTACCCTCTATGAAGAGAAGGTAGCTTTATATAAATATTTGTCCAATTAATCTTCTTAAGCTGGTGGCCTTGCTAACTGTAAAAAGCAGCCAGCAATTAATTAATTAGAAGTATAGTGCACCAATTTATATTCGAAATTGGTTTCGGAGTAAATCATTTTGGATGAATACAACATCAGCATTGTTTGTCCGACTCTTAAGTGAAATAAGTCTCCTTATAATATAAAACCTTCTCTGCTAAATTATATAAACTCCTGAAGACGTTTGTAAGCAACCTTATGCTAGGTTTTCACTTGTCATTGAAAAGACGCAAATTGACAAACTTCCCAGGACAGGGAGGCTTTTACCAACACAAAAAGCAAAGAAAGTAGTAGTAGCGAGCAACTATAACTCACCCTGTCTTGGAAAGTTTGTCAATTTGCGTCTTTTCAATGACAAGTGGAAACCTAGCATTATCCATATTATTGGTTTGGCGAGGATGACGATTGAGAACGCACCAATGAAAAAGTTCAGGATCAAAAAGTCTTTGAATTCAACCAAAGGACAACGCAGTGGAGGGAGACCGTAACTCAGGTGAGAGGTGGCATACTGAAGACAGCTTCAACTAAGGATAGGGACCGGCAGTCACCACCAGAAGAATTGCAAGACTTGATAACTGAAGCAAAAGCCAAGAGGACTTACCAGTTGATTGATGGGACATGGGAGTTAAGCGAGATCAATAAACGAGGTGACATCATTTGTTGATGTTATTCTTGAAAATAACTAAACGGTCTGCAAAAGAGGGAACACTTCTACTTTTGTATTTCAAAGTTCGGAACATTTTGATTTACTAAATGCTATGATTAAAATAACAATCTTAATCTAATTCTTGTAGATTTTCTTTCGGACCACAGATGGATTTTCTTCAGCATACATTTTGAGACCAAAAGCCCTCCTTTCCTCAAGGTGGAGGAATCAGAAAGAATAATCCTACTAATCCTCTTTCTTCTACTGATATTATAAATTTGAAAATGAGTTTGCTCGTTTGTTAATATGCGCTAGAACATTAAGTTCTCGATTTAACAATAGCAAGAGGTACAGATTAAAGAAAACAATTAAACAAAGTATTATTAAATTCTAAGACCATTGTAAAGGTAATGGCATCAGCGCTACATACATTTTAGCCAAACATTAGTGGCATGGAACATCTGCATCACCTGAATGTTATGTTTTTGTTTTCAATTAAAATACAAAATAATGGTATCACTTGGGGTTATCGGCTTACCAAAGCATTAAAATTTTAGAATATGCTCTTGATAACGTGTCTTATATCAAACAGAAATTTGAACAGCAAAAAGCTTAAGGTGTTTTCTTAACAACAAGAGGTTCATATAAGTAAATAAATCATCTATTATCAAAGTTCAACGATTATTAAAAAAAAAAAAATGGGGAGGGATAAGAAATTCACAAGCCCCCTCATCCTATAAAATCGCAGTGCAATTCCACTAAAGCATCCAGTTCTTGAATCTCATTCGTTTTGATTTGACAAACTTCCACTATGAAAATTGCATTATTTCAATTGCCTGTGGGCACCGATCCTACCGCCAATGTCAACCAAGCCGTAGAAGCCATCAAGCAGGCAAAAGCCAAGAATCCTGATTTGAAATTAGCCGTATTGCCAGAGTGCTTCAATGGTCCATATGGAGTAGAATATTTTGCTCAATTTGCCGAGAAAGTTCCACAAGGTCCAACCTGCCAGGCTCTTTCCAAGCTGGCCAAAAGCCTTGGCATTTACTTAATCGGCGGAACTGTTATCGAACAAGTTGATGGAGGCGATATGTACAACACTTGCACCGTTTGGTCTCCCGAAGGCAAGCTGATTGGCAAGCATCGCAAGGTATGTATAGTGTTTTGAAAATATCCTCAATGGTCTACCGTTACTGATTATGATTTAACCCCCAGATGCACTTGTATGACGTTGACATTCACTCTGAAGCTATCGGCGTCAGTAAATTCAATGAATCATCAGTTCTAAAACCAGGCAGTGAATTCACCGTGGTGGAAATTGAAAATCACAAATTCGGCATCGCAATTTGTCATGATATCCGATTCGAAGAATTGGCTCGAATTTATCGCAAAGAAGGTAAAGTATCGGCCAGCATTTGATCAAAAATCGTAATCGTCTCTCGGGCGCAATAATCATCTGACATGTTTTGTGTTCTCTATTCAAGGATGTGACATGATTGTGTACCCTGCATGTTTCTGCCACAAACAAGGTCCATTACAATGGGAATTACTGCAAAGGTCCCGTGCCAATGACAACCAACTCTTTGTGGCAACTGTTGGACCGGCTCGCGATGAGAAATCCTGTTTCACTTCCTATGGACACTCGATGATTGTAGATCCATGGGCCCGAGTAGTGTGCGAGGCTGGAGAAAAATGCGAAGTTGTAATCGCTGATATTGGTAAGTTGGAGAGTTCAAGTCTATGGGGTTTTCGTTGGATTATAACAGATTTTTTGTTTTGTTTTAGATTTTAAAATGGTCAATGAAGTTCGTAAGCAAATTCCGATTTTCGAACAAAGACGTACAGACATGTATGACACCATCAAACTAAAGCAATAAATGGTATAAGTTAAAACCAAGCTTATCAGAAATGTATTTGTTATCACAATAAATATACAAAACACTTAATTGCAAAATGTTGAATGAGTTATTATTTATAATCAATTAATTTGAAGGCATCTACAAGGACCAATTGATTCTTAGATATAGCCATAATGGTCAGCTACATATATGTTTCAACAAAATGCTTATTTCGCACATTTGTTTTCTCTTAAGCAATCGAGAACAACAACACAGGTATATTCTGCGAAGAACTAAAGGCAGTCAAATTTCAAATTGTAATTTAATATTATAATGCTGTAAATACTAAAAGATTAGACAGAGTCAGTTGTGTAGTTGGCAGGTGTATGCATTTTGTAACCCTACCAAAAAGAAGCACCACATAAGGTCTTTAATCAACAAGCATTTTGTTGGAGGCAGGACTTCTTGTGACTGGGTCGTTGTCACTTTAAGAGTGTTTTCCCTTACATAGATGATCAAAAATAACCCGAAGAATTTTTCTCTAAAAACTTTTCTCCAAAATTTCTAAAACGAATACCCACTCATCCAACACTAACAGGGTACATCGTGCCCTTGCATCATATAGGCTTGCCTTCATTTTGTACACCTAACTGACAACTGTAAGATGAAACTTTCTAATGAAGATTATTTGAAAATATTGTGGTGAATATGCCCAGTTATGTAAACAACCACACATTAGTACAACTTTCCGCGCCATCTTTGAGTGAAATAAATAATTAAATCCATCACGGTTGGTGTCCAGCCTCGTTCGTACTGGAATATTGACGAAACCTTTTTGAAAAGCACCTTCTAGTAGACCCTAGAAAATTCCCGAACCTTTATTTCGGGTATAAATACAGGCGCACCAGTCCGAAAAAGCAGTTTGATTTTGGAAGTGAATGAA
The DNA here is from genome assembly GCA_949320155.1 of Melangyna quadrimaculata. Taxonomy (NCBI): domain Eukaryota; kingdom Metazoa; phylum Arthropoda; class Insecta; order Diptera; family Syrphidae; genus Melangyna; species Melangyna quadrimaculata. Next base: position 403,654,777 of record OX439483.1, read on the forward strand.
TAAATGTCAGTGTAAATAAAGAGTTGCATACTTGTGCTTGGTTATAATAAAAGTAACTGAAGAAAAAGTATTTGAAATAAAAAGCGTTTTATTTTGTGAATTAATTGCAGTTTCAGTTTGAATAAAGGAAATAAGTTTTATTTGCGAAACCTTAGTAAAATATTACAATATTATAGTATAAAAATTGTATTTTTTCCAAAAACTATCTAAAATAAGTGTGGGAGAACATGCTCGAATCCTACTTTAAAAGTGCATGTACACTGTTTTCTGATATTTCAATTATTATCCAGAAAACTTAGAAAAAATGTCCTACAACGCTGAATTAATGAGAAAATCTTTTTTTTGATGTTCTTAACAGGTCTAGAAAAATATTTACAATTTAACCCATAACTTTTTTGTGAGGCGGCTGAAAGCTGTCAAAAGGGTGTTGGTCCCTTCATTTTTTTATATTCCTCCAAGTCATCAATTTTACGAGGAATCATAATAACACAAACACATGACTAACATTTAAAAAAAATTACTTAACCCTTTCGGTACGGATGTGGTACAAGACAAAGAACATTTATATGGACTTGTACCACATCCGTACCAGAAGGGTTAAATCATAATTTTGGCGTGCCATGTTTTTATTATTATTTTATTTTTTCTTGCTATTTTGCTAGTTTGATTTGAAGTTGGCGAAGCAACACCTCAAAAAGAGGTAAAAACTTTGATATTGAATTGTTTATGGTTTATTAACTAACTTACTCTTAAAATTAATTTAAAAATATAACCTCAAATAAAATATTTTTAGGCCGCGAAAAAATCGAAATTATATTGGAACATGAAATCTAAATATACAGTTATGCAGGAAACTTAGTATTCTGTAAAAGTATAGGAAAATTAGACTTTTACTTCGGAAAAAATCGGAGAAAGTTGAATTTTGGTATACACGTTCTGTGAACCTTCCTTAATAAGCCCAGAATGGTCCGCCAAGATATGTTTGGTGCTTTTGTAGCTTTTGTATAACGGTAAAAAGACAAAAAATCGTTTTTTACCAAGAAGTCAGTATATCTCCATTTCTAACGATTTTTCGTCCAAAAAACTTAAAGAGCATACAATTTACAATAAAAAAGTCCGTACGACTTTACTTATAGCTATAAATATTTAATACTTATCTTGAAGATTTTAGATAATATTCCCTAGAGAAAATACTATGACACTTTTTTGCGTATAACACATCAGTTTTAAGATATTGCGACTTCAAAAATGGTAAAATTTCGAACATTTTTGAATAAAAAAAAAAATTATATTGTTTAAAATGACGTTATAAATATTATATAATTCAAAATACATACATTCACCTTACCTTTGTCATTTTAATGTTTGTATGATGCATGTATTTTAAGTCATATAATATTTATAACGTCATTTTAAACAATATCATTTTTTTTAATTTTTTTTTTTTATTCAAAAATGTTCGAAATTTGACCATTTTTGAAGTCGCAATATCTTGTAACTGATGTGTTATACGCAAAAAAGTGTCATAATATTCTCCCTAGGGAATATTAAAATCTACAAGATAAGTATAAAATATTTTCCGAAAAATTCGTCACTTAAGAGAAAAGAGCCAAAAACCAGTATTTTCGACTTTTGGTGATTTTTTTAAAATAATGATATCGTAAAAATTATGGATTCTAAAAAAACTGTTAATGCATGCTTATATAAAGGTTCATAATGTGTACAAACATAATTTTTTGATTAAGCTTACAGTTTTAAAGATATATGCAAAACAAAAAATTTTTTTTTGGCAGTTCACACTATCGAAGAATAGAAAAAAAAACGCTTAACAACTCAGACCCGGTTATAGCTATAAGTAAAGTTGTATGTACTTTTTTATTGTAAATTTAATGCTCTTTAATTTTAAACTTAAGTTTTTTGGACAAAAAACCCTTAGAAATGGAGATATACTGATTTTTTGGAAAAAAAAAAAACGATTTTTGTTTGTGTTTTTACCGTTATAAAAAAGCTAGCACCCAACATATCTTTGCGGAACTTTCTGGGCTTATTAGGGAAGGTTCACAGAACGTGTATACCAAAATTCAGCTTTCTCCGATTTTTTCCGAAATGTGTACCTTATTTTTACTAATTTTCCTGGACTATAAGTGATTTTCAGTTGGTATGGACATTGGATGAGATAAACTTTAAAAAACCATTTTTTAAATTGAAAGTTTGACGCCTTTTCGACAATATCTTTTTATTGAAAGGAAGTATCAAACATTTTCGAGACAAATATTGTAGAAATAATCCTAACCTACAAAAGTTAATAAAAATAACTAATCTAAGATTTACAGCGGTCGATAAAATCGAATAAACGCTTTTTTCAAAATGGCGGACGACGCGGATGTTTTTTTTTTTGTTCGAATTATGTGGTTCAAGATTCCAAAAATAGTACGATAAAACTGTCCTGACCTATTTCTGTAGATTTGTTTGCTTATTTGGTTGAACTTTAAATATTTTTTAAATTTGCATTTTGCACGCTATAAAAAAGAAATATTGAACAATTTTCGGACTTAGGGTAGACAAATGATTATTTTTGTGGTGGTCAAACTAAGACAAACAACCTTTTTGAATTTGGGGTGTTGCTATAAAAAAATAAATGTTGAATAACTTTTGAAGTAAAGGTGGACAAACGATTATTTTTGGTAGCTTATGATGGTGGAAAACGAAGGCACTTAGTTCTATTCTGTTAAGTTATCATTATTTTGGGGTGGCAGGCAATATTTTTGGTTTTAGGGGTGTTGCTTTAAAAAAGAAATGTTGAATAACTTTTGAGGGAAGAGTGGACAAAACTTTTTGTTTGCAGGACTTCTCTGAACAAATAGTGCATACACGATTGCACTTGAGACCATTTTTCTAAGTGAGTTTTTAATGTTTTGCATTTTGAGCTATAGAAATTAAGTCTTGTATTTTCCTTCCTGATAAGGGTTGGCCACGAGACTAGACTCGGCGAAACTTTTGTAAGTCTCGTCTCGGTCTCGTTTAAATCGAAAATTTTCATTCTCATCTCGGTCTCGTGTCGGTCTTGCATAATTAAGTCCCGCCTCGGTCTCAGTCTCGCCTCGGTCACAGTCTCGACTTTTTCGCGAGAAAATTTATAATTACAGTCTAGTCCCGGTCTTGTCTCGGTCTCATCTCAGTCTCGTCATGGTCTTCTCTCATAAAAATTTGATCTAAGGGCAACGTCATGACTAATGGAACGAAATATTCTCGATAAGTCAAAATATAGTTTGCCTCCCATCTCTAAGGCCAATAAGAATTTTCAAATGCAATTTCTTGGCAACCGGCTGACTGTGCAGAAGAAATTAAATATTTAATGCAATTTGATTTTTCAATTTATAAGCATTTTTAAAATGTATTTTTTTCTTCCGAGACAACCGAAACCAACGACGGCGGACGATGAGAGTCTCGGTAAATTTCCGTCCAAATATACATGTCTTGGCAGTCACGCCTTGCGTCTTGCGTCCCAGAATATTCTCTTCTCGTGGACAGCCCTATTCCTGATGGTGGAAAAACGTATTTTTTCTGAACAAACATAAAAAAGAGGAGTACGAACGAACACAATTAGTTCCATACTTCTAAGTTGTGAATTGGAGGCGGTAGACGAAATTTTGTTTTGCGATAGTTGCTTAGTAAGAAATGTGTAATAATTTTTGAACTAAAGGGGAAAAACGATTATTTTTGGTGAAAATTCATAAACAGGCAGTGGACAAACGAACCCACTGAGCCTCATCCATTTAAGTTATAAATTGGGGACAGTGGAGAATTTTGTGTTTGTTTTTGGGGGTGTTGCTATAAAGGAGGTATATTTTTCGGTATATTTTTTCCTGAAGGTGGAGACTCATTTTTTTTCTTGGAATGCATAAGCAGCCGGTGGACAAGCAAAAGAATTTAGTCTCATTTAGGCATGAGCTAGCTTATGCGCGCATAAGCAAATGTGCGAAAGCAAACACTCTCATTTGAGTAATAATGGAGTCTAGCTGCGTTTCGTTTTCGATCAAATCTTCTCAGTTTCGTTCACTTAACCGAACATAAGCAAGAGCGATCCCAGTCGCTCAGCGCATAAGTAAATTTTACAAATGCAGAAAAAGACACAAAGCCGCATAAGTCCATTATTACGGGGTAATTTTGCAAACATAAGCAAATTTTCGTTAGCTTTTTGACATTAGCTTATGTTTGCTTATGCCTATTATAGTTGGGCCTTAAGTCATCTATTAGGGACTGTAACCCACTTTTTGTTTTTATTTTTGCGGAGCTGCTATAGGGTCTGAACCTTTAGCACTTCACATATGGGATATTCGCAAAAAAAAAAAATTCCGTCTAAAAAGACAATACATTTTTTTAAGGTCACCAACTATTTTTGGCAGTCCTTAATGAGGGAACATGTTCGAGCATAAGACGTGCCACAAAGTCAGTTGGGTGTCGAGTGACAAGCAAACAACTTCCAACTAGCCGGCGTTTTAGAAGCAGTCTCCAGGACGTCCGTAACAGAAGAGGTGGTGACATGGGAATGGCCCGGGACCACCATCTGATGGTTGCTACCGTAATATTGCGTACAGCTGCAGTTCGGAGATCACAAGGAAACATTCGAATGCCCAAGTTTAATACAGATAGACTAAAGGATCCCGCAGTGCGCCAACAACTAGGGGACCACCTTTCACAAGGATTGAACGAAATCAGCAGCACGAAATCCACATCCATCGAAAATCATTGGTGTGCTGTGAAAAATGTGTTCATATCCGGCGCTGAAAGTATAGTCGGCCGGGCGCAAGGAAGAAATAGTGCTTGGCTTTCCGACAAAACTTGGGCAAGGATCGAGAAAAGGAAATACCTTAAAGCTCGCATCGCAGCTACCCCAGCAGCAGGAAGAAATGAGCTTGAGTCTACGTACCGCATGAAGATGTGGGAAGTTCACCGTAGTGTGCGACGTGATAAGCCTAACTACATCAACGCATTGGCTACAGAAGCCGCTAGTAGGTGTGACAGTAGGACTGTATACAGAATTACCAAAGAGCTCACTGGTGTCCAGAGCTCTAAACAACACCTGGTTAAAGACACAAACGGATCCCTGCTAGTTTCGGATGAGGATCAGCTCATTAGGTGGAGGGAACACTTTTCTGCGGTTTTAAACCGCGTTTTCGCCAGTGAAGTGAACCCCCTTTCCCACTGAGCTACCCGAAGTAACAATTTCCCGAATACGCACCGTACCCCCCAGTAAAGAAGAAATTATCACCGCCATCAAAGCACTGAAGAACAACAAAGCGGTTGGTCTTGACGGTATTCCTGCAGAGCTCTTAGGAGCAGCCCCAACAACATCGAGCGAGCTACTGCACCCACTTATTAAGAGAGCTTGGGAAACAGAGAGCTTTCCTGAAGAGTGGAAAAAAGGAATGATTGTCAAGCTCCCAAAGAAAGGAGATCTCACACAGTGCGAAAACTGGAGAGGAATATGCGTTCTGCCTGCAGTAGCCAAGATAATAGCAAGGATAGTATTGGAACGAATTAAAGACCACCTCGAAGACACACTCGACGCCGAACAAGCAGGTTTCCGCACTGGATCTTCCTGTGTGGATCACATCAACACCTTGCGGATCATCATCGAACAGTAAGTTGAATATCGATCACCACTTCACCTGCTATTCATCGATTTTGAAAAAGCGTTCGACAGTATCAATAGAGAATTTATTTGGCTTGCTTTGCGCAGGAGAGGCATCCCAGATAAATTGATTGCTGTTATCAAGGCTACATATCATGGATACAAGTGTCACGTTTTGCACAAAGGTAGGATGTCAGAGGAGTTTGAAATCCAAAGTGGAGTTAGGCAAGGCTGTATACTGTCACCAATACTGTTCCTGTTGGTGATAAGTGACGAACTGCACGCAGCTTTGTCAAATGGAAATGGAGGAATTCAGTGGACTCTGCAATCTCACCTCAAACATCTGGACTACGCGGAGGACGTATGCTTACTCCCTTAAAGGATCATGGATCTCCATCAAATGACAACGAGTGTGGAGAGAGAAGCAGAAATCGTAGGGCTTAAGATCAACTCGGCAAAAACTAAAAGGATCAGCCTTGGAACTTCCTCATCAATCCAAGTAAATATTTCTGGACAACCGGTAGAGATGGTAGAAGATTTCCAATATATTGGGAGTATTGTCTCTACGGGTGGCGGAACTTAACTGGACGTAAACAGCCGAATTAGAAAAGCAAAGGCTGCGTTCGGAATAATGTCCAAAATATGGAGGAACAACTCTTTTAGCTTAAAGACCAAGCTACGACTGTTCCGCTCCAATGTTGAATCCGTTCTGCTTTACGGATGCAGCACTTGAAAAGTCACTGACACTGTCACTAGAAAGCTGCAAATCTTCGTTAATAGATGTCTGCGAAACATCTTGAGGATTTTCTGGCCCAACTGTACCTCCAATACCGAACTTCATGCGAGAACGGGTCAGGAGCCCATATACTCCGTTATACGAAGAAGAAGGTGGCAGTGGATTGGCCATACGCTTCGAAAAGGCGATCGGTGCATCGCATCTCAAGCAATGCAGTGGAACCCGCTCACACAGGAGGGAAGACAAGTGGGCCGGCCTAGAAGTACATGGTGAAGAACGGTCGAGCAGGAATCGGCACGACTGGGGAAAAGTTGGAGAGAGCTGAAATATATTTCAAGAAATCGTACACGATGGCGCGTAGGTGTAGTGGAGGCCCTATGTCCCGTAAGGGAAACATCACGGTCGTAATAGGTCCGAGGACCTAAGTAAGTAAGTATGGCTGACCAATTACTGAAATTGGACAAACATGGGCAAATGATGGACTAACGATTCTGATAAACCCCATCCAAAAATGTTGAACTCGGAGTTCCCACTTCACTCAACTTACTATTAGCAAAACAACAAAAAAAGAAAAAACATAAGAAACATTGAATAACAAATTCACAACTAATTAACGACAAATAAGCGACAGATTATTATAAAGCAATAAACTATTCAATATAAAAAGTGTTTATTTCTTTTTGGAATAAGTAAAGTGATACTAATATTGCATCCACCTGCCCACCAAACATCGCTGACTACTTCATTTTGTGTAATCTTTCAATTTCGAAAGCATGATATTAAAGTTGTTACAATTTGAAATTTGTCTGCCTATAGTTTTTCATAGGGTAGGTACCTATACCTGTGTTGATGTTCTTGGCAGCTTAAGATAAAATACCGTTTAATATAAAACTACTCCCCGAAGTTAGCATTTTGCTGAAACAGATAGCTGACCATTATGGCTACTACTTCCAAGCATCAATCGGTCCTTGCAGATGCCTTCAAACTAATTTATTATAAATAACAACTCATTTAACATTTTGCAATCAAGTGTTTTGTATATTTATTGTGATAACATATACATTTCTGGTAAGCTTGGTTTTAACTTATACCATTTATTGCTTTAGTTTGATGGTGTCATACATGTCTGTACGTCTTTGTTCAAAAATTGGAATTTGCTTACGAACTTCATTGACCATTTTAAAATCTGAAACAAAAATAAAATCTGTTGTAATCCAACGAAAACCCCATAGACTTGAACTCTCCAACTTACCAATATCAGCGATTACAACTTCGCATTTTTCTCCAGCCTCGCACACTACTCGGGCCCATGGATCCACAATCATCGAGTGTCCATAGGAAGTGAAACAAGATTTCTCATCGCGAGCCGGTCCAACAGTTGCCACAAAGAGTTGGTTGTCATTGGCACGGGACCTTTGCAGTAATTCCCATTGTAATGGACCTTGTTTGTGGCAGAAACATGCAGGGTACACAATCATGTCACACCCTTGAATAGAAAACACAAAACACGTCAGGTGATTATTGCGGCGGGTGAGAGACGATTACGATTTTGACCAAATGCAGATATACTTTACCTTCTTTGCGATAGATTCGAGCCAATTCTTCGAATCGGATATCATGACAAATTGCGATGCCGAATTTGTGATTTTCAATTTCCACCACGGTGAATTCACTGCCTGGTTTTAGAACTGATGATTCATTGAATTTACTGACGCCGATAGCTTCAGAGTGAATGTCAACGTCATACAAGTGCATCTGGGGGTTAAGTCATCATAATCAGTAACGGTAGACCATTGAGGATATTTTCAAAACACTATACATACCTTGCGATGCTTGCCAATCAGCTTGCCTTCGGGAGACCAAACGGTGCAAGTGTTGTACATATCGCCTCCATCAACTTGTTCGATAACAGTTCCGCCGATTAAGTAAATGCCAAGGCTTTTGGCCAGCTTGGAAAGAGCCTGGCAGGTTGGACCTTGTGGAACTTTCTCGGCAAATTGAGCAAAATATTCTACTCCATATGGACCATTGAAGCACTCTGGCAATACGGCTAATTTCAAATCAGGATTCTTGGCTTTTGCCTGCTTGATGGCTTCTACGGCTTGGTTGACATTGGCGGTAGGATCGGTGCCCACAGGCAATTGAAATAATGCAATTTTCATAGTGGAAGTTTGTCAAATCAAAACGAATGAGATTCAAGAACTGGATGCTTTAGTGGAATTGCACTGCGATTTTATAGGATGAGGGGGCTTGTGAATTTCTTATCCCTCCCCATTTTTTTTTTTTTAATAATCGTTGAACTTTGATAATAGATGATTTATTTACTTATATGAACCTCTTGTTGTTAAGAAAACACCTTAAGCTTTTTGCTGTTCAAATTTCTGTTTGATATAAGACACGTTATCAAGAGCATATTCTAAAATTTTAATGCTTTGGTAAGCCGATAACCCCAAGTGATACCATTATTTTGTATTTTAATTGAAAACAAAAACATAACATTCAGGTGATGCAGATGTTCCATGCCACTAATGTTTGGCTAAAATGTATGTAGCGCTGATGCCATTACCTTTACAATGGTCTTAGAATTTAATAATACTTTGTTTAATTGTTTTCTTTAATCTGTACCTCTTGCTATTGTTAAATCGAGAACTTAATGTTCTAGCGCATATTAACAAACGAGCAAACTCATTTTCAAATTTATAATATCAGTAGAAGAAAGAGGATTAGTAGGATTATTCTTTCTGATTCCTCCACCTTGAGGAAAGGAGGGCTTTTGGTCTCAAAATGTATGCTGAAGAAAATCCATCTGTGGTCCGAAAGAAAATCTACAAGAATTAGATTAAGATTGTTATTTTAATCATAGCATTTAGTAAATCAAAATGTTCCGAACTTTGAAATACAAAAGTAGAAGTGTTCCCTCTTTTGCAGACCGTTTAGTTATTTTCAAGAATAACATCAACAAATGATGTCACCTCGTTTATTGATCTCGCTTAACTCCCATGTCCCATCAATCAACTGGTAAGTCCTCTTGGCTTTTGCTTCAGTTATCAAGTCTTGCAATTCTTCTGGTGGTGACTGCCGGTCCCTATCCTTAGTTGAAGCTGTCTTCAGTATGCCACCTCTCACCTGAGTTACGGTCTCCCTCCACTGCGTTGTCCTTTGGTTGAATTCAAAGACTTTTTGATCCTGAACTTTTTCATTGGTGCGTTCTGAATCGTCATCCTCGCCAAACCAATAATATGGATAATGCTAGGTTTCCACTTGTCATTGAAAAGACGCAAATTGACAAACTTTCCAAGACAGGGTGAGTTATAGTTGCTCGCTACTACTACTTTCTTTGCTTTTTGTGTTGGTAAAAGCCTCCCTGTCCTGGGAAGTTTGTCAATTTGCGTCTTTTCAATGACAAGTGAAAACCTAGCATAAGGTTGCTTACAAACGTCTTCAGGAGTTTATATAATTTAGCAGAGAAGGTTTTATATTATAAGGAGACTTATTTCACTTAAGAGTCGGACAAACAATGCTGATGTTGTATTCATCCAAAATGATTTACTCCGAAACCAATTTCGAATATAAATTGGTGCACTATACTTCTAATTAATTAATTGCTGGCTGCTTTTTACAGTTAGCAAGGTCACCAGCTTAAGAAGATTAATTGGACAAATATTTATATAAAGCTACCTTCACTTCATAGAGGGTAGACGGAATGCTAAGTATGCTTTCCCTAAATTGAATCAGAAAGAATAATCCTACTAATCCTTCCTTCTAGCTACTTATATTATAATTTATAAATGTGAAAATAAGTTTGCTCATCGCCTGCTAATATGCGCTAGAACGGGTTGACAGAATCTAAAAGTACCCTTAGGTTAGGTGGGGTGATGATGCGGCCAGCACCACCATCTCACTCGGATCTCAATGAATCCACTGCGTTCCCCGACATAAGGAAAAGAAAGGTACAAGAGGGGGTGAGGAGAGGAATATGGGAATTTTAGGTATGAGAGGCCTCCCTGAACCATCCTGAATTCTGAGTGAATTTTAAGGTATTTTTCAGTGGCAAGATTGAGATGTCGCCCAGTTCATCGAAAAAATATTCTCCGAGGGCTTCTTTTCTGGTTCTGGCTAAGCTGGGGCATTCACAAAGAAAGTGACAAGAGCCTCTTCATCCTGACACCCTCTACATAAGTCAGATGTGCTAATGCCCATTCTGCTCATGTGGGTACCCATGGAGTTGTGTCCCGTTAGGATTCCAACAAAAAGGGATAAATGGGGTCTGCCTATCTTTAGTATGTATTCTGTTTTTTACGCGAAATATTTGGCCATAGATTTCTTGAAACCCGACAAGTGTCGATTGATGACCATCGGACATCTGCGGCAACAAGAAATTTCTGGTGAATTCTACTCTTTTCTTGCTCCAGTGGCATAAGAACCGAGTTGTCTGTTTGGCTCGGGTCTAGAGAAGACCCGATTTTGGCCAGTTCATCTGCTATTTCGTTTCCGTAAATATCACTTTGTCCTGGGACCCATCGAAGGGTAACTGTGTTTGTTGCGCTGAGTATTTTAAGCTCGTTACGGCAACGAACCACCAGTTTGGACTTTGTGATGGTTGAGGAGATAGCTTTTATCGCCACCTGGCTGTCTATGAAGATATCAATATTCCTATTGGCTATATTTCACAAGTGACAAGATGTTTTGCTGCTTCGCAAACTGCAAGTACTTCTGCTTGGATGACACTGCAGAACTTTGGAAGTTTTATTGATCTGTTAAGGGGTGGATCCAACGCCCTCGTTTGTTTTGGAACCGTCCGTGAAGACCGAAACGTGATTTGTATTTAGGACCCAGTTTTCTCTCCAGAGTTCCCTTGAAAAAAAAAAAAAAAAGTACCCTTACCCAATCAATTAACACATTCCGGAATAAATTATGAAAACAAAACATTTCAGAATTTTACCACTGGCACTGCCGTTAAAGAATTCTTAGTTTTCCCGTTTTCATTTTAATTTCGGAGTTTTAAAGTTACATAGGAAAGCAAAGGCAGGTCTTAATTATTATTGTTCATTAGTATAACAGTATGCGAATGATTTAGAAGTTGTTCTTAATTCTCACGCACATTCTATTTCCTAAAACTGTTGTCCGGCATGCTTAGGTAGCCAACTATTTTTTTCGAAACTGTTGAGTTACGGTATGAGTGATAACCGCCATTTTATGAATGAAGACATAATTATTTTGTAGCTGCTGATTTTAGTGACTTTTTGATAACCTATTTAATAACATGAATCAACCACAATATGAAGATGTGCCACATTTTACTTTTTTTTTACATGAAGAAACACTGTGTTTTTAAAAATTTTAAATTGTCATATCCAGTCCCGGGGATAACTTTTTAAGAAAATGATTCCATAATTGTCATCTACAATTAATGTCCTTTCAAACCATGTATCACTTTTCTTATCGACTATGGGTTTTTCGCCCATACATTTTTGGGCATTCACCTTTACTTAAGAAGAATATTAAAATGTAGTGGTGTATTTCATTGAGAATGTTTCTCTCCTTCAAAAAATGGAACGCTTACACTATCACTATAACTATCGCAGCAATCTGGAACACATGTTCTCGATTAAACAATAGCAAGAGGTAAAGTTTTCAGAAAACAATTAAACAAAGTATTGTTTAAATCTTGGACCATCAAAATAACATTTACACAATAATTTAGAAAAGACTCGGCAGTAAAGAATTGTCAGGGTAAAGGCATCAACACGCTACATATATTTCTGCAAAACATCAGTGCATCATGCAACATATGCATCACCTAAATGTTATTCTTTTGTTTTCAATTTAAATACAAAATAATGGTATCACATGGGGTTATCGGGTTACCAAAGCATTCAAATTTTAGAATATGCTCTTGATAACGTGTCTTATATCAAACAGAAATTTAAACAGCCAATAGCTTAAGGTGTTTTATAAGCAACAAGATTATTAAAAAAAAAAAAAAAAAAATGGGGAGGGATAAGAAATTCACAAGCCCCCTCATCCTATAAAATCCCAGTGCAATTCCACTAAAGCATCCAGTTCTTGAATCTCATTCGTTTTGATTTGACAAACTTCCACTATGAAAATTGCATTATTTCAATTGCCTGTGGGCACCGATCCTACCGCCAACGTCAACCAAGCCGTAGAAGCCATCAAGCAGGCAAAAACTAAGAATCCTGATTTGAAATTAGCCGTATTGCCAGAGTGCTTCAATGGTCCATATGGAGTAGAATACTTTGCTCAATTTGCCGAGAAAGTTCCACAAGGTCCAACCTGCCAGGCTCTTTCCAAGCTGGCCAAAAGCCTTGGCATTTACTTAATCGGCGGAACTGTTATCGAACAAGTTGATGGAGGCGATATGTACAATACTTGCACCGTTTGGTCTCCCGAAGGCAAGTTGATTGGCAAGCATCGCAAGGTATGTATAGTGTTTTGAAAATATCCTCAATGGTCTACCGTTACTGATTATGATGACTTAACCCCTAGATGCACTTGTATGACGTCGACATTCACTCTGAAGCTATCGGCGTCAGTAAATTCAATGAATCATCAGTTCTAAAACCAGGCAGTGAATTCACCGTGGTGGAAATTGAAAATCACAAATTCGGCATCGCAATTTGTCATGATATCCGCTTCGAAGAATTGGCTCGAATTTATCGCAAAGAAGGTAAAGTATCGGCCAGCATTTGATCAAAAATCGTAATCGTCTCTCGGGCGCAATAATCATCTGACATGTTTTGTGTTCTCTATTCAAGGGTGTGACATGATTGTGTACCCTGCATGTTTCTGCCACAAACAAGGTCCATTACAATGGGAATTGCTGCAAAGGTCCCGTGCCAATGACAACCAACTCTTTGTGGCAACTGTTGGACCGGCTCGTGATGAGAAATCTTGTTTCACTTCCTATGGACACTCGATGATTGTGGATCCATGGGCCCGAGTAGTGTGCGAGGCTGGAGAAAAATGCGAAGTTGTAATCGCTGATATTGGTAAGTTGGAGAGTTCAAGTCTATGGGGTTTTCGTTGGATTACAACAGATTTTATTTTTGTTTCAGATTTTAAAATGGCCAATGAAGTTCGTAAGCAAATTCCAATTTTTGAACAAAGACGTACAGACATGTATGACACCATCAAACTAAAGCAATAAATGGTATAAGTTAAAACCAAGCTTACCAGAAATGTATATGTTATCACAATAAATATACAAAACACTTGATTGCAAAATGTTAAATGAGTTGTTATTTATAATAAATAAGTTTGAAGGCATCTGCAAGGACCAATTGATGCTTGGAAGTAGTAGCCATAATGGTCAGCTATCTGTTTCAGCAAAATGCTAACTTCGGGGAGTAGTTTTATATTAAACGGTATTTTATCTTAAGCTGCCAAGAACATCAACACAGGTTTAGGTACCTACCCTATGAAAAACTATAGGCAGACAAATTTCAAATTGTAACAACTTTAATATCATGCTTTCGAAACTGGAAGATTAGAAAAAATGAAGACAAAATGAATTTTAAACTACTACTGCGCATAACACCGAATTTTTAGTTTAGATTCGGTTACAGATCTTCATTCAAGGGCGAAATCTTTTGAGGCATCAATAAGTACCAAACACAATACCGTCTTGGTGGAATGAAGAACTGTCTAATTTCAGGAAAATGACAAAAGCTGACTTCAATATCTGCCAAAAACATAAGTTTTAAAGACTGTTCAGTTTTTTTTTTGGAGAGAATTTCAGCAATCAATTGGAAGTATTAAAGATTTCCCGCAAAGCTTAGTAAATTTTAATCGAAGGAACATTGTTATCCGTATTTCTTGAAAAAGCCTAATGTATTCTGGACAGATTTTTTCAGCTCAGTCATTGAAGTTACTGAAGATGTTACACCTTTCAGGCCGCGATACTAGTAGCTCCAAAATGCTTGAATCTCTCTACATGATGATGTCGCGTGTCGAACATATTAATACCACGAATATAACAAGTTAGTGGAAATCCGGCGAAGAAGTAATCTAGCACTGCTGCGTCGGTTTGGCGAAACAAATGGGTTAAAAACTCCTTATGCGTTAGACGAAGTGCATGCTCTACAAATCCCTTACACAGGCAGCTCTGCTATAAGGCCAGCGGACGCTGAGTGCTGGACGGTAAGGAAAGGTAGATCTGATGATGAATGTGGTATTTTGAAAGAAAAATTCTTCAACGGATATTCGGTCCTGTGTTTGAGGACGGCGAATGGAGCTGCACAAGGATGTGGTTATAGTCAAGAAAGTCAGTACACGTCAACATATATACAAAAAAACTGGTAAAACTTACAAACTAAATAACATTGCGGGTGGCAATGGCACAGTGGATATATTATTTGACTGCTAACCTGGACGTGTGGGTTCGATCCCCAGTCTAGGTAGCATTCTTTTCTATATTTCCCAACTTCAACTGGATGCCAACCGTGGAATTTAATGAGATAATTAACATCTAATTCTCAATCCACTGTGCCAACAAAAATCTTTCCTTTCCTTCTATTCCTTCTAACTAGTGCCGTGCATTGCATTTAAAAGACCTGAGGTCTTACAGGCATATAGATAAAATTGTTATTATTAAATTATTAATAAGAAGTAACAAGGTTTCGTGTTTTGATATAATATTATCTCATAAAGGAAAAAAAAAGAATAACAAGAGTAGTGAATCGAAGGGTCCTAATTCAATACAAATCAAAAATGTATGAAACAGTAAATAAATAAATAAATAGACAACAGAAAACAAAACATGTGAATAAATTATGGTATAATGTTTTACGACATGTAATTGGACTACCAAAGGGTTATCAGAAGTATCACAGTTTGTTAAGAAGCGGTCGCTTAGCTTTTGAATTCTTCTATAAATTCAACACATGTTTGATTATGCAGATCATGAGTGGAATGAATACCTAGATAAATTCAGCATCATTTTTAATAACTTATTTTGGCACACTTGGAGTTTTTGAATGTGACACTTTGCACAATTCCCCCATACCTGACATCCATATAACAAAATTGCTTGGAAAACAACCTTGTGTATTATAATTTTGTTTTCAATGTTCAAGAGAGATTTTCGATTTATTAGTGGGTATAGCATTTTAATAGCGATATTAACTTTTTTAATTGTTCTGTTAATATGCTCATTGAAAATAAGTCGTTTGTCAAGGTTGAAATCAAGGTATAGAAATTCTATTGACTTTCAGCTCATTACTGGGAAGATATAATCGCTTCCTTTTTCCTGTGAAAAAGATTGATTCTATCTTTCCAGCATTAAGTTTTATCTTCCATCTGTGAAAATACTTCGTTAAAATTTCAAGTGCTTTTTGAAGATTGGTCTCAATGTTGAGACCAATCCCATGTGATGAAAGTATGCAGGTGTCATCTGCATAAATTCGTGTTTCACAATATGGAAGTTGTGGAAAATCAGAAGTGTTGGTATCATACAAGATAGGACCAAGGACTGAACCTTGAGGGACACCTTAATTTACATTTACTAACTGGGAGTTACTTTTGTTAACGTACACCTTGAAACATCTTCCAAACAAAAAACTTTGGACTATTTTAATGAGAAACATCGATATTCGGAATTTTATAAATAAGAGCATTATGCCAAACGGAATCGAAAGCTTTTTCAATATCTAACAGAACCATACCTGTAGACATACCTTCAGAACGATTGGTTCTGATTATATTGGATATCCTATGCACTTGATGTGAAGTACTATGGTGACTCCTTAATCCAAATTGCTGGTCGGGAAAGATATGTTTTTTTGATATTAAGTTTATTCCTTATTACTTTTTCGTATACCTTACTCAAGCTACTAAGAGGCTTATTGGTCAATAGCTACCAGGATTTGCCATATTGGTATGACTTTTGCCATTTTCCAGATGTCTGGGAAATATTATATTTTAGACAAGCATTGATTAAGAGCATAAGATACTTTTTTCCGGATTTTGTCAAATGTTTTAAGTATAAATTTTTGATTTTATCAAGCCCATTTTCCTCACTTGTAGTTCTTTAATTATAGCTGTTATATCGCATACAAATATTAACTCATCTTGCGATATTTCAGTTATGTCCGATGCAATTCTATTACAAGCAGTCTCCACTAAGTTTATAGTGTTCGCGTCACTTAGATTTTGAGATACTTCATGGTTTTTTTTTAAACTCTAAAGCCGAACATAGAACATCATTAAATTTTTTCAATGTGGGAATCAGCCTGGTTTTATTTTTTATAATGTTGGCAATATTCCAAAAAGGTTTATCATTTTTGCCAAGCTCACTAAGGTTTTTGTTCCATCGAGCATTTCGAAATTTTTGAATTTCCGTAGAAATGAGATTGCTGAAAAACTTCAACTAGTGGCGATGTACTGGTAAACGAAACCGTTGCCATTGTCTTTTAATGATGTTTCGAATATATTCGATAATATAATCGTGAATTTTCATTCTAAAATTTTGTTGGGGCAACTTCGGTACAGATAATTCTGCCGAGCTTAGGGTTTTATCAGAAAAACCTGAAACAAGTAAGTCTACACCTTCTTTCGTTGAGATATTCTCAAATTCCGTGGGCATATCCCTAAGTTTTGGGTTTAAATCCGATTGAAAAAGTGACCAGTTGGTGCTTAAAATCAAGATAATAATGTTCTTCTATTAATGACTAGCATGAACAACTCGCAATAAAACAGGGTTGTGATCAGAGGGAAGCTCATCAAAAACAATAGGCTGAGAAAGTTTGGAAAATGTTAAAATGCCATTTTGAAACTTCTTTTTCTACATATTTCATTAAACTTGCACACCAATATTTATGCCATATTTTATTGGCCCAATAATGGAACGCAAGAAAAACTAAAACCAGCATTTTGACAGATCTACAAATACGTAAAGGTATTTTATTAGTTGTTATTAAATATTATGATTGAAAAAGCGCCATACTGCATAGGATCCACCATTTTCTTTGATTTTGACACCTTGCGCAGAACTGGACAGAAATTAAAACACTTCCTTGACTTTTAGGGCCTTATTGCTAGAGTCTAATCCGAAAATATCTAGTCGAGAAAATTCGATCAGAAATTCTTGGTCGAGTTTTTTTTCTAGCAAATAGAAAAATTCATATAAATTCACAGTAATCTAATAGACAAATATTAAGGAACAGATTTTGGAAATATCGATAGTAGACTTCAAGCCTATTTGAATTTTGAATCGACTTTCTACTTCTTAGCAAGATCAAAATTCGCAAAAGCTCGAGAATGCTTAGCAAAGGTTAGATTACCAGTCATCAAGACACCTAAATACTTAAACTCTTAAACAACTTCAATACGTTCATGGTTAAGGAACCAAGTTGCTTTTAGTTGTCTCCGTCTTTGCCTTGCCTCAGAAATGACTAGCTTATTTTTTTTTTTTTTTGGATATTAATCTGAAGACCCCAAGTAAGAAAAAATGTTTGTATGCTGTGAATAGATGATTGTTATTAGCATGTAGTTGGTCTTATACATACATACATACATCTACTTTAGTGGATAGTAAAATTCTGATTCTGTTCAATAAGTTTGCCATCGCCGTTTTAATTATGCATTCCGGTTTAAAAACCAGCGGCCATTTGCTTTTTTAGCGTTTTTTTTTAAACATATCTCCTTCATTTGGAACACTGCGTATACCATCTTCTTACTCCGTATTATCTTGTCCATTCTCTAGGCCTGATTTTTAGGAACATAAACTCTTAGCTGTCTTCTTTTGCATGTCACGTACTTCTTCTGTCACCCGTTTCCAGGGCATGACGTGTATCCATATACATAGGTAATCATACAGCGAAATCTTTATCTGAGATGCGGGCCGGGTGGCTTAAATGGGTTTTATCGTGGTTTTAGAATTAAGATACTCCTTCGGTGGTGTCGCAATATTAGCACCATATTCTTCATACAAATAAGCGTTTCAGTTAACCAACTGCTTACTGTAAGCTATAATTGATATTATTTATTAACTCTCGCAGAAAATATCATTAATACCACGCACACACACACCTTTATCTATTTTTTCCTTGGGTAGATATTTAATTCTTAATTATATAAAGTGACATTTATCTCACAACGATGAAATTCATAACGAGAGCTGAATACCAAAAATGTGAGAGCGAAATATGAACCGGTTCAAAATTAATTTCATCTTATAATTTTCATTTCCTAACGTACGACCACTAGGAAAAAATAATTGAAGTGTGGAAAAGTGTGACATTTGTCAATAAATTAAAATAAAAGTTGTTAAAATTGAATAAAAAATCCTAAAGAATTATTTTGGATCTTATGATCGTTTATTTTTGAATATTAAGTGTTATCGACAAGCCAAAAACCAAACTATGGCATACAAATAGTCTTCTTAAGCATTTCAAGATTCTGTTAAGCTGTCAGACAAATCAAATAATTTTTTTCGTTCGAAGTAAGTACGAAACATTATCAAACTGAGGACTGAAATTTCACGTGGATAATTAATTATGGTTTCACAATGCTTATTCACGTGAATTTCAAACCGCTTTTATTTTTCATTTCACTCAGAGGTGGGTACTAGGCTTTATCTATAAAATTTCAAACAATTACATAATTCATGTATGATATGATATTCCTGATTTTATTTTGATTTTAATTTATTTATTTACTTTCATGGTATCATACATGTCAGTACGCCTTTGACCATGTATCGGAATTTGCTTCCGAACTTCATCCACCATCGTAAAATCTAAAAAACATACATACATCAAATTTAATCTATCGACAATTCCAAAAACCATACCCTCAAACTTACCTAAGACTTTGGGTTTTTCTGCAGCCTCACACATTACTCTGCCCCATGGATCCACGACCATCGAGTGTTCATACGAAACAAAATCAGCATTCTCAACACGGGAAGATAAAACTGTTACCACAAAGAGTTCGTTATCATTGGCACGAGAGCTGTAATTCCCAATGAATTGGACCATGAGCTTGAGCAAAACAGAAAGACGAAGGATAAACAATTATATTACATCATCCTTGAAAATTAAAGATTAAAATAATTAGCTGATTATAAGGCTCGTTTCACACATATTCGGTTTCATTCGGTTCGGTCTGTATTCGGTTCGATTTCGGTTTCAGTCTAGACTCCTTCACACACAGACGGTTCATATTCGGTTTGTACTCACTACTTATTAAAATTAAATTAACTGCCTTATTCTGGCAACCTCACTGATGCCTCACAAGTCACAATAACCTCATAATAACTCGTGGTGAACTCGCCTCATAATATCTTTAAAATTATGATCTGCTCCTTGACAGATCACAACTCACGCTGTTCTTGTGAGGTTTCTTATAAGGGCTTCCACAGAATACAAAATTGTAACCGTCTTATACAAAAATAAACTCACTAAAAATTGTGACCTGTGAGCCTCACAACAGCAGAATAGGGCTGTAAATGTATTAAAAAAAAAAAAAACTCAAACCAAATATGTGTGAACGCTACGTTTACTTTGTGTGCCCTACCGCTAGACCCGAATACGTGCCGTTTTGAAACCGAATGAAACCGATTCGTGTCGAGGGATCGTTCGGTGCTATACGGTTTCTATTAGGTTTTTATTTTTGCCGGTTTTACCGTTTCACACATATCAGGCACAGCCGAATGAAACCGAATGTGTGTGAAACGAGCCTAACGATATGACTTGGTTAATTAGTGATTTTCTCTACCTAGTTTGCGATATACTTTGGCCAATTCGTCAAATCGCAATTCATGACAAATTCCGACTCCAAATTTCCGCTTTTCAATTTCGACAACCGTGAATTCTTATTCCATACATTTGATGACATTATCATCCGAATGAGGGTTTGTGTCAAATAAATGAATCTGTTGGAAGGTTTAGTCAATATTAATGAAAACTCTTCGCTATAAGTTTTCTTATGGAATTATTCAAAAGCACTTAGTACATACCTTGCGGTACTTGCCAATTAGCTTTCCTCCGGGAGACCAAATTGTGAACAAATCGCGTCCATCAACTTGTTCGATTAAACTCCCTCCAATTAAGTAAATATCAAGAAGTTTAGCCAGCTTTGATAAGACCTGACAGGTTGGACCTTGAAGTATTTTTTCGGCGAATTGAGCAAAGTATTCCACTCCATAGTAGATAGTAGACACTCCGGTAGAATGGCTACTTTCAAATGAGAATTGTCAGCCTTTACTTTCTTAACGGCCTCGACATTGTTACTAGGATGTATCAATACAAAATGAATGTAATCCACCAAACCCCAACTTCTCACTGGAATTACAGTAATTTTAAATAAACGAATCTAATTCTTTGAGAATCTCTTATCTACTCCAAATATTTGTTTGATTAAACGTTGATCTTTTTTTCATAAGGTGTATCTACTTGTCGGCGATAGATGCCTTTAGTCATCTTGTTTTTGGCATTATTTGTTTATTAGACTCGTTATCAGCTATATAAACATTCTAAAATTTGGATGGTAAGTTTATAACCTTTAGAGATAAAAGTTGTTTACATTAGCAAAATAAACAAAACAATAACTAAGGCTGCGCGTACAGTAGTGCGACAAAGCGATGCGATGCAAGAAATGTTTGCGTGCGAGAAAAATATTTATATTTTTATTCTCATAAACGTGGACACAGTGAAGCGATATATGCTGCGAGTTTTTCGCATACCTATCGCAAGCGTCTCGCTTACAAACTCTTCTGACCACTTTTTCAAGCGAGTTTGTGCGAGTAGGCTCATAATATTTGTTTCGACGGCGTTTTAAAGATAAAAAATCAAAAGAGTAAAATATTAATATTTCAGTGCTTTAATAATAAATATAAAGGAGAGTGCCCAAAAAAAACCCAGAGTCGATAAGAGAAAAACGTATATGTAAATGGTTTGAAAAGGCATTGACTGTAGATATCAAATATGTAATTATTATCTTTAAAAGTTATCCCCGGGACTGGCTATGACAGTTTATTTATTTTTAATAGCAAGGTGGGGGCAGTACAGAAAAGAACAGGTATTGATTAAGAAACATACCTAAATATCTACTCGGCACTAGGTAATCCGCAAAAGCTTCGTAAAACAAAGTTTCTAATAAGACAAGGGTTCAAAAACTATTTTTCGAAAAAACTGATTTTCATAAGGCAATGCTCAAAAATACAAGGTTTTAAAAAACAAATTATTGCAAAATAAATACGTGTGCCTTGAATGTTGCATTCTCTTAAGGGGAAAATGTGTTAACTGTTATAAATTGGTACATTTTACTAGTCTCGTCAATATATTAAAAGTACTCTTAGGTATCTAAGAAATCAATTAACAAATTCCGGAATAAATTATGAAAACAAAACATTTCCGAATTTTACCACTGGCACTGTCGGCCGTTAAAAAATTCTTAATTTTCCCGTTTTCGTTTTCCTTTCGGAGCTTTAAAGATACATAGTAAAGAAAAGGCAGGTCTTAATTATTCATTAGTATAACAGTATGCGAATGATTTATAAGTTGTTCTTAATTCTTACGCACATACTATTTCCTTAAACTGTTGTCCGGCATGCTTAGGTTGGTAACTACTTTTTTCCTTCGAAGCTGTTGAGTAACGGTAATAACCGCCATTTTATGAATGAAGACAGAATCATCTTATGGCTGCTGGTTTTAGTGACTTGTGGTGAACCTGTTTAATTACATGAATTAACTACAATATGATGATGTGCCGCTTTTTACTTCTTTTTACATGAAGAAAAATGTGTTTAAAAAATTTAAGTTGTCGTATCCAGTCCCGGGGATAACCTTTTAAGAAAATGATTCCTTATTTGTTAATTCGGTCAATTTAAATTCTGTATTCAAAAATTCTATTAAATACAATGGAAATAACTGAAGTATAACAATGTCGACGCGTTTCAATCAAACCGCAGTGATTGACGTGTCAACCCGCTTTTTTACTGAAGGACTTTATGTTAAACAACGTTTTTCGTTCTAATTTCGGCCGGTTACGCGTACGAAGCGGGATGTTAACCGACACGTGAGCATGCCACATACAATTGACCATGTGAGAAACATTGGAATTCAAGATTAATGCCACCAACATCCCGCGAAAGCGAGACGCACGGTAAACTGAAGACGCTTAAATACGAATGGCAGGTCGCTCGAATGGCAAATTTCGTGATATAGTTTGTGGCTTCGTTTTCATCCATCAAGGATTTAATGGATTTGTATGAGTGTACCTTACTCTTCGGCCATTTGATTTTGACTAACAAAATTCCAAATGACATCCTAGTTTTTTGTAGTCAAAATCGCTCGTGCCCTCAGCCTCAGCTAATTATGCCAACAATTTGGGTGGCAATGGCATAGTGGATATAGTGTTTGACTGCTTACCTGGACGTGTGGGTTCGAGCCCCAGTCTAGGTAGCATTCTTTTCTATATTCCCCAGTTTCAACTGGATGCCAGCCGTGGAATTTCATGAAATAATAAACATCTAATTCCCAATCCACTGTGCCAACAAAAATCTTTCCTTTCCTTCTATTCCTTCTAACTAGCGCCGTGCATTGCATTTAAAAAAGACCTGGGGCCTATTTCTCCGCTACTACAGCAGCTACATCAACTACATCTGACAGCAACGTTCTACAACTACATTTTTCTGTTTCATAACTACAACTGGAAGTGTTGTATGATGTAGCTGGATGATGTAGACCTAGACCCCGACTACACCATTCTTTTTTTCGGTTGTTTTGTCTTTCGTCTTTAATGGTGGATTTACATGTATCTGCATTTGGTTTCTGCACAAAAAAAGGGATGCCAAATACTAAATGTATATTTGTTAGATAGAGAGAACAGATCAAAATGCAGAAGAACTTTGTTTCTGCATGATAGGAAAGTACCATAACGCTGAAATGAAGAAGAACATGTTCATGTTCTTAATGGTTCTCTTTCACTCGCTCGGATTTTTTGTATGCATCTGTCCTGCTCTACTTTTCTGCATTATACAGACGCAAATACATGTAAATCCACCATAAGTTAGCAAAATACGATTTGGATACAAAAGATTGAATTGGATAATAGTTTTTCGTAATTGAGTATAATTTATATACGAGTATATTTGACCCTGTTTAGATTGGGAAGATTGAGTACGGACTGGTGAGTACCACCGTGTTTACATTACAAACTGTGAGGTGCCTCAAAATGCATTGAAACAACAACAACTTCCATATTGAAAGAACAACAAAGCAGACTCGTGAGTCCGGTGTTTATATTTTCTACATGCCTCACGAGACCACTTACTCCGCACGTCTCTTTCCTACAAACTGGCGTAAGTCCGTGCACAAACTTCCCAATCTAAACAGGGTCTTTGAGAATGAAGTGATTAAAAAACTTTTTGTTTTATCACAAAATAACCCCAAAATCCATGAACGTTAAAATAACGAAAGAAAATTAATAATTCCAAATAAAGGCTTAACTACATAGGCCTACTTTTGTACAAAAGAACAAAAGTGAGAAATAAATATCTATTCTGAAGATACTTGAAGTGTAGTTCCGCTGAAGTTGAGTGCGGTCTTGCCTTAAGAGTTCAAAGAAGGCAAAATATATATTAAGAACGTCTGAAGAGAAATGTCAACAACAGCTGACTTCAAATTTACATTTTACGTTGAATTGTTCGAGATAACATATCTCAGTGCAAAGTGAACGAGGCCATTTATATTGTTTTTTTTTTAGAAGTGAGATATTTGAACTTTGAAGAGACACAAATAAAAAAAAACAAATCAAAAATGGATTTCGATATAAATATTTTCGACGAAGATTTTGAATTCAACATAAGAATTGAAAGAAGACCGAAAGTGTATTTACAACGAGTCAATTTTCACCGACTATACAAAAAATCAAAAGATAATTCATACATTTTTTGAATTTCTTATGTTTAAATACAAAAAAAAAATACTTACATTCGTATATTTTCTTTTAAATGCAGCAATTTTATTCTGTTACAGCAATCACAGCAAATATTTGTATTGTGAAAATGTAACAAAAAATTACAGTAAGTTGTACTACAACAATGTAGTATCAAAAGCTGTGAAACAGAATCATACTTTTTTCCAATAATTCCAGTCGATTCTCCAATGCTACATTGATGTACTACACCTGAAAAACCAATGTATGTTTGAAACAGAAATGATGTAATACAACTGTTATACTACTACATTGTAGCTGATGTAGTAGCGGAGAAATAGGCCCCTGAGGTCTTACAGGCATATAGTTAAAATTATAATTATTATAAAAAAAAAAAAAAATTTGGTGGAAATCACTAAGTCGACTGGAATCACGCCATACGAATCGTACTCAAAATCAACTTTAAAAGTTCACGAATGAGATCTGTACCAGCCTGATTTCGGTGGATCTTTTTTAGTTTTAAGATTATTAAAATGTGTGGCTTCCCGGACAATCTGATAAAAAGCATTTATGGTGGCTTTAACTACGGTTTTACCATTGATTTAGCTAACTGATAATGTTGAATTTGAGGCTTTTCGGAGCATGCGTTGTCTTTCTTGAGGTGTTGACGCCATGTTCGCTAGCGGATTGTTTTTTTTTTGTTCAATGTTTTCCCTACATCGAAGGTAGCTGCAAACTTATTCCAATGTTGTGACCTTCACAACGAATGCTATGACCATCGTCCTGATAGTCTCGAATTTGATCGTTTTTCTCTTCGGTTAGAACACTTCCTTTTGGCAAAATTGTTAAATTCATGAGAAAATGTCTTTAAATGCTTATTATTTGATTTTGTGCATACTATTTGTAACGATTTTATGAGCTACTTGGTTGTTTTACAAGGTGTATTTAAACGAATGACACAAAAAATAAGGTCGATATTGTGACTAAAATTGTTCAACGAGCCATAAGACTAACAATTTTTTAGAAGGATTCAAAATTCTTCCTGGATCTTTATCCCCATATTACACTTAATAAATTCTATGATTAGATTTGTCATAATTATAAAAGGTTATGGAGAAATCGTTAAAAATCTGTATTTTAACGAGTGAATTGAAGTGTATTAAAATATTTTCATGATTAATAAAAATGTTACTAAGTGACTTACTTCAGATGGAGCTACAATTGAGCTCGATCCCTATCCCTAGGTACGAAGGTAGGAATGACGGCCACGGGCCAAAGTAGGCAGCATTTTGACTAGTACTGAAGCAACAACTGAGTAGTAGCCCGTAGCGTAATGGTTAGTCCGTTCGACTGTCACGCTGGAGGTCTGGGATCCTTCCCAGCCTCGTCCACCTAAAAAACTAAAAAGTTTTTTTTCAGGGCTACTGCCTCTTGCGAGGAATTGACAAATCCTCCAAGAGTATCACTTGTCACGAATAAGTGCTTTTCGTCTAGCCATTCAGATTCGGCATAAAATTGTAGGTCCCTTCCATTCCTGTCGAAAGGCGCACACAGGAATGGTTGCGAGTTGTTAGTCACTAGGCCCTGGTTCTTCATGAGCCGTTGTGCCACCCGATTTATTTTTTAGAAGCAACAACTGATCTAATGGAGTAATCATCTGGCCACTGTATGTGACGAACCCTAGTCAGAACTCCCACTCCGCTAGTTCGCAATCCTAGGATTACGACGAAGGGTACGGTACAAAAGTAACTGAAGTTTGTTGCGTTGCGAAAAGAGATCAAGTTTTTGTTTTTCTTTCCAAAAGCTCGTCAATGTAAAATACCAGCATTTTATTTTTGCAGTAAAATAATATTTACAATTTTACTAATAACTAGTTATATACGATGATCTATATGTACATCGTACATACTATATAAAAATGGACCATGTTTTGTGCGGATCCTTAAAACTCAAAAACGACTAAGCCGAATAATTGGGGACTTGCTTTTGCGGGTTTCTTTGAAATTACTACGCAAAGGTTAAGGAAAAATGAAAAGTTGAACATTTCTTAACAGGTGGCGCTGCTGGCACAACTTTTATTTTTTAGCACCATAACTCGAGAATGGATTGTTCGATGTTCACTATTTTGGGTTTGATGGATTTTGCATTGGCCCAAGGAAGGACACTATGGAGGAATATCCGGGAAATTCCCAGGAAAATAAGAAATCCTGGCAGATCTGTGTTTTTTCTTCGCATGTAATCGAGCATTGAAGCGAGAAATGGATTTTGATCGAGTCACATTGAGTCAAAATGTTCTAGGAATGGATGTACTTGCATCAATTCCTAGAACATGTCAAAACGGAAATGGTGGCATTTTCTTCCTTGATGCGCGCAGTGGAATGGAAAAAAATTCATTCCTTTGTCCACTGTTTTTGGCTACGAGCTCTGAGATTGCTTTAGTACTCGCCTCATAGGGGATTAAGATTACGTTGCGTTGTTTGAAGGCGGTTGAACCATTCTGTACAGAAATTGCCGTTGACTCTGCAAGTCGACGAACCTGCATGCAACAATTCAAAGAAGTCTGCACCGGCGAAAGTATTGCAGCAATGTAACAAAGTCGACTTAGTCACCGGCCTGATTGAATTTTTGCCAAAATCACGAATTTTTCCCTGAATATCGCTTAAAATTATGCGAACCATAATTGCGATTTCGGCTGCAAAAAATAAGGGTGTCGATCATTTGAATTTTGTCATTCAAAATCGAATCACCGAAGGGTTACATTCATACAAATCCATCGACTCCTTGATGGCTGAAAACGAAACCACAGGGAATTTGTCATTCAAGCGACGATTTTGACGTGAAAATTCCGCTCAATCCGAGCGATTAAAAGAAAAAAATAAATTGGGTGGCGCAACAGCTCGTGAAGATCCAGGGCCTAGTGGCTATCAACTCGCAACCATTCTTGTGTGCGAGAGTCCGATTCTATTCTATTTAAGCATCTTCAGTTTCCCGTGCTTAGTAGCCCGTAGCGTAATGGTTAGTGCGTTCGACTGTCTCGCTGGAGGTCTGGGTTCGCTTCCCAGCCTCGTCCACCTAAAAACTAAAAATTTTTTTTCAGGGCTACTGCCTCTTGCGAGGAATTGACAAATCCTCCAAGAGTATCACTTGTCACGAATAAGTGCTTCTCGTCTAGCCGTTCGGATTCGGCATAAAATTTTTGGGACAAAGGGAATCAAATTTTATGCTTTGTATTAAATTTTTAAAAGGTTACACAATACATGCCAAAAAAATTAAATCTAAAAAGTCGCTTGACTTTATTATCCCCAGGGTGTTCCGTCCTGGTTGTCAAGTTGTGGTTTTGGTTGGGAGGTTGGGTTGGCTCGTTGAAGTGGATGCCAAGTTACTTCACGTTCTTTTTGGCTGCTGTCGTATATACGTCCGGAAGATTCAGAACCAGGCTTCTGCAGTTGGCTGCGTTGCGACTACCTCTACTGAGTACCCTGAGTCACACAAGCTGTTTATCACCTTTGGGGAAAGTAATAGTTGTTGATACAGTTGATTATGAGCGTTGTTTATGTTGATCATCGCTGCATGGGCAGCCGTTTCAAGATTTAGTAAGAGATTCCGTCTGGTCCGGATGACTTTTAACGCTTTGAATTTCTGATGATATCTGCTACCTTTTCCGGATTGCAGTGATGTGTGGTATCAGTTGGTTCACTTGCTGATTTGGAAGCACCAAAAACGACTCCTTCCAGATTTGGATGCAGGGTTTTTCTGAATGGACCCTTCGACTTCAATCAAAAAAACTGGGTCATTAGGCAAGTTTGGTGTGAAGTTCCCACGAAGTAGTTGGTGAACGCTTCAACTTTGTCCGGTGTTAATGTTGCTTCAATGTTGTTGTGACTAATGATTTCCCGATATGGTTCCTGTTTTCCAACGGTTTTGTTAATATATTATGATGATGTATGATGTATCCTTTTGAGTTTTCTCAGCTATTGTGTGGGTACAGGTTCTGTATGCACACAGAAAGATGTTTGTACCTATCCCTTGACTTCTTAAGCCGCTTTTGGTGTTCCAATGCATCATAGACACAGCCTGCTCCACACCATCTATTCAGCAGGTTTCGGTTTTGAAGGTTGAAGCGTAATGTTTTCTTCTATGTCCCTTTGGAGGCGTTCAACATTTAGCCGTCTATAGTCAATGACGTTTTGTGTTGGCTCTTTTGCTAGACAGATGGGTTGTTGAAGCTTTTGATGCTTAACTTAACAGCTTCATGGTCCGAGTCATTGTTCGCAATCAAGCAGCTGTAGTTGCAGATTTCTGGAAGTAAATAAACAAAATTAGAAGTTAAAATAAGAAGTCTAGTGTTAATGGTCCCCGGGGGATGGTTGATTTTTGTTGAGAAACAACCACCAATGAGTGCTGATCGTGGCTAGCATCCATCCAGTCAGCAATCGCTTTTCCTTCAGCTGAAACAGTATTATCCAGCAACAGACCATAAATTTGCTTTTTTGAAGAACGCTGTTGATAACGCGTAGTTCGCTTTGTATATTTCTCTTGCTTGAATGGAATTGGAAACACACGATGATTGTGGTAACAGTCTCAACTCTTTCTATTGGTGTCGCGCCGTTGCGGTGGCATCGCACTGGTCTTATGATGATCATGATGTCCGGGTTATTGTTCTTCATAACAAATGACGCTCTTCCTCAGAGCCTGTATAACGAGTTAGCGTTATACGTGAGTATGGTAAAAAAAATACCCTTCCGAATAATTGTGTTCTTGTTTTGGCCAGAAAAAGGCATTTGGAGCAATGAAAGACTGTTGAATTATACTGCTGGTCCCCACAACTGCGGCAGTTATTATTGGGTTGTAAGAAATACCTAGCTCTGCCGCATATTCTCCTTTTGGCTAGTGACCCAGTTAATATTGGCACTTAAGTTAATGCTCAGACTCCAAGCTCATCGCAGCATTGCTGGACCAATTTTAAGGATGATGTAGCCAAATCAATTGATTTAACAGCCGAGAGTGCGAATTCCAATGCAAGTTTTTTTTTACATATTTATCAGGTCACTGCCTGAGGGACGATGGCTTTTCATCCTCTATGATTCCAAGCACGCTGCTTCCAAGCTGCTTTCCTTCGGGAGACCAAATTGGCAAGTACCGCAAGGTACTAAGTGCTTTTGAATAATTCCATAAGAAAACTTATAGCGAAGAGTTTTCATTAATATTGACTAAACCTTCCAACAGATTCATTTATTTGACACAAACCCTCATTCCGATGATAATGGCATCAAATTTATGGAATAAGAATTCACGGTTGTCGAAATTGAAAAGCGGAAATTTGGAGTCGGAATTTGTCATGAATTGCGATTTGACGAATTGGCCAAAGTATATCGCAAACTAGGTAGAGAAAATCACTAATTAACCAAGTCATATCGTTAGGCTCGTTTCACACACATTCGGTTTCATTCGGCTGTGCCTGATATGTGTGAAACGGTAAAACCGGCAAAAATAAAAACCTAATAGAAACCGTATAGCACCGAACGATCCCTCGACACGAATCGGTTTCATTCGGTTTCAAAACGGCACGTATTCGGGTCTAGCGGTAGGGCACACAAAGTAAACGTAGCGTTCACACATATTTGGTTTGAGTTTTTTTTTTTTTTAATACATTTACAGCCCTATTCTGCTGTTGTGAGGCTCACAGGTCACAATTTTTAGTGAGTTTATTTTTGTATAAGACGGTTACAATTTTGTATTCTGTGGAAGCCCTTATAAGAAACCTCACAAGAACAGCGTGAGTTGTGATCTGTCAAGGAGCAGATCATAATTTTAAAGATATTATGAGGCGAGTTATTATGAGGTTATTGTGACTTGTGAGGCATCAGTGAGGTTGCCAGAATAAGGCAGTTAATTTAATTTTAATAAGTAGTGAGTACAAACCGAATATGAACCGTCTGTGTGTGAAGGAGTCTAGACTGAAACCGAAATCGAACCGAATACAGACCGAACCGAATGAAACCGAATATGTGTGAAACGAGCCTTATAATCAGCTAATTATTTTAATCTTTAATTTTCAAGGATGATGTGATATAATTGTTTATCCTTCGTCTTTCTGTTTTGCTCAAGCTCATGGTCCAATTCATTGGGAATTACAGCTCTCGTGCCAATGATAACGAACTCTTTGTGGTAACAGTTTTATCTTCCCGTGTTGAGAATGCTGATTTTGTTTCGTATGAACACTCGATGGTCGTGGATCCATGGGGCAGAGTAATGTGTGAGGCTGCAGAAAAACCCAAAGTCTTAGGTAAGTTTGAGGGTATGGTTTTTGGAATTGTCGATAGATTAAATTTGATGTATGTATGTTTTTTAGATTTTACGATGGTGGATGAAGTTCGGAAGCAAATTCCGATACATGGTCAAAGGCGTACTGATATGTATGATACCATGAAAGTAAATAAATAAATTAAAATCAAAATAAAATCAGGAATATCATATTGGTAATTCATGTAATTGTTTGAAATTTTATAGATAAAGCCTAGTACCCACCTCTGAGTGAAATGAAAAATAAAAGCGGTTTGAAATTCACGTGAATAAGCATTGTGAAACCATAATTAATTATCCACGTGAAATTTCAGTCCTCAGTTTGATAATGTTTCGTACTTTGAACGAAAAAAATTATTTGATTTGTCTGACAGCTTAACAGAATCTTGAAATGCTTAAGAAGACTATTTGTATGCCATAGTTTGGTTTTTGGCTTGTCGATAACACTTAATATTCAAAAATAAACGATCATAAGATCCAAAATAATTCTTTAGGATTTTTTATTCAATTTTAACAACTTTTATTTTAATTTATTGACAAATGTCACACTTTTCCACACTTCAATTATTTTTTCCTAGTGGTCGTACGTTAGGAAATGAAAATTATAAGATGAAATTAATTTTGAACCGGTTCATATTTCGCTCTCACATTTTTGGTATTCAGCTCTCGTTATGAATTTCATCGTTGTGAGATAAATGTCACTTTATATAATTAAGAATTAAATATCTACCCAAGGAAAAAATAGATAAAGGTGTGTGTGTGCGTGGTATTAATGATATTTTCTGCGAGAGTTAATAAATAATATCAATTATAGCTTACAGTAAGCAGTTGGTTAACTGAAACGCTTATTTGTATGAAGAATATGGTGCTAATATTGCGACACCACCGAAGGAGTATCTTAATTCTAAAACCACGATAAAACCCATTTAAGCCACCCGGCCCGCATCTCAGATAAAGATTTCGCTGTATGATTACCTATGTATATGGATACACGTCATGCCCTGGAAACGGGTGACAGAAGAAGTACGTGACATGCAAAAGAAGACAGCTAAGAGTTTATGTTCCTAAAAATCAGGCCTAGAGAATGGACAAGATAATACGGAGTAAGAAGATGGTATACGCAGTGTTCCAAATGAAGGAGATATGTTTAAAAAAAAACGCTAAAAAAGCAAATGGCCGCTGGTTTTTAAACCGGAATGCATAATTAAAACGGCGATGGCAAACTTATTGAACAAAAAATGGCAAAAAGTTGATGTAAAGGTGGCTCAGAATTTTACTATCCACTAAAGTAGATGTATGTATGTATGTATAAGACCAACTACATGCTAATAACAATCATCTATTCACAGCATACAAACATTTTTTCTTACTTGGGGTCTTCAGATTAATATCCAAAAAAAAAAAAAAATAAGCTAGTCATTTCTGAGGCAAGGCAAAGACGGAGACAACTAAAAGCAACTTGGTTCCTTAACCATGAACGTATTGAAGTTGTTTAAGAGTTTAAGTATTTAGGTGTCTTGATGACTGGTAATCTAACCTTTGCTAAGCATTCTCGAGCTTTTGCGAATTTTGATCTTGCTAAGAAGTAGAAAGTCGATTCAAAATTCAAATAGGCTTGAAGTCTACTATCGATATTTCCAAAATCTGTTCCTTAATATTTGTCTATTAGATTACTGTGAATTTATATGAATTTTTCTATTTGCTAGAAAAAAAACTCGACCAAGAATTTCTGATCGAATTTTCTCGACTAGATATTTTCGGATTAGACTCTAGCAATAAGGCCCTAAAAGTCAAGGAAGTGTTTTAATTTCTGTCCAGTTCTGCGCAAGGTGTCAAAACCAAAGAAAATGGTGGATCCTATGCAGTATGGCGCTTTTTCAATCATAATATTTAATAACAACTAATAAAATACCTTTACGTATTTGTAGATCTGTCAAAATGCTGGTTTTAGTTTTTCTTGCGTTCCATTATTGGGCCAATAAAATATGGCATAAATATTGGTGTGCAAGTTTAATGAAATATGTAGAAAAAGAAGTTTCAAAATGGCATTTTAACATTTTCCAAACTTTCTCAGCCTATTGTTTTTGATGAGCTTCCCTCTGATCACAACCCTGTTTTATTGCGAGTTGTTCATGCTAGTCATTAATAGAAGAACATTATTATCTTGATTTTAAGCACCAACTGGTCACTTTTTCAATCGGATTTAAACCCAAAACTTAGGGATATGCCCACGGAATTTGAGAATATCTCAACGAAAGAAGGTGTAGACTTACTTGTTTCAGGTTTTTCTGATAAAACCCTAAGCTCGGCAGAATTATCTGTACCGAAGTTGCCCCAACAAAATTTTAGAATGAAAATTCACGATTATATTATCGAATATATTCGAAACATCATTAAAAGACAATGGCAACGGTTTCGTTTACCAGTACATCGCCACTAGTTGAAGTTTTTCAGCAATCTCATTTCTACGGAAATTCAAAAATTTCGAAATGCTCGATGGAACAAAAACCTTAGTGAGCTTGGCAAAAATGATAAACCTTTTTGGAATATTGCCAACATTATAAAAAATAAAACCAGGCTGATTCCCACATTGAAAAAATTTAATGATGTTCTATGTTCGGCTTTAGAGTTTAAAAAAAAACCATGAAGTATCTCAAAATCTAAGTGACGCGAACACTATAAACTTAGTGGAGACTGCTTGTAATAGAATTGCATCGGACATAACTGAAATATCGCAAGATGAGTTAATATTTGTATGCGATATAACAGCTATAATTAAAGAACTACAAGTGAGGAAAATGGGCTTGATAAAATCAAAAATTTATACTTAAAACATTTGACAAAATCCGGAAAAAAGTATCTTATGCTGTTAATCAATGCTTGTCTAAAATATAATATTTCCCAGACATCTGGAAAATGGCAAAAGTCATACCAATATGGCAAATCCTGGTAGCTATTGACCAATAAGCCTCTTAGTAGCTTGAGTAAGGTATACGAAAAAGTAATAAGGAATAAACTTAATATCAAAAAAACATATCTTTCCCGACCAGCAATTTG
Source organism: Melangyna quadrimaculata (assembly GCA_949320155.1). Classification (NCBI taxonomy): domain Eukaryota; kingdom Metazoa; phylum Arthropoda; class Insecta; order Diptera; family Syrphidae; genus Melangyna; species Melangyna quadrimaculata. The sequence goes on from OX439483.1 coordinate 403,688,409, forward strand.
GATTAAGGAGTCACCATAGTACTTCACATCAAGTGCATAGGATATCCAATATAATCAGAACCAATCGTTCTGAAGGTATGTCTACAGGTATGGTTCTGTTAGATATTGAAAAAGCTTTCGATTCCGTTTGGCATAATGCTCTTATTTATAAAATGGAAACAATCGGAATACCGATGTTTCTCATTAAAATAGTCCAAAGTTTTTTGTTTGGAAGATGTTTCAAGGTGTACGTTAACAAAAGTAACTCCCAGTTAGTAAATGTAAATTAAGGTGTCCCTCAAGGTTCAGTCCTTGGTCCTATCTTGTATGATACCAACACTTCTGATTTTCCACAACTTCCATATTGTGAAACACGAATTTATGCAGATGACACCTGCATACTTTCATCACATGGGATTGGTCTCAACATTGAGACCAATCTTCAAAAAGCACTTGAAATTTTAACGAAGTATTTTCACAGATGGAAGATAAAACTTAATGCTGGAAAGATAAAATCAATCTTTTTCACAGGAAAAAGGAAGCGATTATATCTTCCCAGTAATGAGCTGAAAGTCAATAGAATTTCTATACCTTGATTTCAACCTTGACAAACGACTTATTTTCAATGAGCATATTAACAGAACAATTAAAAAAGTTAATATCGCTATTAAAATGCTATACCCACTAATAAATCGAAAATCTCTCTTGAACATTGAAAACAAAATTATAATACACAAGGTTGTTTTCCAAGCAATTTTGTTATATGGATGTCAGGTATGGGGGAATTGTGCAAAGTGTCACATTCAAAAACTCCAAGTGTGCCAAAATAAGTTATTAAAAATGATGCTGAATTTATCTAGGTATTCATTCCACTCATGATCTGCATAATCAAACATGTGTTGAATTTATAGAAGAATTCAAAAGCTAAGCGACCGCTTCTTAACAAACTGTGATACTTCTGATAACCCTTTGGTAGTCCAATTACATGTCGTAAAACATTATACCATAATTTATTCACATGTTTTGTTTTCTGTTGTCTATTTATTTATTTATTTACTGTTTCATACATTTTTGATTTGTATTGAATTAGGACCCTTCGATTCACTACTCTTGTTATTCTTTTTTTTCCTTTATCAGATAATATTATATCAAAACACGAAACCTTGTTACTTCTTATTAATAATTTAATAATAATAATTTTATCTATATGCCTGTAAGACGTCAGGTCTTTTAAATGCAATGCACGGCACTAGTTAGAAGGAAAGGAAAGATTTTTGTTGGCACAGTGGATTGAGAATTAGATGTTAATTATCTCATTAAGTTCCACGGTTGGCATCCAGTTGAAGTTGCGGAATATAGAAAAGAATGCTACCTAGACTGGGGATCGAACCTACACGTCCAGGTTAGCAGTCAAATAATATATCCACTGTGCCATTGCCACCCGCAATGTTATTTAGTTTGTAAGTTTTACCAGTTTTTTTTGTATATTCATTGATTTATTCATTTATTTATTTATTTAACAATATATTTATTAATTTTTTTGTATCCTTTATTTATTTTTGTCTGATTGTGTACAATATGTACACACAGCAATTAAATCTAGTCTTTAACATAGGTTTTTTTTTTTTTTTTTTTTTTTTTTTTTTATAATCCACGCGCGCAAAAGGGGCTACCCTTAAAATGTTTTTAACATAGCACGAGCGATTAGATAAGTATGAGAGGATTTAGAAGGAGATACCGATGCACATTGATTTTGAACGTTTGCACATCGAAATGGGAGGGGAAAGTCGAGTCAGGTAAAGCATTCCACATTCGTGTGGTGCGACTGAAGAAAGAATCTCTGTACATTACAGTACGTCCGAAGTTGGGCTCGAGGGTGAACTGATGGGCATTCCTAGTAGCGCGAGTATTACGGTTGAATTTTTTAAGGGGAGGAATGCAACTGGCTATTTCACTAGAACACTGATTATAATAATAGCGATAAAATAGAGAAAGACACGAAACATTACGGCGGTGTTCGAGAGATGTAATTGTTTCTGTTATAGATCTTTCGCCTATCATTTTTAAAGCCCTCTTTTAAATTCTGTCCAACAAACTCAAGTGAGTTTTTGAAGCTCCTGCCCAAACATGAGAATTGTACTCAAGTTTTGGACGAATAAAGGCTTTTTAGATCACAGCCAGATCAGAAGGGGAAAAAAACTTCATGCATCTACGGAGAAAACCTAAACACTTAGCAGCGTTTTTGGCGACATCAAATATGTGGTCATTCCACAAAAGGTGGTCTGTGACACACATACCGAGAATTGAAAGCTGTTCGGTTTCCTCGATGCAAGTGCCGCCCATGGATAGCGGCATTGGGGGTGGGTTTCGCTTTAATGACAGGAGACAACATTGAGTTTTAGAAGCATTAAATTCTACGCGGTTTTTGATTCCCCATTGGACAATGCTGTCGAGATCAGAATTTAATGAGCTTATCATACGCTGCCGTTCAAGTTCCACATCCGAAGGATATGGATGAGAATCTGTAAACGAATATGAGAAGCTGAGGGTACTATCGTCAGCAAAACAGTTTAATGGATTAGAAGTTTCAGATAAAAGATCAAAACGGAGCCCTGGGGCACACCAGCATTTATTTTGTGGATTTCAGACTTGAAACCGTCTAATACGACTTGTATTGAACAGTCCGATAGGTAATTTCTAATCCAACGAAGAAGAGGTTCATCGAAACCAAATGCGCGCATTTTCGATAAGAGAGCTTGGTGCCAAACTCTATCAATAAATAAATATAAATCGGGTGGCACAACGGCTCATGAAGAACCAGGGCCTAGTGACTAACAACTCGCAACCATTCCTGTGTGCGCCTTTCGACAGGAATGGAAGGGACCTACAATTTTATGCCGAATCCGAACGGCTAGACGAGAAGCACTTATTCGTGACAAGTGATACTCTTGGAGGATATGTCAATTCCTCGCAAGAGGCAGTAGCCCTGAAAAAAAACTTTTTAGTTTCTACCAAACGCTTTTGAAATATCAAGTGCAATAATCTCTTAATAATACTTTCTCTAAAACGACGTAAAGATTAGTTCCACTGTTCGGTGAGATATACCATCAGATCACCAGTCGACCTATTGCTACGAAAGCCGTACTGCCGGTCATTAAGAAGCTTTCGTTCCTCGAGATATATCTTGAGCTGAAAATTAATCAGCGTTTCCATGATCTTGGAAAGAAGGGACGTAAGTGCAATTGGTCGATAGTTAGAGGGTGAAGAAGATACGCCTTTTTTAGGGACAGGCTGGACAAATGCTGTTTTCCATCCACTCGGATAGAGACCAGTAGAGTAGGACAGATGGAAAAGCTTACGCAGTGGTTTTGCCAGCGTTGAAGAACACCTCTTCAGAACAATGGGAGGGATACTATCCGGGCCAGCGGATTTGTGTACATCGAGATTCTTTAGAACTCTAGCAACTGCACGAGTGCGAAAAAAGATTTGTCCCATAAAATCATTTACGCTCTCAAGTACAGGAGGAGTCATAACACTTGTTACCTTTTCATTATAATATGATCTATTTCATTGATCTTGGCTATTATTTGCTTATTTATTGTTATTTATTGTTATTTATTTTATTTATTTATTATTTTTTTTTGTTCTCTTTAAATTGAAGGTTTTTATTATACTTTCCTTCAGAATGAACCTTGTTTTTTCCTGCAAATGTTAACTCTTAATATAGTTAAAATTAATTATTCAGTAGAAAGATGGATGTATTATAAAGTTATCAAATCTCTGTGTAAACTGAGCGGTAGCAACCAACCTTGTATATGATTTGAAGAATGAAATAAAATATCTTTCTATCAATCTATCCTTTTATTACATGGATTTTTTTATTATATGGATTTTTTTTTCAAAACAGAATTTTTAAAAGAAGAATTATAAAAATCGAATTTTGAAACCAATGAAGCCTTACCCCCCCTGTATACGCCGTTGGCAACAGTTAATTCCTTCATGTCTTATGTAGTGAGAGCTTTCGGTTTGCCTCCCAAAGCTTACAAGAGCCTTCATAGAAACTTCTTCAAGAGATTATTCCGATTGCCGAGCTCAACTCCGAATTATTATGCAATAGCAATGGGTATACGTGGTGTTTTAATCAATGATTTTTCTTCTTGTAAAATAAATCAAGTTATATTCACACTTTAATGGTTGAAATGTAATTGATTCTTTTTATTCATGATTTACATTGATTGGCAGTGATTTTATAAGAACAAACAAAAATGAAACATGATTTGCAATTTCATATAGAAAAATGACATTTGACATTGACAATGACAATTAACAAGGGTGCGTCCCATGACTGGCTTCAACACGTGGAATCAGGTATAACGCCTGTTTATATACCTACATAGTTTAAGAGAAAATGCGGACTTTATCACTAGGATTATGAAAAGAATTAATATTGGTCTACACAAATGCATACTGAAAAAAACTAATTCAAACAAAATATTCCCCTTTCTGTTTCTATCGGAGTCGAATGAGGAAGAATGGCGACAGACTTCATTGCCAAAGTGGACAGCAAATTGTTTATAGAAAACCTTGCCACAGTAACTTCTTCTACATTTAGAAATATATAAAGACACTAAGATCATGAACTTGTATCAGATGAATTTTCGCAGTGAATTTTCAGCAGAAATTATAAGCATCATTTTTAGAACCAGAGTTGAAATATTAAACTTAAACTTTATTCCGCAATCCGCACCGGAATGATGTGTCGCAGACTTTTAATTTATGTAATAGACGAGATATAAAAGACATCAATCACTTCTTGGCTATTTGCTCAATTTTACAGGTAATTTGTCGGTTGTATTTCCAAGAAATTTTTCTATTGCTACAACAATTTTACTTAATTTTAAATACAGCTGGGTGGCTTTTTCTTTTAGGTGGACCGAAGAAGCTGGAAAGTTACCATTTCTAAGCTTATAGCATGGATCGGTAGATCGATGGATTTCTATTAACATGAGCTCAACTTAGCGAAAATCAATTATCCAACTCAATTAGAATTTCTAAGCAAGAATTGTTGGAAATTTTGTTACCCGTGGCCTGGCATTGTTTACAAATGAATACAATACGTAAGCAATGCCAACATTTTCATATGAGTCGAAAGATTTTCACTCCGATCGACTTTTCGGAAGTATAGCTCAAAGCAAAAAGCTTTCCTTTTTCACAGAGATGAAAAACAACTGTTGATCTTCAATCTCTCTGAGAAAACAAAACAAGCTACCCCAGAGGTTGTTGCACTACGCATTGCGCCACCGATGTCACCTGAGCGTTCCCATCCAAATGAAGCTACCTCAGAAGCTCCGGCCTCTTAGGTAGCTTGGTCTAGGTTCAACCCCAGTTGACGGCAAAATAACAAAAATCTTTCCTTTTCTTCTATTCCTTCTAACTAGTGCCGTGCATTGCCTTTAACAGACCTGAGGTCTTACAGGCATATATTATACATAGTTAAAATTATTATTATTATTAACCCCTTTAACCTTCCTTTTGGTAAAACCAATTTTCTTTAAATATTTCGCGCATTCTTAATTGGGTTTTTAATACCCTTAGCCTTAATATGAGCAAGCAGAGTGCGAGTGTTAGGAAAATAAGGACCTGACAACATATTTTTCGACCCCATCGGCACATCGATGAAACTTTGGTCACACAAAGAATGACTCAGAGGCTTAGGTCTTGTATATTTTTAAAACATTTGAAATAAGGATCTAATTGATCGAACCGAAGTGGCAGATTTTTGTTTTTGTATTTGGTGGTCATAAATCTTTCTGTGACCAAAGTTTCATCCATGTACCGATGAGGTCGAAAAATATGATCCCAGCTCTTGGTCTATTGTGGTCATATTAACGGGCATGCTGGTTAGGGCTGGCCACGAGACGAGAAAAGTCTCGGTCTCGATCTCAGTCTCGCATGACGGGACCGAGACGAGACTGGTTTTTAAGCAAACGAGACGACACCGAGACGAGACTGTATATTTGGCCCAAAATTTACAGAGAGTCTAATAAATTAAAAAATCCAATTTCAGTTAAATATTTACTTTCTTCTGCACGTATACAAACTATATTCGAAAATATTTCGTTCCAATAAGCAACAAAATGGCCGGAAATCATATTTTTCGGAGACGAGACCGAGACTAGACTTAATTATACGAGACCGAGACGAGACTGAAAATTTTCGATTTTAACGAGACCGAGACGAGACTCACAAAAGTCTCGCGGCCAGCCCTAATGCTGATTGATAAACTTGTAGATGAGATTTATTTTGTTGTCTTAGCGATAAATCTCACAATTGGAATATTTTATAAATGAAGTGCTTACATTTCTCATGACCTTGGAATACTTTCACCATTTATTAAAAATTTTATATGATGTCTGACCAGAATCGAGTTTACCTTTTTTGATCAATAACTTACCTTATAGCTGAGCTGACATACAATTTTTTGTAAATATCCCACACATAAGGTGCTAGAAACTCGAAGCCATTATTTTCCTCCCAACAAAACGTTTTGGTTCCAAGTATAGACTAAAAGCTGCAATTTAAAATTAAACCATCGCCAACAAGTGGAGGTGTTTTGTTTATGAGGATTACCAAGTAGTAAAAACTTTTTTTGCCTCGATTGAAATCATATTCCTAAAACAATAAAACCAACAAAAAAAAAATATTTTTATGACAAAGTTCCTATTATTTTATTGAAAATAGAATAATTTTCTTGGAAATTTCTTCAAAAACTCCCTGCAGACCAATAACAGTCAATTTTCATTCCAAGCATATAACTTTTGCCATTTGTTTTTCTCAAAATACCGAGTTATATCGAAATCGACATCATCCGGACATTTATACATTTTTTATTTATCTAACATATCCACTTTATAACATCCTTCCGATAAAGACAAAAAAATGTATCTTTATATCCTTTTATGTGATTTTCAATTGAAAACAATTTAAACAATTTTTTTTTTGTTGAACTCAAATCGTATAAGGAATTGAAAATGGTAAGAAATTTTGTCCTTGTTATGGATGGTTGTTGCTATGACACAAAACCATCGTCATTCTCATATTGATAAAACAACAAGAACATCGGGAAGCAACCATATTCATTCCATCCATTCAAAGAGAGCTAAGTCCTTCCGCAGGATGATATTTGTGTGTGATGAGTGTTTTTATTGGTTGTTGCTGCAGTTTGTTTCTTTTCAATTATGCCGAACGTCGATGCTTCGGAGAATTTTCAACATTTCAACGCACAAGTTTTTGGTCAAACCATAACGACAATCACTCTTCAATGGAATGAAGTTCCCAACTCGGATGTCTATGAAATTGAAAAATACACTAAGAAGCTTGGCTGGCAGAGAGTGTCCTGGTGTGTACATACATAGATATATCTAATACTATAAAGCGAAACAAAGCAAAATAAAGAGAAAGCACAAAGTGATATCCTCCCCCCCCCAAACACAAAAACAGTTTGCAAAAATTTGATCCTTTGACAAAAAATTTGTATAAACCTAAGTCGTGAAAATTGTGTTTTTCTTTCGCATCGGCATGATTCTTTGTCATTTGAAGGACGAGTGTGTGCAGGACCACAATTGAACAGCTGGATGATAACTTTGCATATCGATTTCGTATTAAAGCCCTTAAACTTTCCCCAAACGATGATGAAGATGACGACGAAGAAGAGTCCTTTGACGAACATCCAAGAGCATTTATTACGGTTGGCTTGTCCGAGGAAATTGTGGTAAGGACGACCTCAACAGACGCGGTATCATTAAGTTTTATGAGTTCAGCTTCCATCCGCTTCGCTTGTCCGCGTCTAGGGGGGCCAATTCAATTTCGCTTACGAATATTTATGTCGGAATTTTTGTTTTTGCTAGCTCTCTACTTAATTGCAGGGAATAACACTGTCAGCTCCTCCTTCAACTATGTGCCTGCATCGGGCCATTAAGAAGGGTCAACAATTTCTGATCAAAAGGATCCTACGACATCGTCCCAGCCTGATTGATTATCCCGCCCAGAATGGATACCTTCCTTTGGCCAATGCCATTAGCATGGGTGAAATATGCATTATCGACATTATCCTGACTGCTGGAGCAAGTGTGCACAATGGAAATCCCTTAAATGGTCGCACACCTTTGCATGTAAGTCGTTTAGCTTAACTTAAAAGATAACTTTACGGTTTATTATGTAGCTTTTTGTGTGTGTATTTTTTTTATACTGAAAAATCTGTGTTTAAAGCTGGCATTCTTTTATGGACATCTGCCAGTGGCACGTATCCTGCTAAACAAGAAGGCCGACATAAATGTCAAGGATAACAATGGCGTGACACCATGCCATTGTGCCGTGGATGCAAACCAATATGAAATTTTGAGATTCGCACTCGACAATGGAGCTGACATGGAGGCAGTGGATATGTCAGGATGGACTCTGCTTTTGAGAGCAGGTATGTATAGGATATATAGAGCGGTTGACGTTGGTCGAATCGAAACATCGATTTTTGTTACTCAAACTTAGAGATTTCGGAGAAGGATTGAAAAGACTGGTAAATTCATTTGTGTTTGTGTTTTTGGATTAACAAAAACAAAAAACCACACCAAACTCATCCTTCTGTGGATCGAAAAGTATTTCTGTGATATATGTATGTTTTCATTAATATAAATACCTACATATCTGTTTATATCATCGCAGTTGGAATGCATTCGGATTTGATGATTGTCAAGTTGTTGCATCAGCAGGGATCAAATCTAAGAGCTCTGGATTTGAATGGACTTAATTGTATGGAATTGGCACGTTTATTTGGAAATAATGAAGCATTGAAATATTTGGAGAGTTGTGGATACAGTTGAATATATACAATTTTAAATTGAAAATAAAACATCATTTTGAAAAGGCATAATTTTTTTTTAAATAAATAACATACATTAATGAGTGCAATTGCATTTGAATAAAAATCTCTACATTAATGATTAATAAATGGGTTAAATAAGCTTTCAACTGAACTTAAGTGGAATAATTCGAAAAGTAGATATTTATGATAATTTATGAGTGTTTTATGATTTTAGTCAAATGACATTGTGCATGAATTTGGAGAAGAACCTATAACAATGCGGGAAGTTGCCATTTCCGATGAGGTCACGTGCGTCGGTCGGTCTATGCATGTCTTAGAGAGGTGAAAAAGAGGGGAATCCCCTCGGAATAGGAATTTTCGAGAGGTCTAGACTATCATTGATATAATTATTTCACGAAACTAGGAGAATACGGAAATTTTTCCCAATTTCACAAGCGTCAGATGAAATACATATTCTATTCATGGGTCGTGTGCGGTTTGGATTAAAATAACGATAAAATGTTGACGTTTCTACTAATGGATTCTCATTTCTAAAGCCTTAGTTGGTGATATGTTTTCATTTCCTATTTTTGCGTATCCAGATGTTTAGGTACTTTGAAATTTTTGTAAGCGTAAAAATGTGCAGACTCTGGGCCAGGTGAAATGTCATCATCCCAAGCACCTGTTTCCGACACCTCAATATAAACAAAGGGACTTGGGCTTCACGTGATGGACGAACCGTCAACCAAATCGACTACGTTGCGATGGACGCGAGGCATGCTTCCAGTATCTTGAATGTCTGAACGTTCCGAGGGGCCAACATTGAATCGGATCACTACCTGGGCCCTGTTCACAGAACATACAACATACATTCATTTCTCAATGGGTAGGTTCAGAGAACTTAGGGGACTTGAAAGTAAGGCAAAATTATAGACTGTGATTGGCCAGCTGTCGAAAGTTCCCTTCATTTGAAACAATTTTTCGACAGCTGACCAATTACAGTCTAGACATTTGCCTTACTTGCAAGTCCCCTAAGTTCTCTGAACCTACCCAATCATACATCACATACAATTTTCTGTTTCACAGATTTTATATGAAGGATTGTATGATGTTTATAATATTGTTGTATGTGATGTATGATTTGACATTTCATTGAAATTAGTGTGCAGCAGTGAGTATGTTCAATATATTCAGATTCAGAATTTTCGAATATTTTGTAAACCCTGTGATTGGCTAACTGTCATAATTAACCTATCCTTTTTTGACATTTGTTGACAAAAAAAATATTGAGCGCAAACAAAATTATATTTTTCAAGTGCGGTTGCGGTTTGCTTCATTTAATAAATAAAAGAAATTAACATAATTTTAAATGACGCAGACTTAATTTTTGAGGACGATGATATCCTTGATCTTGGGGTTAGTATAACAAGACGCCCCAGAACATTCTTGCCAAGAATTAATTTCAACATGGAAGACCCATATTTCGTCGAGAATTTCAGAATGCCTTCCGCATATGTTCAATTTCTGCTGGAGCGATTGGGTGCACATATTGCACATCCAACTATTTGTAGTGGAGCTTTATCGCCACTGCAACCGATACTGATGACCAGTGTTGCCGTTTTGACCTGTTTCATGTCAAATTTGACAAGATTTCATCGCTCTTGACATGAAATGAAATACAAATCTTGTCAAAAGTGTTTTGACTTGTTTTTTGACTTTATTCAATAATTCAATGTACAACTTAGCTTTTTGTTAAAATATTTTAAAATACATTTCAACTTCAGTGTAGGACGGGTGTAATGTGTTATACTATGAACTACAATCAATGAAGTTAGCTTTGAATGTATATAAAATGGAGTACAGCCTAACAAAAACCATTCCCAAATCCCAATTATATGCTGTCATTCTGGTTTCGCTACAAGCCACACAAAACAACTGGTTTTGGTTTACAAACTAATCTTTGTCTGGGAGCAGAGTGCAAGGAAGAACTTAACGAATTGATAATCAAATCGGAAGTGAGCGACGAAGAAATTCATATTTTTAGAAAAAACTGCAAAAGTTTTATTATTAAACTAATAAAAGAATAACAGCAGAGAGTGCCAAAAATTCTCAAACAGATCAGCATGCTTTCTGTCGATACATACCTTTCCCAAACCAAAAGCTCATTGCTTCCAGTTCTGGAAGAGATGAAGGTTAAGCCTGATTCAAAAGAAAAGATTTTAAGCCAGTGGAGCAATCTTTGTTTCATAAAATGGAAAAACATAAAAGATACAGTGCCTTTCTGGTGCGAAGTTTGTTCGTATAAGGATGCCAGTGGAGAAAATCCATTTAAAGAGTTGGCGAAGTTTTTTATATCAATATTGGTTTTGTCAATTTCCAACGCTGAAGTAGAAAGAATTTTTAGTCAATTAAATTTGATCAAAACGAAACAAAGAAACAGAATGCAGCTGTTGTTAACTAATTCTCTTTTGACGATAAGAAATCATTTGCGCAATAAAAACTGTTGCAATTACTTTGGAATTCCAGCAGAAGTAAAAAAAAAGTTGGAACATAAGCTATATACAAAGATATACCAAAGAAATTGAATGTGATAGCTCGGGTTTGGAAAATCTTTAACTTTATGTACCTTAACTTAAGTACCTATGTACATATTTTTATATAATAATAATTTATGAAATATTATTTATGTATGTTAATTAACTCGTTGAATTGAAGTTGAAATACTTTATGTTTTGTTTATAATTAATAAAATGTATTTATGTTATCATTAATATTTGGTATTTTGATATTTGACTTTATTTTTGACTAAACAGAAACAAAATTTTCAAATATTTGACTTTTTTTTGACTTGATTTGGAAGAAACAAATAAAGTCAATAAGTCAGATTTGACTTTATTTGGAATTTCGACTTGGCAACACTGTTGGGGACGCTCCATTGGCTTGGCAATGGAAGTCAATACCATGGAATTGGAAACATCCATGGGATTCTGAAGGTTTCGGTATGTCATGGCGTTAAGAAAGTTTGCTCCTTAATTTCGCAACAGTTATTAAGTAACTAAATTGTGTAATAATACATATCAAAATATTAATGCAATTATTTCTGATTTGTTCAAGATGGTGAAGTTGCTTAGCCCGAAGATAGAAATGCTGTATCTGCAGATTTTTATCGCACAGCAGGAATGCCTCGGGTTGCTGGGGCTGTTGATGGCACATTGATTCCAATTGATGCACCAGCTACTAATGCTAGGTTTCCACTTGTCATTGAAAAGACGCAAATTGACAAACTTTCCAAGACAGCGTGAGTTATAGTTGCTCGCTACTTCTACTTTCTTTGCTTTTTGTGTTGGTAAAAGCCACCCTGTTCTGGAAAGTTTGTCAATTTGCGTCTTTTCAATGACAAGTGTAGACCTAGCATAACGAACAATCTTTTGTTGATCGTAAAGGTACTCATTCTATCAACGTAATGTTAGTAGCTGAAGCTGAAGCTGATTATCGTTTTTATGCCATCAACAGTAACAACCCCGGTTCGGTGCCCGATAGCTGTGTATTGCAATGCATTAGTTTCTACCGAAAATGGAACAATGAGGGCTGGCGTCCATTTCCAGGTGCCATCATTCTTGGTGATTCGGCATATCCTTTGAGGAAATGGCTTTACACTTCAAACGTTCCAGTTGCCATTGAAGAAAGCACAGCTGAAAATCGTTTTGTAGCAAAGCATAAGAAAACCAGACAAGTTGTTGAATGTAGTCTTGGTCAATTAAAGGAAATTTGTCCATGCTTGAACAAGTTACGTTTGAAATCGGCCCTTAGCTGTGCAAATGTTGTGAATGCTTGCGTTGCATTATACAACATCCGAGAAAGGATGACTCATTATAATGATATTGTCCTAGTGGATGGTGACAATGATACTGAAATTGAAGACCATTATCAAGGCACAAATGAAGACAATTCAGATGCAATTGCGGAGTTAGCCAACTATGTACATAAACTTTTTTAATAATTGACTCAGTGAAAAAAAAAATTGTTTCTTAATTTTCCATTTTAAAGTAATAGTGTTTTAAAATCTCAAACTTAATAACTTATCAGTTTTTCTTTCCACGACTCGCGGAGTCCCACAAGGCTCAATATTTGGACCTCTTCTGTTCTCCCTTTACATTAATGAGCTTCCTCAACAAATATTAACTTCTTCGGTTCAAATGTGTGCAGACGATGTCCAATTATATTAAAGTTGTCCCCTCGGTCTCATTGAAGATTGCGCTAGCTCTATAAACCTGAATCTGCAAAATATTTGTTCTTGGTCATTAAGAAATGGGTTGTTTTTAAATCCTCAGAAGTCAAAATGCATAGTTATTAGTAGAAAGTCTTTAGATTTATCATATTTTCCTACCATATTTCTAAATAACTCTCCTATAGAATATGTTCAAACTGCAAAAAAGTAGACGTAAAATTAACGTTGCCTACAATAACATTGTTCGTTATATTTATGGCTTAAGACGATTCGATCATATTTCTAATTTTTCAAGAAGAGTTTGTAATTTCTCTTTTGACAATTTGCTGCGCTACAGGACCTTAATTTTACTCTTTAATGTAATTCAAACACACCAACCTTGCTATCTCTTTGACAGACTACGTATGACCTCATCTGATAGATCGGAACAACTCATTCATCCTCGTTTTTCCTGCTTGACTTCCGAACGTCAGTTCTTCATCAACGCAATCCGCTTGTGGAACACCTTACCACGGCATGGTACGAGGGTGCGGGGCATTGAAAACTTTCGTAATGAGCTACACATCTACTTTCAATCATATTCTGGCTAATATACTTAAATATTTTTTTTAAATACTAATTTTCCTTATTAAATTGTAAATTTTATTGATTTTGTAATTAAATACATATGTATTTTTTTGAATTATAAACATACATACGTAGTAGGCACATTTTAACTCATACAAGTAAATTATAAATTTGTTCTATAATAGTTTTCATTCCTAATTTTTCTTTTCATTTCATTTTTCCAAACATTGTTTGATATTAAAGCTTATCACTAGGTAATAAGATACTATGTCTTAATGTGTAAGCATTCATCAATAAATAAATACAAATACAAATACAAACCTTGAACATTATGACATCTTATTATTTGTTCTATGTATTCATAAATTGCTTTTATCATGAAATAAAATTGTATGCTCTATAATTGACTTATAATTTATTTCAACTATATAGAAAATTTGATTTTTTTTTTTCGAAATTCTCGTAAGTGTTGTGTACATACAAACAACCGTCATATCAAAACTACGTTGTTCATTGGGATGATTGAAACGGTTTTAGAATCTCAAAGAGGATGCAAATCAAAACCAAAAGTGTTTTTAATCAACCCAATGAGGAGAGTACTTTTCAAACGGCAGCTTATGGTTTATCTGTGAAAACCACTAAATTCATTAGAATTTTTTATCAACAAATGCTAAGTGTTCAGAAGGACTTTTTTTTTCTGAATATTCTTCCAATCAAAAAAGTTTCAGGGCTACGAAGAGGATCTAATTCAAGACTAAGGGCTCTTTAAATCATCCCAATGAGGCCAGTACTTTCTAAATAGCAGCTTGGTTTATCTATGAAAAACATCAAATTCATAAGAATTCACATAAATTTGATGTTTTTCACAGATAAACCAAGCTGCCGATTGGAAAGTACTGGCCTCATTGGGATGATTTAAGGAGCCCTTAGTCTTGAATCAGATCCTCTTCGTAGTCCTAAAAGTCTTTTTCTGATAAGAAAAATATTAAAAAAAAGATTACAAAATAATTCAACAATTTGCATTTTGTTCGTTTTATAGATCTTCATCTTCTGAAGAGGAAGATGATTCCAACACTTTGCTTGTGCATTTTGAAAACGTCATATCCAAGGCTATATCATAATATCGAGCTTCTTGTCGAGTCTTGTAAAGTACAGCTTTTTACAGCTCCCTTTTTAGAGTTTCATTGGACTTCTTGACTTTTTTCGGTTTGCGCCTACGTCGTTGTTGGCTGGGCGGTTTAGGATTGGGCTGGCTACCAGTACTAGAAGGTCCCACGGAATATGGGTCTATGGGTTCACGTGGTGTTGTTAGATCCCCATCTGTCTCCTGGGCACCAAGTCCGAAGGCAACCTATGCACATAAAAGATTATCACAAAAAAATAAAAATTAAGTAGGTACCATAATACCAACCTCCTCGCCGACTGTTGCCAGCTCGATCCAATAGAGATCGCTGTGCCAGCCCCACCCTCTCCCGTTTTCTTCATCCTGTCGACTTTATTCTAAAGATACGGAAAGAAGATATTAATGGATACATAATGTTAAGATTTTGTTCACATTTATATGAAACCTTACCACCGATCCTCGACGCCAATTTTGCCATGTAATCTTTCTAAACTTTTCAGGATCTCCATCCCCGAGTCTTAAGCTGGCAGCCAAATTGCTTATTTTTACCCAGTTCTCCTGAATAATATGTTTTGTTTGGGAGCTTCCCGCAAACTTCCCAAAAAGCGCTTCTTTGTTTGAGAGCATTTCTTGCAGCACCATCAGTTGCAGATCCTTCTCCGTCCACAATTTTTTTTTTTTTAAACAGAATAAAATTATTATTTTATAATCATAATAATAAAATTATTATTTAATAATCATAATAATTTTATTTCAATAATAATAACAACTTAGTTTTGTATATCGGCGTTTTGTACCACTCATTTCACATACATTGTAGCCACACAAATGTATGATAACATTCTGAGAAACAGAATTTACACTGCAAAACTCCAGTCAATTCACCTCACATACATTTGTTGTATGACAGCGTTCATACAACAATTCTGGTGAAATAGAATTGATGTATGATAATTGTCAAATTCATACATTGTATGTGATGAACGTGCTGTGAAACAGGGCCGTGGTGGTAGCTAGACTACGTATGCGGATATCCATGACGTCACAACGCAGAGCTGAAGCTGTGAAAAGTTTAGATGTCGAGAAGCTTAAATCGCAAGAGACCGCCAGAACTTTAGTTGACCACGTAACTCTTAATCGCTCAGAAAGTCCGTCACCAGCATAAAGTGTAGAGAACTAATGGAAACACTGTCGACAGGCCATGAGAAGTACCGCCTCTGATGTGCTGAGTTTCACTAAGCGACCACAACGAAACCCTTGGTTTGATGAAGAGTGCCAGCTGGCACATGCAGCTATGCAAGAGGCGTACCAATCAGCCAAAGCTGCAGACTTGAACAAGAGCTGCTTGAGTAGCCCAGAGAGAACGCCGACTTCTCAGGAGGAAAAAGAGTGAGCACGAGAAGGGGCTGGTCGAGTCTATTGATGGTTGTAGCGGCATCGTTCGAAAATGTTATCAAATGGTGAAACGATCCACCCAAGGATACAGAGCTAGAACGGAAGCCTGCCGAGATGAGAGTGGGAATATGGTAGTAGATACACAGTCAGTGCTGAAGATATGGAAAGAACACTTCTCTAGACTGCTTAACGGCGAAGACAGCCAAGATATCGCTAGGAGGCAGAACACTCCATTCAACACAGACGATGATGGCCAACAGTTCCGTCCCCCCGACCTTACTGAAGTGCGGCTGGCGATATCCAAACTTAAGTCGTACAAGCCTGCTGGTGCAGATAGCCTACCAGCCGAACTATTCAAATAAGTGGGAGATGATTTGGTAAGGAGCATACACCAACTCATCTGCAAAATTTGGTCGGAGGAAAGTATGCCCGATGAATGGAACCTTTTTATAGTGTGCCCCATCCATTAAAAAGGAGATGCTCTGAAATGTACCAACTACAGAAGAATAAATCTCCTTAAAGTCGCTCATAAAATCTTTTCGGCTGTCCTGTGTGACCGCTTAAAACCTTTTGTCAACGATCTGATCGGCCCCTATCAGTGTGGTCTTAGGCCAGTCCAGTCAACCGTCGATCAAGTGTTCACCCTTCGACAGATTTAAAAAAAAAAACCCAGGAGTTTCAGATCGATACACACCACCTCCTTATCGATTTTAAAGTCGCGTATGATAGCGTGAAAAGGAACGAATTATACAGAGCCATGTCATATCTCGGCATCTCTGCCAAACTAGTCGGCTTGTGTAGGATGACGATGTAGTTTTGACAATCGCATTTGCGGGCATTGAATCGGAGGAGGCTAAAATGGGATTTGCAGTTAACGAGAGGACAAGATGAAGTGTATGCTGTCATCGAGAAAAATCTTAACATCGTCGCTTCTGGCAAAATATGACGATGGACAGATATCACTTCGAAATTGTCAAGGACTTTGTCTACCTGGGCTCCACTATTACCTCGCAAAATTACATCAGTGCGAAGAATTACTCCTGCCAACCGCTGATTCTTCGGTCTAAGAAGGAATATAAGTAGTAAGGCCCTCTCTCAGAGAACCAAGGAGACTTTATACAAGACTCTAATCATCAGGCGTGAACGCAGGAAAAAATTTCGGGGAGGGGGGGAGGGGGTGTGTTTGAAAAATGTAAGACGTTTTTAAATGTTACATTTTATCGTGAAAAGTCGAAATCTTGACTTGAAGGTTGAAGGACAGTATTTTTAACTCCGATTAAAATGAAAACAATTTTTAAAATAACAAAAGTTATTTAAAAAAAAAAACATTTTCTCTGAATAAAACATTACTTGCCATTCTGAGACAGCACAAGATTTTGTAGTTTTTTTTTTAAATCGACAAAAAACTTATTATTTCATAAAAATCTCAATCAGTTTATTATCAAGAAAGTCGAAATTAAAATAAAACACTCAACTCATTTAAATTGTTTCCTGCCGAGAATTAGGGGGACATTTTTTGATAAATAAATTAGTTTGACTGCTTTCACACAAGGAAACTGAGTTGCTGGCAACTGGGAGTTTGTAGGCGAGAAGGGCGTAAGGGAAAGAAAAAAATTCTCCCCTCTCACCCTTCGCGCCCACAAACTAGCTAGTTTCTGGCAACTCAGTTTCCTTGTGTGAAAGGGGTCTTTGTTCACATTTGTATGAACTGTGGTCCTTTTATGAGCAAATTTCTACTAGTATCGACTAGTGTGTATTCAAAGACTAGACTGCTAGATTCTAATTCTTAAGAACTTAGGGCGAGTTCGTAATCGCAAAAATCTGCGGCAGATCTGTGGCATACCTGCTCAGCGATTTTATTTTTCTTCTGCCCGCAGAAAGCAAGCAGGCGTCAGTTTTTTTTTAATAAATCCGCGTTCTTAAACATGACTTTCAAATGGGAAAAGGCGATTTTAGAGCTTCTCGGTGACATTGGGAACGAAATATTGTGTGTACGCCAAAATTTTGTCTCTTACCTATCGGTTAAGGTATAAACTGTCAACTTCCTTTGAAGGATAGCTACGATGATGATGCGTTTAAAAACCTCCAAAAAATTAAAGTTTTTTTAGAATTTTTATTTAAAAAAAAAAAAACAAATTTTCGCGCAGAAAAATCCGATTTAGGGCTTTTGGGTGATAAATGGAACAAATTATCCTGTGATGGACAAATATCGTGATAATATATGTATTTCGAAGCCATTTCAATAACTTTTATCTACTTACATACATGCGTTTTCCTTTTTTTTACTTTTTTTCAGCAGTATGTTTTTTTTCGACACAAACTGCCCAAAGCCGATTTGATTTCTACACATGTTTGATGTTTACGAACATAATTTGTTTTGCAGGACTGCTTAAGTCAGATTTCAATTTTTGTTTACGAACACAAACTTCGCAGACATGAGTTATTCAGACGATTATGAACTCGCTCTTAGTTATTATCAAAATGTACCTTGTTATTTAAAACATTTTTCTTAAATCAAATATTCTTTTTTAAAATATTGGTACGGAATGCTAAGACTTTCCAGAGGTAACTTCATGCAAATTTAATAAAAATTACATTGAATTTCTGAACAACAACTTAAAGGCGCTACCACAAATTGTTTGGCTGGAGATAAGCTATTTCTAGCTTTGCCACTTTGCACTAATTTTTTTATTTGAAAAACTTTTTATGCACACCACAGGATTCGAACCCACGCATATCAGATTTGCTCAGTCTTAGCAGTCGTGTGCACTACGCACTCCACCGCCTTAGACCACTGACGTCACAAGGTCGAGATGTGTTATTTGTTTATCAAATGCATTTGGAGCATCAGCATTTTTATAAGTGCCTTTAAGTATGCTCTCTTGTTCCGCCTCCATTTTTCTTCATACCTTATTTCGATAGACTACAATTCGCAGTACGTATCAAAGGGGAAGAGGTTGGAAGATCGGTAACGAACCAGACTATTAAGTTTATTATTGTTATTATTGTACTATTCGTACTAGAATGTCTGCTTATTAGGCTTGACCATTCTTTATTCCCAAACAATTGGTTCTTTAATTGCCAAACAATTGGTGGTAGCGCCTTTAAGTTGTTGTTGTCGTCCAAAAATTCAATGAAATTGACGGAATAAAGAATGGTCAAGCCTAATAAGCTGACATTCTAGTACGAATAGTACAATAATAACAATTATAATTAATAAAAATTAGTTAAGCCGTTTCAGGGAAATTCGAAGGTTACAAAAAACACAGTTCTATGGAATGTATACCGTTAAAAACAGTTCTTTGGAAAATTTCAGGCAAGCCCCAACACCCCCCCTGCGTTCGCGCCTGCTAATCATCCCAGTCCTGCTCTGGGGCAAAAGCATTGAATAAATCGGATGAAAGTCTGCTAGGGTCCTTTGAGAGGAAGATTCTTCGTGTGATTCTCGGTCCGGTGTGTAGCGAAGGAGTGTGGAGGAGAAGATTCGACCACGAGATATACAGCGACGACGTTGACCTGCTCAAAAAGCTGAAAATACACCGGCTGAGATGGCTGGGGCACGTGAAGCGTATAGACAGCAACGCATCTTCCCGCCGAATCTTCGAATCCAACCCCGATGGTGTACGCAGCAGATTAACAATCTGTTACTGGTGGCGCACACAAGTGGAGACCGACCTTAAACAACTTGGTGTGTGCAACAGGAAGCGCCTAGCTAGGGACAGAGCTGGCTGGAAGGGTTTGTTGTTTTTCTATTTCGTTTAATAAACTAACTAGGTATACGAAGGTAAAAGATAATATTAAACATTTTATTTGGTTCATAAGTATTTGTTTATATTAACACAAAATAATTCTATATAACTTTCAAGTATTTTAACTTAGTAAGCAATCAACACCTTTAGGAGTTTGATGGCCACAACCATAAACTGTATAGAAATCTAAATTCTGTTTTAAACCTAAAAAGAACACATTCTCAGCTATTTCTTTCCCAAAGTCACAAAAATTCTGCGCATAAAGTGTAAAGAACAAACGCTTATTATCCAATTCATATGGCTTAAGAATTTCATTTTCATAATTATAGATTTCTTGAGTGATGTCTGAAGATATTATCCAATCTCTGTATTCAGCCGAAGCATGTTGGAAACTCTTGATGTAAATGACAGCCATCAAACGTGCCTCATCCAAATTGTTGATTAATGGTGAAAGTTTAAGGCAATCTGCAACACGTTTATATTTTTCTTCATCTTTTCTTGCCGTAGTATTGTAAAACATCATCCAAAGATGAACATTTAAAGTGGACATATAATAGGACATTGGCTTATTGCGGCTTTGAAACATATACATTGTCCAATCGAGGATTGTCTTAAGCGGACCGTGGATGTAAGTTTCATTATTGCTGGCGCGGAGGTCTTCGAGGGATTTTATATTGTGGTAGTAGCCATCGCGGAAGATTCTGACATTCTTGTATTCTTTATTTAAATCTGCAATCTGAAAAGAAATTAAAAAAAAAAACAAAGATAACAATAAAGTGCCGATTTTTAAATCATCAATCATCTGTAGGAACAAATATTAATTAGAGCTTTTATCTTTCAAAAATTTACTGCAAATCGGAAACAAATTCTGTAGTAGGATATCGGAAAAAATTGTAGAGAAGCAGTCCAATCACCAAGCATTTCATCCCTAAACGCTTGGCTGCGTTGAGGAATGTCGAGAAAACGTTCTGAACAGCTTTCGGAAGATTACCTCAAAGATTCAGAAGAAAGTGAGAGCCGAATGAATACAGACCTAAACAATGAAGCTAAAGTTCCTAATTTTTCTTACAAATTAGTTTTTTATCTCGTATGAATTATTTTCATCATCTATGAAAAATTCAGAAGTCAAGAACGTTTTAAAAGAAGTTATTGCTTATGCCCATTGTCATTCCGTCAAAGAGCTACTAAGTGACAATGGTAGTGAATTTACCAACGCTGACGTCAAACATATTCTTCGATCAAATGATATTACGCAAAGACTAACAGCACCAATACTACTCAACAGAATGCGGTGGCAGTGAATGTGGGAACCGAACTCAGGTAGAGAAATTTCCAAGTACTCAAGCAACGAAGCAGAAGGTTTAAGGGTGGGCGATCTAGTGGTTTCTTTTTAAATCATAGGTTATTTTGAGACTGACAGCTTTTTCCCGCTCGAAATCTTGAAATATAGTCAGTATCATATCTTCGTGGAATAAAATGAGTCGTTTCACGCTTAAAGCTTAGTACGCAGCTGAAGCGAAACGAAAAATGTACTCTCCACATCCAGATCGAAAACAACGAAAAGGCTACGAACAAATTTTTTGGAGAATTCTATCACAAACTTATCAAAATAAAAAAATTGAAAGACGTTACAAATGTTTATTCAAAACAAAAAAAAAATTGAGATGTTTTTATTTACATATAAACATTTTAAAATGTATTCTCAAAACGCGGATATGGATGAACACGATTTAATAACAACTGTTGTATCTTCCACATCCGATTTTTTAGACTTACATAAGAATAGGAACGGCCGCGGCGCGGCGTTAACAAGTTCTTCTCCGGGTCTTAAAACGCTAAGAGATTGTGTTTCGTTTGCGCTAGAGTTAAATGTTCTGAAATTAAAAATTCGTTTGAATCGTCTTCGATAACTTCTACTTCCTCTGATGGGTTATCATCCAGTGATTCATCAGCTGCACTTCCTGATTTCAATTTTGTATTCGGTTTTGTGGGGTACCGCATTCTGTCCCGAAGTGAACGCCACATCGCTTTACATTCCTCGACTACAAATTCGAAAAATTTATTGAGATCTAAATTATAAAGCTTCAGCAATGTGGAACTTACCTGGGGTGTAATCGGCTAAGGTGATAGGTGATTATCAATGGTGGTGATCGTCATTTTGACGATTGCTGTCTCTATTTTTTCCTTAAGATGTGATAGAGACAGCTGTCTTCAAAACGACGATCACCACAATTGATAATCAACTATCACCTTAGCCCATTCCACCCCTGATTTGTTCATATCAATTGATATTTTTGTCCAGCTGCTATTCAAAGCGTGTATGTTCCTGTGCAGCTTGTGGTCAAGCTTCTATATAGCTTCGTTGGATTTCACCAACGCAGCAAATTTTTTTTTCTTCACTACTGACGTTATTCTTTATTTTTCTTTTCTTACCTTTATTTTCTTGAAGCACTTTTCTTGATAAAGGTGTTACTAGTTCCATCGATTCTTGAACATTTTCTGCTTCTAAAAAATCCGTTAAATTAACATTTTTTCGAAAAAATAAACAAAACAACAAGAAACAATTTGAAATGTCAAATTTTCACCAGCAAAATAATGTTCCGAATAATACATTGTGTGCGGAAAAAAGTGAAGACTTGACTCTAATAATCTAATAATACTACGATTTTTTATTTTCGCTATTGAACTGCGTACTGCTGAGCAAAAAGAGACCAAAATTTTTTGTTTGTGATTTCGTTATGTCAATTTTTGTATGAAAATTTTCGTTTCACTTCAGCTGCGTACTATGTTTAAACAACAACGTTGGGAAATATTAAGAACTTATTTCCAAAGTGAGTGCTGTGTAAAATCATCTTTTCTGAAGAGGCGCATTTCTCGGCGACTACGTAAACAAATATAATTGTCGCATCTGAGGGACGGGAAACCCGCACGTTACTGTCGGGAAGCCAATGCATCCCCAGAGATTGACAGTTTGGTGCGGATTGTGGAGTCGACCATTTTTCTTCGAAAATGAGGCTGGGAAACAACGTTTCGGTCAAGGGTGGGCGGTACAAAGCCATGTTCACTGCCTTTTTGTTTCACTGAAATTAAAGAAAATGATTTGGACGACCTCTGGTTCATGCAGGATGGCACGCCATGCCACACATCTCAAGCCACAATCGATCATTTGCGCACCAAATTCCCTAATCGTGTTAACAGCCGTCTTGGCGATGTCAATTGGCCGCCTCGGAGCTACGATTTGACCCCTTTGAAATTTTTGTTGTTGTGGGGAAGAGTGAAGGGCCGATGTTATGCGAAAACAATTCGAAAACAATTCAATATAATGCAAGCAATCCGTGAGCTACAGCCCGAAACCATCAACAAAGTCTTTGGAAAATTGGAGTGACAGAATGCGCTACTGCGAAGCCAGCCGAGGCAGCCACTTAAATTATGACGTTGTGTTCCATAATTAATGGAAATGTTTGCTCTTACTAATACAGCCATAATACATTGACAAAAATTATATTTGTTCATTTTGTTGCAATTTTACAAAAGAAACTTGTATTTGGCTCACTCTGTACATACTGAATAGAACTGGAAAGTCTTCAGTATAGATGCGTACGTACGAATTGTGGATTGGTATTTGGTGAGTAACCCTGAATCAAGCATTTAAGAATAATTGGTCAACCTGCTTCACTCATATTCCCCTCCAAAAAGGAAGAAACTGGTCAGAAGAGCAATTAAATTGTACCTTGTGGGATATGACGGTGACGAGCGGTATAAAATGTACATCAAGAAAGAAAACAAAGTTATCATATCAAGACCAAGAGATGTAAAGTTTAAGGAAAATCCGTTATTATATGAAAAAGCTCTGGAACTACCCTTTCGAGACATTCAATCAACAAGTACAGAAAACAGAACAACAAGATGAACTAGAAAATACAGTAAGTAGCATATATTCAGACAAGTACAAAACTGGAAGAGAAAGTAGCAGTTCTGAAAATGAAGAAAATGATATCCCGCATCAGCAAGTAAAGGATAGCCCAGAAGTTTAACAGTTTTGTGATGGCAGCGAAGGATTATGTCTATTTTTCATCAAGTCCTGAAAGAGAAGGTCGTCTAGTGATCTGAACCTGAAGGCTTATCTCACCGAAAGGTGGAACCAATCCTTGCATCGTTTTGGTGAAAGCAAAATTATTGCGCTCGATATGTCTAAAGCATTTGATAGAGTTTGGCACAATGCTCTTTTATAAAAGATGAGTGCATTTGGTTTCGAGGGGGGAGAGTAGTGACAGATTTGACGCTGGGTTTAATTTGAAGTTTATATGACCAACGAATTGTTGGCATATGAATCGGGTACGGAGAAAAAAGAAAAACCGAATGTGACAAAATCAAAATTTTGTGCTCTAATAAAAAGGCTAGTCGTTCAAATGCATTTGATAAGCAACAAAACCTGCACTGAGATGGAGCTTGACATGTGGCTTCGGTAGGGTGTCCATCTGGTACTTTACAAAAAGAGGACATTTTCCTCTAAAAGCTATAAAACAGAGAATATTTCGAGACAAAATAGAGAACAGAAAAGAGAACACAACAAAATAAAAAAATGTTTTTAAATACAAAATATGAATAACTCATCCACAAATAAAATTTTATTTAATATTAAAACAAAATATGTACATTCATGCAACCTGCCCACTAAAGTGTCCTAATTTCCAAGAATCATATAAAGGTTGGTACATAGATGTATTGCTAAACAAAATACAACTAAAATGTAAGATACAAAATAGGGTTTAGTGGGTAAGGAATGTGGTCTGCTCGTTTTGATAAGGGGCTAGAGTTGCCTTTATCATCAAAAATATCGTCTTGATATTTTCCTTTTTTTACCTTTTCTTATATAACTTTATCGTTTAAAAACTGTACAGAAGTTCTGACACCGTATTCACACCGTGAATTTGATTAAAAAATAAAAGAACAAAAAAGATCCGTAAAGAAAAAGATAGTGTAAAAAAGATCGGAGTGAATAAAGAGAACATGTTTTCTTTTAAAGAGATAAGATGGACACCATAGGCTTCGGTAGCGCGATGGGTAGACCGTCGGCTTCAGAATTCCAGTCACAGTTGATGTCTTAAGTTCAATCCCTATGACGGGCAAGGCTTTTCAAGTAAAAATAAACATATAAAGACTCAGCACCACACCAAGAAGTGAAATAGCTATAACTTCAGCCAAATAATTTGGTGGTAGAAAACTTTAGTTGTTGTTGTTTCATTCAAAATGTTCAATGTTAATTGCTGTCTGCGCAGCGTGACTGCATTGTATGAACTTTAGTTCATAAAAAAATCATAATAAAAAGTAAACGATTATAGTCAAATATTTAGTCCGGAAGCAAAGTTAGGTACTATTAGATCATTTCTTAGTATTTATGCAAGAATGCAAGCGAGAAGATTCATCTGCTTCAGTTTGAAGTGTCAACAGTCTTTTTCTAGGTATACGGAGATTCATTAGAAGAAGTAATTTTTATGAAACAGTCTTACGAATACGAAAATGGTACAGATAAGCTATCCAAATCGAAGAAAAGTCTGAATGAACTCAAGCAGTCATCAAGATGTTGGAACAAGCGTTTAATGAGCTTCATTTCCAAACTTACTTCATTTCCAGAGTTAGTAACGCTGCGCTGATTCTCGTTTGTACATTGTTCAAATTTCTTCTGTGCAAAGAGTATGGACTAATTGGATCAACTTATCTGAGCTCAATAAATTTATCGAAGAGCTGATAACTGGGTCCTCACCACGTAACTCTGGCGATATCGTTTTCGATATCGTTATCGATAGCTATGCTTCACGTTAGAATACAAAACGTCTATCGTTCAAACGATATCGAATTGACGATTTGAGTTTTGCTTCATGTAATTAAAAAAGCTGTCATTTGCTATCGTCTCGACGATATCGACTGCTCGATACCTATTTAGATATCGTCTTAGTGTATTTTGTTAGTTTTAGATGTAATTTCTTATATTTTACGAGCCGGAAGCAAATTTTGGGACTGGATGTATAATCAAAATATGTATAATTATAAGGGCTTATAGGTGCATGTGTCATGTCATGATATTGAAAGCAAGTCTAACTACACAACAGCAATTTATCATACACCTTTGGAGAGGTTATTGCATGCAGCACGTTGTTTTGTAAATAGAATAATAATGCAAATCATTAACTGGTATACCAACTATCTATCGAACCAGCTTAACGGCTATATAACAAAAAAAAAAGTACTCGCAGTAACGTTTTCAGCAATTATGGGAAATTACTGTTGAGTAGGTAGACCGCTTTATCCATTCTCATTTACTGTTGGCTCTTGAAGTATGACTACAAATATAAAAACATATGTACATACTTAAATTGTACATACAAACCTACATATTTACATTTATGTATATTTTCCAACACAACATTTTAACTATCAAATAAACGACACCCACGACCACGACGATATTCAAAAAAAAAACTGCGCTATTATATGTACATATGTCTATAAAAATTAATTTCCATTAAAACAAAAGCCCAACAGCAAACAAAACGAATTTTCTCACGATGACAGTACAATATTTCTGATGTTTTATATTTCAAATGTGTTTTTCAGAGACTCTCAAACTATCAAAAACGGGAACGATAGACGATACGAGAGTAGAAGTGTAACGTGAAGCAAACTATTGTCGATATGGTTTCTAGCTATCGTCTGGACGATAGTCGTCATAAAAGTACGTGATGAGAGTCCTGGGGGTACAGCACGTAACTTGAAACATTCGACTTAAGTCGATACAATCGAGCATTAGTAGCACATACCAGGGGCGTATACAGCTTTAGTTCTTGGGGGGGGGGAGGTGGGTCATGCCAAAAAAAATAACACGAACTAATATTTGTTAAAAGTCAAGTACCTTATATTTTTTTTCATATTGTTTGAGAGCAGTTAGAAGTTTATCCCAATTTTGGTCGAAAAATCATCTTTAGCGATGAGGCTATCTTTGGATGAATTTGGATGAATAAGCAAAATTGCCGGATTTGGGACGACACTAATCCACGCAAGATTCACGAGGTGCCAATGCATCCAAATAAAGTTACTGTTTCTTGTGGATTTTGGGCTGGATGCCTGGAGGCGTCATCGGCCCGTACTTCTTCGAAAATGATGCTGGCCAGGCCATCACCGTCAACGTCGATCGCTATAGGACGATGATCACCAACTTCTTATGGCCTAAATTGGATGATATGGACACTGAAGATATATGGTTTCAACAGGATGGCACTACGTGCCACACAGCTTAAGACACAATCGATATTCTGCACGAGCGGTTTCATGGCATGGTTATCTCGCGCCCAAGCGACGTGAATTGGCCAACAAGATCGTGTGATTTGACCCCTTTGGACTTTTTCTTGTGGGGCTTTCTTAAGTCGCAGGTCTATGCGAATAAGCTGCAAACCACCTCGACCCTCAAAGACAACATAATCGATGACATCGGTCAAATTCAGCCTAATTTATGCGCCAAAGTCATCGAAAACTGGACCTTTCGAATCCAGCCAGCGAAGCTGGGGCGGCCATTTGAACGATGTTATATTACTACAATAGGGCTCTCAAATAAAGATAAAACCTTACTGATATCTTGTTTGATTTAATTTTAAAATCGACCCGCCCTTAATGGGAAACCCTTTAATACATTACCTTTGTTAAAAATAAGTTAAAATAATTTAAAATCGTTCATATCTTGGAAAAATATATCGTACCTTAACTCATTTAATTTCAAGACAGTTAAGAATCAAAAGACGGCGTGAAATAGGAGACTACGAATCTAATATATTAAATTTTCACTACGCCAAGTTAGGCAATTTCGTTCAAAATATATATTTCGAACTGCCAAAGCCAATTCAAAATGAAATGAGCTTCCTATACAAAAAAATTAACAAATTTAAGACGAAAACACTTTTTTGGTATTTGCAAAGTTACCTCATTTCTGGTTCCAAAGTAAATTAAAATAAACAACTGAGTCGAACGAACCTTTATTAGCTGGACCAGTGACCGCGCTCTTCGTTTTTATTCCTGACTGTTACATTTTTTATTTCGGAGGGCCTTAGCAATCACGAATACCTGATGTTGCAGGTCAAAGTCCTAACATCCTCGACTTGTTCCTCACTTCTCACCCTGAAAAATATGCTATGAGCATATTAGCTCGCAGGGGCACGTCTGCGTTTCCTTAATATCAGTTAGTTTTTCATGCTCTAATCCCTCATATAAAGAAAAAGTTCCGACAAGAATCGTCTGGCAGTATGAAAAAGCAAACTGGGAAGGTCTAAATAACTTTTTCCGGACTATCAACTGACTGATTTTTTGATTGGTCAACTTGTCGAATCTTGATGCGTGGTGCGGACATGATTACTAATACTATTTTGAATGGATTAAATATTTTGTCCCTCACAGAACAAAGAGTATCAAACTCAAAGAAATTTCATGGTTTGATTCTAGCTGTAAGGAAGTTATCAGGGTTAGAGAAGCGTGTGTCCGTTTAAACAAGGCTATTCCTTCAGAGGAAAACGGAATTAATTTTAAACGAGCCAGAAAGGCCTTAATGTTTAGATCAAAAGAACCAAATTCTTATATGATCAACAAATTATGGAAAAAATACTGCAGTGTCCCAGGGGCAGTAAAAATGTTTGGTCATTCTCATAAGTAGAGAATATTAAAAACTCAACATCTTCATCGGTCCCGAGACTCATCTTTAATGACAATTCCGTTGTTAGTTCAAAAGATAAGGCCAATGTATTTGTAGAACAATTCGCAGCAAGCTCTACGTTGCCAGAAAGTGACATGACACCACCTGTACTTGAGAACGTAAATTTTTCCATGGGCCCATTTCATTTTCGTACTCGTACAGTCAGAAGAGTACTCAAAGATCTCGACATACACAAATCCGCTAGCCCGGATGGCATATCGCCCAGATGTTCTTACACGTTGGCTTAACCACTTCGCAAGCTTTTTTATCGATCGTTTTCTTATGGGTTCTTTCCAACTAGATGAAAAACAGCTTTTGTCGACCCAAGTCATAAAAAAAGTAAATCTTCTTCACCCTCTAATTACCGACTGATTGCGCTTACCTCCCTTCTATCCAAGGTCATGGAAACGCTGATCCACCGTCAGCTTATGAAATACATTAAAGAGCGAGAGCTTCTTAATGACCGTCAATACGGCTTTCGTAGCAACAGATATACAGGTGATGTGATGGCATATCTCATCGAAAAGTGGAATTAATCTTAGAGTTTGGCATCAAGCTCAACTATCGAAAATGCGGTGCTTTTGGTATCGATGAATTACTTCTTCATTGGAATAATAATTACCTTTCTGACCGCTCAATCCAAGTCGTTTGGGATGGTTTTAAGTCTCAAGTCCTTGCTGGTGTACCCCGAGTCTCCCTTTTGTCTCCGACTTTGTTTATTATCTTCATAAACGATATCATGTCTGAAACGTATAACCAACTTAACTGATTCGCCGACGACAGCAACCTCAGCTTTTCATACTTATTTCCGGATTCACCTCCCTGTTCTTTGAATGTGGACCTACAACGGCAAAATATGATGAGCTCATTGAACTCAGATCTCAAAAGTATCGTTAAAAGGGGTATCAATAATGGAGTGAAATTCAATGCTTCCAAAATTCAAAGCTATTTACAGCCGTTAACGCGGAATATACCCCCTTTGCCATTATTCATGAATGGTTCTTGCATTAAGGAAACAGAAAAGCTTTTGATTCTAGGTATGTGTGTTACTGACCACCTTTTGTGGAACTATCACATTTTAGATATTGCAAAAAATGCAGCAACATTATTTTGGGCTTGTTTAGACGATGCAAGAAATATTTCTCTCCTTCTGATCTGGCAACAATTTATAATGTTTCAGTGGAATATCGTCGATATGTATCTTGACTATCACTGTTTTATCTCTCCTTTTTCAAGCAGTGCTCTAGTGAAATTGCCACCTGCATTTGTCCCCTTAAACATTTTACCCATAACACCCGCTCCACTAGGAATGCCCATCAGTATACCCTTGAGCCAAATTTCGGTCGAACCGTCAAACACAGAGGTTCTTTTTTTAGCCGTACTACACGAATGTGGAATTCCCACACCCAACTCTATTTTTCCTTCCCATTTTAATATTCAAGCGTTCAAGGCAAATATACATCGTTATCTCCTTTTCAATCGTCCCTCTTCTTCCTAAATGCTCGCACTGTGTTAAATTTCAGCATTTAAAGTCATAACCCCCGCATGAATTATAAAAAAAAAATTGAATGGTTAAGTGATGCGGATTTCGGTAGATGCAAAAGCGCTGGACGATCAACTTCTGGTGTTGTTATGACTTACGCAGGAGGAGCTCATTTTTGGTTAAATCAAAAGGCAAGCAGGAACCGCTACAACGCCCACAACTTAAGCTGAAATTGTAGCAGCAAATAAAACAGCTAAAGAAAGAATTTGGCTATGCAGGTTGTTTAAAGAAATCATTCAACTGAAAAAAATTCTATTCTTCAAGTGGACAATTCTGTAGCAGTCAGACTCCCTCAAAACCCGGAAATTTCTAGAAGAACAAAACACATTGCAACAAAACATTGAAATATACGGAATGACAGCGACACACGACTCCATAATAAAACAGGCGAGACATTGCAGGTTCCGGCTTAGTAAGAATCACAAACAACATCAAACAAACACTTGAACTTGTGGGCGGACTTCCGCCATTTTCGAATTAGCACAGTAAACATAAAGCTTGTAGTTGTGTTATCTACGGTTTAACTGACTCGCGAATTACATGCGCAATATGAAAAGAAAAAATTATTCGAATAGTAAAAATAAAAATCACCTGAAAGTAAGACGCTGGGCGCCTCAATTTATCCTTCAACAGCTCCAACTTAGTTATGAGTGGATGCCTGTCAGTAGTATCCGTATGACGAGCTCGAGCAATAAATCTTGTTAGCAAATCAAGAAGATTTTGATGGTCATTTGTATCCAAATGCTGATTTGCCACAATATATCCAAAAATAGGACGAAAATAATCGTACGCCTCTCGATAGCAATCATCAACTGGTTTAAATAAATTACATGATAAGATAAAATCGGTCATCTTGTTTTTGGCTTCAAAATTCACAGGCTCAGTCTGTATGTCAGTTGTAAGATCGATCAGTTCACTTTGACATGGTAAATTGCCCATAATTGAGAATATCGGTTGATTGCGATTGCACACATATTCGTAGTATTTTTCACAGGGAGGCTGCGCCTTGTAAATCGAATGACCCAGCTGCACAGCTAGTCTATGCAATTCCTTGATGCGTAGGTCCGAAACATGACGTGTGTAGCCTATCTGACCGAAAACCCCATTTGAGGTTATGGACAAAAGTCCGAAAAACAATCCGAACGTTATTGACCAATGAAACATATCGCACCAACTATAGCTAAATATCTACTAAATTCTAAAATATGTCTTGAAGCTCAAACAGATGAGATAGAGAGAGTGATTTCTGAAAGTTTGTTGATTTCAAAGACGGAATTAGGGTAGGTTTCATCTCATTATAATTTATAGTAGAAAATCTAAAGTTCAAATATTTGACATTTCCACAAGCAAATATAGCTATGCATTTCACAAACACTGATAGAGGAATGCTATATTTGTGTTCTTAATAAGTTATTCATTTTGATTAATTTCATCATGATGTTAGCGTAAACCATAGCGAGTAATCTCTTCAAATAGCTTTGAGAGATAGTTAAGAATTATTTGAAATGAATTTGTGTTTGTATTTACAGCAGAGATAAGGACTGTCAAATGCGTGAGCTGAAGATTATTATAGTTTGGAAAATATTGTTGCATTTTGAGATGCCTATTTACAAATTGGACAAATATATACAAATGTTTGAAAGAAAAAAATGTAAAAACGTTGCAGCGATTTAAAAAAAAATATTTTTGTGTATGATTCTGAAAGCATTTTAAGGAAAAACAAAATTTGGAACCTCAAATTAAACTAGTTATTAAAATACAATTACAAATTCAATTTAAAAAAATTTCGTAAGCCCGAAAAATTGAATTATAAAAACAAAAATCGAATTTTGTTTAAAAATCAAATCAAATGGTAATTAAAATATTTTGGAATGCAAGATTGTTCAAGTTTTTAAGAAACTTCTGTATAAGAAAATTAATTTATATAGGTTCATCGAATTAGGATATTGAGTGAAAAATATGAAATATGGTTCTACGGGAAGTAGGTATATACTGTGATTAAAAATGCCAAATTTTTTTTGGTTTAAAAGTAAAAACCAATTACAAAAAGTTTTTCAAAACTTGTATGATGATTGTGTTGAGTATTCTAGAAAATGTTAAAAAGTAACTTCAAATAAAGCTTCAGAAAAATTGTCCATGTTTTGAAACAAAAACGTTGAACATTTTGTAAACTAAAACTGTCAAACTGAACGACGTTTCGTCTTAACGCCTAAAAACATAAAACATAAAAAACCTGATCATTCAAATCATAGAGACCATCAAGTGTCCGATTCCGATTTCGACTTTTTGCAGATTAGGTGTGGGGAATAGAAATGTAGAGGGGAATGAAGTAACGAAAGCAAGAATGAAAATTTCAAGACTTTTTATGGTTGAACTCTGACGTTTCTGATTTGGCAACCAAAAAAAAAGATTTGAACAAAACTGAAGCTCGGTTCAAAATGCGACGAGAAAACGCAACGTGACCGTGACGAGACCTTGTCGTAGTTGTCAAACCGATTTCAAACCATGTAAGTATACGAGGAAACGCCAGGGTATGCACAGTGAAACGTTTCTCGTCGTCACGTTATGCCGGAAAAACGCTATCGTCGACGTTTTTATGTTTTTTTTTTTATATTTGAATGATGGTGAATTTTGTGAAATTGTAGAAAAGAATAAAGAAAACAACAGATAAGTTGAAATTAACAAAAATAAATATAAATTTTGTTGACAATGAAATAATTTTTATAGATCTGTTTGTGTTGACAATATTATAATGTTGTATTGGTTTAATTTCTTTGCATTTTTAGACGAAAATCATTTCCCCAGCCCGAGGAGTAGAACACGAAATCAGCTATGGACAAATATAATTGTAATATTTAAATATTAAAAGTAATTTAAGTTTGATTTTGTTCATTATTTTTAACACACGTCGGCAAGAAACTCGCCGCATTGTGAATTGGGCAACGATTTTATAACTAGAAAAAAATGACAGCGAATCACGTCACGCTCTCGTCCCGTTTACTCGTCGCATTGTGAATCGAGCTTTATTGAATTCAAAAATTGCTTTTCGTTTTTACACCTAATAAACGATTGTATTTGCGAAATAAGTGGTTACAAAATATTTTTATTATTACTACTGATTATTACTACTGATTATTTTCTTACAAAACAACCCCAAATTCCATGAACGTCAAAATAACGAATGAACGTTCGTGCCTGTCAAAAAGACGAAGACGAAACGAACGAAAAAACGAACCGTATAATCAGGCTCCAAGAAAGTACATATGTATACATAATGAGCTCAAGACTCTTCAGTAAATTAAAAACCTATGTCCGAGTCCTGCAGTGCTGTTGAGTGACACCAAATCGTGAAGTGGGGGTGACGGCGCGCTGGCATGGCTAGCGGAGACGGCACGTGCCATGTCGCCATGCCACCCCCGCCCACCATGCCACCGCTCCGGCCGCCCTGAAGCGGTGTTTTTTTTTCACTTTTGTTTATAATAATTTTTTCTCGTTCTTTTTTTTAGCAAGCAATGAATGCTACATTAGGTTGCAGGCACAGCCTGTTGCCAATAACGGAGAACCACTATATGTATTAGTCCTTGTTGCAGACAAACTATACTAGACACAATACAGGCCTGTGACGTAAAATGAAAACGATAGGACGATATCATTTTCAATATTGCTATTTCTATCACTGCAATAGAGAAAAATAAAGACAGCTATCTCCAAAACGATATCGTTCTATCGTTTTTTTTTTCACGTGTATAAGGTGCCGTTTTTTTTGTTATTTTGAAAAGAAATATCTTTCAAAATTTCTTGTATATTTTTTTGTCTTTATTTGTGCTAGTTGACCTCGTAAATTTTAAAAATGTTATAACGTCCAAACTTTATTTCATAATGTCAAAATTCAAAAATACAATAAATATTTTCGGCGATATGACAGTTTTCAAATTGGGCGTTATGACATCTGAACATTATTTTGGGCCCTATGACATTCGTTTTGGGCGATGTGTCATTTTTTTGTATGAGTTTTTCGGTGATGTATCGGGTTTTGGGCGTTGTGACATTTTTTTATTTGGGCGTTATTACGTTGGGCGATAAGACCAAATGCCGATTTTATATTAAAACGTCATAGATAATACCCAATAAAAATAAATTTCATAAGGCCCAAGGTAGGCTTATGTCACTGTGCTCAAATTGTAAAAAAAAAATTGTAAACAAACATTTTTGGGTGTTATGACATTTTTAATTTGGGCTTTATGCTTTTGGGCGTTAAGACCCAACGCCTTGAAAATCGCCTGAGTTTAATCCTGTTAAAAAGGGTGTAGTGCCAGAACTTGGCTGATCACCACTGTATACACGACATATCTAAGGTATTATCAGGCGCAGCTTGTCAAATTTCAAGATGGCTGCCCTTGTGCACAGTACACAGTAAACAAAAACACATTTGTGATGATGGTTTGAAATTCAATATTGATTACTATAGATTTTGACAACATGCGCAGAACTGAACAAAAATAAAAACGCTGTAGTAATATTACCTGTAATATAAATATGTATGTATCTTGGCCAAAATCTACCCGCGCCAATTGAAAAAAAAAACATTGTATATCCATTGAGTGCAACTTTGATTAAAGATAACCTTTTTGAACCTTGAAATGAGTCAAATTTATAGTTTAAGTTAAACGACAGTATTGTTCCGTTTAAACCTAAGTGCAACGTTTGGGAAAACTATATACATAATTCCATCAGCAAATCTATATCTGCTGTTGAAAAGTTGTTAATTATATTTTTTTTGTGCAATTGTTGGTATATTTTTCATTTTTTTTAAATTTCGTTCGTGTCACTTGCAAAAAAAATTTCGACAGATAATCAACAGCCAAAACAATTGTTAGTATTTCACGCGTTCATTACTTCAGAAAGAGAAAGAATAGACAAGGAAAGCTTAGTACAGTTTGCAATACGTCACTTGGCGAAGCTTAAACATACAATGTTGCCAACACTTTATCATAAAATCTAGTTAAACGAAGTTCAACTGTATTGTGAAACCGGACGAGTTAAACCAAAAATTTAAACTCAGTTTAAGGTTCAGCTGATCTTAAGCTTAAACTCCCAATGTGAAACTGGTGGTTAGTCATCTGAACGTACCCAATTTCTACATATAATCGTAATAAATTCAACCAATTAAAAAAACTTTTGTAAACTGACAGCTTAAAATTTTATTGATACAGACAGGGGTAATTCTGCATTTAAAAGAAATTAAATCAAAAGACAGAAATCTAAATCTGTATTTTAACAGATCCAAATCAAAAATGAATTGATTTTTTAGCAATGGATTATGAGACACTTTATCTTAACTTTAAGTAAAGTATAAACTTTTGATTGATGAAGTATTTTTTAGACAACCTGATGCTAACTAAGAAAATCTCAAAACTATGTATAACAGCTAGACTTAACAGTTAACATTAGGTATACAAATTTTTGAACATTATAGCATTTGCATTATCTTTGACAACTTCGAATAAACAGGATTTTGTAAAAAAATTTATGCACAACTATATTTTGTAAGTGTGGCCATTTTTTAAGTCGCAATATCTTGCAACTGATGTGCAATACGCAAAAAAGTGTAATAATGTTTCCTCTAGGGAATATTAAAATCTACAAAAAAGGTATAAAATATTTTCCGAATTTCGTCATTTAAGAGTAAAGAGCCAAAAACCGGTATTTTAGACTTTTGGTGTTTTTATTCAAATAACGATATCGTAAGAATGATGGCTTATAGAAAAAAACTGTTAATGCATGCTTATATAATATTGTAATATTTTGCCAAGGGTTCACCAATAAAACTTATTTCTTAAACTGAACAACAATTACTTTACAAAAATAAAACACCTTTATTTTACTTCAAACACTTTACTTCCAATACTTTTATTATAACAAGCACAATTCACTATTTTACACCGATGTTTATTCGTTCACTTTCAAAATCAAACTGAGGTCTTCGGACTGGTGGCTCTGTATTTATATCCGAGAAAAAGCTACTAGAATCTTCTAAAGTCCTGGAATGTGCTGGAATTTGCTGGAATAAGCTTCCCCTCCACAAGTCTCCACAAGTAGATCAAAAGCTCTCAAAAGCTTTCGTTCAGTTAATTATACCAGTTTTTAGTGGTTTATGTATTGGATGTGTGGTTTAGGTATTGTATAACATTAGTTAATCTTTTGTTCAAAGATGGCGTGAATAAATTATTCTGTTATAGTAGAATAAAAGATGTCGTTGCTTGCATAAATAGGCATATTCACCACAATATTAAATAATGTACAAACTTTGCTCATATGATTTTTCGATTAAGCTTAAGGTTCAAAAAGAGCGAAAACCGTTTTTTGATGTTGACATTTGACACTATTGAAGTCACAATATCTTGCGACTTATGACTCGTACGGAAAAAAGTTTCATATTTTTTTGAGGAGAATATTATAATATTTAAACTGAGCACAAGATTTTTTTTCGACAACTTGTGCTTTTAAGAGTAAAAATTTAAAAAAACTGAAATTTGAACTTTTTGTCAAACGTCATGCGAGACCGAGATCGAGACCGAGACTTTGTAGCAACGCTACATCCTTGACTATACCAAAGAGGCATATAATTATAAATTGTGCAATAAAGTAGTTTTATATGCCACAATATTATTTGATAGAGATGTTTTAGTTCAACATATCTGTTTTAAAGTTTTGAATTATATAAACAGAAACTGCAAATTATAATTAATATTTTATTCTCTTACAAGAGAATGAACACTAAAACAGTTGTCATTTAAATGTTTTTCGTTTCGAATTTCCGAATTTGATGATTATTAAAGCTTTGAATTATAAATCATCAAAATGGCTTATCAGTCGATTTTGGTTAGCAAAAAATTCGAACATTTATACTAGTGGCAACAATCTTCGGTTAACTAGTGAACAAAGGACTGGCGGCGGCGGTCAGCGGCGTGCGTCTTTAAAGTTATTGTTCTTCCGACCTTTTCAGTACAAATTCAAGAAGATAGTAAAGAGTGTCTTATCTTGTTCCAAAAAATATATCTAATATAGTCATATAGTGTTTGACTGCTAACCTGGACGTATAGGTTGGAGCCCCAGTATAAATAGCATTCTTTTCTATATTCCCCAGTTTCAACTGGATGCCACCCGTGGATTTTAATGAGATAATAAACATCTAATTCTCAATCCACTGTGTAAACAAATATCTTTCCTTTCCTTTTATTCCTTCTAGCTAGTGCCGTGCATTGCATTTAAAATACCTGAGGTCTTACAGGCATACAGTTAAAATATTTTAGAAATATTATTTTATATTTAATATTTTATTATTATAATATGACAACCAACTCCGTTATTTAGAGTTATATTAAGATTAGAAAAAGTTTATAAATACACGATACAATAAAGCTTTTAAAGGCCTTTAGTCCATACAAATTGGCGTTTCGTCCCGGCGGCGGCGGCGGCCGGCGTTCTCACTAGGACTCTTCAGTTGACAGTGAAGGCCGCAATTTTTATTAAGTTCAGTCCAGCTAAAGTCAATTTTTGACAAATTTCCCTGCTTTAATTTTTTATAAAAATTTTTAAAACTACCAATTTTGATGGAAAATCTATTTTCCAACAAATATTTTCTTAAGTTTAATTCACTGATTCGGCTCAGTTTTCGAGATATACCGCGAATATTGAAAAATGACCAGTGTCACCATTCTCTCAGAAACGCATGGATGTATTTAAGCGAATTTTGTGTTTTAAGTAAGCTGAAGTTCCACACAAACATAATCAATAATATAAAAACCCGTGAACGCAATAGT
This sequence comes from Melangyna quadrimaculata, assembly GCA_949320155.1. Classification (NCBI taxonomy): domain Eukaryota; kingdom Metazoa; phylum Arthropoda; class Insecta; order Diptera; family Syrphidae; genus Melangyna; species Melangyna quadrimaculata. The sequence goes on from OX439483.1 coordinate 403,726,407, forward strand.
TCCTTACTAAAAGGTCCCTTGAGGAAGCTGGAAGGAAACCAGGCGAAGCTTAGAGTAAAATATAAATTAGTTTTTTTAATTAATTGCATTCAACTCAAAAGATCATAAAAGCCCAAAACCATTAACTATATAAAGTTTCAATGTATGATCTTGATCAACTAACATTCGGTGCCGTGATATTTGGCCATGCATCAAATGGTCATAGTTCAAAATATGGCCATATGACACATTGTGCAAGTGTCAAATTGGTAGTGCCATATATGGCCATATTTCTTTGCGACTTTTTCGACTTTTGGGCATATGGTGTATGACCCACTTATGTGCGTCAAAACTCAATAAATAAATGTTAGACCATTGACCCTCCCTGATGTGCCAAAAGGAAATTTTGTATAAATAATTTTTTAAAATGTTCTTTAAAAACAAAATTAAAAATTTTTAAAACAACTTTTTGAAAACATCTACAAGAATTTTTAAACAATTCGCGTGAATTAAAAAAAAATACTTGTATACGTTTTAAAAAAGTTGTTATGAAAAATTTTAGTTTATTTTTGAAATTGTATGTAAGGTTATTTTTAAAATGTTCTGGGAACTATCTTTAAAAACAACATCAAAATGTTTCAAAACAACTTTCTGAGCAGGTAGACAAGTATTTTTTTTAGGTCCGTCAAGCTGCGTCGTCCACAACGGAAATTCAAAATTCTAATGATGCAGGAATTAAGGGCCTTTTTGGGGATAATTTAGTACCACAATCCGGGTGGAGCACTTAAATGCCTTCCCACTGAAACCCGTGGACGACCCAGCTGGATCGTCCACACCTTTAAAATACAAAATTTCAAAATTCTCTTGTAAAAGCGACAAATGACCAAATGTTGGAATGTGGACATTTGACGCTTTCACAATGTGTCACATGGCCATATTTCAAAATATGGCCATATGACACCAAAAATGTCACGGTACCCTAACATTCACATAGTGTTTTAATCTTTGAAACATCACTGAGGTAGTTTTAGTTTTTTTTTTTTATCGGTAAATCTTTATTTGTATATAATAAATGAAGGGGGGAGAAAAAAAAAAAACTCAAACCTGTTTGTACTTTGAAGTTTCCAGATTTTTGTTATTCAATATCACAACAAATGCAGACATTCATGTTCACTTAAATGCTTTATGATTATGATTTTTCTAAGCACCCAAAAAATAGAAATTACTTTTTAGACAGAAGAACATACTTAAAGAAAAAAAAAAAAAACAGAACATGAAATTTATAAATAGTTCCAAGCACCATCACTCGCTTAGAAGCATACCATACTCTAGGCACCAATTCTTCATATAAGTTCTTCCACAATAAATTGCACAAAATTTATAGCAAAGCGGATCTAGGGTAATTTAATATTCACTCAGATTGCATAAATCTATCTTCTTGTTGTATAGGTTGAAGTTACCTACTCCTCCCTCTTGCAAAGACTTCGTTCATTTTTGTTTAGTTCCTGAAGGTTATCGTTAATTCGTTTCTCTAGTTTCAATGAACTACACAACACAACATAGCAGAAAAGTTCTATATAGAACCACAAAGAAAACTTTCCTCTACTATAACCTCTCGACCACATTGCACAACATTATTAACCCTTGCGATGAATTTGGATCGTTTTTCTTGTTCCGTTTGCAATAATTTTAACTTGCGATCTGGGTTCTCAGGGGGTATGTTTTGGAATCGTTAAAAATGAAATCGTTACTAGAAATTTCAATCTACAATTAAATAATGAAAAATTATAAAGTTTTTTTTAAATTCATATTAATACAGAAAAATCCGGTTTGTAATTAATGGTAAATTTGTTTTGCAGATTAATAGTCGATTTTTCTTTAATTTTGTATGTTTCGTTCTAAGCTACCCCACTTCCCCTAACAAACAACTTCGTGCGACATAGTCGTTGCATTTCAGTTTCTTTTTTTTTGTTTTGTAGATTTCGGATTTTTGCTTTTTGTTAGTGGATATTTTTCGAGGGCAGCATCTTGCCTGAGAGTTAGGAGTTCATAAATTTACGTGCTGGTACAAGAGAATGTTTCGGGCTTGAATTATTGTGAGTCTCACAATAAATGAATAAATGAAGGGGGTTAGTGTTCCTCCACACAAATTTATTGCAAAATGTTGAAAGTTTTCAACTCAGCGGAAAAAGTTGTAAACTTTTCGTTTTCAGTGTGTACTTGGTGCTTGGGTTGGGCGTGTTTAAGATAAAAATACACAACAAAAAAAAAAATATACTAAAAATATGAAAAAACTGTTGAGAACAAAGTTCAACATGAACATGAATATTATCGACAGGATACGGTGGATGAGGGGGGGGGGGGGGCATCGGTAGTATTAATAGCGGTGTGGTGGACATGTTGAGAAAAGTAAAAATTTTGTACTTCCTTTTCAAATGAATTGAGTCCGAATCCTGTTAGCAGATGTAGAATATTTTTGTAGAATAATTGTAGGGAGAAAATTCAACATAATTGAGCCAAGTGAGAAGGCGGCAATGAAACAAAAAAAGTGCTATTGTATGGGGTGTTTCGTTTAATATACATATGTCCATACGTATGTTCTAAATGTATGAACTTTAGAATTTTCAAAGACTTTCTTGTGAGGATTTTAATTTTGTTGTATCTATCTGGTGATCCGGTTCAGTATTGTAACTCTTTATTTATGTTTCAATTATTGTAGACTTTGATGGGTTTACTGAAAGACAATTTTAATAATCCAACAGGAAAGAGCTTTATTTGCGAGGGTAATAGATCGAGAGCCCACAGCAATTTTTGGGTGTGAACGATAGCAAAAATTAGTTTTGTTTTAAGATCGGTCCATACTGATATGAAAGTCTGGCATGTCAGGGTTGGGGCCTTTGTGCGTAATACTGCATTGAAAATGCAGCTTTTTCATAAAGCCCAGGTACCAAGGGTAGGAACTTCAAAATTGTATTTAATTAATGAGCTGAGCGCCCTAGATATCAATATGGGATTCAAGACCTTTTCTGTGGGTTCAAATTTCTGCAAGACGCACTCAAAGATTGGGGCTTTGAGTGCGTCTTGCAGCCATTTGGCTCTTCGGAAAATATTTTGCACTACATATCCATGTCTAGGGCACTCAGCTCTTTTATTAAATATAATTTTGATGTTCCTACACTGCATTTTCAAGGCACTACAATTTAAATCCAGTATTGCATACAAAGGCCCCAACCCCTACATGACAGACTTTGATATTAGACCTAATGTACATATATTTAAATAAAAGCACTTGTTGCTAACGTTCGCACCCAAAAATCAGTTTTTAAATGCTGTCGAAAAGTATTTAATGCAAAACTGGTTTAATTTGCCATCCGAACGAAAAAAGTTACAAAATTATTTTTCCTACAACTCACTGCTAAGAAGATATCGATATTACAAAAAACTTAAAGTTTGGAAAATGCTCGTTTTTGCACGTATAACTTCTAAACGGTTTATATTTCCTAAAATACTTATGCAAAGTGTGTACAAAATGTGACCCATTATAGAAAAAAAAAATCATAAGATATAATTATTTTAAAAGCTTATGGACATAAATTCAAATTTTTCTTATGTGTTTCTTTTGTTGCTAGTTGCATAGTAATATATATATCTATATATATCATAATATTCTCTACAAAAGAAGAATGACGTCATTTTCCACACAATAGCGTCAAATTTCAAAAATACAGGTTCTTACATACCTACATCTTTTAAACGGCCAGTTTTACCGAAAAATTATAGTAACAAAATTTAAACATACATTTTCGTGACTCACAGAATTTTCAAAAAAAAAATTATATCATCTAAAAGGCTTTTAAGTTCTCATAAAAGGTCATTCGGTTTTAGAAATTGGTGAACCATAGACACCGTTTTATAATAATTTGATGTCCTTTCCAATGGTTGCTAAAAATTGAAAGTGACCTTAAAAAACTTAAACCATTGATTAAATGACATGTATCTCAGGAGCTATAATTCAAGAGTAATTCATCTGAAACATACATTTATATAAAGCCAATGTCGAAGGACAACGTGCCACCATGAAATTTGCTAAATGTAATTTTTTGACAGAACTTGGAGACGATTTTCCCAAACATTTGTGTTGATCTGAGTGTGTTTTGCACCACAACTGTCACTGTGACCGTAGTTAGTGCCGAACGTTCCTTTAGCGTCCTTGCCAGAATACACAAATTTCATCGCTCGTGCTCATCACAAAATCGTGTTTCAGGATTTTCGGCAGCTATAGGTCTTATCGCATAAAACCATACAGCCCAAATTGAAAATGTCATAACGCCCAAAAATGTTTGTTAGCAATTTATTTTTGTACAATTTAGACACAATGACATGAGCTTTGGGCCTTATGACATTTTTGTTGGGTATTATGGCGTCCTAATTAAAAGTCGGCGGTTGGTCTTATCGGCCAACGTAATAACACCCAAATAAAAAAAAAAAAAATATCATAGCGCCCAAAAAGCGACACATCGTTCAAAATCTCATTAAAAAATGACACAACGCCCAAAAGGAATTTCATAGTGCCCAAAATAATTTTCAAATGTCATAATGCCCAAATCTTAAAATGTCATATCACCCAAAAGGCCAAAAGGTTTATAGTATTTTTGAATTCCGGCATTATGACATAAATTTGGGCTTCATGACATTTATTTTGGGCACTATGACATTTTTAAAATTTGGGATCACCAAGCCCAAATGATAAATCCACAAAGTTTTCGGCAGAAAAAATTTAAAGAAAAGACAATTCCGCAAATTAAAAAAACTATGTTCGAGTCCTGCAGTACTGTTGAGTGACAACAATAAAAAAAAAATAATTTTATTTCCATTATTCGAATTTTTGGTAAAAACGTGCAGTATCATTAAAACTAATCTAAAGATTACAAGTACGAAGTTTAATTAAAATCATTTGAGCCGTTTTCGAGAAAATTTGATAAAAATTTTCCATCTGTCCTCTTCTAATGGCCTCTTTCCGAGTGGAAAAAAGCATTTGTCCAGCCTGTCCCTAAAAAAGGTGTATTTTCTTCACCCTCAAACTATCGGCCAATTGCATTAACGTCCCTTCTTTCCAAGGTCATGGAAACGCTGATTAATTTCCAGCTTTAGAAATATCTCGAAGATCGAAAGCTTCTTAATGACCGGCAGGACGGCTTTCGCAGCAATAGGTCCACTGGTGATCTGATGATATATCTCACCGAACAGTGGAACAAATCTTTACATCGTTTTGGAGAAAGTAAGATTATTGCGCTTGATATTTCAAAAGCGTTTGATAGAGTTTGGCATCAAGCTCTCTTATCGAAAATGTAAGCATTTGGTATCTTCGTTTGATTAGAAATTACCTTTTAGACCGTTCAATACAAGTTGTATTGGACGTTTTCAAGTCTGAAACCCACGAAATAAATGCTGGTGTGCCCCAGGGCTCCGTTTTTGTCTCCGACCCTCTTCCTTATATTCATTAATGATATGCTGTCTGAAACTTCTAATCCATTAAACTGTTTTGCTGACGACAGTACCCTCTGCTTTTCATATTCGTTTTTAGATTCACATCCATGTCCTTCGGATGATAATTCTGATCTCGACAGCATTGTCTAATGGGGAATCAAAAATCGGGTAGAATTCAATGATTCAAAAACTCAATGCTGTCTACTGTCGTTAAAACAAAACCCACCCCACATGCCACTATCCATGAGTGGCACTTTCATTGAGGAAACCGAAAAGCTTTCAGTCCTCGGGTATGTGTATCACAGACCACCTTATGTGGAATGATCACATATTTGATGTTGCCAAAAATGCTGCTAAATGTTTAGGTTTTCTTCGGCGATGTAAGAAGTTTTTCACCCCTTTTGATCTGGCTGTTGTCTATAAAGCCTTTATTCGTCCAAAACTCGAGTACAACTCTCATGTTTGGGCAGGTGCTCCAATAACCCACTTGTGTTTATTGGTTAGAATTCAAAGAAGAGCTACGAAAATGATAGGTGATAGAAATCTAATGGAAGCATTTGCACCTCTCGAACACCGCCGCAATGTTTCATGTCTTCCGTTATTTTACCGTTATTTTTACAAACAGTGCTCTAGTGAAATAGCCAGTTACATTCCACCCCTTAAACAATTCAACGGTAATACTTGTATACTTCTAGGAATGCCCATCAGTTAACCCTTGAGCCCAACTTCGGACGTACTGTTAAGTATAGAGATTCTTTCTTCAGTCGCACTTCAATAATGTGGAATGCTTTACCCGGCACTATTTTTCCCTGCCATTTCGATATTCAGAGCTTCAAAACCAATGTGCATCGGTATCTCCTCTTAAATCCTTCCCTATTTTCCTAACGTTCGCACTGTGCTTTGCTTAAACATTTTAAGGACGACCTCCCTTTAGTGCGCGCTTAAATACAAAAATTAAATCGTTGTATGGCAGCTACATGTTCTAGATGAGCTTAAACAACTCTCGACTATTATTTTTTGGTCATGAGAAAAAATTTGACCAAGATATCGTATAACAGTGTTCTTTGAAGTTGGCTGGGAACCTGCTTTCTTGACAAATGGGAACAACGAGCGCAGTAACTGTGTATCTCATAAACCAATCATTAGGGCTGGCCACGAGACGAGAAAAGTTGCGGTCTCGGTCTCGGATGACGAGACTGAGATGAGGCTTAATACGAGACCGAGACGAGACTGAAAATTTTCGATTTTAACGAGACCGAGACGAGACTTACAAAAGTCTCGCAGAGTCTCGTCTCATGGCCAGCCCTACCAATCATACTAGCAATTTGGAGTAATTCGTTAGACTTGCAGTTTGTTTGAATTTCAAGAAATGGCTAGGTCCAAATTTTGAATTCCTTTATTTTTTGAACCCTTAAACGGGACACCTACCTACAGAAGTGTATGCAAAGTGTTTCGGGTCATAACCAATGTTGCTGAAAAAGACCTTCTACCAGGTCTTACTGTAAAATATATTTATTACAGTATTATGAAGACCACATTCGGCCTATACTTTGATTTTAATATCTTTCAATATTATAACATCGACTATAGTGACCAGATTTATTTAAAGCAAAAGCGGGGCACATTTTCAAAACTTCAGAGGGAGTAGAAATTATATTTTTTTAAAGTAAAAATTTAAAATAGTACGCAATATAAACGACAAATGACATATTAAAAAAAAGAACAGACTTCATAACAATTTTTAGTTTTGATAAAAAAATGGATCAGTAAAAAATGTATATATTAATCTACTAAAATTTGTTTTAATATAAACTTAAAAAAAAAATCAGCCTCAATACTGTTAACGTATTTAGACAAAGTCAAAGTAATAGTAGTTTTCTAGGAAATTAAAATTAAAATAAGTGTTTCAAATAGGTAGGTACCAGGTACCTGCATATGATTTAATTACAAATTTAAAATTAATTCTTCTATTTGGACGCAGAATGAATTTCTTTAAGAATTTCAATATTATTTTTATTTTTTTCATAAAAATTATCACAGTTATCAGGAATGAATTATTTTTGGTTTAATCTTCCGAGAATATACAGATACACTACCTCTTGCATTTTTTTTGGCTGCTGCTGAAGTCGAAGATATTATATTTCTATTTATGTATAATGAAGCGTTAATATTATTAATTTTTGTGCTTACATATTTGAGTTGTTTTTTATTTTTCTTATTAGGTACAACTACCCATCCAATCTCCAATAAACTTCACATCACAGCAAATTGTTTTGTTTTCGATTTAAAAATGACAGACTTCAAGATAAACTGACAAATATTCATTTAACATGGAAAATACATACATGGGCTAACGCTTGTTTAATCTTAAGAGAATATACATATAAATATGCTATACCGTTTGTTTAATATGCGTCAATTTGTATGCACACGCACAGGGATGTAAAATAGAGTTTATATAATTACTTAATTTTGAGAATTGTTGAGGCCGTTGGTGTCGCATTCGCGTCGTAGGAAAAGCTATGGCCGCGGATCAGAGACCTCAAAACGGGACTGTCCCGCTGAAAACGGGAGGTATGGTCACTATAGTTTAACCGGAAAACCTTCCAAGTCTATTATTAATTAAGTGTTAGTGTGAAAGAGCTTCATTAGAAAGTTGAATATTATACACTTCTCAACAGAAACATTTTAAAAAGCTTAAAATATACGAAAAAGCCTATAATTATACCTCCATTTGACCAAAAGCTACATCGTCTTGATGCCTGCGAAATCGCAGTAACATAATTTTAATATAGACATAATTAACGCGGCTTGATTTGCATAATGTGCTAAAGCCTACCATAAATGTAGGATTATGACACAGGAAGTAATCACAATGTTTAAACTGCTGTAGGTATACTTACACTTATTATTAAGGTTCTAGGATATCAAAATCATAAGACTCCTTAATACAGACATTTTGATGAGGGTTGATTCCTAAACCAGAAACTGTCATATGTGAGTGACACCACCTTAACCATTCATTTCTCCAAGAATTTTCTGCAATGATAATAAAAAAAAAGCTGTTCTTATAATGTAAGTGTGTCAAGTGTTGTAAACAAACCTTCATACATATATGAATGTAATTTGTCATAATTTGAAGAAAATAAAATTCCTTTTAATAAATCCATTGTCGTCATTTCAAGAAAGGAACGTTCCTATAATAATTTAGATAATTTAATTTAAATTATTCTTTTTGAAGTTATTATATGCTAGGAAATGGCTCTTAATAAATAAAAATGTATGTCAAATATGGAAATACTCTGATCTTTATTAGAATCTTTTAATAAATTGAATGAATGTGTCAAAAAATAAATAAGATAATCGTATCATCTTAATTTCTCTGGTTAAAAAGAAATATTAAATTCAATGGGGCTATTCATAGTCATTTTAGACCTGGGTCTAAGTTAAACATAGCTTTGGTTGAATTTTCGGACGTTGATTCTATTTTTTTAAGGTTACCATTTCAAAATATTTGAAGCTATTTGTGTTATATACCAAGTTAGTTATCTTATAAAATTTTAAAACCAACAATTTGAAATTAAAGTTGGTCTGTATTCATTGAGCCAAAATTGTCTTAAACTGTAGTTTAGTTAAACCTGGGTCTATCTGCGACTATGAATATGCCCCAATTTGATTTAATTATCTTACGTAAAATTGTATAATTTAGTATACATCAGAGCAAATATAAAGTTATTGTTATAAATCTGTAAAACGGCAGTCAATTTATATAAAATTAAAGTTTTCAAAATTTAAGTCCAGTAAAATTGAAAATAAGAATCTGCGTCAAATATGGTTGATTTTTGATTTATTGCATTTTTGTATGATGTTGCCAGCTTTTTAAAACATTGTCAAAAAATTAAAGAAAGTGCAAGTGCAATTTTTTCCACATTTTTTGTATTGAATCAATCAATTCAAAATTGCAATTTTACCTTTTTTATAATTTTTTGGTTAACGATATACAAATGTCAAGCTCTTTGATAGTTGTTAGCTACAAAAGCAAGTTAGTGCGATCGAATCATACATTTTATTTTTTTCTTACACGAAACCAATGCTTGCCCTAAGAACAAGTAAAAATATACTCGTAGCAAAGTGAAATGTGACCAAATATAATAAAAGAATTTATAGCTCCAAAACCCAGAAGAAACGAGAAAATTAACTCTTATGATAAACTTTTTCAATTAAAATTCATTTCATCATCATCCTGATGATAAAATCCATTTATAAATCTAGCTTGTAGAGAATTAAACCAACCACATAACATCCAAATCGCAAAATGACATAACAGACACATATTGGGGCGTTCTGTCACAGTGACCAAATGCCCAAATGAAATGTGTCATAGCATCCACATTAGTGGTACATAGCGCCCAAAAATGGAACACAAAGCCCAAATAATTTGTTCTTCATAATTCGTAAAAGTTGGATACCGAACAAATTTTGATTGTGTACAGGAATAGTAATCACAGTATATTGATTAAATTGAAAAAATAAAATATAAATTTATAGGACTCTTAGAAGGTTTGAGAGTGAGCATGCCACAGAGAGTGTGTGAAGTTAGCCCCACTTTTTTTGAATTTGAAATATTTTGAAGTTGTTCCAGGTTGTTCCCGATTGATCCAAGTTTTATTTGAAAATTGGGGGATTTAGACCCAAAAAACCGTTTTTGACCTAGCCTCCTTTTTTCGAAAACCGAAAGTTTAAAAGTTGTTCCATGTAAATTATTTCTAAACGGGCTTTAGGTCAAATGAAACAAATATTTTCTTTTTGTCACAACGTTTCGTCCATGTATATGGACATCATCAGGTGCAAAATAGTTTCTATATTAGCATTGATATGTATGTTAATAAATGTTAACAAAGATATTCAGAATACATTAATCACTTACAATAATTGTTGTTACAATTATGTTTGTTAAATTAATAATTTATTTTACGACTACACAGTATAAAGTTTGACTGACAAGTAACATCTCCGTCAAATTTCCATATTCTTATAGTTATTCTGAATATTGTTCCAAGTTTTAAGACCTCTATGTTCACAATTTCAAAAGTTATGGGCAAAACTCGAAAAATTTCCCCCCCGCCTTTTTCAAAATTCCAATTTTTTATATTTTTTTCAGGTTTTAAAAAGTGTTCTAACAATTTTTCCAAGAAATGAAAGTTGAAAAATGTGTATTTTTAGAGATATGACCTTTGAAACATATTTTCAAAAATGCAAAATACGGCTCTCCAATTTTTTTCTTTTTCTAAAAACCTTTGGTTCCAAATATCTGTCATTAAATACATGTGCTGAAAAAATTGTGTGTCTTAGAATACACTATATCACCTTAAAAATGATCTTTTAAAAAGCATCTTCAAAGTTTTGTAACTTTAAAAAAATGTATTGCCCCCCTCCTCTTTTTCAAGAAAGAAAAATCCAAAAAGTTTTCCAAGTCGAACCTTATTTTGCCTAATAGCCTCCAAAAATGCCATCAAAAAATATAAATAACTGAAAGCCTTATCACATAAAAAAAAAATGTCACTTTTCTTGCCCTCTGCTCCACACTTTCAAAATTCCAAAATTTGAAAAAACTTAACTGAGTTTATTTAGCAATAATCTACACTCTTTTAAAATCCTGTGACTTTAAAGCTTAGAGCCCATATGCTACTTTTAGTATAATTGTGCACATGCAACTTTCAGTCACGAAACAGTTTAGTTGCTAAAATGGTTTGATAGGTAAATATATTATTATAAATGGTAAATAGGTTTGAGAGTCCTCGCATATGCAGAAACTATTCAGTCAGCGATTGAAGCAACTAAACGGTTTGTGTTTTGACACAAACTAAACGATCACCTCAAATTAGTTTCATGTGGGCGCTTAGGATTAAGTATCTTATAACTTATCAAAATTCCAAAAAAACACCCCCACGGCCCCCCTTTCCAAAAACCCGAAATACGAAAATGGATTCAAATACACATACAACCAAATGTAATTGTTCCAAGATTTCAAGTAAAAATAACCATAATCAAAGATTTTACAGCTAAAAACGATTCTTATTTTGCCCCCCCCCCTTTACAATTCACCAATCTAAAATTTATGAAAAAACATAATTTAAAGAAAATTTGTGACATTACCCCCCCTCGTATTCCGTTCAAAAATTAAAAATCGTCAGAAATCTATAACTTTTCCCAATGTTGATTAATCCATTTGAAAATGCCAGCAAGTATCATTTAGAAATATAAGATCTTAAACCAAAACTAAATTTTTAAGATATTACATTTAAACTCTTAAATAAAGCTCCCCTCTTCAAAAAAATGTTTAACAAGTTTGTTTCTAAAAAAGTCCAATCCAATATAACCAAACAAAATTAATTTTAATTATTTTTAAATAATTTAAAAGAACTGCTACACAGACCTGTCTTGTTATTTTTTTTCAAAAGAACAACTTCAAGATAGTTATTAATATAAAACCACAACCACAACTATCAAGTTGTGATCCCGGGGCTAAGATCTTTCGAAGCTACAGCTGTCGTCATAAAAGTTGAAGTGGACGCAATTCTAATTATCTTCAGCATTGACAACAAATGCAGTGCCACACAAACTGATATTAATCACGATCTTTTTATTTTCAGTAACATAGCCGCCCAGCACACCTATGGACTGATTGGAGGCGATTTCAATGCCCGACACCTAAGATGGTATGACACAAACTCATCTGACGCTGGAAACTACCTGGTGAAATGGTTGGATGAACATTTTGCCAAACATTCGTTGTTGGTGGTTTCGCAACCGAAGCTCACATATCCAAGTACATCATCCTGGCTGGACTTCTTCCTGGTATCGTCAAACCTCATCAACATAGTTCCTGAGTTGCAAAACTACTCGTGCAGAGCTTTAACAGGAGATGGAGACCATGAGCCAGTGGAACTCAACATCAAACTTGACCAGCCGATTACTGCAATAGATCCACAAACGAGCGAAAAATACATCACCTACAACCGCTTGGATATCGAAAGACTGCAAACAAAAATTGAGGAAACAATTGTGATGCCAGTTGCCAACAGAAACCTCACCAACATCGAAATAGAGGAATCCATAGAAGCGATGGAGCTTACTATAACAAACGCCCTCGACGAGCAGAAAAAACCGAAGACCTCAAGAGACAGATGCCAGCATGTTCCAGAAGGGATTAGTCGGTTGTATGATCATCGACAACGATTACGGAAACGACTGCAAAGGATCCAACAAAGGGAATGGAAAACTGCCAACAGCAACTATCAAATAGTGAAGAGCGAACCTCAATGTACACACATTTTTTGGGGAACGCTATTCAACATTTCAACAACAATCATTTCCAAAACAGGCTGCAAAATATCAAACCTGGACCCAACGCATTCAAGGAAATCAACAAGATCATCGGCAAAAGACAACAATTGCCAGACAAAATCAGCACCAGACACGGGGACGTCATGACTTCTCAGGAAGCATTTGCCGAATATTTTGAAGAAAATTTTGTGCCAAACCCGCCCAACGACCCTGCATTATTAGAGGAAGTCGAGTCAACGATTCAGCAGCTGCAGCAAACACACACTGAAATTACCATTTTCAACGATGATAATCCTGCCAGTGATCCTGAGCTGACTGAAATCTTCACCAACCCCGAAGAAGTGGCTGATTTAATCCACAGTGGACGACCTAAGAAATCATTCGGGCCAGACAAAATTTCAAATAACATCATAAGGAAATTTCCCCAAGTCATGATCCTATTCCTGGCGATCCTGTTCAACAACTGCATCAACAATTGCAATTTTCCAATGAGATGGAAGACAGCAAAAATACTACCAATACCGAAGAAAGTCAACAGGAGTACCGTTTCCGGATATCGTCCCATTTCCCTTCTTAACAACACCAGCAAAATCCTTGAAGGTCTTATTCTTTGGAGGTTGAAAGCATTTTGCACCACTAACAACATCATTCCGGATATGCAGTTTGGATTTCGTGAGAAACACTCCACTTTGCACCCACTCTTGAGGTTCCAGAACGACGTTGTTAACACCCTCAACAACTATCAGGTTGCTGTTGGCTGCTTCCTAGATATAGAGAAAGCATTTGACAGCATATGGATACGGGGACTAATACACAAACTAACCATTTTTAATTTTCCAGGTACACTTATAAAAATAATTTTCAGTTTTCTCGATTCCAGATCATTCTCCGTGCAGATCGAAAACAGTCAATCGAAAATCAAAACCATCAGAGCGGGAGTTGCTCAAGGATCCAAATTGGGACCATACCTCTACAACATTTACACATCGGACCAGCCTCAACCCAACAATGCAATTAATTTGCTTTATGCGGACGACTCACTTACCTATGCCAAATCTATGTACCCAGTCATTGCAGCCCGAAGAGTGGAAGAACACGTCCGACGTCTGTGGGAATTCAACACAAGATGGGGCATTAAAGTCAACTCAGCTTAATCCGAGCTGGCTTGCTTCAGAAGACCGCGGGACATCGCAAAACCCCTTCAGCCACAAGTTGCCGCAACATTATCCACAATCTGCCGGACGGATCGCAACTGATGACCAAACCATCAACTTTGAGGAGAGGTTTCGTTTCAACCCGCACGTAACAGCTACTCTGAAAAAAGCTAATTACGCTTTCCACCGAATCCACCCTCTAATGCGGAAGAGGAATGGACTGACCCAGAGCACAAAGTTGCTTCTCTATAAGCAACTTCTCAGACCGATCATCACATACGGCTTTCCTACATGATTTACTTTTCCAAAACCAGCATAAGAAAGCTTGGAATATTTGAGAGGAAAATTCTGCGGATCTGCACGGGACTACATTGCGACCAACAGCGATGAAAGCATCACAGCAACAAGCGACTCTACGAAGCTTCCGGAATAACACCCGTGGAAAAATACATGATCAATGTTGCCAAATGATTGACGAGCAATCTATGCAATCATCCGAACCCTATTGTGAGAACCATAACCAGCGAAGAGAGATACTCCGAGCCTCGATACCTGGATGTAACAGCAATACTGGACGAAGGAATCATTTCTATCAACGACGACGAAGCAATCCAATTCTATGAGGACGTAGCGTCAAACTACCACCGTGGCTGGAAGCCATCCTTACCCCGCATACCACCACAAAAACAACCGGATATGAACAACCCGAGATGAACCATCCATAATACTGTAAATAGTATAAGACGATCAAAGACAATTTTTTAAATATTTTTTTATAAAAATAAAAAACAATGTAAAAAATTAGGCCCCTTATGTGCCAAAACAATTTCAAACATCAATGTAATAACCTGTAAATTAGAATTAAGACCCAATTGTATCCATATAATTCAGTTCAATAAAATATATTATATATAACTAATATAAAACTCATTGTTTTATAATTTTATAAAAAAAAATAAAAATTAATTTAAAGCAAAAAAAATTTACGATCTAAAATTAAACTTTGTTCGATATTCAAAATTCAAAAACTTGTTCAAGGTTGTTCTAGGGCTTTTTAAAGTTGTTCCAAGCTTTTGTTTTTTTTTTTTTTTAAATTGATATCTAGTATGAGAAATTCAAAAAAAATGCTTCCCTAGCCCCTCCTCCACCCTTTTCAGATATCCAAATCTACAACTTGTAGCAGGTCCAAAATCACTGAAATGCAATTGTTCCAAAGATTCATGCAAAAATATATATTAAAAATTAAAGATTTTAATCCAAAAAAACGATTTAAATGAAAAAATCATTTTAATTTTGCGCTGGTCCCCGAAATTCAAAAACTTGTTTCAGAACAAACCCACTTTATGACTCAGTTTTTCTAAACGAAGTTCAGTATAAACACTCCACCGAAATCCGGAAGAAGTCCTTTTAGGTGACTCTAAACCAGCACGTGACGTAACTGATAGCACCAACCCTTGCAATCTGGAGGAGGTAGCAGATATAATGAGAAATTAAAAGCCAAAAAAGTCAACCGGACCAAATGGGGCCTCAGACTACAAGCTGAAAAGGCTACCACATGCAGTGATGATCCTTTACACATTTTCATTATGCACAATTAGATCCACAAGTGCTAACTTTCCCCAAAGTTGGAAAACAGTAAGGATCCACGCGGCCATCTCGAAGAAAGGCGCTTGCAACTTGGTATTCAATTACAGACCTTCTCAACAACATAAGTATTGCTTCGGGGATTTAAGAGGTTCTGCAGCGAAAACGCCATCCTCTCGGACATGCAATTTGACTTTATAGGGAAAAGCACTCAACCCTGTGAAGTTCCAGCATAACATCACGATAGCGCTCAACAACCATCGTATGAGAATTGGATACTTTCGGCAAGTCGAGAAAGCATTCGAAAACGTATTTATTGAAGCCCTTATCTATAAGCTTCACCTATAGCCTATAGGTATAAACTACATTTACCTCCGTCACTAATAAAAAGTCTTTTTTATACAACTGCAAATCACAAGTGCAGTACTCCAAGCTCGAGTTGCCTTAGGTTGGAAGCTAGGCTTCTTCTCACTACAGCCTGATGAAATCTGACAAGTCTGTGCCAACTAGATGCAAAAACCTCCTGTATTATAATCACTCCTCACATGTATGCCACATCGATTTCTCGTCTGGTAGCTTTACACATAGTTGAGTACCACATCAACAGACGCCTTCTTCAAGAAATGTGCTATTCGGATAGATACTTCCAAATCGGAGCTTGTATGCTTCAGGTAGATGTAGTCGCAGCACGACGAACTGCAGAAACCTGGTTCTTTATAATCTACGATAGCAGCAGCATAAACGAACTTCAAGTACTTAAGCATCCACTTCAACGAGTTTTTTAAGGATCAACCCGCACTCACGAATCGTGCTCAAAAAA
The DNA here is from genome assembly GCA_949320155.1 of Melangyna quadrimaculata. Taxonomy (NCBI): domain Eukaryota; kingdom Metazoa; phylum Arthropoda; class Insecta; order Diptera; family Syrphidae; genus Melangyna; species Melangyna quadrimaculata. The sequence goes on from OX439483.1 coordinate 403,742,778, forward strand.
GCCTTCCACTGACTCCACCCACTGATGAGAATAAGAAACGGATTTATTCCCAGTCTGGTTGTCTATATCGATAGCGGTTATGAATAAAATAGATTGGGTGGCGCAATAACTCGTGAAGAACCAGGGCCAAGTGACTAACAACTCGCAAACATTCCTGTGTGCGCATGTCGACAGTAACGGTAGGGACCTTAGCACTTTTTCATGACAAGTGATACTCTTGGAGGATTTGTCAATTCCTCGCAAGAGGCAGTAGCCCTGAAAAAAACTATTTAGTTTTTAGGTGGACGAGGCTGGGAAGTGAACCCAGACCTCCAGCGTAACAGTCCAACGCATTAACCATTACGCTACGGGCTACTACGGTTCTGAAAGAACTTTAAATATGCGATAAAAAGTTACTTAGAATATGCACCGGACTATACATTGTGACCGGTAGCAAATAAGACACTACTGCAACGAGCGTCCTTACAGATAGGCGAACATTAACTCCCTGGGGTTGAAACCTTCTTGCTCCCCCTGGTTGAAATTTATCTATATCAAATAATTTTTAACAAAATTATATAACTTTTTGTAGGTTGAACAAATTTCGTGACTAATCCGACGATTTTAAAACGGTTTTCCGTTTACCGCACTTTTTTGGACAGTTTAGTTCCTTACAGGTGGTATACTAAACTCGCCTCGTCAAGAATTTCAACGCGTTTTTTATAAAAGTTTTCTTGTTGCCATTTTTTGTTTTTAAACAATTTGTGAAACAATCTATATTTAATCTAAGTCCATGATTTTTGTTTCCAAAAGTTTAATAAATCGTTGGTTCATACTAATCCCTATTTTCCTAACGCTCGCACTGTAGTAAAAATTCCTAACGTGTTCAATTAAAAAAAAAAAAAAAAAAAACAGAATGTTTTATGTCTTTGAAGTTTAGAAAAGCTACAACAATAAATGCACAAATTTCAGTACGCAACAATCAAATATTCAATTAAAATCGTTTAAAACAATTTCTAGCAAACAAAATCAATTCCCCCAAGGAGCTTTCAGAACGTCAATTCCGTTAATCTACCATTAATTTAAAAACAATTTCTACTTGAAATGATCTTAATTTCCATACTTACTAAGTATAGTATACAAACCAACCAACTCTTAACAAAATTCCACTTACCCATCAACAAATTGATTCAAATCGAACAAACTTTAGCTCTTTAGACTTTTAATTGCCTGACAGTAGAGTCCCGATGTTGATGCCTTAACCCATTAATGTACAAATGAGAGTCTTGTGTTGCTGTCCATTTTAATATATAATAGAAATAGATAGATAATATAACTGACTTTGTTTCTGTTTTGTTTCTGTGTTGGTGGTAATGTTGGTGTAGGAAGGTACCTCTACCTACACTTTGCCTTTCACTGATTGTGATTGTGTGTGAGTAAAATTAACTGCTGACTTTTGTATTTTTAAGGTCGACCTTTTCTTTTTTATAGCAGAGGTCAAACGATGTCAGGAAAGGGAAACTATGATAATAATAATGATGATGATATTCCCAGAGGAGCGATTTTATTTTGTTCGCAATATCCTGGATTGCAGGACTCGATTTCTTTTTGTTTATAGACTTTTTTATGGTTAGCGGCTGGATAGATTGTTTGTTCTCAGCCTTCGTCATCGTCATCTAAACTTTTGTCATTGTAAACTTTTGTGAACTCCAAAACCACAATCCATGAATATAAGCGATTATCTTCCGGTCTTCCATTAAGTCACACGTAAGGAGGATGGAGAGGCATAGATATAACCGACCCGGCTTGTCCATGTCCAGGCTGGCTGCGCTGCGGTTGGGTCTAGGAAGAATAGTTAAAAAAGTTTATTTTTTTTTTTGTTTTCCGATGGTTGTGTTTTTTTATTTTCCTGCGGCATGTTCTTTGGTTTTCGGTTCGTTTATTTAGAGCCTATATACTCCTACCAACAGTGGAACAAAATAGCCTACAATTGAAATAAATACTGAAGCTGTTCATTTCGTAGGCAAGAATGTTCTTATTTATTTTGATTACATTTTATGTTATATAAACTCTGTTAACGTTAACAAAACTCACTAATATTTCTAAGAAAAGAACAAATTTTCGAACAAAATTTTTTTTATTTGTTTCGACTATGCTATACAACTTGTCCCACAGTCAATGTTGAGGACTGAAATATACCTACAGGAAAACCCTGGTGACATTGTATCCTTTTTTTTATATTCATTGGGTGTGCTTTGAGGCTGCGAAAAGTTATCACTCTGTGGTGTTATCGCATGAATGATATCCTTTAATAGTTTCTTACCTCAGTGCTATGTTTAGGTTGGTTCGGGCGTTTACTTGTACTACCTGTCTATCCCATCATCATGGATTGTGAAATATTTTGCTTCCGTTCATACCTTAATAGGTGTCCTTCGGTTTTGTGATGGCATATTTTTTGGTTTTCGTTTCATTATGCAAAAAATGTTTCTAAAGGTGTTTTGCGAAGGGATGAGAAGCTTGACGGATTTTTACACATTTTTTGTGTTGTTAACCTTTTTTTGTTGTTGTTTGGTTCTAATGTCAAAATGTATGGGAAGATTGGAGTTTTAACGTAAAGAAATGCGAATCTTTTGTACTTTTGAATTTGGTATAAAATTGCATAATACATTTTTACTTGCGTATATAACAAGTATTGGTTTGGTGTACACCGTTCAAAAATGTCAATGTTTTAATTTTAATTGCATCTATTTGATTTTCGTGGACGTACGGTCACTTTCATCAATCTGGAGCCTAAACCATTAAAGTGATTTGTTTCAAATTCTTGGCAAGGCATTTTAATGCGATTCGCTAGAGGAAAAAAACACGATTTTTGTTTGTTTTACCTCGTCTACTTAATCCATATTTCGGTTTAATTAAATGTTTTTCGACAAAGCTCTAACGATTTTGGATAAATTTTGTGTAAGGCTTTTGCTAAATAATAATTTTAGCGGAAATAAGTTTTTGATGGTGTTTTTGGAACTTGCCGTGTTATTGTCGTGGCAAGTTTGTTTTTGGATCTTTTGACTTTTTTCACTTTTCGTAACAAAACAATTGTACCAATTATGCGTCGTTATATTTTTTTTTAAAGTAAAAGCCGATACCTTGCGTGTTTTGACACGTGTTATAAAAATCTCTTTTGATATTAATTTAACAGAAATCAAAAATGAAAATGAAAGTAAAAGAATTCAAAGGTGTTTTCTCGTGATAACACTTGCAGTTAGGCTGCATAGCTTTCGCTCCATCGTACTTACATTGAAGGTTTTGAATGCACAACAACTAGGTTCTAGGTTTAAATCCAGTTGACGACAAAATAATTTATAAATTAAAAATTGGAACTAAAGACTAAGAACCACTTAAAGGAATCTGATGATTGGTGTGGCAGCCATGAAATTGCAATAATTCCAGCCTATATAATACTCGGTGGTAGTTCAAACATTATTGACTAATATCGCATACTTAAATATTTGAAGTGTCATGACTTAAAAATTTCAGATTGATAGGCTGTAAAATAATCAAAAAATCGAAGCCGATAACATTTTCCAAATTATTTGAGTTACTTCTCGAGGGTTTTGTTTCGTCCAGCATTTTATAGACAAACGAAAATAAGTCACGAAAATCATCTACAGCCTTAAATCTTGAAAATTGTCGTTTCAGATTTAATCTCTTCAATGTTTTTTTTTTTCTTAGAGCTTTTTGAGTAGGATTTTTCTAGTCAAAATGGATCAAAAATTGTAGAAATTATGAATTTGTATACAAGTTAGTTTCATTGTTTTTTTTTTTAAATAATATTTTCTTAGGCTTTGTTGGCCCTACGAACTAACTACCTAAAGAGTGAAATCTCAATGAACTAACTTCCACAAAAATTGGGACTTGGCTCTTATGAACTGACTAAAGCCCAACCGTAAAATGAACTTGGTAAGTCCCAAAAAGAAAATTAACTAATGACAAATTTTATAAACATTCCCTAAAACTCCTTTTAAATTATAACAGACCATTTAATTTTTTCAGTTTTACCAATGTAGAAAAAAGACATGTTCGCGATATTTTAGTTAAAATTGAGTTTGTTCACATCCCTGTATACAAAAGATAGGTTCTGCTCCTCTAACATTATGAAGTATACGGGAAAAAATTAAATAACATTATTCCTAAACACAAGATGTCAAAAAATGGAAACAATTGTGTGTGTGCTATTTGACAGTCGTGACACGCACAATTATATTTACTTTTTTGATGACTCACTGAAATATAAATCAATTTAAATGACTATTAAGATTGTTTTCTTTCTTAAGATCGTCACATAAATAATTTCTGCATGGCTATCATACCAAGTAAAAAACGAATCCTGTGGACTCTTCATCTTCATCCCCAGATAGGGCTGCCAGATTTAATTTGGTTTATATCGGGACGTCAGAACCCAAAAATAGGGACAAATCGGGACATTAAAAAAATCTATTTATACAAATCTTAGATGCAATGGCGCAAAATTTTAGTCGATTTAGTACGATGTTAAATCATTTTTAATGAATAAATTTACAACGATTTTAGCATCGCACTATCTCATAACATAACACTACTTACATAAATTAAAATCTGTTTTGTTAATTGAGTATCGAACTGAATCCATATGACACCTCTCTTACCGTTTATAAATGACAAAATGAGGTATGTTTGCGAATTTTTTGCATAATCGGCACTTTTTTGGACATGTGCCACAAGTTCAAAAATATTTAAAATTTAGAAAATTTTACTAAACTGTTTTTAAATTAGAAAGCAGTTAAGTAGTATCATGCTTAACCCTTAATATTAGGCTGTATAAAATTTTGGTCTATATTTTTTTGGCTAAATTAGAAGTACCTACCTACCGAATTGCAAAATGTTGACAATATCAAATAACCCAATAACGAGATATTCGGGAATATCTCAAAACAAGTAAGGAACCGGTAATCTGAATAAGAAAAAACCTAAACATTTTTTTCAGTTTTTCGATTTTTTTGTTGGCAAAACTTATGCAGTGTTATAAAAAATATTCTAGGGATTACATGTACGAAGTTTTATCAAAACCATTACAGCTGGTTTTTTTTTAGAAAACTTGATATAATGAAATTTTTGTATGACCGTCCAGATAAGCTAAAACAAAAAATTTAATCTTACTCCTAAGGAATATTTCACACCAAATTTAAAGCAAATCCATCGATTCGATAGGGCTCTAGCTCGATATTGATCAGGACGCGCAGACAAAAGACTGCCGAACATCTTTGTCGAAAATAAGTTTTTGGACTTCTACATTATCGTAATGTTAGTTTGGATTAGAACCTCGAATTTTGTTTTTGATACAGAACCAATAATTACTCTATAAAGCAAGTAAAATTGGAAAGTCGGGAAAAAATCGGGACACTTTATAAATCGGGACAGATATCGGGACAGGGTTCAAATATCGGGACTGTCCCGCCAAAATCGGGACGTCTGGCAGCCCTATCCCCAGAAGATGATAAAATATCTATTATTCTAAAAAGAAACCCAAAATGTATTACTTATTAATAATCTTTAGTTCCAATTGGCAAAATAAGCATGAGACGAAAATAAGCATTTAGTTCATAGGGGTGTTTAAAACTGTGTTAAATTTAAAAGCAGTTGGTTAAACCAAAAATCCCCATTTAAAGGCTAAATTACCTTTTAAATATTTAAAAGTCCTTCATGAAATCGGCCATAAGTCTCAAAAGTGTGACTTATTCTATATTAACTTACTCTCAGTTTTGGGGCTAAGAAAACAATTGACATATTAAACAATTCCGAATTTTTTAATTCGACATCACAAATTGATCTTCTGCAACTTTTTTCCGCTACGCTTGATCGAAATAAAGTGAACTTAAAGTGAACGTTTTAACAATCAACTAGCTATGGAAAACTGGAAATAAAAAAAAAATGAGTTTAAACTAATCACTTAAAATTCACGTAAAACATAGCGACACGAATGTATTTTCAAGAAAGATCAAATTATTTAAAACAATTTTTAATTTTCAGCATCATAATCAATTTAACTATAAAGGCCTCATCTACCGGCATCGTCCAAATGAACATAAGAAATAAACTTAAAAATAGCTTGTATCTTTTTACTTGCGATATTGGTACTATGGGGCAAATAAAATAAATAAATTGGGTGGCACAACGGCTCATGAAGAAGCAGGGCCTAGTGACTAACAACTCGCAACCATTCCTGTGTGCGCCTGTCGACAGGAATGGAAGGGGCCTACAATTTTATGCCGAATCCGAACGGCTAGACGAGTAGCACTTATTCGTGACAAGTGATACTCTTGGAGGATTTGTCAATTCCTCGCAAGAGGCAGTAGCCCTGAAAAAAACTTTTTAGTATTTAGGTGGACGAGGCTGGGAAGCGAACCCAGACCTCCAGCGTGACAGTCGAACGCACTAACCAATACGTACGGGCTACTACGTACCATGGGGCATGTTTCGTAAAAGACATCGAACTCTGGAGATGATAATTATCTCTAACATTACGATGACAGAGAACTCGAAAAAAACGGGTTTTGAAATTCTGTCTGTCTGTTCCTTGACCTGCAGTCTAAGCCACTGGAGTGATTTTCTTCAAACTTTTAAAGTTTTTAATTGATTCTCTAGAAGGAAAATTGCAATATTTTTTAAAGCCCCCCAAAAAAAAAAAAAAATAAAAACTGCTCTAACGATTTTGATAAACAAATAATTTCGAATTACTATTAATGCTAAGCTTAATATTTTATGGTAAACAAAATTTTACCAAATACTTACTATAGAAGCTGATTTATTTATTTTTAAATGTCTCTATATAATTCAATATCTTGAAAATGGGTTGACTAATTTTTTTTCAAAAATATATTTTTATTTTCAGAATTCAATTTTTCCTTTCAGCTTTAAATAAAAAACTGAGAACCAGTTGGTTCTAGGACTTCATTTTAAAAATATCAGAAAATAAATGAACCAACTTTCTCATAAGACTAAGAAGAATTCCGCTTAAATATTTTGTAATATCTTCAAAAGTAAAAGTTCTAGAACTATCTGGTTTTTGGTGTTTGACTTAAAATACTTAATATGTTAAAAAAAAGAAATTTAAATAGGTTAAGTTGTTTTTAATTTTTTTTTAACATTGAAAATGTTTATAGGCTCGTTTTACACAAATCATGGTGTTACCAAAATGAATAGTGTACAAATGAAAATCAACTTAAGCGTAGTAGGGGCATTTTGCGAAAAATGAACATATCTTTGTAAGCGATGAACATAGCAGCGTATCGAATTGTTGGTTGGGCGATGTTTCGTGCTTGTGCAATTTACTTGTGCTACCAAAGAAGTAAGAAGAGAATGAAAAATAAACGATGACATAAATAATGAGCTTCATGTTTGTAGGTCTTTTATTGGCAGGTGCAGACTGCAGAGCACAACTGAAGCAGAGTATCGAATTTTCGGTTGATATGTTGTGTTGTTTACAGTCACAGTGCGTGTTTACAGATGTTGGGGGTAGAAAAGGAACGGAGGATACAATTAACCACAGTAGAATTTACAAAAGTTTTGAACCTATTTATTATATGTATACTATAATAATAAATTTAAAATAACTTTTTCACAAAAAAAAGTAACTTTTCTACAAAAAAAAAAATAACTTTTGTACAAAAAAAAAATGAACCTGTTTACAAAAGAATTAATAAATTTTTTCAAACTAAATTTCTTTTAAATATAACTATCTTTGGTTACTTGCTTAGACAAAAGTGATGAGAAATTATTCAATTATGTTTTATATTTTTATTATAAATTATACATACAAAATATGCATTATATTAACGCTCTTTTCTGACTCACTGACAGGGTTACGCTGCTATGATGGTAAAATCAGAAAAAAACTCCTGCTCCTAAACGAAAATGTTAAGTGTTGCCAATTTTCTGGAATTAACTTTTTTATGAAAGTGAACGGTGTCAACAAAATTGTATACATATTTGCGCTCAGCCCTGGCTAACATAATTATGTTCGACGGGCGCCTTCGGGGTCCTGCAACCAACTAGTCTGCGATATTAAGATTTTAAAATACTTCATTAAACCAGACATAAGAGATTAATTGAAAAAAAAAAAAACAATATGTAAATTGCATGAAAACTTTAAAAAAAAAAAAAAAATGAAAATCAATTTAGTTAATGTTTTTGTACCTCCCTAATTGACTTAATTATTCAAAACTTTATACGGAAAATTGACGTGGTACAAAAGTTGTAATTTAAGATTCTTGGTAGCATATTCTCTACATATGTATAGTAGAGGATTTAATCGTTGTAGATATAATAGAAAATTTAAAATTTAGTGTTTTTTGAATTATGATTAAGAAAGATGAGCATTTTGTGACTCCGCATCGGCCAGGTACAATCGTTCCTAACTTTATTTTTTCTTGGATTTCAATGAAATAATTTATTTCGTAGCTCATACCACTGGAAAAAAGGAAGTAGGTACTATACAGTAGATGCCGCTTATAGTCACAAGAAGATGAGAGCCAACAAATGTGGCTGTGCTTGTACCCAATTCTGAAGATAGTTTGTCCCAAACAAAAAAGCTCAGATCTTTATGAAGGAGGTGAAAAATTACAGCAGGGATGACTTAAATTTGTATGCAAACTTAATCGGAAAATGTTGTACAAATTCATTCTAAAAATTTGATCGAGTTAATAGTCGTTTCGATTTTTGGCGCATAAAATTGAAAAGTTGATACAAAATTTTACAAATTTTTAAAATAGAACCCACGCACATATTGACTTATTGAAAAAAAATTTGTTGATTAATTTAGCAAGAGCAAAACGAATTAATATCAAATAAATTCATTACTTACAAAATTCTAAACGGATCCTCCAGATTAATGTTTAAAAATACTGCCCTTAAGATTTACACAAAAAAAAAACTATCTATAAATTCTTGAAAACTCGAAAAAAATTAAAAAAATGTTAGTTAATGTTTTTTTTTTTCAGCTACCTTATTTACTTTATTATTCAGAAATTATTAATTTAAATTCGTTGGTTGGCATATTCTTTGCATAAACTAGAGATTACAGAGTTGGAAATGTAATACAAAATTCAAATTTAATGCTTTTTGAATTATGGTTATTAAAGGCAAGCTGTTGTGACACTCAATCGGACAAATAAATGATAAAATCGTTCCTTACTTTATATTTTACTGAAGGATTTCAATCTTCTGTTTCTCTTGTCAGCAATTAAGCGCTTATGTTAATCAAACATAGCTGTGCACTTATTGAAAGCTCCAAACGTTCTGACTATCAATAGCAGTAGGTTCACTTGTAGTTGAAGATAGCTAGTACAATTGAGGAAGTCGAAAGGAAGAAAAAATTATACAGTCGAGCCCATTCATAGCCATACAAAAAAAAAAATTGGGTAGCATAACGGCTCATGAAGAACCAGGGCCTAGTGACTAACAACTCGCAACCATTCCTGTGTGCGCCTGTCGACAGGAATGGAAGGGACCTACAATTTTATGCCGAATCTGAACGGCTAGACGAGATGCACTTATTCGTGACAAGTGATACCCTTGGAGGATTTGTCAATTCCTCTCAAGAGGCAGTAGCCCTGAAAAAAACTTTTTAGTTTTTAGGTGGACGAGGCTGGGAAGCGAACCCAGACCTCCAGTGTGACAGTCGAACGCACTAACCATTACGCTACGGGCTACTACCCGTTCATAGCCATATGAAGATTAAATAAAAAAATGTGCTTTTATCCGACTGCAAAGTTGGTTTAGCGCACAGAAAAAAGATTAAATGACGATAACACATTCCTCAAATTATTTAAATTCTTCTAGACTTTTCTTTGTTTATGCCATCAGACTATGGAACTCCCTGCCGATAATGGTAAGGCAAATTATAGGAACAACTAAGTTTAAAAAAGCATTATTTTTGAATTTTTGTTAAAATATATCTTATATATTTTTTCTTAATTAAAACTTGTTATTTTCTAAGTTATTTTTAATTTGTAAATATTGTTATTTTCATTCATCCACCTTTATTATGTATTAACTTAGGTTCTATAAAAGACTATGTCTTACTTGTACACCATTTTTAATAAAAATTGAATTGAATTGAATTGAATTGATAACAAACAAGAAAAAGTTCCAGTGTTACTTGCAGGTATTAATTGGCAAACAAAATTCGGTGCAGTATAAAATTGAGAAAATTTCAACTTTTTGCTACAGGTAGGTTAGACAGTCAATTAAGTCAGAAAAAGTCATTAGTCAGTAAAAATAGAATAACCGATTAAGGCAAGATGAAATTTGCCAAAAATTAGTAATGATAGGAAGATGTACCTAATTCGCTTGGAACTTCAACCTTCCAAGCACATTGAGAAATGATAAAGCCTAATGGTGTGGATGAAGCTTGTATATCACTGTCAAAATAAAAAGATACGAAAACAGTGAAGGGCTCTATAATATAACGTTTTAGTTGTTGCAAGAAATGTATGGTAAAGTTGAGCACTTTTGATTGAAGTTACAGTCTTGTGTTCAGCCATCAGTTCCCTACAACTATTTTTTTAGCTTTCATAAATGAAAAACTTACCAAATTAAAATAATTATAATGTACCTTATTGCATCAGGAGGTCTGGGATCGCTTCCCAGCCTCGTCCACCTAAAAACTAAAAAGTTTTTTTTCAGGGCTACTGCCTCCATGAGTATCACTTGTCACGAATAAGTGCTTCTCGTCTAGCCGTTCGGATTCGGCATAAAATTGTAGGTCCCTTCCATTCCTGTCGAAAGGCGCACACAGGAATGGTTGCGAGTTGTTAGTCACTAGGCCCTGGTTCTTCATGAGCCGTTGTGCCACCCTATTTATTATTTTTTTTTTATTGCATCAGGATAGGTTGTCAACATCACCTCCTAACAAGAATTTCAAAATTCAAAAACATATAGAATTATTTATTTTTATTGTGTATTTATGTTAAATAAGCAGTTCTATAGGTATAACATATCTTGCTTCAACTTAATTTTAATTAATGGAGTTTTGTTTAAGTGCAAACAATTAGTTATGTTTTTGTTTTATCTAGCAAATGCAAGTCATTTTCAATGCTCCCATGCTTACTCTATGAGTGAAATCGGTAAATTTTTTTAAATTTCAGTTTGTAAACGAATTTTTCGAAAAATCATTCACTCTAAAACTACTTTATTTAAACATAAAATAACAGAAGGGGTTTCAAAAGGGTTTACAAAAAGGTATAACATGGAATTATAACTCTTGCTTTGTTGTTTAATATATTAAGTCTGTTTTTTTTCTACAAAAAAATGCCGATAAATAAGGGGTGGGGTGTGATGTTGGATAGTAGACCCCGTAACATATCTTTTTTTAATTTTCTCGACCCAACAATATTTAAATATTAATCACAATTCACACAAAAATATCGGTTGTCATTTATTGACGATCGCTGGTTGTTAGTTGAAAATTGTCATATTGATAAACGAAATTGCCAATGACATTTTGTTTCTTGCCAATTGATCATCGCGATTGTTAATATTTCATGGTGTCCGCTAAACTGGAAAGTCAGGGAACAAAAATTGGTCAGGGAAAGTCAGGGAATTCGGGAAGCGGTCAGGGAAAATTTTGTCCATATTAATTTTTAAAAATTCACTGAACTCCTTTTTCACTTTCTCTCATAAGAAACTTTTTTCTGATCGAACATTTCATTTTGATTACATCTCTGTTTAAAATTATTCATTTCGTATCTTTTGCCATACCTTTGAATATGTCAAAAAAAAAAAAAATGAGTGAAACGCAACTAACTGCACTTTGTGTTATTTTGTACAGTAATGGCCGCGATCGGAAACCTATCTGGATAGCCGGGAAGCTATCCAGATAGGTTCGTGTTGTTGGAATCCCGTGTGAAAAACAGCTGCTGACAAAACAGCTTTTGCTGTTGGATAGCTATCCATGTTATCTGAAATATTTTGGTAGATATATGTACGCTTCTATCCCAAGCGAAATTTCAAAAAGAACCAATCCTTTATGGATACGAAACTATCTTAATATCAATTTACAATGCGACAAAAAAAAAAAAATAGTTATTTCAGCTCCCGTGTTTTGGAAAACTACACCATGGGATAAGAATTTTGTGGACTCAAATTAAAGGCAATTGCTTACTGCTCCATTTGAGTCGGAACATTTTAATTCCATGGTGTAGTTTTCCTAAACACGGAAGCTTAAATAACTATTTTTTCTTTATAAATAAGGGGGACAGTTTATAATATTTAAATTATAATTACATAATATTTAAATAATAAAAGTAATTTCAGTTTGATTTTTTCATTATTTTGAACCCACACTGCCCAGCAAGAAGAAAAAGAATAAAGAATTTAACGCTACCAAAAAACTGGTCGTCAAGAAACTCGTCGCATTGTGAATTGGGACACGATTTCATAACTAGAAAAAAATGACAGCGAATCAAGTCACGCTCTCGTCGCGGTTACTCGTTCCATTGTGAATCGATCTTTAGATAGGCTATCGCATAGGTTTGCGATCGCGGCCAATAAGAGGCAAAAATAAAAAACTAACTGTTATAGGACAATGGGCAAAGATTTATGGAGCGTGGGCCCAGCACCAATAAGAACGGCCTTCATATCGTATATAGGTACATGTTTATGCATTCATTATCCGTTAACCGTTTGTCCAAATTCGCTGTGTGTTATTTAATTTTGAATAAAATTAGTTTTAGATTCACAATTATTTTTTTCCATAGTTTTTTTTATAATATTTTGTGTATTTTTCGCTCGATTTAAGCCTTTTTTTGGAATTAAGTTCTTTGAACCCATGACACACTACCTAAAATCGGTTTTTTACCGATTTTAAGTGTCTTTGTGGTTTTTCAAAGAAGAATAACATTTCAGAAAAAGAACATTTTTTGCTTAAGCTACAAAATCAAGTACAAGTTTAACAGTTTGTCTGAAATAACGATAATGAAAACGAAGATTTAGTGCAAACATGGTGACTGAGTTCAAAATCTTTTAGTATGTACCAAACGAACAATATATTAAATTTTGTATTTATAATTTTTTTTTAATATTTTGTGCCCGTTATAAATGTAATACAAATTTTTTTGTTACTAAATAATGAATAAGCTAAAAATATTTCAACCCCTTATAATAATATATAATGGTGGTTTTGAGGGTCGCTTTGTAAGTTATTTTGTCTTACTTTTACAAATTGCAAAAGATTAAGAACAATACCTTTTTTTATTGATATTTTATTTGATATTTTTTGATTTTTTCCAGAGGTGGTTTTGACACCAAAAATAGTATTTAAAAACTAATATTTGTTTTTTTTTTTTTACAAATTAAATGCTCCAAAAACAGCTTTTTGCATATAATTGATGCTTGCGACCCCTACACATAACTTTAAAAATTCAGGTACTTAATTCCAAAAATGGCTTAAATCGAGCGAAAAATACACAAAATATTAAAGGAAAAAAGGATTTGTTTACCCTAAAACTCATTTTAATAAAAATTAAATAACTTTTGTCACACAGCGAATTTGGACAAACGGTTAACGGATAAGGAATGCATAAACAAATACTTATATATGATATGAAGGCCGTTCTTGTTGGTGCTGGGCCCAATTTGTCCATTGTCCTTTGACTGTGAGGTTCAACCAACGTGTTCAAGTTTATATTTCAAGTACGATTATTTCTTTTTACTTATTTCTTCATACTGTTTCTGCATACCTGAATTAATACATTTTGATTTATTTAAAAAAATAAACTATTAAATTTTAACATCGCAAAGATATATATGTACATATGATTTAAAAGCATTTTTTTTAAACGGTCGCTCATTACTATGAACTACATTGCATAGGTAAAGTCGTCCCTTTTGCTAAGCAAAACAATATTTTTTTTTAATTCATGCAGTTATTATTTTTCACTTTAAATGCAATCCGTTATGTATACCTTCAGATAGATCTTTGAAAAATACAAGGTGAGTTGTATTGCCTAACGTTTAATTAACTCCATTCAAATACGTACATTTCCTACCACTTTGTGCAATATTTGTGCAATATTAATACGTAGGTACCTACTCATGAAATTTTTTTTTTTTTGATTTTTTTGGTCAGGGAAAGTCAGGGAAATTTATTTTGAAAAATAGTGGACACCATGTATTTACATTTTCAGTTGTCAATTTGTGATTATCAATATTATGACCGGGATTGTTAATATGATGATATCGATTGTCAATACGAGGATCACTAACTCACGTTTTCATATTGACAATCGTGATTTTCAATATGAAAACCCAGATAATTAAAGAGAACAAAAAAAAAAACGGTAAATCTTAAGACAAAAAAAATCCGCAGTTAAATTTTCTTATTAACAACTCTAATTGTCAATATGGGGATCACCTCTTTGCAGTTGTCGTATTGACAATCACGATCGTCAATATGAAAATTCAGACAAAATTTTGAGCAAAAATAAAATGGTAAAACGAATTTCTCTCCTGTTTTTATTATTAATTTCGAGTAAAGCGCGTCATTCGGCTTGTGACAGTTTCAGGAATCAGTTCCAAGTTCTTTTTAAGATTTCAGTGTTGTTTAACAGCTGAAATAAGCATTTCGAAGTAAGCAAGTTGCTTTTTGCTATATTTTCTATTTATTTTTTTGATTATATAATAAACCATATTGTTTTCATTTCAGATGATTTCTTTTTCTCCTTATATTAATTATTTTCAAATTTCTCATCAATAACAGAGTTCTCTTTTCTTTTTTAAGTGTTGAGTTATTGTAAGGTTTTTTCTTTTTTTTATCATTTATTTCATTTCCCGTTATTGCATAATTTGTTTGGGAAAATGGTGGATAAACGCAAAAACGTTGATGCGGTTGGCATTTGTCAATACGATGATTGTGGTTATCAATTCGATTATCGTTGATAATAAATATGAAGATTGTGGTTGTCAATATGATGATAGCGGTTTTCAATTTAAAAATTGATGATCGGAAATTTTCAAATTGCGATCATGGTCGTTGGTTAAAAAATAACAACTGTTTTTCATCAAATTAATGAACACAATTATCAATATGACAATTGTTTTTAGTTTATTATTATGAAAGAAATCTCATTTTTTTTCGATAAAAACTTTAAAACAAAGGATTAAGAAAAAAAAATTAATAAAATTAAGCATTAAAATTTTTGCCGAAAACGGTCTTCAAACTTGGAAAAAAAAAACGTAAAAAATGTGTGTACATTTCAGAGGTGCTTTCTCAGGAACTAGGACAGAGAGAGAGACTTTATATTCGTCTATTCAAAACCATAAGTACATAAACCAAAAACCAGTTGATAAATGTTCAAGTTAAAAATTGTTGGTTGCTTAAATTCCCTCGAAAAATGATGTTTCACAATAGAGATTGAGATTTTAAGGGTAAAGACAAGTTTGTAGGTATCGTTTTTTTGTACTATGCTCAAAAAGACCTAAGACCTAAGCAAGATTGAATTATTTAATATAATCCTCTAGTTCGATGTAGTAGTAGCCCGTAGCGTAATGGTTAGTGCGTTCGACTGTCACGCTGGAGGTCTGGGATCGCTTCACAGCCTCTTCCACCTAAAAACTAAAAAAGTTTTTTTTTCAGGGCTACTGCCTCTTGCGAGGAATTGACAAAATCCTCCAAGAGTATCACTTGTTACGAATAAGTGCTTCTCGTCTAGCCGTTCGGATTCGGCATAAAATTGTAGGTCCCTTCCATTCCTATCGAAAGGCGCACACAGGAATGGTTGCGAGTTGTTAGTCACTAGGCCCTGGTTCTTCATGAGCCGTTGTGCCACCCGATTTATTATTTTTTTTTCTAGTTCGATGTAGAGATGGTCACCACACTGTCACAGTTTACCTAAGCTTCTCTAAGTTGTATATAGCCTTCAAAAGTTTTTCTTTATCTGCTTAAAATTAAGAAGATTATATAAGTGAAATTATATAAGTGAATATTATTTCATTTATATTTATGTTCATAGAAAAACATACACAGATACTACTATCATCATATATGATAGGTTTAAGGCATAGTAATATAAATTGACATAAATTGATCTGAAAGCCATCCTCAATCTCATTTTAATCCATAATATACGATATACCTGCACATATTATATCTAGGTATTCGTTTAACATGCAAATTTCCTCGGAAATATCTTATCCCATATAAGGTATAATCACCGCATGAATGCAATTCGTATATGGAAATTCTTGTTCATATATTTCCTGTCTTCTAAGAAATGTATTGCAAACATTCACCTGGCTGGCTTACCTCCAAAACAAGAACACAACCGTATTATTATCATTATTATAAAAGTTGGTATATATCTACTTATTATACACGTAGAGCAAAACCCACAAATATTTGCCATAATCAAAAAATATCTCTGGCTTTTCATTAAAATACCTACTTGGAAGTTGTGCTGTTTGTTAGCAGTCGCTTATTGAATATTTAGTAAAAATACCAAGAATACCTTTAACTAAAGCGAACACTCAGCATCAGCTTCATGTTCATGCTTGTGTAACTCCCCTCTCCCCTTTCCTGTGTCACACTTTTGGCTCTCGCCAGGATCAAAAATTCCATCTGAATTTGAATGAGTGTTCTTGCACAAGTAATGATAAACAGCAGCATCAACATAACATAGACAAAGATTGCCGTTTTTCATGAAACAATGGCTTAAAAAACATCTTTTATATACATTTTACCATGGAACATGCGATGACGAACCGTATATATTTTCTTAAACATCTGGTGCTCATGTATACCCGCATTCCCTTCCAGCAACACAAAACAAAAAAGGATAAAACAATTAGAGGTATTTTGTAGGAAGCTCCAACTCAAACCACCAACCCAACCGTGTCGGCGCGTCGTCGTTGTCGTCATCGTCATCGTCATCCTCATCCTCATCCTCGTCGTTGTCGTCCTAGTCGTCGCCCTATACTTGGAAGCATATGCTTGACGGAAAAATTCTTATGCAGATGAAAAATTCCATGCAAAAGGGTTAAAACTTAAAACACAAAATAAGGACTTCAAATAAGGACTTCAAGGACATGGAAAATTTAGACGAAGAAATCCCCATATTTTCCCATATAAATTCGGAGCAGTTTTTCGGTATAATAACTTTAGATGCGTTGCGTTCTAGTCTTCTAGGAAAATATCACTGACTGGCTGATACCTATATATTTTGGAAAATATTCTTTGTTTTTAGTTAGGTCTGTAATCGACTTGTTTATAGCGGAGAAGGTTGCAGGAATAAAAAATTTCATTTCAACAAAAATGAGCAGGATGTCGGAAATATGTTTGACTTCTGAGTGGTTTTTGCTAGTTATGCAATGTAATGCGGGTATGGGATTTTTTATTTGGGGAAATCCCAAAAAAGAAAAGAATGAAAAAGATAGGAATTTATTTTTGGGTTTGTGGTTAAGTTGTTTGTTTTATACGGGATGGTGGCTTTTAAGGAAATGAAAAATGTGGGAATGTAATTGGTTGAATGATGTTGCTATTTTCCTTTAAAAAAAAAAAAATAAAAGAGCATCAGTAATTGAAGATTTAAACGAAAATACAGAAAAACCTTTTTCAATTTTAAATTCCTTCGGACTCGTAGTCTAAAAAAAATATTTTCAAACAGACAAAATATCTAATAAAATAGCTGATTGATTTTCGAACAATAAATGGCTGACATTTTGAAATTTAGAGAGAAACCCGTTTAACAGCAGCAATAGAATTTCCTCGACTATTATTGGTCTAAAGTAGGAATTCTAAGGTGTTTTCTCATGATAACACTTGCAGTTAGGCTGCAAAGCTTTCGCTAACATTGAAGGTTTTTAATGAATAACAACCATCTGTGTTGGCTACCACCAAGTATTACATAAGGCTTGAATTATTGCAATTTCATGGCTGCCACACCAATCACTATATTCCTTTTTAGTGGTGCTTAGTCAATAATTCCAATTTTAATTTATAAATTATTTTGCCGTCAACTGGAGTTGAACCTAGACCAATCTACCTCTGAAGCCGATCCACTACGCATTGCACCACCGAGGTACCCTTGGAGCTATTGGAACTATAGACTAAACACCACTAAAAAAGAATCTGATGATTGGTGTGGCAGCCATGAAATTGCAAAAATTGCAGCCTAATGTAATACTTGGTGGTAGCCAACACAGGAAGTAGGAATTTTTGTTTTGTTTAATTTTTGTAGGAACGAACAATTTCTACATCTTAAGCTTACAAACATTTTTGACAACTCTTTGCTCTGAAAAATTATTTTTAGAAGAACTGTCGTCGATGTTTTAAAGCTAAACACTGATGTTTAATGTTTTCGCTGTTGTAACTAATAAGTAAAATAATGGCTGCTTTGTAAGTGTTTCCAATGAAATCGTCATGACCAGCCCATACCAGCTACAAAAAATAAAAAAATAAATATACATATTACGGCGAGTGCAAAAGACACAATTGATATCTTTTATTTAATTAGACGAGTTTTCTCAATTAATTAATAATTTGAGAAATTTGAAGTTATACATATGTCTATTACCATTTCCAATTGTGCTTGGAAGTGATTAAAAATAATCTTTCCGTCGGCTTTTTTTGGTCACGTAAGTTTTTGCAATGAAACAATTAAGTTACATTAGCTTTCCCGACGTTTCGGCAGGGGTTGCTGCCTTCTTCAGGGGAATTTAATAAAACTGTGTTTAAATTTAAACTGACATTTAAAATTATTGTATCTAATAATTGTAATATTATTTACAAAAGTAAAGAAATAACCACTTCAAACGAAGTTTAGTCTATGGAATTTAAACTCCTTGTTTAGTCGGATAGCTGAGTATTGTGCAAAACAAAACACTTTGCGTTGTTGTAGGACTCTCTTATAATGTCAACAAGTTTTGGGGAATTCCACTACGAAGAAGTGATCTCTATATAAAATCGGAGTTAACTCTGTCAAAGGTCTTCTCAAAATCAACGAACATGAGATAAGGCGGTGATTGAAACTCCGCAGACTGCTCGAGGGTGTTGATATGGTCGACACACGATCGTCCACTCCGGAAGCGAGCTTGATGTCTCTTGAGTGTAAACTCGATTTTAGCCTTTATTCGCTCGAGAACAATGGTTTCCATTAGTTTTGGAAAAACGGACAAAACGGTAATACCAATTGTTGCAATTTTTAAAGTCACCTTTCTTTGGCAGCTTAACAATCACTCCATCCTTCTAGTCCCTGGGATAGGTTTCATTTTCCCAAACAGTTTGTATTAACGGCCGTTGTGACGGGATCGGCCTTCAGGAATTCATCTGGTACTCCATTAAGTCCAGCTGCTTTATTGTTTTTGAGGAGATCTATCGAAGATTGTATTTCCGCTACTAAAGGAGGTTCGATGTCAATCCCTCTACAGGACTTGCGCATCTCGTTTAGCTGGGGAAATTTAGCACACTGCGTCTGTCCAGCAGAATATTCATTCATCGGGACACAGAAATAATGCTTCCATCTGCGGAGCTGATCCTTATGAAGACTGGTGTTGCTTTTTTTCTCCACAACTTCCTGGGATATTTGTTACAACTGTCTGATATCTCCTCTTCTTGTAGCGTTTTCCGCATAACTTGCGAGACCGTCCAACCTCAACCTCCTATCACGTCTCACACAACTCAACTATAGACCAACTTATGTGCTATCCGATAATCGCTTTGCAATTCTGCCTGACGTTGAACATTTGCCTCGGCTTTTATTTGCAACTTTAACGATTTACGACGCTCAATTTTATTCCAGGTGTCTCGAGATAACCAATAGTCACTAGCTCTTGTCCGCCTAGGCACAGTTCCAGCTCCATCCTCCATAAAAACACTTTTCGTTTCACCCCACATCTCGTCAATTCCTGAATGTTGAGTTTCATTTAATGACGAAGCTCTGTCATTAAGGTTAGTGATATAGTTTCCACATATGTTGGGATCACTTAAATCATTCGTATTGAATTTTGGATTCCTTGTTTGCATCCTGTGATTGTCATTGTACAACTGCGGTTTGTAGCTTGAGACTCAAGAGGACCAAATGTTAGTCGCTTCCCGTATTGGCATTTCTAATACTCGGACATCACACATTTACTTTCTCCATCGCTGCTGAATCATGATATGGTCAATTTGATTTTCAGTTTGACCATCGGGATGTAAACATGTGACTTTCTTGCACGTCTTATGTTTAAATACATTCCCACTCAGTACAATACGATTCGCATTACAAAAGTCGAGAAGCAAATCGCATTTTTGCGTGTTCCAATACCATTTTTACCCATCACGCGTTCCAGGCCGTAATTTTCTATTCCGAATTGGGCATTGAGGTCTTCCATGACTATTATGATATCAGCTTTCGGAACACTTCTGTAAACCGAGTTAAGATGATTATAGAACATCTTCCTCAATCGCTTCATTTGTTGGGGCGTAGTACTGAATTATTGTGATGTTGCGAATTTCTGAACGAAACGCTGCTGTCATTATTTTTGCAGATATTACTCCGATTCCATACTCCGATTTTCGTACGTATGCGGTAGCCAAAAGAATAATTTGCATTCCTTGAAAGACTTCTACTATTAGTTGATGATTCATTTATTATTTATGGCGTCTTGATTGACGCTGGTACATGAAAGATGCCGCGCCCCCAAATCCGATGTGCGGTTTAATGCAGCCGAAGCTGTAGAGGATTCTCCATAAAATGGTTACCTCTTGGGGACTCATTACCAGTTGTTATTATAAGTTATAACTCATTGAGACCGCCTACTAGAAAAACAGACGCCTTTTGTACCCACCCACTATGGTTACAGACGCTACTTTCTGCTGCCGTTGGTATTTTAAAATAGGCTCCTCCGCCACCAGACTATTATGCCGTTGACCGCAACCTGCAGTTCCTCCGCCTTTTGGGAGATTTTTGTGCCAAGTTTATGCCATGACCAGCAATGCTCGTTTGTCCGCTTATCCCGGCATCCATTCGATTCCCCTGCAAGTTAGTGTTACCCACTCTCTACCACGAGGAGGTGTGCATAGTTTTCTTTTTGTTGAGCCTAGGGCCAAGGTGGCGTCCTACCAATCTCCATTACTTTAGAGAGCAAATCAAAATTAATTTTTCATGTTAACAAGCCTTGACCTCCCGGCTGCCCCTCAACAAAAAAATAGTACCTTTGAAACACAGATATTTTTATAGGCTCCTTTGAAAATTTATTTTGTATCATAAACCCAACGTTTCCACCAAGTTTAAATACTATACTATACTATACAATTTTTGAAATTTTACAATAAGAACAAACGTTTTAGTCTTGAATTTTATTTTATTTGGCATTCAATATTGTTTTTTTGGTGTCAGTTAATAATGGGCTCGGAATTCTAGGGACTTCGAAAAGTGGAGAAGAATGGTGAAATTTCGACAAATCCCACCAATAATTATAATTACAGGAACCATAAATCTTTCTGCAGCGTCTAATTGAAAGATTTAGAATTTTTTTAGAGTTCTGAAGAAAGGCAACACGTCCCAAATGTGGTGGAATCTTAATAAGAAATAAAAAAAAAAAAACTAAAGCCCAATTACGAGTAATTATTTATTGATCTAGGTACTTTCTTTGGAAAAATACTTTTATATAAAACATTCTATATATGATTTTGCAATTATGTAACTGCATTTGCATTTTCATTTATTTAAAAAAAAAACTTGAAACTTAATAACATGAAATGCTAATTAGTTCAGCCGTGATTTTCATTCCTCATTTATTTCTTTAATTTGATGGTGTCATACACATCTGTACGCCTTTGTCCATATATCGGAATTTGCTTTCGAACTTCATCCACCATCGTAAAATCTAAAACATAAAGCGCGCATGTAATCCAACGAAAATCCTCACAACTATGTGCGTATTGTGCATCACTCTCCATAACTTACCAATATCAGCAATTATAACCTCCCGTTTTTCTCCAGCCTCGCACATTACTCTGCCCCATGGATCCACGACCATCGAGTGTCCGTACGAAACATAATCAGCGTTCTCATCGCGAGCCGCTGAAACTGCTACCACGAAGAGTTGATTATCATTTGCACGGGACCTCTGCAGTAATTCCCAATGCATTGGGCCTTGAGAGATGCAGAAGCATCCAGGATACACAATCATGTCACACCCTTGAAAATAAACACAAACAACAACGTCAGAAGTGATTATTGCGTTTGAGACACGACTTTTGGTCCATTGGTTAAATGCAGCGCTATACTCTACCTTCTTTGCGATATAATCGGGCCAATTCGTCAAATCGCATATCATGACAAATGCCGATGCCCAGTTTTCGATTATCAATATCGACCACCGTGAATTCATTGCCAGGTTTAAGAGCTGATGATTCTGTGAAATGCATGCAACCGCCAGCTTCAGAGTTTAGGTTTATATCAAACAAATGCATCTATGGGTTTTAAGTCATCAGCAACGACCACACTCGTTGATATAAATGTGTGAGTGAAATTATTCAACAATCGGTACACACACATACCTTGCGATACTTGCCAATTAACATGCCTTCGGGAGACCAAACCGTACAAGTGTTAAACAAATTGCCTCCATCCGCTTGTTCGATAATTGTCCCGCCAATAAGGAAAAGGCCAAGGCTTTTGGCCAGCTTTGATAGAACCTGACATGTCGGACCTTGAGGAATTTTTTCGGCGTACTGAGCAAAGTATTCCACTCCGTAGGGGCCGTTGAAACATTCCGACAAGATGGCTACTTTCAGATCGGGATTTTTGGCCTTTGTCTGTTGAACGGCCTCAACGGCTTGATTGACATTGGCAGTAGGATCCGAACCTACTGGTAATTGAAGCAATGCAATTTTCATAGCGAAATTTCTTAATGTCAAATCAAATTGAATGTAATTAACGAACTGAATGATGATAGGGAATTGCAGTGGGGTTTTATAGGATGTGATTGGAAAATGTCTTATCTCTCTGTCGAACTTTAATTAGATTAAGCGTTTCAAGGTTGACAATTGATGATTTGTTTTGTTTCATTATCAACCTGTTGGTTATATATAAAACTTCTAAATATATATTTTTTGCTGACATTTTTGATAGGTATCATAGGCTTGTTATCAAGGAATTCTATTACATAGGCATTTTAAAATTTCAATGTCATGGTTAACCGATAACCCTTGGTATCATCCAATTATTTGCATTTTAATTGAATAATGAAATAAAAGAATAAATAAGGTGTTGCAGTTGTAGATAGAAAGGGTGGTTTTTGTGGACGAAAGTAGATATATCTACCTCGTCTAAATGCCTTGGGAAATAACTGCTAAGAATTTTCTTAGCTCCCAAGTTAAATAACATTTATACTATTTTTTTTTTTACGTAATTTAGTTATAATTTATTTTTTATTTATTTTTTATAAAGAGGGGTTTTGGTACCCTTAAAATATAAAATTAAGTGCAGTGCAAGCGCTAGGAAAATAGGGAAGGATTTAAGATGAGATACCGATGCACATTGGCTTTGAATCAAAATGGAGGGGAAAAGTAAAGCCGGGTAAAGCATTCCACATTTTAATAGTGCACAGCTAAAAAAAGAATCTCTATGACTTGACAGTACGTATGACATTGGGTTCGAGTGTAAACTGTTGAACTCTGAACTGGTTGAATTGTTTTAGGGGAGGAATGCTATTTCGGTAAAATAATAAAAGACAAGAAACATTGCGGTGGTGTTCAAAAGAATGCTTCCGTGATATTTCTATACTCTGTCTAACAAAAATAGTCAGAACAAGGAAGATGGGACATTTGCCTCGGCGATGGCGGCGCCGCAGGGACTTACGTCCTAGGGCATAACGTCCAATTTTTATTTTTTGGGCTACGGTCCCACTTCAGTGGGATATAAGACCCAAATTGAATTTAGGGCTTAAGTCCCACCCAAGTGCGGCCTTAGGCCCAAATTTGAATGTTGGAGGTTATGTCCCACTAAATAAGAATCATCAAATGATTAAACTTGAAACATTTCAAGACCAAACTAAATTGTTGACTGATGTTTCTTAGTCCTTACGTATAGTAAGCGTGCAGTGCATTCGAATTTCTTGTACTAAACAGTACTTTGGGTGACCAAGGATTTTAACTCCCTATTTGGGTCCTCTATCCCGCTCACGTGACTTCGTCGCTCCGCTTAGGGTCAGTAGCATGGCAGGCGCCTATTGTCAGTCGGTCTGCTTTCAAAGTGTTTCGATTCGTTTTTATAAAATATAAAAAAAGAACAAGATTGCTTAGGCTCGTTTCCCACATATTCGGTTTCATTCGTTTCGGTCTGTATTCGGTTTGATTTCGGTTTCCGTCTAGACCTTTTCACATACAGACGGTTCATATTCCGTTTTTACTCACTACTGATAAAAATTAAATAAAATGTATAAAAAAAAATTAAATTTTCAGAGAAACGGTAATTTTTTATTTATTAATTTAAACAAAAAAAAAACTAAACATTTAATGCTAGATAATTTTATTAAAAACAATACGTATTTAAATTTTTTACTGTGCAATGTACTGGAGCCGATATATTTGCAAAAATCCAAAAAAAGTGAAAAAGTACGTTTTTACGAATAACTTTGGTAAACAAAAATTGTCGGGTGGGGCAAATTTAGGGTTAAGCTTTTCTTGTAAGCCCTTAAAAAATAAAAAAACAGACTGTGCCGATCACCGCAAGGTCAAGCCCCATTTTACAACGCGACCGACGCGACGGGGGCGACGCGACGGTTCGACTGGACTAAGAAACCGAACCAAATATTTGCGAACGCTACGTTTACATTGTGTGCCCTAGACCCTAGAGCCGTTTTGAAACCGAATGAAGCCGATTCGTGTCGGGGCATCGTTTGGTGCTATGCGGTCTCTATTAGTTCTTATTCTTGCCGTTTTATCGCTTCACACATATCAGACACAGCCGAATATAAACCGAATACAGACTGAATCGAATGTAACCGCATATGTGAAAATGTCCCATTTAAAAAAAAAATGTTAAAGACTTAAATTCGATTTAGGACTTATGTTACACTCAAGTGCGACAGAAGCTCCTAAAATAAAAATTGGGCAATATGTCCCTGGGCCTTATGTCCCTGCGCCGCCATTATTATCCACAACAAAAAAAAAGAAAAAAACAGTATTTCCCCAACGGACCTTTAAAATAGCTATTTATTGCTTTGTACTTTTTAAAAACGGCGCATGGACGGACATAAGGCCCAGGGACATAACGCCCAATTTTTATTTTTGGGAATTATGCTCCACTTGAGTGAGGCCAAAATCAAATTTTGGGATTAAGTCCCACCCAAGTGACACCCAAGGCTCAAATAAAAGTGTTGGGGGTTCTGGCCCACATATAAATAAGAATCACCAATAATATTAAAACTTGGAGTATTTCAAGAATTAAGGCTGCAAAAGGTTTATAACTGTTTTTTACGTTTAATTAATATAATTATTATGCAGTGCCTATATTTTAATGTTCAGGAGAAAACGCACCTGGTATGTATAACCAGTCAAACCGGTTTATTGTTCTCTCTGTTCTCAAAATTTAAATTACTGTTAGGTACTTGAAAATTGGGATTATTCAAACCTTTCAATTATATATTATGCATTCAGTTAAGCTTTTGCTCTTACCAAATGCGTTTTGAAAATGGAAAGTGAAAAAGTTGCAAGTGAAGCTTTTGATTTTTTGCCAGGGCTTAGAAAAAATTGTTCTGATGTTATGTGTGTATGTATGTAGAGACTGAAAAGTAATTATATGCGATTAAAAGTGCTTATAAAAAAATATACAGCATTATGAATTCTATATAAAACCATTTAAGGAAAAAATTAAGTTTGATCATATATTATTATTAAATAAAATAATAAAAACCGACGGTGCCATACACGCACACGGTTACCAGGAGGACAAAGATGAAGAAAATGAAATTTTTAAATTCTATTAAAATTGATTGTTCCTGTCCAAATAAAAGATAGAACTACGGCCAAACAAATTTTTGACGAAACACACTTAAAAATGACAGACGCAGCACACTTAGTTCAAATCAATTCAATCAAGTGACAGATGAACAGAATGAAAAGTTCCTTATTACGGAAACCTTCCCCAGACTTTAAGGAAATAAAAGAGGCATTTTTAAACAATAATGTTCTGACTAACTACGGCATGTCAACAACTTAAAATTGCGAAAAAGAAAAACAGTTTTACAAGCACACAGTTTCGGAGGAAGATTTCGGATACACGAATACACGTATCATGTAAGCAACTCGTAAATTAAACTCAAATCCACGGTTTTATTATATATATTGTATATATATTATTAAATTAAAATATTGTTTTTGAAATTATATGTAAAATAATTTTTAAAATATCCAGGGGACTATCTTTAAAAACAAAATTTTAGTTTTTCAAACAAAAATTAAAATGTATACCTACAGAGTATTTTTCAAAAATTTTTACAGACAGTCCCCTGGATATTTATCCCCTCGATATCTTAAAAATTATTTTACATACAAAAAAAAATCAGTTTAAGTTATGATAAAAATATATTATTTATAAATTTTTTCATCGAATGGTTTATCCTTTTCTCTACCCGCTAACGAGTAGCAAGTCAAAAGGAATTATATATGTACATTGTATAAATAGAAGTTTTTATGCAGGCTCCTATATTTATGTACATTTAATTTATTGAAGCCAACTTGTTCAATTTCCACCCGTCTTCGTTAACAACGGATTTTGAGCAGAATCTTCGAAATGGAATTCAAAATCTGTATCCAAATGCTGAAGTAAGAGGCTGCTGGTTTCACTACATTAGAGCACTTAAGAGGAAAGCATCGAAAACAAAAAAATTTTTTATCAGAAATAAGAAATGATAAGGAAATCCGTAATAAGTTTTTCGTTCTAAGCTAAGCCCATCTTTGATTGGAAAGGCGTTTAAAAAATTGCAAATTTCAACTTTGAAATATAATTTTGTGAAGTACTAATAGTCTTAGAGCCGGAAGCAGATTTTGGTCGTGAAAGGACACCAAAAGATATGAATA
The DNA here is from genome assembly GCA_949320155.1 of Melangyna quadrimaculata. Classification (NCBI taxonomy): domain Eukaryota; kingdom Metazoa; phylum Arthropoda; class Insecta; order Diptera; family Syrphidae; genus Melangyna; species Melangyna quadrimaculata. The sequence continues at coordinate 403,769,851 of OX439483.1, forward strand.
GTATACGTAGTCCTGGTGAAGGTGATAACGAATACGTTCTTCTGCCAGAGTGCCAGCATGTAGTGGCCCCGTTACCACGTAAAAGTGCATCAAAAGTACAACTTTTCTGAAAATTGAAATCAGGTGGGAAACCATTTCAAATGTATTACAACTTGACGCCATGAACTCCCTGATTACAAAACTGGTTTCGCCTGACGTGTAGGTGGCCTCAAAACCCAGACAGACGTCCCGGGAAACGCGTTTTTTTTCGCGTTTTTAGGATTTTGGGAAACCACCTGAAATTGATCACAAATTTTAGCCATGGACTCCCTGAGTGTGAATATGTAGGGGACAGACGTCTAAGTGGCCCCGAAACCACCGACAGACTTCCCTGAAAACTCGTTTTTTTGGCGTTTTTTGTCAAAAAGGAAACCACTTGAAATGTATCACAAACAAAAGATCTTGACCTCCTGAGTGCGAATATGTACATAACAGACGTCTGAGTGGCCCCAAAACCCCCGACAGACGCGATTAAAGTCGCGGATTTTTTATTGAAATTTTTAGATAATTAAAGTTGTGATCAATTTCAGGTGGTTTCCCAAAAGCTTAAAAACGCAAAAAAAAAAAAACGCGTTTGTGGGGACGTCTGTATGGGTTTTGGGGCTACCTACACGTCTGTCGAAACGGGTTTTGTAATAAGGGAGTTCATGGCGTCAAGTTCTATTACATTTGAAATGGTTTCCCACCCGATTTCGATTTTCAGAAAAGTTGACGTTTGAAGTGGTAACGGGGCCACTACATGCTGGCACTCTGGCAAACGAACGTATTCGTTATCACCTTCACCAGGCCTACCTATACTATTAAAATCTTTTGGTTGCCTTTCACGACCAAAATCTGCTGCCAGCTCTTGGTCTATAAGAGACAATGAATATTTAAGGTACCTAACCTTATACTAAATTAAATATAACGTTTTAAAATTTATTTTATTCGTTTAGGAACCATCAAAAAAAATTCTCGGTGTATAAAAAAAGCTGTGCGAACTACAAGTTTACTACAACCAAAAATTCAGTCAAGTCTTACCTAAACATTGCAATTTTTTGTTTACATTTTGCGATACTTTGTTAGACGAAGAATTCAAAGCCACTGCTGACTTTGCTACGTCACTGGATGGGGACATATGAAATATGTTTGAGCGCCCGAAAGGGATATTTGAGAAAAGAAATGAGTTAATCGATAGTTTACGAAGAAACTAGACAAACGAAGAATAACTATTTCCTGAATTTATCAATCAAACGACATCTAAATTATACAGGTTTTTTTAACCGTAGTGTTGATATGTCTTTCGAACTCTCAGATTTATCATCCGTCAACGAAGAAGATGCTTTAGATGTCGCTAGACAAATTCATCAAAATGAAACTATGAACTGCAACATTTGTTTCGAGAACCCTCGAAATATATTACTTTTATCGCCCTGGTAACCATTTCAAAATGTGCAGTAGCTGTTTTTTCGAAACTAAACGAAGAATCAATAGCTCAGAATAATGAACTATTATGTCCGTTTTGCCCACAGATTACATTAAATACTTCGTTTATTTATTTATCAAATGCACTTATTCAAGATTTTGTTGAATTAACTTTTTTTTAAGTTATTTCTTTTAATACAATATAAAAAAATGATTGTGAATTAAAATGCGAATCTTTTTAACTTATGTTTATTCCTCTAAACAATTTGGGCCTTATGTCCCATTTAAAAAAAAAAAATATCTGGGACTCTTGGGTCTCACTTGGGTGGGTAAATACACTTTTTCGCCTGGTTGGCAAACCTTACAGAAACACGCTCAGACTTATACCAAAAATGTCCTGAAAATTTGGGCTCTATTGTTTGTTAGGTTTCGGAGTCCATGAAATACTTAAAAAACGTACAAGACATCGTTCTGATCCAAGAACCATGGATTTTCAAATACTTGGTTAGGGGACTCGGGACTCCTGGATACTACATACTGTATGCGTCAGATAAAGGTGAACATAAATCTTGCATACTACTAAAAAGTAGCATTAATGCTTAATTACTCCCTCATTAGAGAAATAACCGCAACCAGGCTCAAAACGCAAATGGCATGTACTGGTTGGTGTCGACGTATCTGGGCTATGACCACCTTTGCCCTCTTCCCGGTACTACACTGGAGAGTATAGTCGCTAAAGCTGAACGGCATTAAATCCACCTAATAATTGGAAGTGATGCTAACGCCCATCATACAGTATGGGGTAGCATCAATGATAGAGGTGATTATATCTTAAGTACTTACCTTATAGTAAGTAACGTTGGGAACGAAACTCCATTTGTTACTATAAACCGACAAGATGTACTAGACATAACTCTACTCTCCGACACTATTCATCAATCAATAATGAATTGGAAAGTTTCCAAAGAACATTTGTCCTTGGATCACATTATATTCAGTTTAGTCTGAATGTTGAAGTTCCCATTAGCCGACCAGAATTTCGAAATTATAGGAAAACTGATTGGTCCAAATACAGGAAAATACTTGAGAGTTTAATTAAACCTGAACTTCTAAGTCCTCCCTCTAATACGACTGAACTTGACATTAAAGTCAATGATCTCACATTAGCCTTGAACAAGTGAATGGCCATCTCCTGTCCACTTATTCCAATAAGGGGAAAAGCAAAACCACATTGGTGGGTCTCAGGGTTTGAGCCTCTCAGAAAAAACTGGATGAAGCTCTTCAATAGAGAAAAACACACAAGAGCAGTTTTAGACTGGGAATCGTATAAAGAGGCCATAAAATCATATAAAAAAGAATTAAGGAAATCTAAACGCGCTTCTTTGAGGGCCTTCTGTGGTAGAGTAGAAGAAACCCCCGAAGCATCAATACCTAGGAAAATCCTCTCAACTATTCCGGTAATGCCCAGCTGTTTGAAAAATGCTGACGGCTCTTGGACCAATACTTGCGAAGAATCGCTCAAACTGCTATAAGATACTAATTTCCCAGGTAGCTCCCAAACTGTGAACAGTAATGATCACATTAGATCTAATAATAACCTTACTTTTCCACAAGGTTTGATAAAAAGTGGAAAATTGCTATCAACAGCTTCAAACCTTACAAGTCTTCAGGACCAGACGGCATGCATAATACCAACCGAACTTCAAATGAGCTCATGTATAATGCTGCCTATTTTAAAAATTATCTTTAAAGCTGCTTGAACTTGGCTCATATTCCTAGTTCATAGAAGTAAAAGTTGTTTATACCCATAGCAGGTAAATGCTCCCATACTAATCCGAAAGATCTCAGACTTATAAGTCTGTCATCATTCCTTCTCAAAACTTTTGAACGACTGATTAATATCCATTTACGTGCTAGGTTTGGTACGAGAATCTTGTCTCAGGTCTAACACGCGTACTGCAAAGGGAAATCGGTGAAAACGGCACTACATACTTTGGTACGCACCATCGAATATTCCCTCCACCATAAAGAATATACAATGTTTGCTTTCCTAGATATATTTAGGTAGAAGGCGCTTTCAACAATGTCTACACATCTGCAATCGCATCCGCACTGGCATGTCTGAAGGTAGACGGTACGCTTGGTGAACTGATCAATCAAATGCTGACAAGCAGGATTATTAATTCAAAACTGGACGACTTCTCTGAAAAAAAGATCGGTGAATAGAGGTACGCCACAAGGCGGTGTTCTGTATCCCCTTCTCTGGATCTTGGTAGTAAACGAACTGCTAACAAGCCTGGAACCGGAGAGCTACAGAGTGATTGCCTATGCGGACGTTGTTGCTATCGCCGTATCAGGTAAACATCCTATTGTCTTAAAGGATCTCTTACAGAATGCCTTAAACAAGCTAATAAACTGTGGAGTACGGTGTGGACTGTGTGTCAACCCCCACAAAACTGAACCTGTTCTCTTCTCCAGGAAATATAAAATTCCACACAAAGATCCTCCCACCATTAAAAGAATTTACTAAGATTCTCCGACAAAGCTAAATATCTGGCACAATTTTTGTGCTGCATATGTCCATACTGTGAAAAACAGGCCAGCTGTTTTGGCACTAAGTGAAACCCAGGTAGGGGAAAATACCGATCACTCGGAATTCAGCCTACATGGTTATAGCTTAGTGCCTCTATTTTTTCCACATCATGGTCTCGCCGTGTATGTTCGCAGTGATGTAGCTTATCAGCTTCAACCACAATATGGTTCATGTTTGAATACGAACTTTAATTTCATGTGGTTTAAATTCACCATCCATAAGCGCATCATCCAAACTTGCTTTATTTATCGTAGTCCTAGTTTGGTTAGTAATTCGACTTCCAACGAATGCACTATCCGACTCCATCCAGAGAATTATTTCCCATTTCCCGCACAGTGAAATCGTTGTTACGGGCGATTTCAATGTACATAATTCTTCGGGGCTACGCTATTCGGGTCAGACAACACCCGAAGGAAGGATTGTCGAGATTTTTGCTGAGATAAACAACCTAACTCAGCTGGTCAATCCGCCAACACTCTAGATTTGTTTCTTACCTCTGACCCTGATAAATACACTATAAGTGTATTATCGCCTCTAGGCACATCAGACCATTGTGTCATATCTGCGAATTTCACGGGCCACCAAAACACAGTTAAAGAAAAAACTCCCAACAGAACCGTTTGGCAGTATGAGAAAACCAACTCGGACGGTCTCAATGTTTTCTCAGGAACTTTAACTGGTCACTATGCTTCCTCAATAGTGACGTAGATTCCAGTGCAGATATAATTACATGAGAAATTTTATCCCGAATAGGGTGAAATCTATCAAACCCAAAGAAAACTCATGGTTTGATTCGAGCTGTAAAGAGGTTATTAGGGTTAGAGAAGTAAGCTTCCGAAGTTATAAAGCCAACCCTACTGAGGAAAACCGGAAAAAGTTTCAACAAGCTAGAAAGACCTGTAACGTTCATATTCGACGAACCAAATTTTTACATGATCAAAAATTACGGCAAAAAATTCTACCATGTCCCAAAGGTAGAAAAATTTTTGGTCATTTGTAAAAAACATACGAAACACCATTACGTCCTCAGTTCCAACGCTCGTCTTCAACGATACTCCTTTTGTCAGCTCAGTCGATAAAGCCAATTCGCTTGCAGCACAGTTTACTGTTAATTCGTCGCTGCCTGAAAGTGTTATGACTCCTCCTATACTTGAGAGAGCAAATGATTTTATGGGACAAATCTTATTCCGCACTCGTGCAGTTGCCAGAGTTCTGAAAGATCTCGATATACACAAATACGCTGGCCCGGATAGTATCCCTCCCATTGTTCTGAAGAGGTGTTCTTCAACGCTGGCAAAACCACTGCGTAAGCTTTTCCATCTGTCGTACTCTACTGGTATCTTTCCGAGTGGATGGAAAACAGCATTTGTCCAGCCTGTCCCAAAAAATGGCGTGTCTTCTTCCCCCTCTAACTATCGCCCAATTGCGCTTACGTCCCTTCTTTCTAAGGTCATGGAAACGCTGATTAACTTCCAGCTCAAGAATTACCTCGAAGAACGAAAGCTTCTTAATGACCGGCAGTACGGCTTTCGTAGCAATAGGTATATCTCACCGAACAGTGGCACAAATCTTTACATCGTTTTGGAGAAAGTAAGATTATTGCGCTTGATATTTCTAAAGCATTTGATAGAGTTTGGCATCAAGCTCTCTTATCGAAAATTTTTCTCTCCTTCTGATCTGGGTGTGATCTACAAAGCCTTTGTTCGTCCAAAACTTGAGTATAACTCTCACATTTGGGCAGGTGCTCCAATAAACCACTTGAGTTTATTGGATAGAATTGAAAAGAGAGCTCTTAAAATGGTAGGTGAAAGAACTATAACGGAAACATTCTCATCTCTTGTGCACCGTCGAATTGTTTCATGTCTTTCGTTATTTTACCGTTATTTCCATAAACAATGCTCTAGTGAAATAGCCAGTTGCATTCCTCCCCTTAAACAATTCAACCGTAATACTCGCGCTTCTAGGAATGCCCATCAGTTTACCCTTGAGCCCAATTTCGGACGTACTGTTAAGTACAGAGATTCTTTCTTTAGTCGCACTACTCGAATGTGGAATTCTCTACCCAGCTCAATTTTCCCCTCCCATTGTGATCTACAGACGTTCAAAACCAATGTGCATCGGTATCTCCTTTTAAATCCCCTCCACTCTACCTAATCGCTCGTGCTGTGTATATCATCTTAAGGGTAGTCACAACGCCTTTTGCACGCGCTTAATAAAAAAGAAAAAAAATCTGGGTCTTACCTAATACAGAAGAAAGAGTCAAAAATGCCCTAGTAGCACTCTTCTCTCGCAAGAAAGCCATTGGAAATAAATGGGGACTCCAACCCCATATTTCGCACTGGCTATACATCTCGGCAATTAGACCGATTCTCAGCTCACCCACGGGCTGGCAGTTTGGTGGACAGCTCCAGATAAAGCGGTTAACCGCGATAAACTTAGTAAAGCCCAAAGATCAGCTTGCATGTGTATAAGTGGAGTACTTCGTTCTACTCCCTCCGCGGTACTGGACACTCTTCTTCATTTGACAGCCCTCGATATATTTAGTAAAGAAACGGCAGCAAGTACGGCAATCCGTCTTAAAGTCTCTGTTGCTCCAGATGAATAAATCTTTAGCCTTCGTATTTATTGCCGAAAGGCTTTAATTTACTAAAATTATATAAATATAACAAATTTTATAAATGTATACTTTTTCTTAGTTTATAATTTCTTACTTTTAGTTTATTTTAAGAGCTTACTATAATATTTATAAGTCTCTTCTTTTGCTTAATGTTCCACCATGTGGAAAATCTACTAGAAAATTCATAATTACTCATTTAAAATGGCGGAAACAAGCTTCCGTTTTAAAATGTCATCTAATCTAATGTCAGGAATGCTGCCAAATAGAGCCATTAATGACTGTCGGTAACACTCCCCCCTGGCAAGCTGGTTCTATGAACTGGCTTTCCATCCTCATCAAAATCGGCCAACGTCAAGCACGGCGAGTTTGGCTGCAGGCCTTGTGTAGACACCACTTTGTGTCTTTATTATTGCTTTTCTTACTACACCATCGTTTCCAGGGAGTACCTTGAGGATGATTCCCTTTGGCCAGCTGTTTCGTGGGCTGTCTGGGTCTGTTATGATGACAACGTCTCCTTCTTGAATAGATCTTGTCGAGGAATACCACTTTGTACGCTTGGTCAGATCAGGTAGGTATTCTGTAACCCAGCGACGCCAGAATTGGTTTGCGAACTGTTCACTGGTTAACCAATTTTTGCGAAGTATTACGCCATCATTGTAAATAGGACCTGCCAATTTCTCACCGCTTGATGATCCCAGTAAGAAATGGTTTGGTGTCAATGCTTCAGCATCACCACCATCTAGAGGAACGTAGGTAAGGGGACGGGAATTAAGGATTCTCTCTACCTCAGAAAGCATTGTATTTAGTAGCTCGTCGGATGGGTTTCTCATAGGAGAAATATGACTAAGAGTTTGCTTTACCGAACGCACTAACCTCTCCCAACTACCTCCCATGTGAGGAGCTAGAGGAGGGTTAAAGTTCCATTTTATGTTGGGGTCGACGAAACTTTCAGCCACTTTGTCTATATTCAGGTTTTGCATCGCTTCCTTTAATTCTTGACTAGCTCCCCGAAAATTTGTGCCGTTGTCACTGTAGATTTCTAGGGGCCAGCCCCTTCGTGCGATGAATCGCTTTAATGCCATAATACAGGAGTCTGCTGATAGGGTATAAGCTATCTCGATATGCACTGCACGTACTGTAAGGCACGTTATGAGCACGCCCCATCGTTTCTCTAAATGCCTTTCCCACCTTGACGTGTAAGGGTCCGAAGTAGTCAATTCCTATGTATGAAAATGCTTTAGTAAATGGTTGGAGCCTTGCAGCTGGTAGGTCGCCCATCAGCGGAGGATTTGGGAGGCATTTTTTAACTTTGCATTGTTGACAATCTTTTCGTATCGACTTCAGCAACACCCGGATTCTTGGAACGTTATATTTTTGTCGAAATTCATTTACTACCGTTTCGTTATTATGATGGTGAAATCGCTCATGGTAATCTGCTATAATAAGATTGGTGATTTTATGTTGTTTCGGTAAAATTATTGGTCTTTTCGTACTTATGGGAATTCCTGATGCTGCGTCAATTCGTCCACGTATTCTCAGTACCAAATTTTCGTCCAAATATGGAGAGAGCTTGTAAATGACACTTGTCTTTTCAAAATTTTGTATGACCTTTGAATCTGCTTTGTTTTCAACATGATTGAGAACAGCGATCTCTTCAGCAAAAACAACCCTTTGGCACATTCTGTGTAAGAAGCTCTCAGCATTTCTGAAGTCTTCACGGATGAGACATTTTATAGCTGTTTGCCCACTTTTGAAATGTACGTACAGCCGAAGAAATCTATATACTTGAGCCATACAACGAAGCATTTTGTTCCACTTGCTAAAGCGACTTACATCAATCAGATTATCAAGTGGTTTCACTTGATGGAGATGAATATGTCTTAATTCCACAACTGAGGCTTCTGAGTTAAGGAACTCTGCAGGCCAGCTATCCTTTGTTTCATACAAAAACTTTGGACCTGCATACCAACGGCTATTTGAGATAAATTCATTTTTGAACTGCCACTTAGTGGCTTCATCTGCCACGTTTTCTTTGCTCGAAACCCATCTCCAATTTTTCTGGTCTGTTTCTTCAAGAATTTCTCCGATTCGGAATGCGACGAACTGCTTGTATTTCCGATGGTCCGAATTTATCCAGCTTAATACTGTTTTGGAGTCTGACCAAAAGTATTTTTCAGCAATCTTAATGGAGTGTCCTTCTATTATTGTTTTTGCAAGTCGCGTTCCCAAAACTGCAGCCTCTAATTCAAGCCGGGGTATTGATATAACTTTTAATGGTGCTATTTTAGTTTTAGCTGCCACTAGACTGCAAGTAATACCATTTTCATTCGTTACTCGAATATACCCTACTGCTGAATAAGCAACTTCACTCGCATCAACGAAGATGTGAACTTCTACGTACGAGTTTTCATTAAACGATAGTTTCGGAATGTATGACCTTCGGATGGCGATATTTTTAATAGCTGGAATAAAGCTTTTCCATTTTTTCCATTTTTCGAGTTACAGTGGGGGTATCTTCTCATCCCACTCGACTCCCGAAGCCCAAACTTCTTGCAAAACTATTTTAAGTAGCACCATAAAGTTAGCGATAAGTCCCAAGGGATCGAAGATCGACATCAAAACCTTTAGAATGTCCCTCTTAGTTGGCCAAACGTCCTCAGCTAGAATATCGGATCTAGTGGTGTTGACTTTCATCGTAAATGAAAATGTGTCATCACTTGGAGACCACCACATACCTAGAATTTTTTCTAGACCTGATAGAATATTCCAGTTCGTTACACTTTTTTCATAGTTTGCAGCCTTTTCTTTTAAATTTGTAAGAACTGCTTGAGAATTGGACATAAAATTTCGAATATTGAAACCGGCCCGATAGTGAATGGAAATGACCTCTTTTGATAATTTTATTGCATCCTCTTCTGACTCAACGCTATCAAGATAATCGTCTACGTAGTGGTTCTCAATTATAGCTCTAACTGCCCTTGGAAACTCTTTTTCATATTTCTTAGCGTTTTCATTCTTTACGAATTGAGCACAGAAAGGGGAGCAAGTTGAGCCAAATGTCATAACTTTCATAACATATTCCTCCACTTTCTCACTTCCTTTACTGAACCACAAGAAACGTTGCGCATTTTGATCCGATCTCTTTATGCCTACTTGGTGGAACATTTCCTTTATATCTGCGCAGATGGCAATTTTGTTTTGTCTGAACTTAAACAAGACTGAAAGCAGAGAAGGAACAATATCAGGGCCCGACAACAACATAGAGTTTAATGATATACCATCCACAGTGGCAGCAGCGTCCCAGACTATCCGCAGTTTGTTAGGTTTATTATGATTGAGCACAGGAAAAATTGGAAGGTACCAAACTGGAAAACAATTTTGACTCAGTTCACTTTCACTCAATTTTTTAGCATACCCCTTTTGTGTGTACTCTTCTATTTGCCTGTGTATGTTCTCGCTAAGTTTTGAGTCTTTCTTCATTCTTTTTCCCAAACATATCAATCGCTTCTCTGCCATTGCACGGCTGTCAGGCATTTGTTTTGATTCGAACTTCCAAAGAAGCGGAACAATATATTTATTTCCTTCAACAATTGCGTTATTTTCCATCATTGTTATTGCTTTTTCATCATCCCGGGAACGTCGAACCTTAAAGTTGTTTGTGCCCACAGACTCCAAAGCAATATATTCCTTCAATTGGGTGTTGAGGCTATTTTCTTCCGTTCGCTGACAGTCGCAGGTGTGGAAGTTGAAATAATTTGGAAGCCGTTCATCAGATGTGTCTTGTGTGTGCATGCATGGACTATACACACTCCACCCCAATCGAGTTTTTGCTGCTATCGGTTGATTTTCATTTCCTTCACGAGTCTGCAACGGAACACAAAGCTTCCAATGGTTTAGGCCGAGTAAAATTCGTGGTTGCGCATTTGCATACGACTGTATTGGGATACCCTTTAGATATTCGTATCGATTGGACAATTCAGTGTAATTGATGGTCTGCTTTGGAAGATTGAGAGACTTCACGGTATGTATGCTCGAAATGTTGAATTTTTTGTTGAGTGTTGGTGATGAAATTTGTATGTTTATTATTTTAGATGAGTGCTCCGTTCTATGTGTATTTGAAGTCCACTTAAGGCATAAAGGTTGTGGTTTTCCTTCAACTCCTAACTCCAGAGCGAGATCTTCATCCAAAAGGGATATCGATGAGCCGTCGTCAAGAAAGGCGAATGTGTTCAGTTGTTTGTCTCCATGATGTAGTGTAACTGGAATAATTCTAAATAAAATTGTTGCTTCGTTTAATTTGTGGTGATAGTTTAGTTGCACATTCACTGTTCCGGATTGGTTGGATGTTTCGCGTTGCTTATGAAGAAGCTGGTGGTGTTTAAAGGTGCATCCATCAATTCCACAAGCCTTTTGGAGGTAGCAACGGTTCCTTCCGTGTTGGCGGAGGCATGTGCGACAAACTGTATGCCGCTTGACAACGTTCCATCGGTCATTTAAATTCATATTCAAGAATTTTTGGCACTGATCAATAGTTTTACAATTAGAACTGCAAACTATGCACTTTCTAAAGTTTTGTTGTGATATCTGTGAATCTTGATGAACATTAATTGTCCCTTTAGTGCCACCTCTTCCTTGGCTGTTGCTTGGCGCTTGTACTTCATGAAGGGGATTTACAATTAATGCGGAATGTGCAATTCCTTCTAGCCATGTACTGTAAGCTGATAAGTTTACAGCGCTTAAATTTTTTCTGTAGCTTCCCCATTCAAGACGAATAGCCGGTGGCAGTTTGTTTGTCAACTCCCGTAGCAGAGACGGGTTCTCTAAATGTCCATGTAATCCAGTGGCTTCCATTACACCACAAATGTTTTGGACTGCTAAAGAGAATTTGATTATTGACTGCAATTTATCTTGTCGTGGTGGTGGTTCTTTTCGAATCTTTTCCACAAGATTGTCGATGATGACTTCTGGTTGCCCAAAATGAATTTGAAGCGTGTTCAAAACACCAGGAACTTGATCGGGAATAAGAAGCCTATTCCTGACTGCATCTAAAGCTTCGCCTTTTAAACAATTTTGTAGGCGACGGAGGTTATCCATGTTTGTAAATCCACAGGAAGTTGTTGTGTTGTTGAACCAACTTATGAACAGTGGCCATTCTTCCGGGCGGCCGCTGAATGTGACTTGATCTTTAGCCATTACTTGTCTGGCTGCCATTTGCTGCTTGTTCGGTGCCGACGTCTCTTTCGATGTGCCGTCTACGAATTGGTTTGCTGTTGCTGTTGGTAGTTTTCCAGATTGTGTGTTTTGACTAAAATTGGCCGCAATCAATGATTGCGATGTATGCGGATTAAGTTTTTGCGTTCCTGTGAAGGGTTTAAGTTGTGTTGCATTTCGCTGTACGGGTGTTGAATTATTTTTTGATGGGTCGAGTAGAATTTTGCCCTGAGTTTGGATATTTTCAAACTCAGAGTTTTCTTCGTCGCTTGGAAGGTCAGATGAGTCGGACAATAACTCTTGAAGCATTGCATACTTCTTTTTAAGAAACTCCTTGTCACTTCGTTCCTTCATTTCCTTCTCTTCCTGCAGTTGCTGTAGTTTTAGCTCGCGTTGTTTTGCCTTTGATGTTTTTCCAGCTTGTTTTGTTAAGGAGACGTTTGATTGCTGCAAAGAACCATGGGGATGGGGACTCTTCTCTGATGGTGGCAAAGTAGCACCTCTGCCTGTTGTAGCTGCTTGATCTTTCGGGTTGTTGTTTCGATTTTCATTGTCTGCTGGCGCTGAAGCTGCTCTCTTTTTGCACTCGGAGCATATCCAGTCTTTGTTTTGGATGTCTATGGTTACTCCGACACAGGCAAAATGATACCATTCATCGCATGTATCACATTGCACCATGTCATCATTGTCCGCCGCAGAGCAAGCCTTGCAATTGAAACAGAACTCTGATGTATTTACGGGCATATTTAAACAAGTGGGGTTTACAAATCTCTTTATTTATGTGATGATGAGTATAAATAGGTATAAATGGTGTACATGTATGTACTATGTTATGTGCGAATTTGATCTCGGTAGAATGAAATTAAGCACTGAGGTAGAGAGCTCGGGATTTTTTTTATTTTTATATACATATACGATTTATTGTATGTAATTATAATTATATAAAAAAGAGAATGTTGGATAAAGGGACAAGGAAAAGAATGGAATGACTTACCCTTACGTTCTTGGCGTTGAAATGGTGGTTGATTGGCGATGCGCTGACGCTGATGATGATGAAGGCAAATGAGGCTGATCTAATGGAATGGTGAGCGCTGATGGCGATGTTCTTGCAATGAACGATCGTGAAGCAGATCTGTGTCAACGAGATAGAGCTGTGACGATGAAGTTATGCTGCGACGATGAAGTTATGCTGCGACGATGAAGACCTGATGCGTTGATGAAGATTTGGATGAGACGATGAAGAATATGCTGCGAAGATGGAAGCCTGATGCGATGATGAAGATTTGATGCGATGAAGAAGAATATATTGATGATCAACGTATTGATGATGATAAAATAAATTAAAGTGTTGCTCCAGATGAATAAATCTTTAGCCTTCGTATTTATTGCCGAAAGGCTTTAATTTACTAAAATTATATAAATATAACAAATTTTATAAATGTATACTTTTTCTTAGTTTATAATTTCTTACTTTTAGTTTATTTTAAGAGCTTACTATAATATTTATAAGTCTCTTCTTTTGCTTAATGTTCCACCATGTGGAAAATCTACTAGAAAATTCATAATTACTCATTTAAAATGGCGGAAACAAGCTTCCGTTTTAAAATGTCATCTAATCTAATGTCAGGAATGCTGCCAAATAGAGCCATTAATGACTGTCGGTAACAGTCTCTTCACAGTGGACCAATAATGAAATAGGCCACTCAGCTATTCTGAACTCATACAGATCACTTCCAAGCAGAGATGACAAAAATGCCAATTTTTTTGATTTTCTACATTTGTTACGTCTGCTACATAAATAAGGTAGTAAATGTAGTTAAATGTAGGTAAATGAAATTAAATGTAGTTAAATGTATTCAACGTTGTTTAATTTAGTAAAAGTAGCGTTAAACGTCAAAATGTAGTTTGGATTGTCATTTCAACCTCAAAATTGACAATTGACATAATATCAAAAAATATTTATCGACATTAATATTACTCTTAAGAACATTAACGATAGAAATAAATCGGATGACTATTCAATTTGAATTTTTTTTATTGAACCTTATTTTTGCCCATTCATGCAAACAAATTTGGTTCTTTTGTCATTCAATGTTGTCTGCTCGGTAATTGTTTTCAAATTATTTTTGAAATTTAACGTTTTATGTGCAGGTAGCACACGTAACAAATTTAGGTAGTAAATAAAACAAATCCGGCGTGTAGTTTACTCAATTAACTACGCGTAGTTAATCGAGTAGATTACCTGAGGTTATCTACTCTGCCATCTCTGCTTCCAAGTATAATTGACTACACCATCCCATAATACCGTTTCGATAAAAGTTTTCAAGTTGCCATACCTTCCAGATCCACATGGGAGGACGTGACATTTTTGGAAGAAGAATCGATACAGACAGTTCAAAAACCGATGATGGGGTTGGTGGAGGCATGAACTCAGAAAAATTAAATTTAAGTCTTCCAGACTCTTGTTGCGGAACTTTTGGCGATAAAGGAAGTTTTATCTTGGCTCAAAGAAAACGTGGTATCGACTTCTGATATCTGTATCTTCTCAGATAGCCAAGCTACCATAAAATCTCTCGAATGTGCCTCTAAAAAAACTCTATAACAGCCTTAAACTGTCGATCATCTCTTATAGAGATGGCACAGCAGTTCAATATTCTTCTTTGTTGGGTGTCGGGCCATAGGGACATTCCGGGTAATTGTAAAGCTGATGAACTTGCCAAAGGTGGAAAAAGACTACCTTTTATAGAAAACGTAAATATCGGTATGCCTATCGCTACATATACATTTTTGTTGAAGCAAGATGTTTTAAGGAGAATAAACCTAAGGTGAAACAACGTAATCACGTAGTCTATGCTAGATGTGAGGCGTTCTAAGTGTTTGATATATTTGAACAGATTGCATATGAGCTCCGTAATTGGAGTAACCGGGCACTGTCTTATAGGCAAGCCCGCAAAGTGGCTTGGAGTTTTCGCAAACGACTTTTGCAGAATCCGCACATGCCCTGCCCTATCCCAAAGACGCAGGCTACATCTCGGAGACTTCTTTTTCTATGATCCTAGTGATCTGACAAACATAGACATAAGTAGTCTCGCACGCTTCATAAGAAGCTCGAACTGGCTTTAACGAGTGGGGAGAAAATCTCTATAGATTCACGTGGTATCACAACGGACCAACTTATGGTCTAAGTGTGTCAGTTCTTTGCTGAAAACCACTTCAACCTAACTTAACCTATTAAAGTTTGATGGCACTGTAATTCTACCAAAATTGGAGGTTTAAAAAAGCAAAATACATTTGGACAATCAATTTTTATTGCACTAGGCTCCTATGTACGTTCGCAATTTATACGTTCATATATCTACTCGTCGTCTTCCCATTAAGTTCAAGTTTGTCCACCTTTGCCTATTGATACCGCCTATGGCATATGTCACTTACAATTCATTGTTATCACTTTTCTCAGCCTCATTTTCTTTTATTTTTATCTCAGCGTAATTTATCATTTGGGTTTAATTTAATCATGGCATGTTCAATGTTCATATGACTCCAACCCTTTGAAATAATATAATTAAATTTATAATAAAATCAGCATGAATAAACATTTTTCTAAAATAAATAAAAGTTAAGTTCTTAGATCTTTCCATTATTATTTTTTGTAATTAAATAACATTTATTTGATAAAACAAAAATGAAAGTCTTACAAATTATCCAAAGCCCTATAAAAACCATAAAACCAAAAGAGCAAAAATCAGTCAACAAGAAAAGGTATATCCTTTAATACCTTTAACATGTGCGAGTATGTAATGTAGTAAGCTCCACACACACCTCCTACACCTAATTTTCCATAATTCAATTTACAATCAGATCACATCTTTGAAAATTTATTACCTCATTACAAAAACTTTTGACTTCACACCCACCAAACTGAGCAAAGACATCAACCACACCCCCTATAACCACCATACATATATGCGAGTAGCAAACTCACAACCCCTCTGCCCTTAGAACATCAGAAAACGAAAAAGAGAGTGCTTATCGACACTTTGCAAAACGAAATTCACACATCATGAACATTTTTCATAAATTTGGTTTTTACTCCCTCGCTTTGTATTATACACAGAGAAAATACAGACATACGCACACACACAGACACAGTAAACATTTAATCAATGAAAATGCTTTCAACGAAAGATAAATTGTAGCTTCATGGCATTTATTGCTAATCAATTCAAATGAGTCCTGTTGTTCGAACAAAAAAGGAAAATAAAATTAGAAAACGGTACTTGGTAAGTATTAGTATACCTATGTATGTATGTATATGTATATTTTGAGCATCTAAATGTATACTCATTTCAATATCCGTAATTAGATCAAAAGGAAATTTAAAAAGGGATTCTCCAAATAGAATTACTTCCGTTTTTTACTTTTTCTATTCACATTCACACATTCATAGAATTGCCCTTACTTTGTGTTTTTTTTGGGACTAAATTGATTGGCAATTGCACCAGCAGGACCCATATCCATATCCTGAATTTTATTATACCTCTATACTTCTTCTAGAGATGGAAAGCAGCGATGAAACTATAGGGAAAACGAATCCACTGTCTCTCCATCAGTTAATGCTATGATATTTGTTTAAAAGGACGAAGGACGTTTTGATTTGCGGAAGAATCTTTGAGAGAAAAGCATCAAGACGAAATTAAATAGACTGTTAAAAATGTCTTCCGATTGTTCAAATTGTCTCTCCTCTGTCTCTCCTCTGTGTCTCCATTCTTTTTAACTATGGATTTCAGTGACCGTTAGGGCTTGAGGGCTTGGAGTTCCTATAATAAGGTTCCTCTTTGTCACTTAAAAGGACTATACTATGGTTTGTCTAACAGGATAACGTCTGAAGGAGCTCAACTTAAGAAGACAAAGTGTTTAAACTATTCTGTGTGTGTGTGTGTGTGTGTGTTAGACGAAAGTGACCACTTATAGACGAACGAATGGTGGGAGAAAGAAAATGGACAGCTGCAATACCTACAGGACAGCTCGGCTATCGGCTTTAGCTTCGTCATCATCATCTCGCAAAAACTTCAAGGACATTCCACTTGAAAATTGCATGAAAAATTCAACGACAGTCGGAAATTGAATTATTTACGAACACAGAAAAATAAAATGAGACTGTAAAAGAAAAACCAGAAAACATAAAATAATAAGGCAGGAGTGTTTTTTTTGTTTGTGAGTCCTTTTTGATATCTTCTCTGAGTCTGTTTGTCGTTCCTGTTGTCATTGTCGAGACACTACGCTGTAGGTATAGTCTTTCGCTTGATTTTGACATTCGATGTTCTTCCAGATGTATTTTATTTTCATTTACTGTTGGTTATCTGAAATTGCAGAATATTGGTAGACATCAGGAGTATCTACCTAGATAGAACACTCCTTTTGATTCAAAGGAATCTATATCAATCCACCATTTTGAATCGATGCTCTGGCTGATGGTGAAAACTCATTAAATGTCGTCTATACCGAATTGAATTTTCTGCCACGATAATGCAAGACGTGAAGGAATTTTCTTAAAAAAACTTATCTTGTCCCATCTCGCTCGGAAGCAAGGAAGAACAAGAACAAGATGAAGAAAAAGCTATTTGCTTTTTGCTTATGGATAGGATATGTGATCTTCTACTTCTTCTATATGGAAGGAGAGTTTTGGGTGTTATTTCTATTAGTTTACATATACTCACACCACACACGTGTGTGGTTGTACAGAGAAATGAGTTTTGTAAACTTTTTAGATCCTTAAAATTGAGAAAGTTTAGGATTTTCTTATAAGGAATAAATTCAATTGTTGAGATAAGCAAAGTAAATGCTGTAAGGCATACTCGCATTATGTAGAAACGAGTTGGGTTAATTTTAAACTTTTATTAAAATACCTTTGGGATTTATGAAAAAAAGTTAAAAAATTCAAATGTACCCATCCATGCGTAAGGGTTGGAAAACATATGGAAATAATTGCTAGGAACTAATTTTAGAAAAAATTAAAATTCATAAGACACGTTTAGAGCCATACCTATCTAACCTTGTAGGTAAGCCAAAGAATTTGAATTATAAAGACAAGATTGTATGAGAATGAAGACATTAGTATGGAAAAGGTTTTTCAGGATCCCAAAAGGACAAAGTTATTTTATTTAGTTATAGGTACATATGTTTTAATTCTTCGTAAAGTTACCAGTCGTCTTATGAGCTAATACTATATACTATATACGATACTATACCGACTACGTTTTTAACGTCCTACAAATAATAGTTGCATATTTCAAAACCTATGGCCAGAAATGAGATAGTGTAATTTTTGAACAGTATTTTATTTTTGTGTAGGGCTATTTTTAAGGGGGTGTACCAAGCTAAAATGTGTTTGGGTGTAGTAGGAAGCGGGAAGTGACTGAGCGGGCGGCGGTGGCGTCAAAATGTCACCAATTATTCTAGTTTTTCATCCAAGCCTTGGCTATCTGTCTTGCTTAACTTATAAGCGACATAGTGTTAAGCAGAAAGATATTGAAACACTGTACCTTATGCTATGTCTGAATTAGCTTCCTACATGAGTCGTCGGGAGTCTTAGACGGGCCTTATCATTAGGATGGGTATGGATGGGCGGCGCGGTGGATAAACTTAATACTGAATCAACGGTGTCGACAACAGTATGAGTATAATAGATACAGAGTGTTTCCGCCAAGGCATTCAAGCGATGAGACGCCGGCCGCGCTTGCAGTTGAAGTATTCTGTAAATTAAAATAAATGCTGGCGTCAAGATATTCAGTATGAGGCCTTTTCTTTGGGTAGTCCTATCATCTAAGTTTTAATGCCATTAGGTTCTCCATTAAAAAGTTCCTTGAAATCATGTGCTATATGTAGATTGAAACAACATAATTGTTTCCGTTTGATGCACAACAACATCTTCCCCTTTATAACGTCATATTTAAAAATCCTTAATGTTGCTAGAGGTAAACTTGGAATTTTCAGATTCAGCACTCTTTTTTCATGTGGATATGGGTGCTATATAAGGACCCGTCAGTTGAAACACTGCCAGCAAGCCATGAGATGTCACACCACTAGTTGAGCACAACGAAACCCCTGGTTCCATAAGGAATTGAAGAGGCCTATTAGACAAACTGCACAGGTGCAGAATATAGAAAGAGCTGCAGAGAGACTAGTCCGAGCGCGGCACCTATTAGTGTGGTTTTAGGCCAGGAAAGTCAGTCGTCGACCAAATGTTCACACACCGAGAGACTAGAAAAAAAAAACAGGAATTCTAGATCGATACACACCACCTCTTTATCGATTTTAAAGTCGCGTATGATAGCGTGAATAGGAATGAATTACATATATATATATCTATGGTATATTTCGGGATCCTTGTCAAACTCGTCCGCTCGTGCAGGATGACGATGAAGAAATTTCGTTGCTCCGTCGAAATCGGCTAGACTAGAACACCACCGAATCCTTTGATGTTGTAAAAGAACTGAGACAAGGCGACGACGCGTTATCATGCAACCTTTTTAACATCGTTCTTGAATGAATTGTACGAATCGAACAAGTCAACACATAGACATTGTCTGCAGAACGAAGCTAGCTGTGACTGGCGCATTTGCGGGTATTGAATAAGAGGCTGCTAAAATGGGATCGGTGATTAATGAGGACAACACGAAGTAATAAGACACAGACTGCACGACAACACTTCCGGTAACGGACTCAGGCTAATTGACTTTGCGGAAGCGGGGCGAAATGTCATCGTAGCATGAACTCGATTCCCACACCTCAATATACACAAAGGGACCTGGCGGTCTCCGGATCAACGACCCGTCAACCAAATTGATCATGTTGCGATAGACGCCAGACATGCTTACAGTATCCTGGATGTCCGAACGTTTCGAGGTGCCAACATAGACTCGGATCACAACTTGGTGGTAGGAGATTGTACTCTATAAGGCCTTAGATAAACACATTTGGCCCACATTGAGCAGCTCGAAAGGCTTTCAAGCAATCATTTACAGGTTTATTGGAAGTACTCAATTAATTTCGCTAAGGCCTTATACAACAAAACTACACTCAAACATTGCAAATGTAGTAGTGTAGTTTTGTTCAAATGATTCGATAGACACATCTAAAAACCCTTAAAAAAGGCTTGTCGAGGCCTAGGAGAAGCCTTTTCGAAACACAATGCAAAACAAAATAAAAATTAACTCTTTATTTTTATTTCTATATTTTCTCCTTTATTTTCATGCTAGTTATTATTTTCTTCTGGAACTTAATTCACAATAATTATTTATATCCGAAAAAAAAAAACTTTACTTACTTGATGGATTTTGCGGAAGTTGAACCGAGGATGGTTGGGTTGAAAGTCGGGCACCTTAGGTGTCGAGCTAGCCTGGCATATGAAAAATGAGAGCTAAATTGGAACCACTTGAAACTTTAGCTTCCTAAAAACTTCCTTGGCGCCAGTGATGGTACATGAAAACAAAATAAATCCCTACGGTATCCAAAAAAAATCCCTACTTTATGAACTTTATCCTTACACCTATAAAATCCAAAAAATAACACACTTAAGGAAAGAAAAATAAGATATTGCTTTAATGATTTTATCTAACATTTTCTAAGGATTATTGCACTTTATAATAATAGCTAAAATAAATAAAGGGGAGCTTCGGAAAATTGCAAAATTTAAAATAAATGCAAAATAAAACAAACTTTTACACTTTCGATTATTTTTAACCGTTTTTCCGCTGCTTGCTTTGTTTTGTTTTTTTTTTTTCTCACACAGTTCGTTTTATAAGCCCACGATAGAAAGAGAGATTTATATTATTGAATTGATTGACAGCGAGTTTGATAAAAGAGACCAGAAACAAAAAGGTAGAGGGTCAATGTGGGTAAATGTAAGCAAATTCTTTTTTATTTTTAGGTTCTGACCTTATCATTTTATTTTTTTTTAATTAGAAAACCTACCAAAAAACCTTTAATGGCAATGTAAAAGTTTTGTATTTCTTAGTTAAATAATTGCAAAATTTGTTGAAAAAATTATAAATAAGGTTAATAATGGCATATTTACATTAACCACCTAACTTTTTTTTTTAAATCTGGAGGTAAAAGTAAACAGCGATTTCAGTGAAACTCCTTTCTTTCCATAAAAGCTCTTAATTTGTGTGGATCGCTGCAAAACCCGCTTTCCTTAGCGTTAAATACGAAGCACGATTTTTCTACGACCAACCCATACTCCATACTCCATTGTAAGGCTACCTTACTTATTTTAGAAGTCATAAATGATGGCTGGTTTCCTAGCATCTTTTCGGCATTTCTGGAGCAGCTCTGGTTTCTTAAGTGACAGAGTGGGATGTCTTTTCATGAAATTTCTGCTCTGGCTACATCATCTTTTGTGTGATCTTTTTAATATATATTTCCAAGGCATGGTTTCAGCTAAAAATAAATTAAACAGCATAATCTTTAATAAAAAAGCAATATTTAAATAGAAATGTATGTTTATATTTACCCCAAAAATGATCTTTACATTTACCATACAAAAAAATCGGTTGGCACAACGGCTCATGAAGAACCAGGGCCTAGTGACTAACAACTCGCAACCATTCCTGTGTGCGCCTATCGACAGGAATGGAAGGGACCTACAATTTTATGCCGAATCCGAACGGCTAGACGAGAAGCACTTAATCGTGACAAGTGATACTCTTGGAGGATTTGTCAATTCCTCACAAGAGGCAGTAGCCCTGAAAAAAACTTTTTATTTTTTAGGGTGACGAGGCTGGGAAGCGAACCCAGACCTCCAGAGTGACAGTTGAATGCACTAACCATTACGCTACGGGCTACTACTTACATTTACCATCATAAAAATATTTTCTGGGGTAAATGTAAACACGAAAAAAAACGATGTCTTCTTCTAGATTTTAAATTTGTTTTTCTTTTAATTTAATCTCTATCAAATTTGACGAATAAAAAGTATATTAATAAAAACTTTTCTCTGAATTTTGATTAAAAACAATTAATGTTTCTTAAAGCCTTCAAACTTGTAAAACAATTTTTTTTTGAACATTCCACAGAAAGCTGAATTTGACAACTGAAAACACCCGAATGAGTGTATAGTATGTGATATTGAACGCGACCGAAGGTTTATTTAGCGGATGCGTTCAAGACTGAATTATCTGTTTGAAATTTGAGCTCTGTTTACATTTGCCCCTGTTTACATTTACCCACATTGACCCGAAGCACATAAGGTTTACTTCATTTAAGATGTGTGGTAAGATGTTTAGAAAGAAAAATATTCTGGGATATAAGTATAATAATTGCAGGGTGTGTGGTAAGATTAAACGATTTTAACGATTTTAACGATTTTTTATTGAACAAAAATTTTAGTATTTACAATTTGCTTAACGTTAGTTATCTTAAAGTATACATTGGTATTGCTTAATAATATGTTGGCACAGAAGGTGCCTTACTTTTTTACATTGTTTATTATTTTAAGCTTAATTTACATTTATCTGTCATTGGGTTTTAAAAATATATTTTAAGTATATTTTGGCAGCTACTTCTCTCGGGTTGTTCAGGTCCGGTTGGCATGTTGGTGGATGGTTGTTGGGAAGTGGTTTTAGCCAAGGTAGTGAGCTGACCCTGGGTCAGCGTAGAAGGGGATGTTCCCTTCGTCGATCGTTGATATCAGTTCCTCATCCAGAAGTTCCATTGCTGTAAGGTACCGCTGGCCAGGATGTATCTGTTGGTTTATCACTCTTTCTATCAGAGGGTTCGGGTGGTTGGTTGTATTCTGCAGGCATCTTCGGCTGGATTGGATGAGGTTATCTGTCCAGTTGAATTATCTTGGCTTCTTCATAGAGTCGTATGTTGCTCACGTGTTTCCTAAATGGTAAGATTAAAAAAGAAATACAAATTATTTATAATACAATTTTGAAAATCCCTACGCTTTCATAGAAAACTCTGATACGAGTATATCAAAAATCCGTCCTTTTTCCTCAACGCTGTCTTTTTCAAGACAAAAATCCCTACGTGTAGCGATTTTTCCCTACGTGTACCATCACTGCTTGGGGTTCCTGATGAATTAAACTAATTTGAAAAATACAGGTGACCATTCGTCTGTTGCTGGCAAGGGAGTTTTTTTTTACTTAATGTTATTTTTTTTTTGAGTTATTAATGTTTCCATGATTACTTTACTCATTTGAAAAAAACATGGAAGTGGTCACACTAACATACTTTTAGTGAGACAATAAATAAAATATATGTATGTAAGTTCGTTTTTCATTGAAATCAATTGTTTTAAACGAAATGCTTTGATTTGAAACAAAATATAAAAACTCTTTTATGCCCCATAAAATATGTACTTTTCATTATGTACACTAACCGTTTACTGAAAATTTTAATTTGTATCTTTTTTAAAAACACTTATTTGCCAAAATAAAAAACATTAACAAAAAAAAAGATGCATGAGTTGGAATTTAAACTAATTTTTTTTTATATTTTGATACATATTTTTCACCATCTTCTTTTCTATTTTCGAGGTGCATGAACCAGGTACCAACATATTTATGTTTCTATTTGTATGGATTGGTACGCAGCGGCAGCGCATACCAATTTTTATTTATTTTCTGACATTTCTCGTACTGCTATCTCAGTTGCACTAGTTGAAACTTTTTCGTTCAGTTTTGAAAGCGATGCTAAAATGCAGGGATGGTTAATGAACTCAATTTTAGCTTAAAAATCTGTGATGATGTTTGGTGCAACCCCGATCAATTTATCATGTCGATAAATTTAAAAAGCCTTTTAGCAAAACCTGGTTTTAGAGCATTTTGGTGCAACTGGCCATAAATGTAATAAAAAAAACTACTGAGAAATAAAAGCTTCATACTAAGATAATTTTTGAAAGCATTCGAATTTCTTAACGTGACAATATTTTTTAACAATGAAACAGAAACGATACTATGGTCACCTCGTTTGTGAATAATTCAGCCAGCAGTACCTTATTTTCACATCAATACGAAGTACTAGCTTTTAATGCTTTCATGTTGAGTGTGCAACCCTTCGCTAAGACCAAGTAATCGGAATTATTACTTCCCGCGCATGCGGGGATGATTAAAATTAAGTTTGTATAACCACCTCTTCTCAGGTCTTATAGAAACAAATAAGGCTGACATCACTTCGCTGAGGCAAATTCATCGAAATAAATGCTTCTTGCGCATGCGTCTGACAGAGTTCACACAATTATTATGCTTGTGTAGGGCTTGGGTTTACTGGGTTATAGAACCATAATTGGATGTAATGCTTAATCAGAGTTAGCACTGCGATCAAATTTAATTCTGAAGGAATCATTTTTATTGGTGGGATCCGGGGTATTATTTTGTTTATAGAAATTTAAAAAAAAGACAAACCACGAATATGAAGAAATTTATCTGTTTTTGTTAAATCATTTCTAATAAAAAATAAATAAATAATTTGTATTTGTAGTGCAATTCTGAATATACATAATTATAGTTTCATGTAAAAAAATAAATATATTTTTGTTCGATTTTTTTTATCAAGTGAACTTAAATTGTTTTCTTTTACCATATTTAACTCACTCATATAAACGATTTAATATTAGACCATACCTACTCAATGAATCGGTTAAATTTAAATTTTAAAAATGATACAATTTTTCCTAATTTTATTTTCATAAATAATTTGACCTATGGTAACCCTCTCTCGGCAGTAGAAACATACATGCGCCGGCCAGTACACAAAATAATGCTTGTATCGGGCTTTTGCGCAGGGGGCTTACACAAACAAAATAAACTGACGTAATTCCACTGACAATTATGCTTCCATTAGACTTTCGTACACATAAAAGCTTGTTTCAGGCGTTTGTTAGCAGCCCTTCAAGAGCTCTTGGCAGTGCTTCCTTGTGAAAGCTTTTTTTTTTGCTTTTATTTCACATGTCTGTCAAAACTAATTTATTGGAAGCCTTACTAAAACTATAACCAAATTGTAAATATTCAGGCTTGCAGAAAATTATATATTCTGCCTGTAATAGGTTTGTAAGAAGCTGTTTTAAAAAAATATAACTTCGAAAATTTGCAACTTCGATGTCCAAACTAAATACAAGCCTTGTAGAAATATCGGGGTTTTCAGTAAGAGCGCTACAAAAGTGTTAAAAAAATTAAATAAAACAAAAACGGTTTTGGGTGTCAATAAAATTCTTTATTCCTGTAAAAGTATGTTTGATGCCATTATGTATGGAAATCGATTTCTTTTGCATGGCCACCACGGGCACGCTTGCAGAAGTCCAGACGCTGAACCCAATTTTCGACGGTTTTCAAGCATAAATCGGCCGATACTGCTGCAATTTCACGTTCGATATTCGTACGAAGTTCACCAATCGTCGCTGGCTTGTTGGCATAGACCATAGACTTGACGTAGCCCCACAGGAAATAGTCTAACGGCGTCAAATTGCACGACCGAGGCGGCCAAGCGACTGGACCATTTCGTGAGATAACACGTTCTCCAAACTTGGTTTCCTATAAATTGATTGTGACATTCGCTGCGTGGCATGTGGCGCCGTCCTGTTGGAACCACATGTCCTCCAAGTCCATATCATCCAATTGGGACCAAAAATATTCGGTTATCATTGAACGGTAGCGATCCCCATTCACAGAAACGTGCCGGTCTTGATCATCACGGAAGAAGTAGGGCCCAATAAAGCCGCCGCGCCGGCCCATAAACCAAACCAAACCGTAAATTTTTCGGGATGCAATGATGACTCATGGAGTACGTGTGGATTACTGCCTGACCAATACCTCATATTTTGTTTTTTGACGAAGCCATTCAGCCAAAAATGAGCCTCATCGCTGAAGATGATTTTTCGATGAAAATCCGAATCATTTTCAAGCTCTGGCTGAGCCCAATTTACAAACATACGACGCTTCTGGTGGTCAAGCGGCTTCAGTTCTTGCGTCAATTTAATCTTGTAAAGATGTAGGCCAAGATCTTTTCGCAAAATTTGACACAACGACGTCACAGAGATGCCCAACGCTTGAGAACGACATGTGAGAGACACATTTGGGCTTTCTGCAACTGAAGCCTCAGCGGCAGCAATATTCTCGACACTACGGGCACTTCTTTGTCTCACTGGCACGGGAACATTTTGTACTGTGCCTGTGGATTCAAATTTTTCCACTAGACGCTCAATTGTTGATCTGCTAGGACGATTATGACGACCATAAATTGGACGTAGCGCTCTTAACGTTGAGGCCACTGACTCCGACTTTCGGTAGTAAATTTTAATAATTTCGACTCGTTGTTGGCTCGTATATCTTTCCATCATGAAATGGCAAACCTTACTGAAGAGAAATGTTAAAAGAGCGGTAAGAAATATGGCGATGTTTGCTGTCTCTGTTGCTGTACTTTTGTAGCGTCTCTGTTGAAAAACCCTTTAATAATTTATAGCAATAGCTCTGACCAGTGCCAACTACAGAGGTATAAGTCTCGTCAACGTCGCGTCGCATACAAAATCTGGTTATTTGTACTGTGTGATCGCTTAAACGATCAACGATCTGATCGGCCCCTATCAGTGTGGTTTTAGGCCCGGCAAATCAACCGTCCATCAAATGTTCAACTCCGACAGATTTTGGAAAAAACCTCTTTATCGATTTCAAAGTCGCATATGATAGCGTAGAGGTACAATTTTTCAAAAGTCTGTTCAACTACTTGCTTATGTAGAAATTATTGACATCATTGGGAGAACGAAGCGAGCTGATACCGGCGTGTTTGCAAATATTGAATGGGAGGTGGCTAAAATTGGTCTGGCTGTTTATGAGAACAAGACAAAGTATATGCTATCATCGAGAAAGGAATCTCAACATCGTCAACTCGGGCAAAACATCACGATGGATAGATACAACTTCGAAGTTGTCAAAGACTTTGCCTACCTGGGCTCTACTATACCATAGCAAAATGACATATCAGTGCAGAGATCAAACGAAGAATTACACTACTTGCCAACCGCAGTTTCTTCGGGCTAAGAAGGCATTTGAGTAGTGAAGCCCTCTCTCAAAAAACCAAGAAGACCTTATATAAAACCCTAATCATCCCGGTCCTGCTGTATGGGGCAGAAGCAAAAGGATGAGAATCTGCTGGGATGCTTTGAAAGGAAAATTCTTCGGGTGATTTTCGGTCCAGTCTCTATCGATGGAGTATAGAGGAGAAGATTCAACAACGAGCTGTATGGGCTTTACAGCGATGTTGACCTGGTCAAAAAGCTAAAAATACAGCGGCTAAGATGGCTGGGACACGTAGAGCGTATGGACACCGATGCACCAGCCCGACGAGTCTTCGAATCTACCCCTGATGGCCTGAGCAGCAGAGGAAGACCTCACCTTAGGTGGCGCACACAAGTGGAAAACGACCTCAACAAACTAGGCGTGCGTAACTGAAGCCAGCTATGTAGGGACCGAGCTGGCTGGAGGGGTTTGTTGGTTGAGGCCGTAGTCCACCCTGGACTGTGAGCGCCATCTAAAAAGTAAGTAAATGAATTTAGTAACAAATCATTTAAGTAGTAAGTCTCTCTCCCAGAGACCCAAGGAGACTTTATATAAGTTTAAGACCCTAATCATTCCGGTCCTTCTAAATGGTGCAGAAGCATGGACATTGAACAATTCGGATGAAAGTCTGCTAGGGTGCTTTAAGATTAAGATTCTTCGTGGGACTTTTGGTCCAGTGTGCATCGAAGGAGGGTGGAGGAGAAGATGCAACGACCAGCCTTACGGGCTATACAGCGGCGTTGACTACGTCAACAAGCTAAAAATACAGGGGCTGAGATGGCTGGGACAGGTGGAGCCACTTGGTGTGCACAACTAGAAGCGGCTAGCTAGAGACAGAGCTGGCTGATAAGGTGTGTTTCCTTAGCCGTCCTTGGCTGGGAGTACCATTTACAGTAAAGTAAAGGAAATAAGTGCATATAAGATTTCCCTCTAGTGGCCTTAGCTCAGTTTTTGGTTATCTGATTTTAAAATTTCACGAAAAAGGAATTGTAAGTAAGTGCCTACAAATACGTATATACAACATACATAACTTCTCATCGTTATTGGTTCTTAGATCAGCTTCCATACATCTTTGCCGATTCTGTTTTTATGTCGTGAAAGCTCGCGGACGAACCAGACCTTAATGACCATTTCTGTGTGCTTTTTCTTCAGAAATGAAGGTGACCTATATTTCTTAGTTAAATCCCAATGCCTTTGACTGGAATAACTTTTTCATGACAAAAGATAGTCGTGGAGGATTTGTTACTTCCTAGCAAGAGTAAAATAAAACCATTATTGTTTTCAGATTGCTGAAGCTGATAATGAAAATCAGACCTTCAGCATGAAAATCCAATATTTATAAATTTTTGTCCTAAACCTTATGTATAACGGTAAATAAAAGAAAAAAAGATCTGAAAATCACAGTTTTATAACCGGTTAGTGCTAAAAAATTGGTTTGGTTGGTTGTAAGAACAGTGTTAAAAGCATTCAGTACAGTGTTAAAAGTGTTCATGGTCTTTCTTTCTCAAAAATCTCTTATCATTTCTTTTTTTCTGTAATTAATATTTTGTTATTCATGTTAGGTATGCTCTTGATGTCACAAGCCATACTCTTAACTCTTAAGTAATACGCTCCATTTCAACTCGTTACATCAACTAATGAACTGAATTGTTTTCACATATCAAATCAGCTTCAACTGGATGGTGAGAGTGTCTAGTGTGTGCTTGGTGTTATCACAATCTCCCTGAATTGTCATTTTGCGAAACCTAAATCCGTGTATACGCAGCTCTACTCATGCCAACATATCAGCCACAACCATTATACACACACCCATCGCCATCGCCATCATCATCATTACCTCCACATCCGGCAATATTCACTGAAGCATTATTCCTTTGAACTTTCCAAATAGATTTTGATTATCACACCAGCCAAGTGGAAAAAAGCTTCTTCAACTACGTAACGTTCAAATGTTCCTCGACTCGATTCCATCCACAAGGATCTTCTAATCTATAAATACAGAAAATATATTCCCCAAACGCCTTAAGTACCTACATACTCATATAATGTATGAACGTAACGTACAGAGCTCCAAAGCTGATCCTATGCACTCTTTAAAATAAACAGCGACGCCAGCACCAATGCGGGATTTTCTAGAATTATTTTATTAAAATGAATGGTGTTTTACTTTAGAACAATGTCTTTTGGAACTTTGGGTTGCCATTTAACGCAATATATATTCAAAAATGTGTGTGTGTAATATTCACTCTCGACGAGTGTAAAATATTACTCGCTCTTCATTGCATCGTGCAATAGGGACTTAGACATCAGGGTGTAGAACTTTCGGGTGGGCGAAATTGTGCAAAGATTCTACACCAGATGACGTGCATTTGCTATTGGATTAAGTCACAAATAATACGCCCAGCCATGACTTCGCATATCGTCTTTCCCAAAGAGAAATGCAGTTTTCTCAAAATGAAGCCATAGTTTTAGCTAACGACGACGACCGACGAAATGTAGAATATTCCATATAGAAGCATATTATTATATTTATGGCGTTATGTGTATGCATTCTTTGAACCCATCTGGATTAGTTGTTTTCACTTTATGATTGCTTTCAAAAAATGCAGCTTAGAACTGTGAATAAGAAATATTCGACGCGTTAGAGGAAGCGATAATAAATCGAGGATTTTACCCTCCATTTTGGAAGAAGCTTTTTGTGTGTGAAAATGGGGGGAGTTTGAATTCTAAGAAGCGTGTTTGCCCACTGTATAAGCTCTTGATTCTGGCCGTCTTTGACCTTCGACAAATATTTAATTTATTACTTATGTTGAAATGAACGAATTTTCAAGAAATCCCCTTGAATTCAATGCAGCACCGAACACCGAAGTACTTGGAATAGAGGTACTTCTAGCAGGTACCAACTACTTTATCTTCTTTCTCTTATAGTTGTTCATTTTTGCTTAAAGTTTTTCATTTTCACATAAATTTAACCTAATGGAATAGTTTCAAACTAAAACCACTTTCCATAGCCAACCCTAAGAAAAAAGAACCATTTCAACAAAAAAAATCAATTTGAAACTTTCTATAACGGTGCACTGTGTGTTTTATATAAAGTGAAACACTTTTTCAAGAATATTAGCTGACTAACCATTACCATGGATTGCTTACCTCAATCTCACTCAAATCAAATAGCATTGCAATAAAAGTAAATAAACTTTGAGTTCTTAACAAAAAAAAAACAACAGGAACTTAAGAAAGTTCAAACTTAAAAAGGACTTCCCAAAAATACTTTCCCCTTGATGTGCTCCAGGTGTTCACTTTTACAAAAAAAAAACCACACTTAAATATTTCAATGCACTTTTTGGAGGAATTTCAATTTCCACGAACTAGTTAAGGGGTTTACTGTACCATCGTCAATTAATTTGATCACCCACCACCGTTGCTGTTTCCCAGCAACATAGAACAGCAGTCTTTGGGCTGAATAACCACTAAAATCGTTCTCCCGATTTCGATTTTACGGATGAGTTTTAATTTTTATTTTATTTTGATTTTCAGGAGGAAAGGAAAGTTTGCAGAAGAAATGTTGTGCCATCACAAATACACAGTGGCGTAGGGTAGGGAAGATAGAGGAAGTAAATAGATACATGTAACGAAGAGTGTTACATTAAAGTTAAGATTGTTCACAGCCTAACATCTTTGAAAATCATTGATTTATTCATTCTTAAAAATCATAAATCACCCGATTTTGGTTGATTAATGACTTTTTAAATTGTCTTTTTTCTTACAATTGTAATAATTGGAGCCATTTTCGAGAAAAATAATATTTTTCTTAACTGTTTTTGAACATTTCAATGGTATGTATATGTACATAGGTAAAGTTGTAGTAGCCCGTAGCGCAATGGTTAGTACGTTGGACTGTCACGCTGGAGGTCTGCGTTCACTTCTCACCTTCGTCCATAAAATTGTAGGTCCCTTCCATTCCTGTCGAAACGCGCACACAGGAATGGCTGCGAGTTGTTAGTCACTAGGCCCTGGTTCTCCACGAGCCGTTGCGCGATTTTTTTATTTATAGGTACTGTTAGCTTATAAATGTTAAGAAATCACTAAGGGGGGGGAGAAAAAACCCCCCCTCTATGGCAAATAAATTTTGTATTGTGTTCCTTTAAAAAAAACGTTTTCATTTTTTGGCGCCATATGAAAACAACTCTTGCTAATTAAATTTTGCCTAATTTAGTATACATCTACTTTTTCGTATAGTTTCGGATATATAAAATAATCACGAAATGATGAAATACTAGTGAATGAATTTGTATTTATCTTTTTTTTTTTTTTTTTTTTCAGGTAAATTGGTCAGAAAACATTCAGTATCTAAGACAATAACAGGTTTTTCAGATTTGTTGACTTTTCTACCCCGCGCATCTCCTTTATTATTGACTCTAGAAAAAATATGAATATATCATTTTATAGACAATTTAATTGTCTATAATTAAGTAGTGTAGACTTTTCATCTAACATGCTAGATTGTGCCAATATTCACGAAAATATAAAGTGGGGTACCTTTAACCCCCCTCCTCAGTTTAGCTCGCGGCCCTGGGCTGGGGACTTTGGGTATGGTATACCTGTGGGTAACCCCTACCATATAAAAAAATAATCCAGAGGGCCTTATTTTTTGCAAGCAAAATTCCTTCGTTGACTGTACTATTAATGTACCCTTAGCAGCTTTCTAGTGAAACAAAAATTTAAAACAAATCAACTAATCTTTTTTTCGAGAAAATGAAAAAAAAAAAAAAAAAACAATTAAAATGGTTCAACAGAGGTAAATACATACCATTGTTTCAAAAATAAAATGTTAGCTAAAATAAGACTCGTTTTTGAGAAAAAAAATCGCCTAAAGAAGTTTGTGTGCTATAAGGTACCGTTATTTTTGGAGCTAAAAACTGGGCATATTTTACACAAAAAACACTAGGCACTAATTTTGAACAAAACCAGCAAAAAATGTCAACTTTATTTAAATTTATTTATTTAAAACTTAAAATTCCGTCAATATTTTGTTCAACTTAAAAAAAAAACGATATTACGAATCGATTGCCTTAAAAAAAAATATCAACTTGCACATATATTTGCCCAAGAAAATTTAGAAGCAGGCTATAAAATGGACTTTCATACACTCGATAAAAAAAGTCGACAATCCCATAACGGGTGAAGACTATGCGAAGTCACCCAGTGACTATCAACATTTTGACTATTAAAATGTCCAATATCAAAGTGTTGACTGTAAAAATCTTGGCTGTTGTTATTAAAAAGTCGACTACTGTCGAAATTCGAAAGTTGAAGTTTTAATAATTCGATTCCGTTTTTGTTCGATGTTTCCGGCGGGCGGTCTTTTTACTTGTCAACATTTTTTTGTCGATATTATGAAAAAAGACATATCCACATACCATACCCAATCCGAATATCCACTTAGGTTTAAGCTGCAAGGACGGGCAGAAGATCTGATGATTGGTGTGGCGGCCATGAAATAACTATAATTCCTGCCTAATGTAATACTTGGTGGTAACCAATTCAAGTGGTTGTTATTCATTCAAAACCTTCAAAATAATTTTGACTTAAAGAATATTCGAGGGAAAGCATTTTACACAATGGTGCTAATATGATCGTGGCATTTACCTAATAATTTCCTCCTGGATGTTGCAGAATCTACAAGTTGCACTGCTTACTAAGCCGAGAATACTGAGATGTCTTTTAGTTTGCAGTGTCCAGTGAGTATTCTTAGGCTGTTCCTCCTGAGGTGTATGCATGCTTTGTAACGTTCTTGGTTGTATTTCCCAAGTGGTAGTTTGACCTGTCTCAGTTTTGGCAGTTCTGTCCAGATATTGGATCTTTTTGCCTCCTCTTCTGATTTGATCTTGTTCTTGATCACATTTTCACCTAATTCGCAATAGGTCCCAGGCCGTGTTAGGGGTTTTTATTTCTCCTATTTTTGCTCCTTGTTACCATCGATACCCACGTGACCCGGTACCCAATAGAGCAGAATACAGTACATTTAACATCCGCAAGCATTCCCATGCCAGTTTTGGGCTAATGGCGTAGGAGCTTAACGTTTTAAGCGCGGCTTGGCTATCTGACATAAATAGAAATGTTTCGGTTTCGGTTGTTTCTTTCAAGGTTACGTTTTGCTCACCTATGGCGTTTAGCGTTTACTTCCGCCTGGAAAATGCTCGTGGACTGTCCCATCGATACAGATAGTTTGGTTCTTGGCCCAAATATACCCACCCCAGTCCCTTTAGACGTTCTCGATCCATCAGTATTATACCATTTGATGGCATTTGCTTTAAGAGTGTAGTTCGTTGTTTCTCCTACCCACTCTACCTCGCTACTTAACTCTGTTTGAAAATTGTTCTCAAAGTTATATGTTTTAATCTTGCCTAAACCAGCTCCCTTAAAAAACAAGTACACAAATTTGATTTTATGGTAATGATAGTGTTGAATTTGTTAACATTAAAGCAGTAAAATTTTGAAAATCATGTCAAAAAAAAAAATGTATTTTCTAACAATTTTTGTCATAGGTCATTAACTGATAGAAAGCGGCATGGTTTCCAAAAATTATCAGGTCAAAACATAAAGAAGTTGGTTGCTTGTATTTATCTAGTCAGGGTAAAGCGGAATCATTTGCTTTAGGTATATTTTCCAATATTTCCAAGAGCATTTCTTCCCTATTCAACCCAATAACCCTGCATTATTTGAGGAAGTCGAGTCAATGAGTCAGCAGACACACAATGAAATCATCATTTTTAACGAGGCGAGGGTAACCCTGGCAGTGATCCCAAGCCAACTGTAAGCTTCACCAATCCCAAAAAAGTGGCTAAGTTAATCCACAGCATGACGACGAACAAATCATGAGACATGATTTTCCAATTCATGATAAGGAAATTTCCCTAATTCATGGTGCTATTCCTTACGATCTTATTCAACAACTACGTCAACAATTGTTTTTTTCCGACGAGATAGAAAAAAAAAAAATAAATCAGGTGGTACAACGGCTCATGAAGTACCAGGGCCTAGTGAATAACAACTCGCAACCATTCCTGTGTGCGCCTGTCGACAGGAATATAAGGGACCTACAATTTATTGCCGAATCCGAACGGCTAGACGAGAAGCACTTATTCGTGACAAGTGATACTCTTGGAGGATTTGTCAATTCCTCGCTGAAAAAAACTTTTTAGTTTTTAGGTGGACGAAGCTGGGAAGCGAACCCAGACCTCCAGCGGGACAGTCGAACGCTACTAGACGAACGCTACTACGGGCTACTAGACGAGATAGAAAACAGCGAAAAAAGCACCTATACCGCATAAAATTGACAGGAGTACCGTTTTTTTGGAATGACTTATTCTTAGGAAGTTGAAGGCGCTCTTGACGGAGAGCAACATCATCCCGGATGATCTTGAGGTTTCAGAACGACGTTGTTAGTACCCTCAATAATAGGTTGTTGTTTCTTCAAATAAGAAACATTCGACATCATCTGTATACGGGGAATTATACACAAGCTATAGTTTTCCAGAATAAAAACGAATTTTAATTTTCTCAATTCCCAGATCGTTTTTGTTCAGTTTGAGAATAACCAGTCAACAACGTAAACGATCACAGCAGGAATAGACCAAGTGTCAAAGTAAGGATCTTAACCTAGCAATTCTATGAATTTACTTTAAACGGATGATTCGCTTACATTTTGCCCAAACCATCTATTCAGTCACTGCAGCAAAAAGAATAGAGGAAAAAGTGGGCAGGCTGTGGGAATTTAACAACCTACGCCATTGTTTTTGTCATGATCTCATCTCATCCTTACTGTATTCTTCACAAATACTTTTTCAAAAGTACTAAGTTCAATAATTTTTTTCTAGAAGAACTTAAAAAAACCTTTATCGATTTCAAAAAGAGGAAAACTTTTAACTTCGACAAAGAAGAAGAAGAAAATTCCGGAATTTCATTTGACGCTTATGGCATAGGCTGGGATGTTAAACGTTTAATTGTTCAAAATAACTTTGCACATTTGGTTCGTCTCTATGGTGGTGGGCGATGTCTGCGACAAAGATTTGCAAAGAAACAAAGGAAGCACTATGAAAATTTATAGACACAGAAATGATTGCTTTTGATGAACATTGTGAAGAAATAGTTTTCACTCTCCCACTCTCAATCCCCCCTCCCCACCATCCCATCAAGAAAATCTTTTGATGACAAAACTTTGGAAATCCAACTCCACAATTTCCTTCTTCTACTATTTTCAAATTAAAACTAAGGTTATATCTTATATGGTGTGGCGCGGTGTGTGGGTGAAAGTCTGAGGGCTGAGACACAAACATCACTGTAATCATTTAAACTATAGTAGACATTATTTCAATCTCACACATTGTTAAAACAGGCACAACAAAAAAAATCCACAAATCCTTCTTGTTCTCTCCTAAAGGGATACACAAATAATAATGTCGTAAAACTGGTGACGCCATCTTTATAAAAATTTAAGCGATTTTGTCGATTAACATGATAACTCCATTAAACATATTGGATGCTTCGGTTGCTTTTCTTTGGAGATACTATACTTGGGTGTTGACACCGACACCGACACCCAAACCAAAATAATATTGAGATGTTTTCAGGTTTCCTTGTGATAGCCCATTCCTTTGTATAAAGCCTTTAGCAATTTTCGAAAAACATTACTTCGAATGAGAATTACCTTGTGGTAGATCAAATTTTCTTCTTGTTGACGAAGAAAAGTTGTTAACGCAAGTTTTTTCCTTTGCTAACAATCTCACAAGGATTCATACTCTGTTTCACCATCCAGCAGCCACCATCTTCCTTCTTAATAGATGAGATGACGAGAAACGAAAGCCATATAGGCTTTCTTATTATAGAAGCTGAACCATGGGTGGATGTGATGGAAAATATCCAATATTTCGGCTATGTTAAAAGGTTCATTTTTAAGGATTGTTATCGAGACAAATACACACGTGATGGTAGCGTAGGGAGGAAATCGTTCCGAGTCATCCGTTTGTCATTACCTGCCGTTAATATCGCCCAATTGTGTTATACCTGTACCTACCTGTTGTTGGCAAGGATTCTAAGGAAGTCAAGGAAAGGTAGTGTGCTATAAAGAGTTTTTGGTTTCTTGTAATTTTGCACGGCTAAAAGGATGTCATCCTTAGATATCACGATAAAATGAAACGATTGAATCTCTTTATTTGGCTAATTGTATTGAATACGACAAAAAGGGGAAACACTGACTATGCAGTGATGGAAAATTTGTGCTTGGTGAGAATGATTGTGGCTTCTATGTTGTTATTTTTTTGCTGAGAAGGTTTTTTTTAGTTGGGGTTAAAATTGATACCTTATATCTTTGAAATGTAGTGTAAGGTAGGGTGGGTATTTTTTGTTTTCTTGATATAAGTCTTAAAGAGAAGCTGGTAGAATTCTTTTTTTTTATATTTGCAAGTTTTGAATTTGCTAAAACGTTGATGCTGAGGAAATAAGTTGGTGCCTCTCTGTCTGTAAGGAAAAGAAAGGTATATGCTAAGAGATTGTTTTGTTTTTCTGTAAACTCAACACCCCAGTGTTTTATAGACAAATGTTTAATACCAAAAATAACGGTTTATTGTTTAAAGTTAAAAAATTCAACAACTAACAAGGTGCTTACAGTCCACGATGGACTACGGCCTTAAAGAACAAGGCCTTCCAGCGAGCTCTGTTCCCAGCTAACCGCTTCTAGTTGCGCAGCCCTATTTGGTTTGAGGTCGTTCTCCCACTACCACCTGTTATGGGGTCTTCCTCTGCTGCGTACACTATCGGGGTTGGATTCGAAAAATCGTCGGGCAGGTGCGTTGTTGTCCGAATGCTCCACGTGGCCCAGCCATCTCGCCGGTATATTTTCAGCCATCATCAATTCTTCTCCTGCCACTCCTTCAATACACACCGGACCAAAAACTACGCGAACAATCTTTCTCTCAGAGCACCCTAGCAGAATTTTAACCGGCTTTTTGAATGTCCATTAGGGTGTCCGTTATTTCCCAAACTCATTTTTTTGGATAGCACACCCCGTCAATCGAAAGTTTATGCCGAAAGAAAAAATTATTGGCCAAAAAAAATTTTTTCCGAGGTCATTAACCCGTGCCTCTAAGGTCATAAGGTCATGTGTGGGAATTTTACACTCTTACTACTTACTTACTACTATAATTTTTTTTGGGAGTTCTGATTGATTTATCGGTCCTTTCAAAATATTAAATATTTTTATTTTTTTTTAAGTATTTATTTTTTTTTCTTATCAAAAAAAGTTTTTTTAAATGATTTGTTTTGACCAATATCTTGTTTAAAAACCACATTCAAAAATTAATAAAAGAAACCTCATTTGATAAGAAAAAAAAATTAAATACTTAAAAAATAAAAATATTTAATATTTTGAAAAATTAAAATAAATTATTTCTAATTTGTTCTCACTATTTATTTTAATGCAGTTTTTAAAAAAAAAAACTCACTTAATAATAATCAATAAAAAAAAAACTGCTGAGTGTGAAATATCCATACAAATTTGTATGGGAAAAGTATGACCTTAGAGGCACGGGTTAATGACCTCGGAAAACATTTTGTTGGTCAATAATTTTTTCTTTCGGCATAACCTTTCGATTGACGGGGTGTGCTATCCAAAAAAATGAATTTGGGAAATAAGGGACACTCTACTTGTCCATGCTTCTTCTCGATAGAGCCGGCGGGGATGATTAAGGTCTTGTATAAAGTCTACTTGGTTCTTTAGTCAAATGCCTTCTTAGACCGTATAAACTGCGTTTGGCAAGAGTAATTCTTCGTTTGATCTCTGCACTGATGTCATTTTGCGAGGTAATAGTGGGGCCCAGGTAGACAAAGTCCTTGACAATTTCGAGGTTATATCTGTCCATTGTGATATTTTGCCCGAGTCGACGGTGTTGAGATTCCTTCTCGATGACAGCATATATGTACTTCGTCCTGTCCTCATTAACCGCAAATCCCATTTTAGCCGCCTCCGATTCAATACTTGGTGGTGTTTGTATCGTACACAAGCGTACGAGTTTATACTCACTATATAAATTTTTATTTATACTAATACTTTTACCTATACTATACTCTTATGTGAACTCAAGCGTAAACAAAAGAACAAACGCCTTGTGTAGTTTTTGAGCCAGTTCTTCATTCAGTTCAGTTGTAATATAAAAATCCAGCGCATCGGTCGTGCAAGGAAATAAATTGGGTTTTTTCACCGAAAGGTTTTTCCCAAAATAAATTCATTCAGTTTTATTTAACTTGGAAATATTACCCTTTTTGTCGGATAGGTTTTTTAGTGAATATGATACAGTGTTTTTACCGATTTTGACGGAGCAGCGAGATTTCCCCATCCTCATCCTGCACAAGCGGACGAATTGGGCAGGGATGACGAGATATGACATGGCTCTGTATAATTCGTCCCTTTTCACGCTATCATACGCGACTTAAAAATCGATAAAGAGGTAGTGTGTGTCTAATTCCTTTTTTCGTGACCTTTTTTCTAAATAAGATTTCCCTCTAGTGGGCTATAGGTCAGTTTTTGTTTTTTTTGTGGTTTTAAAGTTTCAAGTGACGTTTCGGTTGTGATTACAACCTTCTTCAGACCTATGGTTAAATACCTATAAATACCTATAAATACTAATTGCTAATACTTTCAGCTTGGGTATTTAAAAATTCTCTGTGATATTTGATGATTATAGTTTACGAAATAGATATGGCTTAGAAGCTTGTTACAATCTCAAAATATATAGCAGGACAAATATCAGTCATATAAAAAACAAAAATACATTAATATTCCTCCTTAAGTGCACGGAATATGGTTTAGTTCCCGATTTTATAGAAAACTCAACAAAGAATATTTCAACTATATTCGATTTTGAGACAGAAGGCTCCGATAAAGGAATTAAAAAGAAAATATCATCTATAGCAAGAAATTTTTATTCAAAAATTCTGAACCTAACAATTTCACATAAACAATCAACAATAAAGAAACAAAAGCGATAAATAGATAATTTAGAAGATAACATAAAAAATCATCTAGCACCCAGGGAGTTTATAAGATTTTTTCGAAATTCAAGAAGAATCAAAAAGCAAAACCAAACTTGCTACAAAAATAACTCAAAAAAGAAAACTAGAACAACTTAAATTGAATCTTAGGTAAGAAATGAGGATTAATTTTCAAGAAAACTAGTTTGTCAACAAAACAGAGGTAATTTTTCCAAACGATATAAAGTGTCTTTTATCATTAGGCCCTAAGTTACATTTTCCTTTGTTTAAAATGATAACAGATGTAGAAGATATTATTAAATCAAAAGAACAGGGTGAACATGATTCTGCACGAACATGTTTCACACAAATTCTGCAAAATCATTTGAAATCAATACAAATTCCCTCATTTGATAGATATTTAAATAAACTATTATGTGGTACTAGAAAATTTCTAAAAAGACATCCTGAAATCTGCATTGTTCCAGCAGATAAGGGAGTGTTACAGTAGCAATTTTAAAGAATTAATATTTAGATAAGATGAATAATATAATGTCAGATAGGGATATATATGAGATTCTAAGGAATAACCCTATTATTATTAAAGATTTGTTTAATAAAAAAGTTATTAATATATCTGAAAAGAAATGTATGACTACATACACTGCTAACAGTCCCAAAATCTATGGCTTACCTAATAGACAAACAGCTCAGGGCCGCCAGACATAAGTCATTTTATCAAAGCTGAGATTTTTTTTGCGAACTGATACTATATGGTAGCTAAGAACAAATGGATACTAAGAATCTTCAATCCGGGTGCAATTAGGAGGTAGCGAGTGTTAAAGTTGCATACAAATGTTGCAACATTGCGTTATTTTCTCAAAGCTGATTTTTTGATATGTGTTAGGGGATGGTGTCATTTAATTTATTTGACACTTTCCAGACATCTACAGTGGGACCTTACGTGAGCCAGACACTTAAAATCAGTCAAACTTATCGTGCCATGTAAATGGCAAATGAATCAAATCAAGACTTTATGTTTTCTGTGGGCAAATATTCCTCAATATTTTCTAATCAGCAACAGCGGGGCCTTACATCACCTTAAAACTGTCAAAATAATAATTCTTTGTTACTAAAACGTGATTTTTTCGCTTATTTTAGCTGTTTTTAAGCTGATGGGGAATTATTTTTAAACAGTTGCCCATAAATCATATAAATATTAGCTTTAAAACTACGACGTATATGGCACGATTAGTTTGACATATTTTAAGTGTCTGGCTCACGTCAGGCCCCATTGTAGATGTCGGGCAAGTGTCCAATAAAGTTAATGACACCATCCCCTAACACATATCAAAAATTCAGCTTTGATAAAATAACGCAATGTTGCAACAATTGTATGCAACTTTAACACTCGCTACCTCTTAATTGCACCCGGATTGAGGATTCTTAGTATCCATTTGTTCTTAGCATCCATAGTATCTGTTCGCAGAAAAAATCTTAGCTTTGATAAAATGACGTATGTCTGGCGGCCCTGGGCTCTTACTTTATAAGATACATAAAGAAAATTGTCCACTACAACCTATTTGTTCATCTATAAGTGTTCATTGCTATCAACTCTCCAAGTATATTGTAAAAATTCTTAACAAAATAACTCTGAAATCAAAGTATAATGTTCAAAATGCAACAAACTTTATTGAAAGAGTTCCACCAATTGTTTTGGAAGAAAATGATATACACAAGGGGACGGT
The DNA here is from genome assembly GCA_949320155.1 of Melangyna quadrimaculata. Taxonomy (NCBI): domain Eukaryota; kingdom Metazoa; phylum Arthropoda; class Insecta; order Diptera; family Syrphidae; genus Melangyna; species Melangyna quadrimaculata. The sequence continues at coordinate 403,810,546 of OX439483.1, forward strand.
TGTTTACAAATATTCCAATTAAGTAGCATTAACATTAGTTCAGAAAAGCTGGGATATTTTAAAAGAAATTACAAATATTCCGAAAAAACAATTCTTAGATTTATTGCGTTTTTGTATAGTAGATAATAATTATTTGGAGTTTAATAATATCACTTACAAACAAAAACAAGGTGTTCCAATGGGCAGTCCTTTGTCTCTTATAATAGCAGACATATTTATGGAATATTTACTTGATAATGTTTTGGAGAAACTAACTTCTACACCTTAAATCATTACAAAATAGATAGGTAGATGATTTATTTTTAATTCTAAAATCAAGTAAGGTTAATTCAACACTTATAGCACTTAATTCTTTTCATCCCAAAATACAATTCACAGTTGAAATCGAAAAAGAAGGAATACTCCCCTATCTTGATGTTAAAGTTATAAGAAATTGTAGAAGCATAATTTTCAATCCGTACACCTTTTAAACCAGCTAATACTCTTCGGAATTCAGTTTTTTCAAAATTAAAAGATAAAACACTAACAGTCGACAAATCAGATATTGTATACAGTATTAAATGTTTAGGTGACGGATCGACATCATGTTCATCTGTTCATGTGGGACCGTCCTGCAAAAACTAAATAATAGAATAGCAGGTCACAGATCCGATTTAAATACTGGTAGTACAGAAAAAACTGCATTAGCTTTACATTGCATAGAAAAGAATCATCGTCCTGATTATAGGTATTTAAAGAAAAAAATTTTAACATTTTTTAACCATAGGTCTGAAGAAGGTTGTAATCACAACCGAAACGTCACTTGAAAGCTTAAAACTACAAAAAAAAACAAAAACTGACCTATAGCCCACTAGAGGGAAATCTTAGGAAGTGTGTATCGATTTGGAATTCCCTGGTTTTTTCTAAAACCTGTCGGAGTGTGAACATGTGATCGACGACGCTTGACTTGCCTGGCCTAAAACCACACTGATAGGGGCCGATCAGATCGTTGACAATCGTTGGTTTAAATAGTTCGGCTGGTAAGTGGTAAGCTGTCCGCACCAGCAGCCTTGTACGACTTGAGTTTGGATATCGCCAGCCGCACTTCGGCAAGGTCGGGTGAACGGAACTTTTGGCCATCATCGTCCAAGTTGAATGGAGGGTTCTGCCTACTAGCAGAATCTTGGCTGTCTTCGCCGTTAAGCAGTCTAGAGAAGTGTTCTTTCCAGATCCTCAGCACTGACTGTGTATCTTCTACCATATTCCCACTCTCATCTCGGCAGGCTTCCGTTCTAGCTTTGTATCCTTGGGTGGATCTATTCACCCTCTGATAAAATTTTCAAACATCTTCCCTGCCGCTACAACCCTCAATAGACTCGACCACCCACTTCTCGTGCTCTCTCTTTTTCCTCCTGAGAAGTCGACGTTCCTCTTTTCGTTTCAGCCCGTAGAGCTGCCGGGCTACTCTCAAATCAGCTCTTTTTCGAGTGTGCAGCATTGACTGGTAGGCCTCGTCCGTAGCTGCATGTGCCAGCCAGCACTTTTCATCGAACCAGGGGTTTTGTTGTGGTTGCCTAGTGAAACTCAGCACGTCAGAGGCGGCACTTCTGATGGCTTGTTGACAGTGTTTTCACTGGTCCTCTGCACTTGATGCTGGTGGCGGACCTCCGTAGAGATTAAGAGATACGTGGTCTGCAAAAGTTCTGGCGGTCTCTTGCAATGTAAGCTTCTCGACATCGTACCTTTTCACAGCATCTGCTCTGCGTTGTTCTGCTTTGTGGCGCCACTGATATCCGCATACGTAGTCTAGCTACCACCAGGTAGTGATCCAAGCCAATATTGGCCCCTCGGAGCGTTCGTACGTCCAAGGCACTGGAAGCATGTCTCGCGACTATCACAACGTGGTCGATTTGGTTGACGGTTCGTTGATCAGGCGACTGCCTCCTTGTGTCTATTGAGGTGTGGGAAAAAGGTGCTTGATATGATTACATTTCGCCCCGCCGCCGCCGCAAAGTCTGCCAGCCTGTATCCGTTGTCTGAAGTTTCTTCGTGAAGGCTGTTTCCTCCGACTATCGTACAACCAAAGATGCCCTCCTTTCCGAATCTTTAGTTGAAGTCACCCAGAATGATCTTCACGTCGTACTTCGGGCGCATATGATACGTTGTTTCCAGGAGATCGTAGAATGCTTCTTCGGTTGAGTCATCTGTCTCTTTATGGGGGGCGTGAACACAGATCAGCTTAATGTTCTTAAATTTGCCTTTGATGCGGATTGTGACCAGGGGGTCGCTTATACTTTGGAAGCCGAAGACTTCTTGCCTAAGTCTTCCCCTTATCACAAAACCGCAACCAAAAAGCCACTATGCCGTATGCCCTCTCCATCCCATCACACTTCCTGGATGGCTGTTACGTCAGTCTTAAGCCTGTCCAGGTTCTCCACTTATTTCTCGGCTGCACATGTTCTGTATAAGGACAGGACGTTCCACGGGCAGATCCGAAATTCATTGTCCTTGTTTCGTTTTCTGGGGTCTTCAGCTTTAAAAGCATCCATATCCGAGGCTTGTTGTTGTTTCGGAACCAGGTATTTTTTCGTGGTAGAAAAGTAACCCCGACACACAACCCCCAACTTGGAAAACCAGACCCTTAGTATAACTCTAAGGGTAGGGAACCGGATAAACTGCTCCTTATAGGCCTGACCTACAAATATGTCGTAGTAGCCCATATAAGGTGTTCACTAAGTAGTTCAACCTTACTGGAATTGTAGACGCCGCCGTTGATTCCATCTAGGAAATTTTTCCATTGCCACCTAGAAGTAGGAGTGAAGTAGGAGTAGGAGAAGTGCCTTATTGGGGGCACATCTCTCCCCCTCTCTCGTTTGCTGCCGCCTTAAACTGTCCACACGGATTGGAACCCCATCTCCAGTTAAGGTACTAGGTACCCGATGTTCACCACGTGAAGTAGGAGTTGATAGACAGAGGTTCCTAAAATAAAAATTAATTTTCTTTTTTAATTTGAAATAAAGGGGCTTATTGCGAGAGTCTATTCGACTTAAGTCTATTCGACTTTTTTCGATTCTATCAAATTTGAAATTAGTATTGCCTTCCTCAGTAGACTTTTTGAATAGAATCGATTTTCGAAAAAAGAATATTAAAAGCTCTCGACTAGAGCTTCAGACTGAAATGTCAGATCTCCCCAAGAGTTTTAGAAAATAAATATAGTTTGACGAAAGTTTGACGTTTTTTTGATACCGCGACTAATTGCAAAAATGAACTCCAGTCCTTTGGAATTTAGACATTGGATGAAAATATGCAGACATACATTTGTATAATATTATTATGGTGTATACATATTGATGATAACGTGGTAGCTTCACAGACTCCTTTAAGGGTGCAGTGGTGATTTGTGCGTCTTCAAAATGCACTTTCTCTAAAAGCCTTAATAACAGTTATAACAACTTAAAAAATCATTTCGCAGTTGAATGTAAAGCTCTCTTGTACCAAATATGACATTGCAGCTTTTTCCAAACGGAAGGACATTGAGAAAATTGTTGGACATCCATATACATATCAATAAATACATCAGCATCAACTATTAAGACTTTTGGAAAAAAGTGCATTTTATGATGCATTTTAAAAATGCATAATTTCTAAAGAATGTATAAGAAGTATTTAAACATCTTTAAAAAATGTATTATGGTAGCAAATTTTATATTGCAGCACATGTTAAGATGATCTATTCGACTTTAAGTCTATTCTGAATAGACTCTCGTAATAAGCCCCAAAAAAATGTTTGTGAGGTGAGCAACTACTCCAGTATACCTACGTTTTTTTAATTCTAATTGTCAACTTGAAAACCACAGTACCTACATGGTTTAAGCGATTTTACTTTGAAAATACGTTTATTTCAAATTACATTTATTTCAAACATTTGTGCATCTATTTTATTTTAAATTGAATCACATTTGAGTTAATGTTTCCATTATCTTGACAACAAAAAAAGAGTAAATATGAAATGCTTTAAGATTGTAGCTCTGCCTTTAAGATTTGTCAACACTTCCATTAAGGCTATATACCTAATACCTATGTTTTTTAAATCAGCTTTGGAAGGATTTTTGTTTTCGTTCAAAAAGTGTGTAATTTCCTCCGCCCATTGCTTATTTGTCTCATAATTTACCAACGCACCATCATTACCAATGTAAGCATGCCTCCCACATACAATAGGGAATTTTCAATTTTCGCAATCCGCGCTTGTAATAGCATTTTACAAATGATTGCATCTGAGAAATGGTTTCCGACGCTAAAATAGCACACCAAAATAGGTCTCTCCAATCTTCCCAACTTTACCATCACCCAAATAATGGTTTCATTTTGCAAAATAAACCAAAAAAGGACGAGCAATACGTTTCAAATCTCGTTAATACCCTTGAATTGTGACAAAAAAAAAAACACACACACAAGAAAAGAAACAGGCGACCAAACCGAACCAAGGCAAAGAAAATCCTCCCGCAAAAAGATATCGAAAAACGCAGAAAACCTCAAAAGCATTAATCAAGACAATTCCAGCACAGTGTAGAAGTATAGACCAACCAACCCCAACCAACTATACAAACCCCTAGAGTTTTACTGTCCTTGCTTTGGTGTTTTTTTTTTGTTTGCTGTGGCCCATCCAGTGTAAACCAGTCCCGCAGACCCGTCCGTTCCTACCTTTGACTGTAATTTTTCATTCTGCTGGTTTCGACAGCACGATTATCGAACACACGGCCATGATGTGTTCAGCTTTGTTCCATACTCAAGCTCAAATGCCTCGCCCCTTGTCATGTTCTTTTGCAGGTCTTTTGGTGGCAAAATGTGTGTTCAACGAAATACTGAAAGACCGAAGGACACCAATTTTAAATTTTTTCACAAGAAATTGTCTGTTAATTTAATAGGGCAAGGCACAAAATCGTTTAATTTTTTTTTTTCATTTTTTTGTTCTGCAATCTTATGGTTCGCTATATAGAAAGTTTTTGGATATTATCTTCTTTTTTCAAGGACTTTTAGAATAGAAATACTTAAATCCTCAAGAAATCAGATGAGAACGTTTTATTTACCAGTGAAGATTTATTTAATCAATTTTTTATCACGACATGTGACCATAAATCGAAGGGTAAACTTAAATGTTTTCTTCTAATTCCAAGATAGCAGTTGGCCCGTGAATTTTCATGTTTGTTTTTAAAATTAAATTCACCACTGGAGTCGCATACAATTTCTTTGTGAGTAATGATAGAATTAAAAATATTGTATATTTTGGGGTATTTTTGATGAATGACAATTCTGAACATGAGTGGTATTAAACTTCACGTGAACCTTCAATTAATTTTGAAGTTTCATTAATCTGATCATTGTAGAATTAATTATATTTTACTTTTGAAAATAAAGAGTGTTCCACTGTAGACGAAAACCATCATGAGGCCAATGCTTCTTAATCCAATTATGCATTCGGAAGCTCGCTATTTGTATCTGAAGAAAAAGCTTTATAATAGGGAAATACTTCGTAACTCTTATTGGCGATGATGCTACGCCGACGCACGCAACGCTAAAATGGTTGAAAATTAAGATTTTTTTTTTTGGAAAATAAATCTGCGAGTGAAGTATGAAAGATCGAAAACTGACTCTTCCACCCACCGGTTAAATCATCTCTCCACCAGTCCTGTAGGAGCAGTGCCTCCATGCAACGTCTGGTTGTAGAGTTTGAAAGATCAGTGGTTGGTGCATGTGAATGCTTTGTTTAGTCAGATTTAAGAACTGTCAATCCATTTTGTAGCGTTAATAAATTTTGACATGTTTCTGCTTGTAATATCAGAGAGTTCCTCTAAGTCATTGAAGAAAAGTCTCCCGAGGAGCCTGTTTCTCCGATGACAAAGTGCAGGGCAGTGACACAGGTAGTGAGGAGTATCCTCAATCCTCATGTATTTCCTCCTCACCACATCCTCTACATAAGTCATACATACTGAGTTTCATCTTTTTCTTATGATTACCGAGTTGGATGTGCCCAGTGGTTGTGGTAACGCTCACCAGAAGAGATAGATACTTTTTCCCCAGTAGGATGATTTTGTCGGTCTTTTGTTTGTTGAAACTAGGCCATAATTTTCTAGTTATAACACAGGTATCAAGAGAGCTCCATCTCGTGTTAGTTGTAGCTAGAACTTTACTCTCGATTACCCACTTAAGATTACATCAAGGTGGAAAGTGAACTGTTGAGTCTGCTTGATTAAGTTCAAGTGCTGAACCTATTCTAGCCAGTTCGTCAGCAATTTCATTACCTGAGACACCACTGTGTTAACTTCGGTGGCTTAAATTGCTTTTATTGCCACTTGGCTGTCAATGAAAAAGGTGATATCAGCTTGTGGTATTGCCATCATTGCGACCTGTCTAGCAGCTTTCTTCACTGCCATGACCTCAGCTTGGAAGGCACTGCTGTAATAAGGAAGTCTGAAGACTAGTTCAAGAGTTTCCTAAAAGAACCCTGCACCAACACCAGTATCCATCTTGGAACAGTCGTTATATATTGCTATCATCGATTCGCAGGTTGATGGCTCGTTTATCGTGAACGGCTTGTAAAAGTCTAAACGACGTGTTATGCAGAATCTGCGCGTGGCCTATGATATTGTGCTTCCAGCTGCCAGTTTGGTTAAGACAAAGTCCGCTCTTGGCTGCTGATTCTTGTACAAATAGATAAAGGGGTATGCAGTTGAGTATAACTTCCAAAGCCGCTGCGCTGGCGCTGTGGGCGTGGACCTCATAACCTCAGTGATTCCAATACATGCAATTTTTTTAACTTGGTCATGATTTTAAAGTTGGGCCAACTTTGTCCAGCGCATTCCACCAGACTACGTTACCGTATGTCAGTATAGGTTTTACCAAATATCCTGTTGCAGGAGTATAATGCAAACATGGCTTTGTTAGTTCCTTCTTTAACGTTGCGACTCCAGTTATATTTTCGATCTTAGGCACCAATTCCTAGTCCATATATTCACTGCTGATAGGGCATTGTCTGTTTGTTCGCTTATTGTGGAGGGAAATTTGCCTTTCGCTAGTAATTCTAGGTCATCTACATATGCAATAACTTGACTCAACTAAAAAAAAATCAAATATCAGTGTAATTTAATGTAAATAAGCATTAGGAGCCAATTGTGTATACTTCAGTTCAATAAATATTTTTTTTATTATTATTATTACTGCTTTATATGTGGTTCAAATTATAGAACGAACACTCCAGATTTTTGAAATCTAACCAACTGACCTAAATACTCATTAACTGACATCGAAGCAAGACAGACAGACGTTGCAAGAAAGAAGCAAAGAAAAAGTGTGCCCAACTCCAACAAGGGAGTTCGAGGAGCACGTATCGGGAGCTGGAGGAAATATCTTCACCGGCTGCTGATGCAATGCAAACCAAACTATTCAGGAACATGCGACATGCCAACCAACATGAACAAGGGCGCAAATTTTTCCAAAATCACCGCACAGAGAAGGAAAAATGCTCAGCAGATTCGCAGATTCGCAGATGCTCAGCAATTCATGAACAACGCTCAAGGCCAACTCCTCCTTAAAATTCTTCACAGATGGCAAGCATATTGTGAAGGACTTATAAATAAACAGTTTCCAAGGATATAATCTCCAATGAAACAATGAAGAAGTCGCCGACATCAAAGTCGAAGAAGTTAGTGATGCGGTGAAAAACTCCAAAAAGGGAAAAGCGATTGGGCCAGACGAGATACCCTCTGAGTTCTGGATAAATATAGTAGACATGGGGTCTAGATGGCTCATGATTCTCATCTCCAAACTTATCTGCGGCGACCAAATGCCCAATCAGCGGAGGAGAAGTTATCTTCTTCCAATCTACAAGGGGAATTCTGTTACACGAAATTGCGACAGCTACCATCAAGCTGATGCGTCACATAGCATGAAGATCGTTGGGCGGATATTGGATGGCCGCCTACGAAAAATAATACGGCTGTCTGACGACCAGTGTGGGTTTTTTTTCGGCTAAATCAACCACAGATGCTATTCAGAGTATAAGAATCAGAATGGAAAAATATCGGGATTCCTCAAGAGATTTGCCTATTGTATTGGTTGATTTTGAAAAAGCATTCGACAGACAACCACGAGATCTGATATCGGTTGCACTTAGGCACAAAGTGTTCCGGAAGTCTACGTGTGGATGGTAAGGACATGTACGAGCAACTTACAAAGGTTAGATGCCCCGCAGGAATCACCGAAGAGTTCCCGATTAGAGAAGGTGTGCAGCAGGGAAGCGTCTTGAGTACTTTGCTCTTTATAACTGTCCTTGACTTTCTGCTTGAGGAGAAGGTGACGGACCTCAAAGTGAATCAGTTATTCTTTGCTGATGATGTAACGAGCACTTGATGTATGGGTGGATGTTCTGGAGGGGAATGGATACCGCATTAGCGCGAAAAAGACCGAATACCTATGCTGTCCAATTTCTGATCCAAACAGGCCTATTCCGGACATCTATTTGAATGGAACAGTGCTTCCTAAGTGCGAAAATCTTAAATATCTTGGATCATTGATCAATAGCGAAGGATCTTGTGATGACGACATCAAAGATCGCGTAAGCGTAGGGTGGATGGAGTGGCGGGAAAACCCTGCCATCTTCTGTGATCGAAAAATGCCGCTGAAGCTAAAAGGAAAGCTCTACACGGCAGTTGTTCGTCCAACGCTTACATACAGTTCACAGTGTTGGACAATGTACAGGAAGTATGAGAGTTAATTGACGGCAGCTGAAATGAAGATGCTTCGCATGGCAGCAGGAGAGTTCCAAAACTATCGCGGAAGAAAGGCAGGTGCAAAAACTCCTGGATGAAACAAATGTAACGACACCTGCATTTATTTGGCCTCAGACATGAAACAATCCAAAACCGGGAGGCTTGTCGACATTTTCTGAGGTCAACCCGGCGAACCCCACAAGTGGAACCTTAGGCGAAGCAGTTGAGTGGGATAGTTGTGGTCCCCCTCGAGATAATGACAATCGCCGGTAAAATGAAGAAGAAGATTACTGCTTTATATGTAGTTCAAATTTTAGAACGAACACTTCAGATTGTTAAAATCTAACCAACTGACCTTAATACTCATTAACTGACATCGAGGCAGGTTCTCAGAACATTTGCTTAAAAATAAATAAAAGAAGGTGCCCCTGAAAGTCCAAGTACTTACAATTTGTATTCATAACAAATGGATTGCTTCTAAGAAAAATTGAGTTTCGGGTAGCGGCTACTACCATTTATTTCGTCATTTGCGGTACAATGCCGTGGGTGGAAAAATATTATAGAGCATTGAAGGCATCCCAAACGTGTTGATGGTGTTAACCTATTAAAATATAGAGGTTTAAAAAAGTATAACAATTTAAGAAAGATTATTACTGTCCATATGGTATATCCCCTATGGACAAAAATAATCTATCTAAATTTTCCTTTTCATTAACTTCAGCTCATCATATTATATTTTGTTTATGTTTTGCTTTCATAAACACTTTAATAGAACACAGCACCACAGAACCCTCACTGAAAAGTAATAAACTAAGTACAACAACTAACTTCTAAACACTACAAAAAAACATCTACTGTTTTAATTTACTATGATGGGATTATAACACATTTACTGGAAATATACTACAAAAAATAAAACTTTGACATTACCGCGTCCAACTAAAAGACCAAAACAAAATTAAAACAGGAATCATAGAATTTCGAAACCGCATTTCAATTTATTCTCGACTAAGTTTTCAAACTAAGCTGTTTCGCCATTAAAATTATTGCAACTCAGATGGCCAACAAAAGTCCCACATTGAATGGGAAAAACCTTTTGGTGGTGAGGTGATGTGCCATTTGGCGAAAGGACAACATCACAGTCATATCAAATCTTTCGTCCATCTACTAGCAAGAGTAGGTATAGGAACCTACAAACACAGATGCAGACAAAAAAAATAATTTTATCTCTGTGTATGCATTTAAGCAAGTTTTAATTTTTAAGTAAATACAAACTCCCATAATGCAAAGTTTTTCAAAAAAAAAAAAAAGAAGTAAACTCATAGAAAGAACGACAAAAAATAAGTCAAAACCGAACTTTTGCTCATGTTGACAAGGATATACTCACAGGATGGGCTAAAGGCGCTCAGCTGGCTTTTGACGGGATGACACTCAACCTATAAATTTTCCCCCACCCCCCACATACATAGAAAACTTCTGCAATATCGCATAATGCCTTAATGTGAAAACCCTATCCTTACACAAAGTATTCCAAAAAAAAACAACAAGATGGAGAAGAGAAGCATCCGCTTTGACTGGAGCACAGCTGCTGTGTCAATATCGGTGAATGTGAACAGAACAGGGCATGCAAATGAAACAAGGCCCCTATCAAATCACATGATGATTTTGTTCAACATTAAAGGATAAGGATAAATATTTGACATTTAAAACACATAAACACGCAAAGTGGAAAAATGTTTGGGAAAAAAAAGCCAAACATATTCATCCTCCACGCAATTTATTTTTTATGTGACATTTGATGTATACGAGTAACCTAAAAGATGTAGGAAGTTCAAATTTTGGAAAACTTTTCGTTTATACACGTATTGTATTTGGAGGATTTTGATCTAATTTGGTAAATGATAACTCATATTTTAAGAGCATTATACTGTTGAAAATGTGTAGCCATTCAGCCTCGGTAAATTAAGCATATCTACAGGTAGGTAATATTGTTGTGATAAGACCTCCTTAACGATGTTGAGACATGAGAGATGAGATTTATACTCTACTTGCTCGAATGATTACATAATATTAATAACAAATATAAATAACTAATATTTCTTAATCCTTACCTTACCAACGTAAGATGAATAGAAATATCTTTGCGAATTACACATAAGTAAATTTAATTCTCGTCGAAACTATTGGGTATCTTTTAGCTGTGTGAAGTGGGAACCTCGAACTTAAAATGTTTGGTCGGGGTTTATCAGAATCGTTTGTTTACGTTTGTCCAACCAAACAAAAAATCGTTTGTCCACCCTCAGGAAAAAAAGTTATTAAGCTTTTCTTTTTTATAGCAACTCCCCAAAACCAAAAAACTCGTCTACAGCCCCCAATAGATGACTAAGGTGGATGAGACTAAGTGCGTTCGTTTGTCACCGGTTGCTTATGATTATTCCCCAAAAACAATCTGTTTTCGACACCATTTATTTTGTATAGCATATCTCCAAACCCAAGAATTAATCCAACCAACCCTGAGTTTTAACCAAGTGTTTGTAGAAATCCTGTTACTATCATGCTTGTATAGGAGAATTATCTGCATTTTGATGTTATTTTCAATGAAAATACCAAAGGGTAACAAAATAAAAATAAAACAACCTATTAATTTAAAAATAAAATATTTTTCAAATAATTCACTTTGCCAAAACTAAAGCTTTAATTAAAAATTTGGCAGATACCTATTATCTTTTTATTAATCAGCTTCATAAAGTAACACACCACATATTTCAATAGAACGTCACACTGATTTAAAGCCATTTTTGACTTCCAAACGTTCATATCTCGAGTTGTATATTTTTGAGAATTTTTGTTGTCATGTATAAGTAACTTTCAAGTATTTAATAAAATCTATCGACTGCTTACTACATAAGCGCAATCAGATAATCGAATAAACGCAAAAATTGATCTTTAAAGCGAAGCATCCCTATAGAGAGCCCACTTTGTTATAGGCAACCTGTTTGTTTGGACTCTATCTGAAAAACTGCGTATACCTCTTATCTTGTAAAGAGATGAGGGTAGGTCTTCCAATGGCGGGCGGGCTCCCCGACCATAAGATAAGACTGTTTTTACTTGCGATATACGGAGTATAGGGCAAGATTAGGATTCGTGAAAAAAAAAAAATCAGAGATAATAATTTTCTCTAACATTACGATGATAGAGAACGCGAAAAAATGGGTCTCGCAATTCTGTCTGTCTGCCTGTCTATCCATCTGTCTGTACCTTAACCTGCTGCCTAAACGGGTAAAGCGATTTTCTTCAAACTTTGGACTTAAGGTTCTTATGTGATTCCCTAGAGGGGAAATCGAATTTTTTTTAGGTCAAGAAATCATACAACCAATACACAAAAGTTGATTTATTTCAAAAACGGCTCTAACGATTTTCAAAAAAAAAAATTACAAGGTACTAAAATTACTAAAATAAAATAATGGAAACCACGCCTGTAGAAGTTAGTCAAGTTGTCACACTACTGCAACAAGGAATAAACCAATGTACTGTGTCCCAACAGCTCGGTCTAACCCAATCTTGCATATCAAAGATCTACAGAAGGTTTAGACAAACTCGTAGGTTAGTGTAAAGGCCAGGATCTGTGTGCCACCGGATGTTATGACTGATTCATCGTGATGGCATTTCTCCGAAATCGTCCTTTGACTAGCGTTGACGTCCAACAATAGCAGCGACGGGTACGATAAAGACTCGTAAGTAAATGAACAGTTAGGAGATGACCTAAGGAAGCAGACCTTACCCCAAAATGTCCCGGCACTATGCACTACAAGTGGCAAGTTGAGCAAAGTAGGCGATTTACATTCTCGCATAAGTGCAGAATTTGTCTCCATGGAAGACAGGCCATCTGCTAACTCTGCCTCTATGCTATAGCTTCCATCCAGATACATTTTGCACTTATCCGATAACGTAAATCGCCTACATTGCTAAACTTTCCAATTGTAGTGCATAGTGAAAACCGTACTCGAACTTGTCGATGAGTTGCTGTTAATTTTGGTTTCGGGCGGGACATTTTGGGGTTAAGTCTGCTTCTATAAGTCGTCTCCTAACTGTCTATTAACTTACGAGTCTTTATCGTACCCGTGCTATTGTTGGACGTCAACCCTCGTCAAAGCACGATTTCGGAGAAATGCCATCACGATGAATCAGTCAAGTCAAGATATGTTAAAATGCACTTTTAACAGCACAATCAAAACCAAAGACCAACTATGGGTGCATTTATTGCGTATAAATGTTTCAAAGTCTTGCCAAATTTAACAAGTATAATTCGTTATTTTTGTTATTATGGTGGATAGCGCGAAAACTAACCAATGGAATTTTATGATTTTACCCTTAATTTAAAGTTTTAAGTTCAAGCTTTAAAACGAGCCTATTAACAAATAATTATAGATATTGTTTCCATCGCGATTGTTGTTTTTAGATGGCAAACTTGAGTGATTCCGTTTTTTTGCTCGCGAGTGTACAATTTTTCGAAAAAATGATTTTTTGGATTTTTCAAAAAATTCAATAACTTGAAAACGGGTCAATGAATATTTTTTTAATTTTGTCTTAAATTGTATTTTATTTAATTCTAAAAGTTGGCATACCTTATTTTATTTTTAAAAATGTTAAGAATTTTAATATATAAAAAATTAATTTTTAAGAAAACCGCTCTAACGATATTTGAATTTTTTTTTTTTATAAATTCATATTTATCAAACTAATCAGATGGCATACTTTTTTTAGCTGTATCTATTTTAGCTATAAAAAAAACAAACGTATAGTAATTTATAGTAATAATTTATATTTAAAATTTTAAAATTGTTTTTAAAACTTTTTTTTAATGATATCTTAATGTTATAGAACCACTACATATGCACATTATCAATTTTAAGCTACGTTCAAGTTGTTAGCTACGAGAGCAAGTTTGTGCGATCCAGTCGTGCCCATTTTTTATTTTGACGTTTATTAAATAAATAAAAAGACTGTAATCAATGAAAATTGACTTTTTTTAGTTGGTTCTCATACCAATTCGTATTGGATTATACTTTATTAGAATATAAGGGCTGTCCACGAGACGAGACTGTGCGAGACTTTTGTAAGTCTCGTCTCGGTCTCGTTAAAATCGAAAATTTTCAGTCTCGTCTCGGTCTCGTGTCGGTCTCGTGTCGGTCTCGTGTCGGTCTCGTGTCGGTCTCGTGTCGGTCGCGTGTCGGTCTCGTATAATAAGGTCTCGTCTCCGAAAAATACGATTTCCGGACAACCTGTTGATTATTGGAACGAAATATTGTCGAAATATTGCCAACTGACATTGGATTTTTTAATTTATTAGACTTTATGTAAATTTCGGTCCAAATATACAGTCTCGTCTGAGTTTTGCCTCGGTTGCTTAAAAGGCAGTCTCGTCTCGGTCTCGTCATACGAGACCGAGGTCGAGACCGAGACTTTTCTCGTCTCGTGGCCAGCCCTATTGAATATTGGAATGTCGTACGTGCGTTCAGTTTGTCGTAGGTACGTATATGGAATGGAATCAAATGCTGATTTTGGTGGCGTATACTAAAACTCATTTTGGGTAAAAACCTTTATAATTCGAAAACGAAAACAGGTAGGACAGTTTTGAATACAATTATCAAAAGAAGATATTCCACACAATATTATATTAAAAATTGAAAAAACTGCATCGAACAGTTTTGTTTTTTTTTATATGCACGCAAACATTTAAATGCGACTTCCCAAACAAAACAATTCTCGGTCGACAATTTTCAGGCTAGTTACAAGTTACAACGCCTTGAGTGTGCGCTTAATAGAAAAAAAGCTGTACTCCTCCCCTTCGAAAGTTCATCCGTAATAGTCGTACGTTGTACTTCTAAGATTGCCCATCAGTTCGTCCACAAGCCCAACTTCGGACGTACTATTACAGAGTTTCTTTTTTCAGTCGCCTACGTATTATGTGGAATGTTTGACCTGACTCTTTTTCCTCTCCCATTGTGATACTCCAGCGCTCCAGACTAATGTGAATCGGTATCTCAGTTTAAACCCTCTCCAACGTCCAATTTTTCTTAACACTCGTACTTTGTTCAAACATTGTAGGGTTAGTCATATCCCCTTGAGGGCGCCCAAAGTATAAACAAATTTAGCAAACCCGCAAAAAAACTTTGCACGAAGAATTTGAAAATGTCAAAACTATGCAGTGTTGCCGCTGTGCGAATTTAATCGCATTTGGACCCTTCTTTTTTCCCCGTACGATACGACTTTTTCAAAAAGTGCCTATTTTGACCCATTATCGTAAATCGGGCGACTTTTTGACCCCGTCTCTAGAAAACTTCTTTTTTCGGTTGATAAAAACTTACAAACCTTCCTTTAACAGTCACACAATTTCAATCTGTAAAACTGAATCAAGTTGAAATATGTTTGGTTGGACTCGATATATAAATAATAGGTATGTTTGGTTTTCCCTTCAACAAGATTAGTATATTCTTTCTTGTTTTAATTATCAGAATTAGAAAGAGAAATGACAGAGATAGTTTCAGAAGCAATTCAAAAGTAATTCAAATTCAAATATAAATAAAAGCCTAAGAGTTTGCATTATAAATAATGTGCAATTATTACCCAAATGTACTTAATATTCTTATTTAAAGAAAATTCTGCAAATAGAATGTAAATTTATTTATTTTTTGTTTTTAACTTTGACTGTAAATTGACTGGACACTGATCTCTTTGTTTAAGCTTATACTTAAGTTAATTTTAATTAATTTAACTTATTTATTCATTAAAAAAAGTGATACTGAAGTATAGATATGTGTATGTATATCTAAAAATTAATTTAATTTAATCAAAATGAATTTATTTTGTTAAAATTAATTTAAAACAGTAAGAACCTATTTCTTTTGCACCTGATAATTATTTAAATAAAACTAAAACTTAAAACAACGCAAATGTGTTTTATTTTATTTTTTATAATTTATATGGAATTTATAAGGATTTCGTTTGATTTGGCTATTATATTAAACTAGCTGACCCGGCGAACTTCGGTCCGCCTAAATTCATTTATGTAAAGAAAATAATAATTCCGAGCATGATATACAATGATGTTTCATGTAATTCGGTCAATTGAAATTCTTTTTTCTAAAGAATACATACAACTGACCATGTAAGAAACATATGGGAATTCAAGATTGATGCCACAAACATCCAGCGATTGTCGACTTACGACTTATTGAGTGTCAATTGTCATAGCAAAAGCGAGACGCACTGGAAATTGAAGACGCTTAAATACGAATGGCAAATCGTTCGGAATAAGCGGGATCCGTGGAATGAGAAGATCTTCGCCTTTGAATTTTCCCCTCAAAATTGTGGCTTGGATATAATATTTGATTTGATGCACTTCACAATTAAACGCGTTCCGTTACAAAGTTTTGGTGCATTGAGGTTGCGCAGCAAAATTATAACTGAGCCGTCTTTCAATTTTGAATTGTGTGGTGGTAAGCACGGAACATCCAAAGGATTCAAAAATTCCGTGGGATAGTTGGTGGCTTCGTTTTCATCCATTACGGACTCCACGATTTGAATAAATTAACTCACCGACGATTTGATTTTGAATGACAAATTCAAATGATCGAAATTCTTGTTTTTCGCAACCAAAATCTCGCGTGAGCTCAGCCAATCATGGTTAACATTATTTTCAGTGAAATTCGGAAAAACATTCGCGATGAGCTCTTCTGTCGTTGTTGTAAAGTAGGAAAAATTATTTAAAAAAATCAATAAGGCCGGTGACGAAGTCCACTATTATCACGCCATTGCCCATCGCCAATAAATTTACTGGAGAAATCTGCAGCGAACTGGTCATTTCGTAAAGCGACTCGCATGTTTGTGTTCAATTGCAATTTCTTCACGTATTGCAATAAAGCCGATACTCTCAGGCCCGAATTTATCAAGCCATAAATCGTGAAAATTAAAGTAACCGTTCTCGAGTTATGCACAACCAGATATTCCCGGATTTTCAATTTTCTTCCAGCTTCCTATGCCCTTCCTTGAACTAATACGAATTTATCAAGCCCTAAATCGTAAAAATCGAAGTAACCGTTATCGAGTTATGCATTAAAAACTGGATGTTCCCTGTTTTCCAATTTTCCTGGAAATTTTCCGGGATTTTCCTCCAGTGTCCTATGTCCTTTCTTGAACCAATACGAATCCATCAAGCACTTAATCGTGAAAATCGAAGACACCGTTCCCGAGATATGCATTAAAAAGAGGATGATCCCTGATTTCCAATTTTCCTGAAAATTTTTCGGGATTTTTCTACAGTGTCATATGTCCTTCCTTGGGTCAATACGAATTCATCAAGCCTAAAATCGTGAAAATCGAACGATCCGTTCTCGAGTTATGGGCGCACACACGGACGACATTTCTCTTTTATATAAATAGATAATTTTTCAAAAGCGACTTTTTTTTCTCGGGACTCCTATTTTTGCGACTTTTTCAAATATATCAGCGGCAACACTGAAACTATGTATTTAATTAAAACTAAAAGAAAACTTATTCATTTAACCATTTTTCTTAATCTTTTAGAGCTTTGTCCCCAAGCTTGTTTATTT